>JAROYE020000001.1:87556476-89956476 GCA_029619315.2 Dynastes maya | reverse complement strand
TGGAAAATTCGTATGGAGCGTTGTAAAGATCGCCAAGGAGAGCACATTGAAGGGGATAAACTTTGTAATGTAATTGGTTGATCAATAAAATGTTTTGTAGCACCAGTCCGGTTATTTAATTGCCACACCTCGTATGGATCATTCAAGCGAAATCATATACCACCTTTTTCTTTCCTCATCGCTAATCATCTCATTGCTTGTTTGTTATTGTTATTGTTGTAATCTTACAATGGCCGTAGTAAGAGTACCATGCTCATTGGTACCGTATTTATACTTCCCGTCATATAAATCGCCGATAACGATAAACTAAAACCGTAAGCATATTATAATAATGTGTTTAATAAACGACGAACAAACGAGTATTATATTCGTATTCCATTAATAATGATACCAATTATGAATGATCTTTAATTGCGGTGCGGGCTTGATAGTGGTGCCCTTTTCCTGGCGAGCGCCTCATTTTAGGTCAATAATAATTATCGAAATAGAATGCGCATTATGATTGACAAAAGGCGCTACATTTCGATGCAGTAACAAATACATACCGATGGTTTGATTGATACAATAGGAACAATAGATAAGGAATTAACTCGAGGACATTCTTTAAACAACAAAGCATGAAATGATTGCTTTTTTACATGCACACGTTTTACACAACAAATTAGGACAGGAACGCAAATAGAGTGGACTAAAATAAAATTATGTTTGGATATTGTTAAAACACGAGAATAGTCTGAAAAGTTCCCAGCCTAACACAGCAACAACTTAACCTTTTAATGGCGAACGTTCCCAAAATGGGATTATACTAAAAAATCGAGCAATGATCCGATTTTTGTGGTCAGAGGGTGTGAAAGGTGTTGAAATTCACCGGAGACTTTTGTCACAATACGGGGACAGTGCTTTATCTCGTAAAAACTTCTTTTGTGAATCGAAATGTGCTGACCCGACTATTCCACAAACTGTGTCCTGTACCACCGCAGCCGATTGTTACACGTTGGGGAACATGGTTGCAGGCTGCGTTTTACTACAACAAATATTTTGATCAAGTAAAGAAGGTAGTTTTAAAATTCAATCCGACAGAAGCTGCAGCAGTCAAGAAAAGCCAGGAAATATTTCAAGATAGTCAGGTTAAAAGAGATTTACAAACTATTCACAACAATTACTTCGGACTAGCGGAGGGAATAGAAAAATTACAAAATGTTTCGATGTCGCTGATGGATTCTGTTCAAATTGTGAATGATGCTCACGCACAGTTATGCGCTGTAGAAGATCTAATGATTCAAATATTTAACAGATGTTACCCAGTTTGTGATTTCACGGAAGACATTTAAAACGGTAAGTGTTTCAGCACGTTTTATAATTTATTTCTTACTTTCTATTTTATGTGTAAACTTTTATGCGCTCGCCACGCCTCTAGCTGTTACCGCATATTTGCCCAGGTTAGTGATGATGTCAAAAAATAATTTCTTTAAATTAAAAGATATATCTTTGCCGCCATTTAAAATTACGATTTGATCGACTGAATGCATATTTGTAAACTCACTGCACTCTGTATATTTTATGATTTGGTTCACATTTTGATAGAGAGTACTGATTTTCGTATGTGTTGTTTCTATTTCTTGTTTTTTTTTATCCTTTAAAGAGGGTATGGCTATAGTTAGCTAAGAAACTTCAAATTCGTATTCGGCAGATAGAAATTGATCCTGTAACTGGGCCAGAACTTCTCAATTTCTGTCTTTACTATTTTAAAAACCTTCAAAGAGTTTTAGAGCGTTTGTAAAATTGAGTGCCAGTTTAGAAGGGACTTTGACAGAAAATGGGTGATTAGCTAACAGTGTTAAAATCAGCACAAATGGTTCCCTTTGTGTTTTTGTTAATAGTTTTATTTTTAGTTGCGAAAGTAACTAATATAGAAAGTAATAAAAGTAAAACAATCACTTGATATCCCGATAAAATCCCGGAAAGCATTAGGAAAAGAAAACATATAAATATGGGTGTAAACACCGTAAACGATGGCAAAGGATGTATGTGCAGCATGTAAATGTGTTGCCAGGAAACGTTAAATCGACATTCCCCTGCTCTTTTCGCGAAAATTATTTACAATTTGTTATTGCTAGGATACTACGTCTTTATAAATAATAACGCGAATTTGTAATAAACAGGAACACATGAAATATTCACACGGGAAATAGAAATGAAATGTTTCATCGTAACAAAAATAATTCTCGTCCATAATGGACTGCGTAAATATTTTATGGTCCGCTCATAATAGAATCGGTTTTTCCGTGTAAAATTTACGTCGTTTTCCATGGAAATTGGACTAAATTTAACTTGTTCAATTAAATAATTCAATACGATAGTAAATAGCTTGATGTTAAAATATTTACAATACATATATTACGCGTTAGAGTATTCGAAAAGTTATGAATGGTTTGTATATTTTTGTTTTTCAAATTGTGTCTTTTTCTCAATGTTATTTTAGGGCGAAATGTATGGATTTAATAAATAAAGATAATAAATTCTTTATCCATTGCAGGATTGTAATACTTTGCGTGACGCTGCGGTGCTTCCTAAGACATCTATCATTTCTGCGAATTTTATTTCATTTTTTTTTTTATTAGTTGTTTCTATTTAATAATTAAGGGAACCGAACATAACTGAACGATGCCGACAGGAACTGAACGGGATCGAATACACAGAAATGAAAACAGTCGAAAAGAGCCGAATGTGTTCAAGCACAGCCGAACAAAAATGAAACCGAAAGACACCCATCGTAACCGAAAATAGACGAACGAAAGCGAAAGCGATGGAACAATACAGAATACAATTACAACATACACAGAGAAAGAAAAGTGACTTGAGTTATTAAAACCCTTGTTTTTCAATGAAGCGGTTCATTGCACATGGCTATAAATCTAACCTGGGCAAATATGCGGTAACAGCCATAGGCGTGGCGAGCGCATAAAATGTGCTGAAACACTTACCGTTTTAAAAGTTTTCCGTGAAATCACACACTGGGTAACATCTGTTAAATATTTGAATTATTAGATATGTTTCCACAGCTGTTTCAGTCGAGTGAATACGACGTGCGGAATAAATGTTTTTAATGACGAAAACGACCGTTCGACATCTAGCGATGTTATATTTGCATATTTAAAATAATCTTTGAAACAACTTAATGCATCTTCACACGCACCTTCACAAATTTGTCTTAATATAAGAAAATCGGAGTCTTTCTCTAAAACACTTTCAAATCTTCGCATTACACACCAATTTGTTTCGCCTTCTACAGTGCATAACTGCACGTGAACATCATTCACAATTTGAACAGAATCCACTAGCGACATCGAAACATTTTGTAATTTTTCTATTCCCTCCGCTAGTCCGAAGTAATTGTTGTGAATAGTTTGTAAATCTCTTTTAACCTGACTATCTTGAAATATTTCCCAGCTTTTCTTGGTTGCTGCAGCTTCTGTTGGATTGAATTTTAAAACTACCTTCTTTACTTGATCAAAATATTTGTTGTAGTCAAACGCAGCCTGCAACCATGTTCCCTAACGTGTAACAAACGGCTGTAATGGTTCAGGTAAATCAGGACATAGTTTGTGAAATAGTCGGGGACTTTAGAAACACTGCCTTTGTACTAGCAATCAATGCATTTACTAGTGGAAAACATGTAGGAATCGTTTGTGCCGCAAGATTTAGAGTATGGATTTTACACGTTACATGTAAGAAGTTACCACTGCGTTCTTTAAGAGATCGACCCAAAGAACGCATGTTTGCGGCACCATCATTCATAAACATTAAAAGCTGGTTAGTTGAAACTTCAAATTTGTTCAATGAGTTCAACACCACCTTTAAAATCTCATCAGCAGTACAATTTCTAACTCTTTTGGATGCAAGTAAGAAGGAGGATGACGGTCGATGTGGTTCTATTGTACGTACCATTACATTAACCAGAGAATGTTTTTGACGATCTGTTGTTTCGTCCACACACAACCACAGTTTTTTATCTTTCAATTCCGTTTTCATTCTTTTTTCTATATGTTCACGATCAAATGGCACTACATTTCGTGTTGATGTCCGGCTAGGCAATTTACAGTCCGCATATTTATTCCAGAAGGAGACAAATGCTTCTTCGTCTAGTAAACGAAACGATAGATTAGATAAAATAAGAGTAACACATAAATCAAATGTAAATTTTTCTTGGTCTCGTATGCCACTTTTTGCAGAAGAATGCTGTTTGCTTTCGATGTGATGTTGGCAATGGCTTCTGGACCAACATATTAAAGGAATTTTACAAACTAGACATTGACTTTTAGCGCCATCAAAAATTAAGTCCGGCATGTCCACTATAAAGTTTCTAACTGTGTCTGCCATTGGTCGTTTTCGCGACGTACCTAACTGCGACATTTTTAAAGCAAACATAAGTGTACAATTACGAAATAAGTTACGACAACCTACATATACACAGAACTACTCGCATACAGCATCGATTTAGTACTGACGCTGTGAACGCGTGAAATAAATAATCGCCGACTCCGCACCACATATCTACTACACTGACTGTTACAGTTGTTTGCCCAGACTAGTTATATGCAATACCATAGGGCTATATAATGCCACTTCCTCCTTACTAATCCTACTCTCAAATATGCCACCAAACTAGTCCACATTCAGCCTAATACCCATTCCCTGGAAATAATAAAAAAAGGAAACATAATTCCATGCAATAAAAGGAAACCGCCATTGAATTAATTATCTAAATTTTTCGAAATAAAATCAAGGTAAATATAATATAATAATCTCCAGTAATTCGAATAATCGAAGTAGGATATGCGGATTATTAGATTAAAGTGGTTTCTTACCAAAAGATTTAACGATTATGTTCCTGTCTCTTTCACAAAAAGAAAACTTTTTATATAAAACCATTAATTATTTGCGTCTGAAGACTTCGCAGAATTATAGCCTTACGGATGACGTCATAAAAGCATAAATTTTATGGTTGCTATGCCGAATGTAACTCTTAATGTAAACCTTTTGACAAGTGTAAACTCTGTCTTTTTTAAAAGAGACTTGTCTTAGAGTTATATGGAATTATAAGGAACCTAAAAGTTCCGGTTCATTTGATACTTGGCTGTAATAAGAAGTTAGACAGGCTTTTATAACAATTCAAATTGATACAATTTACATTAATAGGCATTTTAAGACTTTCAATGTAATTTAAAAGAAATGCAAAATATCAATATTTTCAAAAGTCATTTTCATGAATAAGTTTGTCAATTCAGCAAGTGTAATAATCGGAAAAGTTATTTACTTAATGGATTTTTTAATCAAATTACATGCTTACAAAATATCACAGAAAGCACATATTCATGTAGCACCATATCTTGTAAACCATCTTGAAAAAATAATATTTACTGTTTCCTAAAACAGATCTTTTTAAAAGCAAAAGCATTTTTTTTAATAACTCCTTAAAATAGCAAAAGAAGTCTGGAATAGCTTTAGCTGCATTATTAATTGAAAAACACTAAAGTGTCGGCACAGTCCTCACCACACAAGTTCTTTGATTAATTTGATGTAAGACCTATGATTCTTGATTCAATTACTCAAATTTACCATTTCATTAATTTTTTTGTCTCTTTACTGCTTGTATGATGACATTGATGACACAGAAATCTGAACTTTCTTTTCGTATGTAATAGCTGCATAGCTTTTTTCTTTTAGCTGTAATCATTGCAACAGGAACGAAAAACAGACGTTGCATTCGCATGCAGGTCGTCTCACTTTCTGCCGTTTACCGCAATGGGTTACTTGAATATTTATATCAGAATTTATTCGTGTACTGTTTCTTTTCTTTTTTTTTCAATGCGTGTAATTCTTTTTTTGCGTGTGTAATAAATGCATATTATTATTATTATTATTATCATTATTATTATTATTGTATGTTAATATTGTAATCAAGTAATCGAAGTCCATGGCACTGAAACACTGAAACAGTTCATTAATTACCACAATACTTCACTCGCACTAGACGCACGTTTCAATAGCTATGGTATCATCAAGAAAGAACCCTTTCTAAAATTGTTCTGGGTTATTGGTTGTTGGTGGTGTTAAATGCCATAGTTGCGTCCCTGCATGGCATGCATTACGTTATTTTGAAAAATAAGAATATTCGTTTGAAATTTATTATCAAATTATATTTCGAAAAGTATAGTTATAAAAATTAGCCGTGGTTAAACAATCGCTATCGCGAATGAAACAGAGTGAAGGGACGCTAATCAATTTCTCACTTTTAATCAAGATATTCATCCAAGTAACACGTATTTGGCTGTCTTCCCATTTTCCAAGTGTTCAGCGTTTAAATTCTACCATAAATACGATGTAAAAGTCAAGTTTAGTGATTTAAGAATACGCAGGGTTTCAATAAATAATATATAAACATAGAGTTTATATTGGAGCGTCACAATTCCAGGTTAGCTTCCTATTTTCAAATTTTAATACTCGTAAAATTTCATCAAATTGCCGAAGGAGTATCTAGGAACATTCCCAGACCTACAGACCGTACAATTAATTAATTCACTTCGAATTTTTTTTTTTTTAATTTCCCCTCGTTTAAAACATTACAATACTTTATTCAAAACAATATTCTAAGGAAATAATAGTTTTAGAATCAGGTAGGGTGGTAACGAAGGTTATAAAAAAGTGGGGTAAATTTGCATGCAATCATATATTGTTTAACTAGAACTGAATACAGCTAATAATTAATAATAATAAATTAAGTAAATTTACATTTTCATTAGTGTATTAAAATCATTGAATTTTTCAAACTGCCCCCTTAAAATTAATTAAACCTGTATAAATATGGTTTTCTATTTTAAGTCACCTATCTAAAAACGGGGATATAGAGTATGTTTATTCATCTACCCTTTTGTATTATATAAAACTTTTTATTTGTGCCATTCAATTGTTAATAATAATATTGCATTTCTGTGGTAAATTCTTAAGGAATTAAAAACAATATAAACCATTAAACAAAATGATTTTCTCCCAAGTAGGTACAATCAATTCGATAACTTTGAAGATTTTTTAAATGTTCTATATGCCAATAATTAAAATGTGCTAGAACAGCTGACGTATTACTGTAAATTACGTGTTAGGAGCATCAAAAACTTGACCAACCACAAGATTAGCACACGGATGAACTGATGCCAGGCAAAAAAAAGAGAACCATAAAATTTGAATATTCCTCAGCGCACGTACTCGCTCCGATTAGACGCTCTTGCATAGCACTAATAATAGCGGCACTAACGTGTTTGTAATTTTTTTATGACCCCCTGGCGTGCGCCCCTCATGCCCGCTTCGTAAATCTGCGCGCGTACAGTTTACACATGAACTAGCACTAAATTATGTTAATTTTTCAGATATGTAGTGAAATGCATGGGCGTATGGATCTATGATGTTATGTCAAAGCGATCTAACGGGTTCCGCAATGCGACAGGGGATTTACGCAAGAAGGAATCTCAAAGGAATCTAATTTTTTACACTTCCTCGTTCCTTTTTGGAACGTCGACATTTCAAGCAGTGCGGACGTAGAGTTAATTCCTTGCTTCTCTTTTTCGATTTCCAAAAATAAAATCGCGATGATGTCAAACGGTTCATGAACTACTTAAAAAATAGGTCATGAAGGTGAGGTTGTTACATACAAACGTGTTTGCGTATACGATATTGAGAAGCAAGATCGAAGGCGAGATTTCAAAATAACCTGGATGACAGAGAATATAGCCTCGTTGACATTCAATGTTGCCAACTTTTGGAAAAACTCGTTATTCACATTGAAAAGAAAGACATTATGGAGGAAATTTCATGCAGATGGTAGAAAGATATATTGCTTAGATGAAACTTGGGTCAACGCAGGTCATATAAAACGAAAAATATGGACACCACAGTACTTACGGCAAGACAAGCATTTGTGGAAGGGGTTACCACGGGACTGAGGAATCTTACAGGAAAAGAAAAACGTTTAATTATATTGCATATTAGTAGCGATGATCGTTTCGTTGAAAATGGTCTCCTCATTTTCGAATCGAAGAAAACAGGAGATTACCATGATGACATGAACAGCGATGTTTGGATCAAACAATGATGTCAAAAAAATTATTTCTTTAAATTTAAAAATATATCTTTGCCGCTATTTAAAATAACGATTTGGTTGACTGAATGCATATCTCTTTGCGTCAAGAACTTTTTTTCTCTGTGCAGACACATCGCTAGAAATAAATCCAACCACCAATAGTTTTTCCATCCATTTGTTTAATAAAATTTAATGTATGTTCATCAAACAAACGTTTCAACTGACAAATTTTAAATTGGCAATCAGTTCTACCAACGTAAAATTTAAAATTTAATTATAATTTTTTATTAATCACAATTTCAATATTTTTCTTTCCAATAGCAGATTTCCCTGCGAGCATTAATTACATTCTTTTGTTGCCCCTCCTTTCATCATTGTTTCCATTCATATTTTTTATCTTCACAATGAAATCTGGAATTTTTAAGAGAGGAAAGCCTGTTATTAAGAATACCCCAAAAACGCCCAAAAAGTTTTTAAATTTCATCATTAACGCTAATTTTCTTGAAAAATCTACGGTAACAAAGCTACCTTCCCATAAAGCCTTTTTATTTCTGAATTTTAGTAATAATAACATGTGGTACGTTTGTTGAACGAAGATCGTGAGACAAAAATCGCGTGTCCGTAACAATAGTAAATGTTACGATAATTATAGACAAACAAGCGGACCTAAATACGATGGCGTGTGTTAGAATCTCCCACAACGGAGGAAATCTCTTTCAATTGTTTCGGTTTCTATATTGTGTGTCGTATATTTAAGCACAAATGGTACACAATCGGTGCTTCGATGGGAAAATTCAAACAAACCCGCTGAAATCGACGCTTTTTCCGAACTCTTTTGTTTTTCAACGATATGTGGGACGAAGCAATATGGCTTACGTAGAGCGGGATAGATTTAACCCCGTATTAATAAACCAGTCTGGACGTATTTACGTCCAGGTATTGAATGACGTCATAAACAGACATTGGATTAACTGTTATAATGAAGAAATTAAAATTTTAGATGATTTGTGATATCTTATTGTTATCAACGATTGTTTTGTTAGAATTGACTGTAAGGAACCCTTTTCATAACTGAATCTTAAACTTTTACACTATTAACACTAGAACCGTCGAGAATTCCTCATACCTCGAACCGCCGCCCCGGTCAAATTGACCTGTGATTTCAATTTTGTTTCGACTGTTTTATTAATTAACATAATTTGTTTGCATAAAAGTGTATATTTATTCACAAAATATAAAAATAATTTCTAACTTAACTTTGGTATTTTCTTTTTGCATTTTCGATTCGATGTTCCCTCCTGAGGGTCTTCTTCGTTGTTATTGGATTGTTGCGAGAGTTCTTCTGCCAATTGCAGAAATGAAGTCGCGACGTTTTATTTTTTTTTTTGCTAGTGATGCCTTTGTACACACCCAAACGCATTGATTGCAGCGAGATCCAGTATATTATAAAAGAACGGACTGGCCATCTTCTTGAGGGTGCCTTCACCCTATATTTCGGGCCACTTGGTCAACGCCATATTTGTGCTATTATAGTATAAAACTGGTTCTGGCTTCTTTTTGTACCGGCATCAATCGAAACTGTTGGATGTTGCGTACTTAGGAGGAGAACATTTTTTTTTATTTTGGCTTGATATACTGTCAAAGTGCAAACATTTTCATTACTTGTGAATAAAATAGTTTCATATAGGAACCTTTGCTTTTTTTAATTACTTCGGGAATTTCTTTTCTCGACCTGTTCACAGTTCCAACAATTGTGGTGTTTAGTTTTGCTAATTCTTTGCAAGTTCCAAACTGGTAAAAAAATTGTTCGTTGTCACATTTCTTCCTTTCTTGGTGTATGGCTCTAATAATTTTAGAACGACGTATTCGCCAAGTGGTTGTCCTATTGGTCTCGAATCATCTTTTCCTGAATATGGGAAGGCATTCAACACATATTTAGCTTTAGTGTCAACAGCAAGCCAAAATTTAATGCCAAACTTATCCGGTTTTTGGACATATATTGCGTAAATCGACATCTTGCTTTTGTAGGAAAAAGTTGTTCGTCTATTGTTATGTTTTCTCCGGGCACATACAAATTTTGCAATTGGAAGCAAATTTTTGCCATATTTCAGAAACTAAAGCATACTTGTCCTGTTCCAATCTTTTTTCCTTGTAGACTTGAGATCGAATCTGAGATATCGCATGATTTCTCTAAATTTGTTTCTAGACATCGTTTGACTAAAAAACGATATTCCCCACTTTTTAGACCACAAGGAATCTAATTATAAGTGACTGGAACCCTGAGCATCACGTGCGTATAGAATGGCAATAAAGGATTCTAGATCTCCTAAAGATAATTGCCAGTCTTGACTGTCTAGTTGTCTTCTAGCTTCAGCCTCGGTGCATTGTTTTATGTATTTCAGCATCGAGGGTCATCGACAAATAATCTCCAGAAAACTGCTCACATTTTCTGCAGTTACTTTTTGTTTTGCATAGTCTGTTGCCCCTGGATTGTCCGTGAATATATTATGTTGGGTTTTTCTGCCTGCAGTAGGCTGACCCGCAGAAATTACTTGCCATTAGGAATTGTCTATTGATTGTAAACTGCACCAAGATTGAAGCAAAATCCTTTTTCTGTTGGTTTCTTTTACTGGCGATTAGAACGAACGGACGTTTTCCACTTCCTGTTTATCACTGGAACTAGCACTAGTCACTGCAACCGTTACATCACAAACTGTGTCATTGTCAGATTCATCACTATTTTGCTCCTCACTTTTAGAATCATTCTGGGAATTTCCTGGTGAAAGATTTTCCAGTTCGTCTAAATACACTAAAGCTTGTGCAGCCGAAAGGCCTTTACTGAACCACATACTGTTCATTTAAAACTAAACAGGACGGATGCACCTACCGATCTGTTATACCGTAAGAGTGAGCGTAACAATCAGCATAAGCAGTATTTTCGGAAATGCGAGAACGAAGTCGTGTATCGCCAACAAAATACGGAAATATCGCTACACAGTATTTTTTAAAATAAAACCATCAAAACTTAAAAAAGAATTGCAAAAAAAAAAACAATTCCTTTACCGCTTAGGTTAATATCGTGTATAGCGATATATCCCCTAACAGCGTGACGTTATCGAAGAGCTGTGAGGCCTTCTAGTATCGGAGGTAACGGAACAACCCAACACAGAAATGACAGAAAAACAATAAATCGTCTTTTAATCAATTAAATTTATATTTCTCTTGTTTATATAACAAGCTGTTTGATATTTTCTATTTGTACAAACTGTTTTTAGTATTGATTTCTGATTCTATAAACACTCTGTATATCATTTTAAGGAAAGTTATGAGTGGTGTACACAAACAGAAAAAGAGCAGATGTAAAATTTCAATGTATGTACATATAACACCGCAAAGAGCAGTACAGGCGACGTAACATTTTTTCCGGGGGCGTTTTACGAAACATATGCGAGGCAGAAGGGAGTTTCCCAAAGAGCGCGCCTTGGTCGGGTCGGATTTTCGCCCAACAAAAATTGTGTTTTTATTGTCGTTCGAAACGACAGGCCGTAATATCCGTCACGTTTGTGTGCGTACCTACTTGTGTCGGTGTATTCGTAAGTGCGTTTGTATATGAGGATATACGCTAACCGCCCATGGAAGTCTGGCCAAGTGGAAAATGTTCGGAAATTAAAATGTGTGTGTCTTAAAGAAGTTGGGGTTTAGTGGACGAAGCGGAGTCGAAACAGTGTTTTAATGGAATTGTAAGATAATTTCGTGCAACCGAACGATATATTTATATTGAATTTGATTTCAGAGATGTGTTCACTTGTTTTATTTTATCACGTCATAATATAACCATAACATATTGCACATAAAATACGAAGAACTATAATTTCATGCGATATTACACTTTTATTTACTACAAAATGTTGATAACCAAACTCTTAACGCTTACAACGCTGTTAATTATAAATCGAATTCACCGCTGTTTTCCTAACCGGTTTTATTTCCTCGGTGTAATATGGACGCTGATCGTAGCGCTATCTACTGCACTCTTAACGATGGTGCTTGCTTTTGTTAATAGTTAATAATAATAATAAAAATAATAATAATAATAATAATGTTTATTGCCAACTGGTAAACCCAATTACAGGACAAATATACACATTTGAACACAATACATATTGATTTAAAAACATGACATAACTATACAAAAAAACTATTATGTTTCGTGTATCATGGCGCCAACTCCCGGTGAAAATATCACTAAATATCTTCTCAGCGTTCCTGATCATGTGATAGATTGGCGACCGCAAACGAAGATTGGTCCTCGGTGTCGGCATAGTTTAAAAGGTTGGAGCATAACGAGATGCTATTCGAGGTACGTTGAATCCTATGTGTAGACCAGCTGCATACAGTCGATCCTATCATTTAATAATTTGTGTAAAAATCGGGCGCTATGGTAATCACGACGGGATGACAATGAAAGAAATTGATGCGACTCGAGAAGGGTGTTGTAAGAAATATGCCAAGGCGGATATACGCCATTAACTTTGAACGACAAGAATTTGAGGAATCGACGCTGAACACGTTCAATTGGAGCTTGATGGACATATAGAAAGGATACCCAAAAAATAGAGGCATACTCCAATTTCGAGAGTACAAATGCAAAATAAAGGGATTTTAGCACTAGTGCGTCATTGAAGTATTTGGACGTTCTCATAAGAAAAACCCATCATTTTAGAGGCAGATGAACAAATTTGTTCAATATGTATGTTTAAACGATAAAGTTGGATCAAAAGTGACACCTAGATCTTTAAGATTGGTAATCTTGTCGATGGAAATATCGTTGATTTGATAAGTGGAAATATATGGATTTGTTTTTCTCGTGAAGCACATAAAATTACATTTACTAGAATTTAATGTCAGTGTATTGGATTTTGACCACTCGGTCAGTATATTAATGCTCGTCTGAAGACTCTCGGTATCTTGTTGGCAGTTAATATTACAAAACAGTTTAACATCGTCGGCATAAGCGAGGACATGGCAAGATTAAGGATGTTTAAAAGGTCGTTTATGTATAGAATGAACATCATGGACCAAGATTGGATCCTTGTGAGGTACCGCTGCTAGATACAAATTCAAACGAATTAAATCCATTATAAAATACATAGTTAGTTCTTTTACCAAGTAAGATTTAATTAACAAGGAGAAGTTGGGAGCTAAACCAAACGAGTCCAGTTATATAGAAGTAATTCATGACTGAGAGTATCAAATGCATGTGAGAAGTCGGTAAAGATAACGTCAACTTGTCCGCAGTCATCTAAAGTTTCGCTTATAAATTGTGTGAAACAGGCCAGGTTTGTTACTGTCGAGCGTCCCTTCACAAAGCCGTGTTGGCAAGTTGCGATATGTGAGCGAGTATTCCTGTATATCGTAGTATATATAAAATGTTCAAAAATCTTCGCAAAGTTATTAAGTATAGCGATGGGCCTAATAATTTCGAATTGAGTAGAATCTCCCTTCTTGAAGACAGGTACAATTCGTGCACGTTTCCATCTATCACGGAAAAGTGGAGGTCCTAATGGCAAGATTAATAATCTGGCATAAAGGTATCGCAAAGGCATTACATAAATTCCTAACACAGAAGCTCGGCACCAAGTCATCGCCGCGGTGGCCCTATCTGGGAAAAGGGAGCCATAATTTTAGCCAATTCGTCTTCTGTTGTCGGAAACCAAACTAAACGACTGTAGTTGTTTGGAAGATTGGGCGGAGGGTCGGTAACGTTGGACAAAGTATAAACTTCAGAAAATACTGTTGCAAAAAGCTCAAAAATTTGTTGAGGATCGTCGAGGGCTACTCCATCGAGCACCAATCTACCGGTATGCGTGTAGTTCCCTTCCTACTTCGTACAAAAGACCATAGGCGTTTTGGTTCTACTTTGATAGCACCTTCCGTTTGAGAAATATAAAGCTTCATATGCACGTGATATTTGCGTTTTTGTTAACGAGCGAAGTCTTCTAAATTCATGAAGAAAGTAGAGTCTTTTGTTATTTTCCATTTTTCGATAGTAATCTTTTAATTTCAGATTACGTCGAATTTCCAAAGAGAACCAAGGTGGAAATTCTGAGTTATTGACAGGATACTTGGGTACACACTCATCAAACATTTTGTACAACACGGAATAAAACTGGTCAATCGCGAAATGACATCGGAACGGTTTAACAAAGTCCAATCATAATTAAGAAGGTGATCGTAAAGTTTATCAAAATAGCTTTTCGAAAGTTGTAACGCAAATTACACATTTGATGGAAATTTAGTACACTTCGGTGAACTTAAAATTTTAAAACTAATACACAGAGCAGGATGGTATGGATCTTCTGTGTACAAAAGGATGCTCATCTCTTGCGATTCTAAAGTAGAATGGAAATTACATAAAACTAAGTCTAGAAGTCGATGGTCAATATTTAGGACATCATTAAATTGATTTAGCTTGACTGCACCACAGAAGTCGAGAAAAAAAAGGAATTGTTGAATTCGGTATACCATTGCTGACATGCAACATAGTTGTTGCAAAATCTGGTCTTTTTGTTAACGCATATCTTCTAAGTTCTTTATTGTGTTCTATTTAAGATAATTTGTGCTTTAATTTCCGTATTTAGATCATAAAAACTTACATGTAAAGGGTTTTCCAATTGTAACGCTCCCATGTTTGGCAACAGCGCATAACGAAGTCGATAATCACACAGGTGATATCTTTAGCAGCCATATTCAGTTAGTCTCTGCATTTCATTATGGAGCGTTACACGACCGAGCAACGCGTCTAAATGGTAAAAATTATTATCAAAACCAATGTTCTATTCGTCAAACGTTTCGTGCACTCCGTGGAATTTATGGTGTCAACGATCGTCCTTCAGAATCCACAATTCGCCGTTTAATAAACAAATTCGAAACAACTGGGTCTGTGGCAGATCGGAAAAGCGCCTGTACGTCAGCGAAACGCAAGATCCCTTGAAAATATTGCTGCAGTCCGGGAAAGTGTGCATGAGAATCCGCAACTGTCCATTCCGCGTCGAGCTCAAGAACTTGTCCTGTCTTCGGCGACAACTTGGCGAATCCTGCATAAGGACTTAGGGCTTCACCCTTATAAAGTGCAATTAACCCAAGAACTAAAGCCCAACGATCATAAGCAGCGGCGTGCATTCGTTAATTGGGCGCTAGAGCAGTTGGAGGTCGATCCTGATTTTGGCCGAAAAATAATGTTTAGTGACGAGGCTCATTTCTGGTTAAGTGGCTTTCTTAACAAGCAAAATTGCCGAATTTGGAGCGACGAAAACGCACGGGAGATTCACGAGGTCCCACTACATTCCGAAAAAGTTACGGTATGGTGTGCACTGTGGTCCGGCGGAATAATCGGTCCGTATTTTTTCGAAAACGAAGAAGAAGTGGCACTTCCTGTCAACGGTGAGCGATACAGGGCTATGATAAGAGATTTTTTTTGGCCTTCAGTGGATGGAATCGATCTAACAAACATTTGGTTTCAGCAAGACGGTGCTACGTGCCATACGGCACGTGATACAGTGACATTATTGCATGAGAAATTTGAAGGTTTCGTTATATCGCGAAATGGTGACATTAATTGGTCGCCCAGATCCTGCGACCTAACGCCACTGGATTTTTTTCTCTGGGGCTTTCTAAAATCCAAAGTCCATGCTAACGAACCGCGAACGGTTGCTGCCTTAAAGGCCAACATTAGGCGCGTTATTGCTGAAATTGAGCCACTTTTATGCGATGACGTCATCACAAATTGGGTATCCAGGATTCAACAAACCGGGCAAAGCCGCGGCGGACATTTACCTGATATAATTTTTAAAACATATGTTAACACATGTACTTTATAATAAAAACAAAAATAGATCACTATCATTCTCACAGTTTGTTTTATTGCGTTACAAAAATCGAGCGCTTCTAATGGAAAACCCTTTACTAGATATTTTAACAACCTTGCATAGAATGGAGCAACTGTTTCGTCTGTTCCTTGATTTGTCTCTAAATTTGAACACTTCAAAATCTACATTGATTTTTGGCACAAAATAATCATTCAGTTTATTTGTGGCACTATCATAAAGAGAGCTTAAAGGATCTGATGAAATAGGGTCAGGAAGGGACATAAAATATCGAAAACTTCCTCACCAACCAAATGCAGCAGTACGTAGTTTTCAAAACGAGTCAGCCATTTCATCCATCTTTCTCCAACGTTTGTGACATCGGTTTTCTTATCAAATTGTTGAATACCTCCCTGAACTTGGATTTATGTTACTTTCTACGTCTATCCTCATCGCCAATTCAATGTTGTTTAAAATGTTTTATTTCTATTAAGACACAGCTACATGTATGTACATCTTACTGTTACAATCTGTCAACTAACTACCTCGTGTTACCAACTTAATCTAGCTCTTCTTTAATTATCACCAACTTAACTTATTTAACAAAATTACAGTAGTCTTAAAGGAGTACGATGGTATTTTAAAGTCACGGCAGGGCCCTGGATAAAATGTTTAAAGGGAAAAATGTGTTCATCGTACTAATGATGTGTGTAGTGAACAAAACGAAATGCCGCATATCCAACAAAACATATAATAGTGAGATAAAAAATGTCTGATTGTGTTGGCGCACCTGAAAATTCAAAATTAACATTTTATTATGAAAAATTTCAGTAGCGTTCGGAGACGGGAAGTTGGTATTTATGGGTAATTACTGACGTTTAAATCTCATTGATAAATTTGTCAATACTTTTTATAATTAATTAATTAAATGAAACCCCAGACACAATTTAGTATTATTAAGATGTGGAAAATGAATTCTATATGCAATAAAAAAAAACAAAGGTTCTACAATCACATTTCAATAAACAAGACAAATATTTACACATGTATTAGAATAAAAAGAATCTTTCTAACAAATGATACATATGTAAGTTTCACGTAATTACATTCACGTTTGAATTCATAGATTAATTTATGAAATATCAAACTCTTTTGTTACATTAATTATTTTCAGTACGCGCAATTTAAAATTTCTTATAAAAACTGTTCAAAATGTTTACCTTTATTATTCAATCAGGCTTGAACTCTTCGTTTCATGTTTTCGAAAACATTTCTCAACATTAATATTTTGAATTTTCGTTTTCAATAGTGGCCTGTAGTTCGTAAATATTATGAAGTCGAGTACGATTCTATTCTTAAAGCTTCCAAATAAATTTAAAAATCTAAAGAAGTCAAATCGGGTGATCTTGGAGGCCATCTCCCTCGGCTAATCTCTGGATACATTGCGATGTAATGCTCATAGCAAAATTCCGTCGACTATATCCAAGAACCTTCTTCATTTTGCATCCCACTGCGAAAATACGCCATTACGATAAATGTGTCTTGTTCCACAGAAAATACCATTATCGAGCCGTTATCGCCCTTTAGTACTGATAAGTAGAGTTGTTCACTAACGCCACGGGCAGTGGCGGAGGTTTGATACAACCCCCAGTATAACTGCGAGTCTCAACCAGATCTGTTGTGTATACATGTACGCTGCCGAAAATACTATTTCGTAGTTCTACGTTTGTTTTAAAAAAATGTTGCCTACGTCGCGAAAACGACCAATGTTGGATAAAGTTGCAGAATTTATAGCAGAAATGCCTGACCTAAATTATGATGGCGTTAAAATTCAATGTGTAGTTTGTAATATCCCTTTAATGTGTTGGTCCAAAAGGGATTGTCTACGTCACGTAAATAGTAAACAGCATTCTTAAAATAAATTGCACACGACACTATGAGAAATTTTAATTTGATTTATGTGTTACCTTTATTGCTTGTAATCTACCGTTTAATTTACTAGACAAGGAAGCATAGGTCTTCTTTTGGAATAAATATTCGGACTGCAAATTACCAAGTCGAACATCGTTACAAAGAATTGTGCCATCCGCTCGTGAACATGAAAAAAGAATTAAATCGGGGCTGAGAGATAAAAAACTGTGGTTATGTGTGGACGAAACAACAGATCGTAGAAAACATCCTGTGGTTAATGTAATGGTACGTACAATGGAACCACATCAATCGTCACCTTCAATTCTATTAGCTTCCAGACGAGTACAACAATGTATTGCCGAAGTAATTTCAAAGTTAGTGTTAAATACATTGGAAAAGTTTGAATTTTCAACAAACCAACTGTTGATGTTTATGGGTGATGGTGCAGCAAACATGCTTTCTGTAGGCCGGTCTCTTAAAAAAACATACGTGTAAAATTCATGCTTTCAGTCATGTGGCAGATAGTATTAGAAAATGTTATCCTGAGGTAGACGCTTTAATAGCGCATACAAAAGCAGTGTTTGTCAAATCCCCAAAACGTATTCGCAAATTTCACAGACTGTACCCCCGTATGCCTGAGCCACCAGAACCTATTCTTACACGTTGGGGAACATGGTTACAGGCCGCGTTTTATTATCATAAATATTTTGAGAATATTAAGAACGTGGTTTTTCAATTCGATCCAAAGGAAGCTGCGGCTATCAAGGAAAGCCGGTCGAAATTTCAAGATAGTCAGGTTAAAACGGATTTAAAAACAATTCAGAACAATTACATCGGACTAATGGAGGCAGTAGAAAAATTACAAAATCCTTCGGTGTCGTAAGTGGAATTTTCTGCAAATAGTGCAACATGGCACAGCTATGCGCGATAGAAGACGCAAAAAATGTTTGTGTTCTAGAAAGGTTGAAAGTGTTCTAGAGAAAGATTCTGATTTTGGCACATTGAGACAAATGTGTGAAGGAGCGTCAATAGAACCGTTAAGTGTTCCAAAGATTATTTTAATTACGCAAAAAATAACGTCACTAGATGTAGAACGTTCGTTTTCTGCATATAAAAACACTTTTACAGAAGAAACTCTTACGACGGTAAGTGTTTGAGCGCGTATTATATTTTGTATGTAAACTTTTATGCCCCCGCCATTGGCTGTTGGCGCAAATTGAGCAACTCTACTGATAAATACTGTTATTTAAAAATATAAAGGGAAGTATACTAAGACAAAGTGAGAATAACAGATAACCACACACGATAAATCTCACTCAAGACATCCGCACGTCAATGAGAATTACAACTATTAATTTTGACAGTAGGAAATGTTATAAACTTAACAAGATAAAAATTTCTGCTTCCGGATTGCCAATTTAATCAGCCTTTTTTGATCACACTGTATTTGAGGAAATTTTGCCATTTTTTGTTTGTTTTATTGCGTTCGTTTCGCAAGTTGGTAATTTGTCTAATTTTGATTCAAGTATACATCACATTCATAGATTCATAGTTGGATTCACTGGCATTCAGTTTCTCGCGGCCAAACTTCTATGAACGGTAGTGTACCTAACTGAACGCCGCTTTCCGTTCATTCATTGAAAGTTGGCGATTGCGTAGTGAGCCAGTTCGTAATGATTAAGTTAGTTATCCACATGCGGCGGTGCTGTGTGCTGACGCTGACGCGTTGCATCTTCTTCTGACACGGTTCATTCATAAATTGCAACACTCATCATCGGTTTTAGTTATCGACATCGTCGCACGTGTTACACATTCTCATTTCGTCGCCGACCGTCGACTAGTTCGAATATCGCGAAAATATTCTCCCAGTTCTTCGCCTTCTTTTATATCGAATTTAAGAAACACCTTCAACGCTGTCCGGTCGTTATATGTGTGGTTTATTGCAACATAGGAAGTGGCCAACCTTTAACTTCCAGGCTATAAACGCGCGTAGGCTTCGGCTGAGGTTGTACACCGTACACTAATGTTAAACCATCCCATTCATTTTTTCGTGATATTATGGGAATATGGCGGACGATTACGGGAAAGTTCGCATTGAAGAAAGATTAAAAATTAAAGTCGGTGAGTACGATTCCCTCAGTTTCAATCATTATTTTATCCTTCAAGCAAACGAAACAGGTTCGTTCTTTTTTTCTGTATTCTCTCAAGATTTAACCTCCATTTCATCTTGTGTCATTGAGCAAATTTGTTGACATTAAACGTGCAGGTGTTGACATTTTTAACTACTTTCATTGATAAAACGTACGTCTTTGTTCGTTCTCATTAATAAAACAGCACGTTTTCATTCGGTTCCATTGATAAAAATCCAAATCTAACTTTTATTTTACAGGTGAAGCTAAAAATCTCCAGTGTAGGAACCATGTTTCCTTGCAGAGAGACGTATATTGCACATTATCATTAGATCAAGAAGAAATCTTCCGCACTTCAACGATAGAAAAAACTTTAAGGTAACAATCAATTAACTTAACAATTCAAAAAAATTACAATATTATATTATTCTAGTCCATTTTTCGGGGAAGAATTCCAATTTGAAGTACCAAGAAAATTCCGATACCTCTCTGTATATGTGTACGATAGAGATAGACACTTAAAACAAGATAAAGTCCTTGGAAAAGTAGCTATTAAACGCGAGGATCTATCACAATACAACAATAAAGACCATTGGTTCCCGATATGTCCAGTCGATGCTGATTCCGAAGTCCAGGGAAAGGCGAACATCAAAATCTCATTCGGAGATGTCCGCAATCTCAAAACGAAATCTTCCAGTTATAGTTCAAGGACGCAACTAAAGTGCAAATTGTGGAATGTGTAGAATTAACTTTAAAGAACGGAAGTTGCGATCCGTTCGCTATCATTACGGCTGTCTACTCGAACGGGAAAAAGGTAACGAAACGGACAAAGACACGTAAAAAGACTGTGAGTCCTAAATTCGAGGAGGAATTCTATTTTTGTAATTACGATGAACGGGAGAAGGAAAGAGATTCTACGTATACGGTGTGCGGTGACTGTGATATTGAAATAAGTGAATTGCATGTGTCGCTATGGCACGATACCCCCGGAATGAGTGTTGATGTGTTTTTGGGAGAGGTGCGAATACCTTTGCGAGAAGCCCAGCAACATAAACCTGCTCATAACAACGCTTGGTAAGTATAAATTTGTTGATTTCGTATTTAAATTTTTATTACTGTTAAAATAAGCAAATAAGAGGGCTCCGTTATATTTGCGAGATAGTAAATAAATGCTTTTTACAAGCCACTTATCAAGTCGATGAATATAAACATTGATAAGCTTCGAGATTAAGATGTGCTTCATTTTCATCGTATAAATAAAATTTAATACTCGGATTACTTCCTCAATTATTATTATTGGAAATATTTGAGAGAATTACAGTGCCTGCTAATAAAATTGTCCCCAGTACGTGTATTTTATAAATTAAATAAATGTATAAATGTTTTAAAGGTAAACGTTAATAAATAATATCAATTTTAAATTTATTTATGGAAGGGGAAATCCCAGATAATGTTTCTTTGTTATATAATAAAAAAACTTATAATTGAGTCATTCCATGTCAAGGGGACCAATTTTCGGAATCAGCCGCACTTGACCATCCCAGATTTGAATAAAATTTTGCATAATGTTGCCTATTGTATGAAACAAAGCTGTGCAAAATTTGACACCATAAAAGAAAAAATTACGGTCCTATAAAATCCTTGAATTAAGGGTGCCAAAATGTCACGGGAACCGTATAACATTTTCAGCCAACTTTCAGGGGCTGTATACATAAATGTATTAGTAGTAAGGAAAAGAGGTTTAGTGCTATTGCAGATACACTACCGTTCATGGAAGTTCGGGCAAGCAAAAAAATGTACGGAAGTCAAAGAAAATAAGAGAAATATTAAATGGCCATGTATTTAATACTTACTTACATGATTTTACATATTTTAAAACACAAAATTTATTAAAAAGAAAAGTTAATGTAATACAAATAATTTAAATCCGATTTTCATAGAAAAATCCACCTTTTGCCTTTAGGACTGCAGCCACTATTCTCGGCATCCGATTAACTAATTTTGCTAATGCTTCATTGGGCAAGCTTGTCTATACCTCCTGGAGAATGGTCCATAAATGTTCCTTCGATTTTGGACACTTTTTCCTAAACATGGGTCTAATTCTTCCCATAACAACTCTATCGGTTTCAGATCGGGGAACGTGGGGGACCATTCCATAATTTTTAGGGTTCTTTCATTTTCTTCTTGCTGCAGGTAATCTGTGCACAATTTAGATTTATGTTTGGGGTAATTGTCCTGCATAATTCAAATCCACGACCAATTAATCGGACTCCTGACGGTATGGCATTTCCTCCAGGATTTTCCGATATTCTTTTTTCATTATGCACTCAATTTTGACAAGTCCCCTGTTCCGTTTAAAGGGAAAAAACAACCCCAAAACCATTACAGATCCGCCTCCACGCTTCACCGTAGGAACTAACATTCTTCCCCTCTTGATCTGCGTACGAAAACTCTCCGTCTATTTCCAAAAACCTCAAACATGGATTCGTCAGTCCACAAAACGTTTTAAAATCGTCCACTGTCCAATCTTTTGAGCTTGCGCCCATTTCAGTCGTTTCAGCGTATTTCCTCTTCGGAGTAACGATTTCGACAAGCCACTCGCCCATGAAAACCCAGCCTCTTTCAGCCGACGTTTCACAGTATTCACAGAAACTTTGGAATCTCGCTCATTGTTGAATTCTGCAGCAATTTTTGATGCTTTAGTTTCTATTGCGCTTACTAATTATTTTTATTCGTAAATCTTCCGCCGGAGTCGTTTTTCTTGACGGTCCTGGCCGATTACGATCTTGCGCGTCACCGGTTTGTCTTAAATCGAACTATAGTATCATGTACTGTAGATTTTTTTTTTTTAAAATTTATCCGCAATCCGTCTTTCTGCGTACCCTTCCTAATACAAGTAATAACAGCAGATCGTTTGAAACAGCTAGAGGCTTTCCACGGGGCATTTTTTAAGCAGTCAAACTAAAATTATTTTTTTTTTCACTTGCACAACCACAGATACTTTCAAAATAACAATCTCTTCAGAAACTACTGCTTTAGAAATATTATAATACTTTATAAAGAGTATACGAATATTTCCAGGTACACAAAGTGAATCAGCTAACCCTCTTAGGGTTTATTATAAAGTTTTATTGTCACCGTAATGATTGGGGATTTCCAACATAATTATATATTTTATGATAACCGTTTTATAATAGACAAATACTCCCTTTGGAAATTGGTAAAAGCTTCCAGAAAAGGTTAGTTTAATAATTCCTCACAGAAATGTATATTATATAATTTTAAAATTTTTTCCTAAAAAGTTATGTGGCATTGTTTCTTTTTCATTGTAGCTCAAAGTCAAGAACAAATTTAGCGCGACAAATTTGTAGCCATTATGGCAGGCCTGTATCATCAAGAGCTGACAAGATGCAGAGCTGTCCTTTTGACAAACCTTCAGAGAATATGCCTGTGATAAAGTCCTCCAAGTCTCAGTACTTCATCTTGAATACTTAATTAAATATAATTGTTTAAAGTTGTTACCAAAAATTTGCGCAGGAAAAATTTTTGGGAGTTTTTAAGACCCTGTATCTCAAATTTGACAATTTCTATTTTCTTGTTTTAACTACCCTTAGAAAAACAAAGTTGTTCTATCAGAAAATGTTATTTTAATTTTAGAAACACATCAACCAAGTGTGAGTTGAACATTTTTTGCAATGTTGTTCTGTAACTTACAATGTTGACCCGTGGGTCCAAAGGAGGCAGGTGAATTTCCCGTTGTACTATTGGTTTTTAATTAATTAAAATGTCATCTATTGACATATAATTCAAATTGAAAAATTTTCTGCTGATAACAATGTTCAACAGCGCTCTGTTCAAGTCCTTGATGTGGATTAACAGTTTGCCTTCATCACGAAGCCAGTTTCCAACCAGGTTTTAGTTTTTGCGAAAGAACTCTTCTAACCCATTTTCGAAGACTGGTCATACACAAAAAAAAGGATTAAGACCTCTGGATGATGATGCAGTAAATCAAACTGGAAGTGCTCACAAAGAAGTATTTGTTCCCGGCCAGAAATGGTGCCCAACATGTTAGAAGGACTCTAAGCTTAAAATCAGTGCATTGTTGTCATCTTCAACAACAACAGATGATTATGGACCATTCTGAATCTTCATAAAAACCAATGCAAGTTTGACTTCAATTGGTGTTTCACCCTTGAAATTTCAAAAGCGCTATGTGTAGTCAAAAATTAAACAAATTGCACTGGCAGGTGGTTTTGATCCAAAAGAATCGGGACAAAGGGATTACCACCCAGAAATGTGGCCATTGTGTTGATTAAAATATAATACTTTATCAGAGAGTTGAAAAAAAAGCTACACATATCACCATGAGTCTAACGTTGTAAGTTGCAGGACAACATTGAAAGAAATTTTCAATTCATAAAAGGTTCAACAGCACTTTTTGTTCACACCAGCAATGAGAATACTGTCACTGCCAGCCTGTGCACTTTTTTTAGGCAAAACAAGCATAAAAACATTTTTTCTATGTTAATATGTTTATCTTGCTGAATTTAGCAAATAATCTATGCTTTTTTTGTTATTTTGAACACTTGGTTTCTAAAATTAAAAGTGAAATTTTCAGTAATAAATATTACAAAACTGTATGAAAATGTTATTTAATTTTACTATTAAACTGAAAACATAATATACTACAGTTTGGTGTGTGTCTATGCATCATGGAATGCTTTGTAGCAATCTAAAAAATAATGCAACGTCGCATACATTACATATTATATTTGATCTCTTAACACTACGTTTAGTGCTGCAGTATGCACATCTGCGGTAAGTTCCTTTGATTGGCATGTGTTCTTCGACATTTCTTCGCCGTACCGTGGCATTTACGAATTTTATCCTACTGCTATTTCTTTTATTTCTCTTGGATCCCGGTGTTACTTTCTGTGGCCCCCTCTTTCGTTTACATTGGTCCGTTCCAATTTTGTTCGTTAGCTAGTATACTTCGTAACTGAAGTTGCGAAATGTTCTTTTTTTTTGGCTTCAATGCCTCAGAGTATAATATAAAAGAATTTACAATAGCGATGTCAATAAATAATATAAAAGTTTGACCCACCACGTTTGGATTTCCGAGAAATACAGTAACATTCTACAAAAGGATCCAAGTGATCCGCTCCTCCCATATAACGATTAAATCACATATAGCTTCAGGGCACTCCACCTGCTCCTTTTCGCCATTTTTTTTCATCCTTGATACGTACCCTTTTATGATTATGAACAACTACCACCGACTTTTTTCCTCATCTTTCCATTTGACTACAGATATTTCTCCTGACATTGCGTAATCGTGATTTCCGGTTTTGAGTTCTTTATCAGCAAGCAGATTTTGTGGACAATGTTTTCTATATGAGCGAAACGTGCCACAGCAAAAGAATCCTTCATATAAAAGATTAGTGGCAAGTGGTATTGTCGTTAAAAAATTATCAAAATACAAACAATGGCCTGTATCTTTGAACGGTTTCGAAACTTCTAGGACAGTTCTTTCGCCTAAAGTTCCTTCCTCTCGAGTGTTGCTTTTCCCTTCATATACTGAAAAACTTAGTAGGAAACCTGTTTTGGAACAAGGTAGGGCTCAGATTTTAAATCCCCTTTTTGTCGGTTTTAAAGGACTTCACCCTGCCTTTAAAACCGACCATACTTTCGTCTACCGCCAAATGCCTATAAGGAATAAACGCTTCTTGATATCTTCGTGATAATATATTTATAAGTGATCTGATTTTGAACAATTTATCAAAATCTGGTTCGCCTCTCTTCGGCATGAATTCATTGTTACTAACATGGATGTATCTCATAATCTTTAAGAAACGGTTAAGGGACATAATATTTGCTGTTCTAGAAATATGTATATTTTCGTCGATTGACCAATAATTTCGTATACTAGGTAACCGATGAAATCCCATTATAATTAATACTCCTAAGAATAAGTCTAATTCGTCTAGAGTTAGGTTCAATTTTGTGTTACACTGTGTAGCATATGTGTTGGATTCCTGTACCAGTATTTCACGGCATTCGTAAAAAAAGTGAAAGAATGTGTCTTTCGGAGAATTTGTATTTACAAATAGTAGACCCAGATCGTTTGTAGAACGCATAATTGTTATATATTTCTGGAATATTTTGTTCCTTTGTCCATTCATAAGAAGGACTGAAACAGTTCACTAAAACCCTTACCACAACACTTAATTCGTACTGGACGCACGTTTCGATAGCCAAGCTATCATCATCAGCAGCAAGACTGAACTAACAAGCTAAGTGAAAAACTAACCTTATAAGGAAAATAAATTATGCAATATGTAAATTTAAAATCGTAAAATTTAATGAGCCGCTTCATTGCACAGAACTATAAATAGCCTAAAGGTAAATGAGCCGAATGACGTGAGTTAATAAATCCTAGATAAGGGTATTAGTGAACTGTTTCAGTGTTCCAGTGCCACAGTTTTAGAGTATCCGTTTAGTGTGATGGCTTCCCGGTCTAGTTTACTCAACCGTTTCTTTAAGGTAAGAAGTAAGATTAGTCTAGTTAATGCTGATATTAAATTTCTGAAAGATTGTAGAAAATTTAATGTTTTTTCCGAATTTCATTCAAATTAACTGCAAGAGTAAATCAAGTTCGGCTAATAGAGCTATTTCTTCGGCCAAAAGTTGTTGGTTAAATTCAGAAATTAAGTATCAGTATTTTAAAATTAGTCAACTAGAGTTAGAAGCATATAGTTTACATTTACAACTTTGTAGCAACCTATGTATTTTAGAATATTTTGAATGGATTAATTATCTCAACAGGATTGAAGACGTTATTGCTAAGAAAGTTTCAGATAAAGAAAAGGTTCTCAAGAAAAAGTTTTCCAAATTAGTCACCACTAACAAACCGAAACCAGCCGAGATAATTAACCCAACTGCATTAGTTAGAAACGAGTCACATGAGTCTTTTAGCAAAGAAGAGATCGACTTATTAAACAAAGGTTTGAAATACTACCTGAAATTTAATAAGCCTCCGGTTGAAGAAATTATAGTTGGCATAGAAAACGCGATCAGTAATTTTGATGATAACACAAAAAATTTTATTCGTACCGCTTGCAAAAGTCAAATTTTGGAAAATATGCAAAGGAATGCACCTGACATTGCACGAAAAGATCAAATCATTGCTAGAAGACTAAAAAACAAAAATTGTCTTTATTTAAAATCCGACGAGGGTAACACTGTAGTCATCTTAGACAAAGAAGATTATTTTAGTCGAGTCAACACCACTTTGTCACAAAGTTCTTATTCAAAATTATCAAAAAATCCTTTGTCTAAAATGATTACAGAAACCAAAAAGACCATGTTAGAATGTAAGGCTGTCATTAGCGACAATTTAAGATTTAGACTAACGGTATCAAACCCAGTACTACTAGGATGTATTGTTTACCTAAAATACACAAGCCCGGAAAAGCATGAGACCCATTGTTTCGAATATCAACAGTCCAACTTACTTACTTTCCAGGTGGTTATCTGACAAATTGAACCAGTTACCTGTACAATTTCCGGATTTGGCTATTAAAAATTCTTACGAGTTCATTGAAAAAACTAAGGACATTGAGCTTACTGACAAAGAAATTTTAGTTTCGTTTGACGTAAGTTCATTGTTCCCTAGTGTTCCAGTTGATTTAACTTTGGAATATTTAGAAACACTTTTGTTAGATAACCAAATGGATAGAGAGGAAGTTACTAGCTTCATTTCTTTGACAAAACTTTGCATGAAACAAAACTTTTTCCAAATTAACAACTTTTTATCAACAAACGGAAGGAACAGCAATGGGTAACAGCTTATCTCCGTTTATGGCTAACCTCTTTATGGGTAAATTTGAAACTGACCTGAAGAATACTTTCGCTTATTTCCCTCGGCTTTGGATCAGATACGTCGATGACATTTTTTGCATCTTTGACATCAGTAAATGTTCAATAACGGATTTCATAGAACACTTAACTCAAAATTTCCCTCTATCAAATTTACCCACGAAGAAGAAAAAGACAACAGGATTCCTTTCCTCGACGTGTTAGTAATAAGAAATAAAAATAAGTTAGAAATAGACGTATATAGGAAACCTACTAGTAATAATAGATTCATCTTACAGGATTCTAATCACTCATATGAACACAAACTTTCGGCTATTAACTTTTTGGTGCACCGGTTACTCAATTTTCCTTTAACGAAAGATAGATATCAAAATGAACTAAAGAAATCATCAATATTTCTAACTTTAACGGATTCTCTGAAGATGTCGTCTATAATACTATTAGGAAACATAAGAATAGATTAAGAATTAGAAATGTAAGCACATTAGAACGCATTGACGGCCGTAATAATAAGAAATATGTTAAATTACCCTTTTATCCATGTTACACCAAGGGTCTTCAAAAAATCTTTTCTAAGATTGACCGCAAGATTGTTTTCTCTTCGAGCAATAACCTTAAAAACCTTTTAGGAAATTCCAAAGACCCAGTGGATAACATGGATAAATCAGGAATTTACAAAATTTCATGTAAAGATTGTGACCAAGTGTATATTGGGCAGACAAAAAGATCAATTCAAAATTAGGTACAAAGAACATTTGGCTCATCTCAAATTCAGAAGGTTTGATAAATCTAGCGTTGCCCTACATATGCTTGAAAATAACCATAATGTTGATAATATAAAGTTAATTAAAAACGTAAGGATTACTTCTCAATTAAATTGTTATGAAGGCATGGAAATTTACAAAAACAAAACTCACTTAATGAAATCAGATTTAGGACCACTAAATTCCAGCCTTTATCCTTTGTTACATCATGTTTAATCACTTATAGTTGTAATTTTAACCATGTGTAATGAACCGCTTCATTGTAATCTAGGATTTATTAACTCACGTCATTCGGCTCATTTACCTTTAGGCTATTTATAGTTCTGTGCAATGAAGCGGCTCATTAATTTTACGATTTTAAATTTACATATTGCATAATTTTATTTTCCTTATAAGGTTAGTTTTTCACTTAGCTTGTTAGTTCAGTCTTGCTGCTGATGATGATAGCTTGGCTATCGAAACGTGCGTCCAGTACGAATTAAGTGTTGCGGTAAGGGTTTTAGTGAACTGTTTCAGTGTTCCAGTGCCACAGTTTTAGAGTATCCGTTTATCATAAGAAGGAGTATCACACTTGATTTGTTGTGATATATCGTCCTGTTCTGAATCCGAAGAATAACTATTGGTTGGCATTGGACGCTGTGGAGTTGCAGCCAGTCTCGGATCATACGACTGCAACAGAATCATCTGAATCCCATCCAGTGGTTGCGGATGGTTGATTTTCGCTATTTCGATCCACATTATGGAGGTGATTTCCTCTTCTAGAAAATTTTCGTCGTGGAACTGAAATAACTCTCGTATCTTCTGCGTCACTATCGCCTTCGATATCGGAATCTTCAGCTTGTTACCAATATTGTCAATAAAATCGTATAATCTTCGGTGTCAAGATTCTCCAACCCACGTAATGAAAACTTCTTTCTTGTACTCATTGTCTATGTAAAAAAAAGTGAGGTTGGATTAGTGGGTACACAAGTGAATGACAATAAAATCTTTTCGCCGTACAAGAGTTGACTTATTTTATTAACAAAGCAATTATAAAAGTACTATGTAAAAATATCACAGTGCACTTATCTTTTAAAATCGTAAATAATGGCACAAGAATAAATTTATTACACTAAGTAGGTGTATACACATTTTTTTCGAAACACTTGGTGGTCGATATATATAGAGCGGGCCAAATTGCGCCATCCAACAGAATCGGAATCAGGCGCAACGGCCGCTTATTGTAAATAGCGTATATGTGAGTCACAGCAGATATGTGATATTTCGAAATTAATACACAAGAGTAAAAAAATAGAAGCTGACGCAATAATAATGTTTAGTAATTAGAGCGGATATATATATATATGTACACGCTGAGGTGTTTTTATTTTCATTATGATTTTTTATTTGATTGAAAACGGTATGCGTTGTAAATGGGATGTAATAAGGAAATAACTGAGAAACTGAACGCTTTTTTTATTCTGTTGTACTTAATAATGTAACTGTAAATAAAGATATAATAAATAAATTCTATCCTTCTTAATAATGCGGATAGGCTTGTTTAAAAAGTTGCACATCAGATAAGTTTCCACATTTGCCTCGGTGAAGGATGTTCGCCGAGACGAAAAAATGTTCTTATATTTCGAAAACGACCGTTCCACGTCTACCGAAGTAAGACAGGCGTAACTAAATAATCTTTAGACTTAGTCAAGGAATCTGCAGATGCCCCATCGCACATTTGTCTTAATCTCGTGTAGTCCGGATTCTTTTTTAAAACACTATCGAACTTAGCTAAAACTCGTCCACTTGTTGCATCGTTTATACTGTGTAACAATGTACTAACTTCGTCCACGACTTGCACTGATTCTACCAACGACAATCCAGAATTTTGCAAATTTTCTATCGCGTCTACTAACCCTTTGTAATTGTTGCTAATATTCTTTAGATGTGTTTCAACAGAAATATCGAGAAATCCCTTCTGGCTCATCCTAATAGCTCTAGCTTCGCAGGGACGAATTGCAAAATAACGGATTTGACTTCTTGAAAATGTTCATTATAATAAAAAGCGGCTTTTAACTACGTTCCCCAACGCGTAAGAATGGGCTGTGGTGGTTCTCGAATACCAGGGCATAACCTATGGAATGCCCTAGTCCTCTTAGGACTTTTGAGAAACACTTTTTTTGTGTTTGCTATTAATGCATCCACCTCCGGGTAACACTCCCGAATAGTTTTGTGCCACAAGATGTAAAGCATGGACTTTACACGTAACATGTAAAAGTCCTTCACACTTTTCTTTAAGGGAACGGCCTACACTACACATTGTTGCTGCACCATCGCTCATGAACAACAACAGTTGACTGGTTGACACTTGAAATTTTTGTAACGTTTCGAGAATTACGGCCGTAATTGCTTTACTAGTACACTGTTTTAATCTTCTGCTGGCTAATAGAATTGCAAAATTTGGTTTAATAGGATCTAATACGCGCACTATTATATTCAAATAGAATTTTTTTTGCAATCTGTCGTCTCATCAAGACATAGCCACAGCTGTTTATCTTTTAATTCGGCTTTAATTCGATTTTCAATGTCCTCACGTATTCGTGGAATATCTCTCCGTAACGCTGTCCGAGATGGTAGTATCCACTCGGTATTGTATGTACCCCAGAATTTTCGAAATGCTTTTTTATCAAGTATACGAAGTGGTAGACCACATACCATAAACGTTAAAAGCAATTCTAATTGAAATTGACGTTGTTGTGACACACCATTTCTTTTATTTCTGTGGTGTGCGCTATTTATATGTCTTTCACAATCACGTTTGCTCCAGCACAGTAGTTTCTTTTTACAAACTTTACAGAAAATTGTACTCCCATTGTAGTGTAAATCCACAAATTCACTAAGAAATTTATTAACTTTCGTAGGTAATGGCCGTTTATTTTTAATAGTTACGTTAGATATAATCACTAAAGCGAGCACACCGACGCTTGTTTCTAGTATGCCACGAAGTGGTGCAAACGTAACATCTGCAGACTCGTCATTTGTTGATGAATAGAGCGCGTCATCCGTAAATGAATAAGCGCGCTGTTAGTTCGTAGCCGTCGATGAATGAACTTTTTTTTTGTAGTGGCCCACTGTGAACAACGCCCTATTTATCAACGAACACCCAAACTGCAGGTGTATATTTGCGCGTCTTCACGACGTAATAGACAGTGGTTTTGGTCCTCGTCCTAATAATTACATATTTAAATTACCTATGTTTACATACATATATGCGCCCGGCAGCCTGATTGCGAACCTGGCGCGTGGCGCTCTTGGCCCCCTCTAGATATATATTAACCACTTCAATAACATTAGGCGCGATTTAAAAAAAAGTGGTTGCTATAAGAGCCACTGTGTATTTAGAAAGCCATCCTAAGTTCCCAAGAGCGGTTTGCCACTATAAAATCATTAAATCATGGGCCTCACGACAAATGGCAAATATAGACGCCACCATCCTATAAAGGGTTAAAACACGAAATAACAGTATAGAACTGAGCAGAACATAATTAAAGATAATCGAAATCACAACCACATTAACATGAAACAAACTTCAAAAGTATAGGTTAATTTTACCGTATTCGACAAAATATTTTTGTGAAATGTTAAAACCACTAAAAAAGTCCCTAGAAAAGCCGCCATTTTGGGACAAAAATACGGTTTTCTCTTTTTAACACATTGGCCTCATAAATTGCGGTACTTTATACATCTAGTAACTTTACAGTATTGAAATGTTTCCTGGCGCCACCTGCTGCCAAGAGATGTAGTCATGCCGTCCTAGATAGTAGAAACCGGAATGCAGATGCCATACTTACCCATACAATGATATAACCTTTAATGTACAACGTTCATTTTATTGGATATCCTTGTAGCTGTCCTAACGATGTATTTCTTGAACACGAAACCGGTCGCCTAATTTCTGGACCATTTTTTTGATTCTTAAAATTAATATGAATATTTTCTTATCTTGAAACTAAATGACTTGCTTGGAAGAAGCATTTTTCTGTCTTGGATTTTCGCGATTTTCTAACCGTAAGAAAATATTTATTTAATACAAATAAAATTTTAAGAAAATTATTTTCATATATTTAAACATTATTATAGTCTTGAAATAAAAATATTTTCTTGAGTAGAAACTGTTTTTTGTAAGAAAATCTATGTTCTTGATTCAAGAAACCATTTCTCTGTGTGTACTTGTCATAGGTTCGAAACTTTCTGTAGCAACTGTATGAAAAGAACGCAGTTTTTGAACCGCCTACAAACGAATAAATTCCCATGTAAATCGAAAAAGAAGCTTTGAAATGTCGATATATCCGGATACATCAAAATTTAGTTCTAATAAGGTCGTCAAAATCGGAACATTAAAAAAAAATCCTCAAACAATTTACACCACAGGGAATCCCAATTTATCTTAAAATTTGCATCTTGTAATATAAGATAAGTCCCTTGTTCATTAATTTACTCTCCAATATTTATTGCAACGTCCTTGAACTTTAGCAGATAATTTGTTTCCTCTAATTGACACCTTCTCCGCTTCAGAAGCTACTAGGAATTCAAAGATATGGAAATTCGCCTTAATTTAATTTTATGAATTGCATCATTATGTTTGTAAAACTTGCGATTAATTTTTGTTGCCAATACATTGGCTGACATCTTTTCTAGATTCCAAATTTGATTGTAAGCATTTAAAATTACGTATCCAAATGATATAGAAGGCGCAGGCTTTTATACGTGGAAAAGAACTGCTTGCCTTATCTCCAATGTGTGTTTAGAATTTACGTATTTGAAAAATACATTTCTTCGACTCTTTATCACCGAAAAAATGTCTGTGTACATAGTACACCGATACATTTTCTTTTCCAGATAACAAATTCAAACACCATCGTGTATATACATTTCAAATGAAATGCTTTCATTTGGAACGATAAAATAAAATCAATAAAATATTTCTTAACCCAGAGAAGATTTTCAAATGAAAGATTGTATTCTTATTTTTATTCACATTTTACGATAAAGTTTCTAAAAATAAGTGGATGAATTAGTTTTAAGAATATTTCAAAGCGATAAGTAGGGGATATGTATACACAGGGTGACTAGTAATGAAACTGTCTCCTTTTAATGAATGACAGCATACGTCAAATTGCTCGATTCTCAAAGGTAAATTTATTAAGAACCGCTATTACAATTACTGCTTTCTGTTTGCTTCTTAAAACTAGTAGAAAACAGTACCGAAGCTTAAACTACTTTTACAAGCTGGACAACCAAACACCACGAAATAAACTGTTTATGTGTTTGAGAAGTTAAGGAGTAGGTAAAAATTAGTATAGGCGTTACTACCGCTAATACAAGGCCTTTGACGCCAGCAGGCTGTGACGTATTTTGAAGTGGGTCATAAACGCGTTTACACGTTGACACCGTCTCTGCGTTTTGAATTGGTTTATCCAAATTATATTGGTTTTATTTAAAAAAACACTGTGTGGTGATATTTCCGTACTTTGTTGGTGATACCTGCAATGTTTTTCTAGTGTTGTATAAGCGATAAAACCTTTTCCGAAACGATAAGAACGAGGCAACCTAACCTAACATGGCGTCGGCTGTTTTGTACGTTTTGTTGCGAGTTACATTTTGTAAGAAAAGATTTTTAATTTTCAATAGCTACAGATTCAAGGACCGGGGAAACTGTAACTGTAAGTTTAAAAAATCCTAGGCTAAAAAAAATGCTATTCCAACTCAGTTCCCTAACTGTCCGTTGTATTTGACAAAAAACGTAAAGATATTATTGTTCAAACAGTTTTATATTCTTACGTTATATTTAACAAAATTATTTTTGAACACGAAAAGATGTTTTCAAATGTGCATAATAAACGTTCTGCCTGACCTAAATTATGATGGCGTTAAAATTCAATGTGTAGTTTGTAATATCCCTTTAATGTGTCGGTCCAAAAGGGATTGTCTACGTCACGTAAATAGTAAACAGCATTCTGAGAGATGTTTTTAAAAGTGTTAAAAGTTCTTTCACGAAAACGGTGCTCGGTTACGTGTTTGGTTTTTTGCTTTGAAACTCCGTTTTTCCAAAATAAAATCGAATTGGGATGCGAAGAAAGGCTCAGTCGATGACTGGCAGCCTCTTTAAACCGGGAGCTCTTCAAAACTTAAAAAAGAAATGCAAAAAAACGATTCCTTTACCGCTTAGGGTAATATCGTACATGGCGATATGTCGCCTACCGAGCGTGACGTCATCGAAAAGCGCCGAGGCTTTCTAGCATCGGTGGCCAGCTTCAAAGGTATTAAACTGAAATATAAAGATTTATCTTTTTCCTTTGTTGATCTGAGATATGTTTTTTTTTGCATAAAAGATGCCAGGGAGTACGAATCTTCACTTGTTCTAAAAGTACTGCCGATAGCGCCCCCTATAAAGTACAGCTAAAATATGAGCAGATTTGCTGATTGTCAAAGAAACCCTTTCAACACCAAATTTTGTGCAAATGTTACAATTACTATAGAAGTTATTTAGTAAAAAGTAAAACAAAATTGTAATTTTGACATCCTGTATCTCGATCATTATCAAGTTTTAGACTAAGATAGGTTGTGTTAAATCATCATATTTTAGCATGACAGACCTTTGAATGAACCTTTCAGTGACATCCTGTACAGTAATATTATTTTGTATTCTATGGGATTTATTGGATATTTTTAGATATCGTAGCTTAATTTAAAACATATCCTTAATACTTTAAATTCATTCTACTTACGCACAAATGAATCACTAAGACAATCTTTGGCATTTTTCATGATTAATACTGGTTCAATTTACATAAGAATTGCAATATACGAGTTTGCATAGCTATTATCTAAAAAATGCCCGCTATTCCCTATTAAGTAACCATTAAGTCACTAATTGGTTTAACGCCCGATTAATGTATCTAAACCTTTAGAATTCTGCAGATTTTTTAAGATTAATTCTGATATTTAAGAGTTAAATACTATAAACAGGATTTTATTTATAGCATATAATATACAACGCCCACAGGAAGTTTACGAACGGTTCATTGTTATTCGTTATATCCGGAATGACAATCGCAATCGCACACGTTGTATAGAGATGTAGTAATCTGAGCGTAAGCTACGGTTTAATTCATTCAAATAAAATTGGGACAAAAACCGTTAAATTTTAGACTTCACATTGAAGCCTTGTTAGCGATGTGAAGCCGTTCTTTTTTTCAAGAAAATGTTTGTGTAATTTGTCAAGTAATTCTATATAATTTATAAAACGGAAGTTTAACAAGATTCAAGATGCCAAATCGTTACCTACGCTATAACAAGGCCTGAGCGCTCTTCGATGACGTCACGCTGGGTTGGTGATGTATCCCCATGCTTTGAAGGGCTTCCGGTTTAAAGAGAAAGATGTATTTGTGGTTGATATTTAATCGATTAATTATTATTTGTAATTGTGCATGTATTTGGACGAAAGGTTGAAATGATACAGTAATTGCAATTTTATTGGAACTTTTGTTTAATTTCACGAGGGTCTTACGTAATCTGTCTTTTCTATGATGTGGTGTTTTACCTACTCTATCATTACTAGAGTTGCTCAATTTGCGCCAACAGCCAGTGGCAGGCGCATAAAAGTTTACACAAAATAAATGGTCAGAAATAAAATATAATACGTGCTCAAACACTTACCGTCTTAAAAGAGTCTTCCGTGAAATCACAAAGTGAATAATGTCTCTTAAATATCCGCAACATTAGATATGTTTCCACAGTTGTTTCGGCAAACCGAGTGCGGCGTGAGGAAAAAGTGCGTTTATATGCAGAAAACGAACGTTCTACATCTAGTGACGTTATATTTACGGAATTAAAATAATTTTTGGAACAACTTAACAGTTCTGTTGATGCACCTTCGCAAATTTGTCTTAATGTGCCAAAATCAGAATCTTTATCTAAAACACTTTCAAACCTTTCTAGAACACAAACATTTTTTGCGTCTTCTACCGTGCATAGCTGTGCGTGAACATGTTGCACTATTTGCAGAGATTCCACTAACGATACCGAAGGATTTTGTAATTTTTCTATTGCCTCCACTAGTCCGAAGTAATTGTTTTGAATAGTTTTTAAATCCGTTTTAACCTGACTATCTTGAAATTTCGACTGGCTTTCCTTGAGAGCCGCAGCTTCCTTTGGATCGAACTGTAAAATCACGTTCTTAATATTCTCAAAATATTTATGATAATAAAACGCGGCCTGTAACCGTGTTCCCCAAAGTGTAAGAATAGGTTCTGGTGGATTAGGCATACGAGGGCACAGTCTGTGAAATTTGCCAATACGTTTTGGGGATTTGACAAACACTGCTTTTTTAATACTCTGCCACATGACCGAAAGCATGAATTTTACACGTAATATGTAACAAGTTAGCACAATGTTTTTTAAGAGGCCGGCCCACAGAAAGCATGTTTGCGGCACCATCACTCATAAACATCAACAGTTGATTTGTTGAAAGTTCAAACTTTTCCAATGTATTTAACACTAACTTTGAAATTACTTCGGCAGTACATCGTTGTACTCCTCTGGAAGCTAATGGAATTGAAGGTGACGATTGATGTGGTTCCATTGTACGTACCATTACATTAACTACAGAATGTTTTTTACGATCTGTTGTTTCGTCCACACATAACCTGTTTTTTTATCTTTCAACTCCGATTTAATTCTTTTTTCAACATGTTCACGAGCAGATGGCACAATTCTTTGTAACGATGCCCGACTTAGTAATTTGCAGTCCGAATATTTATTCCAAAAGAAGACATATGCTTTCTTGTCTAGTAAATTAAACAGTAGATTACATGCAATAAAGGTAACACATAAATTAAATTTAAATTTGTTATAGTGTCGTGTGCAATTTTTTTTTTGAAGAATGCTGTTTACTATTTACGTGACGTAGACAATCCCTTTTGGACCAACACATTAAAGGGATATTACAAACTACAGGCAACATTTTCAAAACTGCTGTGAATATGATATTTACATATATCACTATCCAAATGGCTACGTTCAACAGAACGTTTATTATACACATTTAAAAACATCCCTTCGTGTTCAAAAATAATTTTGTTAAATATAACGTAAGAATATAAAACTATTTGAACAATAAAATATTCAAGTTTTTTGTCAAATACAACGGACAGTTAGGGAATTGAGTTGGAATAGCATTTTTTTAGCCTAGGATTTTTTAAACTTACAGTTATAGTTTCCCCGGTCCTTGAATCTGTAACTGTTGAAAAATAAATTTCTTCTCTTACAAAATGTAACTCACAAACAAAAGATACAAAACAGCCGACGCCATGTTAGGTTAGGTTACCCCGCTTTTATCGTTTCAAAAAAGGTTTTATCGCTTATACAACACTAGAAAAACATTACAGGTATCACCAACAAAGTACGGAAATATCACTACACAGTACTTTTTTAAATAAAACCAATATAATCTGGATAAACCAATTCAAAACGTAAGAAACGATCTGAACGTGTGAATGATCGATGACTTACTTCAAAATACTGAACGTCTCAATAAGTAAATCGTTTTGCTTGTTTTGGGATGTTGAATGCAGTGCTCAAACTTGCGATAAAACATACAGGGCGTCATGAAAAATTAAAAAAAGTGAAATTACCTCTTCACTGTAATTTAAAAATGTAATTTAACATGATTTTTATTTTGAAATTGAAAAAATTGTGAATATACAAGATTTAATGAAAAAAAGAGATATGTAAATGTTCGCCTAACAAAACTATTCAATGGGAAATGTTGAATATTTTTAATAGAGAACAATCAAATAAATCAAATGCGCTTATAATCGGTTAAATGAAGCTGCAGGCGTTTTTGATCACCCTGTATAATTAACTTATATTTATGGGAAACTTTTTTATTGTGGGTTTCTTGAAAAAAGTTATTTATTTAATGTCGTTTATTTATGGTTTTAAGCAAATTTTGTTTTTTTGGAGACGATATTAAAAAAAAAAAAGGTAAAAAAAATAAATTTGACTTAAATGGCCGTGACTTTAAATTTATGTATAATTTTTAATGCTAAACAACTTTTTCAAATAGTATTTTTCGATATTTTTAGAAATAAGGGCACTTTACTCTAGAGACAAAATCAAGTTTTCGGACGTAGCCCTTGTAATATTAGAAATTTTCCATATTTTATTGGTACGTATTTAATTTTAGGGGATGCACAAACTTTTATTAAGAATGACTTATTTTCGAAAAACCCATAATAAAAAAGTTTCCCATATGATGCCCACCTTATGGATGACACTGTATATTACACATCTAGAATAGTTCAATCCCCTAATAGCTTAAGTTAATTTGAAATTATTGAGTTGTTACTATGATGTGGATAATCACGTAAAATTTCATTCAAATCTGTGTTTCTCAGAAATGGTAAACGATATTATGTAGGGAAATTTAAATGGAACTGATAAAATAACCGGGCTATATAAAATAAATAAGTGTAATTGATTATTAAATTGAAGTACGATAAAAAAAAAATGAATACGTTTCTCAAACAATTTTCTACAATACCTCCATTACGTTATATTAACCTCGAAGCAAGTAAACAAAAACTATCAATGAATAAATTTACTCCGAACATTGGAAAGCCCCAATTATCGTAGAAATAACTCCTCATCTAATTTAATAAGGCATTTAAGAGTCTGATGTCATTTGCTTGGTTTTTCTCAGTTAAAATAACATTCAAAAATGCAAACGACATCGAAATCGGATACAAAATTAGTCATTACCGGCTAATTTTTTATGGTAAAGCGAAACCTTGACTAGCTAGCACACAGTAGTGTACAATAGCGGTATAGCAGCTATTCTGATGTATGTACGTATTATTTCATGTGCACATAAACACCTCGATAATTTCTCTATTCATGAATGAACCTTTATTTATATATATTTCCATACAATCGCGATAGAATTTCACGACTTTTATTCTTTTGTTACTTACTCTATCATTATCATTATCAAAGTTTTAGCGTTGACGTCGTAGTTACCATAGAAATCTACCTTTTGTCTTTCACGGCCACCTTCGAATGTGTGATCTTGAAATTTTCGCATGTATGGAAGTTTTAATGAATGAGTTTCGTCACGTAGTTGTTTATCACAGATATATGTATTCATTTATTTTTTTCGTTATCGCTTTCTGTTAACGCCAATTTTCGCTTGTCGTACGATACCGCGTAAGACACCATGTTTTATGTTCTTTTTTTTTTATTATTTGACGATGTGCGAGTTGTTTACACTTGACGATCTGTTTCGTAAGTGTTTGTTATGCGTTGTTGTTCTCTGTGAATTGATAAACAAAATTCTTGATCTTTTACGCATTATTTTTGATTCAAGTTGATGATTACCTACTTATAGACAATAGAAATGGGAATTTTTGTGATTTGTAACTGCTTCAATTAATTATTGAGTGTTTTTGTTAGTGTCGTACGTGCAATGGAAATCCCCGAAAAAGCGATCAATATGGAAATTAGAAGATTAATCTCCATTTTCAAAATTAAGAAACAGAAAATTTAAATTAGAAATATTTTCGTAATTTTAAAAAATATATGAAAAATTGTTGCATCTAGAAATTGTTTGGTTTAGTTAAAATGATAACAAAACTAAATTGAAGATGGCGGTTTGAAAATTATCATTTATAAATGATGGTCAAAACACCCATGACGTCATATTTTACTTACACATTCTTGATAAAAAATATAACCTCATTACCAATATGAAAATCTGTAATTTCCTTGGTATTTCCAACATACATAGTTGAATACTTGGAAAATCTCGGCCCGGTATGGAATCGAACCTGACACCATCCATTTGCCGGACGGGCGTGCTAGTCACTGCAAGACGCCATGGCGCCTAAGACGCCGCGTCTCCACACCTTAAACGATTCCTATAGGCTTACCATGATGTATTAAAATACACATTAAAGGATTTCCTAGTAACAATAACCAAAAAATTAATGCTAATATAGCTCGTGGTATTGGTGGAATCATTTCCGGCAAAAAACAAAGCGAGGGAAAAGGGACAGCGTAAACCCGCGAATATGTTTCTGCCTACCCGGCGTCATCAGCGCGGTTCCGTACCTGTCCTTCTTACGTTAAGCAGCCCAGGAGCTGCTCGATAGGTGGTAGGACTCTGCATTCCGAGTTGTTGTTGCTATTCTCTAGACGGCATGTCTATGTTTCTCGACGCTAGGTGGCGTGGGGACATATATATCGTGATTCTGTTCGTGGAGAATGGCAACATATACTCGAGAGGTGAAAAACAATAGCGAGGGAGAAGGACAGGTACGAAACCGCGCTGATGACGCCGGGTAGGCAGAAACATGTTCGCGGGTTTACGCTGTCCCTTTTTCCTCGCTTTGTTTTATGCTGGAAATGATTCCAACAATACCATGAGCTGTATTAGCATTAATTTTTTGGTTATTGTTACTAGGCAATCTTTTCATGTGTATGGACTGATTTGTTTACTTACGTTTCTGCTTTAAAACCTTTAATTTCGCCATCGTTAAAACATTCATTTCTTTTTATAAACTCCATTAACATAAATGCGACTACGTTTAGTAGATTGTCGAAAAGGAAAGAAATTTGCGTTAAAATACGTGCTCTGATAGTAACACAACATAACTTAGGCACGAGCAACCATGAAATTGCTAGAAAATTACATTTAAATCAATTTACTGTTGATTATAACATCAAAAAATACAGTGAAAGTGGCAGTTTTCTAAGTAATGTACGAAGTGATGAAGATATTCCAATCGTGGTGTCCAGCAAGCGGAATAGAAGAAAAACAGCTCCAGAAATCGCCGCAGAAATCAATGCTGTACTTCTGTAGCCTGTTAGACGCCGTCTGCAAAAAACCGGCCTTCACGGACGAATTGCAATGCGAAATCCCTTGCTTCGCCAAGTTAATAAGAAAAAGAGGTTACAATAGGCACGTGAATATCGAAATTGGACGGTAGAAGATTACAGCAAGGTATTGTAGACCAACGAATCCAAATTCGAGATTTTCGGTTCGCGAAGACGAGTGTTTGTAAGAAGATCTGTAGGCGAACGTGCATTAGAGTAATGCACAGTCTCTACCCCCTAACAAGGCGGTGGTTCGTTAATGAATTGGGGTTGTTTTACTGGTACATCGACAGGTGATCTCTTAAAAATTCGAGGCATAATGGTGAAACGCATTTTAGAGGAAAATGCAATACCGTCTGGTGTAGGAATTTTGGGTCAGAATTTTGTATTTCAACAAGATAATGACCCAAAACACATGACATGTGGAACATACTATAGGCAGCCTGGGCTCGAATAACTCCGGAAACATTGTTAAAATTAATTAATTGTCCCGATTATGCGACGCAATCATTAACAGTAAAGGAGGTCACATAGACGAATCTAAAATTTAGGTTGAATAAATAATTTTAATTGTTAAAGTTGTATATTTATGCATACTTAAATACCAAATACATATTTGATTTACCCTGAAATTTAAGGCGCCCAAATACTTATGAGCGGTAGTGTAATTTGTACCAAGTCTATTCATTATCTATTAATAATTATTTTGAATATATAATTTAATACGCGTGTACCCTACATTCTAAGCAATTTCCTGCTACATGAAACAAGCTGTATATTTACGTTATGTTATTTCAAGAAGTAGACACCATAAGATATCGTCGGTTCTAGGATAGTTTTTAAAATTAACCTCTACGTTAGTGCAGATGTCATTTGTATTCGCATAAATACATTATATCTATTTTACGTCAATATATTGACTCATTTTGGTTTCCATCTTCGTACAACTACTCTACGTCTTTGCTTCTCGATTTTACAAGCCCACAATTAGGTAATAATGCTGACTTTATTGCGAGTTCTTCGTTTGTCACTCGGAAAATGACCTGACTCAGCAAGATTTTATGCTTGTAACTTGCACCGTTCACTAAATTTAAAACAGATACGCTTAAGTTCGAACTGTTTGTTCTTTGATGTTATGGGATTGTTAGTTGATGGAAGGCACCATTACAACTCCTTTGGAAAACAAATTTATACATTTTTCATTATTCTAGAACTCATATACATACCAAGCATTATTTGAATTGTTGTACACTTAGTGTTACTAGTCCTTCGGTCATCAATTTATTGCATACAATAATTATTTTAAAATGCAGTAAGTACTCTGGACAAGCAATAAAAACGCGGTACATTGGGTAGGGCATAGATGCGTCACTAGTAACCTGGGCAAATATGCGGTAACAGCCAGAGGCGTGGCGAGCGCATAAAAGTTTACACATAAAATAGAAGGTAAGAATGAAATTATAAAACGTGCTGAAACACTTACCGTTTTAAAAGTCTTCCGTGAAATCACAAACTGGGTAACATCTGTTAAATATTTGAATCATTAGATATGTTTCCACAGCCGTTTCAGTTAAGTGAGTACGACGTGCGGAATAAATGTTTTTTAATGCCGAAAACGACCGTTCGACATCTAGCGATGTTATATTTGCATATTTCAAATAATCTTTGAAACAACCTAATGCATCTTCACACGCACCTTCACAAATTTGTCTTAATATAAGAAAATCGGGGTCTTTCTCTAAAACACTTTCACATTTTCGTATTACACACTAATTTGTTTCGCCTTCTACAGGGCATAACATCATTCACAATTTGAACAGAATCCACTAGCGATATCGAAACATTTTGTAATTTTTCTATTCCCTCCGCTAATCCGAAGTAATTGTTGTGAATAGTTTGTAAATCTCTTTTAACCTGACTATCTTGAAATATTTCCTGGCTTTTCTTGATTGCTACAGCTTCTGCCGGATTGAATTTTAAAACTACCTTCTTTACTTGATCAAAATATTTGTTTTAGTAAAACGCAGCCTGCAACTATGTTCCCCAACGTGTAACAATCGGCTGTGGTGGTTCAGGTAAATCAGGACACAGATTGTGAAATAGTCGGGTACGTTTCGGGGACTTTAGAAACATTGCCTTTGTACTAGCAATCAATGCATTTACTAGTGGAAAACATGTAGGAATCGTTTGTGCCGCAAGATTTAGAGTATGGATTTTACACGTTATATGTAACCACTGTGTTCCTTAAGAGATCGGCCTAAAGAACGCATGTTTGCGGCACCATCACACATAAACATTAAAAGTTGCTTAGTTGAAACTTCAAATTTGTTCAATGAGTTCAACACCACCTTTAAAATCTCATCAGCAGTACAATTTATAACTCTTTTGGAAGCAAGTAAGAAGGAGGATGACGGTCGATGTGGTTCCATTGTACGTACTATTACATTAACCACAGAATGTTTTTGACGATCTATTGTTTCGTCCACACACAACCACAGTTTTTTATCTTTCAATTCCGTTTTCATTCTTTTTTCTATATGTTCACGAGCAAATGGCACTACATTTCGTATCGATATCCGACTAGGTAATTTACAGTCCGCATATTTATTCTAGAGGGGGACAAATGCTTCTTTGTCTAGTAAACGAAACGATAGATTACATAAAATAAGAGTAACACATAAATCAAATGTAAATTTTTCTTGGTCTCGTATGCCACCTTTTGCAGAAGAATGCTGTTTGCTTTCGATGTGACGTTGACAATGGCTTCTGGACCAACACATTAAAGGGATTTTACAAACTAGACATTGAATTTTGAGCGCCTTCAAAAATTAAGTCCGGCATGTCCACTATAAAGTTTTTAACTGTGTCTGCTATTGGTCGACGTACTTAACTGCGACATTTTTAAAGCAAACATAAGCGTACAATTACGAAATAAGTTACGACAGCCTACATATGCACAGAATTACTCGCATACAGCATCGATCTACTACACTGACCGTTGCCGCTGTTTGCCCAGACTAATTATAACACATAAGTGTAAGTGTGTTTGTTATTTTAAACATTTAATTGGGTATTAACCTGTCACCCCCTGGGGTCAGTACCGACGCATTTTTAATTGGCGCACCTATGCCCTCGTTTTCAGGTAAAATAAATTTTGTGGCGCACGTGTCCTACACCTGGTACATTATTACACTGAAATATGAAGTCCTTGATTATTCCCTTAAAAGTTTAAGCAGCCCCATAACGTTACCTCTGATTTACGTACTACGAAATAAGTAAAGTTTACAACATGCAAAATCGAAACAGAATCACTTAACCATAGTTTCATGGTAATACAGCGTACAATTAATATTGGTCATATTATTTATTTTCACAAAGTACCTTATACGAAAGTCGTTTATATGAAATATATCAAGCAGCTCTGATATATTTCGAAAACGCAATATGGTCTTGTAGCAAATAAATTTAGTGTTAACAGTACGGTCAAATATGGTAACCCAAAGATTTCCTGATTTATGGAATGATTCATACGTTTTAAAAAAAGGGACAAGGTGATCTAGATTGATGCTTGATGCGTAAGAATGTAATGAAAATTTTAAATGAATGACATGTAACCTTGTTAAAAGAAATAGGTACAAGAACATACATATTAATTAAGCAATTTCTGTTAAGGTATTTATATTAATTAAAGAGAATTAGAACTGTGTTTAAAAATTAAATACTTGTATTGGATAGAAACGAAATTATTTACAAAACATTTTGGGCGAAGAAATGAATTATCAAGTACGCCTAGAAACCCTTAAGAAACGTTAATCTCTCTATTTTAATCGAAGCCATTAGTGCTGGCGTAAAAAAAATTGCAACACTGTGAATTGTTTACACCAATGTGGCGCTTAAATAGGGCAGTGCCAAATTAGTGCAAATAATATGGTTAATTCATTAAAAAATAAATTTTTTAGTATGTTCCCATTTTGGGAACGTTCGCCATTAAAAGGTTAGATAAATATCTATTTACTTAACAAAATATTTCTGTGGTTTAAAGTATGCTCTGACTTTGAAAAATATATTATTGTGTTGGTGTTATTACTATAGTTGCTCAGATCCGTTGTGTATACATGTACGCTGCCGTAAATACTATTTCGTAGTTCTACGTTTGTTGCCTACGTCGCGAAAACGACCAATGTTGGACAAAGTTACAGAATTTATAGCAGAAATGCCTAACCTAAATTATGATGGCCTTAAAATTCATTGTGTAGTTTGTAATATCCCTGTCATGTGTTGGCCCAAAAGGGATTGTCTACGTCACGTAAATAGTAAACAGCATTCTTCAAAAAAAATTGCACACGACACTATGACAAATTTAAATTTAATTTATGTGTTACCTTTATTGCATGTAATCTACCGTTTAATTTACTAGACAAGGAAGCATGTGTCTTCTTTTGGAATAAATATTCGGACTGCAAATTACCAAGTCGGGCATCGTTACAAAGAATTGTGCCATCTGCTCGTGAACATGTTGAAAAAAGAATTAAATCGGAGTTGAAAGATAAAAAACTGTGGTTATGTGTGGACGAAACAACAGATCGTAAAAAACATTCTGTGGTTAATGTAATGCTACGTACAATGGAACCATATCGACCGTCACCTTCAATTCTATTAGCTTCCAGTCGAGTACAACAATGTACTGCCGAAGTAATTTCAAAATTAGTGTTAAAGACATTGGAAAAGTTTGAACTTTCAACAAACCAACTGTTGTTGTTTATGAGTGATGGTGCCGCAAACATGCTTTCTGTAGTACATACAGAAACAGTGTTTGTCAAATCCCCAAAACGTATTCGCAAATTTCACAGACTGTGCCCCCGTATGCCTGAGCCACCAGAACCTATTCTTACACGTTGGGGAACATGGTTACAGGCCGCGTTTTATTATCATAAATATTTTGAGAATATTAAGAACGTGGTTTTATAATTCGATCCAAAGGAAGCTGCCGCTATCAAGGAAAACCAGTCGAAATTTCAAGATAGTAAGGTTAAAACGGATTTAAAAACTATTCAGAACAATTACTTCGGACTAGTGGAGGTGGAGTGTTATAGTTATATCAAAAAGGGAGGAAATATACTAACAATTAGTTACAAAATATGAAAACGGAAAAATCAAAGCATTGTTAAATGTGTGGTGAATTGAATCGCAATTTATTTGAAAACGATATCGACGAGATTTTTGTAATTTTCGCTAGTCCCTGATACAAACAAGAATTCTGATATTCACCAATTTGTGGCAACTATTTTACTATTTTTTTATACAGAAATGTTAAAGTCGGTTATCCAATGGTAAAAATATATAAATCCATACCCTAACCTAGGACTACGATTGCGATTGCCCTGCGTTCACGCAACGAAAATTGCCGATGACACGCGAAGCGCACGATTCTAACATATATTTGTTTGACTCAACAAAATTATGTCAAATAAAAACGTTTGTACATTCAAACAAATCCAATCTCTGTGTAGAAACTTTTCCGGCTACTCTTGTAGATAGATGTTATGCGTAAATGCTTCCTTAACGGAGTTGAATCGTTCTAACTAAAACAATCTTATGTTTACTTTTCATTTCTCACGATTTATGGTTTAATTAAAAGTGCATTTACGTGATTTCCAAACACGTCAAGGATAAACAGACAGTTCAATAGACAATGACTATATTATTATAATATGTAAATAGCTTAATAAAATATGAGTTCATGTCACAGATGTAAACAACAATGTAACGCTATAAATATATCATTTAACAAGCCAATAATAGATAAAATCGCAACGTCCCCGTAATCGCTGATTAACTCCTTTTATCGTCTTGAGAATGTCCACTTTATAATCCCCCCAATTACTCATCAATAAAAATAATAATAATCATTGTTTAAAAATAAACGAAATGATCATGGTATTAATATTTCGTTTCTAAAACGTCTTTTTTTCTTGATTTCAGGTATTTCTTACAACCTAGATCTGGTAAAAACAAACAGAATACGTGTTCCACGCCTCCTGGGACGCGCTTATCCATAGATAATTCGTTAGGTTCACTCAGACTTCAAGTACAATACACGGCGGATCATGTTTTTCCTAGCCACGTTTACGACTCGTTGCGTTCTTTACTATTAGACAGTGTAAATACTAAGGTAAGTAACTTACCGTATTTGAAATATACACAACGTCATTGTTCGGATAAACACGGATCGATTATAGAAGACGCTCAAAAATACCGGGTGTCTAGGATAACATAAAGTACACTACCGTTCATGGAAGTTCGGGCAAGCAAAAAAATGTACGGAAGTCAAAGAAAATAAGAGAAATATTAAATGGCCATGTATTTAATACTTACTTACATGATTTTACATATTTTCAAACACAAATTTATTAAAAAGAAAAAGTTAATGTAATTCAAATAATTTAAATCCGATTTTCATCGAAAAATCCACCTTTTGCCTTTAGGACTGCTGCCACTATTCTCGGCCTCCGATTCACTAATTTTGCTAATGCTTCATTGGGTAAGCTTGTCCATACCTCCTGGAGAATGGTCCATAAATGTTCCTTCGATTTTAGACACTTTTTCCTAACACATCGGTCTAATTCTTCCCATAACAACTCTATCGGGTTCAGATCGGGGGACTGTGGCGGCCATTCCATAATTTTTAGGGTTCTTTCATTTTCTTCTTGCTGCAGGTAATCTGTGCACAATTTAGATTTATGTTTGGGGTAATTGTCCTGCATAAATTCAAATCCACGACCAATTAATCGGACTCCTGACGGTATGGCATTTTTTTCCAGGATTTTCCGATATTCTTTTTTTATTATGCCCTCAATTTTGAGCAAGCCCCCTGTTCCGATTAAGGAAAAACTGGTGGGAACTATTCACTCCCGTAACATTCTTTCCCCTCTTGATCTGCGTACGAAAGCTCTCCGTCTATTTCCAAAAACCTCAAACTTGGATTCGTCAGTCCACAAAACGTTTTTAAAATCGTCCACTGTCCAATCTCTATGAGCTTGTGCCCATTTCAGTCGTTTCAGTCTATTTCCTCTTCGGAGTAACGGTTTTCGACAAGCCACTCGCCGATGCAACCCAGCCTCTTTCAGCCGACGTTTCACAGTACTCACAGAAACTTTGGAATCTCGCTCGTTATTGAATTCTGCAGCAATTTCTGATGCTGTTAGTCTTCTATTGCGCTTACTAATTATTTTTATTCGTAAATCTTCCGCAGAAGTCGTTCTTCTTGACGGTCCTGGCCGATTACGATCTTGCACGTCACCGGTTGTCTTAAATCGAACTATAGTATCATGTACTGTAGATTTTTTTTATTTTCAATTTATCCGCAATCCGTCTTTCTGCGTACCCTTCCTGATGCAAGATCGTTTTGAAACAGCTAGAGACTTTCCACGGGGCATTTTAAGCAGTCAAACCGAAATTATTTTATTTTTCACTTGCACAACCACAGATACTTTCACAATAACAATCTCTTCAGAACTACTGCGTTTACAAATGTTATAATACTTTATAAAGGGTATACGAATATTTCCAGGTAACACGAGTGAATCAGCTAACCCTCCTAGGGATTATTATAAAGCTTTATTGTCACTGTAATTATTGGGGATTTCCAACATAATTATATATTTTTTTTATGATAGACAAATACTACCTGGAAATTGGTAAAAGGCTTCCAGAAAAGGTTAGTTTTAATAATTTCTCACAGAAATGTATAATATTATATAATTTTAAATTTTTTTCCTAAACAGTTAATATAATTTGTCAGCTTGCCCGAACTTCCATGAACGGTACTGTACATGGGTATATCGGAAACCGTTAGAGATACAAGGTCGGTTAAATGGGAAAAAAGTTGCGCACTTATACCGCTAAATACAATCCGGGATTACATTTTTAAAAAACCATTCCGTTACTGAGCTACAGGGTGAAAACCAAAAGTGTGCGTTTTCTAAAAACCTTAATATTTTCTTTATTATAAAAAATACAGTCATCAAATTTTCAGCATAGGGGTAGTTAGTAATGAGGATTCCAAAAAATGGCATTGGAAAAGTTCTAGGCTCACAAGGTTCGAAACTGCCCCCCTCCTTGGCTGAACAATAACCAAGTCGGTCGTAAAATTCCCGTCTCACTCGGTCGAGAATTTCAGGGGTTACTGTCTCGAAAATGCCAACCATTTTCGACCCTTTCATATGAATATATTGATATTGCACCTTAAAATTTTTGTTTATTTTCTACATATTTTTCTAGAGTATTTATTTTTCTTTCATTTCATCAGAATCTGTTTTTATTTTCGTCGTTAGAATTTATTAGTTTCGTAGCAACGACAAAATAAATATGTGATACTCTCATTTCCAGGCGACCGTGACTTCAAATTATTACGTACGCTCTTGCAAACAGTAGGTCTACGATCTCGCATCGAATTGATCGGATTCCACTTAATCCCCTCCTCGCTCATGTACGGCGAGAGAGCAAGGAAGGAATAGCGATATAGCTAATTTCACATTTTCCCAATCGGTATAATGATCATATTGGTTTAGATTTTACGAGTAGAACTGTAAATCCTTATCAGATACGTATTCAGACTTCACTGAATATTTTAGAAACCATAATACGTGGAATGATGAAATATTTTTCCTAAGCAAAGTAACTAAGCGTAATTCAATTAAAATATTTCCTAATTCCAAATGTGACACGTAGCAGGTGCAGTTGCTGTTTTCGACAATGATACTGGGCAACAAATTTTAATATTTTGTTTGTGCAATGCATAATTTCTATCAATTATACTTAAATTGATGCTTCTTAAATCTAAATATAATAAAATAAATTCTGAGTTGGTTATAGTTTTTGTGTGACAAAGCTTTGACTATTTAACGTTTTGATAGCTACACAAGATTACATAAAAAATGCTTTTTAGTCGCTAACTTTCCTTTTTTTTCGGTTGTGTGTGATGACTCCCGAATACTCGCCCAACAATAGTCATCTAACATGGTTGGGTTCCACTTTCCCTGATATCTCTTCACCATTAAGGAAATATCTTGGTGGAACCTCTCGCAATGTTCATCGCTGACAAGTCCACAAACCAAGCAACTTTCTCATTGCCTTGAACAATTCCATCGAGGATTTCATCTTTCATCAGTTCTCTAATTTAAGGGCCTACGACAATCTCTCCTTTTATTTTTGCCTTGCTGATTATAGGGAACTTCTCGCGAATATATTTGAATGCATTACCCTCTCGTTTCATCCCCCTCACAAAATTTTTCATCAACCTTAATTTTATATGTAATGGAGGCAAATATATGTCGAAACCTAAGATCTGACAATTAATTACTATGCATATCAACATATTCTGGAAAATAGGTCTATTAGTTAAATATGTTCTTCCAAGAGTGTTAGGCTTTCCTCAAACTTTCCCAATAAGTTACTTGAAGTATATTCGCAAGTTTAACTTAAATTACTTCCTGTATGAAAACTTATCCCTTTCCCAAGTTAGCGAAATTATATCCTACAAGTAACATTTTATTAGCATTTTGAGGAAGATGTTCATAGGTTAGGGGTTTGTCTTAATTTGAGAAGAATTAATCTCAAAGATTAAATCGCCAGATTTTACTTTGATAATACAATGTATAGGATGCGGCAGGGACACGGGAAATTTTGATCAAAATTGGGGTATTCGTAGTTTTGATGGGATATTTAGTAAATATGGAACAGTGGTCAAGTCAGCAGCGTGCACTCGCTGTCAATTCGTTTTATAAAAATGGCGAATCTGTCACAGCCGCACAACGTTTATTTATTACGTATTCAATTTAATATTCCGCGTCGTGGTAGTGTACCATCAGCCCATGCAATCAATACTTGGGTTAAGAATTTTGAAAAGACCGGTTCAGTACTAAAACGTAAGCCGCCAGGTGTTCAAAGAAATGTTAGAACTCCAGAAAACCGTGAAATGATCAGGGCTGCTATCCAACGTAGCCAACGCGCTCTGCTCATCGGCATGCCTTAGCCCTGCATATTTTTGATAGATCACTTCGTAGGATTTTACACAGTGATTTAAATTTCCATCCATATAAGGTGCAAATTGTTAAAAAATTGCAAGATAATGATTCAGTTTCTCGTTGCACAGTGATAAAGTAACAGTGTGGTGTGCAATTGACATGATTGAAACTCTCTTAACGCAGCATCTAACGAGATTTCCTGAAGCTAATCGTCGCACATGGTTTCAGCAGGATGGAGCAACATCCCATACTGCTGGAGTATCAATGGCTGCTGTACGTAACCTTTTTCTTAACCGTATCATATCAACAAATGGAGATATCCTTTGACCGGCGAGATCTCCCGATTTAACAGCATGTGATTTCTTTTTGTGGGGGTACTTAAAGAAAGTGGCTTTCAAGCACAGTTCACAAACAATTTTCGAACTTAAAAACCGAATTTCCGACGAGATAAACAATATTTCAAAGGAAATGTGTCGTCGTGTCATGGAAAATTCTGTCAAGGTATGAGGAGTGCGTGCAACGTGAAGGTGCTCAACTCGATGACGTAATTTTCCACAAATAAAATGGACAATTATATGCTTTTAAATGATGTATTTTGTTTTTATTAATTATAAATATTTTCGAAATTATGACGTTATTAAAATTTCCCGTTTCCCTGCCGCACCCTGTATATTTATTAGTTGGGGTCTGGGTGATAGAATTCTTGATAAATCTCTATTCCATGAAAACGTAATAAATGAGGTGAAATTAAATTCGTATAGGATAAACATTGCCAAACACATTTGACGCCGTGGAGTGATTCCTGGCGACTTTAGAAAGATACAGGCTAGACCACAGATAAGAAAACCTAACCACACATGGAAGGAAACGTAAAACATCAGAAATGATGTTGCTTATAGTTCCAAATTAAATTGTAAATAAAACTGTCGCAATCGAAAAAAGATAAAAGTGCCCTAAATGATTATTTCTAATGTTGAGCGTGGTATATATAGCGGATGTATGATTTTGATCTTTTGTTACAGCCAATTACGTATAGTTCGGTATATTTATTAGGAGAAATAGTCTCGAGTAAGTCGGACATGGCCCAACCACTAGTGAGAATCTTCATGCATCATGGGCAGATCGTACCAATAATCAGAGCCCTTGCAACAGCTGAGATATCGAATTTGACGTAAGTTCAATCTAATTAATATCTCTATTCTAATTTGTTCGTATTAGTTAAGTTGCTCGATTTCATCTCAATTCTCTAAAGTGTTCATAAAATTAGATTACCAAAAAGAATTGGTTAGCTTTATCTGCAATGTTGTTAAAGGAATTTAGCTTTTGGGGGAGATACGTAGAAGCGTCAGCAACATAAATACGGTAGTCTGTTTACAACCGTCTTTTCTAAAACAGTATTGTACGGATTTCGTATGAAGAAAGCAAGTAAACGTAGTAATCTTACACCTGACCTTAATGAAATTTTAATGGCGTTGGCTGTCGGAACACTCGGAACAATCCGCTAATGCACCCGTCGAAATGCGAGACTCATCTCCCCCCTGGCATTTGCATGTTTGTACGTGGTACAGCGGCGGATCGTAGTTATTACGTTTGGGGGGTCTTAACGTTTAACAAATACAGAAAATAACAGCTCCCGTATGTTCCAACGAGAACATTATCAGCAGAAAAAGTGAAACAATAAACCTAGAAAGAAATTAACAGGAAAGAAAACATTATACACAAACTTTTCTCTTTTTTTTTAGAAATGAAATGTTCCGTAACCTTTTCGTCAAAATTACTAATACTGTGGATTAAGTTATTCAATTTACATCATTTCAAGAGCATTAAGATGGTTTTGCTTCATTAAATGGGAGGACCTGGTCGCTCCTCATCAAAGACGGATGTTTGGCCATACTTAGATTCATTAAACCAGTATCTGATGGTGGTCATCGAATATACATGGTTCTTATAAACTGCATCCAACTTCTCTTTGATTTCTGCAAACGTTTTCCAATCCAAAAAAAGAAATCGAATCACTGACCCGTATCGACCTTTGTCCATGATTCCACAAATACATAAACTTTCTCACTTTCAACAGCTCCCAAAGACAACACTACTCGCTGAATCTCTCCGAAATGTTGACAGCCGTAAACTAAAGAATAGTACTGTAGGTTTTATTATTGAAATATTGAATATTAAAATACAAAATATAAAGTAAACTATAAGACAGAAAAAAACACATAAGTCCTTTTGTCTTCTACTGTATGTCTTTTACCTCTCGTCTTGCTCTTTATGTCTTTTACATATTACACGTCTTACACCTTACGCCTTACATCTTACGTCTTACTTCCGAGATTACTCCCTCTTTCCTCACTCTCTCTATCTCTTGCTACATCTTCTACCCTCTCAATCCCACAGTACTCATAGTCGGTAGTGTAGATTTTAAGCATGGACAAAGCGCCTTCTGTTTCCAAACACTTGTACTTCTAATACCATCCTCGTGTTTACAAAGTTTCTTACTTGGAACTATTTATTATTTTTTTCCATCCCCCAGATGACGCTAGTAACATTTTATTATTATTAAAATTTTCCGTATATATAATATAATTCTAACACAGAAATTCATTCGGTAAATAGATCGACAGGCGAATTTGAAATTCGGTAGATATAACGTAGCATCAGTTGCATTGGCTGGATTTGTCGTGGACTGGATTTCATTGAGCCCCCTATTCACTCTAAACTTACTTTCAGATAGCGATCGACTTTTTCCTATTAATATCGCTATATACTGAATTCAAATTTCTAATTTTGAACCAAAATCTTTACAAGGCTCCCAACTTGAATGATTTTAAATTGGACTCGAATCCTAAACTCAAATTCCTTACCAAAACCCATCCCTTTCATCTTCATTGAAGAAAAAAAGAAACGCCAGTTTGGTCCTTTCTCAAAATTTTTTCCAAGCGATAAGGATCCACGTACCGGTGCACCTTCGCCGTTAGATTTGGCGTGCCTTTCTACATTTTGTCCTTGTTTTCTTCCGTCTTCCATTTGTTCTCATATCACATGTCATAAGTAATTTGAACAATATCAACTCGAATCTATTTCTTCCTCAAAATTTTATTTCATTGATGCCGAGGCAATGTTTTCTGTTTGATGTGGTTCTTCTTCATGTATCGGAAAGCCGAGAAGCATCAAAGAATTCGTTAAAATGAAAATTTTCGGATTTGTAGGTGGTTCCTTGAAGTGTTTTCCATTATACAAGTTCCTTTTTTCAATTGACCATGGTTGTGGGGCAAGAGCCTTTAAGTCTCTCACGAGAAGCCGCCACTGGTGCTTGTACGTAATTATAATCATTACGCGGACGGTAATGACAGGTAAACGTGTCCCAGTTGGCCTGCCGTAATCGTCTGCGGTGGGCGTTTTATTTGAATGTTAGGCGTTTATCCGGTAGCGAACTGCTCTTTTTATGTCGCTTTTCTTTCTGGGTCAACAATCGCGAGGCGTTTCATTCAGAAAAGCCCGTACTATTGATCTTTCCTCCTTCTTTTTTCATCTTTATTGCTATTATTATTGTTGTGTCTTATCGAGTAGGAGGCCGTGCAATAATTTCTATTTTTAATAGGAGCCATATATTTCGCATCGCTGGCATACTTCCATAATTTATGTGGGTCTATTTTCTCGCAATAAAAGAAGAAGAAAGGAAGTCGATAAATTAAAATGTATAATTATCTGCTGCAAAGACGTTAGCGTTGGTGTTTAAAAGTTGAAGCAAGTCTGCCCTCGTTTACGTAATGAAATTATGCGTAATCGCACAAAAAATAAGCTTTCCATAGCATAATTAAACAAATGGATGCTGGTTTTCGTTTCTAAGAACGGATATCGCAGTGTTGATTGTTATATTCTTTCGGAGATCAAAGACCGTAGACCTAATGAGAAAAAAGGGAGCATATGCTTTCTAAGACAACAAGCTATTGATTCCAAATGAAATCCTGTAGGTATAGAATAAAATCCAAATCTAGCCTTGTTGGCTGTGCCCAATAACGAAGTGTTTTTGATTAGTTTGGATAGAGTTCCTTTTTGTTTGAGGTTATGCGTGGAATTTGTAACTATTTGGTCATTGAGCATCGATGGAATAACATATTTATCACCAAAGTCTTTAGATTTTGAAATAGATATAGAAGGAGATTCAATTATTCGCATAGTATTTGGAAAAATCTGTTTTTGTGGTAATTTTTACTTATCTAAAGTAACTTTTTCACTAGTAAAACTGATCTGCTTCAGTTTTACTGCTGATGATGATATTTTAACTATTGAAACGTGTGTCCAGTGTGAGTGAGGTTTTGTGGTAAGGGTTTTAGTGGTGTTTCAGTAAGAACTTTGTAAGTAAAAGCTTTAACTCAAAGGAGTTTTCATAATTTCTTACTGATAAAAACAATTGCTACTGATAAATTATAAAGAAAACCAATTGTAACTTTTTTATTTATTAAGCCAAAGGATTTGGTATTTTTTGTTGGGGTTTAGGTCTTTGTTAGAAGAGAAAAGAAAGCTTTTTTCTGTTTCTTTTCCTTATATTTACTTCATTCCAATGTCTCCTTGATCATTTGAACACAACGAAAAATTGTGTTTAGATCATTATATTTAAAAAAAAATAATCTACGTGACATGATCCCTGGGATATAATTGCTTTTACTTCAGTTTTTGGAAAAAAAAAGAAAATCTTTTTATTACAAAAAAAAAAAAAACAGAAAGAGGATGGTAAGACAAAGCTTCAAAAAGTGGCCAAATTGATCAACAAAACCTTGCAATGAAGTAAATATAACGAAAATAAACAAAACCAAGGTTTTTTCTCTTCTAATATAAAGACCTAAAACAATTAACCAAAAAAAACAATTATTTATTATTTAAAAAATCAAGCCAGAATTTGATTGCGATGATCAAGCTGTTAGACTGCGTTTACTTTCGGAAGACACCCAAGCTGCGCGAAAATTATCAGCTGATATGTATTGACCGTCTTAAATATGTTGACCAAAATACGCGCGCTTTTTAAAAGTATACGAGAAGGTTAAACGTGTATTAAATTGTATATAATTGTATTTTTTTTATACAAAACAAATTTAGATTCTGATAGTATTAACAGTTTTATAATTTATAGTATTTAGTAATAGCATAAATCTTACTTCTTGTATTTTTAATGTATTTTTTCTTAATTTTTCATTTCACTTTATGTATTAAATAATTTCTTTAAAGGAAAAGTAGGAATATTCAGTGCTCAAAAAAAAAAAAATAGGTGAGAAATGTTTGGTCTGTTGTTTATAATAATTAATATTTTTACTTAATAAAAAAGAGTAATCGGAATGTAATTACACCTTTATTTATTATACATCTAAAGATAATATATACATATTTAAATTAACTATATCAAATATAATTTTAATTCAATCATCATCAGAAGAAAAATCAAAATCGCTGTCACTGTCATCATCAAGGTTTATAATAAGTTCATCGGTAACCTTATCCATTATGTGTTCTTTTTGTATATAATTTTCCTCAATATTCACTGCATGCCAACAAACATGTGACCATTTATCTTTTGTGATTTTTCCAAATTCTTCTTTAGCGAGTTCCTCGACATCATTTAGTTTAAAAGTTATATTTTTAAATGCTACTCTGCCCTTTAAAATTGCCCATATCTTTTCGATAGGGTTGAGTTCCGGATGATATGGGGGCAATCTCAACACTGCATCTTTTGCAAATATAGAATCTATAGTGTAATTCTTGTAACTTGGTTTATGCATATGTACTAATCTATACAATTCCACTTTTGTCAAATTTTCATTAAATATGATGCCACGTTCACTTAGCCATTTTATCATTTCTGATTTTTTGCTGTTAGTAGTTGGATGTTTAACTGAGAGAACGTTGTGGTAGCTTGCATTATCCATCACAACAACAGATTTAGGTGGCAAATTTGGAATCAACTGTTTTTCTAACCACCTTTTATAATTTATGAAGTTCATATCGTCATGATAATCTCCACTTTTTTGGCCGGACTTATAGATCAACAAGGCATTATCAATAAATCCATGTTCGCTACCTAAAACAATAAATATACAGTACATGCTAAAAATTTTAGAAGAAATTTTACTAATGTACCTGCATGTACAATTATTAAACGTTTCCCTTTTGATATAGGGCACTTAAGTCCATTGTTAGAGTTATCAACCCATTCATATGGAATTGTGTGACTGGCATGGAGGTATGTTTCGTCTAAAATACAATACTTTAGTTTTTTAACATCAAATAAAAATTTATTTTGCTTCATCTGTATACACGATTAATCGACCTTGTAACCGATAATTTGTAACATTTCGGATTTATGAGAATCTTAGCTCACGTATATTTGATCTTTCCATCAAAAGCTTTCGGTTATCAGTAGTCTTCTTCCACCTGTTATTTGATAAATATATTAATTACTAAAATAATAATAAATTTGAATATTAGTACGTACCTAAATCCTAATTTTAATATTAACTTTCTTAAAGAGCTGCGCTTGCCTACAAAACCAATGGTATCATCTGACTGTATTTTATTATATACAGCATTTAATGTAGGCCTCTGTTTGTCGGTTATGTGAAAATTGTGAATAACCTGACGTCAAACTGCTTCACCAGCATTATCCACAGTAGATTTTGGTGAATGTCTTACAAGATTGTCTTTTGAAAAACTGCCACTTTGCTCTGCTTCAACAGAATTACTCTTTCGAATAATTCTGACAACAGTACTTTTAGATATTCCTGTAGCTTCACTAACAATATCTAAAATGTTACATGTAAACAAACATAATGACTTCATTGATATATGAATATGTAAAAATAGTATTAAAAATACTTAAAAAAAATATTATCATACCTTCTGTCTTATGTTTTTTCAAATAGTTGTAGACATTAAAAACAATGTTTCGTGATTGCTCATGCAAAACTTGTCTCTTCTTAGCAATGTTCGATAATTCGGACATTCTCACCTGTAACTTAATTAAAATCTGTTCAAAACAAAATACTTACAGTAGAATATTACCCCTAATTCAAAATAGTTTTGAGAAAAACTGATTTTTTAATAAATAGTACGCCAATAACAATATTAAAAGTAGAGAGCACGAAACGAATTCAACAACACATCAACAACTGACGCCGAAATGAGGTAAATGTTTGTTGGTCTTCCTGTAGGTAAGAAATACATAGCTATTTCTCTCGGTTAGCACCAACTTCTCATTCTAGTCCTAAAATGCGTCTTTGCGCTGGTGTCTTCCGAAAGTAAACGGACGACTTTACCACTCTCTTTTTTCAATCTGGACGATTTAGCTTCTAATATTCCTGTATTGCGTAGAACTGATTATCATGTCGTGTATTCTAAGCTAAGCGATTTCTGTTTTAAGGAAGCCCACGTATAGCTGAATTATTTTTCCCACTTTCAGTGATCCAACGACAATATTCCGGGGCAACACATTGGTATCGAAGATGATGGATGAATCGATGAGGCTGATCGGCCTGCAGTACCTCCATAAAACGTTACGTCCGACCATCGATCTGGTGTTCAACGAGCGGAAGCCGTGCGAGATCGACCCCGCGCGCGTCAACGATCCAAACACGATCCAGTCCAACCTAGCCAACCTGACCTGTTACGTCCAAAGCATTTTCCAAGCGATCACGCAGAGCGCCGTCGAGTGTCCCGCGTTGATGTGCCAGATATTCCACAACCTGAAGGAGTGCGCTATGATCTACCTGCCGGAGAACAAGGAAGTGCGATATTCGGTCATATCCGGTTTCATATTTTTACGATTCTTCGCGCCCGCCATCTTAGGACCCAGACTCTTCGATCTAACGACAGAACAAATAGTAAGTTTTATACACATTTCTTGTAAATGTACTTCTTTTATGAAAAGTAACTGATGCTTAAGTTCTCAAGCTCTTAACATACATTAATTTGTATTATTGTTTTAATACTTTTTCACATCTTCTAGTCATAGTGTGACGAATCATCAAAGTTCGTCAGACTTAAAGATTGTTAAATCTAGAAAAGATATAAACAATTATATTTTATTTTTTACCTTTTATCGCCAGTCGTTAAATCTTGTATCAATTTGTAAACTTTTGTTTCATTTTATTAATTAATTTTTCAAAGAACCTAAACCAACTATTTGTGCAAGTGCAAGTGTACCTTGTTTATGTTACTGTTTATGTTGAGCGTCAGTATACTTGTTATGTAAATTCAATAATTGCGGGGTTTGTGCAACAGCTTGCTCGTAATCCACTTCACATACAAGGTCTAAATACGTCAGTGACAAAAAGTAGCGCGTCACACCCGAAATCTGCTATATAAACCGTCAAAAATCTTATTGCTATGCCTTATGCTGCCCGGCCTTTTAGCTGAGCAGAAGGACTCCTCGACGTATTCAACAATACGTACATAAAGTTCTTGCCAGACGGCCGTTGTTTCTTCAAAAAGATCATTCAAATTGCTTATTTGCTTTTATACGGAAATCCATTTCCCATAATTCCAGAAATCTTTGATAGAATTTAAGTCCGAAATTACGGTCAGCTATCGTTCCATGTGACAATATCTCTTAACGAATAGTGTTTATAATTTCGTATAAAATTTTAAAACACGCCGAAAAGGAAAGAAATTAGTGTTGAAACGCGTGCTCTAATAGTAGCACAAAATAACTTAGGCATAAGCAATCGTCAGATTGCTAGAAAATTACATTTAAATCCATCTACTGTTGGTTATAACATCAAAAAATACAGTGAAAGTGGCAGTTTTCTAAATAAAATAAGAAGTGGTAGACCAAGAGCGACAACATCAGCTCAAAATATTGCAATCATTGTATCCACCAAGCGAAATAGAAGAAAAACGGACAAATTGCAATGTGAAAGCCTTTGCTTCGCCAAATTAATAAGAAAAAGAGGTTACAATGGGCACATAAACATCGAAACTGGATGGTAGAAGATTGGAGCAAGGTATTGTGGACCAACGAATCCAAATTCGCGGTTTTCGGTTCGCGATGACGAGTGTTTGTAAGAAGATTGTAGGTGAACGTGTACTAGAGCAATGCATTTAGCGGTGGTTCCGTGATGATTTGGGGTTATTTTGCTGGTACATCCGCAGGTGATCTCGTAAAAATTCAAGGCATAATGAGGAAAGAGCAATACAAACACGTCTTAGATTCAAATGCAATACCCTGTGGTGTAGAAATTTTGGGTCAGAATTTTGTATTTCGACAAGAGAATGACCCAAAACACACTTCAAATTTATGCAAGCGATATTTAGAACTGTTGGAAGAGGAAGGGACACTAACAGTCATGAAATGGCCACCCCAAAGCCTGGACTTGAACCCCATCAGGTTATTATGGGAAGAACTCGACTGGGACGTAGAAAGGCTGCTCAAACTTCAGCAGATGACATGTGGAACAAACTATAGACAGCATGGGCTCGTATAACTCCGGAAACATTGTTAAAATTAATTGCAAGAGTGCCCCGATTATGCGACGCATTATTTTCGCATGGCAGTTATGTGGCACTCCTAAGAATGCACCCAGCACTGTTCATGGCGTAATTGCAGTTATTTTCTTGTACATTTAACTTAGAGAGTAGCAAAATTTCCGGCGTCGCTACAAAAAAACATTAGCAGTTCATTGTATCTAGTCACCAAACTTTCCGAAGTTCAACACGCCTGCTCATAATTGCAAAACACAAGTTGCATGCAAAATGCTATAAAAAGATTACTCTTACTAGATGCAACATTCCTTACGTAACAGGTAATAAAAGCAAACACAAATATTTTTCAGAAAGGCAGAGTACAACTCTGGTACAAAATCGAACTGTATTTTGTAAATAGTATCCAATTGGTCACCAACCAAACATTTATGTCGTATGCTCAAACTGAAATCTCTCTTCGCATGCACTAGACATCCAGTACGATTAACAGCTACAGGTACATTACCTATGAGGAATAAAGGAACCCTTTTTTCGATAGAAAAGGTTTTTGAGGTCTTTTATTGATAAAGATTTAGTTGCACTAGCTTTAGCATTAATAACAGCATCTAGCTCTCTTGACTTACGTTTAGAACTTTCTTCCGCTGACATGATCTTTAATACATGACACGTATGCTCAGTTAGCGACCAATCGAGGCCCTGCGAGGGCCACAGTAACAACGACCCTAATATCTTAAACAATCGATTGTTAGTTTCTTACTCATTTAAACTTATGTACACGTTGGCTCAGTTTTCACCGGGCTGTGAGATATATTACACGTAGCGCGATCTGGTGTCCTTGCATTTAACCCCGCTGGCCAGCCTCGCCGCGCGCAACTGCAGAGAGGCCTATTAGATGCATTCTTTGTCTTTCTGTGCGCTCGTAAGGTGCTAATAAGAGATCGTGGATTTCGAATACATTATGTTGGGTTATACAATCCCAGATCATTATATGGTATTTTGGGAATTACCGTAAATGCCAACAAATAGACGAACAGCCTCAAATCCATCCAATGCACCCCGAGCTGGAGGAGAGAAGCAGTGAGGGCTTCTTCGTTAGTTGAAATGGGCGAACCTTGCTTTAGCCGGCAAATTTCAGACGAAATCGGCGTTAGTAGAAGTACTGTGAAACGTATTTTGAAACACAACAAATACAAAAGTTACAAAGTTCAAAATTGCCAGGAGATTTTTCCCCTTAATAAAGTAACATTGATTGATTGATTTTTCTACCAAAGCAGGGCTGGTCTTTACATCCCTAACACTGAAGCTTAGTAGCTCTTTGTATTATTCCTGCTTCGGTTTTGTTTTACTCGAACAGGTTAGTTCCCGCAATCAGGTTTAAGAGCCTATGTAGTAATTATTTTGTATAATTATCGAATTTAGTTTTCTTTAGTATAATTTTATAAGAATCGTTGTTTATTTTCCTACTTAGAATTACTTTTTTGTTCTCCTGCATAACACCAACAAAATGAATATAAGAAACTGTACTTTCTAACATAATCTGAGAATACAGAAAAATGACGCAGTGATTCTGTATTAATACATTTTGTCAGAAGGCGTTGTGAATTATAATACGAGGCGTGTTTTTAAAGTAAGTACCGTTTTGAAATTCTGCTACCGTGAGCGCTGCGGCGGCTTTCTACACTTGCGCGCTGTGTACCTACATCTGTTGACAAGCCACAGACGAAAATAATTTTAATTGTTAAAGTTGAAATTCTCCGAAGATTTCTCGTCTTCTTCAGTTCTAGCATCAGGTTCAGAAGTTGTTCTGCGTTGTTTATTCTTCCTTCTTACATTTTTCGTAGTACAATATGAGCATAAAAAAAATAATCGAGGGGGCCATATTTTTTTTGTATTATTTTTAATGTTGATTACAACGTGTTTTAGCAGAAAAAAATTAAAAAATCCAAGTACGTACACTAGATCTTAACTAATGCCACCACTGTTTTTGAACACTTCAAATGCTCAACTGTCTTCTTATGTGAAATTTCAATATGTGACTTGCATCATTTTCAATTATAAGACTACCGTTCATTTAACGTAACCTAAAAAAATTATTTAATTTGAATTTTCCAGGATAGTCAAACGAATCGTACTTTAACACTTATATCAAAGACGATCCAATCGTTAGGAAATTTGGTTAGCTGTAAATCCGCCCCGCAAGTTTGTAAAGAGGAATATATGGAGTGCATCTACAGGAAATTCTGCACCGAACAACATATACAAGCTATCCGACAATTTCTGGAAATCATTTCGGCCAATACGTCTAGTCAACACATCATGCCTATTGATACGCCAGTCACACTAAAAGAGGGGTAAGTTTTATGTTATTAGCGATAAGTTCCTACGATGCAATTTAATATAGTTGGTTGCGTTCTTTTGTTTTGCAATCAATTCGAGAAATTAAAAGGTAAGGATTAGTATATTGTTGATATACAGGATGTCTCACGGGGAACTGCATCGATCGATATGTGTAAGAATATACATTAGAAAATTTTGAAAATTTGGTAATATACTAACGCCTACATGTACTATTGAACTGAAATAATCTCAATTATCTAAGGCTTCCGGTTATTCTTATTATTTTAAAAAGAGCATCCTATATATTGTAACATTTTTGAATTCCTAGATCAATTTTAAGGCGTGTTTCATACACACAGTGATATGGAATCAAAATTTAGTTGAGAAAACCATTTTATTTTACAGTGTTTATTTATGTTCTTAGAAAGGCCAAAATAAAGAAAATCTGCCGAGCCGATCATTCTATGGATCAGAAAATCAGATTTTCATACAATGGGCAATGAACCTAGTCTGGCCATAAGGTCTGTCCCTATTTTAAAGAAATCGAATAACAGAAAATCGAGCGTCAAATACGACGCAACGCTGGTTAAAGACGAATTTACAGGAATTTATCGCGGCCGAAGATTGACCCTCTGGAAGCCCCGACCTTAACCCCCTAGACTATCGATTGTGGAATGTGTTAAAGCAAAAGCCTGCTCTAAAACTCATCGCAATATCGAGGCTTTGAAGGTTGATTTAGTCGCAGCAGCAGCAGCTTCGGTACTTCTCGAAACAGTGCGCGCTGTAATAGATGAGTGGCCGGATTGTTTGAAGAAGTATGTGAGGGCAAAGGATGGACATTTTGAAGAGTTTTTATTTTTATTATATATTTACATTCATAGCTTAACTAAATACTTTTTCTGGAAAATTAACTTATTATATTGTAACACAATACACATACAGTTTTCAGAATTTTCCAACGTATACTCGTTCATATATCGATCGATACAGTTCCTCGTAAAACACCCTGTATTTGTATTAAATCAAGCGGCAGAGATGAAATGTTTATTGATGTCTCGTATTTCTTTTTTTAGAATCATGATCAAAAGAGCGCAAGGTAGAAAAAGGTTCGGCAGGAAGAATTTCAAACAGCGGTACTTCCGTTTGACAACCCATGATCTCAGTTACTCGAAATCGAAAGGTAAACAAGCGATTTTTTTTTTACTATACTCCAATGGTTTTTGATGTTTTTTTTTATTAATTTATCTTTTTTTATCATCAGGCAAAGATGCTTTGTGTAAAATTCCACTTTCGAACATCTTGGCGGTGGAGCGCTTGGCGGAGCATTCGTTCAAGATGAAGAATATGTTTCAAATAGTGCAGAGGGAGCGTGCGCTTTACGTCCAGGCGGCTAATTGCGTGGAAGAAAAGGAATGGGTTGATCTTCTAACGAAAATATGCCAGACGAACAAGAATCGTTTGACTAAATACCATCCTAGCGCTTATCGAAACGGACAATGGCTGTGGTAAGTGTAAACAGTATTTTTAATCATTATAGCAAGCAATTAAAACACTGGCTTAATAGAATAATTAATTATTAATGCAAATAAGTTCTAAAAGGTAACTTTATCCTTTACCATCCTTCCTGTTTATCACCAGATGGCAGTGACTGCTGTATTTTTCATGAGAGCTCAAGTTGCTGAAGCTTGTTTTACACTTCTACTATGGCTAAACTTTAAGAAATGCAATCGTTTCATTCTTGAGTTGGTATCGTGCCATGGAATGTCCCGTATAACGAATTAAGCAGATTCATATCTTAGCTATCAGTTCCGCTCCGATTTATAGTAAATGATGTAGTCAATATTTTTTTTATATAATTTAAACTCAAATTCAGAATTAGGACACAGGGACAGAATTGCGCTTCAAAGGTACCTTGCGGATGTATTTTATAATGAAATAATATATCAGTAAATAGAATTGGCCGGTTCTGGATCACCGCACTCCACACTTTCCGGCTAATGTGTTAGGTATAGGAGAGCAGAGGGAAATTACCCCCTCCGTTTTGTTAGTTCGCACCGCGGCCAACGAGGGAAAGCAGATGGCACGCAAGTCGCGATGAAAGCGTATTTTAGTATACAGGGTGTAATTGTAATGCGCAATCCATAATTTTAATATACAGGGTGTTATTCTAATGCGCAATCCATAGTTGTTATTCTAATACGCAATCGGTAATTTTAATTAACATGGTGTTATTCTAATGCGCAATTGGTAATTTTAATATACAGGGTGTTATTCTAATCTGCAATGAATAGTGTTAATATACAGGGTGTGATTTTAATTTGTAATAGTAAATTTTAGTATACAAAGTGTGATTTTAATTGGTAATTCTAAATTTTAATACACAGGGTGTGATTTTAATTCGCAATCGGAAATTTTAGTATACAGGGTGTGATTTTTAATTCGCAATCGGAAATTTTAGTATACATCGTATCTACTTACTTATATCACATTGTCAATACGGAATAATAAATGTTATAGGTACAACAAAGTACGGAAATATCCACTACACAGTATTTTTTAAATAAAACCAATATAATTTGGATAAACCAATTCAAAACGCAGAGATGGTCTCAGTGTGTAAACGCGTTTATATGGTCTATGTCAAAATACGTCACAGCCTGCTGATGTCAAAGCGCCTCGGGCCTTAGGTATATCGTAGGTAGCGATTTTGTTCATAAAAGGTGATTCATTTGATTTTTCCACTCTGATGTATTGAAAATATAAACGAACTGAATGAAAATGTATTATTCCTAAATATTCATTTGAATAGACCGGCAATGTCATAGTTTCACTTACGAAATTCAGAGGGCCACTTAGAACGTAAAATGCAGGGGAAGTTGCCTATCTATATCAATATATACATTATTTAATCTATGGTTGGTATGTGGTGAAATCAGAGTTGAACCATTTATGTATGAAGTTAAAATCAATTTCAAGCATATCCCGTTTTAATTCATAGGTCTTTGCATTTTCTTTCATTGTGCATACGTTAAGCTAGTGGCACTGAATTTATACTTACGAATAATATTGCTATAAAAGCTGTCAGTATCTATAGATCACCAAAAGAAGCTATAGTCCATTCACTTTAAGAATATAGTAGATAGCGCTGCAATCGGCGTCCGTATAACACTGCAAACAAGTCGATTAAATAATGGCGGGTAATTTGAAAGTAAAATGTCAGTTCTGCTATAATCTTTGTCAATTTCTTTTGAAAGTAATTCTAAATACTAATGACAAATGTTTCAGTAAAATGTTTAAGAAAAATATACAAATATACGATTACGTTTATTTCAGATGTATTCTATATTTTTTTATAAATCACGTATTCATACTTCTGGATAAAATAGTCTCTACGAGGCACTTTAATAGTTCTGTTTTAAAATAGCTACAATAATCATAATTTTATAGAAATGTACAAATTACTTCGAATATAATTTCTCCATTCATCTAAAGCTTCGCAAGTTGTTGTTCGTTGACGTTTCTTTGGAGGTGAACCTACAGTTCCCGTGAACTCCATTTCTTTCACAATGTTCCATACAGTTGCTTCGCCAAGCCCTAGCTGCTTGGAGGTTAGCTTTATAACTGCCGATTTAGATTTATCCTGTTTCCACTGTATATATAAATTATAAGCCATTAGCCTTTGCCGACTGCTGATGCGTTTCCCGTGAGGATTTTTTGATGGACCCATGAGATGGTCACCTTGCTCAACGACCCCTTCTTCAGCCATGTCAGAGATGTAATAATCCTGGAATAGTACAATTGTATTATCAAAATTTGAAAAAAATACCTCCTCTCCGTAAATATCGTATTAATCGAATAATGCAATTAATTTAATGCAATATGCTAAATAAATAATAATATAAGGAGAAACACGAGAAACAACCAAATAGTCAACCTAAAGCAACGACATTACAAAAACGTAGCGACCAGTAATATTTCATTTTATCCAACATAAATTTCGTATGCACAGGTACCTTATTTCGTCGTGTGTAATTTTGCCTTAGGTATTAGCCAATAGCGAACGTCGAAAATACTTATAAGCCTAGCTTGCCCAACGCTATATTCTTAAAGTGAATGAACTATAACTTAGACGATTTGTTTTTGAAAATTTTTTACGTATGCTAAAGTATCTTTGTAAAAATCTGAGGATATTAATATCCATCCTTTGTTAAATTCAAATACAAAGCTTTATTTCATAAATTTATTACGGGCTTACAACTTAAAACTTTTAAACACATGCCCAACCAGAGTTACCGAAACTTCTAGTACAGGTTTTGGTTTTGTATCCTCTAATTTTACCGATAATATTCTGATCGTTCAGGACAAATTATATATTCTAAAATTATTGCCAATGATGTATCTACTGAATTGTATTTTACACGGGGAAATATTATGATATATTTGCAGATAAAATAACAACTAGGTATCAAACAGCCTTTAATTACATGGGAAATTCCAAGGAAATTACTGATTTTCATAGTTCATCCACGGAAATCAAAATATATTAATCATTATTGTTATTATTATTGTCTGGTTAAAACTGCCATATCTGTACATAGCCACCAATGTTTAGGTACGTCTTTTTTTAAACTTACATTTACGTAACTTTATAGGTTAGGTTATTAATAATTTTCGTCAACAGTAACCGAGAAATACCGTTGAAATTACTTGAAACACTCAATATTTTGTAGTTTCTTCATAATAAAATATAAACTATACATGTATTATATTTTTTATTTATAAAATATATTGTAAAAATATGTAACATGTAAATATTAAATAAGTAATTAATATTTAGTCCATAACCCATGATTTTTAATGACACCCTTAATTCTTCGGGGCGTACTTTCAATGCCATCAAGATATGATTGTCTCTTTTATATCATCATCGTTCTCCCATACTTCCTTTAAATTCTTCATTAATATTTCCTTTGTAGGGTTTTCTCTTTCATATACCTTACTTTTTAGTTGATTCCATACGTTCTCGATGGAATTGAGGTCCGGTGAATTTCCGGGCCAACGTAAAAGAGGTATGTGATTGTCTTCAAAGAATTTCTTAACCTTTTTTGCCATATGGCAAGGAGCATTATCTTGAATAAATATACGCCCTGTCGGTATGCGACGTCCTGGCTTAAAATACGGTAATAACGTGTTTTTTAACACATTTATGTACTGCTCTTGACGCATTGTACCTTCTACAAAATACAAAGGACCGGATCTAATCACTCCCCAAATCATTACCTGCGGAGGGTGTTTTACAATTCGAAGAACCGTGGGCTCTGTGAGACGTTCGCCAGGTCGTCTACGAACAAATTGTGCTCGCTGCACTAACACACAGAGCGAGCACTCGTCACTAAAGAAAACCCATTAAATAATGCAAACATTAATTCAGTAAAAATCATGTTATTAAGTTATTCACCTTTTTCCAATTCTCGTCTGTGAAATGTCGATATTCTCTTACGAAGTTGAGACGAGCAGATTTCATTTTTTCTGTTAAACGCGGCTTTTTTACAGGTCTTCGGCCCATTAGGCGATTTTCGCGCAATCGGCACCTGACAGTTCTGAAATCTCTATTCCTCTCTCTTGTAAATTTTTTTGAATCATTTTAATCGTAGCAAATCTATTGCTCAAAGCCTGATGAACAATTTCACGGTCAGATCTCTTCGAAGTTTTTCTTCTCCGACCGCACTTGGAACTGTAAAAATCACTTTACACAATTATAAAAAAAAAATCTTATTTTAATTCATTTTAATTTATTTACAAATTTCACCATATTCTATGTAAGTACCTTAATTCCGTTTATATTAAATTGTGTGAATGATGTAATCCTACAATAAATAAAACAAGGAAGTAATTAACTATTGTGTATAAGGATGTGGCAATTTAGTAAACAGAAATTTCTTTTATGTAAATGGTGAAATAATTTTGTTCTATAAATAGTTGTATAGCTATTAATTAGAATAAAATAGATGCATCCATTTGTTGGAATTTTATTTATTGTTTTACGTAATTCTAAGTTAATAATAGGGAAGAAATGAAAAAAGATTAAATTCTCATAATCTTTTTAATAAAAAAAAAACTACCGGTTTCGTGTAATTCAACACATCATCAGGCCAGAGACTAGAAAGATGTAATCAACAATTAAGAAACTCAATCAACGAAATTACTATTTTTTCTTATATTTATTTACTACTTACTCTTACGGGAAAAATTTACAAGAAATATATCCAGTAATTATTGTAGCAAATGAAGTGAAATACACTGTCATACGGTAGATTAGATAATAATAATAGTCTTGTAAAGATTAAAATTAGGCAATAAAATAAGTATATACACGTTGGTCCAGATACGAACGTGGGATTACCTCTGGAAATTGCAACAGCGCATTCGAGTCTCACTGAGAGATCCCATCCAGTCGTAGCGTCGCAGTATATCATAAAGCGAGCAGCAGTACGCACGCATATTATAAACACGCATGTCTGCGCAATCAAGTAATATTATAATTCAACGCCTTCCGTCAATTTTTCTATATTCTCAGATTATGTTAGAAATTACAGTTTCTTATATTCATTTTGTTGCTGCTATGCGATGTAGGAGAACGAAAAAGTAATTCTAAGTAGGAAAATAAACAACGTTTCTTATAAAATTAAACTAAAAGAAAAATAACTTCGATAATTATACGACATAAATCCAAATTCTAACAATGTTACCTTATTAAGAGGAAAAATCTCCTGACAATTTTGTACTTTGTAACTTTTGTATTTGTTGCGTTTCAAAATAACGTTTCACAGTACTTCTACTAACACCAATTTCATCTGCAATTTGCCGGCTAGAGCAAGGTTCGCTCATTTCAACCAACAAACACTCACTTCTCTCTCCTCCACGATCACTTGTTAGAACCATGCGAGCGCATATATACACAAAGAGTGCGTCAGATAGGCATCTCATAGCTACGGCAGCTGCGCGCGGCGAGGCTGGCCGGCAGGGATATTTGCAAGTATGCCAGATCGCGCTACGTACAATATATTTCGCAGCCCGGTGAGACCTGGGCCAACGTGTATAAATGGGATGACACAACAAGTTAAAATATTATATCTGACGATGAAGAAAGAGATAAGATCAATTTTTTTTGTTAATATAACAATTATTGTAAGGAGAAAAAAAATGTAAAAATAAATGTGAAAATATTTTTAAAATAAAGTTTTATTCAAGATGCCATCTATACGTTAAAAGTTTAACATTGAAAAATAGTCAAAAATCAAAGGGAATACGTAAGATAGGTTAAAGCACTGCACGGGCCTATTTTTCACGGCCCGGCCCGCCCGTTCATTACCTCGGCACAAGGCCCGCCCGGCCCGGCCCGTTAGGAAATTTAGGCCCGTCTAAATTATGTTAGCCTGTTTAAGTAATTTTATCTGCAGCGTCTATTTCTAAACATTCTTTAATTACTATATTATAATGAGTACTATATTATAATAAGTAGAATATTAATTTGGTTTGTTTTTGTATGTACTATATTGTATGAAACCAAAAAAGAAAACGTAACATAACATTGCATACATTAAAATTGTTAATACAAATGATAGCATAAGAACTGAACAGCATTTACTGCATACGTTATATCCATTCGATATATTTAGTAAGATATTCTCGGCCCGTCAGGCCTGTACAATTTTAGACCCGGCCCGCAATGAAAAGAGATGAGGCTCGCGGGCCCGAGCGGACCGGGCTTTTCCTAGCCCGTGCAGTACTCTAAGATAGGTTAAGAATTTATACCATAGTTAATAGATAGATAGATGCTTATCTCTTTTTTTTTTTATTACAGCTGTCAATCGCCTATTGAACTTGCACCGGGATGCAAAGAAGTCTCTTCCGTCGACAGTAATAATTTCCACATGACCTTAGATCCAGAACGCGATTTGCAGAGGATGCACTCTCTGATATTGTCGGAACTCAACAAGAAAGATTTAACTACCAAAAACGTTTCTGACCCCTGCAATATACTTAATAAACTCCAGGAAGTCGTCTTCCAGATAGAACGCAAGCATAAATGCTACCAGAGGTCTATAGCACGTGATACGAAATATGGAAGCAAGTAAGTATAAATTTAATTTGATTTTTGTTGTTGGAAATTGCTAACCAGAAGGTTCACGAACCTCGAAAGTTCTTTTGAAGACACATAAAAAAGTACTAATTTAACCAGCGCTTTAATTTGGATATCAGCAACTTATCACCAACTACAATTTCAAAATGTTTTGCAAAGGCAGGATTCTCGGAAAATAACCAACAAGAAAAGAATTTCGATGAGGAATACGAAATTCCACTGACCCAGCTTCTTCCTGTGCGAGGGACACGCTATATATTTTGAGATGCCACAAAAGTAGAGAAGTTAGAGCTGGCAACGCTGCATTTCTAAATACCACCATTCTTAAGTAGTCTATCTATTTTTTGAGAGCATTCCAAGAGATGACTGGCTTTACGCTTTTACGTTGTGGAAACTTCGGTTACAAAAGTGCATTGATGCAGGAGGAGATTATTTTGAACATAAATAAAATCATTTCCGTAAAAAGACTTGTAGTTTTCTTGTATCTCAAAATATATAGCGTGACCCTCGTATTACGTGGTGTAAGCCTAGAAGATTATGCATCTATTGATTGCAATGTTTTGACCGAAAATCCCAGTTTTAACGTTCAAGAAATAATCAATGAATTAATTGATGATCAAGACGTGATGGAAGAATCTGACATTTGTAATTAAAACATTAAACATATGGAAGAAGTGTGTGAAAAACTAAGAGATGTGCAAAATTTATTATTTTGTACATCAAGCGAACTAACTGTACAAATTGCTCAAATTATAGCAAAATGTGAATCTCAGGTTTTATAAACGACAATTAAAAACTTAAAACAAACCTCAATTGAAAAATATTTGAAAAAAGTATAATAATGCACGTAAAATATTTTTATTTTTTTTTTATTTAAGCTAATTATTGATATTTACTTTTTTTTTAATTAAGAAAATACGAAAATAACTTTTTTTATTTATTTCTGACTATCTCTCAATAACGGCCACCTCCCAATAACGGCCATTTGTACAACAAATTTTTGTGGCCGCTCTTTAGAGGTTTTGCTATATAAAAATTTTAAAAACAAAAAAATTTTAAAGAAATAAAAAAAGATTAATAAACCTAAATATTAATTAATTAATAATTAAACTAAATAAAAAGAATCCTTATCAATTTACATTAATAAAAAATAACGTTTTCGTTATATTGTAACATAAAAATATCTCATTAGTAACGCTGGCCACTAGCGGTACCGCGCATCGGCGTAGAATCAGTTCGGACCGAGAGGAACGGTAGTATTACTTCGTCTGCGGAGTAGTGCGGACATTTTCGCTGCCGGTCATTTGCGCAATTGTTTATCTGTCCTAGAAAAATTATGATTTCGTCAGCAAAACGACCGCGGTCGGACAAACTTCGAAAATTTATTGCAGAAATTCCAGACTTAATATATGAAGGTACTAAAATTAAATGTGTAATCTGTAAAATCCCGTTAATGTGTTAGTCCAGACAACATTGTCTACGACATGTAAATCGTGAAAAGCACGTCTCAAAAAGAAATTGCGCACGAGACAATGAAAAATTTATATTTAATTTATGCGTTACGTTTATCGCATGTAATATACCGTTTAATTTACTAGACAAGGAACCATTTATCTGCTTTTGGAATAACTATTCGGAGTGGAAATTGCCAAGTCGAACATCATTACGAAGAATTGTGCCATCTGCGCGCGAACATATTGAACAAAAAATAAAATCGGAGTTGAAAGATCAAAAATTGTGGTTATGTGTCGACGAAACAACAGATCGGAAAAAACATTCTGTTCTTAATGTAATGGCAGGCAAATTGGAACCTCATCAATCGGCACCTTCAATTCTATTAGTCCCCAAACGAATACAACAGTGTACTGCCGAAGTAATTTCAAAGTTAGTGTTAAATACATTGGACAAGTTTTAACTTTCAACAAACCAACTCTTGATGTTAGTGAGTGATGGTGCTGCAAACATGCTTTCTGTAAGCCGGTCTCTTAAAAAGTATTCTGCTAATTTGTTACACATTACGTGTAAAATTCATGCTCTCAATCTTGTGGCGGATAGTATTAGAAAATGTTATCCTGAGGTGGACGCTTTAATAGCGCATACCAAAGCAGTATTTGTCAAATCACCGGAACGTATTTGCGAATTTCACAGACTGTGCCCCCGTATACCAGAGCCACCAGAACCTATTCTAACTCGTTGGGGAACATGGTTGCAGGCCGCGTTTTATTATCATAAATATTTTGACAATATTAAGAACGTGGTTTTACAATTCGATACAAAGGAAGCTGCCGCTATCCAGAAAAGCTAGTCGAAATTTCAAGATAGTCAGGTTAAAATGGATTTAAAAATCATTCACGACAATTACTTCGGGCTAGCAGATGCAATAGAAAAATTACAAAATCCTGCGGTGCCGTTAGAAGAATCTCTACAAATAGTGCAACATGTTCACGCACAGCTATGCGCGATTGAAGACGCAAAAAATGTTTCTGTTCTAGAAAAATTTGAAAGTGTTCTTGAGAAAAATTCTGATTTTGGCACATTAAGACACATTGGTGAAGGTGCGTCAACAGAATCGTTAAGTTATTTGAAAGATTATTTTACTTACGCAGATATTACGTCACTAGATGTAGAACGTTCGTTCTCTGCATATAAACGCATTTTTTCCTCGTGCCGTACTAGTTTTGCCGAAACAACAGTTGAAACATATCTAATGTTGCAGATATTTAACAGACATTATTCACTTTGTGATTTCACGGAGGACTCTTAAAATGGTAAGTGTTTGAGCACGTGTTATTTAATTTTTATTTAAAAGATGAGCGAAATTATTTGCGGCAGCAAACATCTCTATTAGCAGAATAACTCTAGTGGAATGCGAGGCCTGGTCGACTCTACGCTATTGCGCGGTACCGCTCGTGGCCAGCTTTACTCATTAGTACATTTGCTCCTATTTCTAATTATTTACATCAGATTTTTCCATTATTGTAATTTTCTTTTATTGGATACCCTTCTAGCTGTCCTGAGGATATGTTCTTGAACACGAAACCGATCGCCAAATTTTTTAATACAGAATTTTGTGGTATCTGGACCACTTTTTCATTTCGACCTTTTTCATATTTCATCCCACACAGAGTCTAGCTATGAATTATTTCATTTTTTAAAATATCTATAGGTGTATTTTATTTAACAATCTATTTTTTTTCTTTCAGACATGCCCCCATTGGTGACGACAATTACCTATTGGCCTCAAAAATGAATCTCGATTCTTGTATTACGCGGCGACCTGTCACCAACGACATGTCGATGTGCGCATCGTAAATCAGTCCCTTCAAATATAATTTAAAAATTATCGCAATAAACAACAGTACCATAGTATTCTCAGAAGGAACGGGGAGTTTAAGAAGAAGAAGAAGAAGAAAAAAGACTGCGGCTATTTCAGTAAGCAATGAAACCAACACCAGTGTAATATATTAAAGAATTCGTTGGGATGTTTCATTTTAGTGTTACCGACACTGAAAGAGCTACTTTTCTAACGTATTTTTATTGATCATTTTATTTTTGTATTTCACAAGTACAAAGTAAATTTAAAAACAGTGTCTTCGAGGAATTTAGTATACATAGCAACAGAACAAAGTACACATATATACAAAGAAAAAAGAAACAAACAAAATGCAGAGTTATAGATGGGATCTTAGACTTTAAAATTAAGGAACTACAAAGAAAATTGGTCTCAATACTTCTACAAGCGAACAAATATTAGGTGCCATTCTTTTTTTTATATTTTTAAAATGGGGATTAGCTTTTCGAACTCACTATCTATAGCTTTGTATCGCATCATTTTAAAGCAATAAGATCGAATTTATTAATGACATTTATTCTTTAATGTTAGACTTTTGACAAATTTTAAATCTGTTTTTCGAAAGAAAAAGAGATAACCTAATTATACGGAATTGTTTAATTGTTGTATAGTTGTACAGGAATAGTTTTAAAAAGGCCATAATAAGGGCATTTCCTCTTCAAAGAATACCTTTAATGTGCGGTATGTTTCGCGAAAGAATCAAACGAGTTGTGTTATCAAGACCTCTTAATAAAAAAAAAAACGCAAGAAAGAAAAAAACATAATCTATATTAATCAGCATTCCATGTTTCTTTTTCCCTCTTACACAATGCCAATAACAATAGATTCGGTAAATTTCCAACAATACCTTAGACTTAGTATAGATAGTGTATGAGCATGCGCGAACGAAAGATCACATGAGAGTCGCCATTTTGATGTATGAATAATTTCAACGTAAAACAGAGTCGTAACGTTACATAAACCGTTCATATTTTGTTTTGGTAATGCAACATATTACCTAAAGAAGAAGGGTTGATAAAAAGGTCCTTTTACTCGCAAAATTCTTTTTTAATATAACAAAATAACGACCGGTTTCGGGTCAAAGCCCATCCTCAGGTTAAGAATTTTTATTAATAACAGTTCAAAAGTCGTCTAACAATAAAAAATATTACCTAAAAATGATTAAAATCATGCGGTCTTAAACAGATAGACTTGGGATGTAACCGGTGAATTTTAACATATCAAGAGGTGTAAGAAACACAAACTATACTATACTACATTTTTGTATTGATGGCTATATACAGGGTGAATCAAATCCACTAGCTCGCAAGATTGTGCGTTTCTGAATAGAGATTTTTCAAAATTATTTTTTTGTTCTCTTATAAGGTCAAGTGCATAGTTTAAAAATATATTTAAATCTACAGGCTGTCTCACATGTTCGTAGTTACGCAAAGAATTATGTTTTAAGGTGGTACACGTTGGTACTATTGTCCTAAAATTAAAGATTTTAGACATATTTTTTTTTTACCATGTTCCAACACTAATTTTCAAAATGACGAACTTATGAGAGACCTCTAGGTATCAATATAGCATTAAAGCATGTTCTCAATCGTATTTCGTGAAAAAAAAATCGTTTTAACAAATCTGTATTCAGAAAGACGACTCGGCCCGTATATAATACGTCATAATTATTTGTCCACTAAAAAAGATACGTTTAAATGGAAGAAAAACACCAACTAAAATGTAAAGTCTATTTTATTTATATTTCAAAACAAATATTCTTCTTACGTCAGACAACATATTTAACATGTGGTTATTGCTGTCTGGATAACGACCAAAGTTTTTAAAAAATAACTCTTTAATTAATTTATTTGGGTTCTGTTGCGAGTCGTGAAAAAACCGGATTTTGTTTTGGTTTCTCCGAAAAAAAAAAAAAAAAAAAAAAAAAAAATCGGTAACCAAGCTTCCGAATTTGAAGATTCAATGAAGTGCATATTAGGTGCTTTGATTGAGCTTCTTCAAATTAAAACTTTGATCGTTATCTCGACAGGAACAATCACGTGTTAGTTCCTGAGGTTCTTTCACCGTGCTTCAAAATATTAAGCAAGAAGCATTGAACCAGAATGCTTTTAAGATAACAAGTATCAAATACTTTTAGTTCTTAAAGTACTTCAAGCACCGCTAAAAGTTTTTTTGCGAAACGCTTGAAGCACTTTTAGCGGTGCTTGAAGCATTTCGCAAACTGGCGAAAACAAAAGTAACTGAAATACTAAAAATTGGGCTTCGGTTATTTTGCAAGTGCATACTTCAATTAATTTAAAAGCGCATAAATTATCTTAAATATAATTGAAGCACTTTAAAAATGCTTTAAATCCTCAAGTCCTTAAAGTATTTCAAATATCTTCGTATAAAAATGATTGAAGCATTCAAATTTATATCTCGACCTTTACTTTTGGTGACTGCAGCACACAGTCAGCGCATTATTTCTACTAATTTTGTAAGAGCAGCAGGTTCTATTTTAGCCCAAGTCTTTTGTAGTTGGAAGTTTTTTTTTGACCCGTCGATTGAGCTCTTCCCGCAGAAGCTCAATGGTGTCGATGTCGGGCTTTGAGGTGACCATTTCATAACTCAAATGTTACTCGCGTTTTACCATTTCTAAATATTCCCGACAAAGTTTGGAGGTGTGTTTTGGGTCATTATCCTGGTATAAAATGAAGCGGTTGCCTACTATTCTCATTCCAAATGGAGAGATGAAATTTTTTATGTAAATCCCACCTATTTTTACCACGTCTCCTAGCGAAATACGCCCAAACCATTATCGATCCTCTTTCATACTTGATGATAGGTGCTACATAAGCTTCTACTGTTCGAACTCCCTTGTTCAATCGTCCAGTGTCTCCGTACTATTTGTTTTCTTTTATTTTGCTTCCGTAAGGAAGGTTTACGCATTGCTATTCGATCAAATAAACTCCCCCTTCCGCAATCTTCTCTGCACGGTGAAAAATATGAATACCCTTCTGAATGATCATAATTACTCTTAGCCGTAATTTTAGGCGCCGTTTTTCGTCTGTCGTGCTGACTTGTAATCATTATTTGACGATTATCGGTCGTCCAGGTCGTTTCTTGTTCAAGAACGTTCCAGTTTCTTCATATTTTTTACGTTATAGTAACAGTTCGGCGATTTAAATTAAATGCAAGTTCTCTGTTAGTCCTATTGATAACTCTCCTACTTCCTAACTTTAATATAAAAATATTCTTTTTTTTTTTTTCATTTTTTTTTTTCTATTTTATTCACAGCGAAAGCGGAACACTGAATTTTGAATTCAGTGTTTATATTTCTAGTTCTAATTCATAGAGGATTGAAAACATTACCCGTACTACATTGCTTTTGTATTCCTGACAGATTGCCGGATTATAAAATTTTATTATATTTACCGTTTCTTACAACCGTGTAATAAATCTACAATTATTGGATTAACTTTTTCCAACCAGAAGGTTTTTTCATAAACCTTCTAGCAAGTCTAAACCCTTTTAGCGAATTTATCAATCTCCGGGTGTGGCACGATTTTAGGCCTTTTTTTTTATTCCTAGGATTGATTCGTTCATTCTCACTTCGGGGGCGCCTAATTGATTCAAAACGAAGTCCCGCGGCCCTGGCATACCTTGCGTTGTAGCTTTTTTTGCCGTCAGACTCATTTACCACAGTAGATATGCCTCCTATGGCATATATACTTCTGGCGTAATATCCCAAAAGATTTAGCAAAGGAATCAAATTCTTTTACTTCCGGTATGGCTAGAAGTAACGGCATAAGGCCCGGGAACTTAAAACGGGAGAGCGTCAAGTGTAAAGCTGCAGGTGATAAAAGGGTCTTATTGGTATAAAATGTTTGGTGTACTTGTCAAAAAGTTCTGCTGTTCGTGGAGGTGTTTAAGCTGTTCAGGGAGCTGTTTGTAAGTTAATTTAACTTACTTAAACACAACTTACAGACAGCTTAAACAGCTCACTGAACAAGTCCCGGAACAAATAGCTCCTTAAACAACAGGCCCCTAAACCTGCGGCCTTACACCTGACGGCTTCCCGTTTCAAATTCGCGGGACTTCCGGTCTGACTGACCGGAAGTAACGTAATTTTAGACGCCTATGTTAAATCATATGGGATTTTGCGTCAGAATTCCAATAGCTACTTACCACCACTAGAACATTCATTATTATTAAAAACAACTTGGGTTAAAAATGTCGAGTCTCATAACAAGATCGATGTCGGATCCACCTCGACACTGGACTGGGAAAAGGGTTAGAGAAGTTTCAAGGGAACGGAAGGCTTAGCAAACGTTTTCTCGAAATACCAAATGGGCAGTTTTTCTCTTACTTATACGTTTACCATGGAGTTCTTACAAATGTTTTCTTTTTCCAAATTCTAAGGTACAATTTTGCAATAACATTGTTTTCGTTAATAGAATCGGATACTCTTCATCGATTACTCTTATTGTCAGACGCCTCACAAAAACAGGAGGTAACAGAAAGATTCTATTACCTGTCTGTAATATTCTGAAATAAGTTACAGATTGTTTTCAGTTATTTGAGAATCTTTCTCAGAATGTTATTATTGGTAACCTTCAACAGTGTTCCCAAGAAAACTACTTACCTCATACACCTAAAATACATTGGATATCGTAGCTGTTTTACTACATAACAAACACAGAAAAGTTTACATTTATACTTCTTTTGTAACAATTTATAATTAGTAATTATTAATAATTCCACGTCTCATTAATTAAGAATCGCATTCAAGTAATATCAAAACAAGATATTTATCATAAATAAAATAACCTTAGATCGAAGATTTACAAACCAGCTAAACAACTTATTATATATAATAAAGCCTGATCGATTTTAATTCGAAATATATCAACATGGCGGCTCCCATCGAACCTGCTGTTTTGCGCATGCGCAATTCATCAATAACCCAATTCTTTTTCGTCTGGTATACAGCTTGTTTCATTCTCCAACGAACATAGCAGTGTGTTGACATGCGCATGTTTTTTATCTGAAGTTTATAAATATTAAATGAATACTAATTAAATATTATCTGTTCATAATTGAAATACTGCATATTTTACGTAGGAATTAAGGTAAAATATCCGTGTAGGTCTATTTTGTAAGTAATAAATGTATATAATATATATATTTTCGATTTTGAAAGCTGTAAAGATCGTTTATCTTTTTTTTTAAGTTTAAAATGATGATTCTTTTATAAAAAGTTGTTTGTTGTATCATCGGTATCTCTTTAATTCTCTCTAGGGAGTTATACGTCTTATTTATTGTGTAATTTTTGTTTATTATTAATTTTTGTTTTAGATAATTGACTATTAATATAAATTTTTTTCATATACATACGTTTTATATATTTTTTTAAAAGTACACTTACCAAGGGTTATATTTAATAACCGTTTTGTAGTAGCGCTGAATATTATCCTTTGATATTCAACTGTATATTGTATGAATCATTCGTTTTTCGTTTGCATAATGGGTGTAAAAAGATATATAATAAATGTAATGTCAAAAATATAAAAAGCAATTAAAAGTAAATTGAATCTAATTGTAATTCCTAATTTACTTTTTAATTGGTCTTATGTTTCTCGTCAAAAGAGAAACGTTAGGTTATACCTTTCGTTTTGCTGTTACACTCGTTATATTCAGCATTTAATGCATTTCGATTGATTGTTTCGTCTCTTTATTTTATGTAACTTATTTGCTCCTTTTTTTTATCGTATAAATTATTTATATCATCCCCCTCTCTTTTATTTTTCTCATTACTTCTCGTAGCGATTAGCTTTTGTGTATTATCATTTTCAATTTTTTTTTTCTTGTTGTAAAAGTTTTTAAAAAATATCCAATAAAATATTATTGAGATTGTATTGTTTGTTTTTTTTTTGTTCTTTACAAATCGATAAAGAAGCATGTTGGAACCTAGTCCATTTTGGAAAATTTGATTTCTTGTTATGATGCAAGTCGCTAGATGGGGCCAAGGATTTTCCATCTGTATCTCGTATGGGATAAGCGATCGAGGTGCAGAATTAAGAAAATTAATGCAGTGCGAAGCTATACACACGTCAAACTTTGACACTGTGCTATACCAATATTTTTTAAATTTGCATGTCATGATTACTGCAGAAACTGCTAATAAACATAACGTTTCTGTATAATTCCGTGCATTACAAAAGAAATCAAGGTACACTACCGACGGAAAGTTTGGAAGCAAGTAACAATTTCTTAGAAAAATGTAGAAATATTAATTTCTTGGAAAAATCATTAATCCCTATTTAAGTACTGTTTACTTTATTGTATTTCACGAAACATCTGTAATCGCACAATGCAAACTTCCAATAAAATCGTCTATAAATTTGTTACTAACAAGATGGCAAGAGTATTTTTCATAAAGGGAACGCTGTTTTTAAATTATCAGTTAAAAATAAATGTTCGAGGGTAAACATCGATAGAAGATAAGGTAATAACTAAAAAGTAACCAAAGTAGTTATTCAAAAATCTGTTGTACTTAATAACGTAACAATAAATAATAATATAAAAAATAAACGGAGTTTTTTAATAAAAGGGATAGGGTTGTTGAAAAAGTTACACCATCAGGTATGTTTCCACATTTACTTCGGTGAAAGATGTTCGCCGCGATGAAAAAATGTATTTATATTCCGAGAAAGACCGTTCCACATCTACCGAAGTAAGACAGGCATAATTAAAATAATCTTTAGAGTTAGTTAAGGAATCTGCAGATGCCCCGCCACACATTTGTCTTAATCTCGTCTAATCGGAATTCTTTTTTAAAACACTATCGAATTTAGTAAAACGCGACCACTTATTGGGTCGTTTATACCGTGTAGCAATGTATTAACTTCGTCCACGATTTGCACTGACTCTACCAACGACAATCCAGTATTTTGCAATGTTTCTATTGGGTCTTGTAATCGTTCATAATTGTTGCTAATACTTTTTAAATCTGTTTCAACAGAAGGATCTAGAAATCCTTTCTGGCTCTCCTTAATAGCTGTAGCTTCGGCAGGGTCGAATTGTAAAATCATAGATTTGACTTCTTGGAAATGTTGAGAATAATAAAAAGCGGCTTGGAACCACGTTCCCCAACGCGTAAGAATAGGCTGTGGTGGTTTGCGAATACCAGGACAAAACCTGTGGAGTGCTCCAATCCGTTTAGGACTTTTGAGAAACACTTTCTTTGTATTTGCTATTAATGCATCCACCTCGGGGTAACATTCTTGAATAGTTTGTGCCACAAGACGTAAAGCATGAACTTTGCACGTAACATGTAAAAGTCCCTCACGCTTTTCTTTAAGAGAACGGCCTACACTACACCTTTTCGTAATTGCTTCACCAGTACACTTTTTTAGGTTTTTGTTAGCTAATAAGATTGCAAATTTCGGTTTATGTACTCGTACTATAATATTCAAAATAGAAACAATCTGTCGCCTCATCAAGACATAGCCACAGCTGTTTATCTTTTAATTCTGCTTTGATTCTATTTTCGATATCCTTACGTATACGTGGTAGATCTCTCCGTAACGCTGTCCGTTCCACTCGGGATTGTACGTACGCCAAAACTGTCGAAACGCTTCTTTATCGAGTACGCGAAGCGGTAGACCACCTACAATAAACATTAAAAGTAAATCCAACTGAAATTGGGTTTGAGGTGGCACGCCTTTTTTTTTTATTTTTGTGCTGTACACTGTTCCAGCACATTAACGGTATTTTACAAACTCTACACAATATTTTGGTTCCATTGTAGTTTAAATCCGGAAATTCACTGATAAATTTAGTCACTTTACTAACTAACGGCCGATTATTTTCCTTGCGTACGTGCGACATAGTTACATATATAAATTATATTCATCTGTAATAAGTACGACTAACGCTGCGAAGGGTTGACGAGAGACTGTTGCAATAAATCAATAAATTGAAGGCCGTGCCGACTCATCTGCGTATACATACATATGTGGCGTCATGAGCCCCGCAAACTCATTTCTAACCTGGCGCGGGGCTCTCTTGGGTCGGGGAATACCTTCAAGGAACATGGCAAGGAATTGACGGCGACTTTCTGAACAAATTGTTACTACGAATGCCAAGAATTTGTAAGGTTGTAATTAAAGCGAAAGGTGGTCATATTGACGAAAATAAATTATAAATATTTCTTAATATGTCTTTTGTCTAAATTTAGATTATTATATTCCGTAATATGTATTTTATTATAATATTATTTATTTTTTTTAAACAAATGACATATGTATTTTATTTAAACATACGTTGGTGCTTCCAAACTTTCCGTCGGTAGTGTACGTTATGACAAAGCAGTCTTTGGCTGCGTTCACATAGGCTAGTTGATCCCAGAGAAGTTTTCCACTGCTGAGCAGATCGATGAGGCTGTAGTATTTATTACTGACATCATTAGATCCTCAATAGGTGATGCTACCAAGACACTGAAACGATCGAATGAAGGCTGGCTTCCACTGGAGATTAAATCACTTGTACGATTTAAACGTAAAGCCACCAAGGAGGCGCAAAATACTATATCCAACCGCCCGTACAGTTAATAATAATAATAATAATAATAGAGTTAATTCTATAATAAACACTTGGGCGATTGGCAAGCGACGAGGCAGTATCGAGAGCATAAACAAGGGGTACTTTGCTACAGATTTACTGCTTATCGTCCAGGTTTACTTTTGTGCAATTGTACATGTTATAATAAAGGAGACGAGGTGAAAACAACTCATTTCTTCATTAAAAAGGCATTTACTGTGTAACATTCCATTTCCAACAATATTTCTTTCACTGGAATTTGACCTCTTGGCCCCCAATAATCAATTGCATTTTAGGATCGTGGCAGCCGATGGTATAGAGTCCTAAGTTGTTGGGAGCGTGTATCATGGGTATGGTTTATAACAGTTCATGTCAAATTGTGTTATATTACTGTGCCCGTAGCAAAGGTATGTATAATGAGGGTAACCGTAAGTATTCCTTCTGCTTTAACACCTTTCGGCCATTTTAATGGCACTGGCAGATTTTATTTCCAGCTCTCTCGTTTGTTTTGTACTACAAGTTCGCATAGAGGCAAACTTCTACACCAACATTTGATGATAGATCGTTTATGAATAGCAAGAATAGGAGTGTATCTACTATCGATCCTTGTGCCGCTCCATAGTTACTTGCCAATTATTTTGCGAATTCACTAATCAAGCGGGTTGGGGTAGAACTAGAAGACTTTAGGCAGTGGCGAGACAAAGTAGAATCGTTCGTAAATGAGAATGAATTGCTTTGGAAAATGAATTAGCCCCTTCAGGGTGAATTGGGACTGTTTACCGACGTGGATAAAGCGGAAGTCCACGCGAGTTTTATGGAGAATCTTAGACTGGGATAAGATCGGGATGACTCGGAGGAAGAGGAGAACGATGAGAATGTTGCATGCCGAGCTGTAGATGAGCTATTCGGAGAAATTGAGATCTGCATTAAACAACTCAAGATTAATAAGGCCCCTGGATGCCCCGCGATGAGGTCCAAGATAGGGCTCTTAAAAACCTTCCTGGCGATCGTGGTGCCGATCCCTAATCTTGTGCAAGATCCTTTATTTCCTTAGAATTACCGCCCCATTAGCCGTCTGTTTTCCTTATCCAAGCTTTTAGAGGCAGGAATTCTCAGTCGATTAAGGAATCATTAAATGTATTGGATATAATTTATTTGATAAAAATTGTAAAACACTACAGATTAAAAAATTACCAGTACAATGGGCTCCCTCTTAATTGGACTCACCGTCATTTCCTTGATACTACACAACATTTAAATATGTATATTCCTGAAATCTTTATTGGTATAAAACAAAGTACATACACATAAAAAAATAAGTCCTAAAAGTAATCGTCGGTTTTCTTTTATTTGTTTGTGTGCATTACTCTTTTGAGAGCGAAATCACGCCATTATATCACCTGGAATGGACTCTTGTAGGATGCGACTAGTTCAAATGCGGCTTTTGCTTCTGCGTGGCTTACTTTTTCTACATCCTCCTTTTCAATAACTTCCTCTTAATTTTCTTGATCTTAATCTCCACAAATAACTGTTTGCACTATATCATCGTCACTCAAAAACTCGTCTTCAAGACTTTCATCAGCAGTAACCCATTCGTTCACATCCTCTGTTCTAAGACCACCACATTCAGGAAGTTTCTGTAAATTAATGAGTAAGTTGGTGTCATCAGTTGCAGGTGCCTCTGCACATCTGTAAGATTATCTTCTTTCTTTTTGGCCAGAGTTTTCTCCAAGATTTAGTATATGTAGTGTCAGGCATTTCTTCATAGGCCTTAGCCAATACATAGATCACATCCTTAATGTCTATAATCTTCAAGACAGCGATTAGTCCTATGTCCCTGTGTGCCTGTATTGTCTTTTCAAGCTTACAATGATCTAAAAAAATATGATGATCCATTCGTCATGGCATTTTTAAGGAATAAAGAGAAATCAAATGCAATCATAGAAGGTTGTTTATTGAATAAAAGCGTTTTAAGCCTTATGACATTGAATATTTAGTTGTATAGATACTTGAGGTCTTTTAAAATTTGGAAAAAATAACATTGAATGCAAGCTTTCCAGGGGGTTGGGTTGGGTTGATCGTGGTGGTCTTATTACATGGCCTCCAAAGTCTCCTTGGAGTACCCTTAATGGGACTGATTCAAAGGAAAAGTATACAAAGTAAAAGTCGCCTGTCGGAATGCATTACTTGGATGTGTTAGAAATGCTGCGGCCGATATTAAAGAAAGGCACGAATGAATTAGAAGAGCAACATACGTTCTTCCTAACTTGCCTTGCATTTTACAAAAGACCTATTTTGAACCATTAACATGATTCAAACTGTACCTTTTATCATACCATAACTAACACAAAATCTTGCTTACAATACTGAGGTATTTTTAATTTAAATACGTCAACCAAAAGAAAAATAGTCACATATAATAATATCCAGAAAGCAAAGAAACAAAAATAATTCTCGTACTAGAAAAAGCAGAACATTTTTTTTTCTTCTCAGGGTCGAAGTTCGTTTTATTTATAATCTCTATAATTGTCGTAACAATTCCTAACGATATAAATTCTTATTGAAATGCCGTTGATGAAACGATCAATGAACTACCAACATATTATCATTTATCATATCGTCGGAGATTGTCTGAAAACATTACTTTATTTAGGTCTTAACACAATAAACGACAGTGGAAATACTTTACTATGTTTTTTCACCGGTTACTGATAACATTTGCTCGCATAAATAGTCCAAAGTTTCGCGGAATACAAGTTTTTTTCTAATAACTTACTTATCTCTTAAATTGAAGACGTAATATGATAGTTTGGAGTGCACCTGCATTATGGAAGTGGTGAGTAATTCGAATCCAAGCGATAAAATAACGTAAATTCTGTATACAAGTTAATCAAATGAAATTAGCCTTTATCCATGCTACGCTTAACCCATATGGCTTAATACGTGAAGATAGCAATAAACTATAACTTACACATATGATGAAATGTTTACTTTTGATAAACTATTTTTCCTTAAATCTTATTTCTCTTTATTACAAGTTCGTCTTCGATAGTAAACAGGAGATGGATGAGCCAAATAAGGAGAATTAATAAAATATTGATAGCGAATAGAGGGGAGATTGCTTGTCGTGTAATCAGAACTGCTCGCCGGTTAGGCGTAAAAACTGTAGCGGTTTATAGCGAAGCTGACGGGAATGCTCTACATGTGGCCTTGGTAAGTTCGAATTCTTGAATGCTAAACTGGTTGCTGCTATATACAGTATGTCCTAAAAGTAACATAAAATTCATATTTCTATTTGTGTTGAGGGTTTTTCGTAGAGTAAATCCCAAGCTAATCAGAGCGGTCAGAACTAATGAAATAGCGCGATGTCGGTTGGATTTTAGTTGCGAATTTCTTTCTACTAACCAAATTACGTCTGACTAATTTGTGGTTGTTCTGCAAACAATCCCTTTGTCTCATAAAAAAAAATGCAAAAACAGGTCCATTCCATGTTTCCATTGTTTTTACTCATTTGTAACGGATTTATGACATTGATTTTACTGTTATTTCTTCTATTATTAATTGTTTTACGTTTAGTAAATTTATTTCTCGACATAATCTCCTTGTAGCTCTATACACTTAGTCCAGCGATGTTCCTATTTTTTCATGTCATCCAAATAATAAGATTTGTCGAACTCTGCAAAATAGGGCTCTGTTTCGGCAATGACTTCTTCATTTGACATGAACCGCTTTCCGCCGAACCATTTTTGCAAGTTTGGAAAATGAAAGAGGTCAAAGGGGGCCAAATCTGGCGAATATAATGGATGGGGCACCAATTCCTAACGTAACTGGACTAGTTTTACTGTTGTAATTGCCGATGAGTAGGCCGAGGATGATGGTAGGGAATTTTTTTCTTCGCTAGGTGGAGCCTTTTTCTCTGTAATTCAGCGTTGACTCGATCCAATAAATCAACATAGTATTGTCCCATGATTGTCCTTCCCTGCTCCAAATAATCAATTAAGATTATGCCTTGCGAATCCCAAAAAATCATCCCCATTACTTTTCCAGCTGATGGAATCATCTTCGCCATCTTTGGTACATATTAGTGACGTATCCATGTCTCATCTACAGTCACATAACGCAGAAACTAACTCGTACTGGGCTTAAACATGTCGGAGCATTGCTTTGAAGTTATCACGCAAATCCGTTTTTGATCAATCATCAGCAGATGCGGCACCCATCTCACCGATAGCTTTCTCATACTTAATTTTCCATGAAGGATGTTTTGCACATTTTCACATCAATCTCTGTATCTTCACCCGACGGTCTGCCAATATGATATCATGAACTTTATTGGTCATATCGTCACTTCCATGGGACGACCTGGCTGCTTCTCATCAAAGAAGGATCTTTGGCCATGCTTAAATTCATTAAACCAGTATCTGATGGTAATCATCGAAGATGCATGGGCCTTTTTCTGCACACGTTTTCCTATCCAAAAAAAGGAATCGAATCACTGGCCTGTTGTTCTTTCTCCGTGATTTTACAAATACATAAACTACAACACACTCGATGAATTCTTAATCTCTTCTTAATTTTTATAACAAAAAAAAGAAATTAAAAAAATCTTCACACGCCCACTTTTAAGCAAAACCAATGGAAATAACATAAAGATTCATACCACGCCTTTTTCTTTAAAATTAGCCAATAAATGAATCCGTCATGAAATTGCATCCACGTATTCTATCTTAGTATTCGATTTAGAAACAAATGTTTGCATATTAAAAAGAAATATATCTATTAAGTCATTTCCTAAAGTTAAAGTAAAGAAATATATTAAATATTAACTAATGAAGACAATCGTAAAGTCTGGTAGATACAAAAACATAAAATTTGTCAAAAAAATCATTACCACTACCAAGGTTTTTATGTTTTCAACTCCCACCATACCTCACCACATACCGTTTCTGTTGGTGGGGCGAGCGAGAACCATACTACATTCGTACTGATACATACACCGCCTACTTGCACCTAGGAGGGGATAAGTGGGGGTTATTTCCACGTCCTTGATCTAAAGTGACCGGTCCCCAATCATTAAAAAAACATTAAATATCGACCAATCACAAGATCTCCAAAAGGTTTTTAGTTTAGACCATTTTCTGTTGAGATTAAAAAGATATTTTCGAATTTTAAACTCTAAGGAAAAACATCTTGGTTAACACGCCTACTTAAAAATGCTCCAATACATTTTTATTAGAAAACGGGAAGGGGGTTTCTAAATGCCCACAAATTGAAAATAAACCAATAAAATAGCTGCATGAACCTAGGATTTCTTTTAATGGGTATTTTTAAAGAATTAATTCCTAGGAAATTGAAGATTCCTGGCAAATTGATTTATAAATGATGCACTTCTAATTTAAACTTATTATTAGATTATTTAAACTTATTATTAGATTGCTATCTTCATTTCATTTGACATATTTCTTTTTTTGTGTTAGAATTATTGATTTTTTTAAATAAAGAGTTATAGTTTTGTAAAGGAAAAACGTAACATTAGTTTTAGGAGAGAGGTGTGGTGGGAGCTTGATAAGGGAGTTAGCTAAGAAGTAGTATCCGCAAAGGAAGAATGCATCTTTTTATGTTGTGTTGTTAAATCTAAATATTGTTAGTCTTAAAAGTGATTTATCTAGTGTCCTTTTATTAATCTGAGAAAGGAAGAAAAGTATTGTCATACTAGGGTAAGTAAGGATTCATTTATAAGTAGCCTGGACAAACAGCGGTAACAGTCAGTGTAGTAGATATGTGGTGCGGAGTCGGCGATTATTTATTTCACGCGTTCACAGCGTCAGTACTAAATCGGTGCTGTATGCGAGTAGTTCTGTGTATATGTAGGCTGTCGTAACAATAGCAAACACAGTTAAAAACTTTATAGTGGACATGCCGGACTTAATTTTTTATGGCGCTAAAATTCAATGTCTAGTTTGTAAAATCCCTTTAATGTGTTGGTCCAGAAGCTATTGTCAACGTCACAGCGAAAGCAAACAGCATTCTTCTGCAAAAAGTGGCATACGAGACCAAGAAAAATGTACATTTGATTTATGTGTTACTCTTATTTTATGCAATCTATCGTTTCGTTTACTAGACAAAGAAGCATTTGTCTCCTTCTGGAATAAATATGCGGACTGTAAATTACCTAGTCGTACATCGATACGAAATGTAGTGCCATTTGCTCGTAAACATATAGAAAAAAGAATGAAAACTGAATTGAAAGATAGAAAACTGTGGTTGTGTGTGGACGAAACAACAGATCGTCAAAAAGATTCTGTGATTAATGTAATGGTGTGTACTATGGAACCACATCGACCGTCATCCTCCTTCTTACATGCTTCCAAAAGAGTTATAAATTGTACTGCCGATAAGATTTTAAAGGTGTTGAACTCATCGAACAAATTTGAAGTTTCAACTAAGCAACTTTTAATGTTTCTGAGTGATGGTGCCGCAAACATGCGTTCTTTGGGCCGATCTCTTAAAGAACACAGTGGTAACTTCTTACATGTAACGTGTAAAATCCATACTCTAAATCTTGCGGCACAAACGATTCCTACATGTTTTCCACTAGTAAATGCAATGATTGCTAGTACAAAGGCAGTGTTTCTAAAGTCCCCGAAACGTACCCGACTATTTCACAAACTGTGTCCTGATTTACCTGAACAGCCACAGCCTATTGTTACACGTTGGGGAACATGGTTGCAGGCTGCGTTTTACTACAACAAATATTTTGATCAAGTAAAGAAGATAGTTTTAAAATTCAATCCGACAGAAGCTGCAGCAATCAAAATAAGCCAGGAAATATTTCAAGATAGTCAGGTTAAAAGAGATTTACAAACTATTCACAACAATTACTTCGGACTAGCGGGGGGAATAGAAAAATTACAAAATGTTTCGATGTCGCTAGTGGATTCTGTTCAAATTGTGAATGATGTTCACGCACAGTTATGCGCTGTAGAAGGCGAAACAAATTGGTGTGTAATACGAAAATTTGAAGGTGTTTTAGACAAAGACTCAGTTTTATAATTTATTTCTTACCTTCTTTTTTATGTGTAAACTTTTATGCTCTCGCCACGCCTCTGGCTGTTACCGTATATTTGCCCAGGTTAGTTATAGACTCATAAACATTATCAATTATTTACTATTTTGTACAGAGAGAAAAATTTTGGGTCAGTAACTCTTTAAAATGGGAGCAATTTATACTATATATAGAATTACAACACGTTATAGTTGAATTTAGCATAAAGTGTTGCTGTCATATATTTTACAGTAAAATATGTTGCAGAAACATTTTATCTTAAATCCAGATATAATTTCTATTGGGGCTACTACATGTGTTGTTGGATCAAATAAATGTGTTGCAATTCTTATTGTAATTTGTCCTTATTTTAAAAGTGTTTTATCCCAAAATATGTAATATCTGTGTAATATTTTGAATATGGAAATACAAAAAGTGGGAGTAGTATTCAAAATAATAGACAAGACACAAATATAGTTTTGCTATCTATTTCTTGTTAAAAATCCCACAACGAGAAGCAAATTTAAAATATCTAGGGGGAAACTATAACTTCTTTACGATAGTTTGTCAACTTCATAAATAAACAGACCCATCCAAGCATAAATTAAGGCTTCTTACTTTGAAAGTTATTTTTACTTGAGCCGCTTTAAGACTTAAAATAAGTATTTCGAAAGCGTTCATCACCAGGAATCCTGAATTAACGTTCGACAACATAATGTGGATGTTGATGAAATCATTTTAGCCGCACTTGAAGAGGACCCTACTACTAGCATTAGAGATGTAGCCGTTAACCTTAATGTGTCACCGTGGAAGGTCTGGTCTGTACTTCGCATGGAAAAGAAGCACCCCTTTCACTATACACCATTACAAGGTTTAGAAGTAGGAGATCACGTCCAACGGATACAATTCGCGATTCCTATTACATGAGGACATTGAAAATATTTTTTTGCGCAGCATCCTGTGGAGTGATGAAAGGAGATTTACCAGAGAAGGATCAATTAACTTACACAATTTGCATTATTGGGCGAACAAAGGAGAGAATCCTCACGTCAAGCATCAAACATCGTTTCAACACAAATAGTGTAAACGTGTGGGCCGGTGTAATAGGTAATTCTCTCGTCGACCCATATTATTTGCCCGACAACCTCAATGGAGAGACTTATTTACAAAACGATCTGCTAGAGTTCGTACAGGACTTGCCACCATTTGTAAATGAAAGACGTCCTATATTTTTTCAAAATGGTTGTCCGGCTTACTATCGTTTAACCGTGAGAGAATTTTTTAACCAACGCTTTTCCGAATGCATGGACTGAAGGAGATGGCCCCATTCCGTGGCCTCCACGCTCACCAGACTTGACTCCCCTCGATTTCTTTGATTGGGGGCTTGCTAAAAGCCTTGTCTACAACGAGGAAATTCAAAATCGGGTCCCTCTAATTAGAAGAAGAAATGAGACTCAAAATTTAATGGTGAATTTCAAAAATTCAAATATATCAAAATCCATTAGATTTCGGACTAAGGTAAATGTGGTTAATATGGTTCCTAAAGACAGTGGCGTAACTACCAAATTTGGGCCCCCACTCAAGATCTTTCAAAGATTTATTTATCATAACAGGAGTAAAAACGTAGAAGATCGGAAGGCCCTTTGGACCCCCTTGCGTCTAGGGCCCCTACGCATTGCGTGGGTGTAGCTACGCCACTGCCTAAATACATCGCCTATCGGGTGTTCAAAACTTTACATCATTGTGCCAAACACCTTGTATTTTAAAACTTTAATGACACTACAGGTTTCTAATGTATTCTCTTGTTCATCGATTGACAATGAAATATATTAACTTTTGGACATAATAATCCAATGTTTACATGTAACTTCAATTTGTTTTTTGTATTATTTATATTACTACTTAATTATTGCCCTGATTAAGGCTTTATTCAGAGTCGAAAATTTGGCAATAAAAAAATAAAGAATTAAATTTAAACAGCCTTTCATCTTTCTGCCTGTCCAGTTTTGTGGTTGATGGGGTTCCGATTCCGAGTGTCATTGCGAAGTTAGAGTACTCGAGTACCTAACGTTTGATGAAAGCAGTTGTTTTTTGATTTTCTTGGTTTGCTGTCCCTTTGTCTTTTTCTTTCTTTTTTGTTTCTAAATCTTCCAGAAACCAAATCTTTTTCCTGACCTGGGCTAAATGCAAATTTTAAACTGTCCTAATCCTTTTCTTATTCCTCCTTCTAGCGGTTTCTTCAACCGTCGAACTAGAGTTGCAATTCTAATTCTTCAATTCTCGCCTGGGTCAACTGGGCAGAAAGCGGCCTGGCGTTATCGTGATGCAGCAATATTCCTCTCGTTAGTAAGCCTGGATGTTTTCGTCGAATTGCATCCAGAAGCAATAACAAAACTCTACAGTGTGATTCAGCAGTCACGTTCTCATTTCTATTCTGGAAATGGGCTAGGAGCACTCCTTGAGAATCCCAGAACACGGTAAGCATAACCTTACCAGCTGAGGGCATAACCTTGTATTTCTTTGTTGACGATGAAGAAGGACGTTTCCATTGCATTGAAGCACGCTTTGTTTCGGGTTGGTAGTGGTGCACCAATGATTCATCACCAGTAACAATCCTGTTAAACATGTCCTCCCCTTCCTCTGCGTACCTAGAGAGGTGTTGCAAGGACAAGCCCATTCGAATCCTTCTGTGTTCGTCGGTCAGTTGTCTAGGAACCCACTGTGAGCAAACTTTTCGGAAATTCAAACGATCGTGCATCAGTTCGTAGGCTAAACCTTGAGAACACCCTATTGCAGTTGCTATGCTGTCTATTGTTACCCGCCTGTCAATTCGAATCATCTCTTCCACCCTTCGAAGTGTTGCATCTGTCTCAATCTGAACGGGGCGGCCACTTCGCTGACCGTCAACAACTTTTGAGCGCCCTTGTGAGAATTTCTCGACCCAGTTATACACGGCTTTACGCGACAAACATTTTTCACCGTAAACAGGAGACATTTCCTTATGGATATCTTTTGCAGGGAGTCCTTTTGCCCAGAAAAAGTGCACAACAGCACGCTGCTCTTCCATAGTACACTCTTCGAGCACGGTCGCCATTTTAACACTGCTTTCGTACGCGCACGTCAACTGTCACTTGATTACCATTAAGCTTTCCCTCGTAATTTGAACATTTTTCTCTCTCCAATTTAATAATAATGCAAGCTACCAATATCCACCATGTGCAGATCGTTTACGCTTCATCGATGTACCTTTGTGGAAAGTGGTAGTTACGAAGTTAACGGCTATATGTATTTCCTTCACTTCTTCAGTAATTAAATAAACTCATATCTTTTGCCTGCATCTCATCAAATTCAAATTGCGACTTCTTGGAGTTAGTTATTGAATTTCAGGCGTTGTTTGCACTTCTTGAAATTCTAAGAAAATCAAATTAACGTCGACGTACACCGTATGATTTCCTACTACTGATATTAGCATTAAAAGTAAACCACACACAACAACATTGCATGAAACGCAATTATGTATGCCGCGCTTGTTGCAGCTGTTTGCATAATCATATAATCAATTGATGAAAGAGATTGTATAACGAAAATCCCACATATTCCTGAAAAATAAGCGTAATTTATTGTTTATGCGGTTAGGAATTATTGACAATTCATTGTTATGAAGAAAAACAATTATTTTAATGTATTTTAATTGTTCATTCCATAATTGGTCGATCTTGATGCAAATAGTAGTAAATAAATATATTATTAGTAGAAAAACATGATTTAATTTCCTATAGGCTGATGAAGCTTATAATATTGGCCCCGCTAGCGCTTCCAAAAGCTATCTTAAGGGTGACACACTGCTAGAAGTTGCTAAACGAACTAACTGTCAAGCTGTCCACCCTGGGTATGGGTTCCTTTCAGAAAACGTTGAGTTTGCCGAAGATTGTCAAAAGAATGGAGTTATATTCGTTGGACCACCAGCTTCTGCAATTAGGGACATGGGAATCAAAAGGTAATAGATAGATAATCCAAAAAATCCAAAATGTCTTGCTTAAAACGGAATATATTGCCATAAGTTTTTTTTTAATCCTCAGCACATCAAAGGCAATCATGTCCAATGCCGGTGTTCCCATCATTGAAGGCTACCATGGCGAAGACCAGTCCGACGCTAGACTTTTGGAAGAAGCTAAACGCATAGGGTTCCCAATAATGATAAAAGCGGTACGCGGCGGAGGCGGCAAAGGAATGAGAATAGCCCAAACCGAGGCGGACTTCAAAGAAGCCCTTGAATCGGCTAAAAGCGAATCTCAAAAAGCTTTTGCGGATTCCGTAGTCTTATTGGAGAAGTTCGTTGGTGAACCTAGGCATGTAGAAGTTCAAGTTTTCGCTGACACCCACGGAAATGCAGTACATTTATTTGAAAGGGACTGTTCTGTACAAAGGAGACATCAGAAAATCATAGAAGAAGCACCAGCTGTAAGTTTAACAATTCACAATTTGATGAAACAATTCACTAAAACCCTTACCACAATACTTTACTCGTGCTGGACGTACGTTTCGATAGCCAAGCTATCATCTTCAGTAATAAAACTGAATTGGATTCTGCTGAAGATGATAGCTTGGCTATCGAAACGTGCGTCCAGAACGAGCTATGTATTGTGGTAAGGGTTTTAGTGAACTGTTTCAGTGTTCCAGTGCCACAGATTTAGAGTACCCGATGAACAATTTGATATTTCAAAAATTCTGTTGTAATCTTTAGCCAGGTTTATCGAATGATCTAAGAAATGAATTGGGCATGGCAGCTGTACGTGCAGCTAAAGCTGTTGGTTACGTCGGAGCTGGCACCGTTGAATTTATTTTGGACAGAAGAACTCACAGTTTTCATTTTATGGAAATGAACACCAGATTACAAGTAGAACATCCTATCACCGAAATGATTACTGGTAAATTCCCAAAAAGTTTACGTAGTCTTTGTAAAAAATCAACATTCTAGGAACCGATTTAGTCGAATGGCAAATCAAGATAGCTTCAGGTGAAAAAATTCCAGTTAGGCAAGAAGATATCAAATTAAATGGTCATGCGTTTGAAGCTAGAATCTATGCTGAAGATCCTAGGGGAGGTTTTTTGCCAGGAGCTGGACCTTTATTGTATTTACGGACGCCAAATGCTTCTGAGGATGTTAGAATCGAAACTGGTAAAGTATAACGTAAAAAATAGTGAAATTTTGTATTGTGAAAATATAATTTTAGGTGTAAGGCAAGGTGATGAGGTCTCAGTATATTATGATCCTATGATTGCAAAATTAGTTGTTTGGGGCAAGGATAGATTTGAAGCATTAATCAAGTTGAATTCGAAATTACTAGAATATAATGTAAGTCAGTGGTGTAATGAGTTCTTTTGCGTGTTTGTACCCATCTTTTGCGTTGAAAAGTTCCCTTGATGACTCTTTGCTTTTAACTATAAGAATTCTATATCATTTTGTTGTTTTTCCTACGAAGAAAATCTAAATAACTTCAGCAATCTATAAAAGAACCTATTACATCATCTCAATTATGAACAATAGTCTGCTTTTACTTTTTCCTAGACTGGCATTGTTAAATTCCAGATAACACTGAACGAATCTCTCCAGACTTTTAGGAAAAAGACCTGTTTATGTCTGTCTTGATCTAGCTTCAAATATATTATCATTGTATTTAGTTGATAATCACTTTTTGCAACTTTTCAGATTGCTGGATTAGAGACCAATGTCAATTTCTTGTTAGATCTTTCAAACCACAAAGAATTCATAGCAGGCAACGTTCACACCAACTTCATTCGCGATCATAACGACTCCTTGTTTAGAGAAGAGAATTTATCAGATGCCCAACTTGCCAATGCTGCTCTAGCCGTCGTATTGACTGACGAAATGGATCTATTGAAAGATGCCATTCAAAGAAACGATCCCTACAATCCATTCGTTGTTGAATCCGGGTTTAGAGTTAACCATAGATTGATTAGGGATATAAAGTTGAAATACAAAGGAGAAGGTTGGTTTCCATGTTGGTAATTTTAAGCGTTGTACATGGAAATTTGTTACAGATGTAGTGATCAAAGTAAAATATGGTGAATCTAATCAATATTCCATATCAACAAACAATGGAAAATCATGGCAATCCATTAAAGGTGAGTTGTCAGAAAGTGAAGATGGCAATCTTACGTTAAATGTGAACTATAACGGTGTAATTACTAAAGTAAACATATTCAGGAATGAAGATATTTTAGCAATCTTTGATCAGGTAATCCCAGGATCAATTTTGAGCTGACCAATTTTATTTAAATGATTTTTCTTTTCATGTAGAATGGGAAATACCAGTTTCATTTCGTGCAACCATCATTTTCTTTGGATGAAGAAGACGAACAGTATGGTGCTTCAAATATAGCAGTAGCTCCAATGCCTGGGGTGATTGATAAGATTCTAGTAAAAGCTGGAGATCTAGTGAAGAAAGGTGATTCCGTCTTTGTTCTGATAGCTATGAAAATGGAGTACATAGTCAAGGCTGGTAGGGATGCTAAAGTGGAAAGCGTTCTACATCAAGTTGGTGACAATGTTCCTAAAGATACGACAGTTATCAAATTTGCGAGTGAAGAAAGTAAAGGCGAGTAAAAAAAATATGCATTTATAGAAAATTTTATCTGTTTCTTGAATATCTGTAATAAATTTAAATAAATGATTTCAAAAATGTTTTTGTTATTAATAGAACCCGGTAACTGGAGAGCAATCACAGCGGCGGTGTGACTGCGTTTAGGTGGGCGGGGAGGGCTGGTCGATTATGATACGACACGATAAATCATCATCACTCAGTTCAGTTTAGCATTGGATGGGGGATAGGGTGTGTTAATTTTATTGATATAGACGTAGTTATTAATTGTAGTTATTATTTAGTGTAATGCGTTTTGATTTTATTGATACGCACGTAGTTATTAATTGTAGTTTTTAGTGAACATGAAGGCTAAAAAACGACCCTTTCAAGACATAGTAAATAAGTTTATTTCTGACTTTCCCGATTTGTTTTACAACGGGAGTAAGATAGTTTGTAAAGTGTGCAAACAACAGAGAGTATCGGCACACTCCTCACCACACAAAATGTTATTAATTAATTCGGAACAGCTGTTTCAAAGGCTCACTGGGCCCCCATTTTCAACCGGGTTACCGAATAAATCTGAACGAAAAAACTAAAAACTTTTACTTTAATTCTACCATGCATGTCTATCCCTCCTCTCGAGGAAAAAGAAGGGTATATATGTACAAAAGTGTCTAAACATGTAACTGTGTATTCTATTTCCAAATACCTACTTTTCTATCGCTTAACTCTAACATGCTGGGTATATGTGAAACGGCCAAGGGTTTTATCCCGCCCTCGTAGAAAAGAGCGAGACGAAAGGAAGGTTACTTCCCGCTAATTCTCTATCTACGCACTCTAAGGATACTAAACAAATCAAACATAAATTGCAGAACACCGAGACTCGGTCTTCGTCAAGTGTAAACTGAGAAGTTCTTTTACCCTAATAAATCAAACAAGCAAGAGAAATGAAGTGGAGCATTCTCCTTGTTCATGACCTGCGAATGTTCCATCTCTTTCTTAAGGTACATTGTCTCAAATGCGTCCAATTCCCGAGGTGAAGTTACGTTTTTAATTAATTTGAGATTTTCCAATTTGATTACATGTCCTGTGTTATTCATATGGTCAGCTACACTTGACGCTCCTGTTCGACCGAATCTATAGCATCTCATGTGTTCATTAAATCTAATACCTATCGCTCGTTTCGTTTGTCCAATATAGGCTTTATCACAGTCGTTGCATGCAATTTTATAAATTCCCGACCTTTCTTTCATGTCCGGTTTGTCTTTTGGATTACCAAGAAGGTTCTTAAGTGTATTTCGTGAACTAAAACATACGTTCATGTCTTGTCCCCTAAAAACTTTACTGACTCCTTTCGATATTCTATGGAAGGGGAGTTTCACAAATTTCTTGTCGCGCGTTTCTACCGGTATCAAGGTCGTAGAATTTCTTACATAATGCCTATGTTGGACTTTCTTAAGGATGCGGTCGACATCTATAGACGAGTAACCATTATAAATAGCCACATTTTTTATGAATTTAAGCTCTTTCTTGTACCTATTTTGGTTTAAGGGAAATTTCACTAGTCTATTAATTAAGAAACTAATCGCGGCCATTTTATGTTGTTCGCAGTGGTTCGAATCGGTCATAATGAATCTATTAGTGCTTGTTTCTTTTCTATAGATGTCTATTTCTAGTTTATTATTGTTTCTAATTACTAGGCTATCTAGAAATGGGAGTTGATTGTTCACTTCTTCTTCTACTGTAAATTTAATGGATCCGAATTTTGAGTTGAGTGTCGCGAGGAAATCCGGGATGTTACTTTTCTTAGTGTCAAAAACCGCGAAAATATCATCTACATATCTAAGCCAAATTCTAGGGAAATACACGGTGTCCTTTTTCAAACACGTTTCAAATTTACTCATAAACAAGTTGGCTATGAACGGGGACAGTGGATTACCCATCGCCGTACCCTCCAATTGTTCATAATATTTGCTCCCTATTTGAAAACGGTTTTGGTTCATGCACAGAGAAGTTAGTCTTTTGTATTCCGCGATTTTGACGTCGTCAATGTCGTTAAGTTTTAAGAGTTCAACTAAATATTCTATGGTTTCTGGGATTGGTACACTGGGGAAGAGTGAACAAACATCAAACGATACTAAAATTTCCCCTTCTTCTAATTCAATATTATTGACCTTATTTACAAAATCTAGTGAATTTTCTACTTCTAGGCTGTCTACTTTGATGGGTAAATTTTTGTATTCGTTTACTAGCCATTTGGACAGTTTGTACGTAGGTGAGTCTATACCTGAAACTATTGGTCTCATGGACTTTCCTGGTTTATGGATTTTTGGTAGGCAATACATTTTTGGAACTGTCGGGTTTGGGACTGACAATTTAAACTTAAGGTTCGCGTTAATGAGTTTTGGACAATTTTTTATAACCTCCTTTGTTTCTCTGATCATGGATGGTAACGGACTTTTTCTTAAACCTTTGTAAGGTCCCGATGACAACAAATGATTGACGCGATTGAAATAATCGGGCTTGTCCAAAATGACTATTCTATTCCCTTTGTCTGCTTTTAGGTAAAAACAATTTTTATTTTTGAGACCTTTAATAGTTTTGAGGTCCCCTGTGTTATTTCTCAGACTTTTTTCTTTGTTCCTTGCTATCATTAAAGTGTGCAAAATACATTTGATGTCAAATAAGAAGTGGAACTGTACAAGACACGTAAATTCCGCACAGCATAGAAAACGAAAATTGGGTATACCACCGAGAAGTGAATTTTTTTTAATGTAATTCTTATGTTGATAAACAGTAATTTTCCACTAGGCTTACTCGATAAACAACCGTTTAAGGACTTTTGGGACAAATACAATCCCGAGTTGCGGTTGCCAACGGAGGAAACGGCAAGTAAGCATGCTGCATTTGTACGCGATGACGTGGAAAAGAAAATGAAACGCATATTGAAAAAACAGTTTCTTTGGTTATGTGTTGACGCGACAACAGACTAAAAAAAATTCAATTGTAAATATTATGGTACGGATACTAGACCCTAGTAAACCTACATTACCACTGTAATGTTACTAGCTAGCCGAAGACTACAACAGTGTACTGCTGCAGCAATTACGAAGGTTGTACTTAGTACGTTGGACAAATTTCAAATTTCAAAAGATAAAGTGTTGATGTTTATGAGCGATGGCGCAGCGATAATGCGTTCGGTAGGCCGTTCTCTTCTTGAACATGGTTGCAAGTGTTTACATGTTACGTGTAAAGTGCATGCTTTACATCTTGTGGCAGAAACCATTCGACAATGCTCTTCCGAGGCAGATGCATCAATAGCAAGCACAAAAAAAGTACTTTTGAAATCTCCCAAACGCCTACGATCGTTTCACATAGAGTGTCCTGATATTCGTCAACCACCGGAGCCAATTCTTACACGTTGGGGAACATGGTTGCAGGCAGCTTTTTATTATGGTGAACATTTTAAAATAGTAAAAGCTGTTCTTACACAATTCAATCCTGCCGAGGCTGCAGCTATTAAGGAGAGCCAGTCGAAATTTCAAGATATTTCCGTTGAAACAGATTTAAAAAATATTCGTAGCTACTATAAAGGATTAGCTGACGCAATACACCAATTACAAAATAGATCGTTATCATTATTGGAGTCTCTGCAAATTATGGACGGAGTGCATACACAACTACTGACTATATATGTCGCAAAATATAATTGCGTTTTAGAAAAGTTCGAGAGTGTGCTACAGAAAGATCCCGATGATTTTAGCACACTAAAACAAATTTGTGATGGTGTATCGAATAATCCACTGACTAAGTACAAATAGTATTTTAATCATGCATGCATAACATCGGTATATAGATGTTGAACGCTCTTTTTCAAAATATAAACTCATTTTCTCACCACGGCGAACATCGCTCACCGAGACAACTGTGGAAACACATCTAATGGTGTCGATTTTTTGCCACTCTTATCCATATGATGTTAATACTGATAATGGTGCTTCTAGTTTTACTGTTCCGTAGCCAAGGCTGCTTAAAAGAGTGAGTGTTTCACTACTTTTCACATATTATAATTATGTATTGGTTCTGTTATTTTTTTTTCTATTTTCTTACTATTGTTTTTGTATACTAGGCAGGTACGGCTATGGCACGGCTTCCTGTTACCAGGCTCTAGTTATTAGTTCTTCAGTATTTTGAGTCTCACATGAAGTAGCAAATTGAAAATCTTTAATACTCAATAGTTTATGGGAAATTGTTGCAGTATTCGTGAAGAGGTCCTATTAATCAAAGTCATTTATCGTAAAATCAGTCTTACATTCCATAGGGTGCCTTCCCCTCCAAAATGAAACTTTCTGTGAATTACTCAGGGAAGGAATTATCTACCGTGCACGCGTTAGGTAGACACGCTATACAGTTACTGGAGATTTTCATGCAATTACTGAAAATTCTTTGGAATTGATGTGGTTTTGAATTGTTAGAAATGATTATATAAATCATATCCGATTGAGGAAAGTTTAGACAATGTAATCTAATTTATATTCATTACATGTACTATTTGTTGGTATATATTTTCCAGTCGAATCCATTTAATATATATAGTTAATAAGAATCCAAGCTGCTTCTAAGAAATTTAGTCTTTTCCCTATTAGGAAATCTTGAACATCTCATACATTTTAGATTATTTTTGTCAAATTCAAAAAATCCCCATAAAAAGGTGCTAAGATTGGACGACCATATAAACTTATATGTATCACTCACCTGGGAAAATATGCGGTAACAGCCAGAGGCGTGGCGAACGCATAAAAGTTTACACATAAAATGGAAGGTAAGAAATAAATTATAAAACGTGCCGAAACACTTACCGTTTTAAAAGTCTTCCGTGAAATCACAAACCGGGTAACATCTGTTAAATATTCGACATCTAGCGATGTTATATTTGCATATTTAACATAATCTTTGAAACAACTTAATGCATCTTCACACGCACCTTCACAAATTTGTCTTAATATAAGAAAATCGGAGTCTTTCTCTAAAACACTTTCAAATTTTCGTATTACACACCAATTTGTTTCGCCTTCTACAGCGCATAACTGTGCGTGAACATCATTCACAATTTGAACAGAATCCACTAGCGACATCGAAACATTTTGTAATATTTCTATTCCCCCCGCTAGTCCGAAGTAATTGTTGTGAATAATTTGTAAATCTCTTTTAACCTGACTATCTTGAAATATTTCCTGGCTTTTCTTGATTGCTGCAGCTTCTGTTGGATTGAATTTTAAAACGACCTTCTTTACTTGATCAAAATATTTGTTGTAGTAAAACTGTGCCTGCAACGCGGAATCGTTTGTGCTGCAAGATTTAGAGTATGGATTTTACAAGTTACATGTAAGAAGTTACCACTGTGTTCTTTAGGAGATCGGTTGTTTCGTCCACACACAACCACAGTTTTTTATCTTTCAATTCCGTTTTCATTCTCTTTTCTATATGTTCACGAGCAAATGGCACTACATTTCGTATCGATGTCCGACTAGGTAATTTACAGTCCGCATATTTATTCCAGAAGATGACAAATGCTTCTTTGTCGAGTAAACGAAACGATAGATTACATAAAATAAGAGTAACACATAAATCAAATGTAAATTTTTCTTGGTCTCGTATGCCACTTTTTGCAGAAGGATGCTGTTTGCTTTCGATGTGACGTTGACAATGGCTTCTGGACCAACACATTAAAGGGATTTTACAAACTAGACATTGAATTTTAACGCCATCAAAAATTAAGTCCGGCATGTCCACTATAAAGTTTTTAACTGTCTGCTATTGGTCTGCGACATTTTTAAACCAAACATAAGCGTACAATTATGAAATAAGTTACGACAGCCTACATATACACAGAACTACTCGTATACAGCATCGATTTAGTACTGACGTTGTGAACGCGTGAAATAAATAATCGCCGACTCGGCACCGCATATCTACTACACTGACTGTTACCGCTGTTTGCCCAGACTACTCATCGCTCTGTGTTTGTATAAAATATTTTGTATAAAATTTTATTTAAATAAAATTACATACGTCTCTGGTGCAGCAATTACCAAGTACTCTTATGTAATTCTGATATTATCATTGTTTGAGCTCGCAGAATTTAGTTTGCGTATAAAGCGAATTGTCAGCTGTGGTTGATGGAAGCTTTCATTGATATGCATGATAATATTTCTACTGACCACGGCGTAAAACCATAACCAAACCAAAAAGTATGTACCTAACAAACAGTAAGATCATAAAAAGTGTTCTTGGCCTTTCTCTGAGTTTCTATCTTGGTCTCAAATACTAAGTCCTTTTCCACTATTTTTTTGGCTTGTTACGATCAGTTCCAAATTATTTTAGCTGTTATTATGTAAATAGCTCCTGCTTCATGTGGATTTTGTATTTTCTAATTTGGAAAACTAGCTATTGCTACCCATTGAAAGTGGGATTTTTAAGCTATCACAGTCTTTACAAATGCTTCGGTAAAAGACCTTCAAAGGCCAGAAAACCCAATCAGATATCTCCAAAGATATACCAGATTGCTTATATGTAGGTAGCGTCTTAAGTTTTTACAAACGACCACTAGATGGCGCTAGTGAGATTTTACATTACTATTTTCATAAAATGTGACACTTGTTATTGGTGAATCAGTGGTAGTACAGAAATCGGGTGATGAATATTTAAAAAAAAAATTGTGAAAGTACAACAATTTGTTTGCTAGAAATCATGAACGAAACCAGGAAAAACAATCGACAACGTCGCATCATCCTTCATCGCGATCAGCTCTCATGCAGTATGTCAAACAATTCATTATTTGAACGAGGAAAACATCGAATTAATGTCTCATTGTCCATACTCACCTGATTTATAGCCTAACGACTGACGAAGAAGCTGTCGAAATCTTCAAAATCCATGTTTTGAAGATACCACCTTCAAAGTGGAGAAAATGTTTCGAGAATTGGTTCAAACGCATACAAGAGTGTATAAATCTTAATGGCGAATATTTGGAAAAACAATAAAACGATTTGTACTAACTTTTTTTTTTCTTTCATTGTCTATGTAACAATTTAAAAGGTATCTTTCGAACCACTCAGAATATCGACCATTTTGACCAGAAGAATATGTTACCAGTGCGTATAAATTGGTATATATACGTACGTATATACAGCAATAAACTCTGATAGAAAGAGAAAGTTATTATTTATGACAGCGAACAATAAAACGAATATTTGTGTGAACAATTTGCGGAAACTTTACATTAAAATATTGGAATAGAAGTCAACATCATGATAATGATAATGACAAAGTACATAAAAAACGAAGACTTTTACTTACTACTTCCATTATAAAAAAATTGAAAAATAAATCTCTCATTTTAAACGTAAGTGAAACGCACGTGCTTCTAATCAGCCTCCTTGCGACGTCATTCGGTCAAAATAATGAACCACTTTATTTAACGTTGGCAACAATGTGTTTATATTGTTATTTTTGTAATTAAAAACGGGTTTAAGATGCTTTTACGATATTTTAATTGTTTTAAATGGAAGACCCTGTATATAGTATGTTCCAACCTTTTGGAATTGCAAAATTGCGCCTGTTGTGCAAATAGGAAGCCAACATTTTCTGACATTGACGTTCCTAAACTGTTTATTCAACATTTTGAGCAGAAGTAGCTGCTTGCTGTCAAAGGCCACTTGAAAATTGCATCCAAATGGTTTCTGTTAATATAGTTTGGTTACCATGATAACAGTAAACAAAACATACTGACTTCGATTATCATAGACTTGATTCAAAATTGTGAGCCTAAGTAAAGAAGAGTTGAATAATAAGTAGTCTGGGCAAACAGCGGTAACCGTCAGTGTAGTAGATATGTGGTGCGGAGTCGGCGATTATTTATTTCACGCGTTCATAGCGTCAGTACTAAATCGATGCTGTATGCGAGTAGTTCTGTGTATATGTAGGCTGTCGTAACTTATTTCGTAATTGTACGCTTATGTTTGCTTTAAAAATGTCGCAGTTAGGTACGTCGCAAAAACGACCAATGGCAGACACAGTTAAAAACTTTATAGTGGACATGCCGGACTTAATTTTTGATGGCGTTAAAATTCAATGTCTAGTTTGTAAAATCCCTTTAATGTGTTGGCCCAAAAGCCATTGTCAACGTCTCATCGAAAGGAAACAGCATTCTTCTGCAAAAAGTGGCATACGAGACCAAGAAAAGTTTACATTTGATTTATGTATTACTCTTATTTTATGTAATTTATCGTTTCGTTTACTAGACAAAGAAGCATTTGTCCCCTTCTGAAATAAATATGCGTACTGTAAATTACTTAGTCGGACATCGATACGAAATGTAGTGCCATTTGCTTGTGAACATATAGAAAAAAGAATGAAAACGGAATTGAAAGATAAAAAACTGTGGTTGTGTGTGGACGAAACAACAGATCGTCAAAAATATTCTGTGGTTAATGTAATGGTACGTACAATGGAACCACATCGACCGTCATCCTCCTTCCTACTTGCTTCCAAAAGAGTTATAAATTGTACTGCCGATGAGATTTGAAAGGTGGTGTTGAACTCATTGAACAAATTTGAAGTTTCAACTAAAGAACTTTTAATGTTTATGAGTGATGATGCCGCAAACATGCGTTCTTTGGGCCGATCTCTTAAAGAACACAGTGGTAACTTCTTACAGGTAACGTGTAAAATCCATACTCTAAATCTTACGGCACAAACGATTCCTACATGTTTTCCACTAGTAAATGCATTAATTATTAGTACAAGGCCAGTGTTTCTAAAGTCCCCGAAACGTACCCGACTATTTCACAAACTGTGTCCTGGTTTACCTGAACCATCACAGCCGATTGTTACACGTTGGGGAATATGGTTACAGGCTGCGTTCTACTACAATAAATATTTTGATCAAGTAAAGAAAGTAGTTTTCAAATTCAATCCGACAGAAGCTGCAGCAATCAAGAAAAGCCAGGAAATATTTCAAGATAGTCAGGTTAAAAGAGATTTACAAACTATTGGAAGACTTTTAAAACGGTAAGTGTTTCAGCACGTTTTATAATTTATTTCTTACCTTCTATTTTATGTGTAAACTTTTATGCGCTCGCCACGCCACTGGCTTTTACCGCATATTTGCCCAGGTTAGTAATAGGTATAATGTATGTATTAGGAAAAATTGAAAAAGACGGTGTGTTTTAGCTAGAGGGATGTATAAACTGGGGTAACTGTAGGACAAATAAATCATATTATTATTATTATTGTTATTATTTGTTTTTGTTTATATTTATTTGTTCACTTCTGTAGAAGTGTTCGTAGCTATTGTTTCATATGCATATAATAATAAATAAATCTTTTATTTTATTTTACTATTTATATTATACATTTATTTTATTTAAATTGAGCAAATGAAACTAAAAATGCAATATATTTCAAAAATAATAAAAATATTTAGTAGATACTGAATTTTTCTTTGAAATGCATAAATTCTGTTTTATTATAAAGCAAATAAAATTTCATATAATTTCCCTATTCAATTATAGTAAATATATTTGCAAATTCCTCTCCGCTAATAACGTGGGAATAAGATACAAAAAGCTCTCTTGCCTTCTTGGAATTTCAATCTAAAAAGTTCGTAGAATTAAATCAGTAGCTTGTCAAAATAATCGAAAATTAATACGAGTTTATTTTTAGTTTTGTTTTGATATAAGAAGTTTACACTTACTCATTGTATATACATCACTAACATATTACCGTTTATTGTAAACTTTATAGAAGATAACGATAACAAAAAAGTTATGAAAAATTCGGCGGTATGGGAACAGTCACAGTGATTCACTTCATGCATGTGCAAGAGGTCGATTCAATATAAAACTATGGCATCGAAAAATGCACGCAAAATCGCATACCAGACCGAAAATTATAATTATATTTAAAATTTCGTTTATCGTCGTCAATTACGGTCAAAGTGGAAGTTATAAGTTAGAAAGCTCCTACGCTACTTACGCAATTTGTTAATAAGCGTCTTCTTGCGTCCTATTGTATTCCGTTTAATGCATTCGAGGACATCATCAAGAAGACTGACTTACATACGTTTTATTTAGTTAGCAGTGGTAGTGGTAGTGGTAGTGGTGATAGCTTGGACAACGTTTTGTAGCGTTATAAAAGCTGGAGAATTTGGATCTTCCGATTTACAAACTCTATTGCTTTTAAATAGTGCGAAAGAAAACTGAAAAGTGCGCTTCTTTAATCCGCTAAGAATTTTCGAATTTCCTTTGAGAAGAAGATGATAAGTGAAACAATAATTTGCGAAATAAATAGTGTTAATAGTAAATCTATTGCAAATAATTTTAAATTAGAATTTCTAAGCACTCAAAGAAATTAAAAGCAGATATTTAAATAGTGCATAGCGGATATTTTAATTCTTGTAATTCATCTAAAGTGCCAATAATTTACTTTGTTTGGATTTCAAACCAAATGACTATGATCAAAGAAGAAGATCAAAGTAAAGTTATAAATTGCTTGAAAGAAAATGAAAATTGTCAAAATGGCGATGCAGGGTAAGTACTTGTCTTCTTTTAAATACAACACTCTATATGTTACGTCATTTTCGTATTCTACATTATATTCTGAATATTATTTATAAAATTCTTTATACTTTGTAATACGAGGGTGGATTGAAAAGTTTCCAGAATGACAATGAAAACAAAATAAATCAGATTCTAGTTATATTTTATTTTTCAATATAATCTCTTCGAAGCGCAACACAGTTGGTCCAACGTTTCTCTAGCTTCTCGATTCCCTCTTTCTGTCTTTCTTCGAGGTTCCCAAAATATCTGCTTCAACAATAATAAATGTTAAGTGTTATTATTAACGCTGGCCACGAGCGGTACCGCGCATCGGCGTAGAATCAGTTCGGACCGAGAGGAACGGTAGTATTACTTCGTCTGCGGAGCAGTACGGACATTTTGGCTGCCGGTCATTTGCGCAATTGTTTATCTGTCCTAGAAAAATTATGATTTCGTCAGCAAAACGACCGCGGTCGGACAAACTTCGAAAATTTATTGCAGAAATTCCAGACTTAATATATGAAGGTGCTAAAATTAAATGTGTAATCTGTGAAATCCCGTTAATGTGTTGGTCCAGACAACATTGTCTACGACACGTAAATAGTGAAAAGCATGTCTCAAAAAGAAATTGCGCGCGAGACAATGAAAAATTTATATTTAATTTATGCGTTACGTTTATTGCATGTAATATACCGTTTAATTTACTAGACAAGGAACCATTTATCTGCTTTTGGAATAACTATTCGGAGTGCAAATTACCAAGTCGAACATCGTTACGAAGAATTGTGCCATCTGCGCGCGAACATATTGAACAAAAAATAAAATCGGAGTTGAAAGATCAAAGATCGGAAGAAACATTCTGTTCTTAATGTAATGGCACGCAAATTGGAACCTCATCAATCGGCACCTTCAATTCTATTAGTCTCCAAACGAATACAACAGTGTACTGCCGAAGTAATTTCAAAGTTAGTGTTAAATACATTGGACAAGTTTGAACTTTCAACAAACCGACTCTTGATGTTAGTGAGTGATGGTGCTGCAAACATGCTTTCTGTAGGCCGGTCTCTTAAAAAGCATTCTGCTAATTTGTTACACATTACGCGTAAAATTCATGCTCTCAATCTTGTGGCGGATAGTATCAGAAAATGTTATCCTGAGGTAGACGCTTTAATAGCGCATACCAAAGCAGTATTTGTCAAATCACCGAAACGTATTCGCGAATTTCACAGACTGTGCCCCCGTATACCAGAGCCACCAGAACCTATTCTAACTCGTTGGGGAACATGGTTACAGGCCGCGTTTTATTATCATAAATATTTTGACAACATTAAGAACGTGGTTTTACAATTCGATACAAAGGAAGCTGCCGCTATACAGAAAAGCCAGTCGAAATTTCAAGATAGTCAGGTTAAAATGGATTTAAAAATCATTCACGACAATTACTTCGGGCTAGCAGATGCAATAGAAAAATTACAAAATCCCGCGGTGCCGTTAGAAGAATCTCTACAAATAGTGCAACATGTTCACGCACAGCTATGCGCGATTGAAGACGCAAAAAATGTTTCTGTTCTAGAAAAATTTGAAAGTGTTTTTGAGAAAAATTCTGATTTTGGCACATTAAGACACATTTGTGAAGGTGCGTCAACAGAATCGTTAAGTTATTTGAAAGATTATTTTACTTACGCAAATATTACGTCACTAGATGTAGAACGTTCGTTCCCTGCATATAAACGCATTTTTTCCTCATGCCGTACTAGTTTTGCCGAAACAACAGTTGAAACATATCTAATGTTGCAGATATTTAACAGACATTATTTACTTTGTGATTTCACGGAGGACTCTTAAAATGGTAAGTGTTTGAGCACGTGTTATTTAATTTTTATTTAAAAGATGAGCGAAATTATTTGCGGCAGCAAACATCTCTATTAGCAGAATAACTCTAGTGGAACCCGAGGCCTGGTCGACTCTACGCTACTGCGCGGTACCGCTCGTGGCCAGCTTTAATTATTACTATAGTCGGGTCATGGCACGGATACCTTTAGTCACTTCTTTCAGTTCAGTAAGTGTGAATAGAGTAGATTAGAGAAGGAACGCAAGAAAAAACATAAAACTGGAAATATAATAAAATTAGGTACGTGGAATATAATAGCATTACTAATAACAAGGAAAATGGACGAGATATTGTAGCACTACAGGAAATAAAATGGAACGTTTGAAGTGTAATAAAAAGTCCTCACGGTATATAACCCCGCAGAGGAAAAACAAGCAACATTCATAATTAATAGAGTTGACACTTTCAGGCGGCATGCCCAGCATTGTAGTAAATATACACGTACATACCCACAAACAGTAAACTGACTGTGCGAAGCGAATATTAACATCGACCCCCGATCGGAGATGCATATACATATACCACGTGTATATTATCTACACACAACAGCATATTCGATCCTATCGCGCCGCCTAGAGTGTTAGTTCAAATTATAATTAGTAGAGTTTGTTAAAAAGGTGGTACCGGCAGTAGCGCACCGCATAAAAGTAGGTACGTAATATACAATATTAGTGAAAAATAATATTGTATATTACCTTTTCCTATCGTCTTGATGTCCACTGTAGCAATTGGCAACCGCCGTGATAAGCTGCGTAGAATTGCAACATCAGCCACGCTTCCATTGTCGATTCGTTCAGCCGTCGACGGTGTTGTGAATACGTTGTCGTATACTTCGAAAATGATCGTTCGACATCCAGTGAAGTAAGATTTGCAAATGTCAGATATTCCTTTTCCTCACCTGGGCACTCGTGATTTTCACTTATAGACCGAACCTTTTGTAAATCGGGATTTTTCGTTAAAATTGCACCAAATTTTTGAGCAACATCGACTCCTACAGTGTTCATCAAGTTTTCTAGAGCAGCTTGTAAATTGTTTATGCAATTTAATGCGTCTCGTGCAGATAAGTGACTGTTTTCTAATTGCTCGATAGTTTGTGCAACTTCAGAATAGTTCATGGAAATTCCATCTATTTGTTGTTGAACGTCCGAATTGGAAAAAAGTTGCTGACTATCTCGAACTGCTGCAGAATCATTTGAATCAAGTTTCAAGATGACATTTTTCACTTGTGAAAAATATTTCTGATAGTAAGATGCTGTCTGGAGCCAGCCTCTATCAGTTCTTCATTCGACCAAAATCTCTTTCCACCCAGAAATGTTTTGAGTTTCGGGAATAGGTGGAAGTCCGGTGGAGCCAAATCAAGCGAATACGGTGGCAGTGTTGAAACAACACTTTTTTCTTGACCATTCCCAGGCGTTTTTCCTAAATTACTTTTAATTTGTTCAAAAATGTTGTGTAATATTGATCAGTAACAGTTTTTCCTTTTTCAAGATAATCAATTAGCAAAATACGATGCCATCGCCTTTCCAGCCGAGTGAATGGTCTTTGCCTTCTTCGGAACCGATTCACCGCATTCAATTCACTGTTTTGATTGCATTTTTGTTTCTGGTGTGTAATGATGAATCCAGGTTTCATCCATGGTCACGAATTGTCCCTTGAAATCCGTTGGATTCCTCGTAAACACTTCCAAACAATCGGGTGAGGTTCGAGCTCGAATGCGTTTTTGCTTCGAATTGAACAAATTCGGCACCCATCTTGCAGGAAGCTTTTTTAAACCCAATTCATTATGTAAAATATGAACTATTCATTCATAAGAGATGCCCCAATTTCACGCACTTTTATTCGGCGATCTGCCAAAACCATGTCATGGATTTTACCCGGATTTGAGAAGCACTTTCTTTGTACTTGCTATTAATGCATCTACCTCGGCGAATAGTTTCTGCAACAAGATGTAAAGCATGTACTTTACACGTAACATGTAAATACTTGCAACCGTGTTCAAGAAGAGAACAGTCTACCGAACGCATTGTCGCGGCACCATCCCTTTCTCATAAACATTAACACTACTATCTGTAACTTTGTAAATCGTAGCTTAAGAGAATTTTTCATGAAAACTGCAAACATCTCGAAATCTATTGGACTAAGATATAATGCACCCCTAATAAAAACGCTTTAGAATGTAAAGTAGAATATAAAAATTATATAATATACAGGATGTTATATTTAAAAACATCAATACAAGTTAAACATATTTTAGATTATGTGCTGATATAATTAAATTACTACATACGACTATACATGTCAAAATTTAATGCTATTTCTGTTTGGAGAATAAATGGGCCTTGCCAAATCGTTCATGTACTCTATGCAAAACAAGTGATATCTTATTATAACGATTTACCTTGAAAAATTAAAATTGTATCGCTATAACAACCATTCAATCCTATACATCCTAATACGTTCAGTTACAACATTTTACTCAATGCTGAATGTGTAATTAACACACAAGAGATACTAAACAGTTTTCTTTTGTTGTTTACACATCCCATTAGACCACTTATAATACTGTTATTCTATGAAGTGTGCTCTAGAAGCTTCATGTATTAAATTGTAAGAGATGAGTCATTTGTTAAGGCACACAAATTATATTTTCTTTGGAATTGGTTCAATTCATAGAAGTTTATAGTTAAAACTATTTTTAGTCTTATATTGTTTTATACAGAATGTCCTAAATGTTTAAAAATGAATGAGACACTTCCTTTCAAAATACTGACATCCTATGTAATAAAATATTTATAATTTGCATACTACAAAATTTCAAAAGTGTATTATGGTTTATGGTACGAATTCCATTTGTTACGGAATTGCAGATTGTTTCGGCATACATGGGTAATAGCCAAATTAAAGTACCAACTAGCTCATCCGGATGCCGAGATATAGGAGAGCCATAAAAATATCCCAAAGTGAATTTTTGAAGGTCTTAAAACAGCTGCGAAATAAAAAATTGCTCCGAATCGCGTTGAGTTATATACCAAAAGACGCGGCTTTCGACATAGATCAAAACGATATCATTGCTTGCTTTGATTGCTCCAACCGTTCGGGCTCCGATAGAAAATTATTCGCTTAATCGATTGCGACCAAGTATAACCCTAGCTTTTTTGGTTTGGGAGCTACGGAGCTTTAAAGTTAAGAAAAGGAATCTTCCTTTCTAAACTTTGAGACGTCCTAACTTCGGAACGGTTAGAGCTAAAGAGTTGATCTTTTTGGTTTTAAAGCGCTCGCTGGGAGCTTTTCAACGGATCTAAACTTGACCTCCTAGCTCGTCCGGATGCCGAGATATAAGAGAGCCGTAAAAATTTCTAACGAAAGTGATGCAATTTGCGAAGGTCTTAAAACAGCTGCAAAATAAAAAATTGCTCCGAATCGCGTTGAGTTATATACCAGAAGATGCGGTTTTCGACGTAGATCAAAACGATATCATTACTTGCCTTGATTGCTCCAACCGTTCGGAAGTTATGGGACAAACGCAACGGAAATCAAATCAAGGTTAGATGTCGTTCTTGGGGATTCATCACCTTCATTTTCCACCGTGAGTGTTTTGGGTTTCGAAATTGAAACGTGGCTGCACACATACAAGTGATGAACCATGTGCAGAACGTCTTAAAACGGCTACCACGCCGGGAATTGTGGTTTTGGCAGATCGCCGAATAAAAGTGCATGATATTGAGTAAGCCCTGGGCATCTCTTATGAACGAGTAGTTCATATTTTACATAATGAATTGGGTTTAAAAAAGCTTTTTGCAAGATTGTTTGGAAGTGTTTACGAGGAATCCAACGGATTTCAAGCGACGATTCGTGACCATGGATGAGACCTGGATTCATCATTACACACCAGAAACAAAAATGCAATTAAAACAGTGGATTGAACGCGGTGAGTCGGTTCCGAAGAAGGCAAAGACCGGAAATGGTCAAGAAAAAGGTATTGCTTCACAACGACAATTCCCCCGCTCATTCAAGTGCAATCGCTCAGTAAAAATTGACAGAATTGAAGTTTGAAATCCTTCCGCAACCAGCATATTCGCCTGATTTGGCTCCGTCGGACTTCCACCTGTTCCCGAAACTCAAAAATTTTTGGTTGGAAAGAGATTTTGGTCGAATGAAGAACTGATAGAGGCTGTAAACGATTATTTTGGGAACCTCGAAGAAAAGGCACTTCCGGGAAAGAATCGAGAAGTCAGAGAAACGTTGGACCAAGTGTGTTGAGCTTCGAGGGGATTATATTGAAAAATAAAATATAACTTGAAACCGATTTATTTCGTTTTCATTGTCATTCCGGAATCTTTTCAATTTATCCTCGTATGTAGGTTGGAATTCTAGCTTATTGGTCTTTCTTTTACAAGTTTTAGGCTTGTGTATGTATGTGTTGTTTTGGGTATGCGGATCTAGTGATAGAACTGTTAATTTTAACTGATCTGGATCCTTTTGTAACCTGACACCCTCAAGGTACCAGGGTCTTGAGAAAGAAGAAGAAAAATGAGGATCCCTTTGTTAGGATAAATGATTATGAATACGTATTAGAAAAAAAATACGCTAATTATAATTCTTAAAATAATGATTAGAAAAGGATAAAACTTGCCTCACGATACGTCGATTTATGTAATTGTCAATGCCTGTGCAAAACAAAGATATGTTAAAGGTGTGAATAATGTATTATCTTCGATGTGTACACGTATTTCGGATATCTCTATAATAATTTATACAATGAGTTTATTAATTCTTTAAAATTCGATATATGAATTTGTATATTGGTAATGATACCTATTAAGGCAGGTATAGTGCGACGACAGCTGTACATACATATGATAACAATGACAAAATATGACTTATACTTATAATAAGTACAATAATCTTTAATGTGAGTAATAGTTAATATGTAATGGTTTAAAATTGTTGATTTGTTTGGATAAAAATAAGTATATAAGAAAAAGTCACTTTTGTAACTTTTTAATACCGCATCTCACTGTGAGAATTAGAGTACTGGTTTAACAATGGTAGGAAATCCAATAAATGTAATTCGATTACTAATACTGACATTTAATGTCTCAAATGATAATCGTCCAATAGTTTTCGACAATAAAGAAAGTGAAATGCACGACGTATTGAAGAATATATTAATTAGATCTCGGGACGATACAATCTTTGAAGTAGATAACGACGTAACGCTAGAATTCTTGCAAGAATTTAGGCCACATTCTGTAGAATTTGTTGATGGTAAATATCCACCTTCACGGGAAGAAGTCTTAGAAGTCATACAATTTGAAGAAGAAGAATGTGCACCAGAAGAAGGAGATATTGTCGATTTAGAATATAAGACAAAAGCTGTTACCTTCTGGAAATCTCGGAAAAAACGACGTTCATTTGAAGCTGTAAAACATAGATTTAAGAGAGTAAAGTTTTTACAACAATTATATAGGTAAGAAACTGCAGGCCAATTTTAAGACATTTTTGTATTCACAATTTTTTGGTTTTTTATATAGGAGGTATCAATGCAAAAAGGAGGAACATGAAGAGAGAAAGTGCATCTGTCTCAAACCAAATAGTGTTCTAATCGCTCTTTTTTGTAAAATAAAAATACGATCTGCGTCAATGCAAGAGCCCCAATGTATAATTCCGTGATGAAATCTAGAAGTCTTGAAATAAATATATTTTCTTGAATAGGGATTGATTTTTGCAAGAAAATATTGTGTAGTTTAGAAATTCAACATTCATTATTTCTGGCCTGTAAATAAATAAACATCTGATATGTTGTGTGTATGGTATATAAAACCCTTTTTATTCTCTGAACAAGATTCCAACAACACCAGGCAAAATTCAAAACATTTTAAATTGATTTGATCTTTTCAGCCATTGCAAGGAAGATAGAAAATTCACGTTCAAGCAAAAAATATCCCTGTGCATGTTGGCCACTGTCGAATTCACTAGTTACTGTTCAATGTCGATAATGGCTCCCTTCTATCCCAGAGAAGCTGAGCTAAAAGGAATGTCAGAAACGTTAGCTGGTTTGGTATTCAGCTTTTACGCCATGGTAGTATTCCTTTCTTCACCAATATTCGGAAAAATTGTAAGTAGACATATAAGAATCTAATCGTAACCTATGATAAATGATTGCAAAATTTTTAGTTGCCGAAATTTGGTGTGAAAGTCACCTTCATTTTTGGAATATTAACTTCTGGAATCTGTAGCTTCGTATTTGGGTAAGTCAAAATACCTATGATACAAAGAATGGTAGCAATCTTGTCTTAGATGGGACGTAAGATCCGTGTTGCTGAATGATTTTAGGTAAATTGTACAAACAAAGACCTGTTTTGTATTCCATATGTGATCGTTCAGTGCGATTTTAACGGATGTTGTCACTTATGTCCTTGATTATCTGAAATTGTTACTAAAACGATGTTGTATATAAAGCATATATCACATTTTTCTAAACCAGTCGTCATTTTATAGTAAATTAAATAGTAAATTCTAAATAGTAAACAATCAATCGCAGAAATCTTTATCGTCATTATGAATGATATTTATTATTCCAAAATAAACGGACAAGATGGTGATCCCTAAACATGTTTCCTCCTCGCTTATTTACTCCAAAATCTCACTAGATTTAAGCTCACTTTATACTACATATTTTCTTTTGCATTTTCTTCAGATCTCTGCAGTTCATCAATGATTCAACAGCGTTTACGATATTGTCCTTCGTTATTAGAGGTACAGAAGCATTAGGAGCTAGTGCCTATTCTACAGCTGGTTACGTTTTAATCATTAACATCTTTCCAAAAAATGGGGGCGTAGTTAGAGTAAGTATATATGTTTCGGGTAATGTTAGAAGGAAGAATAGACTTAGGTTTAAGTGGGTACTTTTAACATTACTGTTGTTCACTACTTATGTTCAAATCGAGATTTAAATACCATTCATAGAACGCTTGCCGAAGTGGACCAACATTATTTTTCAAACATTGGGCTCTTGTGAAATGATATGGATGCTGTTGGTCGCGTCTCAGAGCGCCATGACGCCCAAAATAATCGTTTACAGCTTCTATCAGTACTTCATTCGACCAAGATCTCTTTCCATCCAGAAATGTTTCGGGAACAGGTGGAAATCCGATGGAGCCAAATCAGGCGAATACAGTGGCAGTGTTGAAACAACACTTTTTTCTTGACCATTACCGGGCGTTTTTCCTAAATTGCTTTCAGTTTGTCCAAAAATGCTGTGTAATATTGATCAGTAACAGTTTTTTCTTTTTCAAGATAATCAATTAGCAAAATTCCTTTTGCATCCCAAAATACCAAATCACCCTTCCAGCCGAGTGAATGGTCTTTGCCTTCTTCGGAACCGATTCACCGCGTTCAATTCACCGTTTTGATTGCATTTTTGTTTCTGGTGTGTAGTGATGAATCCAGGTTTCATCCATGGTCATGAATTGTCCCTTGAAATCCGTTGGATTCCTCGTAAACACTTCCAAACAATCGGCTAAGGTTCGAGCTCGAATGCGTTTTTGCTTCGAATTGAGCAAATGCGGCACCCATCTTGCAGAAAGCTTTTTTAAACCCAATTCATTATGTAAAATATGAACTCTTTGTTCATAAGAGATGCCCACGGCTGCCCCAATTTCACGCAGTTTTATTCGGCGATTTGCCAAAACCATGTCATGGATTTTACCCGGATTTGAGAAGTACTTTCTTTGTGGTTGCTATTAATGCATCTACCTCGGCGAATAGTTTCTGCAACAAGATGTAAAGCATGCACTTTATACGTAACATGTAAATACTTGCAACCGTGTTCAAGAAGAGAACAGTCTACCGAACGCATCTCTTGCTCATAAACATTAACACTACTATCTGTAACTTTGTAAATAGTAGCTAAAGAGAGTAGTCTGAAAAGCTTCAAGCTTTTCAGATTACACGTCAAAAATATTCTGGTAATACGAGGGATGATCGTAAAATAAGATTCCCAAAGCCCTACAGCAACAATAAGACATGTTAGGCGAAATCCGACAACATTGGCGTGTGCAGCAGCTTTCCCACTCTATATACGTCTGGCTATGCCACTCAATGTTGGCTGAGCAGCCGTCCGAGATGGAACTCCCGATCGCCGCTACCGCCAGGTACGAAATTCGCGCTGTAATACGTTTTTCAAACGCGAAAGGGATTTCACCTATAGATATTCATCGTCAATTAACCGAAGTTTATGGAGAAAAGTGTATAGCTGTTCAACGCGTCATGGGGCATGCGGCATGGGGATACAAAAGTTGGAGCACCGTCTGCAAAAATGCTTGGATAGAAATGGCGATTATGTTGAAAAATAGCTTAAGCTTTTACCTTTAAAACGATGTGTAATGTTAAGGAAATAAAGAACGCTGTCTATTTTTAAAAAATATGGGAACCTTATTTTACGATCATTACTCGTACATTGAAAACATAAAGTAATTAAACAATAGAAAGTTTTGGGAATTAATAAGTTTAAAATTTATTGCAGGGTATCCTGGAGACTTTCGTTGGGTTGGGCATGAGCGTTGGTCCAGCAATAGGAGGGCTTTTATTTGCGGTAAGAATCAAAATTTTGGATCAAGCTCAGATATTAAAGCAACTATTTTTGCTTAAAAAGCTGTAGTTTATAAGTACTCACAGGCTGTCCCAATTTTGTAGTTTATTACTATGGAGAAGTATGTTGAATGAGTTGATTCATTGGACAAATGATCAAAAGAAGGATTTCGATTATTTTCAAAGCCTACTAGAGTTCTATCGGAAAAATAGAATTTTCTTGATTTGGGTTTAAGCTTAAATCTTTTACAACTTTGGAAGAGTTCGAAAATAAATTAGACATTGTTATGATCGCAACTTTTTCTGTGGAAAATCCAGGTTGTCATAAAAATCATTTTCTTTTAAATAGACGTTTATTTCTTTTATTTTCTCATTAAATATTTTTTTTTTTTAGATTACGACTGTAAAATGCTCATGAGCTATTAAAGAAACAGTAGGAGCAATATTTAGAAAAAAATTATTTTTTCAAGTTTGTAATGTTAAATTTATCAACCATGAACTTATTTATGATGAGAAGTAGGCTTTGGAATGTATTACTTTTACTATTATTGTTATCAAAACCGTCCATGTACACTACCGGCTATTGAAGTTAGGACAACTAGTGAATTATTACAGTGCTTAGCATTGTAAGGCGTCGATTTTCCGTACGCATTATCATTCTTGGCCGACCTGGGCGATTATGGTAATGTCCTCCTTTTGTAAACATGTTCATAGGCCATTCATTAAATATCGTTATAATTAACCTGGGCAAATATGGGGTAACAGCCAGAGGCGTGGCAAGCGCACAAAAGTTTACACATAAAATAGAAGGTAAGAAATAAATTATAAAACGTGCTGAAACACTGACCGTTTTAAAAGTCTTCCGTGAAATCACAAACTGGGTAACATCTGTTAAATATTTGAATCATTAGATATGTTTCCACAGCTGTTTCAGTCAAGTGAGTACGACGTGCGGAATAAATATTTTTTAATGCCGAAAACGACCGTTCGATATCTAGGGATGTTATATTTGGATATTTAAAATAATCTTTGAAACAACTTAATAAGATGCATTAAGTTGCACACGCACCTTCACAAATTTGTCTTAATATAAGAAAATCGGAGTCTTTCTCTAAAACACTTTGATATTTTCGTATTACACACCAATTTGTTTCGCCTTCTACAGCGCATAACTGTGCGTGAACATCATTCACAATTTGAACAGACGACATCGAAACATTTTGTAATTTTTCTATTCCCTCCGCTAGTCCGAAGTAATTGTTGTGAATAGTTTGTAAATCTCTTTTAATCTGACTATCTTGAAATATTTCCTGGCTTTTCTTGATTGCTGCAGCTTCTGTCGGATTGAATTTTAAAACTACCGTCTTTACTTGATCAAAATATTTGTTGTAGTAAAACGCAGCCTGCAACCATAATCCCCAACATATAACAATCGACTGTGGTGGTTGAGGTAAATCCGGACACAGTTTGTGAAATAGTCGGGTACGTTTCGGGGACTTTACTAGTGGAAAACATGTAGGAATCGCTTGTGCCGCAAGATTTAGAGTATGGATTTTACACGTTACATGTAAGAAGTTACCACTGTGTTCTTTAAGAGATCGGCCCAAAGAACGCATGTTTGCGGCACCATCACACATAAACATTAAAAGTTGCTTAGTTGAAACTTCAAATTTGTTCAATGAGTTCAACACCACCTTTAAAATTTCATCGGCAGTACAATTTATAACTCTTTTGGAAGCAAGTAAGAAGGAAGATGACGGTCGATGTGGTTCCATTGTATGTACCATTACATTAGCCACAGAATTTTTTTGACGATCTGTTGCTTCGTCCACATACAACCACAGTTTTTTATCTTTCAATTCCATTTTAATTCTTTTTTCTATATGTTCACGAGCGAATGGCACTACATTTCGTATCGATATCCGACTAGGTAATTTACAGTCCGCATATTTATTCCAGAAGGAGACAAATGCTTCTTTGTCTAGTAAACGAAACGATAGATTACATAAAATAAGAGTAACACATACATCAAATGTAAATTTTTCTTGATCTCGTATGCCACTTTTTGCAGAAGAATGCTATGTGCTTTCGATGTGACGTTGACAATGGCGTCTTGACCAACCACATTAAAGGGATTTTACAAACTAGACATTGAATTTTAGCGCCATTAAAAGTTAAGTCCGGCATGTCAAGTATAAAGTTTTTAACTGTGTCTGCCATTGGTCGTTTTCGCGACGTACCTAACTGCGACATTTTTAAAGCAAACATAAGCGTACAATTACGAAATAAGTTACGACAGCCTACATATACACAGAACTACTCGCATACAGCATCGATTTAGTATTGACGCTGCGAACGCGCGAAATAAATAATCGCCGACGCCGCACTACATATCTACTACACTGACTGTTACCGCTGTTTGCCCAGACTAGTTATAATGATATTATTACCCGCTATTAGGGTAAATTGAAATTTCCCTCTATAACATTTATTCTAATGAGGATTTCGGTTTTAAATACTTTATTGTTGTCCCAATTTTGTTGTAGAAGCTTTTACAGTAATACTAAGGGTATTGAATATTGAAAACATTCGATCTTTTACAATTCTAATAGTTATCCTAACTTCAATGACCGGCAGTGTATGTAAAAAAATCGTATTCACCCAGTAACCTTTGAAAATGTATTAAGCGAGATCTCCATAGTAGTCTACGAATTTGGAACAACCCAGTCTGCCAATACATATTACAGAATCAAGTATTCATAGGTAGTAACATTGAAATCAACTAAATCATTTTCTAGGAAGGTTGGAGGTTTTGGCCTACCATTTTACGTAGTCGGTTTAATATCAGTCCTAATGGCCCCGCTAAATCTGTACGTCCTCCCATCCAGTGACGGTACACAAATCTTCAACGTTTTCTTTTCACGTCAAACTAAAAAAATCATTCTTCAAATTGCAGATTACAAACTGGAGGTTAAAGCTGGATCTTTTGGGAATATACTTAAGCTACCGTCTGTGATTATTACCTGTTCTGTTGTGATAGTAGTGTCCGCAACGTGGGGATTTTTGGATCCTACTTTGGAACCACATTTAAGAAAGGTATGTTTGGTATGGTTTAAATTTATAACACTTGTACATACTGCTCGTCAGAATCTCTGAAACTCCAGCCTTTGGTACACCAACACTCTGCTATATTTCTCTATAGGAAACACACTTATTCACATTAAAACAAGCTAAAACTAATTCTTCTCTCTCTTCATTATTCTTGTTATACTTTTTTGGTCTTGCTGCAGCAAACGAACCTAAATTCTTTAGACTCCTCTCTAACGTCTTTCTGGACATTGAGCTCCGTATATTTGACGTGTAAGGTCTACGTTTTCCTAGCACTTGATATACGTACAAAAAAAATCATAATTTTCAAAATTTTGCATTATTAATTAAATCAATAATACTGACAGTGATGAACAGGCAAGTATGATAAGCGTGTATTTTGTTTCGAAGCATAATTTCATAGATAACTTGATAAACAAAAAGCAAAGCCATCTAGTGGTCATTTGTAAAAGCTCTCGTATTTTTGGAAATGCATGACGTTCAGTCTTTCAATCACCATCGAGTGATACAGGGTGCCAGACCCATATGGATGAATTGATTCTCCCTAACTTCTTTCCTGTTTAAATTTCTACACTCCTAGGATTTCCTGACACATTTCTCCCACCTTCCTACTATCCTTCTCTAGAACCAATTTCCTACGAGCATCTGAATTGTAACTTGTACAGGCAGAGAAACACTTCATTGTATCAAGGCTGTCCGTCTCAATTCAAGACAATTACTGTTTCAATTATCCACAATACAATTACTGTTTTAAGGGGGGATTCCGGTTCGCGGGCGTCAAAATGAAGAAAATTTCGGGAATTTTTTTACGACAAACTATTGCGAATTTCGAGATGCAGTTTGCGGGGAATAAACTCCCTTCGAGTATTTTTTTTTAGTCTAAAGTTCGTTTATTTACGAAATACATGATGGTAAGCACAGCACTGCAGAAAATGCATTGCAAATTGGCTTGCATGATTCCGACCAAACGAATGATCCGATTTTGGCCAAATTTTGCAGGATGATAGCCAATCGATATCTCCTGAGTCTGAAATTCCGAAATGTGCAGAAAAAAAATGTTTAAACAAAATGGCGGGCGTTCAAAGTTGAAAGTTTGAAATCTTCCTTCTTTTTTCGTCTTTGAGGGTCCTTAAAAAATATTTAATTGTTGAAAAAGTATAATTTGTGAATTTCAAACCCAGGAAAAATCGGTTGGCTATAATACTGCAAAATTTCATTCTCTTTTCACTTTGCAGTTTAATTTGAGCGCTGGGAAAATGGGATTGATATTCTTACTGCTCTCAGCAATGTACGGGGTCTTCAGTCCGATTTGGGGCTTCATCAGTGATAAGATCAAGAACTATTGGTATCTTATGTCGTTAGGATTATTCTTCAATAGCATTAGCTTATTGTTCTTGGGACCATCTCCGATATTACCCTTTCTAGAGCAGTAAGTATCTCAAAAAAATAAAATTTAGACCTCGTTTGGTAAACAAAACCTTGTAACACTTTAGGACGATACTATCGAATATTTTATCGTTATCAGCGCTCGGTATATTCGTAGCCATGGCCGTGATACCCACGTATCAAGGCATTCTAGATAGTGCTTTGTAAGTAGTACAATTTATCGTGTACGAAATGACATATTTTCATTGTAATTTGGATTGTTCAGAGACGGTGGATTCTACGATAATCTAGGCACGCATAGCGTAGTCGCTGGACTCTGGTCATCCGCTTATTCGCTAGGAGAAATGCTGGGTCCTGCGATTGGTGGATTTCTCCTGCAGCATTGGGGGTTTCCTAAGGCATCTACCGCAGTTGCCGGTTTAAATTTAACGTTCGCTTTCATATCTGGCATCTATTTCTTCCTCAGATCGAACAGGTCTGCGGATTGTGATAAGGCGAACATTCAGGGTAATAAGGAACAGATAAAAGAAGCCGAAATAAAAATATTTACTCTTACATGAGATGGCTCGACCATGATGGTATTATAAATTGCCTTTTACGCAGTGATATGATACAAGTGGTTACGTTTCGTAGATGTTAGATATGTTGTATTTATTGAAACAAATTTCAATTATCTGTGTTCTATTTTTGTATTATGTAAAGTAAATATTTAAGAATAAAGTTGAGTCGATCCTCTATTTTTGTCTGTTAATTATTTTTTACGCAAAATAAACACGGCCGGGACAATTCGGTATAAGCGTCAGTATAACTGCGACTCGAAAGCCGATCTGTTGTGTATGCATCTACGCTGTCGTATTTTCAACAGTTTAATAGTACATGTAGGGTATAGTATATTACCAAGTTTTCCGAATTTTCAAATGTATACTCTTTCATATATCAATCGATGCAGTGCCCGGTGAGACGACCTGTATATAACTCACTTTAAATTTTATTCTAGGTTGCGCTGAGACAGATCGCATTTTTATTATCCTAACCAGTGGTGGCTGGTGGTAACGTACATAGGAGGTCAATGATAAGACTTCGATTCCCTCGTGTATTTCCGTTGCATAGCGTTTATATTGTACTTGACAAAGAAATACACGAGGAAATCGAAGCGTTTTCTTGACCTCCCGTTTACGTCACCACCACCCGCCATTGATCCTAACGTTTACATTTTTAACGGTAAATTAAAGTTAGGTCTCTTCCAAGCTAATATTCAGTTCGAGATTTTACGGATTTCGTTTCTTAGTAGTGCATATTATACAGTGTAATCCGTAAAGTACATACCATATGGGAAACTTCTTTATTATGGGTTGTTCGAAAAAAAGTTATTCTTGATAAAAGTTTGTGCATCCCCTAAAATTAAATATGCACCAATAAGATATGGAAAATTTCTAATATTATACGGGGTACGTTTGAGAATTTAATTTTGTCCCAAGAGTAAAGTGCTCTTATTTTAAAAAATATCCAAACATGTTATTTGAAAAAGTTGTTTAGCATTAAAAATTATATCTAAATTTAAGGTCATCGCCACCTAGGTCAAATTTTATTTTTTTATCAATTTTTCCAAAAAACAAAATTTGTCTTCAAAAACAAAATTTGTTTAAAACGATGGATAAATGACATTATGTAAATAACGTTTCATTTAGAAAATTGATAATATTACAAATTGCCTAAATGTTATTTATGTTAACTCGTCAATTCTTTCAAAAATGTGACAAATTTAAGATTTTTTTTGGTGCAAAGATCCTTGTACCCTGTATAATATTGCACTAACTTTTATCAAGAACAACGTCTCTTCAAAAAACCCTTAATGAAGAAGTTTCCCATATGGTGCGCACTTTATGGATCACACTGTATATTCTTGTACAAATGTTGCCAGCTTGTTCTAAGAAATAAAGACCATTACTATTACTACTACACTGTTATCGGGAAAATGCTGGTAATGGCTATTTCAAATGTCAATTACTGTACATTGCATAGGATTATAACATTTAGGCACGCAAAAATAATCCAATAATTTCTTTTAGAAGCCAAAAAAGTGCACTAACGTCTTCGTGTTGACAGTGTTCGTGTAGCACTCGTCTTGGACGCATTTTATTAATTCAAGATCAAATTTATTACTTTCCTGTATTGATCACCATAGTGTTAATAATTAGAACACAAAATGAAGATATTATCGTAAGTATCGTACCACTCCAAAGACACTAGGAAATTATATAAATGCTGATAAATGCATATCAAATTTGTAAATTTGTAAGACCTAGTTTTGTAATATGATTGCAATTATCATTGTTTTTGGTGTAATTTATTTTTGATGCAATCTGTATATTGCTCCTGTTTGAGCAATAAACAAACGCAATTCTGACATCGAGATAAGAACATGTACTTAATAGATGCAGTTTCATTCGGTGCATTTTTTCCAACGTTTATCGAACCAAATTGATTGTTTATCGCACCAGAAACGTGTGAATAGGATCATCGGCGTATTTAGAAAACGTAGCATTGCTGTTTTTTTATTGACGCTTCTTAGATATCTAACATTTATGTTGTTACAAATATTGACGTATGTATTTCATTAACATGTTACTATTTACATCTACGGATGAATGTTAATAATTTCGGAGTGCTAAATTAAATGTTAATGTTGTTATTGTGTTTGACGTTTAAAAACGAAAGAATTGATACAAATGGAGGCAGGATCAAGGTAAATAATGTTATGTACTATAAATTGAAGAAGAACTATAGGATAAAGGGAGATATTTATTGATGAATTGGGAATTTCTTCTTTGTTTTGTAGAGCAGAAAATTTTATATAACATTGAAATTGATGGTAAATTTTGTAAAAATGCATTTCAAGGCAAAAAAATATTATTCTGCGTTAATATTAAAAAATAGGTAACGTAAGAGAAGTTAGCTATGGTTTTATTAATTTTACAATTAACTAGAAACTGATTAATTTATATAATTATACAGGGTGAATCATAATTAACTGTAAAAAAATTAGCTGTATATTCTTCAGCCCGAAACAAAACAATTAACTCAATATAACTTGGTACCAAAATGCTTCCTTTAGAAGATACAGAGTGCTCCAGAAACGGGTTACTCAGGTTTTTTGCTATAACTTGAAGTTATTATTTAAAAATTCATTTCTATTATCTAAAAAATATATTGAATTAATTGTTTTGTTTCGGACTAAAGAACATACAGTTAGATTTTATACAGTTAACCCTGTATACAGTGCCATAAAATTCAGTAGTTGTAAGTAACTGATTATAAGGATTAAATTGGAAATATCGGCAGTTTATTCTGACTTCCGATTCAACCGGAACTCGCCTTGAACTTTGAAATTTTAAATGAAACACCCTATATATTAATACACGTGGAAAGAATGCCTAATACAATAACCAAAAAATAAATGCTAATATAGCTCATGGTATTGGTGGAATCATTCCCGGCAAAAACAATGTAGCAGAGAAAATAGCGCTAACACATGGACATGTTTCTGCCTACTCGGCGTCATCAGCATGGTTCTGAGCACTATCTACTGCCGCTATCATTGAGTTTGCCTCTCAGTTTATATTGCTAATCTCCAAAGCAGCACTGAATATGTCTCTCGGCGACACCTATCGCCAACAAACACAGTCACGCCGTCCCAGAGGGTAGCAAGACAAACCGGAGTGTAGATTAGCAATATAAACTGAGAGGCAAACTCAATGATAGCGGCAGTAGATAGTGCTCAGAACCATGCTGATGACGCCGAGTAGGCAGAAACATGTCCATGTGTTAGCGCTATTTTCTCTGCTACATTGTTTTTGCCGGGAATGATTCCACCAATACCATGAGCTATATTAGCATTTATTTTTTGGTTACCCTATATATTGTTATATTCTGTATACACGCTACCCTTCAAATCCTTAAATCATACGTCCGTGACACTTTTTCCCAAATTCTCGGAAGACATTCATTTGAACAAATTAGTGTATTGTGAAATTGTTGAACAATTCTTTCAATACACCCATATATACACAGATGGGGCGGAAAGCAGCGCAGGTGTTGGATGTGCGTTCATTATTCCAGAGATACAATACAGCAAAGGATATGCGTTACCGAAAGAAGCCAGTGTTTTTACGGCGGAGGCAATAGCAATTAAAAAAGCGATGGAAACCATGCTTTTTTTCAGTCTGAGACAACGTGGCAAGACTGTAACATATATTTGGATAAAAGGACATTCAAGCATTTCGTTTAATGAAGAGGTAGATAGACTAGCAAAAGCAGCATGCAGTGACGAGGACACTTTAGAAGGCGTCTTACTACCTCATTCTGACTTTTTAGCTGAGTTTAGAAGTAATTTGCAAAAAGATTGGCAAAACCATTATACGAATATATATAAGGGAAACCCTATCAACCACTATATGCTTTACCCCAACATTAAAATTAACCGGTGGTACAATAAAGCAACTGTTAAAAGAAATATGATGTCACAAATTCTGAGATTATCTTTTAATCATGGAAGATTTTCTGCTTACCTTCGTAAAATCCACATTTCTGATTGTGACAAATGTACCTTCTGCGAGGCCGAATATGGAAACATCAATCATATCATTTTGGGATGCGAGAAGCATACAGAAAAAATCAACCTGTTTGTCATCAGCTTGCGTAACATCAATATTCAGCTTCTAATTAATATGAATTCTTTAACAGCCTTAGAAAGAGAGGATGTGAACTGTTTAATCTACAAACATATTTGTAATTTACGTGTCATTATTTAGTTAAGTTCCTCATATGATCTGTCCTTTGTGGGTTTATCCTTTCCTGCCGGTAGCCTACCTGTGTGTGCCTGTGTTAGTCGCCCGATCGGCCCCGGTTGTGAAACGTGTCTCATGTTAGCCTTGGTGTCCGTTCGGGTTGTTAGGTATTGTATGTGTATATATATATATATATATATACAGCATGTCCCACTAAGAGTGCGGACCGGCGATATCTTGGAAACTACAATAACCTATAGCGATGGGAAAAAGTTTTTCATTACTAAAGTGGCAAAGGGAAATCCAATGAAAATATGTTCAAATTTCAAAAAATGACAAAACATCTTTAACCAAGGTGGTGCGTAATTTACTAAGCTTTTTAATAAAGCATTTAAAATCATTGTTGATCCTGGAACTTTTACCGATTAATTTCAAATTTACTGTTGACCCTAACAACCGTGCCCCCTAGCACTCATATTTGGAATTTAAAAATATTTTAAGTAAACTTATCTTTACCACTTTAATTATGAAATTTTTTTCCCATCACTATAGCTAGTGTGGTTTCCAAGACATTGCCGGTCCCCACTCTTAATGGGACACGCTGTATATATGTATGTATACATGTATAAATTATGTAAGCGGCTAATGGCACAGTACCAAGGCCAATATCAACAATAATTTAATACTGATTTCAAAAATGTAGTTTTCTACGAAGATAATTTATGATTGTTAAGTTTCGACAACAATCGAGATCTCAGTTGCTGGGTGAAATGCAAGAAAGACAACGATTAAATTGAAGTTGTAGCTATCAAATAATTACATTTTCGTATTTGCGTATCAATTTGTGTTGTAAAATGGCCCAACTGACCAGGGAACACAGGTAAGTGTCGACGTGTGATGTAGTGTAGAAACAACGGTAACTTTCGTAGCTGCTCAATCTTACATTAGCGGAATGTAAGGCACCCTAAGCTCAACACTACCCTTCGCTGTTAGACTCAATAACTCAGAAACTGCATAGAATTTGCATATATATTACATCTGTCACGAAATATTTTTATTTATGTAAAAAAATTCATAAGTGATGTGCTAAAATATCTACGATATCTTTTAGAACATTTACACATAGGTACATTAAGTTTATCATGTTGTAATCCAAGAGGCGATAAAAAGTTTTCCACTATAGATTTTTAAACGTATTCAATCTGATATCGCTCACGCGCTGGATCCATGTGGATAGGATTGTTGAGAAACTTACACCATCAGGTATGTTTCCACATTTGTCTTGGTGAAGAATGTTCGCTGTGATGAAAAAACGTTTTTATATTTCGAGAAAGACCGTTCAACGTCTACGGAAGTAACGCAGGCATAATTAAAATAATCCTTAGAGTTAGTTAATAAATCTGCAGATGCACCATCGCACATTTGTCTTAATCTCGTATAATCGGATTTTTTTTTAAGATACTGTCAAACTTTTTCTCTCTCATGCGACCGTTTTCCACGTTGTTTATACCGTGTAGCAATGCATTAACTTCGTCCACGATTTGCACTGATTCCACTAACGACAACTCAGACTTCAATCACTATGGCCTGATGATGACATTATGTCAAAATCGATAGCTAATTATTCAAATGAAACTTTACCTGGTATTTAATTGAATTTATAATCATCTATCCTAGTTTCTGAAACAGTTTATATTTATTACCTATTTATTTAATAAAATATCTTTCTACACTGATGTCCACCATTTGAATTCGCATCATAAAGGTTTGCTGACTCCGCCGAGTCGACGCACGGCTCTCTTCAAAAGATTTTTCTTATCAAATCGTGAAGGTATGCAACAACTTGCCGGTGAGTTTCAAATTTTACTCATTACGATCCTTCAGGTATCACTTCAGACAGCACTTACTTAGACATTTGACATGAATTAGTTTCCTTCATATATATTTTTGTTGTTGTTTACCATTTATATATTTTTTAATAATGATAGCAAGGACTGTGGGGTAGTATGACAAACAACAGAGAGTATCGGCACACTCCTCACCACATAAAATGTTATTAATTAATTCGGAACAGCTGTTTCAAAGGCTCACTGGGCCCCCATTTTCAACCGGGTTACCGAATAAATCTGCCAGATTTAAACAGCTGTTCCGAATTAATTAATAACATTTTGTGTGGTGAGGAGTGTGCCGATACTCTCTGTTGTTTGTTATATATTTTTTATTCGCTATTACCGCTATAGTGCAGATTTTGTTCTGAAAACTCAAGGTCCACTGGCAGATCAAGAATAACTAATAAGTTATCATTTGAACTGGACGTTGTGATTCTCATCTATTCTGCTTTGCTCTTTTTTTTTCTGTAACTTTTTTCTTATATACAGGGCTTTCATTTGAAAACTTCCTACCTTGAGTAACCCTTTAATTAGTAAAATTATCAAAAATCACTAAGACACGTCCATTTTGTTTTGAAGGGGGACCTTTAATAACCTATTCTAATCAGTTGGGGAGCTTTCACCCTCCCCCCACTCCAAAAGTTTAAATGGCACTACCCTATGTGTGATATATCATTTTAAAGGGTATAAAATTCTCAATCTTTTACATCAAAGAAAATTAAAATCGCCTCTTTAATTTTAGTTTTATTTTTAAAAATGGTTCCTACAGCAGATTTTGAGAGATTTTGTTCATGGCAGACGATACTTTGGGTTTTTCCACTTTCTATTTTGGGGATCATTTCATATTTCTCACGTAACGTAAAAGATCGTTTATGTTTTTGCGATAAATTTGCTTTTGAGTTCTGCATTTTTTACGTGCTAACTTCTTCGGACTTCTAAATTGCAAATGAACACATGAATGCTGAAACAAATGTGCAATGACAAAAACTTAAACCAGAATAATATCCATAAGCAACACATATATTAATATAATACATTTATTTCTTTTGCAAATGGTGCGTTTGATTTAAAAGAACGAATTTAAATAATCGAACTCTTGTGCATGTATTTCCTCTTCTTAAAAAAACGTTTGTTTTAATGTGCTGACACATCAAAAATTTAGAACACAAACATTCAATTCAATATACGAGGGTAAGTCAAAAATTACTTACACTTTTAGTTCTAAAACTGTATTAAACAAAGATAGGTGTACAACAGATACATTATTTTTCGATATAGTCTCCACCTTTAGCAATGCACTTGGTCCAGCGAGCCACAAGCTTCCGTATGCCTGGTAGAAGGTTTTCGGTTGGTCGTGAAGCCACTTTTGCACCGCATCCCGAACGTCTGTGTCTGAGGCAAATCAACGACCTCTCAAAGCTTCCTTGAGCGGTCCAAAGAGATGAAAGTCTGAGGAAGTGAGATCAGGGCTGTAGGGAGTGTGTTCCAGGGTCTCAAAGCCCAACCTGTTGATAGTTTCTATGGTGTTATGAGCCGTGTGCGGACGGGCGTTATTTTGCAACAACAAAACTTTCTTTGAGAGTAGACCACGGTGTTTGTTTCGAATTGCTGGTTTCAGCTTATTCGCCAACAAATCACTGTACCTCGCACTATTTATGGTAGTCCGCCTCTCCAAGTAGTCGTCTAGTATAGGGCTGTTGTAGCTAGCAGACAAATGACGCGATCGTGATTAAATTTCGCACACATGACAACAGAGGCGCCAACTCAACGCATGCGCAAGCGGCCGCCACTACGATAACCTTCAAACCTTGTTATCGCGAAAGTGTAGATAATATTTGATTTACCCTCGTACATGTGAATATACTCGATATTCTTGTCGGTGTTGCCCGGGCTTTCCGAATATTGTGCAAGTTCGCTTTAAACAGAGACTATTTCTATTAAGACTCTAAAATTGGTTCGTATTGTACGGAAGTTCGTTATAAGCGGGTTCGCAATAAAAGGCTTTTTAATGTTATTTTTATGGGAAATATAACGGGACTCTCGGTTTTGGTACGCAACAACCGGTAGGTCGCTTTAAGCGGGTTCGTTTTAGCCAATCATTACTGTATATTTTGCGCCATGTGTTAAAAAATTACTGTCCTAAGGGTTTGTTTCATATGGGATTGGTTTTATACAGATATAGAAGAAATAATATCAATCCAATATAAAAATCACTTTTTTTTTCTATTTTGATTTAATACAAAAAGGAAAATTCATCAATTTAAAACGTATTAAGGTTATTTTATTATTTAATATTAATATAACTATACAAATATCCATTATTCTTTCACAATAATAAGTCTTGGCTACTATTACGCAGATAAGCATATAGAAATTTATCGGCTTTCAAGATTCAATTTTCATTAGATTACGAAAGTCAACATAAACTTTACTCATCGTCTCAATTTTAAATGAACCATATACAAAATCTTATTGTTTCATACACATTATTGTGATCACCACCTCACAGTATATTTTAATTTGTCTCGAAATTCCAGTAAAAAGATGGAAATGTCCGAAAACAACAAACCTGGAAAGTATTACAGTGACAATTTTGCTAGCTGTTCCTTGTCTTTATCTTCAGAAATTAAGTATGATATCAGAAAGCGATATAGAAGCAAATCTTTATCGATATTGGAACCTGATGCGTTCTGTCCTGGAGAGATTAGAAGAATAAAAGAAAGATTACTAAGGTCAGGATTTATTTTACAAAAAAAAGATCGATTTCTGCTTCATAGTAATTATATTTATAGGACTAATTCACATGTTAAGTCTTCCACCATTAGAAAATTTACCAAATCGCAAAAAATGACTTTGATATCTTTAGCGATTGTAGATTTTATGAGCTTCTGTTCGATGTCCATCATGGCACCTTTCTTCCCGAAAGAAGCTTCCGAGAAAGGTCTCTCTGACGTTTTATCAGGATTTGTATTCAGTTTCTATGCTCTGGTAATGTTCCTAACATCACCAATATTCGGGAAAATCGTAAGTTTCTGATTGGTGAATAGTTTTGAAATAGTTAATGAAATCATGACAATTTTAGCTACCCAAAGTTGGTGCGAAATTCCTCTTTATCTCTGGAATATTTATAGCAGGAGTTTGTAATTTACTCTTTGGGTAACTTATTCCAAATTAATTTTTAATGAAATAACACGTTTCCATTATACTTTCCTCTAGGGTTCTAGAATTCGTACATGATTATACTCTCTTTACGAGTTACTGTTTTCTCATAAGAGGTTTAGAAGCATTAGGAGCAAGCGCCTTTTCAACTGCTAGCTATGTATTCGTCGTGAATAGTTTTCCAAATCACATTGGCTCAGTATTGGTAAATTTTTTGATTCCTTTCCGGTCTTTTATATATAATAATAATTGGTCTTTTTTTTCAGGGTATTTTGGAAACTTTTGTTGGATTAGGAATGAGTACTGGTCCTGCTCTTGGAGGCATTTTGTACTCGGTATGTGTATAGTTGGCATTTAAACAGATCCCATAGATTATTACCAAATCAAAATCTTTATATGGACTTTTTAGAACAGGTTGGTGGATTCCAATTGCCATTCTTCGTTTTGGGCATATTTATGATCCTCGTCGTTCCAATCAATATGTATTTATTGCCTATTATTGAAGGTCAATAGATTATAACATCATCTATATACTTTTATATCTAACTTTTTCTTGTAGATTGCAATTTTTCTAATAAAACTAACTCGATGTGGCAATTAGTAAAAGTCCCTGCTGTAGTCGTCACCGGGTTAGTCGTAATTATAGTCTCTAGCACTTGGTCGTTTCTGGATCCAACTTTGGAGCCTCACTTGAGACAGGTACTCTTTAAAAAGCTTAATTTTAATGAAAATTGATTATTTTTTTATTATGTTTTCAGTTTAATTTAACGCCAGAAAAGATCGGATTGATATTTTTACTTTTCTCCGCACTTTACGGTGTTTCAAGCCCCCTATGGGGCTGGTTGGCAGATCGATGCGTTAATCATTGGTTAATGATGGTTTGGGGTTTGGTCCAATGTACCATAGGGCTTTTATTACTAGGACCCTGTCCGTATATTCCATTTTTATACCCGTAAGTGAGTTTTACAGTCTTAGTTAGCATTTATCACCAATTTTTTTTAGGTCTGTATGGTTAAATTTAGTAGCATTATCAATCTTGGGAATATCAGTGGCCCTAGCATTATTGCCAACCTTCCAAAGTGTTTTGAAAAGCGCTATGTAATGAATTACTTATAAAAATTTTCATAAACTTTTTGTATTTTTTTTTAAATTTCAGCGAATACGGTTGGACGGATTCTTTAGCAACTTACAGTATGGTAGCTGGAATTTGGTCTTGTATGTATTCCCTTGGAGAAGTAATAGGACCATCTCTAGGCGGAACACTTCTACATAGTTATGGATTTCCTATTTCAACTACTATAATGGCATCAATGACGTCTTCTCTGGTATTATTGGAAGAACCTCTACGATTAAATGCGTTACCACCCTTTATTTTTAGGCTGTTTTAACATGTGTGTATTTCTGTCTCAAAATGTATTGTAATTGTTCCTCTAGCGACGCTTACGACAGCGGTGTTGTTAGTAATGCTAGCTTCTATGATTCGTACACTTCTTCAGAACGTACGCCACTTTTGACGTCTCTTTTGGAAAATAGCAACACATATAACATGTATACAAAGGATAGGGTTGAATATTTCGGAAGTAGTCGTAAAATGGAGAACGCTGTGAGTATTAAATTAAAGAATTAAATATTTCTTTTTAAAATAAACATTTCACATTTCAGTTTAGTAACTTTGATCGAAATCAGGTATCTGATGTCAGAGGAACCGTGTCTGTTACATCCAAAGGAGCTTGCGAAGTATAAATATTAAAAAGAGTAATAATTTATTTGTAATTTGTAATATGTTTATTATTAACAATTCAAATAAAATTTTAAATTTACCGCTAGTATTTTTTTTCAAATTTAAATAGTTGCCAACAGCGCACAAGTTCGGTGGCTAATTTTGATTGGTCCGTTTTATTATTGTTGGTTTCCAATTTGTCAAAGTAAAGTTTCTAATAATATAAATTTAAGTGAATAAATATGATTGATTTTGTTACACATTACTGAAGTGATCAATAAATGAACCTATAGGACGCTAATTTAATTTAAATAATTCAGATTAACGAATTTCAAATAAATATTGATTTTGAGGTTATATTCACTGCTTACGCTTGTCTAGAACCGCATAAAATTGACTTTATTTCTACTTTTAGAATGAAGGTTTCAATTATAATAGGTTCTATATTATATTTACAATCTATAAGTGTATTTGCGAGGCCGAAGAAATCGAAATCGATGACTACGTTGTTAGAAGCAAAATGGGAAGTTACCCCTTTAGTTTTGGAGGTAGCCGAATACCTTGCTGATGAAAATGTTGATTTTTATTGGAGTTTTATCGACTCTGTATGTAATTTGAATCCACCTTTAGCTGACTTAGGTAAAATTCGATATTTTTATTATATAAATATGTTTACTTTTAATCATTCTAGGAAGCGATAAAGAAAAGTATAATGTAATTATGAGACTCGCATCAGATTTAGTTACTGCATCGCAGTTATCAGTTTTAAAGCTAGGTGTATCGTTACATATTTATTCACCTAAAATTGAAATGTTCGCGCAGATGGCAAACGAACTTGAATTGCCACCTTGTCCAATCGTAATCGATGTTGGTGGAAAATTTAGCTGCGATTTGAAAGAAACAAAGGAATTAATTGATAAGGTAGGATATATTACGATTCGTTTGCTTCGTAAACATGTTTTATTCTATTTTATTAGATGAAAAATGATGGCGGTGAAAGAATCTATTTATACAACGTCGATACGCATTATCCGGCTTCAGAAAATCGAACGTTAGCTACCGTGTTATATGGAGAACTTGGAACGGCTGAATTCTGTGCTTTCCATGAACTTTTAAAGAAGGAAGCTCAAGAAGGCGTTATCGATTATATAATTAGGCACTACGTCAAGGTAAATTGCATTGATTTAAATGAAATTTAAATCGACTTGTATCATTTTTTAAAACACATTTTCTCATATCACACAGGAACGTCCAAATAGAAGGCTGAGATTATCTGGTTACGGAGTTGAACTCCAAATGAAATCGACCGAATACAAAGTACAAGATGATACTGAGGTGCGTCAGGACGAGAGATCGGAAGAAGTTAGTCAAGAAGAAGAAGACGTAGAAATTGAAGGCTTCAATTTCGCAACACTGAAGTAGCTCTACGATAACAATCGTAAATGTAAATAATAAGTTTTTCATTTGTAGGAATTTATATCCCGATAATAAAAAGGATTTGGATAAACTCAAAGCATTTTTGGAAGAATCGTCGAATGAGATGACTCCTTTGAAGGTATGGCAGTTCCAAGAGCTCAGTTTGCAAGCTGCCGAAAGAGTTATGAATGCTCCCAGAGATGAGGCGTTGAAGGTTTTTACGAATATTGCTCAGAATTTCCCAATGCAAGTAAGTTGAAATTAAAGAAAACAAATCATTTATTTTTACGAATCCCTCAACTTTGAGAACCTCTTGTATATAACAAAATAATTTATATTTTTAATAGGCTAAAGGTCTTGTAAAAACTATAGTAAATAAAGACCTAAAAGACGAAATGAAGAAGAATTCCGAAATATTTTCTTCCAACCTCAACTTACAACCAAGCGATACAGCCCTATTCATCAATGGGCTCTTCTACGATATCGACTTAGTGGACGTTTATGGAATTTTAGACATCCTACGGCAAGAATTGAGAACTATGGAAGGTCTCCACGATATTGGAATAACTAACAAACGGTTGTCATCGCTTCTCGCATTGGATTTTGGAGAATCCTATGGTGGTTCTCAAGAATTCGCAATGGATATACGAGACTCTGCGATTAACTGGATAAACGACATCGAAGATGATTCCAGGTACCGCAGATGGTCTTCGAATCTGATGGAACTGTTAAGACCTACCTTTCCTGGTATGTTGAGGCAAGTGCGACGAAATTTGTTTAATTTGGTAAGATATTTCCTTAGAAATATAGATGATTTTGTTTAAAATAAAGAATAACGGACCTAGAGTAGGGTTTTGCGGCACTCCGGTTATTTTTGAATGTAGTACATTCACTTTAGTGAGAGTTAAGCATAATACAGCAACGGTGAAAATTTTAAAATGTAAAATATTTTGTTTCATAGAAGGTACCTAACGTAAAAATGTATTTCTTAAAATTTTCTATCTATAGAAGAATTGTAAACTCTATACCTCTAAATATTACGCTTAAGCTTTGTATGGCATAATAAAGTTCATTTATTGCAAATTTAACATTTCTTAAGTGAAATACAAGCAAAAATTGAAGTAAACATGGAAGCTTAGACTAATTTATTAAATAGCTGATTTATTTTAACTAATACAAATAGTTTATTATTAGATTAGATTGGATTCAATATCGAGGTGGCCCTTGACCTATTCCATTGCGACCTTTTCAGATCTATTGTAGTTCCTCTATCATTAGAGACCTAACAGCCTTGTGAGTGATCCCTTTGCGTAGGTTTAGTTCGATAGGCCCAGCCTATCGAGGGCATTCATACATTCTCACACTAGTTTCGACTTTACCTGTACGGAGTCCAGTGATTTTATTACTGCTTGACTGTCTGAATAGATAGCAATAGATCGATAGTTACTTTCTTGCTTGTCTAGTTCTTCGATACATCCCAGCACTGCTGCTATTTCGGCCTGAAATACTGTAGCACTTTGAATTAGGTTTAGCGACTTCGTTATTTTTGGTCTAATCCCGCAGCTTCGACTCCAGTCTTTGAGCCGTTTGCGTACCAGATAGATTCGGCTTTGATAGGTGGGCCTTTTTTCCATTCTTTTCTATCTGGTATTACCGTTTTATAATCCTTATCGTAGCTGTATTTGGAACTAATGCCGTCACTGGACCCACTTGTTATCGGCCCCGTCTTAAGTTCCTTTAACAGTTTCTGACCATGCGATCTAATTATGCGAGGTTGACCATTCATTAGCCTATAGCTTGTTAGCCTGGCCTCTCCTTGAATATGTACATGTAGTGGTTCTAGGTTAAGGATGACTTCCAAAGCAGCTGTCGGCGTGGTGCTATCATGCTAGTCTTTGTATGCCACTCAGCCGCCTTGTTGCCTCCGCGTGCAATGTCTTTGTCCGCCATACCACCGAGCCATATGTTATCATTGGTCTGATGGCTCTCATGTATAACCACAGCATCATTTTTGGGCTTAGTCCCCACGTTTTTCCACACAAGCTTTTACATCTGCCTAAGCCAATAGTAGATTTGTTGATAGTTTTATTGATGTGAAGATTCCATGTAAGTCTTTGATCGAACCATACACTAAGGTATTTCGTTTCTTTGACCAATGGAATCTCCACTCCCTCTAGCATAATGCGTTGCTTTGTGAATACGATGATTTGTGTCTTTTGGCCATTAACTGTAAGCCTTTCCTGTTATCCAGTTATCTACTGTACTTGGGGTATTTTGCATTCTTTCTGATATTACCCCGGCAAATGTGCCTCGTACTACAATTGCTAGGTTGTCAGCATATCCTAGGCAATAAAGGCCTTCTTTGGACAGCTTTGTTATTAGGTTGTCGACGAGAGACGCTCATAAAAGGGGTGACAGTACACCTCCTTGAGGTGAGACCTTGAGGGTTTGATATTAGCCTCCACCAGAGACGCTGCTATTGTGCGTTCCTCCAGGGCGGCCCTTATCCATTGACAGAGTCGTGAAGGGACTCCCTTTTCCTTGGTTGCTTCTATTAAGGAATTCGTGGGAGCGTTTTAAACGCCCCTTCAATATCCAGAAAGGCAGTCATTGCCATCTCCTTATCCTCTATTGACTTAGAGATTAGCCTATTTAGTTCATCTAGCGCTGGGTCTGTTGACCTTCCTGGTTGGTATGCGTATTGACATGCGCTGAGTGGTTGCTTTGTCAGCGTTTCATCTCTAACATACCTGTCCATCAGCCGCTCCAGTATCTTTAATAGAAAGAAGGACAGGCTGATGAGTTTGTAAGGTTTTGATGTTAGGTCAGAGACCCTTCCCTCTTCGGGTAAAAATATGACGTTAGTCATACGCCACTGAATTGGCATGTATCCCCATGCTAAACACTCCGGAAGATTTGAATGGTTGGAACTTTGCCCATCTAATTCTATTTCATCTAGTCACTTTTGCGGCCAGTTTCTAGTCCTCTCGATCTCTGGCCTGTTTGGCCTCTGTTCGAGGGAGGCTCTTGTGACCGTATTAGAATTGTTGAGGCTGGAAAGTGGACCTTTATGAGTTCCTGCAAACTTTCCTCCTTGGTTTCGATGTAGGTATCACCTTAGTTTATTATTAAATTTACAAGTTACTGTAATCTACTAAATGTCTTCATTCAGCAACACTTTTCATCTATTCTGTAAACACTTCACTAATCATTTCTTTGTGAAGAATAGACCATTCTAACAAAAACCATCTTTACTATCAATGTGTAAAACAATTAATTAACTTCCTGCTCCAAACAAAGATTTTAAGCCTCCTATTACTCCTTCCAGAAAGGCTTCCTTAGCTAAAAAGATCTGCCGTATCTTTCCATATATTTTGTTTGGTGTAAATTCTTGAAAAAAAGCAACGCATATGGTTTCAAATCATTGATTTTTGGTCTTCATCTAGGGCGTCGTAGTATTGTTTGACAGGCACATCTTTTATGCGATGAAGCAACTATCCTTGTAATTTTCAAAAATGCTTGTAAATACTAATAAAACAATGAACAGTGTAAGAAAACACCAAAGAAATATTTCCTTATTTTGCATAACGCTGTTTTCTTAAAGTGAATGAACTGTAGTAGATTATTAAAAGTGCGTCGAAATAAATCCAAACCACATCCTTGAGATTCTCTCGTTTTCAGGTTCTTGTTATAAACCCAACGGATCGTGAAGTTAGAGGAATCTTAAAGCTAGTAGAATCATTCGTAGTGCACAGCGCCCCATTGAGGGTCGGTATAGTCTTGAGTGTCAATTCTTCTTCTAGCATCACTGGTCTAGATGATGTTGGTGTGGCAATACTTTGCGGGTTCAACTATGTCATGCAAAACAAAGATTCAGTAGCTGCTTTAGGTTTTTTGCATCAAGTAAGTGCAATGATAAGCATGGAATGGGTCAAAATAATAGTAGTTCCTTTGCAGGTTTTAGGAACGCCAGAAGAAGCCTCCGTAGAAGTTGTAAAATTATTTCTCAGAAAGAAATTCGATGATGACCCGATGGATATTTTGGGAGAAGATTCAGATTACGACTTTGGAAGACGACTTGCTGAAGATTTTGTGCAGAGAACAGGTCTCAAAACTCTACCACAAGCACTACTAAACGGAATCCCTTTACCAAGTTCGCAGATAACTGTGGACGATTTTGAGGAAGCGGTTCTTCAAGAGGTCATGTCTCAAACTCCAGGATTCCAGAAGGCTATCTACAGAGGTCGTTTGCAAGATAAAGACGACGTTTTTGAATACATAATGACCCAGCCGAACGTTATGCCCAGATTAAACGAGCGCATTTTGAACAAGGATAGTTCGGTGAATTTGGACATGTCTGGCAAAGCAAGTTCCACCATGGATGTACAGAATTTGATCAAATTATCTCCCAGAGATATGACAGCGACAGCTTTGGAAAATTTAAAATATTTCACAGTTCCTAGAAAGAATGAAAGGTATTACTCAATAACTTATTGGATAATTGGGGATTTAAATGAGAAAATGACGAAAGATTTATTATTAGCCGCTTTAGAACATTTGGTAAGATTTACTAGCTTATTTGAATCTCAATTAAGCATGTTTCTACAGATTTGTCATTTACAGAAAAACAGTGGAGACGTCAGGATTAGCTTCTTTCCCAACGTAAACGGCGATCAAGATAATTTGATAAACAAGCTCGTTTTAGCGGCATTGAACGAGATGCCAGCCGATAAAGCAGTGACCTACATCGTATCATTATTGAAACAAAGCGGTGATAAGTACGAGATACCTGTAAGACCCTATTGGATGCATTTTGGAGCGATTGGCGTTGTAACTTTTTATTTTTTCACAGGCAGAGTTGAAAAATAAGATAGAATTGCAAGAATTGTCATTGAAAATGCTTAGAATCTATTGCCAGCGTGTGCTCTCGTTCAAAGTGAAGGAAAGGGGCATTGTAGCTAATGGAAGGATTTTGGGACCTTTTGCGGAAAACGAAGACTTCACTGTTGATGATTTTAATCTACTGGAGCAGTTTACAGAAGCTACTTATTTGAAGAAATTAAAAGAAGCCTTGGCTAAGAGCGACGATGATGAAGAAGGTGAATAATTTTTATATTCTTTGTTTAAATTAAACTAATATTCTCAGAAACTCTATGGTTGATAAAATTTTAAGTTTTGACAATATTTCGGTATACTTTTTGCGACTTATATCTGATATTTTTAAATCAGAGGATGCTTTATTCACGAAATCAAAGATAAATTTAAATTTGAATTCAAAGATAAATTTAAATTTAATTTCAAAGATAAATTTAAATGTAAATTCAAAGACAAATTTAAATTTAGATTCAAAGATAAATTTAAATTTAGATTCAAAGATAAATTTAAATTTAAATCAAAGATAAATTTAAATTTGGATTCAAAGATAAATTTAAATTTATACTCAAAGATACATTTAGATTCAAAGATAAATTTAAATTCAAAGATAAATTTACATTTAAATTCAAAGATAAATTTACATTTAAATTCAAATATAAATTCACATTTAAATTCAAAGATAAATTTAAATTTACATTCAAAGATAAAATTTAAATTCAAAGATAAATTTAAATTGAGAGATAAATGTAAATTTAGATTCAAAGATAAAATTTAAATTCAAAGATAAATTTAAATTCAGAGATAAATGTAAATTTAGATTCAAAGATAAGATTAAATTCAAAGATAAATTCAAATTTAGACTCAAAGATAAATTTAAATTCAAAGCTAAATTTAAATTCAAAGATAAATTTAGATTCAAAGATAAAATTTAAATTCAAAGAAATTTAAATTTGAATTCAAAGATAAATTTAAATGTAAATTCAAAGACAAATCTAAATTGGGATTCAAAGATAAATTTAAATTCAAAGATAAGTTTAAATTCAAAGATAAGTTTAAATTCAAAGATAATTTAAATTTAGACTCAAAGATAAATTTAAATCCAAAGCTAAATTTAAATTCAAAGATAAATGTAAATTTTAATTCAAGAATAAATTTAAATTTAGGTTCAAAGATAAATTTAAATTCAAAGCTAAATTTAAATCAAAGATAAATTTAAATTCAAAGATAAATTTAGATTCAAAGATAAAATTTAAATTCAAAGACATTTAAATTTGAATTCAAAGATAAATTTAAATGTAAATTCAAAGACAAATCTAAATTGGGATTCAAAGATAAATTTAAATTCAAAGATAAGTTTAAATTCAAAGATAAGTTTAAATTCAAAGATAATTTAAATTTAGACTCAAAGATAAATTTAAATCCAAAGCTAAATTTAAATTCAAAGATAAATGTAAATTTTAATTCAAGAATAAATTTAAATTTAGGTTCAAAGATAAATTTAAATTCAAAGCTAAATTTAAATCAAAGATAAATTTAAATTCAAAGATAAATTTAGATTCAAAGATAAAATTTAAATTCAAAGACATTTAAATTTGAATTCAAAGATAAATTTAAATGTAAATTCAAAGACAAATCTAAATTTAGATTCAAAGATAAATTTAAATTCAAAGATAAGTTTAAATTCAGAGATAAGTTTAAATTCAAAGATAAATTTAAATTTAGACTCAAAGATAAATTTAAATTCAAAGATAAATTTAAATGTAAATTCAAAGACAAATCCAAATTTAGATTCAAAGATAAATTTAAATTCAAAGATAAGTTTAAATTCAAAGATAAATGTAAATTTTAATTCAAGAATAAATTTAAATTTAGGTTCAAAGATAAATTTAAATTCAAAGCTAAATTTAAATCAAAGATAAATTTAAATTCAAAGATAAATTTAGATTCAAAGATAAAATTTAAATTCAAAGACATTTAAATTTGAATTCAAAGATAAATTTAAATGTAAATTCAAAGACAAATCTAAATTTAGATTCAAAGATAAATTTAAATTCAAAGATAAGTTTAAATTCAGAGATAAGTTTAAATTCAAAGATAAATTTAAATTTAGACTCAAAGATAAATTTAAATTCAAAGATAAATTTAAATGTAAATTCAAAGACAAATCCAAATTTAGATTCAAAGATAAATTTAAATTCAAAGATAAGTTTAAATTCAAAGATAAATGTAAATTTTAATTCAAGAATAAATTTAAATTTAGGTTCAAAGATAAATTTAAATTCAAAGCTAAATTTAAATCAAAGATAAATTTAAATTCAAAGATAAATTTAGATTCAAAGATAAAATTTAAATTCAAAGACATTTAAATTTGAATTCAAAGATAAATTTAAATGTAAATTCAAAGACAAATCTAAATTTAGATTCAAAGATAAATTTAAATTCAAAGATAAGTTTAAATTCAGAGATAAGTTTAAATTCAAAGATAAATTTAAATTTAGACTCAAAGATAAATTTAAATTCAAAGATAAATTTAAATGTAAATTCAAAGACAAATCCAAATTTAGATTCAAAGATAAATTTAAATTCAAAGATAAGTTTAAATTCAAAGATAAATGTAAATTTTAATTCAAGAATAAATTTAAATTTAGGTTCAAAGATAAATTTAAATTCAAAGCTAAATTTAAATCAAAGATAAATTTAAATTCAAAGATAAATTTAGATTCAAAGATAAAATTTAAATTCAAAGACATTTAAATTTGAATTCAAAGATAAATTTAAATGTAAATTCAAAGACAAATCCAAATTTAGATTCAAAGATAAATTTAAATTCAAAGATAAGTTTAAATTCAAAGATAAATGTAAATTTTAATTCAAGAATAAATTTAAATTTAGGTTCAAAGATAAATTTAAATTCAAAGCTAAATTTAAATCAAAGATAAATTTAAATTCAAAGATAAATTTAGATTCAAAGATAAAATTTAAATTCAAAGACATTTAAATTTGAATTCAAAGATAAATTTAAATGTAAATTCAAAGACAAATCTAAATTTAGATTCAAAGATAAATTTAAATTCAAAGATAAGTTTAAATTCAGAGATAAGTTTAAATTCAAAGATAAATTTAAATTTAGACTCAAAGATAAATTTAAATTCAAAGATAAATTTAAATGTAAATTCAAAGACAAATCCAAATTTAGATTCAAAGATAAATTTAAATTCAAAGATAAGTTTAAATTCAAAGATAAATTTACATTTAAATTCAAAGTTAAATTTAAATCAAAGATAAATTTAAATTTAGATTCAAAGATAAATTTAAATTTGGATTTAAGGATAAATTTAAATTTAGACTCAAAGATACATTGAGATTCAAAGATAAATTTAAATTCAAAGATAAATGCAAATTTGAATTCAAAGATAAATTTAAATTGAGAGATAAATGTAAATTTAGATTCAAAGATAAATTTAAATTTAGACTCAAAGATAAATTTAAATCCAAAGCTAAATTTAAAACAAAGATAAATTTAAATTCAAAGATAACTTTAGATTCAAAGATAAATTTAGATTCAAAGATAAAATTTAAATTCAAAGATAAATTTAAATTTGAATTCAAGGATAAATTTAAATCAAAGATAAACTTAATTTCGATTCAAAGATAAATGTAAATTTATATTCAAAGATAAATTTAAATCCAAAGCTAAATTTGAATCTAAATTCAAAGATGAATTGAAATTTAATTTCAAATAAATTTTAATTCAAATTCAAAAATAAAAAGGGAAGAAGATGGATAGAAGCAAAACAGCTGGCTAAAGATAAGAAGCAATGGTCTGCATTTGTTTATAATAATGAGAAATGAAAATGCAATCCTGACGCCCAATTTGGGTAAAAGGGAATTATCGATTATATATGTATCATTTGAAAAATATGAATATGATTTTTTCACATCAAAAGCAGTATGAAAGAAACCCGTCCTAATTTCTTTGGTTTGTTGATGGAACAAATGTCCGATTGTGTAACACACTTCGTATTTATAAGCCATCGTGATTTGTGTCTTGTTGCAACCTCCAGTAAAGATCTTTTACGTACCTACATTGACTCTCTGCATATGATTTTATTCCCTATTTGACAAGTATACTCTGATTATCTGCAATTGTAAACCAATTGTGTGGACTGAGGATCGAACTCATGCAGTTATAATGAAGACCACCCAGATCATAGTTATCCTGTTACAGACGATAAAACATTCTAAAGCCAGTAAAAACTGCATTCAATTTTATGAATACTCTTAAGAAAGAAAGTCTTAAGTACGTTAAATATTATTTTAAGCTAGACGTCATTTAAGATTTTCAATGCCGGCGATCGCTTGACTTTAACAGTAAAACAAATCCCTGCATCCTACAAATACTTATTGTTGTAGGATTTAATGTGTACTTCGAAAAAGTAAAGAAAATGCATTTTTCTTATAAATTGGTTGTTAAGGTTTTTCCTCTCAATAGCTTCTTCTTTCTTAATAGTTTGGAACATCTTAATTTGAAAAAAATGGCAAACATTTAAAATCTATGTTACCGTTTCAGCTTTATCCACCAATTCGTTGCTTAAAATAATATCTCTCCTTGTGGGAAGACCGCAAACAAGGACACGTTTCGATATAACATTTTCTGGTGACAAACATTCCGTGCTGAAATTTCCCGCCGCACATCCGGAAAAAGCCGCCTTCGATATCGTCGCCATAGTCGATCCTGTATCTAGAGGTGCGCAGAAGCTGGGTCCGATCTTGCAGGTGCTACAGGAAGTCCTCAATTGCCACGTTCAGGTGTTTATGAATTGTGTTGAGAAAAATAGCGATATGCCCATTAAGAGGTGAAGGATTTTGCTACTAAGACTTGAGCAATTTTGTTCAATACAGGATGTCCTAAGTCTTGAGGAAGTTAATCTAACAGAGGATGCTATTCGCTAAATAAAAACCGTTTTTTTTTTTACATTTAGAAGAAATTTCTCAAAACTTGGGGCAACCTATATACAATGTGTCCATGAACGGACGTAACTATGCTTATAAACCTCGTATTTCCAGTTTTTACCGATTTGTTCTCGAACCAGAAGTTCACTTTACTGAAGATGGCAGGCAAACAGCAGGACCAATAGCTAAATTCTCTAACATGCCTCAATCACCGCTACTTACCCAAAATATGCATGTCCCAGAAAATTGGTTGGTTGAAGTTATAAGATCTGTTTACGATTTGGATAATATACGATTGGAAAATGTAGACAGTAATGTACATAGGTAATGATTATTTCTCTTTTCTAACATCAGAAGTGTATATCTTTTTGTATCATCGTTCCAGTGAATATGAATTGGAGTACTTACTAGTTGAAGGTCACTGTTTCGAATCAATAACCACCAGTCCTCCAAGAGGGTTACAAATAACATTGGGAACTGAGCAAAAACCTGTCATCGTTGACACAATCGTAATGGCTAATTTAGGCTACTTTCAACTCAAAGCGAATCCCGGAGCGTGGATTCTAAGGCTTCGACAAGGAAGAAGCGCTGACATCTATGATATCGCTAGGTAACATCTTCAACAAATTTTTTAATCAAGATGTTCACAACGTAAAAACATTTTAGTCACGAAGGAACAGATACGCCTCACAATTCTTCCGACATAAAAGTACTTATATCGTCCCTTCGATCTCATATAGTGAAATTAAAGGTTTCGAAGAAGCCGGACATGATGCACATGGATCTCTTATCGGAGGAAGAACCCAGTACTGGCCTTTGGAACTCGATAACTAGGTGAGATTGATACGTGATGAAACAATGCATGTTATTTAGAGATAAATTTTGTTTTTGCATGCACGCAGCTATTTCGTTGAAGAAAGGTAATTGCAAATTTTTCTCTTATTGCTTTTTCTTATATTGTAAAAAAAAAAAAATCATTTTTTTTATTTATTTGCTTTATTTTCGTAATTTTTGCTATTGAATAGGAATTGAAGGAATGTTCTTGGGAATTGTTTTAACAATTATTTTCCAATAATTAGATTATCTCTTCTAGTAATGGATAAATTTCAAAACATATCTTGGGTGGATTTTCTATTCAGTTAAACACATGGCGCCCTCTAGAATATTATATTATCGGAATAAAATTCATATAAATCTATTTCAAAATAGAGACTAGCTCACTTAAAGTGGAACTCGAAATAATTGGTTTTTAAAAAAAGTTTAAGTATATCAAGAAGCTCAAATGGAACATGGCATTTTTTCATCACAACCCCCTCAAAAAATTTGCACGACTTTTAATTTTCTCTTAGAATATAATTTGAATTATATTACAGACTTAAGGATTATGCAAATTATTTTCGGAAAAAATATTTAGCATAATAGCCGGTTCCCCCCTATATATATTTTAAATATTTAACTTAAATATTAACTTCTCAAATGACTAAAACGCTAGTAGTGGTCACTGAATCTATAGAGTTTAATAGTAATTCTAATTGATCGAAAGTAATCCTAGGGGGCGCTTTTAGCTTAAAAGAAAGGAATCTATAATCCAGATTATCAAAGATTAAGCTCTTTGCACATTTGTAGTTGTATTTTTGTCTAATAGAAGAACACAGCGTTGCCTAATTTGAACAAAGTTGAAAATTAGACAGTTTATAATACAGGGTTGTCCAAAAAGATGTTACCACCTAAATGGGATTGACTTTTATTTTAATAACAACACACATTATATATACAAGTCCAAATGAAATGAAGTTAGCCAATGCACTCCTTCGACCTGTACTCCTTGGTTCTCCATGTGTGAAGTCTTTTCACCATACAGGCCAGCTCCATCACACATTTCCTTAGGTACAGAGCGGACAACCGTTGTTATGCGTTCTTTAAGGTCATTAATGTCAATAGGCCTTGTAGCATACACACGTTCTTTCACCATTCCCCATAGCCAGAAATCACATGGAGTCAAGTCTGGTGACCGTGTTGGCCAAGGCAAAGGTCCAGTTCTTCCAATCCAGCGTCTACCAAATGTATCATCCAGGTAACGTCGAACCGCTAAGGAATAATGCGGTGGTGCTTGCTGAAAGTAACCAGATGTTATGATACGGAGGGGAAGATTGTCTACAACATTAAAAAAATATGGACCAAGTAATCCAAACTTCGAAATGCCACACCATACGTTAACTTTCGGAGAGGATCTAGTGCGCCCTTTTAGTTCATGGGGATTGTCTGCATTCCAAATGACGCGATTGTGCTTATTCGCTTTGCCGCTGACATGAAATGTGGCTGCATCCGACATAAAGGACACAACATTAGGGTCTATGTTCGTCATTTCTAATAACACTTCTGCGGCCCGTACAAGGACCTGCATCATTTGAATGTGGTACGGCTTCGTTCCCAGATCTAAGTGGAGAATTCTTAAAACACTTGTCCGCGCGATATCGGTTTCCAATGCTAATCTCGTACTTGACTTTCCCGGGCTCCTAATCATTGTGCCTTGAACATTTATGATGTTATCTTCCGTTCGAATATTTCTGGAACGTCCACTGTTTCCTTTACAGTCATTGGTCACAGACCCTGTACGCACAAATTTCTCATGAAGTCGACGGATAGTTAAACGGCTTGGAGGATCCTTCTGAAACCATTGCTGAAACTTTTTTGTTACCAATGAGAGTGACCCAAACACTTCCATCCAAGCTGCTACCTTCCTTCTCTCTTCCAAAATAAGTCGGATGGCCATATTTAGTCTGCAACAATAGAAAATTAGAAAATTATGTAGTACCATATTAGTGGTAACATCTTTTTGGACAATCCTGTATATAAATAAAGTATGCATTTTTTAAATTTCGCGGATGATTTAAGTTGGTTGTTCCGGTAATGAAGGACATATTCGCCGATTTCTTAACGTAATACAGACGAATATGTCTTGATCCAAAATAAAAAGTATGTGCGGTATTAAGAGACAATTGTATGAAGAATTAAAGAAAAATAAAATCAACAAGGAAACATACACAACATTTTGTGATCGTCTCAAGCAGGAAATTGAAAATTCGCGAAGGAGCTCGTACGCGGAGTACATCAGTAATTCCGTGAATAAGTGCAGGGCAACGTGGGATATTGTCAGACAGATTCAGGGCTCTGTCAATCATCATCCGTTTAATTTGAAAGATTTCGGTGGGAACAGCCAAGATGCTAAACATACTTTGGATAGCATTAATGACTACTTCATTGAGTTCTGTGATGGTTTCGAAGACAACAAAGAAGCGCTAGTAGAATCAGAATTAGTTAAATACGTCCCGGATTCACTGGCATTGTATCTGGCCGACAACAATGAGGTAGTAAGCATTATCAATAGCCTGAACAACACCAAAGCGACTGGAAAAGATGGAATTCCGGTTTCTATGCTCAAGTCTTGTTCTGAGATTCTAGCACCCCCCTTGGCCCACATAATAAATACTATTTTTTAAACCGGCAAATTTCCGGAAAAACTTAAATACAGTATAGTTAGACCTATTCATAAAAAAGGAGACAAAGGAGATGTGAACAATTACCGACCTGTGGCGCTTGTTTCAAATATATCCAAAATTATTGAGAAAATTCTATATGACAGAATTATGGAATTTGTGATCAAACATGGTGTTTTGCATCCAAATCAAAATGGTTTTGTAAAAAAAAGATGTACCATGCGAGCGGCGTTTCAATTCCTAGAGGAGGTTCTCACTGGTATGAGCAACAAAGAAATCACTGCTTGTGTTTTCATGGATTTGTCCAAGGCATTTGACTGTGCATCACCGTTTACTCTTGCATAAGCTAGAAAAAATGGGAATTAGAGGCGTGGCATTGGAGCTAATGGGGTCTTACCTCACAAATAGAAAACAGGCTGTAGTGCTTTATGATGCATCTGGTGCGGAGGTTTCATCATCCTGGCGAATAATTCGTTTTGGTGTTCCTCAGGGCTCCACTCTCGGTCCGCTCTTGTTCCTTTTGTACATCAATGATCTACCAGAAGTTATTGACGGCTTAGCTATTTTGTATGCAGATGACACCTCGTGCATTGTTCGGGAGCGTACCTGTGGACAAATAAAAAATACATTAGAAAATAACTTCAAATTCATACATGCCTGGTGTAAAACAAATAGATTACAACTGAATACCAATAAAACTAACATTCTTTTGTATAACGCAGATCCAGTCGGCTTCAACGTAAAATATAACGAAGAACAACTTACTTGTGTAAAACAAGCACGCTTCCTCGGAGTCGTAGTTGATAACAATTTATCTTGGAAACCCCACATAGATGATCTTGCTGCAAGGTTGAGTGGTTTCTGCTACAGTCTGAGAGTGATTTCACAAAATGTCGATGTTCGGACTGCGCTGAGTGTTTATCACGCGTGTGTTCAGTCTCGGCTTCAATACGGAGTTATCTTTTGGGGTAGCGCTGTAGATGCGAAAAGAATATTTATGTTACAGAAGAGATGTGTTCGGGCAATATTTCAATTAAAAACTAGAGACTCGTGTAAATCAGTATTCAAAGACTTTAATATACTTACCTTACCATCGATTTATATACTAGAATCTGCACTGTTTGTAAAAAGTAACAGTGAACTGTTTCAAAAATATGTACCGGACCACGAGCAGAATACACGAAGTAAAGATAGCTTGCATTTGCTACCTCCGCAAACTCATCTGACAAAGGTGCAAAGACAGGTTGTGTGGCAATGTATCGCAATATATAACCGTTTACCCAATACTTTAAAACAAATGCCGCTTTCCAGGTTTAAAATAAAGCTCAAGACATTATTATCTAGTCGGCCATTTTATACGGTAAATGAGTTTTTAAATGCGCCTCATTTATTATAGTTCGTACATTTTATTTATATATTTTATCTTTTATATTTACATATTCAATGTTTGTTGATTTATATGTTTATGTTTTTATATTTTATACATACTGTGACGTATTCTATGCATGTGCATTATGGAATAAACGATATTATTATTATTATTATTATTAAATCATTCGCGAAAACTAAAAGGTACCAACTCTGTACAGGGTGAGTTGGAAGGAACGGACCAAACTCCAGGAATGTATTGTACACGTGAAAATAATGTAAAAAAACTCATATGTTCTTATTCGATTTTCATTTGTTTTCAAGTTGTAGCGTAATTAAAAAAGCGTTTTTGTGAATGGTCCAAATTTGCGCTTGTTTTCGAGTTAATACGTCTTAAATAAAATAAAAATATCCTTGCATTGACTATCCATTTAAAACAAAAAGTCAGATACGTTCGACATTAACTGTTTTTTTCGCTTCTTACCAAATGTACTAGAATAACTCGAATTTTTCATAAAATGTACTTATTATTTCATTATTTTAGGTTTAAAAATTTCAAATATACGATAAATAGTAGAATTATACTTAACGGTAGGACTGTAGACGCTTATGATTCTTATGATACAGGTTAGAATAACTTTAAGCGCCATCTCGTGCGGGAACATCAAATTTCTTTTTAAAAAATGAGTCGTATCTTTCCTTTTATTATTAATTATATTTTTTCATTCATTGATTACAAGCATTAAGTTGGGAAATGTAGTGATATCTTACTTAGAGATAATTTACAAAAATACCACTTGCGATTTTTGGATCGTTAAACATGCGCATCTTATTATTAAAAAACGATAAAGAGGGTATCTTAACGTAGATTGTAATGTAAAGCATTTAATCGTCATCTTAAATTTATATATCTTACGATTTTCATCCATAAAGCTCATTTGGAAGTACAGAAGAGGAGCCTGAAGATAAGCTGAACATATTCTCGCTAGCTTCCGGTCATCTCTACGAAAGATTTTTGAGAATTATGATGGTTTCAGTGTTGAAACATACGAAAACACCAGTTAAATTTTGGTTCCTAAAGAACTACTTGTCACCACAAATCAAGGTACCCCTTAGAAAATATTTTTTCAATATTCTGTTTACTCGTTTAATTCATTTTAAAGGATTTCCTACCTTATATGGCGAAAGAATTAGGTTTTGAGTACGAATTAGTGCAATATAAATGGCCTAGGTGGCTTCACCAACAAACTGAGAAACAAAGGATTATATGGGGATATAAGATTTTATTTTTGGATGTACTATTTCCTTTGGATGTTAAAAAAATCATATTTGTAGATGCCGATCAGGTAATTTTTTCTTTTGGGAATCTTTCCTTAGAATTTCAATCGAACCTGACACTTTCCGCTTGCCGGACGGGCGTGCTAATCACGACACCACGAGGACCTTGATGTCTGAAACGTGCGTTTTATTAATACCTATTTATTTTATCTGCAAATATATCGTAATATTTCGACAGACATTTTTATTTATATTTATTTTATTATGACATATTTTTAGATAAAATAACAAGTAGGTACTAAAAGAGTGAACGTTCCTGTTATGAAGGTCCCCGTGGTGTAGTGGTTAGCACGCCCGTCCGGCAAATGGGAAGGTGGTGAAATTTTATTATTAATTACATGGGAAATTCCAAGGAATTATAGATTTTCACAATTCACCAACGCAAGCCAAAATATATTATTGGGAATCTTTATTTGCAACATTTTCTGTATTTTCGTCCATTTAGGTGGTTCGTGCTGATATGAAAGAACTTCAACAACTAGATCTAGGTGGCGCTCCCTACGGTTACACGCCCTTCTGCGATTCTCGCCGCGAAATGGACGGTTTCAGATTTTGGAAGCAGGGTTATTGGAGGAATCATTTACAAGGAAGGAGCTATCATATTTCAGCGTTGTATGTAGTGGACCTAAAACGTTTTAGGCGAATAGCAGCTGGTGATCGATTAAGAGGACAATATCAAGCCTTAAGTCAAGATCCCAACAGTTTATCTAATCTTGATCAGGACTTACCTAACAATATGATCCACCAAGTTGCTATAAAATCCTTACCACAAGAATGGTTGTGGTGTGAAACCTGGTGCGATGATGATTCAAAGAAACGAGCAAAAACTATAGATTTGGTAAGTTTATTGGGCGTAACCAAAAATTAATGCTAATATAGCTCGTGGTATTGGTGGAATCATTCCCGGCAAAAACAGTGTAGCAGAGAAAATAGCGCTAGCACACGAACATGTTTCTGCCTACCCGGCGTCATCGGCGTGGTTCTTAGCACAATTTTCTGCGGTTACAATTGCGTTTGCCTCTCAGTTTATGCTGCTAATCTCCAAAACAGCACTGAATATGTCTTTCGGCGACACCTATCGCCAAGAGACACAGTCACGCCGTCCCAGAGGGTAGCAAGACAAACCGGAGTGTAGATGTCCACCATCTATCGGGCAGCTCCTGGGCTGCCAAACGCAAGGGGGCGTTGTGCCTAGGCACAGCGACATCTATACGTGCAAATGATTCCTCAGGCACAACGCTCCCTTGCGTTTGGCAGCCCAGGAGCTGCCCGATAGGTGGTGGACATCTACACTCCGGTTTGTCTTGCTACCCTCTGGGATGGCGTAACTGTGTCTCTTGGCGATAGGTGTCGCCGAAAGACATATTCAGTGCTGTTTTGGAGATTAGCAGCATAAACTGAGAGGCAAACGCAATTATTAGCAGCAGAAGATTGTGCTCAGAACCATGCTGATGACGCCGGGTAGGCAGAAACATGTTCATGTGTTAGCGCTATTTCCTCTGCTACATTGTTTTTGCCGGGAACGGTTCCACCAATACCATGAGCTATATTAGCATTAATTTTTGGTTATTGTTATTAGGCATTCTTTCCACGTGTATTATTGGGTGTAATTCAAATTAAAAATCTGATACTAGTGAAATGATTGTAGTGTAATAATCCAATGACGAAAGAAGCAAAATTGACAGCGGCCGTGAGAATATTACCGGAATGGAAAGGTTACGATGAGGAAATTCGAGAATTACAGAAGAAAATTGATTCTGGTCAATTGGATTCAGATAGAGAAGTTGATACGAGAGGTAAATTTATGAATAAATGATAAAAATATTGCTAATTCTTTCGACAAACGCTAAAGTATCGGGACATTCCGCACCACACGTTATTTGATTAATTCGGAACAATTGTTTCGGGAATTCCCGGATTCTCGAAACATTTGTTCCGAATTTGTTCAAATTTTGCTATCGTTATTATTAATTTTCTTGGATTATATTTCAGAACACAGGGATGTACATACGGAGTTGTGATGAACATGTAGGATGGTAATTATTAATAAAATTTTGTAAATTTTAATTTCTAATTAGTGATAGTGATAAAATATTCTTTTTTATTGTGATTTGTTACCGTTTTCTCTTCGAAACCGTGCCCGACTTGTATTCTTTTTTTTTTATAAGCAAAAAAGAAAAGAAAAATTGAAAAGAATCTATTCCTTGCGTCTTCATTAAAATTATTCAAATAAAGATGTGATTTTGTTGCTGGAGTTTTATTTTTATTAATTATGTCCTCGTCCTAATTCATCTTTTAACATATAAAGAAAAAAGTAGTTATAACAAGTAAAGAGTAAACGCCTATGGTCTTTTGTACGAAGTAGGAAGGGAACTACACGCATACCCGGTAGATTGGTGCTCGATGGAGTAGCCCTCGACGATCCTCGACAAATTGTTGACGCTTTTGCAACAGTATTTTCTCAAGTTTATACTTTGTCCAACGTTACCGACCCTCCGCCCAATCTTCCACAACTACAATCGTTTAGTTTGGTTCCGACAACAGAAGACGAATTGGTTACAATTATGGCTGCCTTTCCAGATAGGGCCACCGCGGGCGATGATTTGGTGCCGAGCTTCTGTGTTAGGAATTTATGTAATGCCTTTGCGATACCTTTATGCCAGATTATTAATCTTGCCATCAGGACTTCCACTTTTCCGGATAGATGGAAACGTGCACGAATTGTACCTGTCTTCAAGAAGGGAGATTCTACTCAAATTCGAAATTATAGGCCCATCGCTATACTTAATAACTTTGCGAAGATTTTTGAACATATTATATATACTACGATATACAGGAATACTCGCTCACATATCGCAACTTGCCAACACGGCTTTGTGAAGGGACGCTCGACAGTAACAAACCTGGCCTGTTTCACACAATTTATAAGCGAAACTTTAGATGACTGCGGACAAGTTGACGTTATCTTTACCGACTTCTCACATGCATTTGATACTCTCAGTCATGAATTACTTCTATATAAACTGGACTCGTTTGGTTTAGCTCCCAACTTCTCCTTGTTAATTAAATCTTACTTGGTAAAAAGAACTAACTATGTATTTTATAATGGATTTAATTCGTTTGAATTTGTATCTAGCAGCGGTATCTCACAAGGATCCAATCTTGGTCCATTGATGTTCATTCTATACATAAACGACCTCTTAACATCCTTATCTTGCCATGTCCTCGCTTATGCCGACGATGTTAAACTGTTTTGTAATATTAACTGCCAACAAGATATCGAGAGTCTTCAGACGAGCATTAATATACTGACCGAGTGGTCAAAATCCAATACACTGACATTAAATTCTAGTAAATGTAATTTTATGTGCTTCACGAGAAAAACAAATCCATATATCTCCACTTATCAAATCAACGATATTTCCATCGACAAGATTACCAATCTTAGAGATCTAGGTGTCACTTTTGATGCAACTTTATCGTTTAGCATACATATTGAACAAATTTGTTCATCTGCCTCTAAAATGATGGGTTTTCTTATGAGAACGTCCAAATACTTCAATGACGCACTAGTGCTAAAATCCCTTTATTTTGCATTTGTACTCTCGAAATTGGAGTATGCCTCTATTGTTTGGTATCCTTTCTATATGTCCCATCAAGCTCCAATTGAACGTGTTCAGCGTCGATTCCTCAAATTCTTGTCGTTCAAAGTTAATGGCGAATATCCGCCTTGGCATACTTCTTACAACACCCTTCTCGAATCGCATCAATTTCGTTCATTGTCATCCCGTCGTGATTACCATAGCGCCCGATTTTTACACAAATTACTAAATGATAGGATCGACTGTATGCAGCTGGTCTCCCACATAGGATTCAACGTACCTCGAATAGCATCTCGTTATGCTCCAACCTTTACTATGCCGACACCGAGGACCAATCTTCGTTTGCGGTCGCCAATCTATCACATGATCAGGAACGCTGAGAAGATATTTAGTGATATTTTCACCGGAGAGTTGGCGCCATGATACACGAAACATAATAGTTTTTTGTATAGTTATGTCATGTTTTTCAATCAATATGTATTGTGTTCACAATGTGTATATTTGTCCTGTAATTGGGTTTACCTGTTGGACAATAAACATTATTATTATTATTATTATTATTATTATTATTATTATTATTATTATTATTATTATTATTATTATTATTAAAGAGATCCAGAAGAGGTGGATAACCACCTTTAAACTGGAAAAAAAAAATAATTACCAAACTTTCTATTCAGGACATTTTTCACATGAGGACTTTAGCAAATTATAAACATTGTGGGCTACTTTTGTGTCAATCCCTATTTTTTTTATGAAAATAAATTATTTTGTTCTAACATAAATACGCTTGATCGTGTTTGTTTCCGCTTTGCTTGGGTTTTACGAAAAATGAGTCTTCTAAAGGGTTCCGTGATGAAAAAAGTTTGAGAACCGATGCAATAAGGCACTCTAAAGGTACCTCTAATATAAAGTAACTTTTTTACGTAAGATTTATTTCTTAATTTGATTTTCTCTTTGATTAAATCATTGAATTTGTATCTGACGATTTAATATGTATTAGCTAGATTATTTATATCCTTTAACGCTAAATGTTATTTATATTTTATATTTTACTGTTTATAATTACCTTACATTCTCTCTTTATCGGCCAACATGGTAAAAAGACCAATTTAGTATTTATTGGTTTGGTAACTTTTTATCCTTTTCCGGCAATAGAGACGATATTCGTAAACATTACGTAAAAAATTAGCGAATATGTCCTTTATTGCCGGAACTGCCAACCTAAATCATCCGCGAAATTTAAAAGATATCAAATGGCGACTGTATGACGTTGCAGAAAATTGGACGGGAAAACAAAACAAGAAAAAATCAAATCGAATCATTTATCGAACGCAGCAACCAGAATTTAAGTCTAACTATGCGAGTAACAAAATGTAATCGTCTGCGGCAATCAAATTGGACGTCAAATGAAAAGTCTAATAATGCTGTAAAATATATTCTTTTGTTAGCACTACATTTTGTTAGTTATTTTAATACTTGGGGTTGGTGTCCCTGGATTTCTAAGTTGCCTATTCAATTACCGTTAAGTTCATAGAGAAGCGACAACTTTTCACTTCACAATATAACGATGCGCATACGTCTCATCACTGGACGATAATCTTCAAACTGGAGCAACTATCACTAAACTGTTAGAAATTAATTTGGAGATTTGCACGAACGCCAAATTACGTCAAATTAATAGTCAGAGTTTGGGGTTTTAACTACAAGAACACTATTTTTGTAATGCGCATGCTCCGACGATTTCAAATGATTTTAAATCGCTGCAGAAACAAACCTATAAAAAACCCAAACTGATTTTTTCTTTAAAAGTTACAATTGGTGGTGCTTTCGCCACTGTCATTATTGTAAACTTTTGTAAGTCCTGTTTTACACGTCGCGATTTATTGGACAATTAATTGAACAAGTACTTAACCAAGAAATCGGTAGAAATATACTGTTTTACATTCTACAATAAATTGAACAATCGATATATTTCAATAATCGAATGAATCGAAATAATCATTTAAAATAATCGAATGATTATTCGAAATTTACTAACGGTTTCGATTATTTGACAGAATCCGAGTGACGAGTGAATTATTTCGAAACTCAAAACCTGGAAGTTTCGAATACAGATCTCGAATCGTTTATGGTTATTGATGGTTAGAGTCCGTTCAGAATGAGACGGTGACATTACGTCGCATGCGCACAAACCTGTTCTTACTCAAATTGCCATCGGATTACCGTTTTTCTAGATGTCATTATTGTCGTAATATATTTGTTATTAATGGTTTTAATTTTCGTATATTATAAATTTTCTGTTCTATATTTTTAGTAAATACTGGCCTAATGAAGTGTTCTCTCGATTTCCCCCCGCGTAGAAATTGGTGACGTAATGTCACCTCCTCATTCTGAACGGACTCTAACCATCAATAACCATAAACCATTTGGTAATATGATCGGTATTACAGAAAACTCTACAACTATATTTCCTAAGTTCGACATCTTGTTATTAGATGGCGCCATCCATCAAAAATAAACATTTGGAAGTGCTTCACTAATACAAATATTTTTGTACAACAAACATCCAGAAAAGAGATTACTAAATCCTTTAATTTAAATCAGAGTTTTATAGGAAAAATGAAATTCCACTTCTACAGAAATTTTTATTCAAATTTGCTACAAAATAAAATTAATATGTAATATATACAGAATATAGGAATGTATTACGATCTAATCTACACATAGATCGTAGAATTTGATCTATTCTTTTTATTAATAGCAGAATATTAGGCTACGTAAGGTGTTTTTTTTTTGTCTTAATAGTATTATGTTCATTTTACATGTTTTACGTATTCAATCGTTACCTGACTGGAAGCTAAAATTATAATTGATTTTGCAATTGTTACTCATTCGTTTTTGATATTTTTAATCTCTTTAGAGGATATATCATTATCTTTTTTACTTCAGAATCCTATCTTTAAAGTGTGTATTGCTCTATTTCAGTAAACTTTAAACGCATGTAATTTATTGATATATCTTCCAAATAGTCGTTAGTTATAGGTAATACAGTAACTTGATTTCTTTCATTCTACACTCGAAATGTGAACGTCTTAATTCATAATACTGTCCTTCTAAGCATCTTTATTTTGTACAATAGGATATCGAACTCTACATTCCTAAAACATTAGCTACATTCGTAAACTTTTGTCGTAGTTTTGCAAGTTTTACATTTCACGTAGCAGCAGGAGTAATATTTGCATTGACATCTTTCGATTTTTTCTTCTACTACCGTTCTATATCCTCTTCCGCAACAGAGCTGTCGACAGCTGTCTGTCCCGTTCGATGTAACGTTGCATCTCCTGTAAAATTTAAGAAAGAAAAGTATAATAAGGGGGAAATGTTTAATGATTAGTATTAATTTGTACTTAGAAAATATTACAGGAGATACTAAATTATGTCGTTGATTTGTTTTCTGAAAATAATGAATTTTTTCCCCATACAGATTGTCTCAAATTTATGAGGTTAATTATACGAGGTGGGCGCCATAAATTCTTGGCCTGACTAGGGGGGTGATAAGCTAGAAGAAATATTGTGTAAGGTTATACAACAAGCATGGAAGGAAGAAATAATGCCTAAAAGAAAGAAGCTGTAATTTGCCCGATCCAAAAGGGGATGTGTCAGAGTGCGGAAATTATAGGGGTAGAGCGTTATTAGATGTAACTTATAAGATACTGGCAATAGCTATAAAAAAAGACTCGAGGAAATAACTGAACAGAGATTGGGAGAATACCAATGCGGTTTCCGGAAAAATAGGTCGGTAATGGATCAAGTCTTTACCCTTAAACAAATTATGGATAACAGTATCGATCAAAAGCTGCCACTCCATATGGTCTTTATAGATTTCAGACAGGCCTATGATACTGTAAAACGAAATAGGGTATATGAGGCAATAGTAAAACTGGAGGTAACAAATAAACTTTACAAGAAACAGACTATAAAGTACAAGTGAATGGGCATATTTCGGGAGGTTTTAACGTCAGAAGAGGACTAAGGCAAGGAGATCCCTTGTCAACGACATTGTTTAATATAGTACTAGAAAAAGCAATTCTAGACAGCCAAATATCAATTAGAAGAACAATATATAGTCAGCAAGGACAAGCCATGGCCTATGCAGATGACATAGTGATTCTTGTCAGAAATAAAGAAAATATAATAAGGGCAATAAGAGAGATTGAGCTATCAATCAGCAAAGGATAAATGATTAAGAATAAATGAGGAGAAAACTAAATATATGGCTTTAGAAGGAGTACAAGGAAGAATGCAAGGGACAACACTAGAAGTAACTTCAGAAGATGGAACACATTATGGTTTCAGAAAAGTAGAAGGATTTAATTATTTAGGCGCAACAATAACGAATAAAGGTGAAGAAGGCACAGAGATACAAGAAAGAATTGCAAAGGGAACTAAATGTATGGCGTCACCGAATAAAGTCTTAAGATCTAAAAACACTTAAAGGAAAATTAAAATTAGAATCTATAAAACGATTATAAGGCCAATCGTTACGTATGAAAGTGAATTATGGAAGTTAAACCAAAAAGAAAAATCAATGTTAGAAGTTTGGGAAAGGAAAGTATTAAGAAGAATATATGGAGGCAAAAAGGACGAAGAATTGTGGTTGAGAAGAACTAATAAGGATCTGACAGAATTATATAGTGAGCCATCAATAACAGCTGTGGTCAGAGCGCAAAGAATGAGATGGCTGGGACATGTTGGGAGACTGCCGGAAGAGAGCGTTCCAAAGCAAGTGCTGATGGGAGGAGTCACTGGAAGGAGGCGGAGAGGACGACCACGCACAGGATGGTTAGAAGCTGTGGAAGTTACGGACTAGAGACAGATGGCGAGGGATAAGAAGAGATGGAGAAATTTATGCAACAAAGCTATGGGCCTACTTGGCCTGGAACGCTGATTTTATATATATATATATATATATATATATATATATATATATATATTGAAACAGTTCACTAAAACCCTTACCACAACACTTAATTCGTACTGGACGCACGTTTCGATAGCCAAGCTATCATCATCAGCAGCAAGATTGAACTAACAAGCTAAGTGAAAAACTAACCTTATGAGGAAAATAAAATTATGCAATATGTAAATTTAAAATCGTAAAATTTAATGAGCCGCTTCATTGCACAGGACTATAAATAGCCTAAAGGTAAATGAGCCGAATGACGTGAGTTAATAAATCCTAGATTACAATGAAGCGGTTCATTGCACATGGTTAAAATTACAACTAAACATGATTAAACATGATGTAACAAAGGATAAAGGCTGGAATTTAGTGGTCCTAAATCTGAATTCATTAAGTGAGTTTTGTTTTTGTAAATTTCCATGCCTTCATAACAATTTAATTGAGAAGTACTCCTTACGTTTTTAATTAACTTTATATTATCAACATTATGGTTATTTTCAAGAATATGTAGGGCAACGCTAGATTTATCAAACCTGAATTTGAGATGAGCCAAATGTTCTTTGTACCTAATTTTGATTGATCTTTTTGTCTGCCCAATATACACTTGATCACAATCTTTACATGAAATGTTGTAAATTCCTGATTTATCCATGTTATCCACTGGGTCTTTGGAATTTCCTAAAAGGTTTTTAAGGTTATTGCTCGAAGAGAAAACAATCTTGCGGTCAATCTTAGAAAAGATTTTTTGAAGACCCTTGGTGTAACATGGATAAAAGGGTAATTTAACATATTTCTTATTATTACGGCCGTCAATGCGTTCTAATGTGCTTACATTTCTAATTCTTAATCTATTCTTATGTTTCCTAATAGTATTATAGACGACATCTTCAGAGAATCCGTTAAAGTTAGAAATATTGATGATTTCTTTTAGTTCATTTTGATATCTATCTTTCGTTAAAGGAAAATTGAGTAACCGGTGCACCAAAAAGTTAATAGCCGAAAGTTTGTGTTCATATGAGTGATTAGAATCCTGTAAGATGAATCTATTATTACTAGTAGGTTTCCTATATACGTCTATTTCTAACTTATTTTTATTTCTTATTACTAACATGTCGAGGAAAGGAATCCTGTTGTCTTTTTCTTCTTCGTGGGTAAATTTGATAGAGGGAAATTTTGAGTTAAGTTGTTCTATGAAATCCGTTATTGAACATTTACTGATGTCAAAGATGCAAAAAATGTCATCGACGTATCTGATCCAAAGCCGAGGGAAATAAGCGAAAGTATTCTTCAGGTTAGTTAAGGTTAGTTTTTCACTTAGCTTGTTAGTTCAGTCTTGCTGCTGATGATGATAGCTTGGCTATCGAAACGTGCGTCCAGTACGAATTAAGTGTTGTGGTAAGGGTTTTAGTGAACTGTTTCAGTGTTACTTTCCCATATTAAAAAAGCTTCACCATTGCTGTTGTCTTTCTCTTCCTCCCACATTTCCCTTTTCTCTTCACCTCAATCGTCCCAGTGTCCCTTTTTTGCTCCAAAATTTGACTTTTGCAAGCGGGTCCTTATAAGGTTAGTTTTTCACTTAGCTTGTTAGTTCAGTCTTGCTGCTGATGATGATAGCTTGGCTATCGAAACGTGCGTCCAGTACGAATTAAGTGTTGTGGTAAGGGTTTTAGTGAACTGTTTCAGTGTTCCAGTGCCACAGTTTTAGAGTATCCGTTTATATATATATATATATATATATATATATATATATATATATATATATTTATAAAATTAACACCCGGAAATTTAGTAATATTTCTTGCATACATTGCGTTAAGAAATTAGCGAATATGTTCGCTATTGCCGGAACTACCAACTTAAACCGTCTGTGAAATTAAAAAAGGTTTACTGATTCAGTGCTGCCAACTCCAAAACCTGAAATACATTAAGCAAGTATTATTTATCCACTAAAAAAATGTTTTTATATAATATATAAAATATAATGAAAATACAAACTCAAATAATACGTTCTTATACTATGTATAAATTGAGCTTTGTGTTGTACCCCAGTTGCAATAGCAACTCCTTAAAAAACTCTCGAATTCAACGAAAAAACAAACATATTTATTCTTCCCAAAGAAGAATTAGCGCTTCGAGAAGTCAGTTACAATTGCGCGATCGAACATCCTTGCCAATTCTCCATCTATCACGCTCTGTTCAATAAACCAATTGAAAGTTAACACAGTTCGAAAGGAGGAATATAATGTATTCGTTTTTTTCTATCCTCCGTCTGCATTTTAAATGCTTTTCAACATTCGAAATTGAATTTCGGCATCAGTAGTTAATTCTTTTCTGCGCTTCCGGTTCGGGACGCGATATCTTTTCGCAGTTAGAATTCGGACGTTTGTCGGGAAAAAAAGAGGGGAAAGGCAGAGACTCAAATCTAAAATCTCTCGACGAAGGATGGTGGAGCGTTTTGTAGTCGGTTTTAATTTAATAAGTCGTTATCGTTTTTCTTTTCAGCCGGGAAAATTTATACCGGACCTAAAATATTTTTATTGTAACGGTAATGACAGTTTTTATCCGTTAAAATGTGAAAATACGATTTGATTACGAAAAAATGTAATAAAGAGTGGATTTTGGGTTGTATAATCTGAATCTAGTTTATTACTAAGTTTTAACTTATATAACATTACCATTATCCGAGGATATTGAGTTGAATCATAGTCATTTAGAAGTGTCCCGGGATGGTAATACTAAATTTAACGTGGCAACACTGTGCAATTGGGGAGCTTGAGTTCCTTATTCTGTCGATTATTATAAAGTTACTAATTTGACAGTTATTAATTAGACATTTCAATAATTTTTTTAAAGTTTTTGGTAGTTATTTGTGTCACAAGAGACGTACGTGCAGTTTTGCGGTTGAGCAATATATCCGTGACTACAAAAGCACTTACGGTTCGAGTGTCGTATTATTTGTTTCCTGCTTCCGGCCTAAAATTTTGACAAAATCAGCTTTTTACGAAAATATTTGATATTTACTTATATAGAGGAACTGGTCCACATATGGAACCTGTATGAAATAATGGCACCCAGTGTTTCGCTAAAGCTACTAGCAGCATCCAACGTAATTTTCGTCTGTCTAAGTTACAGACCATTTCTCACGAAATGGCTAGTTCGATGTTAGTTCATTGATCACTAACGCTGGCCACGAGCGGTACCGCGCATCGGCGTAGAATCAGTTCGGACCGAGAGGAACGGTAGTATTACTTCGTCTGCGGAGCAGTACGGACATTTTCGCTGCCGGTTATTTGCGCAATTGTTTATCTGTCCTAGAAAAATTATGATTTCGTCAGCAAAACGACCGCGGTCGGACAAACTTCGAAAATTTATTGCAGAAATTCCAGACTTAATATATGAAGGTGCCAAAATTAAATGTGTAATCTGTAAAATCCCGTTAATGTGTTGGTCCAAACAACATTGTCTACGACACGTAAATAGTGAAAAGCATGTCTCAAAAAGAAATTGCGCACGAGACAATTAAAAATTTATATTTAATTTATGCGTTACGTTTATCGCATGTAATATACCGTTTAATTTACTAGACAAGGAACCATTTATCTGCTTTTGGAATAACTATTCAGAGTGCAAATTACCAAGTCGAACATCGTTACGAAGAATTGTGCCATCTGCGCGCGAACATATAGAACAAAAAATAAAATCGGAGTTGAAAGATCAAAAATTGTGGTTATGTGTCGACGAAACAACAGATCGGAAGAAACATTCTGTTCTTAATGTAATGGCACGCAAATTGGAACCTCATCAATCGGCACCTTCAATTCTATTAGTCTCCAAACGAATACAACAGTGTACTGCCGAAGTAATTTCAAAGTTAGTGTTAAATACATTGGACAAGTTTGAACTTTCAACAAACCAACTCTTGATGTTAGTGAGTGATGGTGCTGCAAACATGCTTTCTGTAGGCCGGTCTCTTAAAAAGCACTCTGCTAATTTGTTACACATTACGCGTAAAATTCATGCTCTCAATCTTGTGGCGGATAGTATCAGAAAATGTTATCCTGAGGTAGACGCTTTAATAGCGCATACCAAAGCAGTATTTGTCAAATCACCGAAACGTATTCGCGAATTTCACAGACTGTGCCCCCGTATACCAGAGCCACCAGAACCTATTCTAACTCGTTGGGGAACATGGTTGCAGGCCGCATTTGATTATCATAAATATTTTGACAATATTAAGAACGTGGTTTTACAATTCGATACAAAGGAAGCTGCCGCTATCCAGAAAAGCCAGTCGAAATTTCAAGATAGTCAGGTTAAAATGGATTTAAAAATCATTCACGACAATTACTTCGGGCTAGCAGATGCAATAGAAAAATTACAAAATCCTGCGGTGCCGTTAGAAGAATCTCTACAAATAGTGCAACATGTCCACGCACAGCTATGCGCGATTGAAGACGCAAAAAATGTTTCTGTTCTAGAAAAATTTGAAAGTGTTTTTGAGAAAAATTCTAATTTTGGCACATTAAGACACATTTGTGAAGGTGCGTCAACAGAATCGTTAAGTTATTTGAAAGATTATTTTACTTACGCAAATATTACGTCACTAGATGTAGAACGTTCGTTCTCTGCATATAAACGCATTTTTTCCTCATGCCGTACTAGTCTTGCCGAAACAACAGTTGAAACATATCTAATGTTGCAGATATTTAACAGACATTATTCACTTTGTGATTTCACGGAGGACTCTTAAAATGGTAAGTGTTTGAGCACGTGTTATTTAATTTTTATTTAAAAGATGAGCGAAATTATTTGCGGCAGCAAACATCTCTATTAGCAGAATAACTCTAGTGGAACGCGAGGCCTGGTCGACTCTACGCTACTGCGCGGTACCGCTCGTGGCCAGCTTTATTGATCATAGTTTGTTACTCGGATGTACGAATATTTGTTTTCGAGTTTTCGACAATTTTTCACGTAAGTAGTAAATTTTGTAAATTATTTACTAAGATTTTTTGTTAAAACGGCCATTGCCACGATTTAATCATGTATTTTTCTGCAGGCCACTATGCGTAGCAACAGAAAATACTCACAAATTCTGAACCTTCTGATGTTAAGTCAAAACTAGGAAGAAAAACAATTTTGGAAGAAGAAATAGAGGCAGAGATAGTAGAATACAGCTTGGCAATGGAAGGAATCTATTATGGCTTGACCAGAAAGGATTTTCGTAAGATTGAGTACACTTTAGCTGTTAGGAATGGAATTCATCACCTTTTTCAAAACGAAACGGGACGTAGTTGGATTGAATCATTTCTGAAGCGGCATGAGGCAGTTTTATCTTTGCGCAGACCAACTGGAACTTCATTTGCTAAAGCACTTGGCCTTAACAAGGAAAATGTGCAAAGAATTTTTCAAGTTCTTGGAGCTTGAATATGCAGAAAGAGGAAAAGCACCAAAGAATTGCAGTTTCACTTCTTTTCAAGCAAATAGTCAGTTCAGTAATATCGAGTAATATCGATCTTCCTCCTAAACCAGGATGTTCAACTTTTCCTGATCATCAACCGGGATGCTCCAAAGATATGGAATCATAACCGGGACGTTCTAAAGATTTGGACCCCTCTTCTAGTTGTTCAGGCGATTCTACAGCAAAAGCTAGTAAGTTCATTTCTCTTCGAATACTGAATTTGCCAAAGATTATCTGTTTATATTTCCAAATAATCACTGTATACAAGTACGAAATCAAGTAGAATTTCATAAAATTTCCCTATTACGACGAATTTTATATAAAGTAGAATAAATTAAAGTGTATATGAATCAGAATATTTGAGGACCTTTTGTTGACGACAAAAGGTCCTCAAATATTCTGATTGGACTTTTTTTAAAGAAACCGATTATACAAGGTCACAATTTGGATTAATATAAAATTTTAGTAAATTAAATATCTGTACTTATAAAATATAGAATTCTCAAGATTCTTTTTCACTTACCTTCCACTGGTTCCCATGCTTCCCATTTTTTCGTCTTTGGTGCAATAATCAGGCGATTTGGTCAGAAAGATCAAATCATCGTCCTTCGGAACACGACGTTTCGCCACGATCCCGATTTCCTTATATTCGTTGTTGAGATAGCCCTTGGTAACCTCCCTCGCTATGGTGAATTTTTCCAACAATTTATGGCCAATATCTGCAATCGGAGGCATGGATCTCCAACAGGTTTTGATGCTGCAGGACCCGGAAACACCGTGGCATTTGCATTGGGTGTTCAGGTTCTCTATAATTATCTGAAAATGATATAGAATGACGAAAAACTTACTTGTTCTATGTTTTCATGGTTTTGTTTGCATAGCTTTTTAAGCCTTGCTGCAGCACGTATGACCTCCGTTTCCCCGAAGGGGAAGATGAACATGGAAAAAACATTTTGTGTCAGTTTCTTGTACAACTCTAATTACAATGCCGAGCTGGTCTTTTTTTGTTACATCTTGTGTAGTATCGAGTAACAGAGAAAAAAAAGGAGACGAATCTGACTAATCCCGAAGGCATCTCTACAATTTGTTTCATGATATCGTCGTACTCGGCTATAAACATAACTTGAGATGACTGTTATTTTCATTATATTATTTTCTGTTCCCTTTACAATTATTCGTATTCAAGCTACCGACAAACGGATAAATATGCAGCGCGGAACATGTGTTACTTCATAGCAATCTATCACATCCCTATAAAAAATTTTAACTGTTTGTTATTGAACGAATGAACTTTAACTAAACCAAGAAATGTACTTTTAAGACGTGTTATTTTAGTATAACTACATATCGAAAATCTTGGAACTTATATATAAAGAAAATACCGCTGCGGGTTCCCTAAGATCGCGGGGCCCCGGGGCTTTGCCTCGAACTGCCTGGTGATAGTTACGCCACTGATTCTTATTATGTATACGCAATAAATCTCAATAAATCTTTTCATAGGACTAATATTGAACCTAAAGCAAACGTTTGGAAACCTCTTCATTTGAGACGACGTACTTTTTAACAAATAAAGCTTTGTTTGTCCTCTGTTTTCTTCAATTTATCGTAAATACACCCTTCATATCCCTTCCGTTTGACATAAATTGGTGACATAGGTGTTTATCTGCCGTATATTTTTACTCACCCGTCTTCCAACGCGATTATTATGCAAATTGATCGAGGCGATGTGGCTTTTCAGCCTCATAATCTTCTTGTCATACGCCAGATCCCTCCTGGTCCGCCTCGCCAGCCGTTCCAGCGCCTTCGTATTGTACTTCTCGACCGTATCGACGAACCTCTTGGCGAAATTCGTACCCCATCTGATGTTATCCCCGCAGCCGCCCCATTTGAAATTCTCTCCGGGGGCCTCCTTCGGCGGACTGGCGCACGTACAATGGTGGAGGGCGCCGTTGGCGCAAGCACGTGCCATCGTGTAGGTGAGGCTGGCAGCGCTCACGGCGTATACATAAGCCTGCTCCCTGGTCGCTGAAAAGTGAATGAATTCGTTCGTTCAGTGTTCGGATGTGGACTTGAATGAAGGACGCGGTATAAAAATCGCTTGGTTTAGCGCTGGTTCGTTCGTTTAAAAGAAAGTATGTTGTATTAGGTGTATATAAGGGAGTCGACTCTTCAGCTCGTTTCGTATTCAATGCGCGAGGTCAAATAAGCAATCAACGCGAGGTATAGGGCGAGTTTTTTCGAAGAGACGGCGAACACTTGTACCACTTGGTTTGTGGTTGGTTTGTGTACAATATCTGCTGTAGGTTTGATCTTACGGATTTGCTCCGAATAGTCCGAGGGGTCTAAATAAACGGAAGACGTTGAAAAGAGTTATTTTTGAATAAGTACATAGTTTGAAAAGTTAGGTACGTGTATGTACTGCAAAGATATTCTGGGATCCGTCGGCTAATTTTAACTTATGTTTAAGATATGATTAAATTTGTATTCTGCAATCAACATTTTAACTAAACGATGTTAACGTTACTGGCACTTTTTCATTGTGAAATGAAGTGAAATCAGCTGCACATCAGCGACAAATGTCATTTGTTAAATGAAGAATTTCGTACAAAAAGTAACTAAGTGACACCTTGGCGTTTTTGTACTTTCTATGCCATCTGTTGTAGAATAAACTGTACTTTCATTAGCCATGTTTTAGATTTGTTCCTATGTAGCTGAATTCTCGTATGGCCACTTCTAGTTTTACTGGAAATTTCGTCCAGAAAAAGACCCTTACCGCAGAAAATAACCTTTTTGCAGTAGTATTTTATAATTTTTGTAATTCTCACTAGTAGGATATGTTGTTTCTGCCTACCCGGCGTCATCAGCGCGGTTTCGTACGTGCCCTTCTCCCTCGCTATTGTTTTTCACGATATATCATCCCCCTGATTCTGTTCGTGGAGAATGGCAACATATACTCGAGAGGTGAAAAACAATAGCGAGGGGGAAGGACACGTACGGAACCGCGCTGATGACGCCGGGTAGGCAGAAACATGTTCGCGAGTTAACGCGGTCCCTTTCCCTCGCTTTGTTTTTTGCCGGAAATGATTCCACCAATACCATGAGCTATATTAGCATTGATTTTTGGTTATTGTTACTAGGCAATCTTTTCATGTGTAGAATATTACTGATTTAGGGACTTTCTTATTGCCAGTATATTGACAGAACTTATTGGTCTGCCATAAATTATAACTTCTTGGATTTGTAACTTTTATAAAAGAAGAACTTTCTAACAAAATCGGTAAGTAATAACACTAATTTGTTGTTAACCGGATGAAATACGAGTATAGTGCTTGTTTCCTTTTAAGAACTTCTGCTCCCTCAATTTCAAAAAAGATTCTTGGTAATTTTCGTCGGTTTCTTTACAATCAATTCCCAATTTGGCGCTATGAAACTTATGAACAGTATTGTACGTATAGGCGGAAGAAGAATAAGGCTGGTTTACTTGAAATGTAAGAAGCGTTGCTTACCCATCGGAGCTGCTGCGGCGATGCATCGCATCGAAATGCCTCGTAGTTCCCCCGATTAAGTTAACGAACCGATTCGCGGCACACAAGGGGAAGCGAGGACGGCGCGGCGGTAGCGAATTTGATATACTGGCGGCGGGCATTACAACAAAAACAGCGGCACGCCGGGAAATTGGAAATTACGTTATGAGATCGTGCTGGGAATAATTATTCGGGTTTTCCCGTCGTGGATGTACATCCTTGAATTCCGTTCCGCGTCTTCGAATCTTATTTTCGGCGTTTCCTCTTTCTCTTTTTGACGAAAGTAAAACAACCACGACGTTAATTTGTGGCTATTGTTACCGAATTTTGAAATTTTAATTTTTGAATATATTTTCTTACGTAGAAATTGATGCAATTTTAAGGTGATTGTTTCCTTGCCTTTAGTCTCGTGTTCGAAATGAAGAAGGAGTTATTAAATATGGCGAAACAGTCAGAGATAATATTTTACTTAAGTATTTATTTATAGTCGTTGGCCATGGAAATAGGACTACTTCAGAAATGTTAAATTTATAAGAGTATTTATTAAATATCATTTTAATTTCAAAAATCAATGAAAGCGTAATTGTTGTTTGAATAATAGCCTAATACATTATGGCCACAAATAATTGCTGGTTATAAAAATAATATTTAGGGGTGCAATAAACCGCTTATCCACCTGCTATGAATCACGCCTCTTGCCATTCGTACATGTTTAGTTTAAATTGTGTCGTTTATTAGTAGAGTTTATTAAAAAGGTGGTACCGGATGGCAGTAGCGTAGCGATAGCGGCGTGGGTAGGGGTAATTTTCAACTCGTAGTCGATCTCGACAGTACCGCGAGAGAGTTCAAAGCGACAGTACGTTGCACGCTGCACGCCAAATAAGCACGCGGAGATGGGACACCCAAAGGGTGTAACGTTCCTTTCGAATGTGAATAAATATTTCAGGCATTTCCCTGGATTAGAATATAGAAGTCCGCATATTTATTGCACAATATGCAATAGCGGATTGCTAAGTCGCGCTAGGTTTGAATGTAGAAAACATTGTAAAAGTAAGTGTCATGTATTGAATTTAAGAAACAGTATTCCATACTGGCAACTTTTATATGATTTTATTTTTATGTTACGTGTGTGTAACATCCCACAACATCTTGTATCTAATGAACGCATTCGTCTTTTTTGGGCCAAGTACGTTCCCTCATGGAAGCTGCCAACATCTTTGCAATTACGATACAATTTGCCACGTGTGCAAGGTACAGTAAATAAAGGAATGTATGAAAGACGAGTTGTGAAATAAGAAAAATCCCGATTTACAAAAGGTTCGGTCTATAACTGAAAATCAAGAGTGCCCAGATGAGGAAAAGGAATATCTGACATTTGCAAATCTTACTTCACTGGATGTCGAACGAACATTTTCGAAGTATACGACAATGTATTCACAACACCGTCGACGGCTGAATGAATCGACAATGGAAGCGTTGCTGATGTTGCAATTCTACGCAGCTTACCAGGGCGGTTGCCAATTGCCACAGTGGACATCAAGACGACAGGAAAAGGTAACAATATTATTTTTCAATAGTATTATATATTACTAGAGCGGGCCAAGAGCGCCACGCGCCAGGTTCGCAATCAGGCTGCCGGGCGCATATATGTATGTAAACATAGGTAATTTAAATATGTAATTATTAGGACGAGGACCAAAACCACTGTCTATTACGTCGTGAAGACGCGCAAATATACACCTGCAGTTTGGGTGTTCGTTGATAAATAGGGCGTTGTTTACAGTGGGCCACTACAAAAAAAAAGTTCATTCATCGACGGCTACGAACTAACAGCGCGCTTATTCATTCACGGATGACGCGCTCTATTCATCAACAAATGACGAGTCTGCAGATGTTACGTTTGCACCACTTCGTGGGATACTAGAAACAAGCGTGGGTGTGCTCGCTTTAGTGATTATGTCTAACGTAACTATTAAAAATAAACGGCCATTACCTACGAAAGTTAATAAATTTCTTAGTGAATTTGTGGATTTACACTACAATGGGAGTACAGTTTTCTGTAAAGTTTGTAAAAAGAAACTACTGTGCTGGAGCAAACGTGATTGTGAAAGACATATAAATAGCGCACACCACAGAAATAAAAGAAGTGGTGTGTCACAACAACGTCAATTTCAATTAGAATTGCTTTTAACGTTTATGGTATGTGGTTTACCACTTCGTATACTTGATAAAAAAGCATTTCGAAAATTCTGGGGTACATACAATACCGAGTGGATACTACCATCTCGGACAGCGTTACGGAGAGATATTCCACGAATACGTGAGGACATTGCAAATCGAATTAAAGCCGAATTAAAAGATAAACAGCTGTGGCTATGTCTTGATGAGACGACAGATTGCAAAAAAGTTCTATTTTGAATATAATAGTGCGCGTATTAGATCCTATTAAACCAAATTTTGCAATTCTATTAGCCAGCAGAAGATTAAAACAGTGTACTAGTAAAGCAATTACGACCGTAGTTCTCGAAACGTTACAAAAATTTCAAGTGTCAACCAGTCAACTGTTGTTGTTCATGAGCGATGGTGCAGCAACAATGTGTAGTGTAGGCCGTTCCCTTAAAGAAAAGTGTGAAGGACTTTTACATGTTACGTGTAAAGTCCATGCTTTACATCTTGTGGCACAAACTATTCGAGAGTGTTACCCGGAGGTGGATGCATTAATAGCAAACACAAAAAAAGTGTTTCTCAAAAGTCCTAAGAGGACTAGGGCATTCCACAGGTTATGCCCTGGTATTCGAGAACCACCACAGCCCATTCTTACGCGTTGGGGAACGTGGTTAAAAGCAGCTTTTTATTATAATGAACATTTTCAAGAAGTCAAATCCGTTATTTTGCAATTCGTCCCTGCCGAAGCTAGAGCTATTAGGATGAGCCAAAAGGGATTTCTCGATATTTCTGTTGAAACACATCTAAAGAATATTAGCAACAATTACAAAGGGTTAGTAGACGCGATAGAAAATTTGCAAAATTCTGGATTGTCGTTGGTAGAATCAGTGCAAGTCGTGGACGAAGTTAGTACATTGTTACACAGTATAAACGATGCAACAAGTGGACGAGTTTTAGCTAAGTTCGATAGTGTTTTAAAAAAGAATCCGGACTACACGAGATTAAGACAAATGTGCGATGGGGCATCTGCAGATTCCTTGACTAAGTCTAAAGATTATTTAATTACGCCTGTCTTACTTCGGTAGACGTGGAACGGTCGCTTTCGAAATATAAGAACATTTTTTCGTCTCGGCGAACATCCTTCACCGAGGCAAATGTGGAAACTTATCTGATGGTGCAACTTTTTAAACAAGCCTATCCGCATTATTAAGAAGGATAGAATTTATTTATTATATCTTTATTTACAGTTACATTATTAAGTACAACAGAATAAAAAAAGCGTTCAGTTTCTCAGTTATTTCCTTATTACATCCCATTTACAACGCATACCGTTTTCAATCAAATAAAAAATCATAATGAAAATAAAAACACCTCAGCGTGTACATATATATATATATATATATATATATATATAATTAGAATATCCGCTCTAATTACTAAACATTATTATTGCGTCAGCTTTTATTTTTTTACTCTTGTGTATTAATTTCGAAATATCACATATCTGCTGTGACTCACATATACGCTATTTACAATAAGCGGCCGTTGCGCCTGATTCCGATTCTGTTGGATGGCGCAATTTGGCCCGCTCTATATATTACGTACCTACTTTTATGCGGTGCGCCACTGTCGGTACCACCTTTTTAACAAACTTTATTCATTAGTTGTTAGTACCATTGCAATAATAAATAAAAACAGTATTTTTACCGATTTTCCAAAGAACTCATATTTCAAAGAGTTTTAATTATATTTGTATGTGTCTATTTTCGCGGTTAATTATTATCATAATGGGAAAGAAGAAGGGTATAACCATAGAGAAAAAAGCACGAATTTCTGCTCTTCTAGAGACGGGAGAGTTCTCTCAACGTGAAGTTGCACAAAAAGAGGGTGTATCACATCAAACTGTTCTGAGAATCGCGAAATTAATTAAGGAGAATATTCCTAGTACAAATAGTGACAGAAACATATTATGCCGGCAAACGCAAAACAGCTGTAAGAGATGATCGTCGTATAGTAAAAGTGGCTACAGAACATAAGTTTTTATTCATTAAAGGTGTTCATAAAATTCTTAGTGGAGAAGGTACCTATACAAATATCAGCTCGAACTGTCCGTAGAAGTCTTCATGAAGCAGGCTTGAAATGCAGACGTTCGGCAAAGAAGCCAAGACTAATATCCAAAATGAAAGTGACACGATTTCAATGGGCTAAAGAATATAAAAAATATACAGTTGAAGATTGGGGAAAGGTACGTTTCATTTATCGTCTGTATTTTTGGTTAAATTCATCCTCATAGTTCGCTTAATGGTTCTCTACATTTTTTACTTTTTCCTAGATTATTTATAGCGACAAATCACGGCTAGAAGTGCTAAAGGAGAGAAGCCAATTTGTTCGTGGATTCCTTCAGAGCGTTATAAAGAAGCATATACGATAAAATCTATTAAAGGACCACTATATTTCGTTAACGGAACATTGGAACAAAAACAATATAAAATAGTTTTATAAAACTATTCAATACCTTATATTGGTTCATTGGATCAAGTTTTTTATAGCAAATTTAGGATTAACTTATTAATATAGGTGTGTTTTAGTATACATTTAAATGAAAGCTCTAAAATTCAACAGTTTTGGAAAAAAAATGTGTGTGAGAGGACATATTCATTTTGTAATTCCCTATAACTAACCTGAGCAAATATGCGGTAACAGCCAGAGACGTGGCGAGCGCATAAAAGTTTACACATAAAATCGAAGGTAAGAAATATATTATTAAACGTGCTGAAACACTTACCGTTTTAAAAGTCTTCCGTGAAATCATAAACTGGGTAATATCTGTTAAATATTTGAATCATTAGATATGTTTCCACAGCTGTTTCAGTCAAGTGAGTACGCCGTACGGAATAAATGTTTTTTAATGCCGAAAACGACCGTTCGACATCTAGCGATGTTATAATAATCTTTGAAACAACTTAATGCATCTTCACACGCACCTTCACAAATTTGTCTTAATATAAGAAAATCTGAGTCTTTCTCTAAAAGACTTTCAAATTTTCGTATTACACACCTATTTGTTTCGCCTTCTACAGCGCATAACTGTGCGTGAACATCATTCACAATTTGAACAGAATCCACTAGCGACATCGAAACATTTTGTAATTTTTCTATTCCCTCCGCTAGTCCGAAGTAATTGTTGTGAATAGTTTGTAAATCTCTTTAACCTGACTATCTTGAAATATTTCCTGGCTTTTTTTGATTGCTGCAGCTTCTGTCGGATTGAATTTTAAAACTACCTTCTTTACTTGATCAAAATATTTGTTGTAGTAAAACGCAGCCTGCAACCATGTTCCCCAACGTGTAACAATCGGCTGTGGTGGTTCAGGTAAATCCGGACACAGTTTGTGAAATAGTCGGGTACGTTTCGGGGACTTTAGAAACACTGCCTTTGTACTAGCAATCAATGTATTTACTAGTGGAAAACATGTAGGAATCGTTTGTGCTGTAAGACTTAGAGTATGGATTTTACACGTTACATGTAAGAAGTTACTACTGTGTTCTTTAAGTGATCGGCTCAAAGAACGCATGTTTGCGGCACCATCACTCATAAACATTAAAAGTTGCCTAGTTGAAACTTCAAATTTGTTCAATGAGTTCAACACCACCTTTAAAATCTCATCGGCAGTACAATTTATAACTCTTTTGGAAGCAAGTAAGAAGGAGGATGACGGTTGATGTGGTTCCATTGTACGTACCATTGTATTAACCACAGAATGTTTTTGACGATCTGTTGTTTTGTCCACACACAACCACAGTTTTTTATCTTTCAATTCCGTTTTCATTCTTTTTTCTATATGACAAATGGCACTACATTTCGTATCGATGTCCGACTAGGTAATTTACAGTCCGTATATTTATTCCAGAAGGAGACAAATGCTTCTTTGTCTAGTAAACGAAACGATAGATTACATGAAATAAGAGTAACACATAAATCAAATGAAAATTTTTCTTGGTCTCGTATGCCACTTTTTGCAAAAGAATGCTGTTTGCTTTCGATGTGACGTTGACAATGGCTTCTCGACCAACACATTAAAGGGATTTTACAAACTAGACATTGAATTTTAGCGCCATCAAAAATTAAGTCCGGCATGTCCACTATAAAGTTTTTAACTGTGTCTGCCATTGGTCGTTTTCGCGACGTACCTAACTGCGACATTTTTAAAGCAAACATAAGCGTACAATTACGAAATAAGTTACGACAGCCTACATATACACAGAACTACTCGCATACAGCATCGATTTAGTACTGACGCTGTGAACGCGTGAAATAAATAATCGCGGATTCCGCACCACATATCTACTACACTAACTGTTACCGCTGTTTGCCCAGACTACTTATTATACTTACTCAAGTAGATATAGAATACTAAATTAATTCTATCTATTATATAACCATCTACATCTACATACCTATTACCACATACCTCTAGTCAGATCCGGCGTTAAATACGGCGCCTTGTCAATGGACGAGCAATTCCATCGGCGATGCTGGAAGATCGCCTTGCAGGTCTCGGCGGCTAGAGCGGCGGCTGCTTGAACGAATGGCATCGCCTCCATTGAGGTCCGACAGAGCTTCGTCTGGAGCTTGGCCAAACCGTAGCGGCGGCGGGCGACGCCGCATGGCGAACGAATTCCAGATCGGATTCCGCGTCCGGCCGCGACGTTCTCATCCAGCGAGCTTAAATTCCATTTGATGTTGGAATGCTGCAGCGATCTGCGTTCGAAAGCGAATAACGTTCGACATATGTGTTCGTATATATCGTATTTATGTATAAATAAACGTATATGGTAGGTAATAAATGCATTTAGATTGTGTTTATGTACTACAGGGGGATTGTTAAACGACTCAAATTGTGGTAAGATAATCAGATTCATTGAATCATTGAATAATTTTGGAAATAGTGGTCGATGGGATTGTAGTGAATTCGTTTGAAAGTTGCAAAAGAGTGAGAAATTTGTAAATTTTGAAAAAATATATTTTGTTACGCAACACATTGGAGGAATTTCTCATAAAAAAGCAGTCGAAAAGAAAGTGACCGTTTCAAAAACTGCTGAAAACGTTTGTGTCAACATCTAATCGACAGTCAGAGTAGAGCACTGCACGGATTAGGAGAAGCCCGGGCCTGCGGGCGGGCTTGGGCGAGCCTCGTTTCTTTTCATTGCGGGCCGGGCCTAAAATCGTACGAGCCTGACGGGCCGAGAATGTTTTATTAAATACATCGAATGGATATAACGTATGCAGTGAATGCTGTTTTGTTTGTACGCTATCGTTTGTATTGACAATTTTAATGCATGCAATGTTATGTTACGTTTTCTTTTGGTTTCATACAATACAGTATACAAAAATCAACAAAATAAATGTTTCATTCTATTCATTATAATGTAGTAATTAAAAAATGTTTAGAAATATATAGTGCAGATATAATTACTTAAAGAGGTTAAAATAATTTAGACGGGCCAAACGGGCCTAAATTTCCTAACGGGCGGGCCTTGTGCCGAGGTAATGAACGCAACGGGCGGGCCGGGCGAGCCCACTCCATACTATGGCGGGCTACGGGCGGGCCGGGCCGTGAAAAATAGGCCCGTGCAGTGCTCTAAGTCGGAGTTCTCGTTTGGTCTATGTAAAGCGTTTGTGAGTGCTGGAATTCCGTTATGGAAGTTACAAAATCCGTCACTGCGATCATTTTTCGAAAAACATCAAAAAAAAGGGCCCAATGAATCAACGCTAAGGAAAACCTATTTTGATAGAGCTTACCAGTGTACGATGGAAGAAATTCGAAGATATATGAAAGACAAAAAGATTTGGATATCAATAGATGAGACAACAGATGCTGTAGGAAGGTGAGTTTAAATCTACCAAATTTATTTTCTTCGTATCAATACAATTTGGTTTTGCAGGCATATCGCCAATGTAATTGTTGGATCTTTGGTGGCAAATGAAGCTTATAAAGCTTTTTTTGCTAAATTCAGAATGTCTTGAGAAGGCAAATAGTACAACCCTCGCACAGTTGTTCACGACTTCCTTGTCACTACTTTGGCCAGAGAAAATTAATCATAACAACGTACTTCTGTTTGTAAGTGATCGTGCCCCTTACATGAAAAATGCCCTGAAAGTATTATTCCCACGTATGTTACATTTGACATGTTTGGTCCATGGTATTCATCGTGTGGCAGAGGAAATACGTGTACTATTTTCGGACGTAGATCTGTTGATATCCTCTGTAAAAAAGATTTTTCTAAAATCGCCATCAAGGATAAGACTTTTTAAAGACATGTCACCTGACTTAGCTCTACCACCTCAACCAATATTAATAAGATGGGGCACATGGATTACAGCTGCATGTTACTATGCTACCAATTTTACAAAAATTAAGGAAATAGTTGAAAGTTTAGATGAAGAATCGGCAGCCTCAATCAGGACAGTTAAGAAGCTCTTGAAACGATTTAATTTTTATTTCAGCCAATTATGCTTCAATTCCCAACGCAATAGTGAGATTGGAAGCCAGAGATTTATCTTTAGTTGATTCGATCAATGTTGTGGATAACACTATAACAGAAATATGTAGTATCTCAAGCAATAAGGGACATATTATTAAAGAGAAATGCGAAAATGTATTTCATAAAAATAAAGATCTTGTAATTGTAAAAAATCTAGCATCCATTCTTTTTTGAGTTTCCAATGTATCAGTAAATGTAAATTATGATACTTCCGAAATCATATGTTTCAAATATGCTCCTGTACCATCGGTGGATGTAAAAAGATCATTTTCTGAACTTTAATATTTATTGTCTGATGGAGACAATCACTAGCCATGGAAAATCTGAGAAAACATCTCATTATTAATTGCAATAATTGTTAAAAAAAAATTTTAACATTAGATTGTACGGTTTGTAACACATCTAAGTGAATAAAATCTTTGAAAAAATAGTGCCTCTGTAATTTATTAAATTTTAACTTTTTAAATGCCTATTTTTAAAAATTTTAATATCCTTCTGCCTGCCTATTTTGATGGTTTTTAATGCCTAAACATCCGGGTATTACTTATTATAGCTTATTACACCTTAAGAGAATCAAAACTTAACCTGCTCATCAACATGCAAGATTTGATGCTTCAGTATTTTATTTAATGTTTTTATTTAAAGAATTTTATCAATTTCTATGTATAACAATATAGGCATGTCCAAATAACGACTATTTTTAACAAAACAAATAAATATAAAAGACAAACTTGTATTTTATTGACAAAAAAATTGATATTTTCTATTTCAGCAGGAAATCAACATGAAACAAACAGCATATGTCAATTTCTAGAAATCAATATACCACGTTTCAACGCGTAAGACCATAATACTTTGCAAATGAGTCGCTTAATAATCCTCGGATAGTACATTCACGTATACATATGTATGTATTTGTTACATGAACATGCATATGGACACGAAACAGCAATAAATTATCACCCGGCGGAGCTGTTGCGGTGCATGGCATGGACTGGCGTTTGGAGTGAATGCTGTTGAAGTGCAAGGGGAGGGAGAAGGTGTTTTGGTTCTGTACTAGTTGACACACGACAAAATAAAAACAAAAGAAAATAATAAATGGATTGCGTATGCGGAGAATTTATTTTATTGAATTGCTTACATGAGATACGAGGATGGTATGAGAAGAATCCGTGTTTGGTGCTTTGTGTCAAAATCTGAGTACTGTTGTTTTGAGTACGTGTGAGTTTATAAGGATTAGGCACGTTCGATGACTACCGCCAGGTTTAATGAATATCAGCCGAAAAAGTTATGGTGACGATTTTTTGGAATTCGACAAATCCTACTATGTGGATGGCTTAAAAAAGTTGGAACATCACTCTTCGCTGTTTGACTCAATAACTCAGAAACTATGAGAGATATTAAAAAAAAGTTAAGGAAAGATTTAAACTGTTTTACATACTCTTAATTTTCTCTATAACGAATATTAATTTAAGGAAACAACAACCCACCACTTCATTTTTTGGCAAATTTCAGAATTTTTATATACTACAAAACTAGCTACGTAGTATTTATAAATATATATAATGTAGCGGGACATCCCACATGAAGAGCGTGCGTTTACACGTTACTATATTCATCTCAATCAATTTTATGTTAAAATTCACAAGATATTAAAATTTAACCGAGTATTTGCGGAATTCGAATTTCGACATTTTGATCATTTATATTATTAATCTTTTATTTAAAAGACTCCATTAATGTTATCTTATAGGGTATAATCAAAGTTCCGGGTTATTTTCAGTAATTTACGTTTTGAAACCTAATTTTTTAAAAAATGACACAAACACACATATAAACACACTGTATTTGGAAATCAAGCAACAAACTCCCTTACGTCATTCGCAACATCGAAATCGATCATCAGTACATCAAAATTTAAAATGTCAAGTTGTTAGATTGGCAGCACCCAAACAACCGATAAACAAGAAGTTAGATAAGAAAATTGTGACAGTTTTTCAACTAATGAATCTAGAAATTGTATTTTAAACCTAAACGTTGCTGAAATTATCAATTCTAAAGTATTAAAAAACTGTTAAAGTGAAACAGAAATAGTTACAAGTAATAATCAAGAGTATTGTGCATGGTGTAAGCAATTCCTTCGTTTTCAACATTTCTACACGGATTACCTATCATTCATCGTAATATATTTCTTAACTTACTTTTTAAACAGTTGTCAATAAACTCTATACTCACATTTTATTAATAAAATCATTTGATAATCACCTGCGTGTTTTCTTAATTTTTCTAAATATAGCACATCAGTTATGAATTTTTTACACAAATAAGAATATTTCGTGGCAAATGTAATATATATATACATATATGTAAATTCTACGTAGCTTCTATATCTTTGTAGTATATAAAAATTCTGAAATTTGCAAAAAAATATGGGGGTGGGGGGTTCTTTCCCTAAACAAATATTCGCTATAGAGAGAATATTCGCGTCATCGTTAAGATAATGTGAAACAGTTTAAATCTTGTTTTAACTTTTTTTTTATATCTCTCATAATTTCTGAGTTATTGAGTCAAACAGCGAAGCGCAGTGTTGAGCTTGGAGTGCTTTACACCCCGCCAATGGGCGATTAGGCAATTAAGATAGTTACCGTTGTTCTTACACTAGATCAGTCTATAAACCAACAAAGTTTCATTTAAATCGGTGAGATGCACTTACTTGTGTTTCCTTGTAAGTGTACAGAACAAAAATAAGATTATGTCGAGAAATAAATGTAATAATTGCAACTGTTGTCTTCCTTAACACAGTTAGTTATCATACCATCCTCGTATATAGAAGAATAAGATATTGCGCTAAGAAAGAAAAGACTACCAAGGCATAAAAAGCATTGAAGATAAACAAGAAATAATGATTCTCCTGCGTGAAAGGAAGATATCCACTTTGCAACTGAATATCAATTATCCTTAATAAATACAAGTATACCTGCCTTCAACTTGAGAACTTCTTACCATTTATAATGATTTTCGATAATATATTTTTAATTATACTTATCTCTTATACTACCTACCATTCCCCATAACATTTAATAATGATTGATTTCTGTTAAGTCAAAATTGAAAATTTATAACACTTCAGGCTGTACAACGTTTCATAAGCATTAACCACGACAGATATCTATTTAATACCGCCTTCGGGATCTGTAAATTTATTTTTAAAGACCGTTAGCATTTATATCTGTAATTAAGAGTTAATCCAGAGGATATGGGCTTCCGTTTAAAGTCTATTGAGCTAAATCACGTCTTTGATTAATGAGGTGGTTTACATTAGTAATGATAAAATGCATAAAAAAATCGGCTTCTTAGAAGAAGACGTGTGAAAAACATGTACGTAATTTGAAGACCGTTAATAAAAACAAAACTGAAGTTAATATGTATTTCATAAGAGAGGAATTTAGTATTAGCAAATGTTTCACATTGAATACATTTAATACGGAATCAGAAAATTCAATCATTAATCATATTCATCTTAAGGACAAGGTTTTATATTTAAATCTAAGGTGATCTCCAAAAATGCTTTTAAAGCAGTTCCAACTATGTGTGAAAACTTATAGATCCAAAGCAGATACAATTTTGACAGAAAAAGAGCATGGAAGCTAACTATCGCACTGAGAAGAGTCTGGGAACACGAACAACTAAAAATAGTATTAATAATGATGACCATTATTGAGATTACAATTAAATATTTCGGGTTCCTAGTAACAATAAAAGAAAATATTGTTAGGGCTTACATACAGTGTGGATATCACACTATTTGTTACTACTTAAAACTTGAAAAATAATTGCCTTTAGAATATAAAAGATCACAAGTAGTGGTTTAGGTGGGCACAGACTGCACATTTGAGCGATGGTGGCCACAAAATAGAGTAAACTATTATGTGGTGGTGATGCACTAGAAATGAATATCTGAGAAAATGCAATCCCGTAGATAAGGGTCAAAAAATATTGTAATAAAGCATAGTTACTTCCCACCACTAAGGAAACCAACACTAATAGATTACATTATGACTAGAGTTTGTTAAAAAGATGGTACCGGATGGCAGTAGCGTAGCGGTAGCGGCGTGGGTAGGGGTAATTTTCAACTCGTAGTCAATCTCGACAGGACCGCGAGAGAGTTCAAAGCGGTAGTACGTTGCACGCCGCACGCCACATAAGTACGCGGAGATGGGACGCCCAAAGGGTGTAACAACGTTCCCTTCGAATGTGAATAAATATCTCAGGCATTTCCCTGGATTAGAATATAGAAGTCCGCATATTTATTGCAGAATATGCAATAGCGGATTGCTAAGTCGCGATAGGTTTGAATGTAGAAAACATTGTAAAAGTAAACGTCATGTATTGAATTTAAGAAACAGTATTCCATACTGGCAATTTTTATATGATTTTATTTTTATGTTAAGTGTGTGCAACATCCCACAACATCTAGTACCTAATGAACACTGTCGTCTTTTTTAGGCGTTCCCTCATGGAAGCTGCCAACATCTATGCAATTACGATACAATTTGCCACGTGTGCAAGGTACAGTAAAGGAATGTGTAAAAGACGAGTTGAGAAATAAGAAAATCTGCTTATGTGTGGATGAAAGAACTGATGCTCAGAAACACAGCGTCATTCATGTTGTAGCGCGTCCTTTAAAACGTGATGGTCCACCAGCTTCATTGTTGTTATCCAGTAAAAGGATTCAGAAAACTAATACAGACGCCGTTGTCAAGATAATAAAAGATTCGTTGAGAGAATTTTGTATCACAGGAACCTAGGTCACAATGTTCGTTACTGACGGAGCCGCTACAATACTGAGAGTTGGTAGGATGTTGAAAATATGCTTTCCGACTCTTCTTCATATAACATGCCTCATACACGCATGTCACCTCGTAGCAGAAACCATTCGAAAGAAGTATCCGATGGTGGATAAGTTAATAGCATCTACCACAAAAGTATTCATCAAATCTCCCAAACACATCCGTGTATTCAAACAATAACGCGACGGGGAACATGGCTCCAGGCAATATCTTACTATCAGAAATATTTTTCACAAATGAAAAATGTCATTTTGAAGCTTGATTCAAATGATTTTGCAGCAGTTCGAGATAGTCAGCAACTTTTTTCCAATTCGGACGTTCAACAATAGATAGATGAAATTTCCATGAACTATTCTGAAGTTGCACAAGCTATTGAGCATTAAATTGCATAAACAATTTACAAGCCGCTCTAGAAAACTTGACGAACACTATAGGAGTCGATGTTGCTCAAAAATTTGATGCAGTTTTAACGAAAAATCCCGATTTACAAAAGGTTCGGTCTATAACTGAAAATCAAGAGTGCCCAAATGAGGAAAAGGAATATCTGACATTTGCAAATCTTACTTCACTGGATGTCGAACGATCATTTTCGAGGTATACGACAACGTATTCACAACACCGTCGACGGCTGAATGAATCGACAATGGAAGCGTTGGCTGGCGGTTGCCAATAACTACAGTGGACATCAAGACGACAGGAAAAGGTAACAATATTATTTTTCACTAATTTTGTTTATTACGTACCTACTTTTATGCGGTGCGCCGCTGCCGGTAGCACTTTTTTAACAAACTCTAATTATGACAGATTCTAATCATTGTGGACAACACAAAATTACCACGATTAGTTTCTTAATTAATAAATTGGTAACATTCCTCAGAAACTTTCTAGGCAAACCGAAAGATAAACCGGAATCCAAGGAAACATACGCATGAGCACATGTATAGATATCTAAAGCGCTCATGCGCACGCTATTTCGTGTTAAGCAGTCCAAGAACTGCTCGAGAGTTGGTTTATAGTGCTGTTAGGCAGAGAAAACGTTCGGAGCAACGCCAATGACGCCGGGTAAGCAGAAACATGATCTTCCTCTTTTCAAATTGCTTTTGCCGCGAGGAACTATATTAACAGAAAGAGAAAGAAGTTACAGGGGGCCAAATCTGGCGAATATTGTGGATGAGGCACCAATTTGTACCGTAACTGGGTTAGTAGATGGCCCTGAACGATATCATGATGGTAGAAAATTTTTCTCTTCACTAGGTGGTACATTTTTCTCTTCAATTCAGCAAATAATCAATTAAGATTATGCCTTGCGAATTCAAAAAAATCGTAGCTATAAATTTTCCGGCTGATGGAATTGTCTTCGCCTTCTTTGGTACACGTTTACCGGGAAAAACCCATTTTGCCGACTGACCTTTGATTTCTAGCGTGTAGTAATATATCCTGTCCCATCTACAGTCGCAGAAACTCACTCGTATTGTGCTTAAATATGTCCAAACATTGCTTTGAAGTTATCACGCGATTCTGTTTTTGATCAATCGTCAGCAGAAGCGGCACCCATCTCTCCGATAGCTTTTTCATACTCAATTTTTCATGAAGGATGTTTTGCAATGACATGAGGAGCTATATTAGCGTTATTTTTTGTCATTAATGTAGATTTCTGTTCCATTGTTAGTAATTCCAATTCTTTCCATTCATCAAATAAGCTTGAATTTGTCAGTTATGGTTGCAATTTCCTCATTGTTACACTTATTTGTTGGTACATTTATAATTTCCTCGTCTAAATCATTGAAGGCGCCCATATTGCGTTGATAACGCTGATCGCCATTTCTCCGAAAAAAATTATACAGTCTTACGATGTCTCTCTCTGAAGGGGTATATAAAACTTCTTCTAAATTTGGTACGGCACCTACTTTGAAAGATGCTGTTCTGTATTTTCACAGTTGTTTAACCACAAATAAGTTGTTTGGACACTTACTATTAATTGTAAGATATTTTTAAATCGTTTCTGGTGTAAAGTTCACATTGCATCTATCAATGTGTAGACAAATCATTTTTTCATCTGTTGTTGGTTTACTTTCTTTTGTATGTCCCTGTAGCTTAGTTGTCCATGCATCAGAAGAAGTGTCACGTCTTTTTCTATGTACGTTGTTTTTCCACGTTGGCTGTTATTTATTGCAACCGTATTTACCTAGTTATTTAATAAATTTGAAATGTTTAAGTAATTGCTAGAGTTGCTTCCTAGCGCCAACGGGCAGTGGCGGAGGTTCGATACAACCCTCAGTATTCTTAAAAAAAATGGCACACGACACTATGACAAATTTAAATTTAGTTTATGTGTTACCTTTATTGCTCGTAACCTACCGTTTAATTTACTAGACAAGGAAGCATATATCTTCTTTTGGAATAAATATTCGGACTGCAAATTACCAAGTCGGGCATCGTTACAAAGAATTCTGCCATCTGCTCGTGAACATGTTGAAAAAAGAATGAAATCGGAGTTGAAAGATAAAAAACTGTAGTTATGTGTGGACGAAACAACAGATCGTAAGAAACATTTTGTGGTTAATGTAATGGTACATACAATGGAACCACATCAATCGCCACCTTCAATTCTATTAGTTTCCAGAGGAGATCCAGAGGAAGAGGGCGCGGGGGGGTTTAGGACCTCATTGTATAGTGTAGTTGCCTTATTCATATCCTATCAAGACATATTCAGGCGAATCATCTTCTTTAACAGGAATAAGATTTTCATGACTTTTTAATGGAGAATTAAAACACATTGGTTATCATAATTGCATTCACGTTTTGGCAACCTCTTAAAGCGAGGTACAACAGCGTAAAATTCCAATAAACTGATTTCACCCTTTTTAATTTGATTACTCTGAAAAGCTGCTTTGTCACGTGGGTCCGTAATGCGCATTATCATTCTTTCGCAGCCGGCCTAAAAGCTAACCTTTCACGTTTGCACAAACAGAATAGAACGAAATAGACCCATGTAGGGTAATACATTCAAAGAGCACATCCGAATGTGAGCACGCTCTCTCAAATTTCCGTGAACCAGATTTATCACTTAAGCTTACACAAGATTCGGTTTAAATGTTTGAATAAAGCTCTCTCTCTCTTCGTGTGTGTATGCATGGAGAGAAGAGGTTCGTATATGGTCCGGTTGTACCAATGGAGCGTTTAAGAACTTACGTATAAAGCCAGTCCTTAAATTACTACCAATTAGAACAATAGAAGATCCATTCTGCGTATAACTACTAAAAGAAAAAGTTAATTATATCTACCGTTTCACACCTGGTGTCTAAAAGGGAACTATATTCTAATTAAGACTTCGATAAAACTGGAAAGAACAGATCAGAAGTTGTCAAAATGTACCGAAAGCCAATCTTTCTAGATATAAAGTGTTTTTAGAAAATCCAAAGAAAATTTTGAATTGATTTGTTGATAATTTAACTTCCTGTAATAATTTACACAAAAGTTATTACTGCTAATTTTTCTCAGTTAAATTATATTTAAAAATGTGCTAAAAGTGGCGAAGTAATTTGATTTGATCCCCATTTTAACACTACAAAGTAAAAAAGTTATCTAAAATGGTCTAAATTTAGTAAGTAGGTCAATATTCTCTCTGCAATAGGGAAAAGGGGAGAGTGTTATTTTATACAGCTGTTGCATTGCACCCTATCTCGTAGGCGATGATTCAATATTTTGGGAATTAGCAGCAGATTCTACCAAATTCAAACTTTTCTGAAGGATAATAATAAGCCTTTTCAATTCTTCGGCATTTCTGGAAGGTGTATCGTAGATTACACTTTTTAAATGTCCATAAAGAAAGTAGTTGAAAGGATTTAAATCAGCAAAATGAACTGGCCATTTTATAGGACTATTAGCACCTATCCATATACACAAATTAGTAATCTTGTTAATGAAATGCATTGACAATAATGAGAGATATGTTAACGAAAACAAATCTAAATTTTTTTTTGAAATTTTTCTCTTATTTAAAAAAAAAATTAAACAAATTTTTTAAAAAATAATTTTTTTTTATTATTCATTGTCGTCTTATTTAGATATTATATGGATTACATCTACAAAAAACAGTCTTTTATCATCGATTTGATATAAAATTTATCAAGGATAAATAAAACAAATTGGTCTACTTTCTCACAATAATTTTTACTATTAATTTCTTTAATTAATAGCGACCGGTTTCGTGTGAACACACATCATCAGGCCATACTAGAAAGAACAAGAGGAATAAATCAGTAATCTTATTAACGAAATACATTGACAGTATTGAAAGATGTATTAGCAAAAACAAATTAAAATTTTTTTTTTAATTTCTTCTCTTATTAAAAAAAAAACAAAATTTTAAAAAATTGAAAAATTTTTTTTTTAGTTATTCAATGTGTGTGTTATTTACCTATTATATGTATTACATCTACAGAAGATGTATTGATTTGATATAAAATTTATCAAACGTAAATAAAACAAATTAATAGCGACCGGTTTCGTGTGAACATACACCATCAGGCTGTACTAGAAAGTGCAAGAGGAACAATGCGGTAATCTTTGAGATTAAAACAAATTTTTAACAAAATAAAAAAATATTTTAAAAAAATTAAAAAAAGAAATAAAAGAAATAATAAAAAATATTAATTCATTCGAATTTCATAAGTATTTATATAAGTGTCTAGGTATATCTGCGTCTTAAATTTATAAAAATTATTTTCTCGACGAATAAAATCTATATGTTGTTAGTAGTTATAAGGAAAGTTATGCAGATTCCTAAAATCGAATAAAAAATGGGATATTTCATATTCAAATTCATTTTCAAAATTACTGCATCACCCACAGTTTTTAAGCTCAAATATACCCACCTAGCATAATACTGTGTGCTTTACAATAAAATGCCGATAAATATATCGGTGATATTTAGACATTTTAAATAAAATGTTAGACAATATTGAGTAATTCTAAGTAATCTTGCTCATTCGGAACAGGCAGAATAGGTCTCGACAAGTTGGACGGAAGCAATATAAGATCTTTGGCCTTAAATTGCCCTCAATTCCTCTGGCCCACTCAGACAACATGAAGGAAACGTACGACAACATGAAGATTCTTTTAGAAAAAATCAAATACCATGAATTTAAGTGAAATATCTGCAGCGATCTAAAGGTTGTGGCGCTATTACTCAGATTGCAACTCCGCTACACGAAGTATTGTTGTTTCCTCTGTGAGTGGGACAGTCGAGACAAGAAAAACCATTATGTAAAGAAAGTGTGGCCGACACGAACATCATTGACTCCAGGAGTTAAGAATGTCATCAACCCCCCTCTTGTCGATCCTCAGAAAATTTATCTGCCCCCTTCACATACAAAACTAGGACTTATGAAAAATTTCGTCAAAGCAATGGACAAAAACGGTCGCGGATTCGCGTATTTGAGGAATAAGTTCCCCAGAATCAGTGATGCTAAAGTAAAGGAGGGTATATTTGTAGGACCCCAGATCAGGGGCTTGTTCCGAGACGAAAAGTTCGGTATAGAGCTGAACAAAAATGGAAAATCCGCCTGGCTGTCATTTAAGAATATTTGTGAGAACTTCTTAGGCAATCACAAATCCGAAGACTACAAGAACATTGTAAAAGACCTTTTGACTTTGTATGAAACATTGGGGTGCAATATGAGTCTAAAAATTCATTTTTTAGACTCACATTTAGATTTTTTCAGTGACGAACATGGGGAAAGAATTCACGAAGATATTTTAGACATCGAAAAGCGCTACCAAGGCAAGTGGAGCGCCTCTATGGTGGTAGACTATTGCTGGACACGGATGAGAGACGTTCCTGACGCTAAATATAGCAGAAAATCATACATTTGTACATTTTAGAAACATTTTCAGTTGTTTTATAAATAAACACATTACACACGTTGTTCTACTATTTATTGCGCTGTCACTTAGAAACCCTGCCTGATAGAATATTTCTGAAAAGAGGTTTGAATTCAGCATAAAAAATGCTGCAAGGTTCACATATCCTAATTTGTGGGACAAGAAAAAGTTCAAATTTTGTTAACCAGTGTATTTCTGGAATCGATGCTGTTGGAAATGTCCATGATTAGCGATGCCGTCCTCCTAGTAAGGTCTTCACGTATAACAATCTTGCTGCCCTTTAACCTTGATTTGGCCTTGCACAATGTAGTCTTTGCCGATCTCCTAGTTAAGATTGGCTTATAGACACCTTCATTTTTGGAAAAACGGTGACAGCAGTCGTCAGAAGAAGTTACCTAGACATTAAGTTTTTCTTTGAAAAGTTTAATGATCATATCTTCCGTGTCTTCTTTTTCTTTCTCGGGAACATCGAAATTACGCAGGCTGTTAATGAGGGACTACTGTTCCTGTAACTCAAGCGAATCTTGTAACTCATTGATGATTTCATCTTGCTTATCGACCCTTTCTTTTAAATTTGTTAAGGTTTCTTTGAGAGATGCCAAAGCGCTCTTAACCGAACTTTTCAGCAGCTTTTCTAGGAATGACTTATTATTTAGTATTCACGTTCAAGAATCTTCACTATGAATACTTCATCATGATTGCCCTCGGATGTTTTAGAACGAGTAATACGTTCACTGTTAATGGACATTTTTAAGCGACTAAGCGTAATACGTGCGAAAACAGTGCGCACCAAAGCCAGACACGTCTATACACAACGAGAGCACATAGCAGAATCCTTTTCCTCAGACGAAACTTGGCTCCGCCTTAATGCTTTTATAACAGACAAACCATGCGTATATAATCTCATCCTCTCACTCTACCTGTTTCTCTTTCCTTTATGCTCGCAATCCGTTGGTAATGTTGTATTTGCCGACCTGTGCTCTAGCCTTTTGTATTGCCGTTTGGAAATCGAATGCCATGTATAGAGGTACCATTTCGAGTGAAGTTTTAGTGTATCTCTATGAGCGTTTAAGAGCCATTAAAGATGACAAATATTTATTTTCGGCGCGGGAATCGTTTCAAAATTTCCGAGAAACGCGACGGTTTCAGATATTCGGGCATGTAAATGCTTGCGTGTAGAGAGAGGTACGACGTTTTATTTGCCGTGGTTCAATAATTGTGTAGGTACGATCCGCTGGACACGGAGCAAAGTTTAAAGCTCGCCCGACGATGTTGTACACGCGTGAGCGGTAATCGGTCCGCGATAAACGTCGCCGCCGGGCCGCCGCGCTGTTTTAAAATCAGATAAAAAGTCCGACGATCGCCTTGCGTTCTACGAAAAGCGAACGAAGGAAAGGTCGTAAACTGATGTGGCTTATTCCAATTAAAGCTGTAAATCTTTTAAGTTTTACGTCGTACTCTTTCTTTTACTTTTCCGTTTGCTTTCGGTAACGTAATAGGACGGTTAATTGCTGTTCAAAGTTTGAAGTTTGTCGCGAAATTGCTGAATATGGCATGTATATGAGTGTAACGGTGTGCTAGAGCAAATGGGTTAATTAAATTTACTTTTATCTTGTAGATTAACGGTCTTAACTATTATACAAGATACACTCTATCTAATAAAGATTTGGTAAAATTCTTATACGGTTTTGAGGCAATTATATTACCCCAAAACCGTAGACATACTTTACTTATGCGAATAAAATTCCTTTGATGTAAAAATATACCAAGGAAATTTGCTGATAGTGTATGAAAAATACTGAATGAGACGAAATTTACGAGAAGAAGTTCCTGGTAAAACTTTACAAGGAAATTGGGAAAGCTCCCAGATATACAGGGAATGTCACGATGAGCGTCGGTTAAAAGTGTATGGGGAAGAGAGTAAAATAGAAATTTGAAAATTTACATACAGAAATTATCCTTTAAAACTAGCTCAACCAAAATATTTTCAACTGTCAGTATCACTTTCTTATATCAGAAGTAGCCATCAACTTCCAACAAATTGAAATGCGCCAAAAAAAATATTCCGCTTCTGGTAGCGTTCATGAAACGATGTTTCTATAGTAACAGATAACATTGCTAAATTACACAAAGTATGCCAGTAGGGAGAAGGCAATGCCAGAGATATTTAAACTGAGAAATCCCGATTTTTTAAAGTAGCTCCCAATTTTCTAAGCGGTATTAGATCCTGCGTCAAAAAGTAAAGCGAAAATGTGTAGCAGTGCTGTTGCTAAAGTTAATAGTTTAGGAGATATTTTGTAAAAACCTCCTTAATTTTAAATTTAGCATTGTTTAATGTCAATTTCAGTTTGCCATGGTTAAATATTTGAAGGTAGCTGTCAAATGTACTGCTAACAGCAGTAAACACAGTAGTGAGCTTCAATACGAATTAGTCAACATGATTCACTCTCAATTATTCACACATACTACACTACAGTACAATTATTTGAAAAATAGAACTTACTTTTTTTTTATTAATAAACAGAAAAAAGAGAAAAGTATAAAACGAACAAAATGTACAAATGACAAAATAAAATTGAATACGTATTTCATTATTATGCTAAATGCTAAATGCTCGAAAACACCACCATTTTGTTCCATGCATGCTGTTACTCTTCATTATTTCTTGATGAGTATCACGTTGAATAGATCTTGCAGCCAGTTCGTTGAAGGTTTCTCTTATTCTGTCAATTATGTCGCCTTTTGTACCAACTGAATCTCTGTATACAAAGTTTTTAATATAACCCCATAAGCAAAAATCTAGTGGCGTTAAATCTGGAGATCGTGGTACTTAAAGGAACGTTTTTAGCGACCCATAGATCGTCAAACAATTCAGTAAAAATAGTCGATATGCCACGTGTGTTCTGTTGGGAAGCCCCGTACATTTGATACCATGTATTCCACGCTTCTTCTTCCGGTCGAAGACCCAATAATTCGCGGATAATGTTATGTAAAATTTCCTCATAACGCAATCCATTTAAATTGTATTCATAGAAGTAAACATACAGAATTCTATTGTTCTTCAAGAATCTTGAAAATTTCGTTCTTTTACCACGTGCGGGTTTTCTGAAGCCCAAAAATTACAATTTTTACAGTTATGCGTTCTCTTTTTGCAAAATTCCGCTTCATCACTACAAATAACATTGTTCAAAAATGCATCATCTTCTAGTGTTCGAACCAAAAACCATTCACAGAATTCTCTTCGATGTTTAATGCCTGTAAATCTTATATACAAGTGAATTATTAAAAAAGTACTTTGTAACGCAACATCTTGTGACAGCAAAGCACAAAACTGGCGCTAAGAAAATTCCCGACGGTAAGAAAACGTATCTACTACAAAATTTTGGTGTAATTTCGCAACGGCAGTCCCAAGTTTCCTTTGATTTATGTAAGGCATTTATAGATGCTGATATTCCACTATGGAAACTAGAAAATCCTACGCTTAATACATTCCTCGAAAAATATACTAAAGAGCGCATTCCTTGCGAATCCACGCTCCGAAAAAATTATGTCGATACAGTTTATACGGAGATAATGAACCGAATAAGGAAAGAAATACACGAGGAAAATATTTGGGTATCAATTGACAACAATTCTACAATAGCACAATTATTTACAAACGCACTATCCTTGCTGTGGTGCGTGATAGAAACATACGATTGCAAAAAAACATGAAATATCCCAATGTTATGTTATACAGAGTGTTATAGAACCTTCTAATGCTGTATAACTTTTCCTCAATACAAACTTCTACCACCAATTTGTTAATTGCAAATCTCACCTTTACCGGCAACGCTGAATTGGTTAACCTATACATGGAACTCGCGTAGTTCGTAGTGAGAAGCGATTCGTTTTATGGACGCCTTGTAACCGGTACGACGACATGTCTTTTATATTTTATTCGGTTCCGATTCATGCTTTAATTAGTAGTAATATTATTTTATATTACGTTGGTGGACCGCTTACGGTGCGGTAATATAAAACCGGTTAAAAAACCCGTGGTTAATGATGAATTGGCGGTTGACTTCGTAATAAAAGCTCGCACGTAAAAGACATAAGTGGAGACGTGAAACGGTCCCATTGACACCCACGGGGGGACATGGAAAGGTGCATTATAAACTGTTCCCCCTTCTTTTAGATACCTCACCCTAAAATCTGACGCGTATACACAATAGGCTAATTGCAGTTGTACGCTTTCGGCTTATTATTACCACTAACGTTCCCGGATTATGTGTGAACAATTCCATTTATGGTATATAGTTTGCTTCTTTATATCCTATACTTTACAACCTATACATAAATACAGGGACAGCCGTACAGCAGTGTAAGTCTTGAATGAAACGGAATACAAATCGTATTCGTTTAAAATTGTTATCGCTATTAACTTTTGAATGACAGAAATGACTAGATTGATTTATATTTTTTGTGGATTAACTTTTGATGTTTATTTGATTGAAAGCACATTTTTTAAGAATAACAGATTGAATTTGTTTGAATATACAAACGTTTTATTTTCCATAATTTTGTCAAACGGAATCGTGCGTTTCGCACGTCGTCGGCAATTTCCGTTGCATGAACGTAAGCAATCGCAATCACAGTCCTAGTTTAGGTTATGTCATAGGGTGGTTTGTAAGCGGTGAGATGTAAAGGAAGAAAACTAACGTTAAAATTATCAGAGTCGCCACAGGTTGATGAATATCAGAATTCCTGTTTGTATCGGGGATTAGCGAAAATTATAAAAATTTCGCCGATATCGTTATCAAGGCCAGTAACACCTATGTTAGCAATTTAAATAAATTGCGATTTAATTCATCACACATTTGACAAAGCTTTGATTTTTCCGTTTTCGTATTTTGTAACTAATTGTTAGTATATTTCCTCTTTTTTGCGCATAAGTCCGTTGAGGTATCCCCTACCCTTTTTTGTCCTAATACCTAGCACCCTTCTAGCATCTAACCACACAGTTATCCTTGTCACTTGTTCGCGATTCTCAGGATTGCTACGAGATTACAGAGGTAGTAAGTGTTGTAATAAAATAAGAAAATATAAAGTATGGGGGGCGAAAAACTGAAAAAAGAAATACATGGATTGATACAAGTATGGGAGACGGGGACCATGCTAAGTAGCTGGAAGGAAGCGCTGATAGTGCCGCTGCATAAAAAAGGAGATAGAGGGGATTGTGGAAACTATCGCGGGATTGCCTTGCTGGATGTCGCATCACAAATAAGAAGGAGACTAGAAACATACGCACAGAAGGAACTGGGGGAATACCAGGGAGGATTTAGCAGAGGAAGAGGAACAACAGACCAAATCTTCATGCTTAAACAAGTGGCGTTAGGCTGCTACGAATATGAGATAACTTTACACATACTGTTTGTCGATTTTAAAAGAGTCTACGACACAATCAATAGAGGACAACTAATTAGAATACTAACAGAACTGGGAATCCTAGGGAAAATGGTAAGACTGATAAAAATGACACTGGAGGGTACAAGAAATAGAGTGAAATTTTGAAGAAACATCAGTGATGGTTTCAAATCCGTATTTTTTTAAATAGGATATATTTTAGTACATAAAATATATTCAAATGTTTTAAAAGTCATGTGGAACTGGGAAAACAATGTAACAAATGTCTATTAATAACATCGTGCCCAAAATTATTTTTTATTTTCCATAATTTGACGCGGCATACGAAACAAATCAAAAATTTCTCATTTGTGAAACTACCAATTGAAATCAAATAAAACACACCCTAAATTCCATGAAGGTGTATTATATTCACATTTTTTCCAAACGCACCATATAATTACAGCTCATAGCGAGCCCATGGGCGAGGAGAGAATACCGTAACATTATAGTTCGGGTGTGAGTCCGTGTCGACAAACAAAAAGTAATCAAACAACCGGGCGAAAGAACTCACAGATCACGAAACAAAAACTTTAACAATTTAATCGACAACGGGTCGCGTGAATAATTATATATCTATATGTATATAGAGTCACCTTAGCATAACGTACGTATATGCTAGGATAAAATATTATTATAAGGTGGTACAATCAGCAGAAAAAGTATTTTTTACTTTTCTTGAATAACTTTTTCTGTTAAACACTTAGTTTTAGTTACGAATATTGTAGCGGTCTTGTTGCTTGACAACCCCGATAAATTGAATAATGTATTGGTTTTTGATTAAAAAAAAAGTCTTTCTTTTGACGTACGAAATATTTTTTATCAAGAAACAAATTCGATCTCTACAACTAGCGATCCCGACGTGATACGAACACGAAACTTTCTGAAATAAAAGTTGGACCAGAGTATTACCTACTACACGCAGAGAAACGTTTACTTGTCCGTCTCAATTCAAGACAATTACTGTTTCAATTATCCACAATACAATAACTTCTTTAAATCAAAAGAAACACTTTGTTAGCGTTTATTTCTCCGCCTAAGAGAAGTATATACTTGTCATGAAATAATTGTATTTCTTTCTTAAGACGTTTGTTAACTTGATTCAAGAAAACCTTGCAGAAAATTTGAAGAAAGCCATTCTTAGTATGAGTAAATGGCTGTTATAACACAAAACAATATTTTCTTAAGGATAGTAAATAGCGGCTAGGTATTGCTCATAAATCAATAGTTTCATTTTCTTAAAATAAAGCATTTATTAACTTATTAATTGCACTTACAGTTTGTGCGTTATAGGATGGCGAACGCTTCAGATGCGCGGTGGAAATACAAGACTTTATTTTAGTCGTCTTTTATTATCCTTGCATAATTTAAAAAGTAAGTCGAGCTACGCCACTACATGTTGCATTGAAACCTGAATTTTCCCCGAACGATGTTAAGGTTTTTTTCCATTATTGTAATTTTCCTTTCATTGGAAATCTTTTGTAGCTAGCCTGATGATGTGCTTTTTGAACACGAAACCGGTCGTCTAATTTCTCAATAGGACTTTGTGAGATCTGGACCATTTTTTTATTCCTACCTTTAATGAATGAATATTTTCTTAAGTAAAAACTAAATGATTTACGTGGAAGAAATATTTTTCTGTCTTCGATTTTCTTGCTTGTCTTACCTTAAGAAAATATTTATTTAATGCAAATAAAATTTCAAGAAAGTTATTTTCTTATAATATACATTTTTATAGTCTTGAAATAAACATATTTTCTTGAATAGAGACAGATTTTTGCAAGAAAATCTATTTCTCTGCGAGTACGGATGTACGGACTTGAACATATATCAATCAGTTTTCGCCAGACAAAATATGACTAATTTATTTAAGGAATCACTCTATGATGGACATTTTTAAAGTGGTTGAACGTAATCTGAAATTCTTCGATATAGAAGTAAAAGAGAAACTCCAACCTATTTCAATTGATAGACCCAAACCAACTTTCATATTGACTGAAGACAACTCATAGAGTCAGATTTTCAAATTCCAAAATTCGTTATCATCACACTTTGCCTCACACGATATGTTTAAAAAATTCAGGACCCTATCGCCCTTGCTAGATAAGAGTACGATTATAACCAAATAAATAGAATTTAATATCTACAGTTGCAGCCTTTTTTCTTTTCATTACAGCAAACATTCGTCGTGCTAGTGAAGCTTGCAAATTCCTAATTCAATTTATGGGAATTTTATGCCATTCCTCCCACATGTTAAAACATTCTTCGACACTCTCAGACTGTTTTTCAGCTTCTATTTTATCTAAGCAATCCCAAACATATTCTGTTATGTTGAGACCTGCACCCTAGGTTGACCACAGCATGACTTTCCTTGCAAATAATTTCTTACGGTTTTGCTAGCATGTATGGTAACATTATCTTGCTATAGCGTAAAGTTCAGGCCAATTAATCATCGTCTTGATGGTATACCCAAATCCTAGCATACGCAAATAACGTTCTTTGATTAACTTTCTAAACATGGGGATGGTTCTATGTTGGTTTGGGGATGCGTAAGAACATTTGGTGTTGGATTTTCAGAATCTAAAAATCCAACATCAAATGTTCTTACGCATCCCAAAACCAACATAGAACCACCCCCATATTTAATGGTTGGCTGAAAGCATTGGGCGTTGTAACTTTCTCTTGGTCTTCTTCAAATATAATGTTTCGTTTCGAACCAAAAACTTCCAATTTGGATTCATCTGCATACATTGCTCGATTCCACATTTTAACGCTCCAACCTTAATGTTAAGCTAAACGGACATCTTACCTATGATGAAGATACCATTATACCAGTTGTATTTTACAATTTGTTGGCTAATTCTCTTGAAGATTTGAAATGGTTTTTTAAATTTTATAATGTAAAGACTTCCTTTATATTTTATCCAGATCTTTAACCTTCTTAAATCATGGTATTAGCAATTTTCACCTTTTTGGCAATTTTCTTTAGTTATAGCCTTCTCGATGCCGTTCCATTATTTCATTACGGTTGGGAGCATATTCATAATACCGCATATCATAAAAGATCTTTGATATCCTTCTTATATCCTACCTTAAACAATATTTAGTTACTCTTCTAGTTTGCTGTACCCATATGCTCCCAAATATAACATTTATAGGTGTATACATGATAGAACAGGTATAATTAACACCCGATAAGGATCTCCAGGTAATGCTGAATGGGCGCCCCCTTAATTACAGGTGTAGCGGATTATTTGAAGGTGCCAGACAGGCGATCCATCCTGGCACTACATGTACACTACTTCTTTATTATTTATTGTGTTTGGAAGGCTAGATGTAGGAGGTCCGTTCTAACATGATTAACAAGCTATGCGATCGTCGTGAATTTTCGACAACAGACCATACCCTACTAGAATATTATGGGGGTGAAGGTTATATTGTTTAGAATACCTACATTACAGACATCGTTTGCTTGTTCTATATGCAGCTTGCTCATTTTCTAATTTATTTTCTACTTCCTTACTTAATTTCTTCTTTATAATCTTTGTACAAATTTGAAGTTGGTAGTGGACAGGCATACCGCTCTATAATTATCACTACTACTGGCAACGGGCAGTGGCGGAGGTTCGATACAACCCTCAGTATAACTGCGAATCTCAACCAGATCTGTTGTATATATATGTACGCTGACGTAAATACTACATATTTCGTAGTTCTACGTTTGTTTTAAAAATGTTGCCTACGTCGCGAAAACGACCAATGTTGTACGAAAGTTGCAGAATTTATAGCAGAAATGACCTAAATTATGATGGCGTTAAAATTCAATGTGTAGTTTCTAATATCCCTTTAATGTGTTGGTCCAAAAGGGATTGTCTACGTCACGTAAATAGTAAAAGGCATTCTTCAAAAAAAAATTGCACGCGACACTATGACAAATTTAAATTTAATTTATATGTTACCTTTATTGCATGTAATCTACCGTTTAATTTACTAGACAAGGAAGCATATGTCTTCTTTTGGAATAAATATTCGGACTGCAAATTACCAAGTCGGGCATCGTTAGAAAGAATTGTGCCATCTGCTCGTGAACATTTTGAAAAAAGAATCAAATCGGAGTTGAAAGATAAAAAACTGTGATTATACGTACAATGGAACCACATCAATCGTCACCTACAATTCTATTAGCTTCCAGACGAGTACAACAATGCACTGCCGAAGTAATTTCAAAGTTAGTTGGTTTTCTGCATATAAACACACTTTTTCCTCACGCCGCACTCGGTTTACCGAAATAACTGTGGACACATATCTAATGTTGCAAATATTTAACAGGCATTATTCACTTTGTGATTTCACTGAAGACTCTTAAGACGGTAAGTGTTTGAGCACGTATTATATTTTATTTCTGACCATTTAGTTTGTGTAAACTTTTATGCGCCCGCCACTGGCTGTTGGCGCAAATTGAGCAATTCTAGTATCACATTGCAAATGACTCTCTTCTTTTGTGTATCGGTGTTGTTTTACCAGTCTTATGCAATGGTTTTCTGTGTCACATTCTGATGACGTACTTGCGTGATGTCTATCGAGGAGTATCAGCAATATTTTTTCACAATCTAAGTGAAATTCTTTGTATCTTTCATTATAATAGTGGTAGACAAGTTATCTCTTCTAAACGCAGAGAAATGATTTCTTGTATCAAGAAAATAGTATAAGAAAGATAAGATATAAGCAAGGTAAGAAATAGTATAAAAAGAAAGAATAGGTTCCTTTTTCCATTATTAACATTTTTCTTTTATTGGATATCCTTGTAACTGACCTGAACTGTCCCCCCTAATTTCAATTTAATGAATATTTTCTTAAGTCAAAACTAAATGATTTACTTGGAAGAAACATTTTTCTAATTTCGTAAGCCCAAGAAAATATTTATTCGATACAAATACAATTTCAAGAAAAACATTTTTTATATTATAAATTTTTATTGTTTTGAAATAAAAATATTTTTTTGAATAGATTTGAATTGATATGTTTTTCGACAAAATTAACGATATTTGTAATTATTTCTTGTATTCCATTTTCCCTTAATTTATTTTCATTTTTGTGCGTATTTATATTTTGTATATTGTTGTTCCGTAACTGGAATCCCTTGGACAATAAAAACTGTTATTATTATCACGCAATAAGTATTGAAGTCTCAAAGAATCGGAAAGTACCTAAATCTCACGAAAAATGTTCGTATCATCCGTAGAAAGTGAGCAAAAGCTTCCGTTATTCATAATTATATCGTTAATGAAAATTCGAAATTAAACTGGACCTAAACTAGTTCCCTGTGGTACTCCAGATATTACCACAATCCCTCAGAATAATCACGCTTTTTTCCCTGTTACCAATTTGCTCTATATTTTATCAAAAGAAAAATTAATTTCCTTTCAATCTCAAAAAACATTAAATCTCCGAAACAGACCCACATATCCTTGACTAATTCATATTTACACCACATATGAGGATTCTAATTTTAATACAACAATCGTACGCCGACGATACATCAAACATAATCTCGCTTTTCCATTTCCGGTGAGCCGGATTCAGCATAACCAACACCACCCGTCTTCATTATAAATTGAACCGCATAAAGTACATTATAAGATTACATCCAGCGACGTAGTACAGAGGCTGATGTAAGAGAGATGGACCCCTAAAAGAAAAAGGCGAAAAAAGATGAAGAGCTCGCGGAATGGAACTCGAAGTCTAACGGCAGAGAGGCGTCTTTAAAAATTTACGAAGCCTGTCTACAATACTTTTTGCAGTTACAAAGAAAAGCGTATTTTCGTTAGAAGGATATGTGTTGGCGAGGTTTTTGGATAAACAAAGAGCCTTGCTCTGTGCAAGGAATGTAATGATGCTTTTTTTTTTAGACGTTGATAGATCGATATGTTTGAGACGACTAAATTTATTTTGTTGAAGAAAATTTCCTTGGAGCAAGTATTTACTTTGTTATCTCAAAATTTAGCGTGTTAGGATTTAGTTGAATGAGGAATTAAGATAGAATAATTTGTTCTTTCAAGTAAAACATCATCTCACCTTAAAAATGTTAAAACTGTTGTAATCATATATTTGGCTGAATTATGTAAATCTACCGAACAAAATACTCAGACCAAACCATCTCACAATCAGTGCATTTTCACTTATTCTCTTTTCTATGCATTTTGCCCCGACGTCTAGTCTTAATTCTGCAATTGTTCTTAATATTTTTATCTCACCAGCTTGTATTCTTCTTCTTTATTGCTTGTTTAATTTCTGAACCGTACGCGCAGAAAAGTGTTTTTTTTTGCATCAAGAAACTAGATTGTATTCAATAAATACGAGGCATGTTTTTAAAGTAAGTACCGTTTTCAAATAAAACGAAAACAAGTAAACTTTTCTTAACAATTTTATTTTTACATGAAAGCCTGTACTTTATTCTACTTTTCTACATAATTTCCATCAATATTGAGGTATTTATCGTATCGTACAATCATTTTTTCAATCCCATCGTCATAGAAGTTTGGCGTCTGATTTAACAACCACTGGTCACAACTTCATAGAGAACCTCGCCGGTAAGTCTTCGTGGTAGAAATACCGGTCCAATTAGTCAGTCACTCACAATTCCTAACCAAACGTTCAACGAGAACTGATGTTGAAAACGATCTTCAAGTACCTCATGTGGATTTTCTTCAGCCCACACATGGTTATTGTAAAAATTCCTTATTGCATTTTTTAAGAAATTCGCTTCATCGGTAAAAAGAATCAGTGTCAGTAGTTAAGGGATTTGAACCAATGTGTGCAAAAGCCACTGACAGAATGCAATCCGTGGAGGAAAATCAGCAGGAAGAAGTGCCTGAGCGCGCTGTATATGATATGGGTACAACAAATACTCCCTGCAATTTTTCAATTAGAAGTAACTGGATCTTCTTCTATTATGTCCAGCACATTCTCTAATTCTACCGTTCCTGGTCCTCCACTTCGTTTCAATCTGCCTGTTTCATGAAGACGTTGATGAATACTTTAGAAGGTTTTTCTATCAGGAACATTACGGTCAGGAAATCGTTCAATGTACAACCGTCTAGCTTCTAATGAATTGCCATCAGCAAGTTCATAAATGAAAAGCATGTCAGTCATCTCGGCGTTCGTATTCATGATAGAGGACTTCACTAACAAAAGTTTACGAATTAAAATACATGTCAATCAGTCTCAACAAATTTGACACCTACAAAATGATCAATCACGAAACGTATTCGAATGAAATCCACGTTTTAACTGATTTACTTTTCTATGTCTGCACTTGCCTACTGTTAGTGGGCGCGTTTTAACAATTTTTTTATACTCGGTAAGTCCAGTGTTGTACGCCATATTTTGATTTCGGCTACATTAATAATTTCAAAAATATCAAAATTGGTTTTGTCGAAAATTTTTCTCGCCCTATATCTTCGAAACAAAGGGGCTTTTCAAAAATCATAGGAGTACAAAATATTCTTAGAATAATTCATGGAATAACCCGTTGAATGTTTGCCGTATGTTTAATAAACACCATATATAGTCATATAAATAGGACCACTTGAGAAATATTCAATTTATAAAAATATTTATTAAATATAATTTTAATTTCGAAAATCCATAAAAAAATTGTTGTTTAATACCCTAATATATTATGGCCACAGATAATTGCTGGTTATAAAAATAGATACCTCTACCTTAGCCTCTTTAAAATCACAAGCAATGTCAATAATTTACTGCATTATGTAGAGATATGTCGTACTGTTTTAAACAAGGTAAATGTAATTAATAACGTGGATATAAATAATATGCATTCTAAGTAAATAAATGCTTTGTTTTATTGAAGTTAGGGGAGATTGTTTTGAAAAATAAAAATTGTTATATTGTACCAGGTTTATTTTTTCTATATCAGGCTGAGAATTTGGGATGCCTATCTCGTACATCGTAAATGCAAATCAGTTTTTGGTGAAAGCTGGTTTTGAAGTTAAATATCTTTGAAGAATATGGACTAAAGACTAGGAAGTATTATCCTAAATTTTAGGTAAAGTATTTTATATAAATCTTTGTCACACTTATTTACCGATTTACCAATCCTGTTGATATTTAATAATATTTATGATGTGGTTAGGGGAATATTTCAATGTACACAGAATTACGCGCCTAATGCTGGGTATTTTCAAATAAATTACGGACATAAATCAATCTTCTGACAACATTTCAATAATTTTCGTCATCGGCGAATTTACTGCCATCGCACAAGTAGGTAGCATTCAATCCACATTGCCCGTGTGCTCGCCCTCTGACAGTATATTTCGTACCCATAAATTTATAACCGATGAACGTCACGTCGGCTGTTGATATGCATCGTAAAGTATCGTTAATATACTTTATTGAAATGTACTCTTGCTGCTGATTGACAATCAAGAATGGATATTTTATATGCCCTGCCAATGCGATAAGTGCAATATAATTCTGCAATTAGTGTATCTTTGCTATAGTTCTTTTTACGATTTTAATGTTACAATATGAGATTATCTGATCATAGGAATTCTAAATTCCCTAGAGAGGGTAAAACAAAAGGAAATCAGAGTTACAAATTGATATTTTGTATATGTCGTGGCCACATGGCGAAAGTCGTCATGTCATGAAAATCCTAGACAGTTCCTGAAACGTCGGAGTATCGTGTAAACGCCTACGATTTCACCTTCTGACAAGGCTTATCATGAAATGCCTAAGTAGCTTGGTTATATCGTGTATTAAATCTTTGAACACTATTTGCCGCATCGTAAGTGTAGAAGTTTCACGAAAAGCCCAGCATGAATGATTCCATCAGGCAGATTGTGTTTTCGTTTGTGGAGTAGATGTCTACCGAAACGCGATACCATGGAAGAAAGGCATGGACAGGAGTAGTGAAGGATTATATGAAGAAATGCCAAATAAGCGTCCGCATACCATGAGTCAGTTGGAGGAGGTAGGTGCGCTAAAGAAACTAAGATAAAGAAAAGTAGAAAGGAAATATTACTTATTGCAAACGTATCATGTGGAAATAAACAAACAAAAGCACGTTATCAAAAAAGTTAAAAACAAATATTTTAAAGACTACTAGACATTCATGTTAGTTGTGGCCATGGATCCGGAGATAAGGTGATCAGTGCAGTTCAGCAGAAATTTGTCATTCCACACCGTGCGTAGAATTGATTCTCAAGGCATGTAAAACCTGTCAAGTTAAAAAAAGTAAAACTGTATCAAAGATCGTAGTGAAGCCAATACATCCCAACATTTTGTCATGTCAAGAGGTCAAACCGATTTAATCGACTTTCAGTCTACACCTGACGGAGAGTTTAAATCGTTCTTGAACCACCAAGATCATGATTAAGTGCATATGCCTCAGACTTTTGCGTTCAAAGCATATCGTAGCTATCGCTGAAGAATTGATGAAGATATTTTTGCAATTTGGAGCCCCTTCCATTTTACAAAGCTACAATGGGCGTGAGTTTGCAAACAACATAGTAGAAGAATTAAAAATCTTGCATCATCCTTCATGGAAGACCATGCCTTAGAGAGAGCGTTGCACGTTGTAATCAAGACGTGGATCACATTCTAAGATCTTAGATGGTTGGCAACAAATCTACTAATTGGTCAACTGGATGTTGAACGGTGGTAGTTAGGTTGGTGGGGACACCTACAAAGACTAGATAATGGAATACCGGTGAAACAAATTTGGGAGGCAAGAGTGCAAAGCACAAGAATAAAAGGAAGGCGAAAAGAAACCTGGGATAGACATATAGGTAGAATACTGGACAAGAAAGAAAAAGCGTGGGATGAGGCAAAGAGAATGATACAAGATAGGAAACTGTGGCAGATATTTGTGCGCAATTCTTAGTGCAACATATACCTACACCCATGAGGTACCAAAGATACTTAGATTATATATATGCATAAATAGAGTTTAATGAAGATCTGTGGGGTATATCCTGAGATGCAGTCCTTGATCATGGAAATAGGACCACTTGAGAAATATTACATTTATAAAAATATTTATTAAATATAATTTTAATTTCGAAAATCTATAAAAGCATAATTGTTGTTTAATACCCTAATAGATTATGGCCACAGATAATTGCTGGTTATAAAAATAATGCTTAGGGGTGCAATAAACCGATTATCCACCTGCTATGAATTGCAAATATAAATAAAAACTGTATTTTTACCGATTTTCCAAAGAACTTTTATTTCAAAGAGTTTCAATTTTATTTGTGGGCGTCTATTTTCGGGGTCAATTATTATCATATTGGGAAAGAAGAAGGATATAACCACAGAGAAAAAAGCACGAATTTCTGTTCTTCTAGAAACGTGAGAGTTCTCTCAACGTAAAGTTGCACAAAAAGAGAGTGTATCACATCAAACTGTTCAGAGAATAGCGAAATTAATTAAGAAAAAAGTTCCTAGTACAAGTAGTGGCAGAATATATTGTACCGGCACTACAGGCGTTCATAAAATTCTTAGTGGAGAAACTATACAAATATCAGTCCGAACAGTTCGTAGACGTCTTCATGAAGCAAGGCTTGAAATGCAGACGTCCGGCAAAGGAGCCAAGACTAACATCTAAAATGAGAGTTACACGATTTCAATGGGCTAAAGGGATTATAAAAATATAGGGTTGAAGATTCAGGAAAGGTAAATTTCATTTATCATGCATCTGCATTTTTGGTCAAATTCATCCTCATACTTCGCTTTATGGTTCCCTACATTTTTATTTTTTCCTAGATTATTTATAGCGATGAATTACGGCTAGAAGTGCTAACCGAGAGAAGCCAATTTGTTCGTCGACGTCCTTCAGATCGTTATAAAGAAGCATGCACGATCAAATCTATTAAACACCCCCCATCTCTAATAGCTTGGTCGTGTATTACGACAGAAAGACCGGAGCCACTATATTTCGTTAACGGAACAATGGAACAAAACCAATATAAAACAGTTTTATAAAACTATTTAATACCTTATATTGGTGTGCTTTCGTAACCTCGACACCTTAAAGTAGAAGAAGATTAGGATTATGTTATGTACGAGGGTAAGTCAAAAATTACTTACACTTTTAGTTATACAACTGTATTAAACAGAGATAGATGTACAACAGATACATTATTTTTCGATATAGTCTCCACCTTTAGCAATGCACTTGGTCCAGCAAGCCACAAGCTTGGTACCCCCCATGTATAATGGCTTGGTCGTGTATTACGACAGAAAGTCCGGGACCACTATATTTCGTTAACGGAACAATGGAACAAAACCAATACAAAACCATTTAATACCTTATGTTGGTTTATTGGGTCCGACTTAAGGACCACGTGCTTTCATGCAAGACAACGCACCGTGTCACAAAGCAAAAAGTGTAATGTGAATCTAAAAATCTGCGTGTACTACCTTGGCCAGGCAATTCACCAGACATAAACCCAATTGAAAATGTGTGAGATGTCTTGAAAATCATCGTAAGTACACGAAACTCAACTACAAAGGAGGAATTACAACAACGTCTTGAAGATGTATGGCATAATAGCGACGAGATTAAAAGAAAACAATAAAAAGTTGAATTGGCAGTATGCCAAAAAGGATTGACTATTTTTTTAAATTTTACCCCAAAATCACAATATTTTTAAGTGATCTTACTTTGATGGGCAAAGACTGTATGTTAGAAGTTTAACAATATATTTTTAATCGTCATACCTTAAAGCGCCTTTTAAAAAATCATATCTTTAGTTGAACTTCACAAAATCCATTCACAATTACCCCTTCAACCCTATTTTGCAGCTTAAGCTTCCGGTGTAATTTTTACGATTAACAAATACAACTTTATAATTACCATAGTTATAATAACGATACTTACAACCAACGGATGCATTCCCCGTAATACTGAAAGGAACAAATCAAAACAACACAGAATTTGAGCAGTAATTTATAATCCATAACGACAACCGATCCGCTATTTGCATTACATACAACGAAACGATCACATTTTCATCGCCGACTCCGTCGTTTTTGACGTTTGGCGCGCGACCGACGACGAAATACTCCGGCACCCCCGTGCCCGCCGGAATTCGAAACGTTTTTGGACGGACAGACGGACGACGATATGAAGCCTCGCAGTGACGGCTGTCCGTTGAAATATAAAAGAGAAAGCGAACCCTATTTTCGTTTTTCTTTTTTCAACGCTTTTTTCACGGCGTACCCGATCCGATCCGCAAATAACTAACGCGTGTTCTAAACAAACACCTCTCTACCTGCATAAAACTCGTGGTCTTATACGTCTTTTGAGCGCGGTGGACCGATGGAAACTAAAAACCTAGCGGTGCGCCTTTTCGTCTTATATATGGGTATAAAATATCCTCTCTGATGCGCGCTTTTGTATGCGGGCGAACGAGTGTATGCATGTGCGGAGCGGGTTAAAGTCGGGAGTTTTCACGTGCGAGCGCCGCAGGACAATAGCGAGAGCTTTGATGACGGCGGTGCCGGAGCTTTAGAGCCGATGTCGCCGCCGAGGACTAGGATATCGTATGCATGGATATACGGTCGTATAAGCGTGCGTGTACGATTTCGATAGCACACGAATATTTTCATCACGTTATGGTTGCGATATATAGATAGCTGTGTTGTGGAGGGACTTTTAAGTGACTTCCATGGGCTACGCTATCGTATTACGCAATAGACTGCTGTATATTCAAGCTGAGAGACAAGATGATTGTAATTGCCAACCTTCCGTTAGGTCCAGCTGTCTTAAGCTTAATAGTAGCATTGTTTGTTTATGTTTTCTCTTGATTTGTGATGTATTCTCTTTAGACTGATTGATAATTCTCATAATACGAGAGTTTTCCAATGAAATGTCGCCTGTATGTACGAGGGTAAGTCAACTATTATCAACACTTTCGCCATAACAAGCTTTGAAGGTTATTGTAAAAGCGGCCGCTTGCGCATGCGTCGAGTTGGCGCCTCTGTGGTCATGTGTGCGGAATTTAATCACGATCGCGGCATTTGTCTGCTAGCTACAACAGCATAAGCATATCAGCTCCGCGATTTTTGTGGTCAGAGGGTGTGAAAGGTGCTGAAATTCACCTGAGGCTTTTGTCATAATGACAAAAAATTCAAGACCTCGCTATCGGCTGGGAAGGTGATGCTAACCATGTTTTGGGACGAAAAAGACTTGGACAGTGGGACTACCATAAATAGTGCGAGGTACAGTGATTTGTTGGCGAATAAGCTGAAACCAGCAATTTGAAACAAACGCCGTGGTCTACTCTCCAAGAACGTTTTGTTGTTACAAGACAACGCCCGTCCACACACACCCCATAACACCATAAAAACTATCAACAGGTTGGGCTTTGAGACCCTGAAACACCCTACAGCCTTGATCTCGCTCCCTCAGACTTTCATCTCTTTGGACTGCTCAAGGAAGCTTTGAGAGGTCGTCGATTTGCCTCAGACGCAGACGTTCGGGATGCGGTGCAAAAGTGGCTTCACAACCAACCGAAAACCTTCTACCAGGAAGGCATACGGAAGCTTGTGGCTTGCTGGACCAAGTGCATTGCTAAAGGTGGAGACTATATTGAAAAATAATGTATCTGTTGTACACCTATCCTTGTTTAATACAGTTTTAGAACTAAAAGTGCAAGTAATTTTTGACTTATCCTCGTACATAACATAATCCTAATCCTCTTCTACTTTAAGGTGTCGAGGTTACGAATTTCTTCAATTTCTTCCTGTTTTTTGCCATTACTGGGGCTGAGTTCCAATCTTTTCCTTAATATTTCTTCTACTGTGCACAGTGCACAGCATGCTGTTCTATGTCATCCTTGACCTCCCTCTTCCGTTCTTTCCTACTGTTCTTGCTTTCCATATCCTTTCCTTGTCTGCACTCTAGCATTCTTGGTAGATGTCCAAACCAGCTCAGTGTTTTATTTTCCGGTACTATAGCAGCTGGCTTCACCTTCAACATTTCTCTTATTTCTATATTCCTTTTTTTATGTTCTTTTAATTCCCGCTGTCTTTCTCAAGAATTTCATTTTTAAGGTTTGTATCCTTTGTTCTTGTCTTTTTGTTAGTGTCCAATTTTCTCCACCATGCAATAATGTCGGCAAGTATACTGCCTTATAGACCGATATTTTCGTCTTTTCTGAAACTTCCTTGTGCTTTAAAAACGTTCTCCGTAAAAGCTTAATAGTTTGCAGACTGTACCCATTGCAAATTTGTAGAAACCTAGAGATAGTTTGTCAGTTTAATGTAAGGAAAACTGCTACAAAACGTAGCAGCTTTTTTAAACTGCTAACCAAAAGTAGCAGTAGCAGGTTGTAGCTGCTAACGCAAAAAAGCAGTTTTATACATTACTAGTACCTGTTGTACTATAAAGGGCCAGTGTAGTTTTCATTTGTTTATGTTCATTTTTATTAAATTATCGTATTTGTGTATGCATTTTCTAAACTAGCCCGGTTAAGGATATTAGGCCACTGATGAAATACCTCATAACTTTATAGCACAAACTATACGCTAATGAGTGGTGGTGGCAAGATCGTAATATGTGTACAGAGTTGACGTTATGTTAGCTTCATTCCTGCATTCAGCGATTAGTATGCAACGCTGCTCCTAGCACCCCAAATCCTTTGATGTCTACACTGCCGTTCTAGGCTTATAAGGAGTATTTCAAAAAATATAACTTTTGGCTATGAAGGTTTTAGTAAATGTACATCCCACACTTACTGAATACTATGCAATTGCATGTCTTTTAGTTTTTATTTATTATTTAATAACAATTTTTTTAAGCAAATTATTTGTAATTTGATATTTAGCTGAGATAACCGTTTTGGTTTAGGAAAAGTCATTAGGCACCAGTTTTATCACAACAAAATGTTAAAAGAGATCAATTTTCCGACATAAATACGAGGGTAAGTCGAAAATTACTTACACATTTAGTTCTACAACTGTATTAAACAAAGATAGGTGTACAACAGATACATTATTTTTCGATATAGTCTCCACCTTTAGCAATGCACTTGGTCCAGCGAGCCACAAGCTTCCGTATGCCTTCCTGGTAGAAGGTTTTCGGTTGGTCGTGAAGCCACGTTTGCACCGCATCCCGAACGTCTGTGTCCGAGGCAAATCGATGACCTCTCAAAGCTTCCTTGAGCGGTCCAAAGAGATGAAAGTCTGTGGTAACTCGCCTATTTGCTGTACCCATCTCTCGAGCTTGCTGAATGTTGTCGTCGGTGGTCGAGGTTGACGGCCGTCCAGCTCCCTCTTTTTGTGTACTCATGCGGCCCCTTTGAAACATTTCGATCCAGAAAAAAACGCTTTTACGAGATATCCCCGTATTGTGACGAAAGTCTCCGGCGAATTTCAGCACCTTTCACACCCTCTGACCACAAAAATCGGATCACTGCTTGTTCCTCTTTGGTGCAAACTAATAGCGGGGCTGACATGCTTATGCTGTTGTAACTAGCAGACAAATGACCTTGGCTTCTCGGGCCTGGTAGTATCTTGGTCTTGGTCGGTTTGGCGTTTAAAAAATGTAGTTCAATGAACCCAGATGTGTTAAAGTCGTTTCTGCCTTTAAGGTTTTCAAACCTCTTGTAAATGTAAATTCCACCATACCTTGTAGATACAGCCTGGGTTTTGTGTGGCTCAACTTATAAGTTGATGAATAATCTTTCTACAAATAGAAACGTTTTAAATCCATAGGTGACACCGCTGTTCTTGGCGACACATTTTTAACAGCAGTAGTAAAATTTTAAAAATCATAGAGTTTGTTACCCATTCTTTGCATAGATCTCTCAACCCTATGGTGGAACGAGTCAGCAGCCATAAAGGTGTGACCTGGTTCAAAATATTTTATTGAAGCAACAATCTTTTTTGAATTAATCCTGTTCTAAATAGTGACCAATTCTTGTTTTATGTCAAACAGTTGCCAAGCCAAAGAGTACTGTGCTTTTTATCTCGCTTCGACAACAAAAACTGATAGAAAGTGCTTATTAACTTGTCTTTGCTTCTGCCAAAAATACTCTCATGCTATAAAGCAGCAAAACTCGAAGAATTCTTCTGTTTCTTTTTGACAGGAACAAAACTCTCATCATAGACAAATATGCGATGAGTAAATATTGCAAATTTGAACATAGCGAGACGCTGTAACATAATTATTTTTTCCATATCTACGCAATATATTACAGCATATTTGTTTATTTCCTTATCTTTGTCTGCCTTATACGAGACTTGTCTGCTTTACTTTTTTTAAATTTTTCCACATTTTACACACTTCATTTATTTACACTGAGCTAGTTGCAAAATGCAACAAGCTGGGCAGCCGGGGGGTAAATCTAATTCGAGTACGCTGAATCCAATGGTGCCAATCATTTTTAAAAGTTAGCTCGCGTTTTCGAGCAATTTCAATTTAAACATTTTAGCCCCAAAGAACCTTCTGGAACATTTTGGAATTTTCTGGAAAATCTAATCAATGGCCGAAGAGCTTTGTGAAACCTCCGGGATCCAAAATATGTGCTACATGTGCTTGTGGAATACCCATTTTGCCGGCGACCAATATAACGAACGGAACTGGCCTTTACGTGAGGAATTTAGATTGCGACAAAACAACATTATTGAGATTCCACTGGCGTCGATCGAAAAGATTTTGTTACCACCGCTCCACATCAAACTAGGAATTGCTAAATATTTTATAAAAGCATTAAACTCAGAAGGAAATGCATTTAACGAATTGCGTCGTATTTTTCCACGGTTAAGTGGGATGGAAATAAAAGAAGGTAGATGACTGAATCTGAATGTTGATCTATTGAAATTTCATTTTATATTATATTTACTTTATAGGAGTATTTAATGCAGCGGACATTCGTCGTCTGATGAGGGACGAACGATTTGAAAATGTGCTCATTGACATGGAGCTTGTAGCATGGGATTGTATGAAAGCGGTTATTGACAATTTTCTTGGAATTCATCGAAAATTGGCGCATATTAATTGAAGACATGCTCACTGTTTTTCACCGTTTAAATGTTCGAATGTCATTAAAAATTATTTTTTTTTCAAGTGACGGCGAGGCTCGAACATTGGTACAGCGGCAAAAAGCTACATGCTCTTTTGTGTGACATTTGTTGGAATTTACAAGAAGAAGATGACGATACAAAAGAATCAGGGCAATGAGAGAATGAAAAATAAAAAGATCAAGAAAAATGCTTTTTTTACAAAAAAAATGATGAAAAATCGATTGAATCGTTTCAATTTTTTTCAAATAGTTCCTATTCGATGTGTATTCGATCGATCTCCATCGATTTGAACTCAATAATTGGTCAAAAAAATGATAAAAATTACGTTTTTTTGTGGTCTTTGGGCCTAAAAAACGCGAGCTAACTTTTAAAAACGGTTAGCACTATTGGATTCAGCGTACTCGAATTAGGTTTAACCCGCAGCTGCCCAGCTTGTTGCAAAAAAGTCTCCGATTCGAGCACAGAGATATCAATTCACTGCTTTTACAATGTTCACTACAAAAGGCTTTTACGAGAAAGGTTATGTTTAAGCACACATAGGTAAATTAAATCTTTATTTTAGTAACTACTGCCATTTAGTAAATAAATTTGCATTTACCTGTTACATGTTTCTTTCGCTACTTAACTAGTTGAAAACATAACAAAATCATGTACAACTTTTTATGCAATAACAACATTTCGCAATAACAGAATCTCTACTGTTTGTTGGCAAGAAACAGCTGCGTTTTCTTAGAATAGTAGTAATATGCCACAGCCACGGTCTTTTTGCTTAGGTACAAGATTGTCTCTCTAATGTTTGATGGTAAGATAAAAAGGGGTAACTCTGAGTTCTGATTTTTTGGCTAAGAAAATTAAGATACTGCCAATTTCCTTACGAATTTAATAATTTTTTAAGATACGTCTTATTTCTTTAGTGATTTTCTACTGTTTCTAGATAAGATATGGCAATATTGCTTAGAGATAATGTCGGGTAGCTCACAAATATTACGAAAGAAAAATCTAAAAATGAAAAAAAAAAATTGATACGCTTTTTAGGCTTAGGAAGCCAGTACAATCTACCTATGTTTACAGTAATCCTGAATTTCATATTTCATAGCAGTGTGAATCATCCAATAATCCCTGTATTGCACACACAGATACAGTCCGGTGAATATATTTTATCGATTAGAAAAGGAGTTCTCATACTGTAACAGAAATGCATTCCTTATTTGTTTATTTTTCTACTAGTCTCCATTGTCTGCCAATGCAACCTGTATATACTCTAAATTATTTATCAAGTGTGTGCTGGTACAGAAGGGTACTTATATTAGTTATTAGAAGGCTAGAAGGATCGTAAAATTACAATTTCCTTTGTGCAAATAATACATTTTATATTTATCGGGAAGAATGCGGGTCACCAAAAGCAAGGACCTCATAACTACCTGCATTACTATTTTATTTTTCTTTTGGTGGATATAAAACTTTACGATAATTTTTTCCAAGCATGATATGACCTAGATAACAAATAAATTCATTAGATACGAAAAAAAATAATATACTTTTTATGTACCGAAACCATAATAATTCCTAAATGTGAGTATTTTATTATTATAGATTAAATTTGACGTTTGGAAAGTTAGGTTTTCGTTTGTGAAAATAGTAAAGACTTTTAAAACAGATGGTGGGTACTGTCAAAACAAAAACATATCAAAGTTACAAAGCTCAAGACGGACCTTAAGTAAATGTCTTCCTAGTAGAGGGCAACTCTGGTAATGCATTTCAGCGGTGGTTAGGCCACAGGACCAGCAGGATTATGCGATACAATTTATTCAAATGGTGGCTATCTGTTATGACCAGTAAGACCCTAAGGATTAAAAGGTGATCGACTTCACCCCGAGCTTGGGATGAAGTCGATCACCCATATTAAGATAATTCTCATTTTGGAACGGTTTAGGGTAAAGTCAACCAATCAGAAATAATATATATGTGTATTTATTTAATAGTATGCAACACTCGTGGCAAATTTTTACGATAAAACGCTTCTTCTGGACTGCATCATGTCAAACCCTGATGCTGACAATCATGACATGACATGATGGGTTACCGTAAGCACCTATTTTCGTGGCACCAAAAAAAAAGTATAATAATTTAGAATGGGTACGATATTTGGTACTTTTATACATCAACAAAATTGTGCAAATTTTTTTGGCAGAGGAAAATGATACTATATACGAGGGATGATCGTAAAATAAGGTTCCCATATTTTTTAAAAATACACAGCATTCGTTATTTCCTTAACATTACACATCGTTTTAAAAGTAAAAACTTAGGCTATTATTCGACATAGTATTTTTGCAGACGGTGCTCCAACTTCTATATCTCCATGTCGTAAAATTCTACCACCGGTCAAAATCTTTTCAATTGTGGTGTTGGAAATCTCAGGAATCCGAAGAGCGAGTTGACGAATGATGACCCTCCGATCTTCAAGCAGTATGCTCTCGACCTTTTCAACGATTTCCTCTGAAACTGATGGTCTTCCGCTCCGCTCTTCATCGTGAATTTCCGTCCGACCTTCAGTGAATTCCCTACACCATTTGTGGAAGTGTTGAACAGCTATACACTTTTCTCCATAAACTTCGGTTAATTGACGATGAATGTCTATAGGTGAAACCCCTTTCGCGTTTAAAAAACGTATCACAGCGCGAATTTCGCACTTGGCGGTAGCGGCGATCGGAAGTTCCATCTTTGAACGGATGCTTAGCTAATACTGAGCGGCGTAGCGAGACGAGAGTGGTACGTATATAGAGTGGGAGAGCTGCTGCACACGCCAATGTTGTCGGATTTCGCCTAACACGTCTTATTGCTGTTGTAGGGCTTTGGGAACCTTATTTTACGATCATCCCTCGTATTTAGTTACCAAAAAAGATCTTACCAAGCTAATAGAATTCATTTATATTAGTGTTCAAGGGTATTGGAAAGTTTAATCGTTATAATTTAATTTGGCAGTGGGTTGCATCGCATCAGCATTTGATTTTTTACAAAAAAAATTAATCAATATTAATGACAATTCTTGGATCAATATCAATCTATCTAATAATATCATTCACCTTAATTTCTATTATTATATCTTTATCACTATATTCATTAACATTCATTAACGTTTCTCAAAATTCTTATGGGTGCGCCGTTTTCTGGTTTAAAACTTGTATAATTATAAGTTTGGCAAGATTTTAAAAAGAGAAGAATCTAGTGTATAAAACAAACATAAAATCAAAATATTAAAAAAAAGAACATATTTTCATTAAAAGAAATCTCTTGTCGATCGTAATTAATAGTAGTAGGAAATGACAAAGGATAACAAAAAATAAATTAAGGGCAAATTCCATAAAACGGAGACTTGAAAACAGCGTTGAGTTTGTGTCTACCAAACGCATTCTGTCGATTCTATTCAGAGTATTGTCCATCTATTATGTGTTCAGCTACCGATTCTGCAGGTTTTCCATTTAAAACGATTTTGATTAGAACATCGAAAACATAGATATTATTCAAAATTTTACTGAAAACTATATCAAATAAATTTATTTTGCTTTTTAACGTTTTACATTTAAATCTTGCAGAAATAATGAGCAAAATATAATTCCTTATAATTAAATCAAATTGTTCTTAAATTTAGATTGATGGCTCCCCCTCTTGAAAGATAGATAAATTAGCTAGTGAGACAAATGGTTAGTTTCCGAACTACTTTAGGAAATTTTTGATATTTTATTACTTTGTTTTCGCTTTTGAACCATTTTAACATTTGCAAACACTATTTCATTAAACATATTTTCAAATATTCACTATGAAATTGTTTAAATTAGCCAAATATTAGTATTTTGTACAATTTTCATGGTATAACACTTTTGGGTTGCCTAATTTGCAGGTTAATATTTATTCCTAGAATTTTGAAATTAAGGATTTAATTGGATTTATTTGATGTATTACACAACCTTACGCATTTTTTAGTAAAACAACTGATTTACAAATATATTATTTATTTTAATACATAAAACATAAATATAAATTTACAATTTATAATTTAGTTCTTAAATCTAATAACGTAGTCTATAAATAAAATCTATATATCGATAATAACAAACAGCTGGGCTTTATTTTGTTCAGGTTCGTTAATTATCTGCATAGCTGAATAGGTTATAGCTTTAACTTCCGTACCTTGTGGATGTTTCCCAAGCTGGAATTCTTCACCGTAACATTTACATTTAATCCTATAAGCATCGTCCGTCTTGAATTCGGTGATCCTGAGCTTACTACATATTAGAAATGGTTCGCAGCTAAATAAAAATAGTAATTCGTCTAGGAAATGAAATAATAAGCCCTCTAAATCATCAGCTTCAGCTTCTATTTCGGCTGACTGTTTTATTTCTACTGTTTCCAGTTCCGTCATATAACCGAACATTGCTATACCGCATTGTTCGAAGGCTTCTTGGAGATTTTCACCCCAAGCATGTAACCTAGAGTAGTACAAACGATTTTTTATTATTTTTTAAATGAGTTTAATGTTGGATAAAGTTGTACTTACTGGACATCAGCCGTATGATCCAGATCTGCAATACAAAGTTATTTTAATTTTACAATTTGTGTGTATGGAATTTTCTTACTTACATTCGTATTTGCACGGGGCTAATTTTATTTCCTCTGGGGTAAACTCTTCTGTCATTGTAAGTTCTTTAAATAACAATATTTATATAAGAAGACGAATTTTAAATGTAGGAATTGTAGTAAACATAACCTTACCTTAGTGGCGAATGGTATATGCGAAGATAGCTGTAATTGATCAATGTGTCCAATCACCTGAAATAAAATCCTCTAACAGAAATGCGTTCCAAAATTTCAGGGAACTTACCAATTTCGATTGTGAAATAAAATGATTGCAGAATGCTCTTCAATAATTTATGAATAAGAAAAAGAATGAAAAATTCGTTCAAAATTCAAAAGAAATCTAATTAACACAAAAAACACCTATAGTCAATTAAACAAACATAAATATAATTAATTAAAGCTCTTATAAGAAAAGAAATAATCGCGAAATTCAATTTATTGTCAACTTGTATGTATCTTATATTCAACAACATTAATCAGGACTAGTTTGAATTTTTTTATTTAATCGTTTTTCAATATTATAATACTTTTCACTAATAAAAAAACGTGTCAATCTTAACTCAATACCATGGTACTTATTAGATAATTCTTAATCTTAAATTCCTGCAATATTTAAAAACTTAATCGTATTTATATATACAACGTTTCCAAAACAAAAATACTCCATGGAAGGATGAGTATAGGCATGAATGCTGCTGAATGATAAACGTTATGTTGCAACGTCGCAATATACAATTTTTTTTTAATATTCATTTTTAATTTTTATGTTCTTCGTTTCACATTTTCAATGTTGTTTCCTATTATCTTGATCTATTTGCGTTTGAATGCTGTTTCCATTCGTTTTCACGTCTCAAACATACCTGTTCTCAAACGTTTATAGTGCAAATATCTGACTTTTATAGTTATTTTCTGGTTTATAATGTTGGTGTTTTGTTTAAGAAGCGGTTAAAATATTACAGTTTAAATTAATTGGTACGATGATATTCTAAAAAGTGCCATGTGAATATAGTAACTAAGATGATTCAAGGTTAAAATTATAAAAGTTAATTTATTAAGAGATTAAAATTACTACATCCTCTTACATGATTCCTTTATTGATAAAAATGACAGAAATCATTAAATACTTCATTTCTTCCCTTTTTATGTCATATATTCATCGAACTTTCCATTATAATAGGGTAAGTGTTGAAGTACTAACTTCCAATCGGTGAAATATGCAATTTGACTTCCAAATGCCGCACTGAACGTTAGAATCGATGGGAAACGTTGGAAAAATATCGATATTTGATTCTTTCCTAAAATTCTGAGATAATTAACCATATTAATTTTACTTTTGCTAAAGATAACTTTGACAAATATGTCAATAATTTGATTTTCTTATTTTATTTTCTCAATTAATGTTACTAAAATCGAATAATATTCACGTGACACAATTAGAATTAGTAATTAGGAGTTTTGCGTTAAGATGAAACCCTAAAAGAAAGTTTTACCTGTGATAATTACTTTTATCGTATACAATACTATTCAAAAGTATCGCAAATAAAAATTGTATGCTTTAAACTGTAATATTTTAATCCTAATCATCTGATTCATTGTTATTATACATTTCGCTCGTCATTTAACTGTATGTATACATAAGAAATTATACATTATACATTTAAATTTATGTACATAATATGGCATCATAAAAAACTCTGGTAATACCAGTCAATATCCTTAAATTCGCTTACATTCTACGTGTTATCTGTATAGATACTATATATACATATAATAACAATATTTTTTATTTTGTTATACTTATAAACGCACCCCCACTCATCAATTTGCGCAACAATGATGATGTATATGTTTTTCTTTTATTGTGTGTACATATAGGTAATAAATCAAGTATATAAATTGTGTTTGTAAAACAAAAACAAAAAATGACAGATAAAGATGGCAAGATTACATAACGCCGCTACTATACATGTTATATATTACGTATGATATACATATATAAATCGGATCATACAGTATAAGTATAAATACATTTACAGTAACAAAAATAAGTTTTTTATTATTTTAGTACCTTTTTTTCGCGATCTCTACAATGTATATAATAGAAGGCTTCTATGCTAAATCGAAATATAATTTACACGCGTCTTCACGTTTTCTAAGACCATTAGACGCAATTACCAGCCAAAATCGAAAGATATTCGTGACATGTTATTTGAATAAGTTGCTTTTTAAGGTTATCTACTGCTGTAGAGTACAGGGATTCGATATTGCGCCTGCGCGATATCTTTCTGTGACTCAGCAGTTGATTATTTTAAGTTAATATTACAATATTGAAGAAAATATTTATTTAGAATGCCTGAAGTTATTGTGCCTTGGTTTTTTTAGATTAATTTTATATTTATTAGTGTAGATATCAATATTTTAAAAGAATAATAACAATTGGTGTTGTGATTTAGTTCCTGTTAATGAAAAAACCGTGTGTCCTGCAAGAAATAAGTGGAATCTCATTTAAATAACATGTTTAACGTTTTAAAAATCGTATTCTAGAAAAAGTGCATCCTAGCGAAATAGCATTTTACATTAAGTACCACATAAAATGTTTTCAATTTCTATTGTTTAATGCTTTTATAATTTTCTAATATTTTGCATTTTCTTACTAAAAATGTAGATAAAAATTACATGATATATTTTTGGTTTGTATGTATTCTAAATATTCGACAGGAAGTTCTATAAAACTGAACATATTGCAAAAATTAGATCTATCGAAATTCATTTCTCATTAATCAGCTATTTTATCTGAATTTGTTAACAACGATTCTAGCACTAGCAACAACAACTTTGATATATTATAACATTAACAACAAGTACAACAATGCAAAGCAGAGGTCATCGTTTCAAGACAAACAGGGTGTTCCAATATTTCGACGGATTCTTTCACTTAAAATGAGCTTAACAATATAAATTATTGAGCTTATCTTTTTAACTTTAAATACTGAATTTAATTTAATGAGATCACATGGTTGTTATTACAAGATTTTAAATTTAACGAAATCTAATTTTGTCTTTTTCTTGCGAATTATTGATAAATAAAAACCCTGCATCGTGTTCTTATTCAGAAGCGTCTTTGTTTCTTTGGTACAGATTTGTATAGTTTGGTATTTTAGGGATTTTGATCACATAACACAAATCCATTTTGCATTGTTGAAGGCAATATACAATATTGTTTATGAAGTTATTGAGCTGTATATATTCTACATATTATATAGTGTAAGGTCAAAACTTATTGACGTATTTTTCTTTTAAAGTTATGTGTAAGCTTTGTATATGCATTTATCCCATCTTTTTCATCTCATGGTATGTTTATATCAAGAAAATTTTACAGAACAATCTCATTTAATAAATTAGGTTGACCTTGACCACGTTTTCAATGAAGTTAGTTTTTGACTGGACTACTCTTACCAATCCAGTTTTTAGTGCAATTTTTATGTTTGACATACAACATTTTTATTTAAAAAACACAACGTCTATGGAATTAACTTGAACATTTTCTGTTAGATCACGGAAGCCGGACGTCACCTTCCTGACCTCATTTTCGCTACATAAAGTAAATGCCGTATCCCAACAAACACGTTAGATAAACTGAATAATTTGTTTTTGTTAAATTGATAGTGTTTTGATTTTTTTTAAATGTAAATATTCCTCGTGGTCAGCTTGTATATCACAAAGTTCACAAACTTCACACCGGTTAGAAATTACTCATAGAGATGAGTATAATATTAAAGACAGTTTATAACAAAAACAGGAAAATGTTGCAATAACATAAGCTATTGGTTTGTATGCAGGCTTTGTTTTAAAATTGCATCATTAAATAAACATTTTTTATTTCGTAACTTTTTCTTCGAATGTGTCTAACTTCAGAGTTATACGACGTTAAAGATTAAGCAGGTTGCATAACGTAACGGCTGTAATAAATCTGCTTTTAATGATAAAGTAAAACATATTTATGGAAACGTTACAAACTATACTATAATCACAATTATACCGGGGTATGATAAATTTACATTTATAAGTTAAAAATTTCTGCCTTATTTTACATTATAAGTACACTTATAGTTAGTTTATCACTACCTGGAAAAGTTGCAATATAAAACATCCAAATAGAAGAAAAAAAGGTGACATGTAGAATGTATAGATGTTAAATTATAGGCCACATTTACACGAACACGCTTATAATTTCAATCCAACAAATCCGTCTAAGACACACATTTGTCAACGCGAGTATTTGACTTATTAATTATTAAAATAGTCGTTATTTATGTGATTCCAAAATAAAATCGACGTAATCAAAAATGAGTTCGTTTAGAATATGAAGAGTTAATGTATGCACCCTTATCTTTAGATATTGTATAAAGCCATGTTTAGTTGTTGATATATTCTAACATTTATAACGTCAAAAATGATTTTTCTTAATAAGATAAATGAAATAAAATAGATTGATGTCATGCTTTAGTGCAGTGAAGTTAGATGAATTTGGTGTTAGCAATACCTCCTAAAAAGGAACGTAAACAGTGTTACCAACAGTGGTAAAATGTCATCCAGTAGATGTGGATGTGAAAATCTCTAGATATTCACTGAACATTTAGGAAGACAAAGAATTACTTTGAAATTAAAAAATATCTACAAATCGGAAACACTTTTTAGGATGGTGATTTTTATCGTTTTGAATAATCGAATCAAGAGTGGAAAATAATTTTAACAAAGATGATAAAAATATTGGGACGGTATATTATTATAATTATTTTTCTTTTATTCAATGCAAATAGTTTTAATTTAGCTTTAGTCATATAGGGTTTAATTAATGAGTTCTCTATTTCAACAGAGTCATCTAACTAATAAATAATTGCATAATATGAAGGAAGCTGATTATCAGACTTAGACTAATTTTAAATTTACGTCTTTTAAGCATAAAATGCATTTTTCTAGTTTCTTCAAACTAAAATCTTGTTTCTAAAGATGATTATTTGTTATATAACTTATAAATCACCTATATAGGGCTAATGAACTAAGTTATAATCTAAAATTTTGACGTAGCATCAATATTAAGCAAAACATATGAAATGGAAAAGATTATTATGGGAGAAGAACCAAGTACATTAGAAAATGAAATTAAATTTTATTAAATGAAATAAATCCCGAATCCGAAGCCCTAGTTAGATTTTGACAAACTCTGAACGAAAAAGAAGCGAATGCAGTAGAAATTTCACAGAATAACTTGGAGTAGTTGGAGCTGTTGATTGTACGAGGGTAAGTCAAATATTATCTACACTTTCGCCATAACAAGCTTTGAAGGTTATCGTAGTGACGGCCGCTTACGCATGCGTTGAGTTGGCGCCTGTGTGGTCATGTGTGCGGAATTTAATCACGATCTGCTAGCTACAACAGCATAAGCATGTCAGCTCCGCTATTAATTTGCACCGAAGAGGAATAACGAGCAGCGATCCGATTTTTGTGGTCAGAGGATGTGAAAGGTGCTGGACGACTGCTTGGACAGGGGGACTACCATAAATAGTGCGAGGCACAGTGATTTGTTGGCGAATTAGCTGAAACCAGCAATTCGAAACAAACGCCGTGGTCCACTCTCGAAGGTTTTGTTGTTGCAAGACAACGCCCGTCCGCACACGGCCCATAACACCATAGAAACTATCAACAGGTTGGGCTTCCAGACCCTGGAACACCCTCCTTTCAGCCCTGATCTCAATCCCTCAGACTTTCATCTCTTTGGACCGCTCAAGGAAGTTTTGGGAGGTCGTCGATTTGCCACAGACGTTCGGGATGCGCTGCAAAAGTGGCTTCACGACCAACCGAAAACATTCTACCAGGAAGGCATGCAGAAGCCTGTGGCGCGCTGGACCAAGTGCATTGCTAAAGGTGGAGACTATATCGAAAAATAATGTATGTGTTGTACACCTATCTTTGTTTAATGCAGTTGTAGAACTAAAAGTGTAAGTAATTTTTGACTTACCCTCGTACATATGTAAACTTGCAGTCACCAGGTACATATCATTGATTAAAAAATCTTACATCACCACAAACATTGCTAAAAACTTTAATTTATAAAAATAAATTTGTTAACAGGTTTAGTAAAAGTGAGGTTATACGGAGAGTTTAAAAGTTCGTTCTGAGCACGTGGTCACTTATTTCTCTGTATTGAATCAATATAACCAACTTATTGTTATTAATAAATTGTTTTAGGTTCACTAAAGATTAGTTGCACCAACATAAGTTAAAATTTAATCTCGGATTAAGTCAAAATAACAGGTAGAATGTGCCAATCTTTCTGCTTAATTGACTTCGATTGTCACATTCCACCTGTCACTTTAACTTATTTCTAAATTAAATTTTAATTCGTGTTGGTGTACCTGATCATTAATCATGTTGGTACTGCGCACCTTATTAACTGTCAGATAAATCAGTTTATTAAGTTTAAGTTTATATTAGTTACAAGGGAGAGGATTAAGTTGGTAACACTGTTCACAAGTTATTAGTTATATTACATCATCGTAGGACGATTACGGACGTTTTGACGATTACGTCAAAACAGTTATAGAAAAAGTTATTTTACAACATTTTTTCTGTCGGTATAAAAATCTCAATTATTTTATAGGATAAAATGAAAATATGGTTTATTTAATATGCATAAAAATATAAAATATGCTCATATGATTTGCCTTTTTTTAGAAAAACCTGTATTGACTTGATTTAAAATTGGTGCTACGGTTGAATTGTTGCAAACATGATCCTGTTTTTGCTTTTGAAGTAATTTCACGTTAATATGGATTACATGCGCTTAATAGCGCCATCTATATGATCAAAAAGGTTATATTTACATGCAGCTTACACATAGCTTTAATAAAGAATGCTATTTTATCTCAATTTTTTTTTTATTATAAATTAATTTTTTATAAGTCAGATATTTGCACTTATATGGTTTCCATTTAGTTATTTCTTAAAAAAACCTAAGAGATTCCGTTATTGAATTAAAGCTAATTGAATTGTTTTAAAAAGAAAAAAAGGTATATCTTCGTTATTTTATTATAATACAATTTATAAGTAGTTATTGATGACTCAAGGCTCTCATTTAACTCTAATAAAACTTTTTTCCATATCTGTTCATCTTTTAGATACATTTAAAATATTCATTATACATACAATATATTTCTTTAAAAACTTATACTTCGTTTGTTTTTACTTATTTTTGTTGGAAACGTTTTGCAAAATTTACAATTGAAAAATAACATTTGTTACAAGGTCGTGCTCTCGACAAATGAGACATTAAATTCAAACTAGATTTAGTCGATTTTATCCGTATTAAAAAGTCTTTTTCTATACGACACATAAACGGTGTTTTATTTCGTTTCTAACTCTTATAGGTTGTGGAATGCGAAATTATTACATATAAATTACAGCGTGAATCGAAGGAATAAATTTCTGCAGAAAAAATACTCAAACTATCTTTGTGAAATTATAAAGGACGTTTGAGCATTTTTTCAAAAGGAAAATGCTTTGAATACGTATAATTTCGTTAATTGGGAAGGGTACGCTTGTTACATTAAGTGTATCTTAAAAGAAAACGGGCAAATTTATCAAATATTACGTGTGAATGTCTTTAATGGCAGTATATCTTTCATTTATATATATTTTTTTGCGATATTCACACTTTTAAACTTACATATTTATCCATAATCTCTAAAGCATAATTTTGAAATAATTTATTATTTTTTTTTTAATTCAATTTAACGCCAATTATTTACAAAATACAGTAAAACCTCTGTAAGTGACCACTCCTATAAAGAGACCACCTGCGTATAACGATCGATTCTGAATTCCCGGTATTTACAAACGGAAATCTCCGTTCTTTTATACTCCCTTATATCGACCAATTCCTTAAACGACCGCGGGCACCCATCATCGTAATTTCCAAGCACACGTCAATGCTAAAAACACCCTCATTAAACGGCAATGAAATAAATGCAACAATTCTTAAGAAATATGAATATGTAGGTACTGCATATAACTAATTTAAAATATATGGAATAATCACGTTAAATATCTAACTTTAAGAAATCTGGATTCTTGGAAGTCGCACTTAAAATTGTATCAAAGTCGTTACAAAACAATTTCGCAGTATTGTTTTTCCAAGAAAAAAATATTCCTTGTACGAAACAGATGTTTTGTTTGGGTGTTTTATGGCCGCAACTGTAAGTAGATACAAATTATTTAATGGTAGGCAATAAGTGGACAAAATTTATATCCTAAGCTATTGAAATCTGGCTTTAACGTTAGTTTTATTTTGAACTTTTATCTGTTAATTAGTGAGGCGTACTGTTCATTGAATTTTTCGGTTTGACGCGTAATCGAAGTTGAGAGTGGTTTTTGTGAGTTGTCTTGGGACTAACGTAATTATTTGAGTATATCGGCGAAAAGGAAACGTCTCTCTATAAAAAAAAATTGATATAATTGACGAAAATGCAAAAAAGTGGCTTGAGTACCAGGAAACTGGCTGAATAATTTAAAGTAGGTAAGACTCTAGCGACCATATTGCTACAAAATAAAGAAGAGGTTAGAAATGTGTTTCAAGAAGGTGGCAACGCTGAACAAAAAAAGAAAATTTCCTAACACCAAGGGACTTATTGTAGATCAAGTCATATTTAATTGGTTTTGTAAGGGTCGAAACTAGCACTTACCAATATCTGGGACCATAATTCAAGCAAAAACCCTCGCCTCTGCCTAGGACTAGGTGACATCAAGGCATCAAATAGGTGGTTAGAAAGATTTCGTCGTCGGCACGATATTACCTTCAAAACAATATGTGGCGAATCCGGCGATGTTAATGTCGAAAACGTGAAATCTTGGAAAGAAAAACTGTTGTCTATTTTAAAGGAAGATAGACGGGACGGGTCTCTACTATCCATGCCAACAAAAACATATGCATTGAAGAATGTCGTGGAAGAAAAACTGCAAAACAATTACAATTTTGTTCAAAGCAGAAATCCTCGATGTTTTCAGGGGACACACATCGCAAAGTTGTCTCTCCAATGGGTGAAAAAGCAAAAATAGAAAAGCGGGATTATTTCTGGATAATGGTACATCTCACTCCAAAATTGCACTGGATAATGTCAAGTTTATTTTTTCTTCCACCCAATACTACCACACACTGCCTATATGAGGAAAACCAGGGATACAAAGTATGTGTATCACTTGGGCGATACACCACGGTATTTCAAACAGAAATATATGCTATACAAACCTGCGCGTGGGAGAGTTTGCGTCGGCGACCGCAGGGTGAGATGATTTGCATTCTCTCTGACAGTCAGGCAGCCTTAAAGGCACTAGCATCTTATCATATAGCCTCCAAACTAGTATGGGAGTGCCTGCAAACCCTAATGGCTCTGTCTAAATACAACAAGGTCGTACTGGTGTGGATGCCAGGGCACAGGGGCATAGCGGGCAATGAAATTGCAGACCAGTTAGCGAGGGAAGGTTCAAAAATGAATTATATAGGCCTTGAACCGGGTCTAGGTATTATCAAAAGTGCAGTGCGTGGTGCAATTAATGAGTGGATCATAACACAACACCAATTAAATTGGAAACATGTAGCTGGACAAAAGCACAGCAAACGGATGATGGGAAGATCGTCGCAGCATCTGACTGCTCACCTGCTTGAATTAAGCAAGATACAGCTTAGGGCAGCAACATGTTTATTAACAGGATATGGCTGTTTGAGAGGCCACTTGCATAAGATGGGGATGGGGAAACAGCCCCTCATATTATTTTCGAATGTGCAGCGTTAGCTCAACGCAGATTCGCCATGCGAAACACAATTGAACTACCAATGGAGAAAGATTTACTACATAGGCTCTTAAACCTGATTGCGGGAACTAACCTGTTCAAGTAAAACAAAACCGAAGCAGGAATAATACAATAAGCTACTAAGCTTCAGTGTTAGGGATGTAAAGACCAGCCCTGCTTTGGTAGGAAAATCAATCAATCAAAGTCAATCAATCAACCTCACACTGCCAACCCTTGGACCAAGGCATTATCTAGAATTTTGAAATGCTCTATAGGAGTCACTTTATTAAGAGGCTTTTAACATGTATAGATGGTGGGCTTTTAACATGTATAGACATGGTTATCCTACCCAAGAAATAGAGGAAAACATAATCATAATAGGTTATGGTGGCTTGGCGTAGCTTGTCGCCGATGATAATAAAGAAATGCTTTGTTAAACCCGGATTTATGTGTAATACAGATATGGATGGTTTTGAAGAAGAAGTATTCCTCTCGCACAACTATTTCCTACCATAAAGGACACATTTGTGGATTTGAAACAATTTGCTTTGATCGATAGTGATGTGCCAACAGAAAGTGTAGAATTGACCATCATCGATTGTATTGAAATAGTGCCAGAAATCAATGGAACTACTCCCAACTCCCCAAGAGGAACTTAACATTTTTCCAGTGTCGAATATATCAAGCCTATCTGAAGCCTGCGTAAGTTTGAGAGATTTAGAAGACTTTTTTATTAATGAGAACAATTTTCCCATGTCCACAAATATTTCTAAGTTATTAATAAAATGTGAATCTGAATTTTATAAAAATAAACTAAAAATATTTTACACATTTTACTACATATGTACATACTATGTATTAAATTACTGTGTTATATGTATACATAATAATAAATTAATTTTATTGTGTTTAATTTTTTTTCTAGTAAATTGACATCACGATTAATTAAAATTATATATTAATACATATGTAGTTGCTTTAATTTTCCTATGTTCTCTTTTAAACGACCACTCCTCGATAGCGACCAGCTTTTGATTCCCCGAGGGTGGTCGCTATTAGAAGGTTTTACTGTACATTCAAAAGAATTAACTTTTTTTTGTTAAATCAAATTCTAACACTACATACTACGTTAGGCGATTTTAAACATAAAAGACAAATTATTCCTGTTCACTTATATTGAACATTATTTATTTATATAAAAGCACACCTAATTTGTTTCATGTATTTTATGTATACAGGTGGGGGGGAATGACACTCAAAGTTTCCATATGTAAATTATGCATAAACACCACGAGATTTTTATCTCAAGAAACTTCGTGTCCAAAAATATATAATTTCATCTTTTCTTTTTTTATTATTTATTATTATATTAGTAATATGTATATTGCATATTAAGGCCTGGCTGTGCAGCCTACATAAGTTTCATTTCGATACGACAAACATTTTTTTTCATCTTTATAATCCTTAGATAATATAAATAGTTACAATACTTCGTATTATATCATGATGAATGAATTTAGGGGTCCGTTTGAAAAGAGGAAGAGTACACAAGGATTAAGATGCGAAAGAATTTCTTGTCGAGAGCACGTAACCTCGTGACATCATAGCATTTTGTTTTTGCAGAGACCTCTAACGAACACAGCTAGTAACACTTTGACCACTAGCGACACACGCGCTTTGCGGACGAATCTAGAACTTATCTACGAAAATCGTTCCCAATTTTTATGTTCCACTGCTTTTATTATATTTTTTTTATTTCAATTATTTATTTTTTTTTTGTTTTGATTCTGTACTAAACATACGCACACGAACTTTTTTTCACAATTGTTTCGTCTTAAGTATTAATAATGTAGGGTGGACCTGACGTTTTTTTTTTTAAATGTATTGCATGTGTTTTTTTTTTTTTTTTTGAGAAAAATACAGAAATAAATGCTTGTTTATGGAACGAAATCGATTGATAGATGAATTGTTTTTACGATGCGTTTGTTTCTTCTCTACAGTATGTAAAATCTGAGTAACATTTTTTTTTATAATACATTATTTAAATTTTATTAAACGGTTTTTTTAATAATAATTATTAAATATAATCATTTCGTTTATTCCTGCGATTTGTATATATAAAATTTGTTATTACTATTTATTAAATTACTTATAAATTAAATAATGTTCAGGCGCATCCATCAAAAATAATCCAATTAAGTTCTTAATTTCGATAAGATTTGATACAAAATTGCCTTAATTAATTCGTTTTGAATCTTTCGTAATAAAAAATAAAAAAAAAAAAAATAAAAAAAAATAAAAAAAAATAAAATAAAAAAAATAAATAGGTTCTTTTGGAATATTTTTGGTAGAAGTACCTACTAGAAATGAAGGAATAAACGAAAAATTGTCGTGAATGTTTATACTTAAAAGAACATATTCCGCTATTTAATATAATGAGATGTGTAAGAATTTCTGATATCCAATTTTAATTTTAATTTGAAAAAATGATAAATTTAGAAGTTCGAAATCTACGTAAGTATTTCTTTCTTTTTTCACTGTAATTTATAATATTAATATCAATTTTTTATTTAAATTTTGACCTTGATTAAAATTATTATATATGCTGATTCATAGAATTGGTGTTTTGAAAGATTATGAACATGTAATAATGATTTTATTCTAAATCTTTGGGGGTAAGCATAGTTATTTATCTATCCAAGTAAAATATTGTCAATTTCCACTTAAATAATAACAGAAAACCAAGTCACTCTTCAAATCAAAAGAAGAGAAGACTGTACATGGATAGACGAGCACCTAATTCAGCAGATTAAACAATGAAACAAACTTTACAAAAAGCACAGAAAACACCCACAAAACGATAAAGTACGAGATGAAACATACGTACAAACAACAAAGAACATACGTATCTAAAGTAATCAAAGACACAAAAAGACAATATTACCAAAAGAAATTCAGAAAACACAAAAACGACTCAACCGAAACATGGAACATAATAAACCAACAAATACCAAAACACTATGACCAAGAAATAATTATCTTCAAAGAGGATGATACCAAAACTAAAACACAAAAAGAAGCAGCAGACACAATCAACAAATACTTCACCACAATAGGGAAACAATTAGGAGAAGACCAACTTCGAAAAGTCATCACTCCACCACAAACCGCAATAACAAAAAACCAATACCCACCTACAAACTTCCAAACAGCAATGGAAGAAGAAATAAGACAAATTATACAAAAATTAAAACTCAACAAAGCACCAGGATTTGACGCAATTACCAACAGGATCTTAAAAGAAAACAAAGAAATACTCACCCTGATTTTAGTAAATATAATAAACAAGATATTTCAAAATGGCATTTATTCAGACTACAACAAACAATCATCAGACCCATACACAAAAAGGGAGACGAAGAAAAAGCAAAAAATTACAGGCCTATAAACTTCCAACAAAATCCTAGAAAAATGTATCCAAACTAGAATATCCGCATACCTTACACAAAACCAAATAATAAACGAACAACAATATACTTTCCAAAAAGATTCCGGAACAACATCAGCAGCCTTAGATATGATTAATGAAGTGAGAATCAATTTAAAAAAAAAAGAAACAGTAATAGCAATCTACATTGACATGAAAAAAGCTTTCGACACAATCTCCAAAACCAACCTAATCCAAAAACTGCCATCCCTAGGAATACAAAATAAAGAACTAACAGTAATAGAAACCTATATAAAAAACATTAGCAAAATAACACAAATAAATGACAAAAAAAGCAACCCATTCACCACTGAATACGGAATACCTCAAGGCACCAATATTATTTATCCTATACACAAACGACCTCTTAGAAATAGCATTCAAAGGAAAAATCTTCGCGTATGCAGATGACATATGCCTAATATACATAGAAGCAAAACAAAAGACCCTACAAAAATGAAAACATAAACGAAGCCATCAAAAAAATAGAAGACTGGTGCTACAACAACCTACTAACGATAAACCAAGACAAAACTAAATACATGATCTTCACACCAACAAAACAAAGACATAAATTCAACATAAAGATTAAAAACCAAGAAATAGATGATGAATAACTCATCAAATATCTGGGAATAACAATACAAAACAACCTAAAATGGGACAAGCACATAAACCAATTAGTAAAGACCAACACAAAAACCATAGCGGTACTAAATAAACTACGGAACATTCTCCCAAAAAAACATGAGAAAACCAGTATACCACGCAATATTCGCATCAAGAAACACTATCTAATAAGCATATGGAGCAGAAAATCCTAAAAATACTCTACTCATTAGACAAAAAAAACCCAACCAATGAAGTATACCAAACGATCCCACGTTACACCAGTTCAGAATAAACAAAAGAAAAATACAGCATTTTCAAAACAAGCATATTGGTGAATATTGTTGTGTTATGTAAAATAAAACCCATGCTTCTCGTAGCGGAAGATTCCATCTTCATAACATGATCAGTGAAAGAGAGCTGAGAATCAAATACTGTTCTCAAATCCTTAGTTTCAGTACAGCGTATCGACGCCTCTGATTCAATAGTATGATGAAATTGTCTGAAGCTTTAAGTAAAATCATCTGCGAACATTAGAAACTCAAAATTCACAATAACAGAAATATTGGTGATGAAAAGCAAAAATAGCAACGGTCCTAAATTGGAACCCTGGGGTACACCTGATGTAATTATTATTATCCACAAGGACGAAGTATTACGAGTGTGTAAAGAAGTAAATCCTGTCATTATAGAATAGGAAGAGATCCGTTTTGTGCTTAGGGTCCTATATACAATCGAAAATATTGCAGAAGGTGGATCTAGTGGAAAGGCTATTGAATACATCGGAAATATCAGCAGGGTAGCAGCAAACATCGTTCCAAGCATGTCATTAGAAAATGACGAGATAGAGGAGTTGAAAAGAGAAGCGATTAACCTAGAAAGGAAACCATGAAGCGTAAGAACTTTCCAAATTATACTAGTGGTAGAGAAATTTAAAACCTGGAGATCTTTAACCTAGGATTAAATTACTGTTTTTGTAATCAAACATAGGATATGAAAAGAGAACAACAATAGAATTAAATATTTTAAATAATTTGGAAGTTTGTGTAGTTTAAATGAAAATATTTTATTTAAATGGGCCCCCCCAAAATTTTCAGAATTAATTTATTTTATAAAATATGTCAATATTTGTAGTGGACAAGTTCTGTGAAGCAGCTTATATAAAATTTCTAATTTATTAAAACATATTATGGGATTCATATTTAATTTTGTTAGGCATTACGACTTATGTAGATTTCATGTTCTAAATTTATATGATCTTTCGAGAATTGAACAATGTATATATAATAAAAAAAATTTTTCAATTTCTTTCGTTAATCACATATTTTTGAACACTGCAATACTTAAATATATTTCTTTTTTTTATTTTTATTTATTAGCAAAATTCTTTTAAAAATTAAATAAAATATAGAATAATTATGTAATACATTGTTCATTTCTTTACAATGAGAAGATTGCATTTTACTTTATAATAATAATAAAATTAAGTTAAAATTAAGTGGCGACACAGGTAAATTTTTTATCTGTTGATATGAAGAAATTGTGCCGTTTTTCATTAATTATTATTTAAAACTTTTGTGTTTTTTTTTCTCTTTTTCATTCTATGTCGCTGACGTTCTCAGTTCTTGTGTATTTCTTAATTTTCTCATTTTGTTGCAATTTATTCATCTTTTTAAATATATTCTCTTGTTTTAAAATAACACTAATTTATCAATCACTAGTCACTCGAGAAATATAATATGGTGGCAGTTGGGAAATACTCATCTTGCACTGAACTAAAAATATATGTGGTGTTCTATTGAAGTTTCAGTAGTTTTAGTTTAGTAGTAGTAGTAAACTGCTACGATATCAGTTCAGAAACTGGCTAATAACATCCTTTTCTTTTTTACTACAGGTTTCTCACATTTTAACAATTCATTATATCTTTCCGCCTTGCTTAAACGTCTAAGAAATTGCCGTACGTTTTTTTCTTTCGTATAATATTCATTTTATTATTTAGTTTTATTGAATTTAACTAATTGTAAAAATTTTATTTGTCTTACAAAGTAAAACGTTTTTGAATTTAATGGAAACTTAATAAATTATTTGTTTATTACTTATTTCTTGACTGCATTCTTCGGCTGATTGATAAGTATATTCTTTCTATTCAATTTAAATAGACATATCTAATAATAATGTTTTATTTTCAACACTTTCATGGCGACTTCCTTTTTAAAATATCCAAAATAGACTGAAGAACATATCTAGTAATTTTGGTACTCCCTGCGAGCAAGCTATGGACACATTTTGACATACAGTCCTTGTCATCAGATTCATGCTTTGTATCCATTATAATTCCAGTTATGAAATAAAGATTAGTACAAATGGCGACGAGGATGGTCGATATCGAAATAATTACACAGTTTTACGCAGATATAAGCCAAAGATGGAAAAAATGGCTTAGATCGTTTACATTTTATTTGGATGCACAAAACATAACAGATGCACATAGGAAAAAATCGATGTTATAACATTGTGCAGGAGTAGACGTTCAGGATATATATGAAACGTAACCAATTTCATCAGAAGAGGAAATTGCACTTGATGAGTATAAACAAACGGTTTCAACATTAAATAAATCCTTTGAACCTCAAGTAAATCACACATTTGAACGTCATGTATTTAGAAAAATGGAGCAAAAGAAAAATGAAACAATATACAACCCGATTAAGGCAGCAAGCGGTACTGTGTAACTTTATAAATTCGGATGAGGAAATATTAGGTCAAATAATTGATAAATGCAGCTTGAGCCAGTTAAAAAGGAAACTTATCGAGAAACCAGGTACTCTAAAAATGGCACTGGATTTAGCTAGAGCTATGGAAATAAGTGAAAGACAAGCAGCAGAAAAAGAAGCAGCAATATGAAGCGATGTAAATAAAATAACTGACAAAAAACTTGTAATTTGTTACCGGTGTGAAGAGGAAGGAGATTTGAGCAGTGACAAAAAGTGTCCGGGAAAGAAAATGATCTGCAAAAAGTGCAACAAAAAAGGACATTTTAGTGAAATGTGTAAAACAAAAACGGGACATAAAAGTCCTAGAGATGGGGAAGAAAAGAAACGGTTTTTTGAAGAAGAGTTCGGGGAAAGAGAAAACAGAATCGATGAGAGAAGTAGTGATTCAGAGGATTACGCAAGAAACGAAGACAAGAGAAGAAGCGATAATAGAAACGGTATTAGGTGCTATCGGACTCTGGGGCCAATTGCTACATAATTGATGTAAAAATTTGGAATGAATTAAAGAAACAGAAGATTAAATGTACGTACACTAATAAAATAGAAAAGAATTTAGAAGTTTATGGCTCAAGGACTATAAAAGCGATAGGAAAATTTGGTACTACAATTAAGTATAAAAGAAAAGTAGAAGATGTTGAATTTTTAGTAACAGATCAGAAAGGTATTCCAATATTAGGTAGAAGCGACGCTATAAAGATGAGTGTGACATAAATGTTATTCAGAATAATATTGAGAATAAGGTTGGAAACATATTAGAGCAATTTAAGAATCTACTTGTTGAATATAGATCAGGGGAATTGAAAGATTTTCAATTAGAAATTCCTATTGATCCGAAGCTGAAACCAGTAACGCAGCATTCAAGAAGAGTACCATTTAACTTAAGGAAATTGGTGGAGAAGGAACTGAAAGAACTTGAGGAAAATTATATCATTGAGAGAGTTTATGGACCCACCCCCTGGATATCGCCAATAGTGGTCGTACCTAAAGATAATCAAGCAAAGATACGACTATGTTTCAATATGCGAGTTGTTAACAAATCAGTTATTAGAGAACGGTATCAATTATCAACATTTGACGAGATTCTTCAAGAACTGGGATATTCAAAAGTCTTTAGCAAAATTGACATCATTTGACGCCGTAATCTCGAATTATTACGACATTTAGCACGCACACAGGGCTATTTAGGTACAAGAGATTAAATTTTGGTATTTCATGGGCGCCAGACCAAATATTAGCGGGATGTCAAGGTATTATAATCTTCATAGATGACATTGTAATAAGCGGAAATAATTTAGAAGAAACACAATATTCACGGCACACTCTGCACCGCACAAATTATTAATCAACTCGGGAAGGCCTTTTCGAAGACACGTGGGTCATCATCATCGAGTCAAGTACCGATTGCGGTACTTCACATCACAGCGGTACAATCGGTGCTTGGCTTGATGGTGATGACCCACATGTCTTCGGAAAGACCTTCCCGAGTTAATTAATAATTTGTGAGGTGCGGAGTGTACCGTGAATATTGTGTTTACCATACTACCCCACAGTCCTTGCTATCATAATTTAGAAGAACATAACGAAAGATTGGAGAAAATTTTAATGGAAATTGAAAATGCTGGGTTTACCTTAAATAAAAGTAAATGCCAGTTTGCAAAGAAGAAGATAGAATTTTTAGAACATGACATTTCTGAGCGAGGAGTAAAACCAGCTAAATTAAACCTTCAAGTCATACAAGAGTTTAGACAACCAAAAGATATGGAAGAAATTCGAAGTTTTCAAGGATTAGTGAACTTTTGTTCAAATTATATAAATAATTTGGCAACATTAAATGAGCCATTAAGAAGATTAACCAGAAAACAAACGAAGTTTGTATGGGAAACAGAATAAGAAAAGTCGTTTCAGTAATTAAAGAAAGTTTTAACAAGTTACAGATTAGTACACTTGGGTAAAAGATTCGACGCAGTTTTGGACATTAATTCCTTTCCAATTTTGTTAAAAAGTTTTTAATTGAAACACAAATTCATGTTTCACCTATACATAAATCTTACACCCTTCTCCGGCACTGAAAAATCATATTTTATTAGCGCGCGTTTTTGCATCGAAGATAGAACAAGTACGAGAGACGTTCAGTAATTAACGAGAAAAACTGCATTGGCGGGAAAACTACTGAATATTATTAGATGAAACATTCTGTGGGTCAAGTTGGCAACCTTGGGGACAAATTAAGTCGGCTGCTTGAAAGAAATAAAAGTAAACATAACCCCTTTTGTTCATTTCAAAATGTCGGCTCCTCTCGAAACGTGTAAGGTGGAAGAGTAACGTTCAGTGATAAGATTTTTGTTATCCGAAAGTATGAAGCCGGCCGAAATTTATTCGAGAACGTTGAAAGAGTGCGGTGAAAAGTGTTAAGCCGCGAAAACGTGTGTAAGTGGATTGAACAGTTTAAATCGGGCAGAACAAGTGTCACCGATATTCATCGCTCTGGGCGACCGGTTGAAGTGTCGATCGACGCACTACAAAATCGCATAAGTTCTCGATGACAGGCGTATAAAAATCGTGACAATAGACGATTTGTATAATGTTAGTGTTGGAACTGTGCAAAATGTGTTCGAGATGAGTTTCAAGACAGTTGACTCAAGTCTATAGAGACAAAAACGACGAAAATTTGGGCTGGGAGGTATTGCCACATTTTCCTTACACTCCCGACCTCGCGCCGTTCAATTTTCATCTGTTCGGCTCCCTTAAAGAGTTTTTACGCTACAAGTTCGAAGACAACGAAGCGGTACACACAAGGTGTACACAAATGGCTCGGACACGAAGGTCAAGAATTCTTCAGCACTGGAATTAGAAAGGTCACAAAGCAATGGGAGAAGTGCCTAAATGGTGGTGGAGACTACATTGAAAGTAGAGTAAATTTCATTGTCACTGAATAAATTGTTTTCTTTTTCCACAGCCATACGGAGTATCTCACCTAATGCATATGCATCACGCCAATGCCGTGTGAATCATAGTTGAGATGGTGGAAATCATCATTCCGCAATCTACTTATGAATTGATAATGATTCTTACGACTATGAAAGTGTTGAAATCGTATAAAAGTGAAAACGTGTTGAAATCAAAGTAGTAATTCATCCAATTCAACCCACCAACCTATTAGATTTCATACAACTCATTCTTTTGATGAACTACTATTTCGATATCATCCAATAACAATTTTTAAAGTGATTTCTTTCAATAATAAATTGCTAGAGATAACAGTAAACAATTCTAATAACTTAGCAAACTCAACAAACAAAATTCTATAACAAGTAACATTAACGAGTAACAAGATATTATTTTTAATAGATATACTTCGCAACAGCCGCTAAGAAAATCAGTAAATACCAATACAGTAATGTTGCGAGATTGATTCAATTAACAATTTTCTCGTATTAAATACAAACAATGCTAGCGTAATTTTAAACAATAAATGATTTTTGGTGGTATTTATCTGATTTTTCTTCAACATTTTCTTTGCAGGCTTTGCTTGTGACATTTTAAATAATAATAATAAATAGAATATAAAATTTATATAATTTTGATCGTTTTGGAAGATGTTACTGCATTGGTCAATAGTATTTCGGAATTTTATTCTTTGGGAAATATAATTTCGGATTCTAGACGTATTATGGAATATTACAAGTTTGAATTCGTTGTAATTATGATCTTGCTTTCATGGTATTTACATTTAATATACATACGTATTTATTATCATTTGCTGATTTTGAAATTCTACTGCTTATACTGACAGGTAGGGTTGTCGGTTTTCAAGAACTGGTTTTATGTATTAAAATTAATACGTAAAAAACATATTGATTTGAAATTGTAACCATATTGAAGTAAAACTATTTTTTTAAATTCTTCAATGTATATTTTGCATTTTATTGGGTATTACTCGTATGGTAAGTATATTTTAGTTTATGGTTTTGTGTAGTTTAATAAATATACAGGGTGTTTCAGGGGGAATGAAGTACGCAGAAAATTAATGATAGCTCTCAAAATTTTTGAATTTTAGAATCAATCGGCTATAACGTGGAAAGAATGCCTAGTAACAATAACTAAAAATTAATGCTAATATAGCTCATGGTATTGGTTGAATCACTCCCGGCAAAAACAATGTAGCAGAGAAAATAGCTCTAACACACGAATATGTTTCTGCCTACCCGGCGTCATCAGCGTGGTTCTGAGCACAATTTTCTGCTGTTACAATTGCGTTTGCTACTCGGTTTATGCTGCCAATCTCCAAAACAGCACTGAATATGTCTTTCGGCGACACCTATCGCTAAGAGACACAGTCACGCCGTCCCAGAGCCGTACCCGTAGCAAGAGAAACCGGAGTGTAGATGTCCACCACCTTCGGGCAGCTACTGGGCTGCCAAACGCAAGGGGGCGTTGTGCCTAGGCACAGCGACATCTATACGTGCAAATGATCCCCTCAGGCTTACCATGATGTATAAAAATACACGTGGAAAACAATAATTTTAACAATATTTTCCAAAACATCATTGCCCAACTAAAGTGATTATTTTTACAGTAGCTTTTGTTATATCTCAAATTGTTTTAAATATTAGAGAATTAATCCTGGATAACTCGTTTCACACGTCAGTTTAAACAAGTGACTTCTACACCCTGTAGTTCTTTGTGCATTAGTTAAAAGTTACAAAAAAAATCGTGTGTTGAAACTATAACCTTAACTATATAGTTGATAAGTGATTAGGCAAACATAATACGTTATTCAGTTTCAGAAATCATTATATTTTGTTAGAGAAACACTTAAAGTTAGTAATGACCATGGTTAAATATTTATTTAAATAAGTATAACCTCAAAAAGTTGATAAATGTATCCATGGACAAGAGTACGCAAAGATGATTGCCGAAATAAACAGTTTAAAGCTGCGTACAGACGGGCGACTCTGTGGCGTCACCGAGTGGCGTTACAGGGTGGCACGTTTGTGTAATCGCATTTAACTACAAAATAATTAAGTGATTATAAACGGAAATGATTTGTAAGTGATTAGAAAGTGAATCAACACAATTGAATTTGAACCGATTAGATTTTTGTGTTTAGTGATTGCCATTGGATAATAATAAACAAAACACTGCGAAGAAGAATAAAAAGCTCAAAAACGTAATATCCTTTCAAAGTGCACCACATTAGAGGCAAGCAGAGATGGACAAATTACTATTTTTTTCAATTAGATTTCCAGATAGAAAGTATTAAACAAGGATGCAATACCGTGCAGCAAAGCATGGTAAGATGTTTACTCTAACAAAGTTAAATTGTATATCTTATTACGTCAAAGGAAAAATTATTAGGTTTGGTAAGATATCTCGAGTACGCCAAAAAACGCTTAATGTTTTTATATTTTGCTGACAAGCTGCAGTATCAGTATTTTAGGGAATGGACGATTTAGGTAATGACAACAAAACGCCTGTAAACAACTACGTAATCAACAAAATAAATGGTTACGATTTTAGCTAGTTCAATATCTTAACAATTGCACCGAAACTGAATATATATATTTGTAAATAGAACGCTATTCAGCTCATCAAAGTGATTACACGATGATGTAAGTATACTTAATATTGACATTTAATTAAGTTAAGTTATGACAAAACATAAAATAGTTCGGTAGTAAGGTGTGAATGTTTCTCAGTCCCATTTAGATTTACCAGGCCTTTCCTCATGGACCATTGAGTGTCGCCACTAAGAAGCTGCTTTATGCTACCGTGTAGCGCTACTCGGTCGCGCGACAAAATCGCCCGTCTGTACCCAGCCTTATAAAATGTGACCCCGGATGGGGTATCCCACTCTTGTAAACTTTCTTATTTTTGATCAAAAGTTTTGCTTATTTTGGGATGTTGAATTCAGTGTTCAAACATATAGGGCATTATAATGATAATAAAAAAATTGAAATCCTTTTTAAACCCCCCGGGGACGGGTGAGACCTGTGAGTCCACGCAATACATAAATATTGTTGCAATTTTATTAAGAAAAATTATGAGACCGTAAGCTTATATGTACCTTTCACAAATATCAAAATTCGGCTTTTGATGATTTTTTTCAAAAATATATCTTACAGTTTTTGTGAAAAAAATGAAATATTCATGTAACATTTTATAAAAAAATCAAATTCGCATTTTTATTTATTTTTCTAGCATTTTTGTGTATATAATTTAATATGATTTGTTTATAATATATTGTATTTCTTTAATTTCCTACTACAAAGAAAGATTATGTGCAAAATACAAAATAAAAATTTCGGGGAATCTTCCTTGTCACAAAATCACAAAATCAGTTCTGCATACAGATGTGATTCAATAATTTATTTCTCTTGTTAGTGGATTTGTTCCTCGTAAGTGTTCATAAGTTATTCTAAGCATTTATCTGAAGTTTCTGCCTCCGAAGGCCAGTAAGATCCTCTTCCAAAATAAACGGGGCCACTGTAAAACACTTGCTAGTGTTGGTTGTGTATGGAACATATTACAGCATGTTGTTGTGAATTCGCAGAGGGAAATTAACGCCCAATCAACTTCTTTACCGTCCCTTATTTTGTGTGGGGACTATTTTAAATATCTCTATTTACGTTTTTTTAGTAAAATAGTTTGTTTACTGTATATAAATAACATCATTTTTCTTTTTTATTGTTTAGAATTTTGTGAATTGAAATTCTTTTTAACCCCCCAGGGGACAGGTGAGGCCTGTGAGGCCATGCAATACATAAATATTGTTGCAATCTTATTAAGGAAAATTATGGAACCGTACACCTTCTGTGTACCTTTCACAAATATTAAAATCCGAATTTTTATGAAATTTTTTTTGTGAAAAAAAATGTAATATTTTGTGAATTACATTTTTAAATAAAACTATGAAAATTACATGTTTTCCCTTATTAAATCTAACAAAATCCCTAATATTTTTTACTTTAAATTGACTTATGTGGAAACAAACAAACCATAGTTAACACCGAAAAACAGAATCTTTTGTACACGTATTCCAAGTATGGGTCTGACAGGACTCGTGTTATATTGAAATCACCTGCCCCTGGAGGGTTAAGCAAACAAACTTTATTATTAATTTGTATTTGTAATGTTATTAAAGATTTCTAATCATTAATTTATTTATTATTGTTTTTAATTTTTGACAATGTGTACTTTTACACTAGATTTGGAGTTTGCCATGATCGTAATGGCTTAATTGCAAATAAAGTTACATTATTATTATTATTAATCTGATGGAAAACTTAGTTAAAAAGAAAACTAAGAAAATTCTTCAATATAGAGAAATTAAAATGCGTAACCTTTGATAAATAAATGATAATTCAATAATAACAACTATGGATATAAGTCATTCTTGCATGTTTTTTCCAATTTTAAAATAAAAATCATGTTAAATTACATTGTTAAGTGATATTTTCGATAAAACATAATATTAATAGCCATACTTTCATGAATTTGTTTCATCTGTTTGACCACGGTATTCAACATTCCGAAATAAAAAAAATTGCACAAGATTGACTCTATAATGATAGCAAGGACTGTGGGGTAGTATGACAAACAACACAGAGTATCGGCACACTCCGCACCACACAAAATATTAATTAATTTGGAACAGCTGTTCCAAAGCCTTTGAAACAGCTGTTCCGAATTAATTAATATTTTGTGTGGTGAGTGTGCCGATACTCTGTGTTGTTTGTAAGATTGACTCTTTTCAGAAAATAAAAAATAAAAACATCTACAAGAATGGGGTACCCCATCCGGGGACATGCAAATGAACCGATAAAATTTGATAATTAAATGAAGGCCTTAGGTACAATTATGTGTGTACTCTTGTCCAGTTTTAATTTAATATTTTTCCCGAAAATATTCATTTTTGATCATCTGAATACATCTCCGAAACATCCTGTTCATGTTGTTTTAGTTTGTTTGTAAAAATTCGATCTTATTCTAAATATTGGAATTCGAAAACCTATTTTCTCGAAAGCTAGATTTTGTATAAACCCTACTGTCAGCTATTTGAGGTCCTACTATTATATTCAAAGATCGAGGAAAGTCTAATAGTAGGTCTTGAAAATACTGGATGTATAAATAGTGGAAAATTAAGATCTGCAGATGATATTTGGAAAAACTCAAAAGGTTTTTTGGTGTTTCTTCGATTGCTTGTGTTGACCAATGCAGTAATACAATAACAAATTGTAATATATTTGCAATGGTGATAATAATAATAATAACAACAATAAGAAGAGAATACGATATCATAGTTGAACTGATCACATCGGTTTTCCGTAATACAACAGGTGTAACACAAGTCGATACAACAAAACACGCAATAGTAGTATTCGTCTATTAGAAAAAAGAACTCCCTTAAATTCTATGAGCACGGTCTTCGACGTTTCCACCAGCACTTGGTCTTCTTCTTTAATAGCCACGTCAGTAATAGTAATAACGGTGTCCGTACACTGCAGCTCGCGCACATCGCCAATAACAACAAACATTTCAACATGTTACTAATCGTTTGGTGTCGCGTGATCATCATGAGATGAATCCATGCGGTCCATAACGGGAACTGCAACTGCACTTTGTTGTAGTGAGTCCTCGAGGCGGCGCCGCTAGATGGCGCGCCGATCTTGCCACAGCCCGACGTCTTCGTCGCGGTCGCCGCAGCACACGGGACCGGCTCCCGGGTGCCGTTTGATGGCCGACCTGACGAACAGTTGACGCAGAGGCCCCTGCCCGGGGACCCGCAATGTGCGTAACAGCAGTCCTCGTCGCCGACGGACGATTTCGTCCTCTGCTCCCCCGTTTCGGGTATGTTCGGGTCTGGAAACATATAACACATGCATGTATCAGATAACAAACGTTAAAGGTAATAAATAATAATAATAATTCATACCTTCATATACCCCAATAGCTTTACCTAAATGCAGGGGGGTATCTTCTGGTTATGAATTATTATTATGCCTGCGCTCGTGGAGCGTCTTGAGATACTCACACACAGTATTTGCTGTGGAGCGAGGAAAACTCTCTTTCAGGGTTGACAGCCCCGTGATTCAAACCCAAGATTGATAACCCAGCGCGCTAGGCACTGGGCTACCAGTCCTTCAGAAAGATCTGTATATAAACTCGTAAGCAAATGTGTTTAACTACTAGTGAAGGGAAGGATTTAAGATAATCAAATTAGTACTGAGAAAGATCATAAATTGTAGATCAGTAGTCTAATCCAAAGTGAAAGTCAAAAGCGAGATGGAAAGGACGAGTAATCAAAGACACTAAAAGTACGAACATTCCAAGAGAGAAGGGAAATAATTGAAGACAATAATGGATAACGAGGAAATATAATACCTTGTGAAGATAAATTTCCATTCACAAAGGAGCCCGAGGAGATGCCCAAATGAAAATTGGGTAGGCGCCGTAAATTCTCGGCCTGATAGGCTTATAACAGCCTGTTCAACCTGCGTTGCGTCATAGTTGCACATGTGCGAGGCCTACATTATATATATTACGACTCGAAGAGTAGTAGTTTTTAGTAGCCAGCTAGACAACGTGAATAGTGCATGAAAATGTCTCATGTAACGAAAATTGAATACCGCGGGCTTATTAACTTTTTAACATAAGAAGGGCATACGCCTAATCACATTAAACGTTTAGACGGCGTTCATGGTGATTTATTTCCTTTATATTCCACTGTAAAAAAGTGGACAAAATGTTTCCGTTTGGGGCAAGAATTCCTTGAAGATGATGAGCCGGTCGGCCAATTGAACTGACTCAAAACATTTTAATTATTGAAGAAATGATATCTAACATTTTTGAAACAAATATTCTCCGAATTCTCCATAACCATTCGGGTGTGAATAAGATTAGTGTAAGATGGGTACCCCATCTTCTTTCTGCTCTCCAACGTGAACGTTGGGTCGAATGTGCATGCTCACATTTGAACGTATGTGGAGACGACCCGATACCGATTTTGGAGTCCAATGTCACAGGAGATCAAACAATGGTTCTGTATTATGATCCTCTATCCATAAAGGAATCGATACAATTATTAATTGATCGTTGTAATAAAAGTATTAAAGTTAAGAGAGATTATATTGAAAAATAAAAATTGTTACATTTTACCAAGTCTATTTCTTCTGTATTAGGCCGAGAATTTATGGCACCTACTACGTACATGCAGTTAAGTCCCCTTAAAGGTGTTGACTTAGTTGACTAAAGGAAAAACAAATAAATAAACGCAAAGAAATGCAAAGAGTTTATCAGAATAGACAGCTGGAGAGAAAGTTCTGTGAACTAAAGTTAAAAAAGTATATAATAAAGCAGCAAAACCCATCACCAGAATTGGTAACACGAATATCATCATTTCGGTTTAACGAAGTATCGAAACTTTCACTTGACGTTTTCAGTTATTTACACAACTAAATACAAGAAGGAAATAGAAGACATGGAACATGCTTTGTTGCAAGAATATTGCATCTTAGTGTTTAAAATTTCATAGATTTTCAAACAGTGAAAAATTGGGAAATTTGGTGGCAACTTGTAATCCTAAACTGTTAATTACATTTACCCTAAATCTGACAGTAATTTTTTTGTGGGCATCTAGCTTTACTGTAGTACATATATCAGGGTGTATTTTGGTGGAAGAGTTATCTTATTTCTTTGACATAAATAAACAATATAATCCCTCGTAAGGAAAGATGTAGATTAAACGCCTTATCTACAGGATTTCCTTGCAATATTAAGAAAGATGGTGGTGGATTTTTTTTTAATATTGTAAGGAAATGATGTACATAGGACGTTTGACCTATATCCTTCATTACTAATTGTTTGTTAACTTCTGGAATCCTATAGGTACCATGAATTATAAAAAGAAGTACACAAAATTCTTGGTTGAAAGGTAAAGTATTATATTTTCGTAATTGGAAACCCTTTTGATTGTTTTAAAGATTACTCCAAATTAACCTATCTAGAACATAGTAGGTTTTTACAGTAATCCACCAAAATTCGAATGGTAATATGTTTGTTAACTGGGGACATGGCAACTTACCAGAATAAATGCAGACAAATATTGTAGCCTTATCCATTTATGTAGCCAGAAACAGAAAAGCTATTCTTTGAATTGCAGATAATAAAGCTGCGAAGCCCATTTTCAGTTGACATGTCAGTTATCCACCAGAAGCAGAAATATACGAAGGAAATGTAGGACATGGAACATGGATTCACTTGCACCCAAAGTTAGAATAAAAGTGACAATTTTGTTGAAGGAATCTAGCGTTTTAGTTTTTAAAATTTCGTTGAAGGTTAGAGTACAATAATTGATCGTAGCACAGAAGAAAATTGAAATAGATAGAAACATAGTGAAAATTGTCAGTTGATCTTCTACAAAAAAGGAATCCATTCTTGTGATTTGTAAAAATTTGTTAAATGAGCTTCACGACTCTCATTCTTCTTTTCGAAATTTACTCTAATCTAATTGTATTAACCGATCAAAAGGGCAATTGTGCGGTTGCTGTGGCGATCGAACCCTATCATCCTTTAATTACACATTAGCTTACCTATCGACAAAAGCATTTACGACGTAATTTGCTGAATTTTGATGCATTGTTAAACTTGTTTCCGATGAACGCTATCGTGAATTTTCGAGTAATTAGCTTTGTCAAATGTCGAACGATTTTCGATTGTTCGCAGCTTATATGGACGGGCCTTTGTCTCGGTATTAAATGTTTCGTTTGCGCTGAAATAGGCCTACCTATCAGTAGTCGAATATAATTGACAGATGAGGGGATATTTAAAGTGATAGGAATAATAGTGTGAATTAAACGTTTGTTATTTAGGAATGGAATAAGCACAAATATCATGGTAGTAAGAAATTTGCAGATATAAAAATTTTAAACTATCAGCACCTCCACCAAAATAACCAACTTCAATAATATCTCATTTCCATGAGTAACTTGCTTACTTCTTGTTATTCTGTACATAAGTTAGTTTAGAATCATTATTAATAACACTGGGGGAACAGCAATTTCGTTGTCTTAACTCTGTGATTTGTTTTCAACTGACTTTTGGCCTCTGGATCCAAAAATAACCGCAGTTATTGTCAATCACGTCTTAAGCTACAGGACACCCTCAAAAGTCATACAAATTGTGCATATAAAGGAAAATAAAGTAAAAACCAAATATACTGTTTATAAAGAATAATTTTATTCATACAAAGGCTATAATAGTTACTGCAAGTTAAATTGTGTTCATACAAATCGGTGTTTTTTTTATCGAGCGGTAATTACATATTAAGGCAAAAATTTTCGCTTATAGCTTTTTCTGGAATATTTAATCTGTGGACATTCTCGCTTGATGCTCCAACAATAGTCAGCCATCATATGTACATCCCATCTACCTTAATACCATGCCTCCATGACCATCAAATCCTGGTGAAATCGCTCACCCTGCTCATCACTGACTGTACCAAGATTTTCCGGGAAGTTAGCAAGATGGCTATGTAAAAAATGCAATTTGGTGCTCATGTTGCAATCTAGCAGTTTGAAGCTCTATAAGAGTTGCTGGAAAATTTTGGCGTAATTCTGTGCTCGTGTATTTCCAAGATAGACTTTAACAATATTTTTGAATGCCAACGAAGCATTCTTTTGAGTTTCTGATATTGTTCCGATGAAATGTTCATCTATAACAAGCTGCCGAATCTGTGAACCATCAAAAACACCCGCCTTTATCTTTTCAAATGACAGGCTAGGAAATGCCGAAATGAGATACTTGAAACGGTCTCGTTCAATTGGCAAACCTTTAACGAATTGCTTCATGAGATTCAATTTTATATGCAGAGGTGGAAGTATAATGTTCTTTCTGTCGACAAGTGGCTGATGTACAATGTTTGGATCACCAGGTTTCAGGTCATCCAATGCTTCTCACGAGCTCTGCTGCCCCACATACACAAAAAGCAGGGATACTTGGTATATCCGCGTTGCTGGCCAAGAAGGAAGCTAACCATTTTAAGGTCAACACAAATGATCCATTGATGCATGTGGTATTGCAACAATGACTCTCTTTATGTCTTCATATTCTTCACTCAAACGAACTAAATGGCCTATCGGGACCGAACCAAATAAATTTCCATTGTGGAGGAGAACACACTTCAAGCTCCACTTTGAGCTATCGATAAACAGTCGCCATTCAGTTGCGTTGTAGGCTGAAATTCCCAACTCTTCCATTAAACCATGTACGTTATGGCAATACACAAATCCATCATCACTTCGAAAGTATTGTAGAAACGCACTTTCTCTTGATCGAAAATAGGATACCTCAGCTCCCTTTTCAAGCAAGTTTTTCTCGTGCAGTCTTGATGCTAAGAGCTCTGCAGTTTTTTTGGATAGTCCCAAATCTCGTACCAAATCATTCAACTCATGCTGGTCAAATCCATTACGAACGGAATCATCTTTAATTTCAAAATCTTCATCGTTGGGGTCACTTTGATCTTCACCAGACTCGTATTCCCGTATTTCCAAAGAGGACACTGCTAACCTTACATATAAACAAAAACTCAGACTCCATGTCGGATTGGGCTGCACCGTTTCAGAGCGACACACAACGTCTCACTACAGTATCTCAGGCGTAACTGAACAAGTCCAGACAAGTATAAACCTCTCGCTGTTCTCCTATGCGTCATTCACCCGGCGCCCATCGGAGAAGGTTTGTGTCAGCCAATAGGAGAGCAATAGTGCTTCCTATGATCCATGTTCAATTTCGCGGAGAGTGGTCACATTCTTATAAAGTGTAGAGATAAAACTTGACATGGTGGAAGAAAACTAACTAGTTTTGAAACCAGCATGCTTAATTAACTATAAAACAGCTCAAAAACCAAATTGTTCCCCAGTGTAATTGCTTTTACTGTTGCTGTAAATTCAATGCTTTTGTTTGATTTTATCAAATTATGAAAATAGTTGGGGAGACCTTTTTGCAGAACTGCTCGACGTGATACTGTATTGTAGGTTAGTGGAAGTTCATGGATTCAAGAAGCGATCTTGTCAGCCTCACCTTGTATATTGACGATAAAAAAGAGCCAGAATAGGACTAATATATTGTTAAATGCTATAAATGTATGGATTTCGCAAAATGATTTCCAAAATAAGACACAATTTAATATTAACATTGTTTTGAATATTAGGGCAATACATCGAGTCTCTGAACTTAATTTTTTAGGATTATATAATTAGGATAAATATGGCGAGATCAGTGCTACAAACTTGGTAAGTTTAATTCATTTTTCTATCAAATGTGAACTTTGAAGTATACAATTGATCCTAATAGTTGACTGTCTTACTGTTAAGTTAACATTCATAAGTAGATTACCTTAGGGTATCAAAGTATGGGGTGGATTATCATCCAGGATGTAATTAATTAACTCAAATTGAAGCATATTTAGGTATATTAGATCAAGCCCTTTCCTTATCTATTAGGATAAGTTACTTTCCAGACTGTATTTCAATTGGAACTCCAACTTTCTCAATTCATTACTATTTTCATTTTCCTCGTGACGATTATTGTCAGAGGCAGTAATTATTAGGCGACGACTCTCTTATTGACCGGATGGATTTTATCGGAGACAAGATCCTATCTTCCGACAGCGTTCACTCCAAGGGAAGAGTCGAAGTAACCAATTCATTATTGAATTCAATTAGTAAAACCCAGAGCAACACAATAAATCAAAGCCAAACTTAATTGCTCATTATGACCGTGATTGGTGCGCTGTTGCTGCCTATCTCTGCTCCGACTCGCCGATCATCCTTTCACCTGTAAGGAGCGCGATAATCGACCGAAAAGACGAAACGACGTCGCATTCATGAAAGTGGATGTGGAGCGAAGCGGAAGACGCGAGATGGAAAATACGGAGACGGATTTCGGGTAAGAGGTAATAAGGAGAAGGACGACTTAGGTATACGGAGTTCGCGTCTATCATTTCTGAGGATGAATCTCTTCTCCGTCTCTGTCCTTCTGTTCGGTACGTTGTTTCGTTCTGCTTTCGGGTGTCCCCCACTTTTTGAACGGTGTGTTTGCTGGTCGTAATTTTACTTCGCGGAAACGATCAATAAATTCACTACCTATTGCTCTGTATACTGTCTCTGGTGCGGAGAGATACCGAAAATCGCTTCCAGCGAATTTTCAGTCATTTACTTTACGCATTTCTATGTTCAAAAGAAAGTCGAGCCGATTTGTTTACATACACACACATATGCTATAATCAGGTAGATATCTGACACGGAAACACAGGTTAAGTATTTGCAATTATTGCAATAATAAAATTAGCGTTAATGAAGTAAATCTCCATAAATAATAATAATAATAATTATTATTATTATTATATAATCCGCCTGTGGAGGCGGGCACCTCAGGATGGGACTGGAGCTGGGTAGGAAGCTAAAAAAAAATTAAAATAATAAAAAATATAATAATAAACTTTGTTGGTACATATGAATATTTTATATAAACAAAATATGTAAGCAAGTAGATAGTGTGAAAGCAATACCAAAACTTAGGAGTAATAAACGTATCAAATGTGTCAAATATGCATGATGAAGTGAAGCATGCAGTTAGGATGTATAAATAGAAAACAGCAGAGGGCCAAGAGCAGATCCCTGCGGCACTCCAGAATCAAAGCTTTTGTAGTCCGAAAGGTTATTATTTATTTTAACGGCCTGTTGCCTGAAAGATATATAATTTTGCGACTTCCCATGTCCTTTCTATAATTGATGGAATCAGGACACTTACTAAAGTAACACACTTCTAATAAGCAACGTTTAAAGTAATTCTGTTCAACATCAAGTATTTTACTGCAGAGCAGAAAGGCACGAGTACTACGTAACACCAAATAATGAAATTTTATAACGGCAATATTCTATATTCAATGAATTGAAGTAAAAAGATCTGGTTCAACGTCAGAGGCGACAAAATATTACTGCCCTGGAAAGCAGCGTAAAACTGCAACATAAGCAACGCTTCCATTGTCGATTCATTTAGCCCTCGACGTTGGTCTGAAAACGTTTTCGTGTATTTCGAAAATGATCGTTCTGCATCTAGCGAAGTAGGCGTAATTCAGATATTCCTTTATCTCTTCTGTGCACTCTTTACTTTCAGTAATGGACTGAATCTTTTGTATGTAAATCTAGATTTTTATTTAAAACTGCACGAAATTTTTGAGCGACATCTTGTCCTATAGGATTCGTCAAGGTTTCTAGAGCGGCTTGTAAATTATCTAAGATATTTAGTGAGTCTCGTAAAGATATGGGACTGTCTTGTAACAGCGATATAGCTTGTACAACTGAAGAATAGTTTATGGAAATTTCATCTATTTGTAATTGGACACCCGAATTGGAAAAAAAGCTGCAGACTCTCTCGAATCGCTGTAGATTCATTTGAATTAAATTTTAAAATCACATCCTTCACAATTGCGAAATATTTATGATAATACAATACTGCCTGGAGCCATGTTCCTCATCGAGTTATTACAGGCTGAGGTGGTAGTGGAAGTTTCGAACACAATCGTTTGAAAACGCGGATATGTTTCGGAGATTTCACAAACACATTTTTGGTAGATGATATTAAATCATTCACCATCGAATACTTCTTTCGAATAGTTAAGAAGAGTAGGAAAGCATATCTTCAGCATCCTACCAACTTTCAGCATTGTTGCAGCTCCATCAGTAACTAACATTGTGACTTGGGCTCCTGTGATACAAAATTCTCTTAACGAATCTTTTATTTTCTTTACAACGGTTTCATCACTTTTTTCAATCCTTTTACTGGTTAATAACAAGGAAGCTGCTGGATCATTACATTTTAAAGGGCGCGCTACAACATGAATCACGCTGTGTTTCTGTGCATCAATTGTTTCATCCACCATTACGCTAATTTTCTTATTTTTCAACTCGTCTACTATAAAGTTTTTTACTGTACCCTGCAAATGTGGTAAATTGTATCGCAATTGTCTATTGGTTGGTAGTTTCCACGAGGGAACATACTTATTCCAAAAAAAGACGAAAGTTTTCATTGTCTACAAGGTGTTGTAGGATGTTGCACACACTTAGCATAAAAATAAAATCATACAGAAATTCCCAGTATGGAATATTGTTGCTTAAATTCAGCACATGACGTTTACTTTTAATATGTCTTCTACAGTGAAATGTATCGCAACCTATCAATCGTATACTGCAAATTTTGCACTGAATGATAGTACCTGTATATTCCAACGCAGGGAAACAGCTAATATATCTAGTCACATGCGATGCTAAAGGTAAACTTCGCTTACGACGATTCATGTTTTAAAAGACGCGCACCGATTAACCGATAATTATTGAACGACCATTCACTTCCACGCCTATCGAATGACTAAACTCTCCACTGGCTTCGCATCGACCTAAATCCTCTCTCAGCGGCTCTGCCGTAGCACGCGTTTGCCGAACCTTAGTAATTACCATCTAATTCTGTCGTATCCACTCTTTTAGTAAATTCCAATACCACGATCCATTTTAGAAAACTTTAATATATCCTTAGCCTGTCCAATGAACTTATTCAGTTGTTTTAACAGTATAACATTTTTAATATATTTACTACAGATTACTAAGCATTAGCACTGAAAGCTATTTTCGTAATGCAGCTAAGTAACAGAGTGAGAATGGTTTTATTCTATGCAACGAGGAGGTAGGCGCCCTAAATTCTCGGCCTGACAGGCTTATACAAGTTCGAGCATTTATATAGCTCTGGACGGGTGTGTGGGCACACACCTTATTTGTTATGTACGCTTTTTGGACGATAACATTATCGTTGAAGACTTTCTATTCTGCAAAAGCAACATGGGAAACGCAAAGGCTCAAGACTTATTTGAAATGCTTGACAAGTTTACAACCGAAATTAATTTGGATTGGGAAAAGTGCATCTGTATGTGTACTGATGGAGCAATGTCTGGTCGCTATGGAGGATTGCAGGCGCTTATTCGCAGCAAAGCACTGCATGCTATGTGAACCCATTGCATCATCCATAGGGAAGCACTTGCATCAAAGTCGATGAGCTCCCAATTAAATTTCGTATTAGACGTAGTAAACTATATAATAACTAGGCTACTGAAATCTAGATTTTTCAAAAAGCTATGCATGGAGATGGGTGTTGAACACACCGCCTTGTCATACTACTGCAGTTCACAATGCCTTCCACGTGGCAATGCCTTATCCCGCGCATTCGAGCTACGTCAAGAAATTCACATTTTTCTACAAGAGGAAGGTCATGAAAATTCCAGGTACTTTGCCCGAACCCGACATTTTGCTGAAACTAGCGTATTTGTGGGATATATTTGACAAGCTGAATGCCTTCAATCTGTCTCTGCAAGGCAATAACATGCACATTTTGAAACTCTTGGGGAAGGTTGCTGCATTTAGGGAAGAGTTGCAGTTGTGGATAAGAAAGAGTCACTTCTATGTCTCAAAATATGATTTTTCAACTTTTCTAACGTTTGACCAATAGAACAACCGGAACAATCCTTGCAGTTGATTTGATGAATCAAAATTAGATTTCTTCAAATGATTCATCCTATCTGTAATGTTCGAAGAAAACGCATGAAGTTTTTGAAGTAAATGCAGGGTTAGAATTATTAAATCATCGCAATCCTTTTCTGCTAACTTTTCAAATCCATTTAAAACACACTAGTTTAATCGAATACCATTTGGTCATATTTTGATTTAATCATTTATGTAGCTCAAATTGTTTTGAAGCGTCACACGATCCTATTGATGAACATTATTACAGTTATAATAGTACAATTGGCACGACCAGATAATTTATATTGTTATTAATTGATCAACAGATACTACAAATTACTCCAATTAAGAAGAGATATTGACAATTACAATTCATCCGCGTATCTATAAAATTATTTCACCAAAATTGAAACAATATCTAAAATATAATCCCATTCGCTTGTAACCAAACAATACGCAACAATACAGCTTCCTTTTCATCTACCGCAACCAAAATAACGTGGAAATTACGCCCGTCATCGCATCGCCGGTTGTTCCCTTCCTCTGATGAGGTTTTCGTATATAGGACGGCGTTGATGGGGCAGCGGTTTGCTGAAAGCAAACCTTATGCCTACCTGGAGAATTACCGATTTCGTATTTGCGAATTGTGTGTAGCCACACGAGTACAGGGGCGCACAATGGAACTAGCCGATCGGGGGTTATTGTTCGAACTCGGGGTAAATGTTTGAAGACGATTATGGAGGCCTGACTGACTTCATTGTTTCGTATTTATTCAAATTATGTAATTCGGGTAATATGACTTTTCGAAATCGAAATATTTACTTTTAACAAATAAAAGGCGAATCTTTAAATATCGCGGGATTAAAATAGAGGATTCTAAACGGTTTTTATTTGTTCGTCGATGCTCATATGTGTACGATACAAAGTTTCGTTATTAAAGTTGTACAAGAACTTCGATTTTACGGTGACCATCTGCAGCGGCGTTTGCTCTTGCACACAATGCAGCTCTTTCCTTCGGTAAAACTTTTCCTGGTCCTATGTTCGCTGAAGCGATATATAAATATATTTGCTCTAGAAAGAATCGATACGCCATGCTATATCCGCATTTTTTATTTTGTTGAGGTAAATAGAATTTTTATATTCCGTCAACTTTACTAAAAGAAGTTACGAAAAATCTTATCAAATATTATCTCTGGATCTTCTTTTTTTACTATTATGTTGTCCAAGAATATTCAAAACGAGTGGTAAGGATGACAGTTATTAAAGAAAGTTTTGCCAACTATAGTGAATTTAAGTAAATATGGCTCTTCGAACAGCGCTGCCGTTTTCGATAGACTTTCAGAAAGAATGTTTTGTGGGTCATTTTCAAATTATTTCAAATCTATACAATGAATTTGTTAATTAATTAATTCTTCACTACCCCCAATAAGAAATAGACTGTGTGAAAGGGGATACAATAATTATGGGAGACATGAACGGACGAGTGGGAAACAATATTGTAGGACTTAAAAATAGAATAGGAAAAGAAGAAGAAATAGCTAAAAACAATAATGGTGAAATCGTTTTAAAAGTCTTCCGTGAAATCACAAACTGGGTAACATCTGTTAAATATTTGAATCATTAGATATGTTTCCACAGCTGTTTTAGTCAAGTGAGTACGACGTGCGGAATAGATGTTTTTTAATGCCGAAAACGACCGTTCGACATCTAGCGATGTTATATTTGCATATTTAAAATAATCTTTGAAACAACTTAGTGCATTTTCACACGCACCTTCACAAATTTATCTTAATATAAGAAAATCGGAGTCTTTCTCTAAAACACTTTCAAATTTTCGTATTACACACCAATTTGTTTCGCCTTCTACAGCGCATAACTGTGCGTGAACATCATTCACAATTTGAACAGAATCCATCAGCGACATCGAAACATTTTGTAATTTTTCTATTCCCTCCGCTAGTCCGAAGTAATTGTTGTGAATAGTTTATAAATCTCTTTTAACCTGACTATCTTGAAATATTTCCTGGCTTTTCTTGATTGCTGCAGCTTCTGTCGGATTGAATTTTAAAACTACCTTCTTTACTTGATCAAAATATTTGTTGTAGTAAAACGCAGCTTGCAACCATGTTCCCCAACGTGTAACAATCGGCTGTAGTGGTTTAGGTAAATCAGGACACAGTTTGTGAAATAGTCGGGTACGTTTCGGGGATTTTAGAAACACTGCCTTTGTACTAGCAATCAATGCATTTACTAGTGGAAAACATGTAGGAATCGTTTGTGCCGCAAGATTTAGAGTATGGATTTTACACGTTACATGTAAGAAGTTACCACTGTGTTCTTTAAGAGATCGGCCCAAAGAACACATGTTTGCCGCACCATCACTCATAAGGTTTAAAAGTTGCTTAGTTGAAACTTCAAATTTGTTCAATGAGTTTAACACCACCTTTAAAATCTCATCGGCAATACAATTTATAACTCTTTTGGAAGCAAGTAAGAAGGAGGATGTGGTTCCATTGTACGTACCATTACATTAACCACAGAATGTTTTTGACGATCTGTTGTTTGGTCCACACAACCACAGTTTTTTATCATTCAATTCCGTTTTCATTCTTTTTTTTATATGTTCACGAGCAAATGGCACTACATTTCGTATCGATGTCCGACTAGGTAATTTACAGTCCGCATATTTATTCCAGAAGGAGACAAATGCTTCTTTGTCCAGTAAACGAAACGATAGATTACATAAAATAAGAGTAACACATAAATCAAATGTAAATTTTTCTTGGTATCGTATGCCACTTTTCGCAGAAGAATGCTGTTTGCTTTCGATGTGACGTTGACAACGGCTTCTGCACCAACACATTAAAGGAATTTTACAAACTAGACATTGAATTTTAGCGCCATCAAAAATTAAGTCCGGCGTGTCCACTATAAGGTTTTTAACTGTGTCTCCCATTGGTCGTTTTCGCGACGTACCAAACTGCGACATTTTTAAAGCAAACATAAGCGTACAATTACGAAATAGGTTACGACAGCCTACTTATACACAGAACTACTCGCATACAGCATCGATTTAGTACTGACGCTGTGAACGCGTGAAATAAATAATCGCCGATTCCGCACCACATATCTACTACACTGACTGTTACCGCTGTTTGCCTAGAGTTAGTAATAAATATATTGAAGTTAAAAATTGTTATATTTTACCAAGTTCATTTTTTTCTATATGAGGCTGAGAATTTATAGCGTCTACCTGGTTAAGATATTAAATAAACGTTTATTTCCGGTAACAACTCACTAATTTAACTAATTTAATATACTTAATTAAAAGGAATATGCCACATCTAATCTAGAACAGCGTACACATCCTAAACTAAGCTCAGAAAAGCAAATTTTCGGAAGAAATTAAGCCGGAGAGCGCTCTCGTAGGTCATCGAACTACGTAGAGGTTTTAATCAATAACCGACCCAAAGTATCCAACTCGACTTGGATTAATCATAAAGTAAAATTTCGGGAATAAATTCCGATTCAGAATAATTTTACATTACATTATCTTCTTTATTTCACGTTTATCGATAAATAACTTCATCGTTTTCTTTTTCTCTGTAATTTATATTTTCCGTCAAATTTTCTTCTCATTTCCTTTTAAGCATGACGGCGATAAAACTAGTTTATATTGCTTCGTCGATCAATTTAAAACTCCAGAGGTTCTTTTACCTTTCCTCTAGACGTTGTATTTTTGTATATTCGCTTTCTCGTCCTTCTAGGACTCGTAGAGTTGATAAGCAGACAGGGAACGGCTCAGAAACATGATAGCTTAATAGCTGTCTACGGCAATTCCGTTTCTCTCGCAATTTATATCCCTCGTAGATATGGTAAGTAATTGCTTTTACGTGTTGATTAAAATATGAAATAGAATCAAGTGTTAATGCCTTTTTATTCTCTTAGGGGTATATTGTGACTTTTAATCATGGCTAACAATTGTTATATGGTTATTAGATACGTTTTGTATAGCAAAATTCAAAACGGTTTAAATTGATCGAATGTTTTTATTCAAATTATAAAATTTTACCTTTTGGAGCTTGTAAGGATTTCAAATATTGCTTTGATTTGATAAAAGAAGAAACGATGAAAGATAACTTACTTCCAAAAGTGACAAAAATCATAAGAAATGGTTGACGCAATAAGAAGAAATTAGTTGGTGAATACTGTAATGTTATAAACGAGGCGAGAAATTGATTTGTCGAAATTAATTAATTGATTATACGGTCTATAGGTCTGGGAGTGTCTCTTAGACATTCTTTCGGCAGTTTAAATTAAAAATGAACACCGACTATTAACGTTTTGCAAAAACAACACATGTTCAAGCAACACGAAGTATCGGCACACTCCTCACTACACAAAACATTAATTAATTAATTCGGAACAGCTGTTTCAAGGGCTCCTGGGCAACCTCATTATCAACCGAATGACCGAATAAATTTGAGCGAGAAACACAAAGCAACTCTAATACAAATCTAATGCTATCATGTTTGTTTATCCCTACTCTAGAGAAAAATGTGTATTTACAAGTATTTTGCCGTTTAATACTATTTAACACATGCGAAGTATATACGGAACGAAAAAGGTCTGACCCCGCGTCGGTTCCACCCTCATAAAATACAGCAAGACACCGATACGTTCTCTCTCGTCAAATGTGTTTTTCTTCAGTCTATGCATTTTTAATTTTAAACCATGCAAGATGTACTGGACGCAACAATAGAGTCTTTTGTCAATGTAGCATGTTATTTAAAACATATGATCGCAAATCAAAAAGACGGGAGTAATGAAGAGGTGGGAGGTCTCTGTTCAGTAGGTTTCGATTCTTCTTTTATATAGATAGTTTCAAATACGTCTAGCTCACGAAGCGAGGATACGTTCTTAATCAATTCAAGGTATTCCAATCCAATACTATGCCCGGTCTCGTTTATGTGTTGTGCTACACTTGACGTTTCTGTTTTGCACCTGACTTGTTCATTGAATATAATAATCGCGGCCATTTTGTGTTATCCATAGTGGTTAGAATCGGTCATAATGTATCTATTAGTGTTTGTTTCCTTTCTATAGACGTCGATTTCAAGTTTGTTGTTGCTTCTAATTAAAAAAATAAACGCTATGTTTATATTTTACATACATGCAGCTCGCGTATTTTGAAACTGTCAAAAAACCTGACTCTTACTTTGTAATTGACGTTGAATTTAATCACCAGGCACTTGTAAAAGAACACTTAGGCAAATACGTAAAGATTACAAGGGCTATTGGACCTAAACTGAGAAAACTATAAGCCTCTCTTGACTACTTGACTTATTTTATCATGGTCAATTAGGATATGAAAATATTACATTAAAATTGAGAATTTAGGATATGAAGAAAATGTGTAGAAGACAAGTTATTTGCCCGTTTCCCAATATCATCGTTGACTAGATTTTTAATCTTCTAACACCCGTGCTACCTAGATAGTAGGCAATAAAATTATTGTATACACCGAAAAAGAACACAGGGAGTTTGGTGTTGAACGGGTGGACATAGGTAGTTGACTGAACGAATTATACGTGGCGCTAATGATTACTTTCGATGTTTAGATGTTATGTAAATTGTAACATTACAATATATCAAGATCATTTTGTATTACAGAGCGGAACTTGTGGAGAATAATGAATTAATTCTGAAAGGAAGTCATGCCGTAATTCTAAATAGCTTTAGGAAGAATCACCTAGGCATACAGGAAACATCATTGAGAGCTAAAGAGTACATATTTTGGTCAGGAATCTATAAATAAATCGAAGACATAGTCGGTAAGTGTTCTACTTGTCAAAAATGTCGAAATAATAACACAAAAGAGGAGCTAGGAACTTTAATACTATTCCTAGGGACTGGAAAAACAGTCTTCTGATACGGATTTATAAAAAAGGAGACAGAACGTTATGTGAAAACTACAGAGCCGTGTCTCTCTTTTAGGTGCATACGAGGTCTACACAAAAATGATATGACATAAACTAACAAGGGAACACAGGCAAGTGCATCTCACTGATTTAAATGAAACTTTGTTCGTTTATAGACCAATCTAGTGTAAGAACAACGGTAACTATTTTAGCTGCCAAATCGCCCACTGGCGGGATGTAAAGCATCCCAAGCTCAACACTACCCTTCGCTGTCAAAAAAAATAGTTAAAACAAGGTTTAAACTGTTTTACATACTCTTAACGATGACGTAAATATTTTCTCTGTAATTAATATTTATTTAGGGAAGCAATCCCCCACCCCCTTATTTTTTGCAAATTTCAGAATTTTTATGTACTACAAAAATATAGAAGCTACGAAATATTCTCGTTTGTGTAAAAAAATTGATATGCTATATGTGTTATATATAAGAAAACACGCAGGTCAAATGATTTTATTAATAAAATGTGAGTATAGAGTTTCCTGACAACTGCAAGTAAGTTAAGAAATACATTACGATACGTATTGCGTATACATAGTAAGAATGATAGGTAATACGTGTAGAAATGTTGAAAACGAAGGAATTACTTACACCATACACAACGAATAAGCGCAGGCTTGTCCCAAATACCTCATTGTTGTGTATTTTAATATGACGGTAGTGCAGTTTTTTGCTTAATATGCAATGTTCGTTTGGCTGCATTGGACAGAACTGATTGCCAGAGGCATCTCAATGGTATTAAGCATATGAGAAATGCAAGAACTGAAAAATACACTATTCATACATTTATTAATTATGTTTATTACCTCTTGTAATCTTCCGCTGTCGTTGGTGAGAAAAGCAGCTTTTAAAACGTTTTGGCGACAATACGTTCCAAAGTATCCATTACCCTCACAAACACAATTACAGAATCATTTGCCGCGAATGAAAGAGATGCTAGAAAATGTGTGTAAACGTGATTTGTGTTCCAAAAAAATATGGATTACCGTGGATGAGACGACCGATATAAAGAAAAACAGTATTGTGAATGTAATAGCTCGCGTTTTATCTAGCGAGAACACAGCATCTCGATATTTGTTAGCTTGCAAACGTGTTCAACAATGTACCGCGGAGAATATTCAAAAAGTGATAATGAACGCTTTGAAAAAATTTAAAATTGCCCAAGATCAAGTTGTGATGATTGTGACAGATAGTGCAGCAACGATGTTAAGTGTTGGGCGATCCTTAAAACATATATTTCCTAACTTAATACATATAACCTGCGTGCTGCATGCTTTGCATTTAGTTGGTGAAGTTGTTCGACAACATTACGGAAACGTTGATCGGATGATTGGAAGTACTAAAGCAGTGTTTCGTAAATCTCCTAAACGTTTAAAAGAATTTCGTAAATTTTGTCCAGGTATTCAAGAACCTCCCGAACCAATTTTAACGCTATGGCGTACTTGGCTAACAGCAGCTTCTTACTATTTGATCCATTTTCAACAAATTCAATCAGTTATAATGCGATTTAATCGGTATGAATCCAAAGGAATTAGAGAAAGTCAAAGAGAATTTCAAATTCCTCAGCTTTTAGAAGATTTAGCAACAATATGTACCAATTATACAGTATTACTAGATGCCATCAGAAAACTACAATGTACTGAATTGTCATCGCAGGAATCATTAGACGTAGTGGAGAGTGTAAAAAATAAATTACACACATTAAATGATACGCCAGGATTATGCGCTAATCAAAAGTTGGCTGATGTTTTAAGGAAAAATCCCGATTTTAATACTTTAGAGGCCGTTTATAATAAGTGTAAGAATAGTGAACTTTTAAGTGATTTTGAAAAACAGTTTCTACATGCAAATGTAACTTCCTTAGATGTGGAGAGATCGTTTTCTATGTATAAGAATATTTTTTCTTGTCGACGCACAAGGTTTAAAGAAGTAACTGTGGAAACATATGCAATGATGCAAGTTTACAGTAGTTCACATCCTGATGCCTCTAATTTGTTGAATAATTAGCAAGTAAGTTTATTTATGAATTTTTCGTCTTCTTATATTAACCCGTAATACCGACGCCTATGCGAGTCCGCAAGTTTTGGTTACTCTAGTTACGAGTAAAGACGAAAGTCAGTTAGAAACGAGGCGTGCCACAGCAATACGTCAGCATTAGTAGGGGCAGAGAGGCGGGATCGCATGTGTAGAATGCATACGCGATGCCCTGACGCATTGCTAAGTCACGCCTCGATTCTAACTGACTTTCGTCTTTGGTCATGAGATAGAGGTTCAGTATGTTGATATTTTGCTCTTGTTCATGATTCTGTGAGGATGTCATTACTCGTTGTGTAAATCCATATATGCTTGTTGTGCATGTATCTTCTGTGGTTATATCTTGTTTTTCTAATGGGAGCATTTTACAACCATAGCTTCAGTTGCACAGTTTACTTAAGAAAAAACCTTCTAAAAGACCCTCTAATTTTCTGATATCTACTACCTATCAATTGTGTAATATGCCATGGATTTAATTACTGACACTATCATGTTAACCAGAAAATCGTACAAAATTTGATGCGTAAACACGTCCAGCTGCAATATCATGCAGAGCAATTCTCCGAGAATATCAGTTCACCATCTGCCATAGGTGTAATACCTCCAGTAAATTGACTACAAGTAATTGGCATCACACAGGAGCCTATGTGTGCGATCCCAATTACATTTCAACATCGTATCATGATCGGCGTTCGGTTTAAGTCGAATTTAGCGGATCAATTTCGAAGTCCAACCGTCGAATAGATGCGAAATGTGATTTGTCCCGGATGATTGCCAGTTTTCGAATCGCGTTATTTTTGGCGGCAGCGTTAGACTAATTGCGAAAAATCGAACGGGTCGACAATGTTAAAGCTGAAATATCGCTATTATTCATACGGCTTTTAATAGAAATATGATGAGCGTAGCAGTGTGTCGGTACTAAATATCGATGAAAAGGAATAAAATGTTGAAAATCGAAAATCGACGTTTTCAGTTATTTGCGTCGTCGGTTGAAAATTGTGAATCGGGAAACTGAGGCGTATGCGATACAGGAAACGAGTGACAAATAAAAACAAAAATGGAAATGGTCATTGCTACGTTTTGGTGTTTTTAGAGATGGTGGGATATTTGATGTTTATTTTCTATTATTAAAGTGGCTTTTGCGAATTGGAATGTGCACTGTAAATAGATTAGTGAGATTAGTCTGGGCCATTCTACCAAAATTGATTATTTGCATTGAAATAATTATTTTAATGGAGTACTAGCAGTGATATGAATATATTTGTTAAAAATATTGTGCATGATGTTTTAAACGAGGGAAAAATTAAAAAAAAATATATTAATTTTTCGAAATGAATTAATTCATTGTACGGTCTGAAGGTCCGGGAGTGTTCCTAAACACTCTTTCAGCAATTTAAATTGAACCAGATATCAATTAATGAAATTTTATGAGAAAACTAACCTGGAATTGTAACATTTCAATATAAACTCTATGCTTGTATGTTACATGCTGGAACCCTGCAAATTCTTAAGCCACCAAATTTGACTTTTACTTTGTATTTATGGTAGAATTTAAACGCCGGACACTTAGAAAGTGGGAACACAGTCGAACATGTGTTATTTGGATGAATATATGCAAAATCGGTTTTAAAACGTCTTCCGACGTTGTCCGATAGCTATTCGCCATTTTTTTCGGTCGTCCCGTTGTCCTTCTCTGGGATTCGTGGTACTCATCATTTTATTTATTCCCTCCTTCCATATTTTCTTTTGTCTTCCCCTCTTCTTGCGATACTGTGGCATCCACTCCATAGATTTTTTGGGGGTCTTGTATCATCCATCCTCTGAACTTTTCGGCCTCCTTCATCAATGGTTCCTCCACTCGTCCTTCCTTCCTTGTTTCTTCTTCTTTCCAATCGGGATATTCCTACAGATCTTCTGAACACATCCATCTCGACAGATTCAATTCTCCTTTTATAGTCCTCTGTTATTTTCCACGTTTCTGCTTCGAATAACAGGCTATTTTTAACGAACACGCCTTTCATTGGTCACCCCTTCTGTGGTCTCCAAAAAAGCCACATAAAACAAGAAATAAGGCATGGGAGGATAATCAAAAGGCCTCGTACTGGGAAAATGTTCCAGAACAAGAACAGGGGGTTCGGAGAGGCCATGTTAGCCCTAAAATATCACTTATTTAAACTTGGAAAAGCTGAAGATCAAATCTGTCATCTATGCCAAGAAGATCTGGAGACGGCAGAACACATCCTATGTAAATGTGTTGCCATTAGTCGCACACGACACCAACATCTCAGTAGGCCATTTCTTGGACTTACTGAACTGAAGGAAGCATATCCTAGAGTAGTACTAAGGTTTATTAAAAGCCTCCAACTGTTCTAACACACATAAGGGCATTTTGTTACAATAGATCTATTAAGGTTAATGTTTCATTTGTGCACGGATTTTGTAATATACAAAGACGAAAGTCAGTTAGGATCGGGGCGTGACTTAGCAATGCGTCAGTATTAGAAGGGGAAGAGAGGCGGGATTGCATATGCATTCTATCGTTATCTAAGACAACGATAGAATGATGTACATATGTGACCTAGCAATGCCTATGCGATGTCACCTTTCTGCCAATATTAATGCTAAAGTATTGCTGTGGCGCTCTCAGTCACGCCTCGTTCCTAACTGACTTTGGTAATATACGATATATTAAAAAATTATTACAACAGCCGATGATGTGTGTACTTCCTTCTGAATAGTATCAGATTTGTTAGGAATACACATTTTGAAATATAAAGAAGGATGATGCAAACCAATAGGAAATAATGGATCACTCTCATCGACTACTAAGTCCAAGTAAGTTAATATTACAAATATTGTTTTTTGATTTAACATATTACATTATGTCAGGTGTCCTCGCAGTGAATTTGGCCAATTGACACTGGGACATTCTGTATTTGATACTCATTAGTCTCTTTCTTTGTAAAGGAAAGGTACGCTGTACTTGATTTTGGAATTTATTATTAAATAAAATTTAGAAAATGACTTTACAACATGACGAATGGCGCCAAATTCAAAAACAAGAGATACATTTAATATACGTTGCTTTTGTAATTTTTCTAGACGATCTTCAACGATAGTTTTTTTTTCCGTTTCTTCCAACGTATCGTTGAAAGCGGGGCATTTCAACGATATCGAAAATTACAGATCGTTGCATCCAGCGTCAGTACGCTTAATGAACTTCGGCGACATCAAAAGGAGCTTTGACATCCATAATCGGCTTTGTGCGGTGGTAATGCGCCGAATATTGACACCTCTGGACCGTGTCGCAATACCCTACCTACGCCGAACGTATGACCGTTAGCTAGAGTATCGCGGCAGGCGACGATTTATATTTTGTTTCAACCTGGTGGCGTAAATCCTAACAAGCCGATTACGATTTAGTGGTAGGAGGCGGTGTACTTTACGTTTAATGCACTGGCGAGAAGGGCGTCGACGTACTGTCGAGTTTCCACTGTTAAATTGACGTTGAAATATTTCTTGTCGGCACGATTTGGGCTCGCTAAATTATTCAATGCAATGAAAAGTTTAGTCAAACACCTACGTACAAACCTATGTAATGTGTGGAACTTCATTATGTGTGCGATGAGACTAGCGAGTTTTAATCGGATTTCGAAAATTATCAAAACGCGCGCGAGGGACGCAGATCGAAAGGGGTCTACTTTTCCTATGAAATAGGCGTATTTTCGGAAAAACACGGCGATGTCCGAGCGAAATGTCAAACTTTCGTCGAGAATTGATTAGATATTAACTGAGAATTATCATTTGTTAAATTCTTAAATTTAATTAATAATGGAGTTATTTGTTGTAGTCTTGTCTATAATTAGAGAAAACTATTGTAATGAACAGTTCTACCAGTTTTTTTGAGCTTCATTTCCTTTACTGTTTTGCGTTGCTCTCGTTCTTGAGGTGGGGTCTAGATTTTGTATTAATTTTGGAAGGCGTTTCACAATTGTAAACGGTAAGTTGTGTTCAATTAGAAACATACACAGCTTAAATTCACCCCCTTTCACTTTAAGATCAAAATGCTCACTATTTTTAACTAACAAGGGAACATCCCGAACCCGTAAATTCCAAAAAAATTGAAACTTTGTGGACAAGTAGTCCTTACCCCAAGATGTTGGAAGCCATTTTCGTTATCGGCCCAATTTCGTTTTAAGAGGGTGAAATCACCCTTTTTACTTGATTTTCGGTTTTTTGAAATTAATTCGACAACGGTTGGACCAAATACATCTAAGTTACATATCAAAATAATCGCCTCTTTGAGCTCTATTATATATGTGAAAATAGCATAGTATTTCTATTTAAAAATTTGGTGGTGCCTTCCCCCACCCCTTCGCGAATGAACCTATTCAAATGCCATATTGTGGATGTTATACAGCCCTTCAAGCAGTTTCAAAAATGTATTTCACTTTAATATATTACCATCCTAAGGGAACAAACTCAATTTCCTAGATCGTGCCCTTCTCTTAGAGAAATTAAGGCTAATTTCCAGTTTTCTTCGTGGTTCACAGAAGGTCGATATAATGCTTAAAAAATAAATAAAAATTTATCATGTAAGTTCATATGATCTAATTTACTACTCACACAAGGCGCTAAAAACGAAATATTTTAAAAAACATAAAAACATAACTCAATAAGCTGAAGTTATATCTGCGATTTGAGCGACACCTACCGAGGCAGAGGAAGGTAGGCTCCCCGGCGTACTGCGTCGGATGCGCTGGGGCCCGATCACCCGGTAACATGTAAGGGCACTGCTGCTCCACGTTCTGGCAAACGCTGAGGCACGGTCGCACTCGTAGATCTGGACCGACGAAATTAGGCACCAGAGAGCTGCATACCCACCGCCGGTATGCTTCCTGAAACAATATCGACGTATTAACGATATGAAGTCGCCTGCTAATAATCATAAACTTTTGTAAGGAAAGTCCGACAAACAGTTCGGACTTAAGATTTTAATATGTTCATTTCAGCTGATTTGTTACGTTGTTTTTACTTAACTTGCTACAAGAATTATTCAACAATAACGTTCAAACTTTCGAACCAAAATATAAAAAAATGAAAGATCTACGATCCGGACCTCCGGACCGGATGGGAAGAATTAGGGATTGCAATACCGGTGTACCGGTATACGGGTAAATCGCGAAAATAATAAAACATATAAACAAACGCATAGATGTAAAAGACAAACCGAACAAAAAGAAATGTACATATACATATATATAGAAAAGCATAATATATAAAATATTAGTGCATGCATTTATAATACTATTTTGATGTATTCGTCGACAGAGTAAAATTCATGTTGCAGCAGTAAGATCTTAATATTTTGCTTAATTTCATTAAGTAACTTAAATCTATTGGGCAGATGATTATATATTTTAATGGCCAGATTGGTGGAGACTTGCGATGTTTTTAATCGATGATATGGGATTATATAGTTGTTTCAACTGCGTGTGTTGTGTTCGTGAAGCTCGCTATGCGTTATGTACTTGGATTTGTTGTTGTGTACGTACATCGAACACGATAAAATGTAATAGCACGCCAAGGTAAGTATACCATTTGCTCTAAAAAGTGATCTACATGATGTTCTGTAGTTTACATTGCTTAAAATTCTAATTGCTTCTTTTTGTTTTAGAAATATCCTAATCGCCTCTGGTGAATGTCCCCATATCAAGACACCATACGTAGCTTTACTATGAAATAAAGCAAAATATGCCTCTCTTGCCGCCTCATATGCTGCTACCGCCATCATCCTCCTTACAGCATAGATCGCTGTGGCCAACTTCTTGGAGGTGACTTCAATATGCGTCTTATAGTCCAGTTTGTTAGAAATGTGTTTACCAAGGAAGCAAACACTCTTTTTCTCAGGTAAGTCTTTCGTAGATAGTAACAGCGTCTGTGTTTTTGTTTTGTTCAAACAAAAGGCGTTAAAACTTAAAGTTAATCCTCGACCGCATACATTTTGCTGATTTGAATTTCGCTTTAATTTGCCGCGTAAATTTTATTCAAGATTTTATAGTGTGTAATTTGCGTCTATGGTTCGTTCAGAAATTCGTCTCTGTATTTTAGAAACAAGGTCTAGACCCTGGAACTGTAGCAACTGATATGTTATTAACAAGACGTTTATAGATGTTACACACATGCGTACTATTCGAATTGAGATGACTCCCTTACCATCTATTGTACAGGGTTAATTGTTGTTGTTAATAATCTAATACGTGCTGGTTAACCGCCATCTAGGAACGATTACGAGTAATCTACGGCGGGCTATTGTTGGACCATGTTCACATAACATCCTCTTGAGGTAATGGCTCAAATTCCAAATACGTGGAGTTTAGCTTTCAACTATTACGAAATATTTATGTTTATATAACATTAAATACCGTAGGTTCTTGAAGAGTTTGTATTGAATTCGTTGCCAAAATAAATTTATACAAAAATCAATTCTGTCACGTGTCAAACACACCGCATGTGTAAATTTCGAATCAATTTCTTTTGAGATTCTTTTAATACCTCGGTTATTATGTTGGAAATGTACAAAAATTATCAAATAAACCCAGTACCGACATATATGTACGAGATACCCTAGTTCACACATAAAGATTGCAACCGTTGTTTTATCGTGTAAGTTGTAATAATTCATTTTAGGCTGACCCCTTTCGAAGCTACTGGAAATTATCTGTTACGCGACGACTAATACCGAATATTATGCGAACTTCGTACATTACCACATCGCCTACGAATCTAGTGACATTTATCTTAATTTGCCGACAGTGATAATATTTAATTAAGTGAGTGATAGCGTACCTACCGAGTCTAACGGAAGTCTACCGTATGGAATAAGTTGAAATTCCCGCCAAATATCCAGCAGAAGGGTTGATGATTGTCATTTGCATATAGACGTGATTTCGATTAATTGATGTAAGCATAGTTATATTAAAGATAATACCATAGTGTGGTGTAGAGTAAAGTATGAGATGAATTCATTATTTTTGAAATCAAACATATTTTGGAAACATTCTCAAGCAGGTTGATTTTTAATTTCACATATCAATAGATTTCTTGTCACTAAACGAATAATTGTCAAAATCAGTAATAAATAGAGCAGATGGCACAATTCTTTGTAACGATGCCCGACTTGGTAATTTGCAGTCCGAATATTCCAAAAGAAGACATATGCTTCCTTGTCTAGTAAATTAAACGGTTGGTTACATGCAATAAAGGTAACACATAAATTAAATTTAAATTTGTCATAGAGTCGTGTGCAATTTTTCTTTGAAGAATGCTGTTTACTATTTACGTGACGTAGACAATCGCTTTTGGACCAACACATTAAAGGGATATTACAAACTACACATTGAATTTTAACGCCATCATAATTTAGGTCAGACATTTCTGCTATAAATTCTGTAACGTTGTCCAACATTGGTCGTTTTCGCGACGTAGGCAACATTTTTGAAACAAACGTAGAACTACGAAATAGTATAAATTTTATGAATAAAAAGCTATTCTATAAACTTAATTTTAAAATCTAACTTGTTGGTTTTTATTCCTAATATAAAGAAACAAAAAAAAATAATGAAAGATTTAGGTAACTACTGAAGTCGTACATCGCTCTTAAGCAAATCGATTTATACTTTGTACGAATTTAAAGCCCCATTCTGGAAGACTGACACACTGCCGGTAAATTAGAAAAGTTTACGTCGTCGTCGCAACGACGATGCAAGGCCAATTTAGGGTCTGAAAGATCCTCCGTAACAAAGTAAAAGTTTTAATAAAGAACGAGTTTATATGATATAAAATCGACGATGAAAAAGTTCTCCCTCGAGGAAGGAACGCAATTTATACATCTTACGTTTTTAGTGTCTGCAAATTTCATATGTTGTTCGTTTGGATATTGTAACTCTTTTGTCTCTTTCTGTTCTGTCTTGTGATTGTATGCAGTCTTCGTTTCGGATTTCGTTTAATCTTCGTCTGTTGCATTGTTCGCAAATCGCATATATAGGATGTTCTCAAAGTTGTTTTGGAAAACTTTAGGCAAAATCCTAAACATGTATCCTTATAAACCGCAACGACTAGTTTGATTTTGAGGTGATGGTGATGAATACTCAAAACTGTCGAATATGGTCAACAGAAAATCCACAGGTAATCATTCAGGAAGGTCTTCATGACAAGAAAGTCACTGTTTGGTGGTCACAGATAATTTCATAATTGGTCCGCATTTTTTTGAGGGAATACAGAATGACGAGGTCGTAGCTATAACTGTTACTAGTGAACGATACCTGCGAATGTTAAGAGATTACGCAGTTCCACAGTTGTAAAACGAGGACGCAATTGAAAACATCGACCAGTTAAAGACTTGTTAATTGCTGTTTATCAAGATCGTGTTATCAGCAGAAATGTTGAAAATTCACGGCCACCAAGATATCCTCTTCTGACCTCAGCGGATTTTTGACTTTGGGGTTATTTAAAACAAAAAAATAGTGTTTAGAATACGACCAAAAATGCGATGTAACTTATATGTATTATAAATATTATCTTACTCTTTATACTTCTCGCTTATTATTGTTTTTAATTTTTATATTTGTGTTTTTCAAATAAGAATTTTAAAAGATATTACAGCATGTATAATTTTTTAAAGAGCATTTAATAAATGTTTCAGATATGTTTGTTTCATTACAATCATTAGTCTAGTCTGGGCAAGCAGCGGTAACAGTCAGTGTAGTAGATATGTTGTGCGGAGTCGGCGATTATTTATTTCACGCGTTCACAGCGTCAGTACTAAATCGATGCTGTATGCGAGTAGTTCTATGTATATGTAGGCTGTCGTAACTTATTTCGTAATTGTACGCTTATGTTTGCTTTAAAAATGTCGCAGTTAGGTACGTCGCGAAAACGATCAATGGCAGACACAGTTAAAAACTTTATAGTCGACATGCCGGACTTAATTTTTGATGGCGCTAATATTCAATGTCTAGTTTGTAAAATCCCTTTAATGTGTTGGTCCAGAAGCCATTGTCAACGTCACATCGAAAGCAAACAGCATTTTTCTGCAAAAAGTGACATACGAGACCAAGAAAAATTCACATTTGATTTATGTGTTACTCTTATTTTATGTAATCTATCGTTTCGTTTACTAGACAAAGAAGCATTTGTCTCCTTCTGGAATAAATATGCGGACTGTAAATTACCTAGTCGGACCTCGATACGAAATGTAGTGCAATTTGCTCGGGAACATATAGAAAAAAGAATGAAAACGGAATTGAAAGATAAAAATCTGTGGTTGTGTATGGACGAAACAACAGATCCTCAAAAACATTCTGTGGTTAGTGTAATGGTACGTACAATGGAACCACATCGACCGTCATCCTCCTGCTTACTTACTTCCAAAAGAGTTATAAATTGTACTGCCGATGAGATTTTAAAAGTGGTGTTGAACTCATTGAACAAATTTGAAATTTCAACTAAGCAACCTTTAATGTTTATGAGTGATGGTCCCGCAAACATGCGTTCTTTGGGCCGATCTCTTAAACAATACAGTGGTAACTTCTTACATGTAACGTGTAAAATCCATACTCTAAATCTTGCGGCACAAATGATTCCTACATGTTTTCCACTACTGAATGCATTGATTGCTAGTACAAAGGCAGTGTTTCTGAAGTCCCCGAGACGTACCCGACTATTTCATAAACTGTGTCCTGATTTACCTGAACCACCACAGCCGATTGTTACACGTTAGGAAACATGGTTGCAGGCTGCGTTTTACTACAACAAATATTTTGATCAAGTAAAGAAGATAGTTTTAAAAATCAATCCGACAGAAGCTGCAGCAATCAAGAAAAGCTAGGAAATATTACAAGATAGTCAGGTTAAAAGAGATTTACAAACTATTCACAACAATTACTTCGGACTAGCGGAGGGAATAGAAAAATTACAAAATGTTTCGATGTCGCTAGTGGATTCTGTTCAAATTGTGAATGATGTTCACGCACAGTTATGCGCTGTAGAAGGCGAAACAAATTGGTGTGTAATACGAAAATTTTAAAGTGTTTCAGAGAATGACCCCGATTTTCTTATATTAAGACATATTTGTGAAGGTGCGTACGAAGATGCATTAAGAGGTTTCAAAGATTATTTTAAATATGCAAATATAACATCGCTAGATGTCGAACGGTCGTTTTCGGAATTACAAAACATTTATTCCGCACGTCGTACTCATTTGACTGAAACAGCTGTGGAAACATATCTAATGATTCAAATATTTAAGAGATGTTACCCAGTTTGTAATTTCACGGAAGACTTTTAAAACGGTTAGTGTTTCAGCACGTTTTATAATTTATTTCTTACCTTCTATTTTATGTGTAAACTTTTATACGCTCGCCACGCCTCTGGCTGTTACCGCATATTTGCCCAGGTTAATCATTACTTTATTCCTTAATATGGAAGAGTGTAGACAGTAGTTCGGTATAATCAGATATGCAGAATAATTTACAAAAACTGTATTAAACATTCATATTTTTGTGCTACAGTAATCCTTTAACTTATGTAGTGTTTGAAAATTATTCCATTTTAAATTTACACACAGGGTTTATATTCGTAGGTCAGGTATTTTCGTTAACGACCTTTACTAAATATATAGATCGGTTAAGGTTAACCTATAGATCAATAACATTAATAAGGAGGCGAAAAAATTAACATTTCAATTTTTTTAATTTCTCATTACTCATGTAATACTGGCTACTGCAAGTTCATTACTAACAGTATTTGTGTGGTGTGAAGTGGGTTTCAGGACCTTTTCAACATGGCGGAGGTCACCAAATTTATACCCACGAGATTAAATGTGCCGACACCTACTGTCCGTTCTTATTTCGATATTCTCTGACATTAGTATGAAAAAGAGAATAATTGTATTTAGAAAAAAAACCTTAAATTAAAAGATCTTTCCAACGGTATATTGCTGGAGAAAAAAAATTATGTTTCCACCCTTATTTTGAGTGCTAATCAAGACAAATATAATACCTTTTACAGAACTTAATTTCCTTCCGCATTTTACGAGATAAACGCAGTTCCCTTGATAAATCGATCACCCTGTATAGGGTTGAATAAAGAATATTTGAATGTAATAAAATAAAACTAAATAAATGTATCACAAAAAATATATTTGACATGCTAGAAAATTTTATTTCCTATTTATTCATTTTACTTTCTATTCATACGCTAGGTAGACACGCTGTATATGTAAGCGATAAAAATGATTGGATCTAACACAGAACCCTGTGATTGTTCCCAGATAGGTTAATTGACAATAATATGAGAATATCAAATATTTTAAGACAAATAGTACTAAATAAATCTCTTCTACTAGTAAATAGCGCTGTACGATGAACGTATTCAACCTAAAAACAATCAAATCAGCTGCACTTTTTTTACACCATTGATATACAGATTATTTTCCAGGTAATTCCTTTTTTATTTATTCTCTTTGGAAAAAAATTCAAACATACACTTCAAATTGAAGCGAATGTCTTCTTATAATTTCAGAAAAATAAATATTCCTATAAATAAGGTCTATGTTATTTGTAAAAATCGATAAAGAAATCGTTTTTATACGAACTAAACAATCTGTAGTTTTTATTCCTGAGTTGCTAAGAGCTCTGTGATGTTTACATGTTTCGCAGTTTTTTTTTTGCTGGGATTAAACCTTTAAAATTATAAAAAGAAAGGTTTTTATGATCTTTGAAGGAAATATAGTATTTGTTTAAAAGTCTAGGAACCAAAAGCAATATATTTTTTTGTTTCGTAAGACCTCCTTTGATGGTAAAAACGATTACATTTTAGTTTTTGTAAATTGCAGATATACAGGAACGGAAAAAAGTTTACGTCTATAATAAAAGCTGATTTTAATAGTAAATTTCTTCTAATTTATTGATTAGGCAGAGAAAAGCAATAACATTTTCTGTTACAATATCTCCCAACTGGTTCAAAATTCAATTAAATCCTCTTATACATCGAAAAGAAGAATAAAAAGACCCACTGGTCAATATTTATATTCGATCTAAAGGAATTTATGCATTGTTCGTTGAAATCTTATGTCGACTTCTCTCTCGAAGCTAAACCTACGACTTCAGCATGTTTTTACGCTTTCAATCGTAGATCTGCTATACCGGGTGGTCCAAGATGAGTGGCGAGATACCATATATGAGGAACTAAGAGTCGTATAGTTGTGGGAAAAAAATCTTCATAAGAAAAGTGGCTAAGCAAAAAAGATGGAAATTATTTTTAAATTCCTATTTCTGCCGCTAGGGGGCGTAACCACTATGGTAAAAAAAAGGATTTTTCTAGAAAATATACCCATATAAGTTGTCGAATAAATAATAATTTGGAATCCTCTTTGGGGGGGGGGGGGGGGGTCTTTTTTCTGTAGAACAAAAAATAAAAGTTTTATAATTAAATTGGTTGTAATTTCGGTTTTGAATTAACTAAATTTGAAAGAGGAAGCTTTACTGATGGAAATAAAAGAAATAACCGTGACCTATTGATTCTCAAAGCCATCGCTAGAGGGCGTCATTTGGAAAAATTACAGTTTTTATCATATTTCTCAGAAATTTCAAATGGAACGACTTAGTTATTATACGACATTTGGAAAGTAGATTAAATTTCCAAGAAAAAATGTTAAAGAAGCAATTTGATATATCTATTGCCGTTTGAATTATCGTCAAAAGAATAATCAATAACACGTTAATTCTTATTCTCATAGTCAAGCATGGCTATGTAAAATTGAACATTTTTTTCACATTGAACTAAGCCTCTTTGATATTTGTTTTAGTGTTTTTTAACGTCCTCGTTGATTTTTAATTGTTGTTCTTCGGACCTTCCTTCGCACTTTATCCAGGCTTAAGACTGGTTCAAATTATGCGGGACACAAAATTTGAAGCGTGTTTAAAGGACAACGGGCCAAAACAATAATGGAAACAACGATTTTAATATTATTAATTAAACGTTCAAAGCAAAAACAAAACAGACAAAAACGGGAAATTTATAAATGTTTAAAGAGACCTCCGTTTTGCACAATGCAACGCTCACAACTGTTTATAATACTGAAAACAGCACTTTCGACTTCAGCTCGTGAAATCGTAACAATGGCATCTCGAATTCTTTCAAACATATTTTCCCGTGTAGTTGGACGTGTTTGATACACAATGTCTTTTATTCTTCCCCACACGTAAAAGTCTAGCACGTTATGATTCGGAGATCTAGGAGGCCACGGAAACGAACTCCCCCTTCCAATCCAACGATTTGGAAAAGCAACATCTAAAAAGTTGCGTACTCTTTGAGAAAAATGTGCCGAACATCCATCATATTGGAACCATAAGGATTTCCTTATATCTAAAGGAACATCTTCCAAAAGAACAGGAAGTTCATCTCTTAAAAAGTCTAGGTATGTGTCGCCATTTAGACGATTACTGAAAATAAACGGTCCTATAACTCCTAAAACTCCGCATCATGCGGTTGGACGAATGTGTCGTGCCCCGCTCTATAACGGCCATTTACTTACTATAAGAATCGCTTTCTTCAAATATTCTGCAAGATTTTCTTGAATCAAGTTAACAAATGTCCTAAACGAAGAAATACAATTATTTCATTACAAGTACATACTTCTCTTAAGCGGAGAGAAAAACGCTAAGAAAATATGTTTTTTGATTTAAAACAGTTATTGTATTGTGACTAATTGAATCAACAATTGTCTTAAATTGAGGTGGACAGTCTTGATACAAGTAAACGTTTCTCTGCGTGTACTATCACTTGCATAAAAATCTGGGACAAGCGACATTACCCATTTTAAACCTGTCTTTTGTAAACTATGAAGAAATATATCAAATTGTCTGTCAGTGTCAATCGTAAATGGACAAGTCATTGTCACAAGATTGAAAAAACGTCATAATGAGCTCATAAGAGTTGTCCCAGACTTTTATGCAAATGGCATCTACAATTAAAATATAGGAAACCATTCCTGTATACTAAACATCAAATTTAGACTAACTACAGAAAAAAAAGGTCAAACCCGATTAGGACTTTAAGCGTATTTTAGCGTTAACAATAATATATTATAAAAACTACTACACCCCACCTTTCAAGAATTAAAAGTATGAACATGTAACGCATTTGATTTGTGGTTAAATCATTCATTTTTACCGCAGTTCGTGTTAGACAGTTAGAGCAGCATGTGCTCCCGGGGTGTTTTACTAATTTGACATGTTTTGTTGCGATTTCATTTCTTAAATTCAGTGAAGTGCTTTGCGATCATCCGTCACACGTGTGCGACAGTGAACAAACGCGGCCCCATCGCGCGGATAGCTTTTTCATATTCAAATGTTCGTGTATAATGGTATGTATACGCTCAGTTGACATGTTTGTATAATGCTTTGCTTTTACACAATTACATTAGTTTTTTTGCTGATTCTTTCTATATCAAATTTGTTAATTTTCTAAATGGTTATTAGATTTGAGTGGAAATGTTTCTGATAATTCTAATAAGTAAGGTTCGATAAACGAGTGCAACGTCGGAGGCGTATCGCAGAAAAGTAGGTACGTGAGATACAGTATTATTAAAAAAATAATATATTCTTCCCTGTTATTGAGGTCTAGACGTCTTGGGGCAGTAGTATTTTGTTGCAATGGCCATCAAGACGTCAATAAAAGGTAACAATATATTATTTTGTAATAATACTACTTTACTAATACTACCTACTTTTGCGCGATACGCCTCTGACGTTGCACTCGTTTGTCGAACCTTACTAATAAGACAATTAGGTTCTTTGATCGTAGAAGAAGAGGTGTGATTCTTGGAAAGACCTACCTGTTTAAATAATTTCCCACGTTTTCAATAGATTTACACATTAAGTTCTGTAAAATCCTAACATTTGTTATCAAAAGAACTAGCGTGAGTAGAAATTTATTTAACATCAAATTTTTTAACAAAAATAGATTGTTTATAATTATCTTTACTTTCCTTTTTAAATTTGGTTGGTACTAGAGCAACGCAAACTGCGCTGAAAGCCTGTGGCGGACGCATAAAAGTTTACACAAAAAAAAAACACGGCCGTGACAATTCGGTATAAGCGTCAGTATAACTGCGACTGGAAAGCCGATCTGTTGTGTATGCATCTACGCTGTCGTATACTATATCGTAGTTCTACGTTTGTTTTGAAAATGTTTCCTACGTCGCGAAAACGACCGAAGTTGGACACAATAAGAGAATTTATTGCAGAAATGCCTGATTTAAAGTGTGATGGCGCTAAAATTCAATGTGTAGTGTGTAAAATAGATTTAATGTGTTGGTCGAAAAGTGATTGTCTACGGCACGTAAATAGTGCAGGGCATGTTTCAAAAAAAAATTCCACACGAGATTACGACAAATTTAAATTTAATTTATGTGTTGCCTTTATTGCATGTAATTTACCATTTCATTTACTAAGGAAGAAAGCATACGTCTCGTTTTGGAATGAATATTCGGACTTTAAGTTACCAAGTGAGAGAACATTACAGAGAGTTGTGCCGTCTGCTTGTGAGCATGTCGAGAAAAGAATTAAATCGGAGTTGCAAGATAAAAAACTGTGGTTATGTGTGGACGAAGCAACGGATCGTAAAAAACATTCTGTGGTTAATGTAATGGTTCGCACAATGGAACCACATCGACCGTCACCTTCAATTTTACTAGCTTCCAGACGAATACAACAATGCACTGCCGAAGTAATTTCAATGTTGGTGTTAAATACATTGGAAAAGTTTGAACTTTCAACAAATCAACTGTTGATGTTTATGAGTGATGGTGCCGCAAACATGCTTGCTGTAGGTCGATCTCTTAAAAAACATTGTGCTAACTTGTCGCATATTACATGTAAAATTCATACTCTCAGTCTCGTAGCAGATAGTATCAGAAAATGTTATCCCGAGGTAGACGCTCTAATAACACACACAAAAGCTGTGTTTGTAAAATCCCCAAAACGTATTCGGGAATTTCATAGACTATGCCCCGGTATTCCTGAACCACCACAACCTATTCTTACTCGTTGGGGAACATGGTTAGAGGCTGCATTTTATTATCTTAAATATTTTGAGAATATAAAGAACGTGATTTTAGAATTCGACCCAAAGAAAGCTGCGGCTGTCAAGGTAAGCCGCTTGAAATTTCAGGATAGTCAAGTTAAAACAGATTTGGAAATTATTCAGAACAATTATGTGGGACTAGCGGATGCGATAGAAAAACTATAAAATTCTTCCGTGTCGTTAGTGAAATCTTTGCAAATAGTGCAACATGTTCACGCACAGCTATGCGCGATAGAAGTCGCAAGAAATGTTTGTGTTTTAGAAAGGTTTGAAAGTGTTTTAGATAAAAACTCTGATTTTGGCACATTAAGACAAATTTGTGAAGGTGCGTCAACAGAACCGTTAAGTTATTTGAAAGATTATTTTACTTACGCAAATATAACGTCACTAGATGTAGAACGTTCGTTTTTGGCATACAAAAACACTTTTTCTTCACGCCGCACTCACTTTGCCGAAACAACTTTGGAAACATATCTAATGTTACAAATATTAAATAGACATTATCCACTTTGTGATTTCACGGAGGACTCTTAAAACGGTAAGTGTTTCAGCAAGTATCACATTTAATTTATTTTGTGTAAACTTTTATGCGTCAGCCACTGGCTTTCAGGGCAGTTTGTGTTGCTCTAGTTGGTACCTATAACGCAATGCATTTCCATTAGTATTTTGTTCGCTAAAATCTTGAGTGACATTACATCTTCTTTTACATTTTATATTTTGCATTTTCAATTATGAATAGTTTTGTGTTGTGTTTGGGCATAAGAAATGCTCAAAAATGTTACAGAACCTGTTGTAAATGCGTACAATGAGGTAAGTGGAAATTTTAATGCCGATTACAACATAACCTAATACGAAAACATGACGATTTACATTTATTCAAATAAATTTAGTTGATTTTAGTTTTACGAATCGCTTTTGCTTTTATTCATGGTTCTAATCTATTTCGGAATCATCGTAAAATCGAAGCATATCGATCGTAAAGATAATTTTCGCGTAATTCTTAATCAATAATATTGATTCCTCCGGGCAAGGATGCGGATTCCTAGAAAAGCCTCCACGTTGGAGCAATCGATTTCCATTCCGAAAGGTCGTTTTGAATTCGTCGATTTTCATTACATTTTCAAATATTGACGTCAATGTTAGAGAAAGATAATGAATAAAAGCCTCCATTTTGGGGTGAATGACCGCGCAATCTCAAGCTCGATTCTAATTGGCTGGTTTGGTATACTTAGTAAGCTTTGGATTTTTGCAAGTTTGATCACGAATTTTATTCAAGTACAATATGGCGTATAATTTCGTATGTGTTTGGTGTTGGGCGAGTGGAAATTTTAGTATTATCCGGTTAAATTTGATTCTTGTCGTGGCTTTTTGCATACCGAACGTTGAAATGTTCAATTTTGAGTAGTTTTGTGTAGTGTTTGGGGCATAAGGAATACTCGGAATCGCACAATAAGAGGTATGTAGGTGGAAATTTTAATACGATACGAAAACATGACGCTTTGCATTTATTTAAACAAACTTAGTTGATTTTAGCTTTTAAAATTACTTTTTTTGGAATTGTTTCGGTTAATTAATCGTTTGTATTTTGGTTTTTCATTTTCGAAATTCATTTAATGCGTAGCCTTGGGTACACTGAAAAAAGAAATTCCGGTACGGATAACCAGCAATTTAATTACCGGTTATAGAATGTAGCACTTTTATCTTATATTTCTCCGACGTAAAAATTTGAAAACTAAAAATTCCCTTATACTTTTTCTTATCTACACGATATTTACTGCTCATTATTGCTACCACAATAAAAATTTCAAAAAAATATTTCAAGTGAAAGTTGTAGCGTTTTACCTCTACCGAATAAAAATGTATAAACTAGAGTAACCAAAACTTGCGGACTCGCATAGGCGTCAGTATTACGGGTTAATATAAGAATACGAAAAATTCATAAATAAACTTACTTGCCAATTATTCAACAAATTAGAGGCATCAGGATGCGAACTACTGTAAACTTGCATCATTGCATATGTTTCCACAGTTACTTCTTTAAACCTTGTGCGTCGACAAGAAAAAATATTCTTATACATAGAAAACGATCTCCCCCACATCTAAGGAAGTTACATTTGCATGTAGAAACTGTTTTTCAAAATCACTTAAAAGTTCGCTATTCTTACACTTGTTATAAACGGCCTCTAAAGTATTAAAATCGGGATTTTTCCTTAAAACATCTGCCAACTTTTGACTAGCGCATAATCCTAGCGTATCATTTAATGTGTGTAATTTATTTTTTACACTCTCCGCTATGTCTAATGATTCCTGCAATGACAATTCAGTACATTGTAGTTTTCTGATGGCATCTATTAATACTGTATAATTGGTACATATTGTTGTTAAATCTTCTAAAAGCTGAGGAATTTGAAATTCTGACTTTCTCTAATTGCTTTGGATTCATACCGATTAAATCGCATTATAACTGATTGAATTTGTTGAAAATGGATCAAATAGTAAGAAGCTGCTGTTAGCCAAGTACCCCATCGCGTTAAAATTGGTTCGGGAGGTTCTGCAATACCTGAACAAAATTTACGAAATTCTTTTAAACGTTTAGGAGATTTACGAAACACTGCTTTAGTACTTCCAATCATCCGATCAACGTTTCCGTAATGTCGTCGAACAACTTCACCAACTAAATGCAAAGCATGCAGCACGCAGGTTATATGTATTAAGTTAGGAAATATATGTTTTAAGGATCGCCCAACACTTAACATCGTTGCTGCACTATCTGTCACAATCATCACAACTTGATCTTGGGCAATTTTAAATTTTTTCAAAGCGTTCATTATCACTTTTTGAATATTTTCCGCGGTACATTGTTGAACACGTTTGCAAGCTAACAAATATCGAGATGCTGTGTTCTCGCTAGATAAAACGCGAGCTATTACATTCACAATACTGTTTTTCTTTATATCGGTCGTCTCATCCACGGTAATCCATATTTTTTTGGAACACAAATCACGTTTACACACATTTTCTAGCATCTCTTTCATTCGCGGCAAATGATTCTGTAATTGTGTTTGCGAGGGTAATTGGTACTTTGGAACGTATTGTCGCCAAAACGTTTTAAAAGCTGCTTTTCTCACCAACGACAACGGAAGATTATAAGAGGTAAACATAATTAATAAATGTATGAGGAATAGTGTATAAGGTATTTCAGTTCTTGCATTTCTCATATGCTTAATACCATTGACATGCCTCTGGCAATCAGTTCTGTCCAATGCAGCCAAACGAACATTGCATATTAAGCAAAAAACTGCACTACCGTCATATTTTAAATGGGGGAAAAGTGACACATACTTATGTACATTAGTAACAAATCTATTACGAGGCATTGTTTTCTTAGGTATGTAAATATTAGTTCTATATGAAACGATACACTAATTATGTACTTGGTATAATACTACTACACACAAAAAACAGCAGCTATATTTTCAAAAACAACACGTAAGTGCATAACCTTGACCGTTCGATTAATCTCTGCAACAGCTCAACCGGTACTAAAACGAAATTTCTCTCAGCGCGGTTTAACATGATTTATATTCAAGATCGACAGTACATGCCTGCTTCTCTACCGGTTTAGTTTATTTATGAATTTTTCGTATTCTTATATTAACCCGTAATACCGACGCCTATGCGAGTCCCCAAGTTTAGGTTACTCAAGCAATAACTATCAGAATTGTGTATACAGTGCGCGGCCAACAAAACGTAATTATACTTTTTTTAATGAAATACCCTTTATATTTTTATATGTTTGGATAGCCTCTCATTTTCTGATTCCAAATATGTTATATTACATATATGACTATTTTAAGTAATTAGTAAGTTATTTTACTGAATACAATTAGGAAATTTTTTGAGTTAGAAACCAAGTCTTATACAGTAAAACCTGTGTTAACGGCCACCTGTCTAAAGCGGCCAACTGTAGTAACGGACAGTTTCAAAGTTCCCCGAATCGACTATAAGGAAATTCCCATATATGAAAACCCGTTATTTAAGGTATAAACGACCTCGGCCAAATAAATCCAAATTTTTACGGCCTATCTTCATAGAAATTTACCTACCGATATCGGCCGGACTATTTATGATGTATCTTTATTGATGGAAATATGTATCCAATATTATTTCGTATTTGTGTGATGAATGCGATCTCAGTCACGAACACACCTCGACAGCAAATTGTCAGTGCAATACGTGTACGTTTGTTTGATCAAACAGAGATCGCCTTTATTTCTACAAGTTCACATATAATGTGGTCTTTCAGTTACTTGCGGTTAGTTTAAAATTCTCTCCGTATTCGGAAGGATTTCTCGGTTACTTGATCAGTTTAAAGTTACCTAATATACAAATCATATTAATTAATTCATTTTTGGATAATCCATTTCAAACGCAATAATTCACAAAAGTTGAGCGAAATAATAAAATATTATATTACTGTCACAACACTGCGCTTCTATATATTGACATTTCATGGATTTTTAATCTGACTATTGTTTTCCATGGCAATTCGATTGAAGCATTAATAAACTAGAAGGCAATACAAGAAAATAATAAAAAAAAACATCTCAAAAAGAATTGAAGATACATTACAAAAAATTTTTGGGGAATTTTACACCAAAAATAGAAGGCAAATTTGTTACCTCCTATTTTTGGTGTAAATTTCCCCAAAGGGAAAATTTTAAACTATAGTGTGAAAATTATCACACTTCAGTTTAAAATTACCTACCATTTCAAAAATGTCCATCATACATTTAAAATTCCATTTTATGAAGTAATATTCCCTGTCGTTTTTACACGTCATGGGAATTTCAACAGTGATAATTCTTTTCTAGTTGAATATTACCGAAGTCATATTTAATATTACATTCTACTAGTTATTTTTTCCTGCGAATTTTACACTGCTAGGAAATCTTCCCCAGGATTTATAACCTTCAATGCATTTTTATATGGGATTTTTACTCCTTGAGCATTATATTTCAGGGTAATTTTACAGAGGATTTATAACCTTACATGTACTTTTGCACGGGATTTTTACACATTAGAGTAATTTTAACGATAATTTATAACCTTCAATGAATTTGTACTTTCTCTTAGAGGGATATTACGCTATGGAAGATCTTTGTCAAAAATATTTTATAAAATAAATTTTTTATAATATTCTGTAGTGTAATGTAGCATCTTTTATCAAATACGTCGTTGATCTTGCATCTGGCCTGTATAAAATCTATATTGTCAAATATTTTATAAAAGTCTTTGACGAAGATCTTTGATAGTGTACACTACTTACTTGTAGAAAGAGAAAGTATTAAAATAGTTCTCAATTTTCGAAATTGAGCGTTTATAGGAAAAAAAACGTTTTGGGATCCTCTAAAGGTCGATAAATGTTCTTAGGATCAAGACACACGTACCCATATACGCTGGTGGTTCAGTTTTCTTATTCCAATGAGACGCAGCACGAACGCTCTGCTTAGAATTGATCAGCCGAAACTATAACTTTAGTTCGTTGATTTTAGACTTTTTGAAATATTGTAGATAATGGCTACAACAAATTTCTTTGGCATTTGCAAGTGCTTAGATACTTCTGTCAAATAAAATAAATACTATAGAACACCTTAATAGTTTTCGTTAATGGGTTGATTTCGTTTGTTGTAGGTAAAGATAAAACGATAGAATGCTTATATACTTCTATATTGTTAAGTATGTTTTACAATATAGTCAGGTATATTATATACATTATATATATCATTGTTATAATACACATATATTGAACCCAAATGAGAACCAAAGGAAACATGCCTGGAAAATAATATACACAGTTAAAGGAAGTTGAGGCTATTCCCAATTTAAGTACCTACTTTTCTTTCCTGATAAAGTAATCAGAGAGCAATCAAGAAACGGACATTTCACCGATACTAAATTCTTTAGGTGGCTGCATACAATGCATGATATTATTTTTTTGTAATTGTAAGACTTAAAATCATAAATATTAACACTACAACTGCATAAGAGATTTACATTTGTGTTTTTACCCTTATGTTTTCTGAATAGATGTATTTTAAAATTCTTTTATTTGCTAAATTCCTAATTGCACCTTTCATATTTGCAATAAAATCTTGCATTTCTCAGATTTCGATTTGTAAATACTGATGCCTATTATAATGTATAATTTCTACAAAAGTCCGTTTACAAATAAAACACTCTATGATAAGTAAAAATAATAATATTTGTATAATAATAATAGAATACTAATTGAAATTTTATTTTATTGGCTTTATTTGTTTGCAAATATGTGAAGCGCCTAAAATAGATGGTAGATAAAGAATCTACTGCTCAATAGAGAGGATTTAAGGTTAGGTATGAATATACCCTGCTAATAATTCACTTATCTACATTTACACAATAAACTGCCAACAGATTCTCACGCCTTTACCGCCAAGAGATAAATGAAGTAATATAGGTTGTGTTGAATCAGGAAAAGGGTAACGCACAACAGTGTCATCTTCTTTATCTAATGTGCGTATGCAGATTCGACAAAATTTGCGCACGACTCATTCACACGCCAAAAAGAGATGGTTGGATATAACGTAACGCGGTTAATTTTATCTTTTTCTGTTTTTTTTTTTTTTCAAAAAATAGGGTCGATAGTTCTACAATTACTATCAAACAGTTCCTTATTTGTCGTGCCCCTATTATTGTAACATAAAGGAGAAAACCATAAATAAAATAAAAAGCAACTGAATGCATCATCCCCATTACTCATGCGTCTTTTTAACACAATTTCTGAGCTCGTAAATAGATATTTAATAAGTAAGTATACTTACATATGTAGATATATGTTAAACACGCGGCTGCGTAATATATTTATGTTTGACAGACAGAACATGTTAACTAAAGAATGTCAAAAATAATTATAATAAATAATTTAAGTATATCGCCCTCATGTAACAAAGATTTCATAGTTTATCTTTACTATATAAAAAAAAACCATAAATGGAGGTAAAAATCAATTCTATAAGGGAAATTTACCTTAACAATAATGAATTGTAATACTTCGTACGTGAAAAATATTGAGCAAGTGAAAAATATACTAGAATCAGTAATTAAAACCATTAAAATGTAAAATAAACCAAAAAAATCGAGGATTTTTTATTTGAAGGGGTAAAATTTGTATCAAGGAGTGTTTTTCTACCTCATTTTTAGGTTAAAACATCGTTTACCTCAAATTTCAGGTAATATTCAATCATTTTTGCGTTATAATTACAGATTGCAGAAGTAAAATTCCTGAATTTTTTTACAGTGTAGGTATAGGAAATATTCAACAAAAATTAGAGGGTTCTTAGTCCTTTATAAGATAAAAAAAATATACAGGCTGTGCCATTTAAAAAAAGGGATTTTTTTTTAATTTAATTTTTTTCATGTTTGGACAGTTATATTCAACATCCTGTAGTCGATATCTCAAATATTTTATATAGTACCTATTAACTTAACATTTGTCAACACAATATTCACTGCACACTCCGCACCACACAAATTATTAATTAACTCGGGAAAGCCTTTTCGAAGACACATGAGTCATCATCATCGGTACTTGGCTTGATGATGATGACTAGAGCGGGCCAAATTGCGCCATCCAACAGAATCGGAATCAGGCGCAACGGCCGCTTATTGTAAATAGCGTATATGTGAGTCACAGCAGATATGTGATATTTCGAAATTAATACACAAGAGTAAAAAAATAAAAGCTGACGCAATAATAATGTTTAGTAATTAGAGCGGATATATATATATATATATATATATATATATATATGTACACGCTGAGGTGTTTTTATTTTCATTATGATTTTTTATTTGATTGAAAACGGTATGCGTTGTAAATGGGATGTAATAAGGAAATAACTGAGAAACTGAACGCTTTTTTTATTCTGTTGTACTTAATAATGTAACTGTAAATAAAGATATAATAAATACATTCTATCCTTCTTAATAATGCGGATAGGCTTGTTTAAAAAGTTGCACCATCAGATAAGTTTCCACATTTGCCTCGGTGAAGGATGTTCGCCGAGACGAAAAAATGTTCTTATATTTCGAAAACGACCGTTCCACGTCTACCGAAGTAAGACAGGCGTAATTAAAATAATCTTTAGACTTAGTCAAGGAATCTGCAGATGCCCCATCGCACATTTGTCTTAATCTCGTGTAGTCCGGATTCTTTTTTAAAACACTATCGAACTTAGCTAAAACTCGTCCACTTGATGCATCGTTTATACTGTGTAACAATGTACTAACTTCGTCCACGACTTACACTGATTCTACCAACGACAATCCAGAATTTTGCAAATTTTCTATCGCGTCTACTAACCCTTTGTAATTGTTGCTAATATTCTTTAGATGTGTTTCAACAGAAATATCGAGAAATCCCTTCTGGCTCATCCTAATAGCTCTAGCTTCGGCAGGGACGAATTGCAAAATAACGGATTTGACTTCTTGAAAATGTTCATTATAATAAAAAGCGGCTTTTAACCACGTTCCCCAACGCGTAAGAATGGGCTGTGGTGGTTCTCGAATACCAGGGCATAACCTGTGGAATGCCCTAGTCCTCTTAGGACTTTTGAGAAACACTTTTTTTGTGTTTGCTATTAATGCATCCACCTCCGGGTAACACTCTCGAATAGTTTGTGCTACAAGATGTAAAGCATGGACTTTACACGTAACATGTACAAGTCCTTCACACTTTTCTTTAAGGGAACGGCCTACACTACACATTGTTGCTGCACCATCGCTCATGAACAACAACAGTTGACTGGTTGACACTTGAAATTTTTGTAACGTTTCGAGAACTACGGCCGTAATTGCTTTACTAGTACACCGTTTTAATCTTCTGCTGGCTAATAGAATTGCAAAATTTGGTTTAATAGGATCTAATACGCGCACTATTATATTCAAAATAGAATTTTTTTTGCAATCTATCGCCTCATCAAGACATAGCCACAGCTGTTTATCTTTTAATTCGGCTTTAATTCGATTTTCAATGTCCTCACGTATTCGTGGAATATCTCTCCGTAACGCTGTCCGAGATGGTAGTATCCACTCGGTATTGTATGTATCCCAGAATTTTCGAAATGCTTTTTTATCAAGTATACGAAGTGGTAGACCACATACCATAAACGTTAAAAGCAATTCTAATTGAAATTGACGTTGTTGTGACACACCATTTCTTTTATTTCTGTGGTGTGCGCTATTTATATGTCTTTCACAATCACGTTTGCTCCAGCACAGTAGTTTCTTTTTACAAACTTTACAGAAAATTGTACTCCCATTGTAGTGTAAATCCACAAATTCACTAAGAAATTTATTAACTTTCGTAGGTAATGGCCGTTTATTTTTAATAGTTACGTTAGACATAATCACTAAAGCGAGCACACCGACGCTTGTTTCTAGTATGCCACGAAGTGGTGCAAACGTAACATCTGCAGACTCGTCATTTGTTGATGAATAGAGCGCGTCATCCGTAAATGAATAAGCGCGCTGTTAGTTCGTAGCCGTCGATGAATGAACATTTTTTTTGTAGTGGCCCACTGTGAACAACGCCCTATTTATCAACGAACACCCAAACTGCAGGTGTATATTTGCGCGTCTTCACGACGTAATAGACAGTGGTTTTGGTCCTCGTCCTAATAATTACATATTTAAATTACCTATGTTTACATACATATATGCGCCCGGCAGCCTGATTGCGAACCTGGCGCGTGGCGCTCTTGGCCCGCTCTAATGATGACCCATCATCAAGCCATTAATGAAACAGCGCCATTTCGCAAAACTCTCAAATTATGTGAATTTTTTCAAAAACTAAGATAAAAGGGTATAAAGAAAATCGCAAAAGTCAACAAGAAGTGCGGAGATGCATCTAAAAAGGTAATAATATACTGGGTGTTCCATTTAAAAGAAACAAACTTGTATGGCGCGTAGCGGAAACTGAACATCCTGTACACTTGAATATAATTTTATGTTGTGCAGCACCTGTCCCCGAATATTTTTGACTCCAAAACTTTTTCTCTAAATTGCCGGGGAAATTAATTATCTGCCGTTCATGCACTAGGTGGCCACGCTGTATAAAAACGATATATAGATAACTAAGTATACTACATCTACTTGCAAAAATATGAATTTACAAAATTTTAATCCTCTACTCTTCAAATTCAAAAAGGATACTATCCTGTATGTGACACATCAAACTCTAAACCTGACGCGGTTAATTCAATGTAAGTGTTTTTCTTAAGCGACATTCGGTTCCGCACGATTTAGCCTCGTCTATTGCCAGCATTAGCGGATAATTTTCCTAATGAAAACTTACGATTCGAAGAAAATTGGAATCGCATCAGTTAAATTAGTGATTAATGGTAACAGTCTAGCATTCAGATCCACCCTTAACTTCCTGAAAATTGTTATAAGACCACTTTGTTCCCACTTTAGCCTATTCCCCTCTTAAGTAAGACACCTACTGTTTTCGCTTTTTCACATGAAAGCTTGTTAATGTTCCTATTTCCATAGAAAATAACATTTATCGAAAGTTTTATTTCATAACTTTTCTGTCTTTCGTTTCAGTGTGTCATCTGTGATTAGTGTGAGGAATATTGTGAGCAGCCGGGTTGAGATTGTCAAGGCGACTCAGCGCTAGATTAGAGCTTTGTTGCTGCTTCTTACGGGTAAATAATAACTTCGATGAAAAAAAATTCGTTCTATATTGATTTATTTCTATTCCTATTACAGTGAGTATTGAAGAGACTTTAATTTTCGTCGCGGGAGCTTCGCTGGATTAGAGCCTTGTTCCTGTTTATTTGGGGGTAAGTAGTTATTTAAATTCTAGATGAAAACGACCTGATTCTAATCTACTTTCTTGTTCTTTCCAGTATGTATTGAAGAGTCATCAGGCGTTGATTTCTGCAGATTGTTGTACTTTATCAAATTTAAAGAAGGTAAGAGAATCTTGATAGGGAAAATGTAATTTTCAAAATTTCATCGATGACTTCTGGCAAACAGATTGTTGTGTACCATTCAGAATTAACTCTTCTTGGAAGTGCTTCATAAACTAACAACTTTTGTTGGATTCGGTTTATCTGGGAACACACAAACAGTTGATTATTGCTTAATTTCTGGCTCGTACGAATATATCCATGTTTCGTGACCTGTAATGATGTTGTAAACGGATTTTGAAGATCTTATATCGAATTTTTTGAGAATTTCCTCACACCAATTTATCGACATGAGCATTTTTCTGTGCCTGGGTCAAATTATGCGGGGAAATAATCCTTCTCTCTCTTAAATGTTCATGGAAAATCGAATGTATTGCAGTCTTCGATGTGCTTAACGATGCCTCTAGTTTACGGTAAGTCACATGCTGATCCTCTTCAATCATGGTGCTTCATTGCCAAAAGTTGAACGAAGCAATTCGGGGCATTCATAAAAAATCATCAAACGAAAATCTTCACGTGATGTTTAATTTTTTTCACAGAATTGCTGTTTTTAACGCTAACTGTAAATAAACTATTCTCCCGATTTCTGTGCTGTCACTGCTTCAACAATAACAGATGTCAAATTTTACGAAAACAGTAGTCAAATCTCACTAGCGCCATCTAGTGGTCGTTTGAAAAAAATTTAAGACGCTAACCTTGTATGTTGGAAATCTAACAATAACCTCATATTTTAGCTTACCTTGCACTAGACTGTAAAAGAGCTATTAGCAAAATTTTTGCATATATTCAACAGTTGAAATATTTTCTGCAAAGCTCAGTTTCTCAGCATGTTGTGTTGTCTTCACTTTTGAATGTAAAGATTTTTTTCTTTACATTCTCAAAGTTCTCCGATCCGAACTAATTTATTTTGCTAGTGTTATACGAGAGCGATTCGTAAAGTAAGTTCCGTTTTCGCCTAGTGAGCAGAGGAGTGGGGATATCGGCGCAATCGCAATGATGCGGTCTAGTCTGGTTCAATGTGAGTCTGGCAGTGCTAGTGAGAGAATCGTTCGAACATTCTTTCGTGCTATTTTGGTCATTTAAAATGGCTGCTGCCATTTAAAAAACCGCCGATTGTGAACTGTGTGTTGTTATCCGATTTCTGTGTGCAAAGAACGTGAAGGCTGGTGAGATTCATCGTGAACTTTGTTCCGTTTATGGTGAAAATGTCATGAATGACAGTGTGGTGAAAACATAGCACCATATGTTTCGAGAAGGACGAACTCATGTCCATGATGAAGAACGGAGTGGAAGACCAACTGTTGTGACAGACGAACTTTTGGGTAATGTCGAGGAGAAAATTCGTGAAAATCCCCCAAATTCCACGTACAGTTTTGTACGAGATTGTTACTGAACGTTTAGTTGTTTTGTGTACGGTAGGTGCCAAAACTTCTTACCGAAGACCATGAAACAAAGAGAATGAGATCGGCATTAACTTTTCTGACACGCCACGATGTTGAAGGTGGAGATTTCCTCAGGCATATCGTAACAGGCGATGAGACTTAGGTCGCCTGTTACGATGTCAATGTTGAGACGAAAAGACAGCCAATGCAATGGGGTCGCTCTAGCTCGCCTACGAGGAAACCTTTAAAGTGCCGTCAAACATTTTCTGCGAGAAAAGTCATGGTCATTGTCTTTTGGGACAACAAAGGCGTCCTTCTTGTAGATTTTATGGAACGAGGGACCACAATAAACGCTGAAGTCTATTGTGAAACTTTGAACAAGCTCAGAAGAGCTATTCAGAACAAGCGACGTGGATTATTGAGTTCGGGCATCGTTTTTCTTCATGAGAACACCCGCCCGTATACCGCCATTCGCACGGTAGGCCTATTGGACAGTTATAAGTGGGAAGTGTTCGAGCATCCTCCCTACAAACCTGATTTGGCACCTAGCGACTACCATCTCTTCCATGACGTGAAGAAATGGCTTGGATCACAACGGTTTGAGAGCGATGAAGAGCTGCAGGACAGTTTTACAGCATGGCTTACTTCACAAGCGGCAGAGTTCTATGAAGAGGGCATTAAAAACTGGTTCATCGCTATGACAAATGGTTCAATCTTAATTTCAACTATGTAGAAAAATAGCTCAAAGTAGTAGCTTTAAGTTGTATATAATAAAAACCTTTTCATGTATAGGGTGTTTTTTTTTAAATAACCATACGGAACTTACTTTATGAATCGCTCTCGTATGTTGCAATTAAATAATAGATTTTAATTATTACTTCAAATCAAGGCAGTGCAAAGAAAAACTTGAACGATGTAGTATATTTATACATTTTTCCCCTTCCCCAAAAACACATACACACACACACGCGCACACATCCTGTTATTATATTTTACGCTAAATCGAATGAACAGAATCCGACCAAAACTTATTTTTCTCGTATTAAGACGCTGTTTCTGGCGTAGCGCGGTGGTAACGGCTTTCGTTTCCCTGTTTCTCGAGAAGAAGGACGCGAGGGAAAAGGGACACTTCAAAATTTCTATTATTTCTCTTCCTAGAAGGAGGGGAAGCAAGACGAGGAAAGACGTATATAGAGAGACAAGCAAAGAGCCAGAGTTTGGTGCGGTGGAATAATGGTAGGGTGCGCGCGTGACGCTCCTTCAATCGCCCGTCCCTTCTTCTGCTCTTGCTTGAGCAAAATGTTGTGGAAATAAAAGACATCCCGTAATATATGTCACCGGAAATTGAAGTTCCATTTCGCGATGCCGTGGAACGCGATGGCGCAAATATATTAGCATAACTGATCCCTTATTTCGAAATATTAATCCATCACTATCCCGCACAACGGCCGATTCTATGGCCAACACGTGTAAATATTGATGGTGATGCTGCTGGCGCGGTAGTTGTGGTAGATTTTTTTCTTTGCCGGTGGTAAGATGGATTGGACGAACCAGCCAGGTGGAAAAAAATTCGATCGAACGTGGATGAATTATAACACGCGATTTTTATTTGCGGCCATAATAGCTTGAATGAAAATAGTCTAGCTGAACATCTTTTTTTAGGGAATTTAACATGTTATACGGGATGGTTTTCGTATTTTATGAAATTTTTAATACTTTTTGAGATGTTGACGTTTGGAAGGCCGAAAAATGTATGTGGCGTAAGCTAATCCACGTAATTATTAGACACGCGTGGGTTATGGAGTGATAACACTAACTGTTTTGATATCTCAAAACAATAACCATTAATAAGATCTACATTAGGTTATTAAACTTATCAAGTGGATAAAATTTTAAACGTCTCATGATTAGAGTAACCTAAACTTGCGGACTCGCATAGGCGTCGGTATTACGGGTTAATATAAGAATACGAAAAATTCATAAATAAACTAAACCGGTAGAGAAGCAAGCATGTAGTATCGACCTTGAATATAAATCATGTTAAACCGCGCTGAGAGAGACTTCGTTTTAGTACCGGTTGAGCTGTTGCAGAGATTAGTCGAACGGTCAAGGTTATGTACTTACGTGTCGCTTTTGAAAATATAGCTGGTGTTTTTTGTGTGTTGTAGTATTATACCAAGTACATAATTACTGTAGAGTAACCAAAACATGGACTTGTCAAGAAAACATGTACGCGCAATGATTTACTACGATTTTAAGGTCGGTTTAAGTGAACAACAAAGTTTTGAACGATGCAACTCGCATTTGGTGATGAAAGTCCTTTACGTGCAACTGTGTTTCGCTGGTATAGCGAATTTAAAAGAGGACGGATATCGCTTGGTGATGAGGAACGTACCGGTAGGCCCTGTTCTTCAGTTACCTCTGGAAACATTGAGAGTGTAAGACGTATGATCGAAGAAGATCCAAGATGCGCCCATCAAGTGATTGAGGCAACTCTTGGTGTTGCATCCGCAACAGTAAATTCAATTTTACATGATCATCTTCGGATGAAAAAAAATTGTTACTCGTTGGGTGCCACACACGCTTACCGATTTCCAAAAAGCAGAACGAGTAAGAATCGCTCGGGAAACATTGGAAATGTTAAATAATGGTGGACATCGCATTCTATCAAAGATAGTAACAGGTGATGAAGCTTACATCCCATTTTACGATATTCCTACCCGCCAGGAGAGCCGCGTGTGGATCCAAGAAGGTAGATGCTATTAACTTATCCACCATCGGATACTTCTTTCGAATGGTTTTTGCTACGAGGTGACATGCGTGTATGAGGCATGTTATGTGAAGAAGAGTCTGAAAGCATATTTTCAACATCCTACCAACTCTCAGCATTGTTGCGGTTCCGTCAGTAACGAACATTGTGACTTGGGTTCCTGTGATACAAAATTCTCTCGACGAATCTTTTATTATCTTGACAACGGTTTCTGCATTAGTTTTCTGAATCCTTTTACTGGATAACAGCAATGAAGCTGGTGGACCATCACGTATTAAAGGACGCGCTACAACATGAATGACGCTGTGTTTCTGAGCATCAGTTGTTTCATCCACACATAGGCAGATTTTCTTATTTCTCAACTCGTCTTTTATACATTCCTTTACTGTACCTTGCATCGTAATTGCGTAGATGTTGGCAGCTTCCATGAGGGAACGCGCTTAGCCCAAAAAAGATGAAAGTGTTTATTAGATACTTGATGTTGTGCGATGTTCCACACACTTAACATAAAAATAAAATCATATAAAAATTGCCAGCATGGAATACTGTTTCTTAAATTCAATACATGACGTTTACTTTTACAATGTTTTCTACATTCAAACCTATCGCGGCTCAGCGATCCGCTATTGCATATTGTGCAATAAATATGCGTCCCATCTCCGCGTACTTATTTGGCGTGCAGCGTGCAACGTACTGTCGCTTTGAACTCTCTCGCGGTACTGTCGAAATCGACTACAAGTTGAAAATTACCCCTACCCACACCGCTACCGCTACGCTACTACCATCCGGTACCACCTTTTTAACAAACTTTAATCATTAGCAAAGATTAGAAAAAGTAACGGTCCTAAGCAGAAGCCTTGAGGTACGCCAGATCTTGATTTATAAGTACTAATAAGATGTAAAAGCACGGTACTCAATTCAAATGTGATTGGAAAGCCTCAATAAGATCTGAAGAAACACGAAAACTATCTAATTTATGTAAGACTAAGTTATGTTGTGCACTGTCAAACGCTTTGGTGTAGTCCATGTATATTGTGTCCAACATATCAGATACAAAGTGTACAAAGGAGCATAAATTGGTGGCATGGAAAGCTGGTTGACAACTTGGTCATAGAGCATAACTACAAATATTTTCACAAGTTTACAAATAAGGGATATAGGTCTATAATTTTTAAATTTCGGTTTTGTTTCTAGATTTAAAAACAGGGATTATCTTAGAGCGTTTCCAGCAATCAGGAAACTTCTTTTGACGTAATATTAAATTAGAAATATGTAAAACGTATCAGCAATTTTTAATAATAAACGTAAGAACTGAGTCGGGAGTAGAGCGACGCAACTGCGCTGAAAGCCAGAGGCGGACGCATAAAACTTTACACAAAATAAATTAAATGTGATACGTGCTCAAACACTTACCGTTTTAAGAGTCCTCCGTGAAATCACAAAGTGGATAATGTCTATTTAATATTTGCAACATTAGATATGTTTAAAAAGTTGTTTCGGCAAAGTGAGTGCGGCGTGAAGAAAAAGTGTTTTTGTATGCCGAAAACGAACGTTCTACATCTAGTGACGGTATATTTGCGTAAGTAAACTAATATTTCAAATAATAATGTGCCAAAATCAGAGTCTTTATCTAAAACACTTTTAAACCTTTCTAAAACACAAACATTTCTTGCGTCTTCTATCGCGCATAACAGCTGTGCGTGGACATGTTGCACTATTTGCAGAGTTTCCACTAACGACACCGAAGAATTTTGTAGTTTTTCTATCGCATCCGCTAGTCCCACGTAATTGCTCTGAATAATTTCCAAATCTGTTTTAACTTGACTATCCTGAAATTTCAAGCGGCTTACCTTGACAGCCGCAGCTTCCTTTGGGTCGAATTCTAAAATCACGTTCTTTATATTCTCAAAATATTTAAGATAATAAAATGCAGCCTCTAACCATGTTCCCCAACGAGTAAGAATAGGTTGTGGTGGTTCAGGAATACCGGGGCATAGTCTATGAAATTCCCGAATACGTTTTGGGGATTTTACAAACACAACTTTTGTATGTGCTGTTAGAGCGTCTACCTCGGGATAACATTTTCTGATACTATCTGCTACGACACTAAGAGTATGAATTTTACATGTAATATGCAACAAGTTAGCACAATGTTTTTTAAGAGATCGACCTATAGCAAGCATGTTTTCGGCACCATCACTCATAAACATCAACAGTTGATTTGTTGAAAGTTCAAACTTTTCCAATGTATTTAACACCAACATTGAAATTACTTCGGCAGTGCATTGTTGTATTCGTCTGGAAGCTAGTAAAATTGACGGTGATGGTCGATATGGTTCCATTGTGCGTATCATTACATTAAGCACAGAATGTTTTTTACGATCTGTTGTTTCGTCCACACATAACCACAGTTTTTTATCTTGCAACTCCGATTTAATTCTTTTCTCGACATGCTCACGAGCAGACGGCACAACTCTCTGTAATGTTCCCTCACTTGGTAACTTAAAGTCCGAATATTCATTCCAAAACGAGACGTATGCTTTCTTCCTTAGTAAATGAAATGGTAAATTACATGCAATAAAGGTAACACATAAATTAAATTTAAATTTGTCATAATCTCGTGTGGAATTTTTTTTTGAAACATGCCCTGCACTATTTACATGCCGTAAACAATCACTTTTCGACCAACACATTAAATCTATTTTACACACTACACATTGAATTTTAGCGCCATCACACTTTAAATCAGGCATTTCTGCAATAAATTCTCTTATTGTGTCCAACTTTGGTCGTTTTCGCGATGTAGGAAACATTTTCAAAACAAACGTAGAACTACGATATAGTATACGACAGCGTAGATGCATACACAACAGATCGGCTTTCCAGTCGCAGTTATACTGACGCTTATACGGAATTGTCCCGGCCGTGTTTATTTTGTGTAAACCTTTATGCGTCAGCCACTAGCTTTCAGCAGTTTGCGTTGCTCTAGTCGGGACCCATTGTCATATTCGATGTTAATAAGTTTAGCGCGTATAGTACATCACTTTACGTAGGAACTTTTTGGCCCCTTTTTTATATTTGACTATTTTATGTTTTTGAACGAAAAACTATTTCAGAAAAAAATTAGTAATTTAGCCATTCTCCTAAATTTAATGTTGTATTCAAATTACGCTTGAATGATTTACATCAACATGTTAACGACCAGCCAATTGTGATGAGTGTTTACTATTGAGAAAGTGTCTAGTTTTATTGGCCGCCATAAAATTGCATTCGTTTACGATGCTACGCGATAGACTTTATGGTATTGAATTTTCATGAATGTTTCACTAATTATTTCCTATCAGCCGATTTTATAACTCCAATCTACAGCGAAACAGCAATTCTTGTGCAGATAATGAAAAAAAAACACGGGCATTAAGTTAAAAGTTAAAATAAAGTCTTATTGAACTTCTTCTATACCCTAAGAAGACCTCCTCTTACGTAAACAATGCAGTAAATATTATTTCTACTTGATCCACGTCGTTCCTGCAGCATAGCTTTACAAACGAAAAAGCAGTAGTCATGTGCTAAGGAGAACTTTATAGAAAAACGTATAAAACGAGTGTTAACTTGGCGGAAAGCCCGACGTAAATAATGTTTACGTATTTTAATTAAGGGCAACTATTTAGTTTTCGTCGGATTCTCTTTTCATCTGTCGTGTCGTTGCCAAGTATAAGTGCGATAAGTAAGCCGTATATCTACTTAGTTTGCGCTGCTAAGAGTTACTGGAGTTGTAGCAGTCTCGAGATCTTCGTTGTACGTTCCAGATTGTAATTATTAACATTTAAAACGTCTGCTCCGGAGATTTAAATTAAAAAAGATTAATTTCCAGAAGGTTCACGCTTAAGATACAAACATAATTTTGAAAAATTGCGTAAATCAGCGATTCTTAACCCGAGGGGGTTATAACTAGTCTGGGCAAACAGCGGTAACAGTCAGTGTAGTAGATATGTGGTGCGGAGTCGGCGATTAGTTATTTCAGGCGCTCACAGCGTCAGTACTAAATCGATGCTGTATGCGAGTAGTTCTGTGTATATGTAGGCTGTCGTAACTTATTTCGTAATTGTACGCTTATGTTTGCTTTAAAAATGTCGCAGCTAGGTACGTCGCGAAAACGACCAATGGCAGACACAATTAAAAACTTTATAGTGGACATGCCGGACTTAATTTTTGATGGCGCTAAAATTCAATGTCTAGTTTGTAAAACCCTTTAATGTGTTGGTCCAGAAGCAAGCTGCAAAAAGTGGCATACGAGACCAAGAAAAATCTACATTTGATTTATGTGTTACTCTTATTTTATGTAATCTATCGTTTCGTATACTACACAAAGAAGCATTTGTCTCCTTCTGGAATAAATATGCGGTCTGTAAATTACCTAGTCGGACATCGATACGAAATGTAATGCCAATTGCTCGTGAATATATAGAAAAAAGAATGAAAACAGAATTGAAAGATAAAAAACCTTTGGTTTTGTGTGGACGAAACAACAGATCGTCAAAATCATTCTGTGGTTAATGTAATGCTACGTACAATGGAACCACATCGACCGTCATCCTCCTTCTTACTTGCTTCCAAAAGAGTTATAAATAGTACTGCCGATGAGATTTTAAAGGTGGTGTTCAACTCATTGAACAAATTTGAAATTTCATCTAAGCAACTTTTAATGTTTATGAGTGATGGTGCCGCAAACATGCGTTCTTTGGGCCGATCTCTTAAAGAACACAGTGGTAACTTCTTACATGTAACGTGTAAAATCGATACTCTAAATCTTGCGGCACAAACGATTCCTACATGTTTTCCACTATTAAACGCATTTATTGCTAGTACACAGGTACTGTTTCTAAAGTCCCCGAAACGTACCCGACTATTTCACAAACTGTGTCCTGATTAACCTGAACCACCACAGTCGATTGTTACACGTTGGGGAACATGGTTGCAGGCTGCTTTTTACTACAAAAAATATTTCGATCGAGTAAAGAAGGTAGTTTTAAAATCCAATCCGACAGAAGCTGCAGCAATCAACAAAAGCCAGGAAATATTTCAAGATAGTCAGGTTAAAAGAGATTTAAAAACTATTCACAACAATTACTTCGGACTAGCGGAGGGAATAGAAAAATTACAAAATGTTTCAATGTCGCTGATGGATTCTGTTCAAATTGTGAATGATGCTCACGCACAGTTATGCGCTGTAGAAGGCGAAACAAATTGGTGTGTAATACGAAAATTTGAAAGTGTTTTAGAGAAAGACTCCGATTTTCTTATTAAGGCAAATTTGTGAAGGTGCGCGTGAAGATGCATTGAGTTGTTTCAAAGATTATTTGAAATATGCAAATATAACATCGCTAGATGTCGAACGGTCGTTTTAGGCATTAAAAAACATTTATTCCGCACGTCGTACTCACTTGACTGAAACAGCTGTGGAAAGATATCTAATGATTCAAATATTTAACAGATGTTACCCAGTTTGTGATTTCACGGAAGACTTTTAAAACGGTAAGTGTTTCAGCACGTTTTATAATTTATTTCTTACCTTCTATTTTATGTGTAAACTTTTATGCGCTCGCCACGCCTCTAGCTGTTACCGCATATTTGCCCAGATCAGTTATAACATTAAATGAGGTACGCGGGCATATCGAAAATAAGAAATAATATTATTAAAAAAATTATTTAATTTTTATTGAAAGAAAAGCAATAAAATACATTCTGACATAATAAAAAATTAAATACACATTTACACTGATATAATACACTTGTAAGTAGGATTGTATCAGTCCTGTAGTGACTCCCTTGGGCGTCCCATAGCCCTGAAGTGCCGCTTCCTTAGTCGTCGCTATTCGGATTATATCTTTAAGAGTTACATCCTTCTTTTCTTCTTACAACCGGTCTAAGATTTTTCCTTTTCCAAATCCCTCAATAAATATGTCTCTTAAAACCGATGTTGATTCTACGCCAAATTCACAGTGTACCGCTAGACCTCGAAGTTTGGCTGTTCATTCTTTGATGGATTCGCTTGTTGATTTTCTTGCCGTATAAAAGTTATATCTTGTAGCAAATACTGATAGTTGATCTCGAAAATGTTGATTAAAAAGCTCGATTAATTCTTTAAATGCTTTTTTCTCTGGCATTTTCCTGATCGCGCTCCAGTCAATGTAAATACGTTCGCGGTGTTCCTTCTCTGGACTTTGTCGGGTTTAGGAAAACGTATTTATATAATATAAAGAAATAATTTTGTTAAATATTTTCTCAATTGATTTACTTTGTAATTGTAAATTGTAAGATAATAAATTGCTCATCAGTTGTTTTCTTTTCCATTTACAAAATAACTTAATCTCTGATGTTAATAGATACTCTATATTAGCGGCCTTAGCTATATAGACGCTTTAGTTACGCTTCTTACTAACAGATGTCACTGTAAGAGACAAACAAGTGCTTATTTACTTATATGAGATTAAAACAGAAAAATGTCACGAAGTTTATTTCATGCAAAAAAACGGCTTCTTCGTTAGTTTGTTTCTTTAAATTTGTGAACTCGGTGAAAAGTGGGTTTTATGGTGTCCTGGAGCACGGGGTTCATCGACAAATCTACCTGAGGTAGCTCGGACTAGTCCAGAGTTTTTGGATTAAAAAACAGGCAAGTTTCTTATACTTTCATTTATTTACATATTTACGAAAGACATCGAAAATAAAACGAACGGCATTCCGATCAATGAAAAATAAAACGAAATGATATTCTTTTCTTAAATCAAAATTTAAAATTCAATTTTCGTTTAGGGCCATGTACAAGGAACTGTCGGCAAGGTTAAATGTATTCGTCGCGGAAGGCTAAAACTTATTTACGATGATAAACAAACGGTAACACGGGAATAAGAGACGGCAAAATTGAACAGTAAAATTACTACCGGTGATTTAAAAGAACTTCGACAGAAAAGGTCCGTCCTTTAGTCGTCAAATCTCGGCAAGACATTTTAATTCGGGAAGATACAACAAAATTAACCAATGAAACTATCACCAGTGAATTAAGACAACGTCGTCAGAACAAGACCGACTTTCGGTTGGCAAAATTCAGTTGATAACAGCTCTTTACGGTGAGATAATTTAACTTGGGAGAAATAAGGGGTATTCTTAAATCGGCAACATCATCCGATAAAACTATCACCAGTGCATTAAGAGAACATTGACAGAACGAGCCCTTCGTTTAGTTGACAAAACTGAGTTGGTAAGGGTGAGATAATTTAATATGGGTATGAATTCTTAAGTCAGGAGCATCAGCTAATGAAACTATCACCTAATGAATCAAGACAACATTGACAGAACAAGTCCGTCCTCCAGTTATCAAAACTCAGTCGGCAATAATTTCATTTGGCAAGCTGAGTCTCTTCAGACAGTAAGGTATTCCGTCAGCGAAGGGGTAGCCAGAAGAGAGCTCCTATTGAATGCAATTCTGGTCGGCTTTATATACAAAATATCGGGATGACGTATGTGTTTCTTGTAAATGACGTAGACGGACAAGAACAATTTAAAAATAGAATGTTGTAATTGAAAGAATGATCACAAAATTATTCAAACAATAATTTTAATATTTTTCCTGGTCTTAAAAGTCTTGAAATTTACAGGGACGGACTACGGTTCGTCACAAATATTAATCAATGGGCATTTTCCGATAGCAGATTAAAAAATATTGCTTTCTTCTTCTCCTCTTCAACTATTCCATGATGATTCATCGGATCATCATTGGATCATCAACTTTTTCTGTAAAATTTGTGACAGCAACACTTTATACTGAATCCAAATGTAATTTTTGTTAGGGCAACTAAATATTTTGTTAGATTCGAGTTCTTATTTTAAAAATGAAAGGGTTGCTGTTGCAATATTTTTCTCTGTGCGAATTACGATAACCGTAATAGACGTAGAACTCAATAGATTCATATTTACGCACAACACACAAAAGCGCAAGACACACATCTACTCATTCGCTAAGTACCAAGTCCCCTCTCCTTCTCTTCGGCCCGTAATTCATCCAGACGATTTAATATTCGATTTATCTCTTATAATCGCCGTCCAGTTTAGTCCGGCCGGGATTTATGTCGGATATAATTCAAGCGTTTCTCTGTCTTCGCCCACGAAATTCGCCGTTGCCTACGTTCTTTCGGGTTTGCTTTTCGATGTCTGCTGTACGAAATTCTCTTCGTTCCATGGATTTCGACGACATTCGGGTCAGTTTCTTGTTACTGGCGAGATTTTCGCCCGATTTATAGGGCTGCTAGTTGGTGCGTTGCTTTTGAAAATATAAATCAAATAAGAAGGGAACTTTTCGCAAAGAAAATTGTTGGAAAAAAATCAAGTAGTGTGAAAATAATTCTTGGCGGAGTGGTCGCAATAAAAACTCAGCTTTTATTTTTCCAAGAGGGTGTTGTTAATGTAAATTGATTCTCGTTTCTTTTCCCTTATACCTAAAAAAGTCACCACATAACATGTTGTAGTTCCTTACACATGTTGGCATTTAGAATTCTTAGAGGTTCATGGAAAATAACAACTCCAGAAAATTAAAAAATTGGCAAAAAGTTCGCAGCATCAATAAAAACATGTATTGCGAAGACGAAGGGAAAATCTATTGTTGAAAGAACCTGATCATAATATTACATTCGGCAATGGAGGAGAAGAACGCAAAAATAAACAAATTGTCCCCACAAAATTGTGATATTAACAAATCTCAGCACGAGAAAGATTTGCTGGTTGCAGCTCTAACAGGAAATAACAAAACTACTTGTCATGAAATAGAGAAAATTGAAGAACAATGCAAAACCAAAGATTAGAAAATCGAAAATTTAAAAGCAATCTACAGAACTAAACACAGAAACTATGAGATGTACAAAAAAAAAGTTAAGACAAGATTTAAACTATTCTCTTGGTTTCTGGGTTAGAACCGCGTTGTTGTAGCTTTAGCCGACGTTTCGTCCACACTTATATGTGACATCTTCAGGGTTGTAACTACACACTGACTGCACACAATTACAGCTCTGAAGATGTCACATATGAGTGTGTACGAAACGTCGGCTAAAGCTACGACAACGACCTGGTTCCAACCCGGAAACCAAGAGAATGGTATTATTGACGACCGCGGAAACCTACGGAAAAATTCACCATGGATAAGACCAGCGGTCTGCGAGGCGTGTATGTCTATTTTAAAGGTTTCAAAAATAGCCGCGCATCAGTTGATGACGGTGAGCCATCAACCGACATTACAGCAGAACTTGTTATTGTTTGTAATGCAGTTGTGAATAACTGCAGATAGACCATCCAAGACATCTGTAACACTGTGGGATTATCTTATGACACATATTAGCGAATTTTGTTGGAGGAATTGAACATGTACTGGGTTCTTCACCATGATAACACGAGGCCATATTCACTTTCATCCTTCAAAATTTTTTGGCAAGAAACAACATGGGCATTGTTTCTCATCTAGCGTACTGGTATGATTTGGTTCTCTGCACTTTTCCTCTTTTCAAAGATGAAAATTAAGTTGAAGGGGTGAAGATTTGACGCAATAGCTGAACACATTAACAAAACAAGATTTCTGGAATGCATTCTTTTCGTGACAAAGGCGCTTTTTGATAATTAGATTGGTGTTTGTACTCCCAAGGGAACTACTTTGAAGGTGGTGGAGGGAACTTTTCTGTACCACATCGTAATAAAATAACGATCTTTAGTAAATATTTTTGACGTACTTTTCGTATTTCCAAAGTAAACTACTGTTTCCATTTGCAAAAATAGCGGTATCCTGCAAACACCTGGTTGATCAAACCAAATGGAATTAATGATAAGCTGGAGTTTTACAAATAGTTATCAAAAGAAATCAAATTTTAATACTTTCAAAACAATTCAAACATTTACTCATGTAGACTTTGTTGTAGAACTTGCTTAAAAACCACCGATTTTTTTACTAAACTAAACTATTCCAAAAGTAAATCAATCTCGTCCTTTGCTCGGCTTAAAATTAAAATCCAAACGAGAAGCTTGGGTATGTGAAATACGTTCTCTTGTTTAGCCCGCGAATAAAATATGGCTCCGTAAAGAAGGGCAATACGACAAATCACTCCGGAAGAATCTGAAGAAAAACCTGCTAGGATTAAATTAAGTTGTAGTAGGGTAAGCTTCCCTTTTTGCTCGTGCCGGATTCCAGATACGTATAAATTGTGCTGCATTTATAGTGGAAGAAAATGAACCTATTAGATATACACCAAAAATTAATTGTTTATTTTTTTTCTCCATAAGGCTCTCGGTGGTAGAAATGGCGCAGTCAGTAGGATATAATCGATTCATTATATAAGTTATTAACGTTAAACTTGGTTATTAGGAAAACTGTGGAATTTTCACAGAATTGCAGTACATTTTTATGTTATTTTATAATTAAATTTATCGCCGCAATTTTATGAAAGCATCGAAAGCATAAATAGAGTATACGAAATAATTTCCTTGATGCTAGTATTTGTTGGTTGGAGATTATACGGACTGCAAATTTTGCTGAAGAGCGATGACCAGGCGCAGGTGTTCCGTTCGGATGCCATTCGACAAAACAATAACGATGCGACAATGGAACATCACAGCGGGTTGAAGTATTGACGACCGATTCGATGATTGCCGATTCGCATCAGCTAAACAAACGAGCTAGACGAATCTAGCGCCATCAAACAAAACAGAAATGGTTAACACGAAAAAAAGAACAACGCAGAAACCATTTTTTGACAGGCGTGTCCTAGTACCGTTCAAACATTAAAGATATTACGTGGGTAGTCTGAAAAGTTTTCAAGCATTTTTATCTTTAATTCAGTTTTATTTCTCAACGTAGTTTCTTTGTTAGTCCATACACTTTTATTATTACCAATAAATCACCAGAATTGACAAGCTAGGCTCTCTTTTGCTTAAGCTTATGACAAATGAACATTGTGACATTACGTTAACATGTCAGTGTTTAAATTGAATAAAAGAGACTTGCAGGTGGCATACCCAATAAAGATTTTATTTAGGTTCGGTTGTTAAAGTGAAATAAATATTGAATTAAAACTAAATATTTAGCTGATTATTAGTAAATGTTTAATTAGTAATAATAACATAAACTGAAAAACGGGCGCAAAATATTTAAAATGATAAAAGGCGTAAACACAACTATTCAAAAAAAACTGAACTCAGCGGTCGTCTAGCACTATTTGGTAACATTTTCCGATGATATGAGTAACGCTGGTCACGAGCGATACCGCACAGTAGCGTAGAGTCGATCAGGCCTCGCGTTCCACTAGAGTTATTCTGCTAATAGAGATGTTTGCTGCCGCAAATAATTTCGCTCGTCTTTTAAATACAAATTAAATAACACGTGCTCAAACACTTACCATTTTAAGAGTCCTCCGTGAAATCACAAAGCGAATAATGTCTGTTAAATATCTGCAACATTAAATATGTTTCAACTGTTGTTTCGGCAAAACTAGTACGGCATGAGGAAAAATGCGTTTACATGCAGAGAACGAACGTTCTACATCTAGTGACGTAATATTTGCGTAAGTAAAATAATCTTTCAAATAACTTAACGATTCTGTTGACGCACCTTCACAAATGTGTCTTAATGTGCCAAAATCAGAATTTTTCTCAAAAACACTTTCAAATTTTTCTAGAACAGAAACATTTTTTGCGTCTTCAATCGCGCATAGCTGTGCGTGAACATGTTGCACTATTTGTAGAGATTCTTCTAACGGCACCGCAGGATTTTGTAATTTTTCTATTGCATCTGCTAGCCCGAAGTAATTGTCGTGAATGATTTTTAAATCCATTTTAACCTGACTATCTTGAAATTTCGACTGGCTTTTCTGGAGAGCGGCAGCTTCCTTTGTATCGAATTGTAAAACCACGTTCTTAATATTGTCAAAATATTTATGATAATAAAACGCGGCCTGCAACCATGTTCCCCAACGACTTAGAATAGGTTCTGGTGGCTCTGGTATACGGGGCACAGTCTGTGAAATTCGCGAATACGTTTCGATGATTTGACAAATACTGCTTTGGTATGGGCTATTAAAGCGTCTACCTCAGGATAACATTTTCTAATACTATCCGCCACAAGATTGAGAGCATGAATTTTACACGTAATGTGTAACAAATCAGCAGAATGCTTTTTAAGAGACCGGCCTACAGAAAGCATGTTTGCAGCACCATCACTCACTAACATCAAGAGTTGGTTTGTTGAAAGTTCAAACTTGTCCAATGTATTTAACACTAACTTTGAAATTACTTCGGCAGTACACTGTTGTATTCGTTTGGAGACTAATAGAATTGAAAGTGCCGATTGATGAGGTTCCAATTTGCGTGCCATTACATTAAGAACAGAACGTTTCTTCCGATCTGTTGTTTCGTCGACACATAACCACAACTTTTGATCTTTCAACTCCGATTTTATTTTTTGTTCAATATGTTCGCGCGCAGATGGCACAATTCTTCGTAACGATGTTCGACTTGGTAATTTGCACTCCGAATAGTTATTCCAAAAGCAGATAAATGGTTCCTTGTCTAGTAAATTAAACGGTATATTACATGCGATAAACGTAACGCATAAATTAAATATAAATTTTTCATTGTCTCGTGCGCAATTTCTTTTTGAGACATGCTTTTCACTATTTACGTGTCGTAGACAATGTTGTCTGGACCAACACATTAACGGGATTTTACAGATTACACATTTAGTTTTAGCACCTTGCGCAAATGACCGGCAGCGAAAATGTCCGTACTGCTCCGCAGACGAAGTAATACTACCGTTCCTCTCGGTCCGAACTGATTCTACGCCGATGCGCGGTACCGCTCGTGGCCAGCGTTAGTTATGAGTAATGGTTGCAGTTTTTGGCCGTCCAGAACGTTCATCGTCAACCAAGTACGCCCACGTTTAAATTCAACTTCTTACTATATACACAATGTGTGCAATTTTGTAATTTCAGAAAGTTAAGACACTCTGAATATGTTAAATTTTATATTCATTTTTATTTCGAGAACAAACAGACTTTACCAAGCCGTTGCATTGATTTAAATAAACCCTTGTGTCTATTAAAAATAATTTCAAATTTTCAAGAAAACTTCTTTATATACATATAAACGAAAAAAAGTAGTAGAAGAAACTGTAGAATAAAAAGATTCTACGAGAATCGTACGCCTTCCCACGATATAGCGCCGTCTTTCGTGTAAGCTCTTTGTTAAATGATTCACGCTAACTTCGGAAATGTTTCACTTTAGCAAATATTTTACATTGTGTAACGGTATCTGCATACTACTCTGTTTACTTACGTTCTTCCGCCCAACGCCGTTGCCCGTCGCAGCCTTTAGATGGCCGTAGATCCTTCTCGTCTTCTTCAACAACTTCAACAGTACTTACTTAAAATTTTCGTTTCGCTTTATAGCGCGATGTAACCGCGATTCCGCTTTTTTAATGAACTCATTTTTTTCACTCGGTTCGTTTCTGCGTCGCAGTTTTTTAGCGTCCGTAATGCATTCGAAACTCGCGAAGGCCGTAAAAAAACGTTTATTTAAAAGATGAAGTTGTTTCTGCTTGATTTCACTCGGTCAGAAAGATTGTTTCAGAGATGTGTTATTTACGAAATAGAACGTTGAATTACGTGTAAAGGGCAATTTTGACGTTTTCCTCTGATTTTTATGATTTGGAAATATGTAATAATGTTTATTTATAAAGCTTTTTTAAATCAATTATTTATATATGACTGACGAAGTAAAGATAGACGAAAATGGAAAAAAATATCGTCACATGAGAGAATAAACGGACTATGAAGAATACAAACAACAAACGGGACACGTTCAAAGAAGAGAAAAATAAATCATGGTAGAAATTTGGGGAAAAACGAAAAGTGCATATAAAGATAATCAAAGGATGTTTTTTAGAACATTGAGAAATATGAGACAAAAGAAGACAGACAATTAAAAACATTAAAGACAAAGACGGAAACATTTTAGGAGAAGAAGAAAAAATATTGGAAAGATGGAGATACGTTTCTGGGAAGGAAGGAATGTTCAAAAGACATCAAGGTTCAAATATTCAAAAAAGTAATAACACTTGGATTAGCATTCGGAGCAGAAACGTGGACAATGACTCAAAGAAACCGAGCAAGAATAACAGCAACAGGGATGAGATTCTTAAGAAGAATTGAGAACAAAACGAAAAGAGATTTAAGAATACAAATATCAGGAGTAATCTGGAAGTGAAACCCATAGTGGAAATTGTATGATCACGTGAAGAGGATGCGAGATAGTGGACTAGTAAGACAAGTTCTAGAAGCCAAGTAAATAAGGAAACAAGAGGAAGACCTAGAAGAGCATAGAGGTTGGAGGATGTAAGATTGGCAGTGGTAAAGAGGGAAGAAAGTTGGGAGAATACACAGTAGACTACACAGGATAGGAAGAGATGGCGGAAAATATGTAAGAAGAGCATAAGCTAACAGCCCAACTCCACAATGCCTTGATTGATTTGATTGATTTTTCTACCAAAGCAGGGCTGGTCTTTACATCCCTAACACTGAAGCTTAGTAGCCTATTGTATTATTCCTGCTTCGGTTTTGTTTTACTTGAACAGGTTAATTCCCGCAATCAGGTTTAAGAGTCAATGAGTAAATCTTTCTCTAGTTCAATTGTGCTTCGTGTAGCGAGTCTGCGTTGAGCTAGCGCTGCACATTTGAAAATAATATGAGGGGCTGTTTCTTCCTCCTCATTGCAAAGTCTACATAAGGGTTTATCTTTGTAGATACCTATCTTATGCAAGTGGCCTCTCAAACAGCCATGTCCTGTTAATAGACATGTTGCTGCCCTAAGCTGTATCTTGTTTAATTCAAGCAGGTCAGCAGTCAGATGTTGCGACGGTCTTCCCATCATTCGTTTGCTGTGCTTTTGTCCAGCTGCATGTTTCCAATTTAATTGGTGTTGTGTTATGATCTATTCATTAATTGCACCACGCACTGCACTCTTGGTAATACCTAGACCCGGTTCAGGGCCTATATAATTCATTTTTAAACCTTTCCTCGCTAGCTGGTCTGCTATTTCATTGCCTGCTATGCCCCTGTGCCCTGGCACCCACACCAGTGTGACCTTGTTGTGTTTAGACAGAACCATTAGGGTTTGCAGGCACTCCCATACAAGTTTGGAGGTTATACGATAAGATGGTAGTGCCTTTAAGGCTGCCTGACTGTTTGAGAGAATGCATACCGTCTCACCCTGCGGTCGCCGACGCGGACTCTCCCACGCGCGGGTTTGTATGTTATATATTTCTTTTTGAAATACCGTGGTGTATCGCCCAAGTGGTACACATACTTTGTATTCCTGGTTTTCCTCATATACACCAACGCCAGAAGTAGTGCCCGTTTTGGACCACAATGCCTTATATACGGGGGTAGATCCATAAGGGTAGATAGGCAAAAAGGATTAAGTAAGGTATTTATATATTAGGGATGTGTTTTAGATGAGTGGATTATTTATTATACAAGGACCTTTAACTTAAGTTTAATATCAAGCAGATTACAAACTTTACAACAAGACAACATCGAAAAATAAATACATACTCAATGAAAGCAAATTACAAAAATATAAAAAATACACAAAAAACTATTAATGGTTACCAGCAATAAATACATTCTTATAAACATCATCAGGATTTTTCACCATATTGCATACGATGTACTTTAAGTCTGTCAACAGTCCTGTTGAAATTGAATCCGCTTTAGCTGATATCTATGGCTATTTCAGTGTGAGGTGCCATACAACTGACGTGTCTTCCAATAAAACCCAAAGCCTTAGAAGCTAATAAATAAATGCTTTCTAAATGAAGGCGATCTAAGAGAGTAGTCTGAAAAGCTTCAAGCTTTTCAGATTACACGTCAAAAATATTCTGGTAATACGAGCGATGATCGTAAAATAAGGTTCCCAAAGCCCTACAGCAGCAATAAAACGTATTAGGCGAAATTCGACAACATTGGTGTGTGCAGCGACTCTCCCACTCTATATACGTACCACCCTCGTCTCACTACGCCGTTCAGTGTTGGCTAAGCAGTGATACGTTTTTAAACGCGAAAGAGGTTTGACCTATAGCATCTTAAGTTTTTAATTCTCTATTTTCCCACGTGAAAAGAAACATATCATTCCAATTAAAATTGTTGCGAAAAGCACTTTCATTTGTTACAAAGCCAGATAACGCCCTCTAGTGGCGAAGGAACAATTCATAAGAACTAGACTAAAACTGCATTTGATAGATCAAATATAGCTCTTTTAAACGATACCAAGATTGTTAGAATCGGTTAAGTCTAACAGGAGTAACCAATATTTGTTTAAAGAAGCAATTAACATCTCCCCACCACTTTACTTTAGAAAATACGACAAAATGTGAAGATACGACAAAAGAAAGGGAATTTGGTTGGAAATAAAATGCATACACTTTCGATAACTCTGAATTAGACAAAACACGATGAAAATATTAATTTTACTCTTAGTCGTGACTGTTACTCCATCTACTGGTCATCTTACAAACTTCAAAATCATTTCCAGTATTTCCTTTTGGCTACATTTATTAAAAAAGATTTTACCTGAAAGCTCTGTGATTGCTAGTTTTTGAGATATAGCCGGCTGCCATTCTTACTTGGCCACCCGGTTACATTAAAAGCTAATTATAATAATGAAACTTTAAATACTGCGTCACCGTTTTCCACCCCCTTTAGTACATACACCACATCAAACAGTTACTAACAAATTACGTACCCAATTCCGATCAAATAATCATTTAATGAACGTTTTATCTGCACCAATTGCGAATTCTGAACTACAAACATACATATAACGGATTATCTTCGAAAATATATGGACAAAACGGAGAAGTGGCACCGACGGTGATGCAGAGCGCGACCGCAATCGCAGCTGAAAGTAAAAAGGCGAACGCGTTACTGCATTAATGAAATTCGAATAGAGCGCGGCGAACCGCAGGCTTCAAAATCGCGGCCGCCGTATATACGTTTTGCTCGATTAATAAACCGACAAATGCAGTTAATTCAACAATAATACCTTGGATTACGAACCCCTGATTACCGACGCCTCTATATATGGTTTAAGCTTTGAACGTTGAGGTATAGGTAGACGCGTAATATATACAGAAGAGGCTATTAAATATGTACGCTCACTGATTAAATTATGTGTACGTGTATGTATCAACGCGTTATCTAAGATTGTGTGATGAAACGTTGATCTTTTTGAAACTAAAACGGTTATCTTACTTATTTAATCACTAAACTTACCCCAATCTGCTTCTACATTTTAATTGTTGCAAGAAATAGTACTAGTAAAAACAAAATTGTTGTGTGAATATTTAAAACAGCTTCCTCTAGTATTATACTATGTAAAAGACATGCGCAGAAGTTCATACTGTGTAATAACACCGTACAACATAGATGTTTCCCTCTGTATACCAATATGTGACGTACATTTTTTATGATCGTTCTTAATATGGTATCCGTTTTTCGCTATCACATACCATTCGCTTTGGATTTTAATTCCATTTTTCTTATACACATAAATTGTCTTTCGTATGCAATAGTTTATTCCCTTATTGTGACCAACCGCTGATCGTCACAGATTCAAAGAACTTTTCCTAAAAGAAAGAGAGAATTTATTATGTGAATATTTAATTGTATTTTTACGTGAACAAATTTTTGAAAAACACTATAGACTTCTTCTGAATGGCAGTGCATATTTGCTTCATTTATCGAACCACATACTCGTCCTGTCTTTTTTTTTTGTACCGTACGTCATTCAGAAGAAGTGCTACGTCACCATCCGCTAGGGTATATAAGCCGCTATAGAATCTCATTATATAGGAGTCTTCTTCTGCTTGCAACGACGGTGTCTAGTAATGTCCTAAGCAAGACCCACCCCTGTGACACAGACGGTGTACAGTACTGTGAGAATGTCCATTATTAGACAATATTCTATTCTTTGCCGTAGAGTAAGAAAAAAAAATAATGATTACATATTTTACTAAAAATTATATTTTCAAGCAGCATGATTTTCAAAAGTAATTATGGTTTATTAAATTCTCCTTCTATAATATTATAACGTTTGTTTTTATAAGAAAATTCAAGTCAGGTTTTACAGTAAACTTTTAATAGTTGATGCAGTATTACTTCTCATGTTCAAAATTGCACCCGCCTTGTCGTAAAACAGGTTGCAACCTCTCTGTGCGTTAGCGCACGCTTGGACAATAGCAAGTGGTATCAGGAGGTTGATCAGCTAACAGACGAAGAAAACCTTGATGATGATAACATGTAGGATGACAGAAAAGCACCAGCAGAAATAAAAAACGAAAATTGAAAGATCCCAAAACAGGTTAAATGGGAGAAGACTAATCCTAGCTGCAGTAATGTACCCGACAATAAGGAAATTGTTTACATCAAAAAGATCCAAGGAAAAGTTGATTCGTTAGCAGTTGAAGTTTTTCGTTTATACTTCACAGATGAAGTTTTGGAAAATGTAAAATTTTCAATTATGTCAATTGACAATAACCGATGTACGAGTTTCTCGGAATTCTCATTCTTTCTGGATATCATCGTTTGCCACAACAACGCATGTATTGGAGTCTTGATTCAGACAAAGACCTGCAAATTATAAGAAATTGCATGTCAGGGAATAAATTTGACGCCATAAGAAGAAACATCCATTTGAAGAACAACAAATTCGTCAAATTACGACCGATTTTCAATATGATAAACCATAGATATTTTACAATTTGGATTTTTGCTAATAATCCCTTAATAATTGATGAAGAAATGGTGCCATATTTCGGGCAATTTTGAACCATATGGTGGTGCTAGCAGTACTAAATCTACTGAGGATGTGGGATCTGGACTAGGTGGGCAGGTAGTGGCGAAACTTTCAACTTTAGTTACTATCCAACAGAACACACAGTCTTTTTTGTTGAAATATATACATGAGAAGAAATATTTTGCTATAGGAACTATTCGCGAGAACAAAACTGCTAAATATACGCTCGAACCATCCAAATCTCTCTCAAAAAAGAACAGAGGTTCTTATGAAACAGTTCACTAAAACCCTTACCACAACACTTAATTCGTACTGGACGCACGTTTCGATAGCCAAGCTATCATCATCAGCAGCAAGACTGAACAGTTCAGTCTTGCTGCTGATGATGATAGCTTGGCTATCGAAACGTGCGTCCAGTACGAATTAAGTGTTGTGGTAAGGGTTTTAGTGAACTGTTTCAGTGTTCCAGTGCCACAGTTTTAGAGTATCCGTTTAGAGGTTCTTATAATATACCTTTCAACAATTTTTCAGACATTTTGATGGTACGATGGAACGATTAGTGCTGTCGTTACTATTGCGACTAATTTTGGTAGAGTCTTGCCCTTAGTCAATGCAAAACGCTACGACAGAAAACAAAGAAAAAAGCATCAATTTCTCAGCCACATATTTACCAAGAGAAATACGTTTTGACAATGTTGGCTATATAACAAGGGTACATGGAAAAAAAAGCTCGCAAAAGATGTCACCACTGCCATATATTTATGTAAAAAGTGCGATGTACTCTTGCTCTTAGAATGTTTAGAAGCTTACCACATCATATATGTAAATGGAATCCAAACAATCAAACAAATAAAATAATTACCTATTGTTTTTAATTTATAATTTCCTACTTAAGCTCAAGTGTGCGTAAACGCATCATTATTTTTTTTATTCTTGGATGCTTTTTTCCGAAATGTTATTCAAAACGTAATATTCTATTCCTAAAATAATTGTCAATTAGACACAAGATTTGAATCTGTCTATTTTTTTAGTAGTCGGGCATTAATGGGTTAATAGGACGTATGATTTAAGATCTTATTTTGTCATTATTGTCACATCCATTATTGTTGCTGTTGGAATTATTCCGTTGATGTGATTTTGCTAAATTTACGAATCTAAATAAACTTCAAGTGCGTTATTTTGCAATTTTCAAGAAAAGATTTCATGTTAAATTTCATTAAAATGTATTTTATCCAAGAAACAATAAAAATGTATAACAGCCTAAGTAAAATATCCAGGTCAGTACATACGCTTTGTACTATTTAGAAAGTTTCGCCATCATTTTCATCGTCTTCGTCATCAGAATGATCTGTATCAGCTAACTCAACAAATCCCCCTTATGAGAATCAATTTCTTCTAAATTATTTTTGCTATAAAGCACTTCGGTTACAGCCAATTGTATATCATGTGCGAGACACAACTGTTGGTTTGTATATCGAACACTTTTCCTACTTTCTTCATTATTGAAGCTCCATCTGTAGTAATTGATACTACATATATTTTAGAAAGAAATATCAAACTCCTGTAATTTATTTTTAATCAGAGTTAAACATTTATCGGCGGGCATAGATCCATGAATACGACATAATCCAAGGTTCCAAAAAAATCACACGTATGGACATTAATGTTCATGTATCGACGGTTCTGAACAGATGTCCTCTCATCTAACGTTAAACTAAATCCTTTGAGTTTATGTTGTGATAGTTCGTTGATTACTTGTTTCTTAATTGCATCTGCATATTCAAAGACTATTTTTTAATTGTATTCGAAGATGTTGGAATGTTTGTATACCCATTTGCGATTAATAGCGTTCGTAAATCTTGTGATGTACAAAATGTAGTGAATGGAATTCCGTCTTGTACCGTCATTCGTGCTAGTACGGCAGGGAAAGATTTATCAGTTGTTTTTTTGAAATATGAAGTAATTTTTGATCGGGAGTCCTTGTCAGATTTGAGATTAATATTATACTATCATTAGTTTCTTTTTTTTCTCTTTTTAATAAATTGATGTCATGCTGACTTCTGAGATGGCTGCGTAAACCGCTGGTACTTCCACCAGATGCTTAAGCAGCGTACATACAGCCACATCTTTTACTTCTGCACGGTTAAAATAGTAGCACGGTGAAATTTTATCCATAACTACGGACAAGAGAAATATTTTAAATGACAATATAATTTTACTAGTTCCTGCACCTTTTTTAGTTTTCTTAAATTTACATTTTTAATCAAAAAACCTGTACAGCATGAGTAACACTTGCATTATGTAATCAATTATTCAAATAAATTTACTATAATCTATTATAGTCTTTTATTATTACAGCAATATTTATGTTCCATGTAATGATTCTTACTTCATTTTGCAATTAATGTTCTTACCTTCGGTATTTTACTATAACCACTCGCACTGTTCGCTGCACCCACTAGAATACATTCAGAGCCGAGAAGGAAAGCGGCGTGCCCCTTCCAGTATAGTAAGTAACGTCGTAAGGCTTTTCCTAAATGGTTTGAAAACCTCAGAAAATAATTATTTCTATACTTATTCTGTTTGTATATGTATTTAATATTCTTTCCAATTACCGGTAAAAGGTCGCAAATTGCGGGTAAAAATTTTGAAAGAATTTTCGCAATTGACCGGTAAACCGGTGTAATCTCTAGTTCCACTCCATATGCGACAACTTTGTTTATTCACAAATCCATTAAGCCAAAAATGAGCCTCATCGCCGAGCACAATTTTGCGATAAAACAACGGGCCAGTTTCCAACTGCTCGTGAGCTCAATCGGTGAATGAACGACGTATATGATGGTCTCGTGGCATTAATTCCGTTACCAGATAGATCTTACACGAATGTAAGGTAAGATCTTTGCGCAAAATTTTCCACTTAGTGGACAGACAGAGCCTTAACAACTACGATCTACGTTTATCCTTCATTCGTTCGACGTGTTGATGTTATTACATCATGTAGAGAGTATGTGGTACGAAATCTGTCCATAGTTTGATGACTGATTTTCAAAATAAATTTAAATAATGTGGCAGCGTTGTTCAAGCGTGAGTATTGATGATGCTTTGTAGTATGACAATTAACTTTTTCGTAAGTTCTATCTAAGCAAAAGAGAAACTTCATTTTATTTTCATTCTGTAGGTACTGACATTTTGTTGCTTTTAGTTACTTTAGAATTGAAAATCTTAATAGGATATCGGCGGTCGAAAAACCGATTTACTTTGTCGGTAGATTCGAATTGAGCTCACCATTAATCCTCTATGTTACGTACAACAATAAATTGATTTAGTAATGCGAAAATTGAAAGCCTAGTTTCAATTTCGCGCATGTATGTAGCCATTTTGTTAAATAATCCCAACAGTAACTATACATTCCGCAGGACATTTACGAATACTCTTCATCCAGTTTATTTTACATTATTTGGCGTTCGGTCATTGCGATTGGCGACAGGCCAAATGTAACGCTGATTTAATTTAATTATCGCAGGTCAAACACTAACGAAACGATGATCATAGAGGATAGAAGGAAAGAGAGGGAGATAGCGAGGGATTTGCATAAAATTATATAATAGTTTTGGTCGAAAAACGTTTTCAATTAAGCGTGGCTCTAACAAGCTTAATTGTTTTTTATTCCAATACCGCGATTTGGAATCATGTAGGTACATAGAACTCGCGTTTTCTGGGGGGGGGGGGGGGTGTAAAAAGCGGAGATAACAATGTATAAAATATTCGACTGTGGTGGCGCGATGCGTTCCATTGATGGTTAAACTTATTTGCGTCCGCGATTATCCCGTTAGGCGGTACAGGGAAAACTATTCTCATTTAAAAGTTGTCTGTATTTGCATAAGCGATGCCTATTTGTTTGTTACCAATTTTCATTTGTGAATACATTAATAAAATATTGATTCTGTATTCCTTCAAAACGGTTATTTCAAAACCCAAATGTTTTACTAATATACATACACGCAGAGAAATGATTTCGTGCTTCAAAAAAGTAGATTTCCTTGCAAAAATCTGTCTCTATTCAGAAAATATTTTCATTTTTTAGACTATAAAAATGTATAATACGAAAATGATTTTCTATATATATTTTTTAATAAATTCCGCTTAGCGGTAGTCATATTTATTACTAGTCTCGGTAAATAGCGGTAACAGTTAGTGTAGTAGATATGTGGTGGGGAGTCGGCGATTATTTATTTCACGCGTTCACAGCGTCAGTATTAAATCGATGCTGTATGCGAGTAGTTCTGTGTATATGTAGGCTGTCGTAACTTATTTCGTAATTGTACGCTTATGTTTGCTTTAAGAATGTCGCAGTTAGGTACGTCGCGAAAACGACCAACGGCAGACACAGTTAAAACCTTTATAGTGGACATGCCGGACTTATTTTTTGATGGCGCTAAAATTCAATGTCTAGTTTGTAAAATCCCTTTAATGTGTTGGTCCAGAAGCAAGCTGCAAAAAGTGGCATACGAGACCAGGAACAATTTACACTTGATTTATGTGTTACTCTTATTTTATGTAATCTATCGTTTCGTTTACTATATAAAGAAGCATTTGTCTCCTTCTGGAATAAATATGCGGACTGTAAATTACCTAGTCGGACATCGATACGAAATGTAGTGCCATTTGCTCGTGAACATATAGAAAAAAGAATGGAAACGGAATTGAAAGATAAAAAACTGTGGTTGTGTGTGGACGAAACAACAGATCGTCAAAAACATTCTGTGGTTATTGTAATGGTACGTACAATAGAATCACATCGACCGTCATCCTCCTTCTTACTTGCTTCCAAAAGAGTTATAAATTGTACTGCCGATGAGATTTTAAAGGTGGTATTGAACTCATTGAACAAATTTGAAGTTTCAACTAAGCAACTTTTAATGTTTATGAGTGATGGTGCCGCAAACATCCGTTCTTTGGGCCGATCTCTTAAAGAGACACAGTGGTAACTTCTTACATATAACGCGTAAAATCCATACTCTAAATCTTGTGGCACAAACGATTCCTACATGTTTTCTACTAGTAAATGCATTGATTGCTAGTACAAAGGCAGTGTTTCTAAAGTCCTCGAAACGTACCCGACTATTTCACAAACTGTGTGCTGATTTACCTGAATCACCACAGCCGATTGTTACACGTTGGGGAACATGGTTGCAGGCTGCGTTTTACTACAACAAATATTTTGATCAAGTAAAGAAGGTACTTTTAAAATTCAATCCGACAGAAGCTGCAGCAATCAAGAAAAGCCAGGAAATATTTCAAGATAGTCAGGTTAAAAGAGATTTACTAACTATTCACAACAATTACTTCGGACTAGCGGAGGGATTAGAAAAATTACAAAATGTTTCAATGTCGCTAGTGGATTCTGTTCAAATTGTGAATGATGTTCACGCACAGTTATGCGCTGTAGAAGGCGAAACAAATTGGTGTGTAATACGAAAATTTGAAAGTGTTTTAGAGAAAGACTCCGATTTTCTTATATTAACACAAATTTGTGAAGGTGCGTGTGAAGATGCATTAAGTTGTTTCAAAGATTATTTTAAATATGCAAATATAACATCGCTAGATGTCGAACGGTCGTTTTCGGCAGTAAAAAACATTTATTCCGCACGTCGTACTCACTTGACTGAAACAGTCGTGGAAACATATCTAATGATTCAAATATTTAACAGATGTTACCCAGTTTGTAATTTCACGGAAGACTTTTAAAACGGTAAGTGTTTCAGCACGTTTTATAATTTATTTCTTACCTTCTATTTTATGTGTAATCTTTTATGCGCTCGCCACGCCTCTGGCTGTTACCGCATGTTTGCCCAGATTATTTATTACTTTAGTATATCCGTCAAATTATTATTTGTATAAATTTAGACAATAGATTTTGTTTAGTTTAGGTTTTCCTAAAAGTATTTTTATGTATTAGTAAGGAGACCTGTTTCGTGTACACTTTGGTACACGAGACAGGTTGGGTGGAGGAAAGCCCTTCTGGACGGGCGGGAGAAAAAAAAATTAAAAAAAAAATAAAAAATTACAAAATTATTATTATTATTTTATTATTATTATTATTATTACTTATCATATATTTAAAAAAAACTATAGTTAAATTAGTACACGTGGCAAATAGTAATAAAAAGATAAAACATTGAAACGATCCAAGGCGACTCTGTGAGTAATTCATAACTGGGAGTAGGTATAATAATGATCTAAATTCTCACAAAACTCCTTTAATAAATCGATACTACCAGTTTCGAGCAAGTCAGCTCATCATCAGGCAGGAGTTAATTTATTGCAAGTGAAAGATATGTCAAAAGACGATAAAATATTACAATTCAATCTGGTCAATTGTACTTTGTATAGAATAAAATGTCGTAAATTGATGTTAAAATGTAAAAAATGTATTGTAAAAAGTGGACGAAATCGGTAGCATCGATTTATTAAAGGAGTTTTGTGAGAATTTAGACCATTATTATACCTACTCCCAGTTAAAAAAAGATTACATTAACCGGTATCTTGGCGCCAGGAAATATTTCAGTTGCTGTTTTTGAAGATTAGTGGCATAAACTGGGAGATCTAAGAGGAATGTCGCCAGCAGCAAGAAGCTTTAATGCTTTTTTCTTCTCATATTCTTTTTGCCGGTAGTGTGATTCCGTCAATACCAGGAGCTATTTATTGGTATTATCTTGGTTATTGTTTTTAGGCACTTTTTTAATGTGTATTTCTACATTAAATTCACTTTTGTTTGGACATTATTCTGTAGATAACCTCTATTTTAGCCTTTTTAAAATCACAAGCAATGTGAATAATTTACTGCATTATGTACGGATATGTCGTACTGTTTTAAACAAGATAAGCGCAATTAATAATGTGCATATAAGTAATATGCATTTATTTTAAGAGAATGAAACTATTGATTTATGAACATTACATAAAGGCTTTCTGGAATTAAGAAAATTATTTTCCATCGTTAAGAGAATATTTAATTTTCTTTAGTATAATATGGTCTTTCACTAGACCTCGCAAACAGCGTCCATCTCGGTAATAGTTTGCGTAAGCGTATTACCTTTCAAATGCAAGAACTTAATGATGTCTCGGTATTCGATTTTTTCTATTTTTACAGAACCACTAATAAAGAACCATTTTCGCTCGTACGTAGAATGTCGATGACGCAGAATGCCGTTGGCGTAAAGAGTTTACCTAAGAGAAACAAATATGTCAGTTCTAGTTCGTGACGCAGTTGGCTGTATAAATGCAGAAATAAGCGCGTGCGCAGAAGTTCGACCAAGTTCAACTTTGTACGCATAAGTTCATTTGTGATTATATCTCAAGCAAATGTCAAGTGTTTCTATGTTTTTTAGCATTCGGTAATAATAATAGCAGTACTTCTATTTTGTTTTTTCGATTAATGGTCTGAATTTCGTTAATAGGTACTTGTATGTAGTATACAGATCAGTACGCCGAGCTAGATATAAACGTGACATGAAAGTAACATTCGTAATTACATACGTATGACAAAAAACCGACATTGAAAATGCACTAATATATACGGCTAGTGGCGCTAATTTACGTCATGCACTTTTATGCGAGAATCCGCCTTTAACATTGAATTACACTGACGTTGATGACACCTTTGTCATCTGGCGTCATGGACACGAATCTTTAAACAGTTTTCTATCCCTGCTGAATTCCCAACATGATTCTATACGCTTCACTATGGAGATCGAATTCCGTTTACCGAAGACTTACACGGATAGATATCTCAATGACATCTCACACCATCATCCAGGCCGAGAACGCGGTGTTATCAATTCCCTTATCCAATGGACTATTTCCATATCTAAACCTAATTCGTTTTCTCATGAGCTGAACCACATCACTGAAACTCTGATCCCTAATAACTATTCTAGGAAAGATATTCAAACTACCATTAACCTATACAGCAACCCTTCTCCACAACAAGTACCCCCCTCATCTAACCCTAATTTCTATAAGCAAGCATATCTACGCTATATTCAAGGTGTCATCGATCACATCAGAAAGATTCTCTTCAGGAACAACATAAAAACCATTTTCAATCCGAATCTCAAACTCTCAGACCACTTTCCCATCAAAGATCGCAATCATCTGGAAGCCCCTGGTGTCTACCAGATTCCATGTTCGTACGGTAGTGAAACAAAGCGATCTGTCAACACTTGTGTTATAAGCACGAGCGTTATATGCGGCTGTTACGTATAGCTGGGTCCGCGCTGGCTGAGCATGGGCTGGAAACTGGCCACTTAATCCAATTTAACTCTACTCGCTTCTTGTCTCGCAAGCCTCATTATTATAGTAGAAAAATTCGTGAATCAATAGAGATCTTCAAAGATCCCAACAATTTAAATCGCGAAGATGGCTACCCTTTACATCAACGTGGAAATCCCAACTGATCTCCTAGCAACCGCCACGCTTCATTGTTCCATTACCATTTCGTTCCATTGACCAGAAACAAGTCTTATATAAATCGCTCCGAAATTAATAGTCCCCAGACAGTGTGCAGTAATAGCCTTGAAGATATACCATAAGAGTGTGGACGAAAGCGGAACCAACCCGGAAGCCAAGAATATAGTGTTATTGACGGCCCTCAACTTTTTCTATTCTTTTTTCTTTGTAGTCACATATTAGTCTTGCCTTGCACGTTCCAACTATGTTTTTGGTATTTTTTGCTTCAATTCATCCTTCTGTTTCCCTTACTACTCCATTTGGCTTTATTCTCCCAAACCATTTCTTTCCATTTTCTTTTTTTTTTACGGTTACTGATCTTTGTTTCAATTAATAATAAATAAAACAACAGTTTTAATAGTTTATGTTCACATTTCACCGATGAAACGGAAGCATTCGCCGAAGATCCCCCAAGAGATGGATATCCCAACGTATTTGTGGTGATTGATGCTCCTTTAAGGTATCACTCCCCCAAGAAACACCCGACACACTAACACACATCTACCCTACCGAGAACATCATTTAAATAATCTGGAGGGTAGCGCGGCGTAAATTATTCAGCCTCCTTCCGGTTCATATTTTAGACTTACTTAACGGTAACTGACAAATAGGCAATACGTGCACATTATGCGGGAATATATTGGGGGTGGATCACGCCATCTTGATACCGGTTATTGGTTCGCATTCGCTGGCCTGTCGCGTTGATTGACAGGCGTCATTGAAGCGAATAAATAAATTGGGTAATTACTGTGGTATGGAAGAAGTAGGAGATGTTCCTTGTTGTTATTACTAATTGAAGATGTTGCTTGGGTTGTCTTCTTTTTAAAAGTAATAATTTTTTCTTAAAAATAGAGGATCCAAACGTAGCATATATATTTTGTTTCGGTTTTAAATATAGTTAAATATTTCAATTTAAGATTGCTTCAACTTCACCATTTACGGATTTCTATGTACCTACGAAAATTTAGGAAGAAATGTTAGTTTATGACGATCTTTTATCTCATATGGAGCATTCAGAATTCGCTAATGTTTTACAGTTGATCTTTAGATAACTCCTGAAAGTCGAAAACCAATACAACAAAATGAATTAACGGAGGCAATAGGAAAAATAAATTTGGGAAGGCACTCGGAAAAGATAACATAACACCTAAAATGATAAAATATATGGGAGGAAAAGGAATAAAACAGCTAAACAAACTAATGAATGAGATGATATAAGAAATGAGAGAACCAAAAGAGTGGAATTAAGGAATAATATTGCCAATGTATACATAGGGAAAATGTGAAATTAGCTATATCTATATATGTACGGGGAGAGAGCGAGGAGGGGATTGAGTGGAATCCGATCGATTCGATGCGAGTCGCGCGTTAATACGCTTGTAACAACGTTGGACTGTAAACACTCTGTGTGCAAGAACGCACGTAATAATTTGAAGTCATGGTCATTGTTGTTACTACGAAGCTTAGACGCTACAAAGGAATTTGGAAAAAAGCAGGAAAAATGTTTAGCGCGATGAGAACAACATTTCTAGGAAGAGAAGGAAATTCCAAAACATATAATAATAATAATAATAAATCTTTATTCTCACATAACAAAATACATATTACTCTATAATAAGTAAATATATCGACGTACGTATGTGTATATGAGAACCATAAGGAACAGTTCAGATGAGCAGTTCGAAATGAACTGCTCCCTGCTTTTACTCCATCCCTTAAATTGAAAAGAAAAGTAAATAAAAAATTTGAAATATGCCTACACTAACTTAACCTATTCTGCGATAATAATATTCTAATATCAAACATTTCTACGTACTACATACATACTCAGAATTAAAGGCAACCCAAAACATGGCTACATTACACTGCTTGTTTATCCAAAAGATATTTATATACCGCGACGTTGAACGCCATTGGTCTCGCAGCCCTAACATGTTCAGGAATTGAGTTGTACAATTTATAAATATTGTAGGAAAATTACTTCTGAAAAAATACGGTATTATGTAATGGAGTGATTATTACGTTCTTGTGCCTGATATTAATGTTGTGTACACCACATCGATACGATATCTTACGGAAAAGATAAGGTGGGTATTTGTACAACAGCAGCCTATGATAGAGGTTCAGAGAGCGCAGAGCCATGCGACCGCGCATATTCAACCAACCTAATTCGTGTGTCTTGGCAGAGATCCGATCAAACTTTCATAGGCCAAAAATATATCTAGCGCAGGAGTTCTGCACTCTCTGAACCCTACCAAAATCAACAGTGTCCAAACAACGACCGTAAACGGGTAGGCAGTAGTCAAAGAGGGACAGCACCATACTCTCGCACAACATACATTTGACGCTGCGACTAAAGTAGGTTCTGAAAGCGTAAAGCTGCTTCAGGTTACGCCGCCCCAACGATCTTGTATATGTAAGATCGATATCGAAAGGTGTTATCGAGAATAAGTCCCAAATTTTTAGCTTGCAGCGCCACTGCAACAGCAGAGCCGCTCACTACTATATGTAACCCACTTCGACATGCATCGACGTCGGATTCCCTCCCGATATCAAAATTGAAATAATAGATAAAGCGATAAGACCAACAATAGCGTATAAAAGCGAGACATGGACAATGACAGAGAAAATTAAAACACGCGTGAATGCAATTTTTAAGAATAATAGAAAATAAAACCAGGAGAGGCCGAATAAGGAATGAGGCAATTAGGGATAAAACCAGGAAAGACTAGAAGAAGGACAGTTACGGTGATTTGGACATGTATGCCTTATGAATAGTGATAGACTAAGGAAAAGAGTGTATGAGTTGCAGGTGTTAGGGAAGAATAAGAAAGGAAAACCAAGGAAAACATGGATTGACGATGGAAAGGAGAGGTATGAAATGGAAAGGGGTTAAAAACCAGACCCAAGATAGAAAGCAATGGAAGAGCAGAACAGGATAGCTTGTGTCTTGAGAGGATTTAGTCTCAACAAGTGGTCTTTTGAAAATTTGTTTATATTTTCCAACGTGTTAAGAAAATCTCGAGTTAGAATTACGTCTGATGGAGCGAAGGACTTATAAAATTGAACGTCGCGCCATCTGCGTAAAGGTGATGCCCACAGTCAACAAACAATGTGCTTAAGTTAAGTAACCAAGTAATGACGGTTCGACGTTTCAAACATTGTTTAGGCATGCACGACGGTCGTCAGAGAGTCAGGAGAAGATGGGGTGAACGACGGAATCTTCGATTTACCGTTGACAGGCACGTACACCGTATTGTGGGTGTTCTGGTTTGGGGTGCGATTACTTATGGCAGCAGGTCTCTCTTGGTGATCATTCGAGGCAATATGACAGCACAACGGTACATTGCGGAGGTGGTTGGAACACATCTTCTGCCATACTTACAAAGGCTCGAAGATCCATTATTCCAGCAAGATAATGCACGTCCTCATGTAGCAAGGTTTCTCTTGAACTTCTTTGAACAGGCCCAGATTAATACTTTACCCTGGCCTCGAAGATCTCCAGATGTTTCTCTCACCGAACATGTATGGGACATAATGGGTACAAGGTTGCGAAACTTGCAACGTCCTCCTTTGACTTTGGAGGCTTTGAGACATGAGGTGCAACTTGCATGGAAGGCAATACCCCAAGACGAGATAAATCACCTTCTTCAATCAATGCTACGGCGTGTAAATGAATGTGTAAATCAGAAAGGCGGCCCCACACATTATTAACAATTATTATAAAATTTTGTTTAACTAATAAAGATTTTCCTCCCAAATTTTGATCATTTATTACTTTTATATAGGTGAATATTCCTACCAAATTTCATCCGAAAATTCTAACCCTTTTTAGCTGTTGCAATTTCTATGTCACTGAGTATAATAAGTGTTTCAAGAATTACTAAGTAAAAATGCTTTATTTTAATAAAACGGAATTATTGACTTATGACACTACCTAAACTCTTTCTGAAATTAAGAAAACTATTTACTATCCTTAAAAAAATATTTTCTTGCCATTTACTAAGAATCGCTTTTTTCAAATTCTCCGCAAAATTTTCTTGAATCAAGTCAAATGTCTTAAACAAAAAAATACAATTATTTCATTACAAGTTTATACTTCGCTTAAGCGGAGAAAGAAACGGTAAGAAAATATTTCTTTTGATTTAAAACAGTTATTGTATTCCTGACAATTGAAACAGTAATTGTCTTGAATGAAGGTGGACAGCTTTGATACAAGCAAAGGTTCTCTGCGTGCAGCTTTTGCAAAACAAATACATTTTCACAGACAAACACTGTTATTTAAAGCAGTCCAATAAAAAACGAAAAACCTGCAATCAATTGCATGATTTCATCACTAAATACGGGTCATCGAAATAGCATCCGAACTAAAAACATTTCACCTCTGGCGTAGCTAGATACCAAAACAAACGAGGCGAAGAGCGACAACGCACGACCCACCACCCTCTTGTCAATTAAAGGAAAGCCGCAACAAAGGCGAGCGAATCACGGAATTTTATTAGCTTATTCGGCGAGTTGATTCCGTGGATGACAGCGGCTGTGGAGGTGGCAACGACGGTAGAAACAATTCGCTTTGTTTTGCGCGCGCCCTCTTCGCCCCAATTTCATTCCTTTGGTACCGGTCTTTGCCAAAGAGAGAGCAACGTTATCGAAATCATAAACAGAACAATTTAACAGTAAGTCGCTATCGAATCGAGATCTAGTCGGCTGACTGGGTGAGCCGGAAAAGCGGGCCTCTTCGAGGAAATTGAAAACGCCTTCCTGTCCGTGTATATTAATTTTTGATAGGTGAATGAAATGCGGGGGAATTGGAACGGGATTTATATAGGGTTTAAAAATGATTAGTAGAGAGTTAATTCAATTTAGGGGTGAAATGAATGACGCAAAAATTATTTTAATGTAAATTCAAACATCCAATAATAATAATATATTATTTCATTATACAACCGGCAATAAACGCCAATAATAGTATATTAATATAACGTATTCGGATGAGAAGATTAAAAGTGCATTGATAATTAGAGCCCGGTAACAGGGAGCCGTGCCATAGCCGTACCTGCCTAGTATACAAAAACAATAGTAAGAAAATAGAAAAAAAAAAACAGAACTAATACATAATTATAATATGTGGAAAGTAGTGAAACACTCACCCTTCTAAGCAGCCTTGGCTACGGAACAGTAAAACTAGAAGCACCATTATCAGTATTAACATCATATGGATAAGAGTGGCAAAAAGTTGACACCATTAGATGTGTTTCCACAGTTTTCTCGGTGAGCGATGTTCGCCGCGGTGGGAAAATGAGTTTATATTTTGAAAAAGAGCGTTCAACATCTACCGATGTTATACATGCATGATTAAAATGCTCTTTGTACTTAGTCAGTCGATTATTTGATACACCATCACAAATTTGTTTTAGTGTGCTAAAATCGAGATCTTTCTGTAGCACACTCTCGAACTTTTCTAAAATATTTTGCGTCATGTATAGTCAGTAGCTGTGTATGCACTCCGTCCATAGTTTGCAGAGACTCCAATAATGATAACGATCTATTTTGTAATTGGTCTATTGCGTCAGCTAATCCTTTATAGTAGCTACGAATATTTTTTGAATGTTTCAACGGAAATATCCTGAAATTTCGACTGGCTCTCCTTAATAGCTGCAGTTTCGGCAGGATTGAATTGTGCAACAACAGCTTTTACTATTTTGAAATGTCCAGCATAATATAAAGCTGCCTGCAACCATGTTCCCCAACGCGTAAGAATTGGCTCCGGCGGTTGACGAATACCAGGACACTCTGTGTGAAATGATCATAGGCATTGGGGAGATTTGAAAAATATTTTTTTTCTGCTTGCTGTTAATGCATCTAGGGGGGAAAGCATTATCGAATGGTTTCTGCCACAAGATGTAAAGCATGCCCTTTACACGTAACATGTAAACACTTGCAACCATGTTCAAGAAGAGAACGGCCTACCGAACGCATTATCACTGCGCCATCGCCCATAAGAATCAACACTTTATCTTTTGAAATTTGAAATTTTTCCAACGTACTAAGTACAACCTTCGTAATTGCTGCAGCAGTACACTCTTGTAGTCTTCGGCTAGCTAGTAACAGTGGTAAGGTAGGTTTACTAGGGTCTAGTATGCGTACCGTAATATTTACAATTGAATTTCTTTTACAGTCTCGTCAACACATAACCAAAGAAACTGTTTTTTCAATATGCGTTTCATTTTCTTTTCGACGTCATCGCGTACAAATGCAACATGCTTACGTGTCGTTTTCTCCGTTAGCAACCGCAACTCGGGATTGTATTTGTCCCAAAAGTCCTTAAGCGATTGTTTATCGAGTAAGCCTAGTGGCAAATTACAGTTCATCAACATAAGAATTACATCAAAAAAATGCACTTCTCGGTGGCATGCCCAATTTTCGTTTTCTATGCTGTGCGGAATTTACGTGTCTTGTACAGTTCCACTTCTTATTTGACATCAAATGTATTTTACACATTTTACAAACTATCTTACTCCCGTTGTAAAACAAATCGGGAAAGTCAGAAATAAACCTATTTACTATGTCTTGAAAGGGTCGTTTTTAGCCTTCGACATGTTCACTAAAAACTACAATTAATAACTACCGTCTGTATCAATAAGATCAACACGCCCTATCCGCTATCCAATGCTAAACTGAACTGAGTGATGATGATTTGTCGTGTCGTATCATAATCGACCAGCCCTCCCCGCCCACCTAAACACAGTCACACCGCCGCTGCAATTGTTCTCCAGTTACCGGGCTCTATTGATAATTCATAAATAGTCATCTATTAATGCTTTTACATAATAATGTTCTTTGGTAATATTTATTAATATGTCAACATTTACATAATTATTCTACATGTTGAAATATTTAATGTTAAGTTCCAGACAAAATACAACTTTTATTGATATTGATTTTTAGTGAAAAATTCAAACACTGCAGTACTGGAGCGCTGTGAAGAATATTTTGCAATTTTTCTATTGCGTCTAGAACTCGTTTATAATTGCTGCAAATACTTTTCAAATCTGTTTCAACAGAAGTATCTGGAAATCCTTGCAGGCAGCAAACTGGCCTCTATCACAAGCTTCGATAATGTCATCAGTAACTTTTAACAGGGTGGTAATGTAACTGTGAGAAGACCTGAAACCCGACTGACATGTGGGCAGTGTATTGAAAGCGTTTAAGCGGTCTATAAGCTGTTCGTGCAGAATTTTTCCAGAACTTCACTGAAAGTGGGTAATAGGGTAATGGGGTGTAAATCAGAAAGATTATCTTAGGGATTGGTACCTCGATAGAACGTTTTCCTACATCAGGAATGGTATTTATGCAAGATGACGTTCAGGCTAAATTTCATTATCTTTTAGGGATCTGCCAAGATGTCCAAGGGCAACAGTTTGAACACTTGTTACTTTTTCAACCATTTGCGCATGTAAAGTATGAGAAGTTTGAGAAGAATTACGGGATCTGTCCAAAAATTAAGCAATAATACTACATTGCAAAGTCTTGATGACAACGTAATATTTTTTGTACAAAAAATAGCTTTCTTCAAAAATAATTGACCTGTTGCGTTCAGAAATCAATAATGACATGAGATAATCTGGTAAAAATTATGCAGCTACTTCAGTATTTGCAATACATTCCGTACAGGAACCTTATAAGTAAATTTGATCTAACTTTGATTTATTTTCGTTAGTACTTTGCGAAGTACTCAAGTATTTGCATGCATCTTCTTTAAGTACGGCACTATCCTTTAGAAATGGCACCACCGATAGATCTTACGCCGATTATACATCGCCGTATAAATATGTACACATACGTAGATCATTGCGGAGATAATAACCCACGCTCGATTTTACGACCTATTGGCAGTTAACACCGTCGAAGGTCGATGTCGTAAAGTTCAACCTCCGTGAAATTAAAAATATGTAAACTTGATTTAGTTCACCAGCAACAGGCATCGGGATCCATATAATGTGTAACGTTTAAAAATCCCCCTTTTTGGACAATTGCCACACGGTTAAAGTAACATCTTATCGCCGTATAAATGTAGTGTAGTATTGCGTAGTCTACATAGAATGGCAGAGGTACTAAAAGTACATCTTGATTTATATGCGTCCACTCATACAGGCGAAATTTTGGCCGAGTTCCTTCAATTCGCGGTGCTTTGAATAAAATTGTGCATGTGCCACCGTACAGCTGTTTTCGATCTTTGGGAGGCGCTCAACATGCAATTTGTCATGTTTGGGAAAACGAAGGAATGATAATAATAATAATAAAAATAATATATCAGTTTATTGTCCAACAGTTTTACAACTAACACGCAGAGAAAAAAAAGTTCTTGACCCGAACAAATATGCATTCAGTCAAAGATATATTTTTTAATTTAAAAAAATAATTTTTTTCACTTCGTTATTTGGTTCAACTTGAAACAAAAAAATCAAGTTTGATTTGAAAATATACCTATTTGATTTCATATACGTAACATGTTTGATTCAACAATACAGTTGCTTCTTTTAAAGAACTTCGTCAGTTTGAAACAAATATATTTTTCTTTAGCATTTATTTGGCTTCACCTTTTAATGGCGAACATTCCCAAAATGGGAACACACTAAAAATCTAATTTTTATTCAATTAAACATATTATTTGCATAAAATTTTTATATGTTTTAAAATATACGTAGGTGTAAACTTTTCTGATTGTTAATGATAAAAATGTTATGCAAATAATATGATTAATTCAAAAAAAAAGATAATAAAAGAGGAAGGCGTCTTACAAACTTGCTTGTAATGATTGCCAGAGTTGTTATGTTGGCAGAACTTCGAAACTCGAATTAAAGAACACATCAGATGTTCGCAGCCGAACTCCTCTGGATTTTCACATTTTGTCCAACACCTTGCCAGTAATAACCACAACATTACAATAGATCATAATTTTACCACCTTGCATGTACCTAATAAAAAACATTTCTTGAATAATTTCGTGTCGCTTGAGATTGAGAGAACAATGTAACAACCCAAATTATTGTTTAAACATTCAATTACAATTTGAATCCACCCCAACCTTTCAGATACTGTTAGATTAGAGGTTCTGTCATGGGAAGTTTTCTACTTTTACCAACATTTGTACTTTGATTCATCACTCATAGATTAATTAAAATTAATTTTACATATATTCTTGTAATAATAAAAAAAAATCTAATTTCTTACAGTTTATTACATTGACAACGAAAAAAATTTTAACGTGTCGTGATTGCCCCATTTACAATAATTTTAATTCGTTTTATATTTGTTACATTTTATGTTAATCCAGTGTATTGTACCTGAAAAACTTGATCTATTTCAAGACAAATTCTACTGTAATTAAAAGAAAATTGTAAGTATTATTAACATTTAACACAATTAATTATTATATACAAAAAACTACATTTAGAATGTTAACAAAAGTACACATATATATTGTAATTAGATAAAAGTATAACAAATTAAAATACAATTTTGATAATAATAGTTTTTTGAAATAATACAAAGAAAATAAATTCATTAAAATAATCTTAAGATATATATTACAGTTTGTAATTTGTTATATAACCGCAAAATAACTTGTACGTTGTGTGTGTACAGATACATAAAGATTAAAATGATACTTGTACTACTTTTGTTTGCAAAGAATGTCACAAAACTTACTACCTCGGTAATCTCGTAGACATCCTGAGAATCGCGAACGAGTGACAGGGATATATAGTTAGGTGCTAGAAGGGTGCTAGGTATTATGACAAAAAGAATAGGAGATAGAACAGCAAATACCTCAACGGACTTATGCAAGCAAGCATGTCTTATCACTTGCCTTTGCTGAAATACCTGTTATATCAAAAAAGGAGGAAATGTACTAACAATTAGTTACAAAATATGAAAACGGAAAGATCAAAGCATTGTTAAATGTACGGTGAATTGAATCGTAATTTATTTAAACTGCTAATATTGGTGTTGCTGGCCTTAAAAACAATATCGGCGAGATTTTTGTTATTTTCGCCCTAATAAGCCCTATATAAGTCCTAATACAACCAGGAATTCTGATATTCACCAATCTGTGGCAACTATTTTATTATTTGTTTATAAAGAAATTTTAGCGTTAGTTATCCAATGATAAAAATATATAAATCCATTATCCTACTTATCTATTATTTTCTTCATTTACATCTCACCGCTTACGAACCACGATCTCAATAAACGGGACTACGAAGAAAAAGTATTGTTTCACCACGACAATGCGCCCGCTCATTCAAGTACAATCGCTCAGCAATTTGACAGAACTGAATTTCGAAATCCTTCCGCATCCACCGTATTCGCTTGATTTGACTCAGTCGAACTTCCACTTGTTCCCGAAACTCAAAACATTCCTGGATGGAAAGAGATTTTGGTTGAATGAAAAACTGATAGAGGATGTTAAAGATTATTTTGGGAATCTCGAAGAAAGTTACTTCCGGAAGGGAATCGAGAGAAGCTAACGAATCGTTGGACCAAGTGTGTTGAGCTTCGAGGAGATTATATTGAAAAATAAAATATAACTTGAATCCGATTTATTTTGTTTTCATTGTCATTCCGGAAACTTTTCAATCTACCCTCGTACTGCAATTGCACGTAAATATTCACATATTTGGTTCCTTAGATAGCAACGATTTCCATTTACAATAATCCTACCCGTAAGTTCGCCGAGATTGTGCGAAATTAGTACCGAGATAAAAATAGACATCTCGAGAGCAAAAAAAAAAACAGATCTTGTACGTTCGCCGACAAGCGTTAAATCGAAGAAAGACATAATTCCAACTTTGAAATTGCGCCCGAGAATAGTTCTCGTTCTCGTTTCTTGCTTTCTCCGCGCTCTTCCACTGGGTTTAAGGGGTAACTGGCGTCAAACGAGTCTCGCGGAGCTCTTCTTGCTTTACTGCGCGTATCTAAATGTCGGCGAAGTCCACTTTTCCACCCCTCACCACATCCTTTCCTCTTCTTTCACTCACCAAATATAGTTGTGCAACTAGCGAACATGGCGATGACACGATCTGTGCTTGCAGCCAGCCGTAACCGGGATATTAACCGACCTTTTCAACGTTGGTTAATATCCCAGTCGGCTGATACGCCTTCAGCGGCGAATGCAAAACTCTCCTCTTCTCCTGTATTCATCAGAATGCAACGTAGTCGGAGCGATAGCAACCGCCGTTATAGCATCAAGCGACGAAAAGAAACTGCAATAGTGGCAGTTCATTAACGGAATGGAACGATAGTTCTAGCTGTTAGACGAAGCTCCACGTATCTGCATATAATATAGAGGTAGTTGGCGTCGGTTGCCCAAATTACGTATTTTATGTTGGAGTTGCTTGAATAATGTATTCGCGCGATTTGCGAAAAGTGACTTAATTAAGGTGAAAGGTTTCCTCGGCTTTCGCTTCGAAGACTTTCAAGCTCCTTTAATTCGTCTGTAAGGGCACATCGTAAATTACAATTCGTCATACAACGAGAAAATGGTTTTTGCAGTACTCTGCAAAAATAACTATTTTGAGTTAGTTTTTTAGCCATGGTAAATAATTGTCCGTTAACAATTTCACCTGTGGTAGCTTCTGTGTCCAGAGTCCAACAAAAGAAACAAAAAAAAAGGAAATAATAGTAACCAGTCTTATCTACAACATTAAACCAAAATGAGATCCTTTATGCAATAAAATAATCTAGCTGTTTGTGTTTGCACAAAATTATAAAAATTCTGAAATCATTTCGGTTCAGAGACATAAACATAAAAGTCTGATTTCGAAGTTTGCGTAAAATCTGACATAAAGTCTCAAATATTTATTAATAATTTTGAGTTTCCGAAATTAATCTAAGTTCGGTTTCGGACTTTGTGTAAAATTCAACGTACGAGAGTAAGTTAAATATTATCTACGCTTTCGCCATAACAAGCTTTGAAGGTTATCGTAATGGCGACCGCTTGCGCATGCGTTGAGTTGGCGCCTCTGTGGTCATCTGTGCGGAATTTAATCACGATCGCGTCATTTGTCTGCTAGCTACAACAGCATAAGCATGTCAGCTCCGCTATTAGTTTGCACCAAAGAGGAACAACGAGCAGGTGGTATGGTGGCATGGTAACTCGCCTATTTGCTGTAACCATCTCTTGAACTTGCTGAATGTTGTCGTCGGTGGTCGAGGTTGACGGCCGTCCAGCTCCCACTTTTTGTGTTACGCTCGTGTGGCCACTTTGGAACATTTCGATCCACAAAAAAACGCTTTTACGAGATAAAGCATTGTCCCCGTATTGTGACAAAAGTCTCCGGTGAATTTCAGCACCTTTCACACCCTCTGACCACAAAAATCGGATCACTGCTTGTTGTTCCTCTTTAGTGCGAACTAATAGCGGAACTGACATGCTTATGCTGTTGTAGCTAGCAGACAAATGACGCGATCGTGATTAAATTCCACACGCATGACCACAGAGGCACCAACGCATGCGCAAGCGGCCGCCACTACGATAACCTTCAAAGCTTGTTATGGCGAAAGTGTAGATAATATTTTGTCATATATTTACAATCATTCAGGAAATGATGAGTTATGAATTGTTTTGACTTTCGTTTTTGGTTTGCGGTGATAAAATATGTGGATATAAATGTTTCACAAAAGTCAACTTGGGGCCGCCCAATTGTGAAACATTGACAAATTTCGATTTTCGGGTTTCAATATTTCCCAAAAGTCAGCTCAAGGCCGCCCAATTGCGGAGGATTGACGACTTTCATCCAACTTTGCAAAAGTCAGCTTAAGCCGCCCAATTGCGGAATATGGATGAAATTCCATCAGTTTTACGACCGTCCAATTGCGCGGTCCAGAGAAGTATTCTTTCTGTTCAGCTTGAGCCGCTGCAATAAAGACAAAGCTATACAATTTTTGACGACTTATATACCCGTATTTTGCTTGACGTATCGCCTTTTTGTTCATGACATATCGCGGACCTAAGGAAATCTCCACCTTCAACATCGTAGCGTGTCAGAAAAGTTAGTGCTGATCCCATTCTTTTTGTTTCATGGTCTTCGGTAAGAAGTTTGGGCACCTACTGTGCACAAAATTTGTGGTAACCAAAATGTTCAGTAACAATCTCGTATAAAACTGTACCTGAAATTTGAGGGAAAAGGGCTCTCAGTTCTGGGATTGTGATTCACCTATTTTCACGAATTTTCCCTTCGACATTACCCAAAAGTTCATCCGTCACAACAGTTGTTCTTCATCGTGGACATTAGTTCGTCCTTCTTGAAACACACGGCACCATCTTCTAACCACACTGTCACTCAAGACATTTTCACCATACGCGGAACAATGTTCACGATGAATTTCAGCAGCTTTCATGTTCTTTGCACACAGGAATCGGATAACAGCACGCAGTTCACAGTCGGCGGGATTTTCAGTTGCAGCAGCCATTTTAAACGACCAAGCTAGTACGAAAGAATGTTCGAACGATTCTCTCACTAGCACTGCCAGACTAGCATTGAACCAGACTACACCGCAGCGCTGCGATCGCGCCGATATCCTTACTCCTCTGCTCACTAGGCGGAAACGGAACTTACTTTACGAATCGCCCTCGTACATCGTTGCACAAATTCCGCATTGATTGGATTCACATCACATATACACTAAAGCTCAACATAAATAACAATATATGCAAGATACATTCTTGCTCAAAATAAACGGCAAAAGTTAATTAACAAGATAAACAGCTTACAAAGTTGATATTTGATTTAGGAATTGATTACAAAAAATGAATACATTTTACGTCCTTTTCTAAATTAATCTTTAAATCGGATGGCCTTAGACGTTGCGTCACAGGGTTCAAATTTTCGCGGCTTTCTTATATCTCGACAGCCGAACGAGAAAGCCGAACGAGAAAGAAGGTGAAGTATTATCCGTTAGAAAGCCCTCGACTAGCGCTTCAAAACTGAATAAAACGCCACTTTCTAGCTCTAACCGTTCCGACGCTAGAATGTCTCAAACTTAAGAAAAGAAAATTCTTTTTCATCACTTTGAAGTGCTGAAACTCCCAAATTTGTCGGCTAAAAGAGTATAGCTAATGAGAAAAGTGAAGAAGACGAAAGCTATGTTGATTTCAAAGTTCGTTTCTTTGCCGATTCTGAAGGCTCGAAAACTTCAAACGCCGGTAACTCAAAAACGGTTAAAGATATCGACATAAGTTAGAAAACGAGCACATTCAGCGGGTAAAAGTCTACATGATGACGTGGTAAAATCGATCATTTTCGAACTTTTTTTATTTTTCTTATCCCGGCTATTTGTGGTGGTATCGAGAGTGCTTCATTTGTTTTAAAGACTTCGACGAGTACTTTCCAATTCTGCAAACCGCGATCGTCTAACGTTAACCGTTTCGGCCCTAGAGAGCTTCAAAGTTTGATGATTTAGCGTTTTTTGGACTTCTCCCCAATTTAAACGCCCATAACTCTCGAACGGCCAGAGCAGTCGAAACAAATCTTTTTTCTGTCTTGATCTAACATTTTATTCCGCAAACAAACAACAAATCTACAAATCGGCGTTATCAGATTCGCGAAATTCCAGCCATTTTGGTTTTTGCCTTTCAAAAATTTAATCACCTTGCGCTCAAATTTTCCCGGCTTTCTTATCTCTCAATAGCCGTAGTAGCTAGAAGCTGTTGGAAACTCATAGGCTAGTGCTTTAAAACTGGGGAAACCGCAACGCTCTAACCGTTCTGACGCTAGAGCGTTCCAAAGTTGAGAAAAGAAAATTCCTTTTTCTAACTTCGAAGGTATGAAGCTTCCAAATTAAAAGAGCTATAAGTTCCAATGGACAATTCTCTATCAGAAATCTTCAAATTCATCGACCAAAAAGGCAAAAGTTAAAAATGATATCTAGCGGATAAAAACCCACAGGATGGCACGGTGAAATCGGTAATTTTCGACCTTTTTTGTTTTTCTTAATTTCCTATGGCGGCAATATCTCGGATATTTGTAGTATGATCAATGAAACGTCAAATTAAAAAAAAAAATAACACAACAAGGCACTGAAGAAGAAAAAGAATAGTTCTTTATTCTTTTTTTTACGATTTTAGGCTTTAACGTTAAACTCGAAATCCATATCCTAGTAAAATAAAAGTACTAACACCTTATTCTTATCGCAACACAAAATATTTATAGCAAAACAATTACAAAGCTAATTTCCGTCAAAATTAAAACGTACAGTGAAATTTAATCAAATATACGTTAAAGGGTCTTAACTGGCAAACACACTTAAATAAACGTAAGTTATACACAGGAAGAGTATAACGGGTTGAAGGTAGTTGAGGGACTGTTTATATTTACGACGAGGACATTATTATATTCAGGTTCCGGGCTCCGGTACTGTATACGTATTCTCCTTTCCCGACGAAGGAGCGTGGAAGGGGAAATGTCTCTTTTAGTGACAATACTTCCTCGAACCCCTTTTGTTGTTCGGAAACGCCCGGCGCCGTCGGATATTGTTCGAATGCATTTCTCCTCTCCTCTGATGGTGAATAATTGGCCGAAATTTACCTGTTTTACCTCATTCGCAGACAATGCAGCTATTGTTTATCTGATAGAGGTGAAATAGGATCTTCTGCTGGATGGTGGTAATTGTAATAAGCTGAGAAAGATCATATTTAACTAACTACGTTTACGAGAATGGTATGAGAAGTATTCGTACTTGGAAACAGATGGCGCTTTATGTCCAAATCTGCCTTACCGACAATGAGTACAATTCTTTAGTCGACGTGTGTCAAAGTTTCTCGTAGTGTTGTTTTAAGAGCTGCTGAAAGTGAGCAAATTTATGTATTTGCAGAATCATGGAAAAAGCTATCGGCGAAATGGCTGCCGCGTCTGCCGACGATTGTTCAAAGACGAAATCGCATGATAACTTCAAAGCAATGTTTGGACAGCGTAGTACGAGTAAATTTCTAGGGCGTTATGTGACTGTAGATGAGACATGGACACTACATGCCAGAAACAAAAGGTCAGTCAGCAAAATGGGGTTTTCCCAGTACCAAAGAAAACGAAGGTGATTCTATCAGCCAGAAAAGTTATGGTGACGATTTCTTGGGATTTGGAAGGCATAATCTTAATTGATTATTTGAAGAAGGGATGGACAGCACTATACTGATGACCGATTCGACGCTGAACTAGAGAGAAAAAGGTCCCACCTAGCGAAGAAAAGTATTCTCTACCATCATGATAACGCCCCGGGTCACTCATCAGTAGAGCGGGCCAAATTGCGCCATCCAACAGAATCGGAATCAGGCGCAATGGCCGCTTATTGTAAATAGCGTATATGTAAGTCACAGCAGATATGTGATATTTCGAAATTAATACACAAGAGTAAAAAAATAAAAGCTGACGCAATAATAATGTTTAGTAATTAGAGCGGATATATATATATATATATATATATATATATATATATATATACTTGTAAACAGTACGTTAATGAGCCCGATATATTATCGGGTCGCTGATGATCCCGGCCTTAAACGATGAGATAGAAGAGTATACCTCAGCTCCTTCTTTAATTCTATTTGATATAAGCCAGCGCACCAAGAGAGGGGTAAAAAATTCCTATAAATTAAAAAGTTAGGTATGAACATGTCCTTATGGAACCCAGATATAACAACGGTATTATTTGGAACCCGACTGTATATTTGTTTATATCTTAGGTACGTTATGGAGCCCCGCAACGTTGCCAAACCTCTAATCCGTGTTTCTTTTTTTTCTTTTAAGCTACGATCTATCTTATGCAGCGTCCGCAAGTGGAATGCGCAACTGACTTGCGCTGTAAATGTGATTTACTTGCAATGCGTTTATTATTGAATATTTATATGTATCATTGTTGTTATGTAATATAGAAAGGTGAAATAAGGAAAACCAGAAAGAAATACATATTGGCCTTGCTTCTATATGGAATGAACTAAGATAGTGAATTACTGTTACAGTTTGTTACCTAAAAAAGAGGAAAAATCGGAAGTACTTTAAAAATTTCAATTCGAAATCATCTGAAGAAAGGACATGGGAAATGTATGGGTTGAAACAAAGCCAGATTTGAAGTCGATTTTTCCAAAATTTCCCGCCGTACATTTTCACATAATGCCTTTGAATAATTTTGCGCCAGCTAATGTGATACAGCAGCTGTTAACAAACTACCTTGCTTTTTGGAAAATGTCTAATAGCTGTTATTTTTCTTGGCTGCTATTTTTCCTTGAATTTATCATGTGTTAAACAATTTTGCACAGTGCAAAACGAATGATTAGTCCCCTCAGCACACATTGTTTCCTATCGTTATTTCGTGTCGCACCTTTAGTCTTCGTCACTGTTACTCCTCGATTCCGAATAGTCTTGTCATAGTTGTAACATTCTCCCATGTTTTTCTGGATTTTCCTGTTTTTGTTTTCATTGGTCTCCCATATTTTTTTTTCTGTTTATCTATTTGTAAGAGATGATCCCACCAATCTATAATTAATGATTACAGAATATATTGCATTCATCGCTAACCACTTTGATATTCCATTCTTACACAAACAAGTCAATACGAGCAATTGACTAATGTTACGTTTGTAGTCCATATTTTTTAGGTAAAAGACACAGAAAATAAATAATAAAAATTAAAAAACTGCATTCATTAAAAAGCTGAAATTTTTTTCACGCCTTTCTCCAGAGGAAGACGTTACATAACCCATAGAAAAAGAGTAAGCGACACATTGCATTTTTATCACCTCAATATATGGTGTATGTTTGATGTATGGTATGGTATTAAGTTATACGTCATAACAATTTAGCTTAATATTAAATTTATATCGAGTCCTTCTACATCCGTATTTCGTTTTGTCTTTTCTTGTAATTCCTAAGAGTTGTTTCCAAAGATTCTAGTTTACTCTTCATGGTTTTTATTGGTATCCCTGTGGCTACTATAAGTTAGTATTGCCCTACAAATAGTTTCAAACAGTATCATTTTAGTTGTCGCGGAAATTTTTATTTGCTTATCAACGTTCTATTCCATCGCATGATAAGTTTTCACAGTATTCCCAACTATTTTTGAATTTTCCTTTTTCAGTGGTTAACGTTACCTTTATCTTTCGGGTACTAACTCTCATTTCATGTGGTACCTTATCATATGTATTAAAATTTTGACTTCCTGTCATAATCATGATATCATCTGAACAGGCACATTCAGACACCTTGACACAAATTGATAAAGGCAAAATATGCTCAGTAAGGTCTTTTGCATTTCCCTAAGTTCAAATGTGTCGTCAACTATTCCAACCCTTTTTAAGACCGCTCGACTCTCGTCTAACCCTTGGCAATTGGCTCCCTTTCCATGTTAATTTAGATGCTGCAAATAACTTTCTGCTGTCACTCTATTATAGCTTGATATTTTCCCATTTTTGCTAAGTTCACCGCCTTCTTTACTTCCCCCTCTTTCATGTTGTTATCCTTACTTCCTGACAACCTCCCATACTCTGGTCTGGTTTTTTTGCAGTGTAGTAATTTTTGTTAACATTGTTTTCCGCCCTGCATTGTTTCACCATGCGTTTGCGCATCATTCGTAATAATTTATCTTATCCTACTTCTTCGTATACATATTCCGGCTTGTTTCCGCTTTCCAGTGTTTTTAGGCCATTTTCTACTATCCTTTCTTTACTTTCGTTTCAACTTGCTTCCTAGATTTTTCTAACCATATTTTTCAATTTCGTTTTTTATTCCTTCTATATTTCTTTTCATATTTTGATATTATTCTTTCACTCAAGTATTGCTTCCATCTTATTTTGTTCATTTTTGTTTGTTTGCTAACTTCTTTAACTATAATGTTTGTTGCTTTATAGAATTTGTTTTTAGGATCTCACATGTTTCTCTGGCAGTTTTCAGAAGATTCACTATACTTATATTTTCTTTTTCTAGCATTTCTGCGTTGGTTTCCGGTAATTCTAAGAATCTATATACTCTTTTCTCCTTCCTCAATCTATATGTTCTTATCGTTTCAGAACTAATGTCACTTTCACTCGTTCTTTTAGATTCCTCTTTATCTTTACGCTTTTTAATTTTTGCCATGAGCATGTAGTGATCGGGAAATGTCTCTGGTCCTCTCTTAATCTTCACGTCACACACTTGCCTTTTTTTTATTAAACTGTGACTTACTATGCTTCTTCTGTAATTGATGTTTGTCGAGTAATCGTATTGATTTCTTTATGATGGAAACAGGTGTTTATCACTAGGTTGTTCAAAAGGTAATATTCCATTAATTTTATACAGTTACTATTTATCTTTTCCTCCTCCTGTTGACCAATCATTCATCTGCCTTTTCATTTCTCACCTTACAATTCAAATCACCAGAAACATGAATATTAATTCTCTCAGATATCAAACTCCATCCACTTTCACATTACATACCCATTTGGTACCGTCAATAATAATTTTGTTCTAATATCGTCACTCGTTTAAAAAAATTATTCATTCCTTCCACATGTAATTCTTTAGTTATCATGTTGTTTTATTTATTTTCTACCGTTTCCGACTTATATTCGATATAGGGGGATGATTAAAACTAAGAACTTATGGAAAAAAATATGTTGATGTGTAGGTTATCTAAATTGAAATAACACAAGAATTATGCAAATCTTATAGACCTTGAAGAAGAAGAAGGTATAACTTTGATATAACACACAACTATTCAAACATAAATCACTGAGGAAGTTAAATTGTTGAAATCTGTACGGTCAAAGAAACTGACAAAATAAATAGTTTACATTATCTGATTCCACTTACCAGGGTAATAGAAATCAACTATTTCGGCCTAACAAGTATTTTAATTTATGATTACAGCGTCTATATCAAACAATCATTTGCTGAATTTACCAGCAAAGTATATTATAATTTTATTAGGAGGTAAGCTCACGAATTAGTTAAAATACAGATAGTAAAATATCGAGAACAATAACATTCAGGTTAATGATACTTATAGAGTAGAAAGTCCACCACGATATATAAATCCGCTACCAACATACAGTTATATATCAATGGTATGTTATGGAACCCAACGCAGTTGTTGCCAAATTTCGGGCTCAACAACGTCATGTTGATCTATTTGTATATACCGTATATAAAATTTGATCAGGGCGCCCCCTACATGGTCCTTCCCGGAACTATTTTGTCTATTTAATTATAGGGATAGTACGCTATGGAGCCCCCCGCGAAATTTGAAGTTTTAGGGTCTACTGACTATTTCCAGCCATTTAAAGCTGAGATACGCCTCGATACGTTGTTGAGCCCGGGGTCGGGCTCAACAACGTAATTTTGGGCTCCACAGCGACCGAATTATATATTCAACGGGCTCATCAATGACTGTTTATATGTCTATATATATATATATATATATATATGTACACGCTGAGGTGTTTTTATTTTCATTATGATTTTTTATTTGATTGAAAACGGTATGCGTTGTAAATGGGATGTAATAAGGAAATAACTGAGAAACTGAACGCTTTTTTTATTCTGTTGTACTTAATAATGTAACTGTAAATAAAGATATAATAAATAAATTCTATCCTTCTTAATAATGCGGATAGGCTTGTTTAAAAAGTTGCACCATCAGATAAGTTTCCACATTTGCCTCGGTGAAGGATGTTCGCCGAGACGAAAAAATGTTCTTATATTTCGAAAACGACCGTTCCACGTCTACCGAAGTAAGACAGGCGTAATTAAAATAATCTTTAGACTTAGTCAAGGAATCTGCAGATGCCCCATCGCACATTTGTCTTAATCTCGTGTAGTCCGGATTCTTTTTTAAAACACCATCGAACTTAGCTAAAACTCGTCCACTTGTTGCATCGTTTATACTGTGTACCAATGTACTAACTTCGTCCACGACTTGCACTGATTCTACCAACGACAATCCAGAATTTTGCAAATTTTCTATCGCGTCTACTAACCCTTTGTAATCGTTGCTACTATTCTTTAGATGTGTTTCAACAGAAATATCGAGAAATCCCTTCTGGCTCATCCTAATAGCTCTAGCTTCGGCAGGGACGAATTGCAAAATAACGGATTTGACTTCTTGAAAATGTTCATTATAATAAAAAGCGGCTTTTAACCACGTTCCCCAACGCGTAAGAATGGGCTGTGGTGGTTCTCGAATACCAGGGCATAACCTGTGGAATGCCCTAGTCCTCTTAGGACTTTTGAGAAACACTTTTTTTGTGGTTTGCTATTAATGCATCCACCTCCGGGTAACACTCTCGAATAGTTTGTGCCACAAGATGTAAAGCATGGACTTTACACGTAACATGTAAAAGTCCTTCACACTTTTCTTTAAGGGAACGGCCTACACTACACATTGTTGCTGCACCATCGCTCATGAACAACAACAGTTGACTGGTTGACACTTGAAATTTTTGTAACGTTTCGAGAACTACGGCCGTAATTGCTTTACTAGTACACTGTTTTAATCTTCTGCTGGCTAATAGAATTGCAAAATTTGGTTTAATAGGATCTAATACGCGCACTATTATATTCAAAATAGAATTTTTTTTGCAATCTGTCGTCTCATCAAGACATAGCCACAGCTGTTTATCTTTTAATTCGGCTTTAATTCGATTTTCAATGTCCTCACGTATTCGTGGAATATCTTTCCGTAACGCTGTCCGAGATGGTAGTATCCACTCGGTATTGTATATACCCCAGAATTTTCGAAATGCTTTTTTATCAAGTATACGAAGTGGTAGACCACATACCATAAACGTTAAAAGCAATTCTAATTGAAATTGACGTTGTTGTGACACACCATTTCTTTTATTTCTGTGGTGTGCGCTATTTATATGTCTTTCACAATCACGTTTGCTCCAGCACAGTAGTTTCTTTTTACAAACTTTACAGAAAATTGTACTCCCATTGTAGTGTAAATCCACAAATTCACTAAGAAATTTATTAACTTTCGTAGGTAATGGCCGTTTATTTTTAATAGTTACGTTAGACATAATCACTAAAGCGAGCACACCGACGCTTGTTTCTAGTATGCCACGAAGTGGTGCAAACGTAACATCTGCACACTCGTCATTTGTTGATGAATAGAGCGCGTCATCCGTAAATGAATAAGCGCGCTGTTAGTTCGTAGCCGTCGATGAATGAACTTTTTTTTTGTAGTGGCCCGCTGTGAACAACGCCCTATTTATCAACGAACACCCAAACTGCAGGTGTATATTTGCGCGTCTTCACGACGTAATAGACAGTGGTTTTGGTCCTCGTCCTAATAATTACATATTTAAATTACCTATGTTTACATACATATATGCGCCCGGCAGCCTGATTGCGAACCTGGCGCGTGGCGCTCTTGGCCCGCTCTACTCATCAGCAATTGCGACAGCAAAACTATAGTCCGTTTCAATTTCATTATGCAGTATTATGTTTAAACGGGATATATGTTTCTCTTACTATCTTTTATGATTTGCTAATAACGCTATCTCTATATCCGGTGGCTATGTTGCAATGTTTATGTTGGCGGTAATGACAGCAGGTAGTTTATCTTTCATTTATGTTCCGTCATACGTTAGTATTTGGCATTTCAGTCAGTTTCTTCGCGATTGTCCAATTAAAATACTTATAATTGTTGATAAGTCCATCTTTACAGAATGGCAATATTTATAAGAAGTGTCTTCAGTAGATATACTATTACATAGCGTTATTTGAATGAACTTGACCTATACAATTGTAGATTTTAACACAACAAATAGAGCCAGGCGATAAAAAACGAAGGAAAGGCGAACATTTCAGCTGTAAAGAAAAACAGATGGTTGTTAATGTCCTTAATTATTAAAAAAATCTATAAATGCCGCTGTTAAAGAAGCAAATAAAGCTTTATGTCGTTCAGAGCGTAGTGTTTATAACGTACAGAAAGAACAACAGCAAGGTCTTTTATCTAGTTCAAAGGGTAAGAAGAGGAAGGGTGCATAAATAAATGATCGACTAAATACATATGACGACAACATACAAGCACTTATTCGACGTCAAGTCCATGCCTTTTTTAGACATAAAATACCACCTACTCTAAACGCAATCCTTGCTGTTACTAATAATGATGAAAACCTTCCTAATTTTACACGGGCAACCCTACACCGGTGATTGCATGATATTGGCTTCGAATTTTACAAAGTAGGGCGGAAGAGTATTCTCATGGGGCGAGATGATATTATCAAATGGCGGCACAAATACTTACGTCACATTAATAAATTTAAAGAACAAGGTAGATATTATTTTCATTTAGCAATTTTAATAAATTGCGGCTAAATAGATCATCGATTTACATATTTTATTATTGGTTTCTCTACTTTAAAGAAGAAATATAATATACACCGACGAATCATGAATGTAGGGCATACAGTAGGTAAAGCATGGAATGATAAAGGTATTCAAAGTATTCGACAGACCCACCTTGAGTGACTCACTACTGGTTTAAAATCACACAGTGACCTTGGTCCTTATTTTGCATTAGTTCATGCAGGTTAGAGCACTGCGTGGGCCTATTTTTCACGACCCGACCCGCCCGTGGCCCGTTACAGTATGGAGTGGGCTCGCCCGTTCCGTTCATTACCTCGGCACAAGGCCCGCCAGTTAGAAAATTTATGCCCGTTTGGCCCGTCTAAATTATTTTAGCCTGTTTAAGTAATTATATCTGCATTGTCTATTTCTAAACATTTGTACATTTCCTTTAACCACAAGAAAACGTAACATAACATTGCATACATTAAAATTGTTAATACAAACGATAACGTAAAAACTAAACAGGATTTACTGCATACGTTATATCCATTCGATGTATTTAATAAAACATTCTCGGCTCGTCAGGCCCGCATAAATTCAGACCCGGCCCGGCGCGCAATGAAAAGAGACGAGGCCCGTCCGCGGGCCCGGGCGGACCGGGCTTTTCCTAGCCCGTGTAGTGCTCTAATGCCTGTTGCGAGAAAGGTTTTATTACTGGTGCTGAACTTATTTCTTTGTAAGAAAAATACCGCAGATGCCCATTAAGAAATGGATGCAGATAAGTACGAAAAGTGTTTCATTAAGCAATTGCTTCCAAATTTACCACAAAATTCGATAATTGTGCTCGATAATGCTTCGTACCATACCAGAAAGGTGGAAAAGATACCAACAACAGCATGGCGAAAGGAGCAAATCATTGACTGGCTTAACGAGAAGCAGATACCAATCGAAGATGACATGTTAAAAAGAGATTTATTGGTTCGTGTGTAACAACTTAAGCCTCATTATGATAAAAATAAAATAATAACCGGAAATAACCATATTTAATGTGGTCTAGCAAGCGTAGGTATTTATTATACCATCTTCGCAACTCTGAGTGTGAGAAAGTTCAACAATAAGTGCAGTCCAAAAAGCTCCATTTTAATAATCGTAAAGTTAAACTTAAAATTTTAAGCGGCTTGTATATTTTTCCCTTTTTTAAAAGAATTCCTTAACAGATAAAAATAAGGAAATAACTCTTTCTGTAAAAGCAGACAGTTTCCTCTTAAAATTATATTCCTTATATAAACCAGGCGTTTCAGTTTATTACAGAAAAATTATGACCCTACAAAGATGGTAATTAATTCTGTTTCTTGGAATAAATCTTCTCTGCAGGAAATACTACATCTTAATTTCTTTTTTTTTATCATGGAGTAGAAGTGATCAAAATTCATAAAACGAGAAGAACCCTTCTTTAATCCACTTAATTAATTCTGCATTTTAATATCGTTAATGTAAATCAGAAATAATAAGGGACCTAACATGCTAGAGCTATGCTGATTGCCCCCAAGCTCTTTAATTTCTTTATATGCAGTTTAAGCTTTCTCTGCTTGAATTCTGCTTTCTGAAATACTGCCTAGGCGGAGGATGATCCTGTGATTTCACCTGTATTTGCGCCAGCAGCGGATTAGAGGAATCAACAGATCTTTTAAATGTGTTCTGTGACATTTCGCGGAGGTGTTGCTCGCGTAGTTGGCTGTTTCTGACATATCAAGGAGCGTTTGCGATTATTCTAAGGATTTTATTCAGTAGGATCTCCACTTTATGAAGATTACTCGCCGCGGCGTTAACCCAGAAGAGAGCACCGTAAGTTAAAATCGGTTTCAAATACGTTGTATAAATTAATTTCTTAGTTCCCATATCGAGCATGGAATTTCGAGCCAACAGAACTGCTAGCGCGTTCCTAGCAGACGCTGATCGAACACTAGTCCCAACTAGGGATTCCAAATTTACCGACTCTTTTCAATACCGGTAATTAGGTAAATTTTACCGGCTTACCGGAAATTTACCGGTAATTTTTGTTTTCAGAAAATTTACTTATATTGCAAATAAAAAGCAGTAAATAGTAATAACAGAAATTTTATTTATAAACGTACTTAATCGTGTAACGTACGTCTCTGCTCCGGACGCCAAAATGTAACGTTCCTGCTCGCGACGGGAAAATTGTAATAACTTTCTTATTCTTAGACGCAAAATTACATTGGGCGACTGCATTTTCACACCTGCCAAGCTAGATACGATCGACTTTGCTCACTAGTGACATCTTCGGTTGATATATGGGAAATTATCGTATAAAGAATACATACCGGTTTTACTTTTCAGGTAATCTTTCTAATCGATTTGATGTTACTAAGTGATTTAGACGGGAATAAAGTATACAACATTAACTTTTCTTATTTTAAACATTAAGATCTTATACTCAGTGCACAGGGGATCTATATTATCGACTTCGTAATACAGTTTGATTTGCCGTTGCTGGGATGTCGTTAGCTGTCACGGGATTATTAACTCTCATATATCAGGTTTATAGCATGTATTTTAAGTGGCTTAATGTTTATTTACTTTTTAAAATAAAACTATTAGATGTATACCGCTTTTAGTGACCAAGAAAAGTTAAGTGAATATCGAATCGATTGATTCGGCGTGTGTGAGCAGTCTTAACCACGGGGTAGCGTTGAAAATGCCAAAGAGTCCAATTTAACAGGAAAAGGTGTAAGTACAACGACAATACTTATGCAAATCAGGCAAAATGATTGAAAAAAAAGCAAATGCTTTACTTTCTCAGTTACGAGTTCGGTCAGATTTTAGTCGGAATTTTATGTCGCGGCAAGACACTTACAACATTCTCGGTAACGGAAGATTTCACGACAAGCAACTTAAGCCACACCGTCGTGTAATATTAACATTACCTTGTCCAAACTTCATCTGACGCTGCTAACAGCCGCAGAAGGATAAAATTTGGCCAGGATCTCTCGCAGATCAAATCCACTTAGAGATGTTTCCCCGAAGCTTACGCCACAGAAGGGTTGTTTTTTTTTCGCAGATCGAGACCCACAGAAAAGACCAATGTACGCGAGTCCGGGCGCCTTTTACAATATATCGAAATTTACTCTTTTTTGCTTATCTACGTCATGTGGCCTCGCGTGTAAGCGACGCGCGCTTCTCACAAAACTCGTAACATGTGCTTATGTAATATGTACTAACCTACACCATAAATGACCACATCCATAGAGTACATTGGAGTACAACATAAATGGTTCTGGAATTTGAAATAACAATTAAAAGAAGTGAATTTACGATTTACAACAAAGATTTAAAGACTAAACAAGACAGGTAAAAATTGAAATAATAATTAGAAAGAATTAAAGTAAATTTGACGAAACGGGATGGTTCGTCATAATCTTGCATTACAAACAAATATAAATAAATGAAATTTTTTTGAAAACATATATATGAAACGTATCAAATAAACAAAAAATAATGCTTTTATTCTGAGTAAATAACAAATCTAAATAGATAACTACGTTCTAAAGAAATTAAGAAACTAGTCTAATCAAACAATTGTTCTGTACAAATTTTACGTATTTTTTGGAAATACGATCGCAAAAAGCATAGTTTATCAAGACTAGGATCCCCTAATTGTGATCTAATCTTGCTACAAATTAAACCATCTGCGAAAAAGGCTCTTTCCGATTCCAAACTTGTTGGCCGACAGGTTAGTAAAAAATCGTACTCCACTTGTGTGTATTTCCCTCTTATTTTTTGCTCTTCAAAATAATTTATTTCTTTTTTAACTACTGGTGTTAAATTTTTAATTTTACCTTGCATTAGAGTCGGTACTTGACAAGATGTCTCGGTTTAAGAGCTACAGTTTATCTTTCATAGATAGCGTAGCTATCTGACATTTAACATCCCAAGCCTTCAGAATCAGAATCACTAGTTTCTGATAATTCAGTGTTAGTATCTGCTTCGTTTTTATCGTAAATGCACTCAATTAATTCTACGATTATCTTCGTTATTGTAGATTTGTTGGTCTCAGCAGAAATTCGGTAGTCTTCTTCATTTGAATTCTTAAATTGTTACCATAAAGAACGAACTATTTGTATGAATACAATTTAATTTGCAGTAACTATTATAGCCTTTGTATGAATAAAATTATTCTTTATAAACAGTATATTTGGTAAGGTTTTATTTTATTTTCCTTTATATGCACAATTTGTATGACTTTTGAGGGTATCCTGCAACGAAATTGCTGTTCCCCAGTGTTATTTCTACACTTATTCTGTTTGTATATGTATTTAATATTCTTTCCAATTACCGTTAAAAGATCGCAAATTACCGGTCAAAATTTTGAAAGAATTTTCACAATTTATCGGTAAACTGGTATTGCAATACCTAGCCCCAACTACCGAGGAACTTCCAGCCTTTCTGGGGGCAATTTCCTTTTTCGGATAAATTTCATCGCCACACTTGAGCCTTGTGAAATCCCATAGTTAATATTGCAATTAATTGTCTTGGTAGGTTAAGTATGCAACGGCGACATCTATACTACATCTAAAACACTAAAGTGATAGTATTTAAGAAAATAACGATGAATAAAACGCCTAATAAAATCGTCGCATAAAATCCTCATCTGAATCCATTAAATATCGTATTTTTTCCGCTCGATTTGAGAAAAAAATCTTTCCTAATCGCGACCACCAAATCGTATCTCCCGCCCTCTATTATTTTCGAGGGTAAACGGCAATAAATTTGGCACTTAAAACATAGTTTTACGGCATCATTAGATCGCTACGTTAAGAACAGCATCAGGTGGTGTTCGCTAATGAATCTCGTTCGAATCTAATGGACGTGCAGCTTATGTGAACAAGACAGAGCTTCGTAATTTATTCTGCTGTCATTTCGCCTCTCACCACCCAAGGGAAAAGGTGCTACGTCAGACATCTCACAATTGTTCCTGGAGGTCATCCTTAGCTTAAGCAACATAAATTTGCGGAAGATTTGTACGTTACAAGGAACGTTTGCTCAATTTCTTGGCAATAACGAGACAAGAGTAACGCAGATAAAAAGCGTGTTAGTAAGAGAGTAATGGCAGAAGTGTGCAGTCTGAAATCCATTTACAATTGTTCGCAAAATCCAGGCTATTACTTACAGATCATTTCTCGGACCAACAAGCAAACACAATACGATCACAAAAAACGTAACCTGCATGTGTTTTGAATTACTCTTCATGTTGGTTACAACTACATCTGACAGGTATGTTTCACATTTTGCAGTATCGTCTTGATTTGTGTCAAAAAATAGTTCGTTGTGTTTTTAGGTAGGTCGCAAACCCGGTAGTGGTAGATTCAAGAAAAAAACTGCTGAAACTATTGCGGATATGATAGATAGTTTTTACAGGAAACTAATATGTAATATGCTACTTCTAAGCATATTCTTAGAAAGGGTTTCAGGAAATATCCATGTACAATTCATGTTATGCAAGGACTCTAGCCAATTGATCGCGTATTGGGAGTGCAATAGTGCAATTGGTTTGAAAATCACATGAATTATAATAATATCCTTGATGAATCCTTCTTCTCAGACGAAGTTTAATGCTTTTATTAACAAAAGACCATGTGTAGTTAGTCCAGTGAAAACCCTATGTCGTGATACAGAAACCATTGTATTCTGAAATAGTAGGTGTTTGGATAGCGGCTTCATGGAGAAGAATTATCGTCCATAATTTTTTCATCAAACGGGAAACGCAGAAAGATATAAAAACTAATTGCAAGATGACGAACAACACAACAAAACCTAAAATATTCTTTCCGAAAAGCACAGTTTCTTTCTTTTGCCTTGCAACCTATAAAACCAGCACCCACCAGGGTTCTTCTTATAGTAACTGCACTAATTGGTCTCCTCATTTCTCATTGCAATGCAGCATAAATGTTTGAATGACTTGCATTTCCCCTTCTGCCAGTTCTAGGTTTATTAGTGTGTATATAGGTCACTTTCAAACGTTTTATCACATATTAGATTGCACTCCGCGAATATTTAACATTTTTGGGAATTTCCACCTGAGACTTACCCAGTTCATATAAAAGCCAGATCTTAAAATGTTGGTTAAGGCCCAGTTCGCTTCGTTTCGACATTTTGTAAGATTGAAAACAGTAAGCAGTTACGTAGGAATATCCGAAAAACAACAGCGATTCAGAAGAGATAGATCCACCTTAGACGCCATCTTTACAGTCAGAGAAGTGGTGGAGAAATCTATAGAATATGGAAAAACCGTTTTCATATGTTTTATAGACCTTACCAAGGCATTTGACAGGGTGAGACTAAGTGATATCACTAACATCTCAAAAGGGAAACATACACCAGAAACTATAATAAAAGTAATTAAGCAACTTAGCTCCACTCAAATATTAGTCAATTAACAATTAACAAGAGAAATTCCAACACCAACCGGAATCAGGCAAGGAGATTCGTGAAGCCCGATCCTGTTTAACACCACTATGGATTGAATCATAAACCATGTTAGAGCCTCTGGACGAGGATATAGATTACCAATGGGAGAGATTAAGATTTTATGCTATGCTGATGATGCCGTGATTATGGCAGAGAGTGAAGATAATTTACAACGACTTCTATACACATTCCTCACAAAGGCTGGAACTTTCAACATGCGGGTGTCTATTTCAAAAACAAAATCACTCGTCATTGCTAAGGAACCGGTAAGGTGTAGAAAACCAGCCAATAGAACAAATCATGGCCTGCAACTACCTAGGCGTACAAATTTAAGCAAATCAAAACAGAGTACAAGAAGTTAGAAATCAAGCAAACAAGAGAGGCGGAATAGTTGGTGCACTGCGAAATGTAGTATGGAACAATAGCTTCATGAGCAAGCAGGCTAAAACCAGGATTTATAAAACATGCGTCCGACCAGTCATAACATACGCTATAGAGGCAAGAGCAGACAATAAGCGTACAAAATCCATTTTACGAACAGAAATGAAAATACATTGAGAGACACCGCGAAGGACAGAAAGAGATGGAAAACAGGCATTCAGCAATGGGCCTCCATGGCCTGTTAATGTTTTATATCATATCATACATTGAGAGACAAAAGAAGAAACACGGACGTAAGGAATGAATGTCAAATACAGGATATAGTCAGATGGGGATGACAATGGAGAAGAGCCTGGAATGACTACATCAACATCAGAAGAACAACGAGTCAATTGGAATACACAGGCCCAAGGCCTAACTTAAGAGGAAGAAGAAGAAGAAGAAGAAGAAAACAGTAATTCAGAGCTTAGAAATCAGTAAAAGGAGTGTTAGAAAACTGCGTGGGATTATGTTTTCGACTTTCTTACTTGCTTAATTACTTAATCCTAAGCCTTGGGTTCTAAGGTTTGAATGGAGTTGAATTTATGTTTTTCTGTACTATTCCTAAGCATCTCCGTCATCTAATCAGAAATGAGCTGTTCCTTGACCTTAGTCTTGTCCTTATCTCGTTTGCTACCACAGTTAACAATTTGGGATTGCTGATGGATGAAGATTTGCGATTCCAAAAACATATACCGTTGTTGTTGAAGATTTGATCTGAAGGGAACGGTATATAAGTTCTATAATTAAGTCACCCGTAAACGAGCTGTAAATTTCATATACACATTTATCATTATTACATTTCTTGTTAATTATTACATTTGTTCTTTTCAAATCATTTTAACACATTTTCACTTTATTTCATTTCTTTTTGTTTTGTTTTGTTTTGTCATTTTAGTTAAGTTATCGATCTTTCGGATCAAATGTCCTAAATTCATTTTCGTTATCGTAAATGTATTTTTTGAGGTCATTGCTACTATATATTGTAATATTCGATATTTACTACGTCAACATCTACTGTCAATCTCAGAACGTGTAGGGTATTCAGGTTAGCCACCCGTTGGTAATGAAAAGTCCCTCTTGCGGGTAAAAATGTAATTTTCCAAGTCACCATTTCTCCCCACGCCAACTGGCCTTGGAGTGCGGACATTATATAATAAATATAAGTCCAAACAACGACGATCGTAGGGTAACACGGACAAATCCACTCTTCTGTGTATTCTTCTAATCTCGTAAATCGTCAAAATTAATGTAAAAGTCATCTAAAACAGACAACAGGGTAGATTGAAAGGTATTTCAAACATCGTTTCATAATAAACTAAACGGATACTCTAAAACTGTGGCACTGGAACACTGAAACAGTTCACTAAAACCCTTACCACAACACTTAATTCGTACTGGACGCACGTTTCGATAGCCAAGCTATCATCATCAGCAGCAAGACTGAACTGTTCAGTCAGTTCAGTCTTGCTGCTGATGATGATAGCTTGGCTATCGAAACGTGCGTCCAGTACGAATTAAGTGTTGTGGTAAGGGTTTTAGTGAACTGTTTCATCGTTTCATAAATTAAATCTTTGTCCGAACGTTATTATGTAAATCGTTAGTAAAATTTCACGTTTAAACCTTGTCAGTCGGAATTTAAGCATAGAGTCATCTAAAATTCAGTCAGCTGGTAGCGTTACTGCATTCTTTTATGGCTATTTCTATAAATAACTTTCTTTCATCGAAAGGCATCAGAAAATTTATATCTGGACACAATTCATCAAAATTTGCTGTGGAATGAAACAATCATCTTTCGCGATTAAGAAAAAATAAAGGAAGATAGGGACGCCAGAAATTTAATCAATTATGATTCAGCTTTCGTCAAATCAACTTGTGTTTTGACTACGATACCAATTTAAAGTGTTCGACATTGAAGTTACAGTATAATTTTAAAGAAGAAAAGGTTAAAGGTTAGAGCAGGCAGATTACTGTAGAGGTTATTATATACATAGTGTTTATATGACATCAGTTTTATTCGAATTCAAGATTAGTTTATTTTTAATTCTAAAGTTCGTTCATTTCAATTTATTTAATTCAAAATTCACAAGAAAATTGCCCAAAGAGTATTTAGGAATACTCCCGATCCCACTAAGAATTTAGAAATTTAGATTAATTTACAAAATTTCAAAATTTCCCCAAAATTCCACTGAGAAATACATACACAATGCCTTACTCATGCAAATTTACTTTTAAGCCTTTTTTTATGGTTAAGGTTTTGTATATATTTTTTGTTTTTTGCATCCCCTCTTATAGGTTTCCTACTGGCGCCCAATTCCAATTTTACTATACACTTTATTACACCTGCAACTCTTCTCCAACGAAAACGAACATCTGCGGACTTGTAACTTGTAGGGACCGCCTCCAAAACGTTACAACCTGAATAGATGTGTTGTAACAGTGCTTTTGTGTGTACTGGAATAGTTGGAGATTTGATGAACTTTAATACAATTCTAGGAACTTCTTCCTTCAATTCAGCAGGTGTTACGAATGACCTACTGGAATGATGACCTCCGCAACTAATTGTAATGTTCCGTCGTCTCCAGATCTTCTTGACAGAGACGATAAAATTCATCTTCAGCTTTCACTAGTTTATGTAAGCTGTAAGTGTTGTTTCAAGGCGGCATGACCTATCAATAAGCCTACCGGTAATCTGAGATCTCTTGTGCTAAAAGATGGCGCTGCGTTTGCTGTCATTGGCAAGTGTAAAATGAATGCTTTCGCTTGATTTTTCTTAAATTTCCTAACTTTCGATTTTATAGACCAGAGTGAGTATTTAGATCTAGGAAATGTATATTAACTGCTTGTTTATCCAGCTTATAAAGCTTTTCATTTCCCTTGATCAGGGTTTTTGCGTCCCAATTACCTTAGATACTTTACACATTGGTGAATTCTTTTTGGAGTACTTGTATGGTTTACTGAACTTTCAAAAAAAGTTTTCTTTTCCTCCTTGAGCTTAATACAGACGAAGATGCACCAGGAACGTAATAGATTTTTTAATTTTTTTATTTTTTTAATTTTTTTTTTATTATTTTTTATTTTTTTATATAAGCTTCATTCGCGCGGGGTATTTTCCATCTTCGCGTTTCTTCCGTGTTCAGAAACGTTGCATACGAAGCTGCAACGAGAGCTTTTCCACAGGATCAATATTCCTTGCTTGATTAAGCATTCTATATACCTACACATGTTTCCGTTTTGCATATCACGTAGGATACTTTCGCCCGAAAAAATTCCATCTATTTATGCAACGACGTATTGTCGCCGCGTGATGGATGCACCTCCGATGTTATCACGCTTAGACGAGCTCGAAAAATTTTGTTTTCTAGGCGCAATACGCGCATAAGCGGTAAGTAATTCCGGACGAGAGAATATCGAGTACACATACCGGTGTAAGTGACGCTTATTGATTCGAACAAATGTATCGATCAGCGATATGTCATGTATGACAGGCGGGCTGTGTGTTTCGGCGTGTTTCTCTTGCATCGGAACGCAACTTTGGTATCGCATCGATACAGGATAATGTTGACAATCGTGTCGGTGTACACGTGCGCGCAAACATATGTTCGATGCAAACACGCGTCTGCCACACCGTATCTGATAGCTCGCTCTTTGAAAATTGAGTTGGTTATAGCAACTTTATAGACACACAGACGTACGCATGTCAATATAGTCGACGGTACCGTACGGTGAACAAATCGTTTTGTGTGTTGTTTGTTTACATTGTTTCGGAACGCAATCGCAACAAGAAGAAACGTAAACAAATGCCATGAAACGCGGGAGATAGCTTTGGTTTAGTGGGTTTAATTTAATAATAACGGTAAAGATTATCAAATGTGCGGAATTTATTTTTTCTAAAAAAGCGAAGGTAAATATGAAAATGATTTACTGGATTTAGATGTACTTTATTTTGTTTTGGAAAAAGTAAAAAGGGAGAAAGCATTCACACATGTCTGCCCGATTGTTAACGGTTTTCAAATGAACTTGAAATTTGAATGAAAAGCTTAAAACCTAATTGTTGTAATTGGAAGTTATTGTAATTGGAGATAGGTGCTATAAGTTCTCGGCCCGACAGGCTTACACAGGTTCGAGCGTGTTTAAACTCCGTTGCGTCATAGTTGCTCATGTGCGAAGCCTATACCATATATATTACGGCTCGAAGAGTAGTTGTTTTTAGTAGCCAGCCAGACAACGTGACTAGTGCATGAAAATGTCTCAGGTGACGAAAATTGAGTACCGCGCTGTCATTAATTTTTTAATAAAAGAAGGGAGTACGCCTAATCACATTAAACAACGTTTAGACGGCGTTTATGGTGATTTATCTCCTTCATATTCCATTGTAAAAATGTGGGCTAAATGTTTCCGTTTGGGGAATCAAATCAAGAATCTCTTGTAGATGGTGAGCACCCCGGTCGGCTAATTGAACTGATAACGCCTTAAAACATTTCAATTATTGAAGAAATGGTATTAGCAGATCGCCGTGTGATAATGAAGGAATCAGCAGTGATGTCTAACGTTTCTGAAACAGTATTCGCCCAATTCTCCATAACCATTTGGGTATGAATAAGATTACTGCAAGATGGGTACCGCATCTTCTTTCTGCTCTCCAATGTGAACGTCGGGTCGAATGTGCGCGACTCGATTTTCGAGTCCATTGTCACAGGAGATGAAACAATGGTTCTGTATTATGATCCTCTATCCAAAAAGGAATCGATGGAATGGCGGCGATGAACCTCGTCCTAGAAAGCTGTAATACAACACTTTGAGGGAAAAACTTTAGATTATTATAGTATAGAATTATTAATTGATCGTGGAATAAATGTATTGAAGTTAGGGGAGATGTAAGGGAGATAATATATTTCCAAATGTTCTTAAGGAAGCAATAGTACATCCGATAGATAAGAAGGGTAGCCCTAGCGTTATAAGTAATTGTCGCCCCATTTCAGGATTGTCATCATTTTCAAAGATCTTTGAAAAAGTGATATACAATAGGTTTTTATAATTTTTTCAAAAAAATAGTGTTATTGTCAATATGGTTATCACGTGGTTCTAAGCTGTCGAGATGACGACCAGGTTTCAAAAAATGTAACTCTTTTAAATTTTCACCGGTATTTCGCTTTTATTTAAAGCTTCATCAGGGTCAATAAATGAGTTGAGTAGATAGACCGAACTTGCAAACCAAAATTCTTTCCTTTACGATGTACATTTGAGAAGCGGTGATTGATGAATTCATCAATCACTGCTTTTAAATTCATTGCTATTAACAGTAATCATTTTCTCTTGGTTGTAATTGTATTTTGTTTGAGCTTACAATTCATAGTCTTACAGATTATCATTTACTACCTTTTTTTTTAATTCTATATTTGCATAATTCTCAGAATTTTGATTTATATAAAAATTTAATTTTTGTAACGTCAGGAATATTTTAAGACAGTTAATTTATGTTTATTAATTATGTCATTTATCCTTTGGTCGGTTTAAAACCGGAAAGCTTTTATCTATCTTAGATCAGAATTTCTTACAAGGAATGTTTGCATTTTGTAAACCGTAGCGCGTTGGCCATAGCGATCGGTAATTTTTTTAACGTTACTATTGTGACTTCCGATAAGCTTTAACCCGAGAAGTACTCTGGTCCAATTTTAATACTCGCATATACTTTTCTTTATGAAATATTGACTTTTTTTTGTAATCGTACCTGATGTGTGACATTAAAGGAGTACTCCTTTAACGTTAAATTTGTGGGTTTTTGTCTTCATCCAATTTTTCCCTTTTCCCCTTATAATTTCTAATCACTATCTCACAGGATCCTGTTTATCCCGATCGCCTGACAGGGTTATTTCAAGCAGGTGGCGCTTACATAAAGTTAAATTGTCTTGGTGAGTATGTTGAACCACTCCCTCGCCGACGAGCAGGCTGGCACCCTGAATGAAGGATTCACTAGTCATTAAATTATTAAATATTCGGGGGGAAAGTTGTTGTGTCCTTTTGTTATTTTGGATTCTTTCATTTTATTTAATTCCTTTTGTAATTTCAAGGCGCTAGAACGTAGCAGGTATACCAGGAAAATGTATTCAAATTAGTGATTCGTTGATAACTTGTACGCACGAAGAATATCTAATTTAGATATTCCCCATGCGTACAAGTTATCATCTACTTCGTATATATACGATTTGATTTATTGAAATGCCATTACCTTCCACAGGACACACTGAGGAGCCGAAAACGGCGAAACGCGTCTGTGTATGGTGGATAGGCGATGGCTTTTACAACTTCAAATAATTACTGGTCATTTAAATTCAAAATGATAAACAAAATTGGATATACGTAAAGTTAAATTGTCCACTGGATAATAAATTAACTTGTAAGTTAAATTTATGAAGTTGTTCAATTAAATCAATACAAAATTTACTGAAGGAAAACTAAAATTACTTAAAAGTGTTCATCAGTACACATACAAGTGCAATAAACAACTAATGTAGGCAAAGAACTAAACTGGGGAACAGCAATTTCGTTGTCTTAAATCTGTGACGTATTTTCAACCAACTTTTGACCTCTGGATCCAAAAATAACCGCAGTTTTTGTCAATCACCCAATGCTTCTCACGAGCTCTGCTGTCCCACGTACACAACAAGCAGGGATACTTGGTATATCCGCGTTGCTGGCCAAGAAGGAAACTAACCATTTTAAGGTCAACACAAATGATCCATTGGTGCATGAGGTATTGCAACAAAGCAATGACTCTCTTTACGTCTTCATATTCTTCACTCAAACGAACTGAATGGCCTATCGGGATTGAACGAAATAAATTTCCATTGTGGAGGAGAACAAACTTCAAGCTCCGCTTGGAGCTATCGATAAACAGTCGCCATTCAGTTGCGTTATAGGCTGAAATTCCCAACTCTTTCATTAAACCATGTACGTTATGGCAATACACAAATCCATCATCACTTCGAAAGTATTGTAGAAACGCACTTTCTCTTGATCGAAAATAGAATACCCTAGCTCCCTTTCCAAGCAAGTTTTTCTCGTGCAGTCTTGATGCTAAGAGCTCTGAAGCTTTTTTTGGATAGTCCCAAATCTCGTATCAAATCATTCAACTCATGCTGGTCAAATCCATTACGAACGAAATCATCTTTAATTTCAAAATCTTCATCGTTGGGGTCACTTTGAGCTTCACCAGACTCGTATTGCCGTATTTACAAAGAGGGTAATTCATTGAAAACTGGCACTGGGATTTCGGCTGAATGAGGCATTGGGCGTATAGCTGATGGTAAACTAGGATACTCTATTTTACATTTGTTTTTCTTGTTATATCCTAACGTTTTCACTATATAAAAGTAACAATCACTTGAATGATCTCTGGGCTCTCGCCAAATCATAGGTATACCAAATGGAAGTTTATCACGTGTGCCCTTGGTCCACATCCGTAAACCCTCATCACACTGCTTACACACTTTGTGAGGGGCCCATGATTTATCTTGATCACCAATTTTCACTTTAAAATAAGCAAAATAGATTTGCCTGACAAATATACTGATGTTTGTCCTTTGACTGGGAATGCTAAAACTGCCACATGTGTAACAAAACATCGGGGTTGTTTAAGTACTTACGACGTGAACTAGCAGAGGTAGACATAAGGAAAAGTCTCAGTTCATGTATAAATAAACACTAAAAACTGCTAACCTTGTATATAAACAAGAACTCAGACTCCTCGTCGGAATGGGGTGCACCGTTTCAGAGCGACACATAACGTCTCACTACAGCATCTCAGGCGTAACTGAGCAAGTCCAGACAGGTATAAATCTCTCGCTGTTCTCCTATACGTTATTCACCCGGCGCCCATCGGAGAAGATTTGTGTCAGCCAATAGGAGAGCAATAGTGCTTCCTATGATGCACGCTCGATTTCGCGGAGATTCTCATAAGGTGTAGAGATAAAACTTGACGTGGTAGAAGAAAACTAACTACAGTTTTGAAACCAGCATGCCTAACTAACTATAAAACAGCTCAAAAACCAAACTCAACAGAAATTGTGTTACAAATTGTTCCCCAGTGTTATCCGCACTTCGTATTGGTCAAATCGCAATACGTTTACAACAAGCTAAATTCATTAAATTTCTAACGTGAATGATGAAATTTAACCAAAAATCAATTAAATGTGTGCGATGATCATAAACTGTGATACCGATTGTAACAATGGTACAAGGAATGAATTATTAATTGAATTGTAAAGAACACGAGCGGCAATAATGTTGAACCGACAAAATAGATGAAACCTGTTCTATTTTTTTCGCCGACTCGACTATCGGCTAGCAAGAAATTCTGTCTTCGGTGCTACATCTAAACCTTAAAACAAGCTCGGTCATATGAGACTTCTCTATAAATTGTTTCCGTCAAGCTACTTTAAACAATAATTTTCTCTATTTCTTACATCAAAAATTAGGTTGTCACGAGGTAAACGCAAGCCCCCAGGAGGTGGAAGAAGAAGAACGAGAGGTATCGATTCGTTCAATCACCGACACGACGATGGCAAGCCCAAACTTCCCAATAACAATATCTATGAACGCTCTGATTCCCCAGAGGTGATTCCGATCGCGTCCTCTACTTAAAAAGTTTTTAAACTCCCCTACATTGTTTACCTTATAATTAGTTCGCTGTTTATTGATCTCATTATGGTAAGGTATCGAAGTCTCTGCCTCTATTAAATAAATTTCGAGAAGGTTTTATAACTTGAAGAGAAATAAAGTATGTTAGCCGAGGGGGTATTACATCCCTTCTTTGCGGGAAGTTTTTTTATTGATTAATAAAATAATGGCCTAAAGATGGCGGATGTACACTCTCATCATAAATTTCTACGCGTGGAAGTAAAAAATAATAAAAAACTATTAATAATTTTTCACCCTAATAATAATAATCGTACCTCAACGCAGCTAATAAGTGCAAGGCATCAAATATCTTGGGACTGCCGATGTTATCACACACGTTTGGTTGCATTAAATGGAATATTGATGAACTACAGGCAATTGACCGCCAAACGAGAAAGATCATAACGAGAAATAGAAGCCTACACTCGAATGCCTCCATACAAAGGATTTACTTACCCAGAAAAGAGGGCGGTAGAGGGCTACTAGGTGTAGAATACATGCATAACAGAGCAATCATAACAACGGCATGCAAAATAGAGAAGACGAAAGACCCATTCCTATTTGTTAAAACACACGAAACCATCGGAAAAGCGGCTACTTTATATAGTACAGCAATAAGAGTCGCAAAACAATACAAATTAATTTTAGACCCAACATCTCAAAGATCAAGTAGAGATAGTGTGGAAAATTGGCCACTGAATAAAATTAAGCTACGAGTAAAAGAAGAAATAAACAAAATTATGAAGCAAAACCATCTGGATAAAGCTATGTACTCACAATTCTACAGAAGCATACAGCAACAAGGACTATCTGAGGCACTACTTTGAGATTGAAGGTTATATTATGGGATGCCAAGATGGAGTCTACGGAAGCCTAGTATACCGTAAAATGATCATGAAACAACCGTTACATGGCACTAGATGCCGCGCCTGCAAAAAAGACGAAAAGACAACGATGCATTTACTCGCAGCGTGCTCCAGATACGCTCCCACTCAATGCACGATATGGCGCTCCGTGTGCTGTACTACCATATGCGCTTCACACATGGAGTAGATCATGAAAAAATCCCACCGTATAAGGGGAAGATCATTCCATCGGTGGTTTTCAACGATAAGGTGAAGATCTTTTAGAACTTTCCCTTCGCGACCACCGTCCAGATAAATACTAACAAGCCAGACATGGTAGTCCTGGAAGAACCAAATAAAAAGATGTTTGTTATCGAAATGTCCTGTCCAGCAGAACATAACATCGCGGAAAAAGAAATAGAGAAAATAAATAACTAACATATCCGGAGTATAAGATTTGCTTTGTTACACTAATAATTAGGGTATGCGACGGTATAAAGGAGACCATCGTTGAAGGTATACGAAAACTGAATATGCCCACGACCACTGCGCGAAACAGTCCATCTTATGCAAAAATATGTCATCTTGGGCTCCCTTAGGCTCATGACACCAGCCACCCCATACCTTAGGGCCGGACCACTTCATGAGCAAATCCTACTAACCATAGGATGCACTTGAAGTAACATCACGGGCTCCTGTATTTCGCGAGCTGCAGGAGCCCAACATACACTCCGCCTTCAGAGACGACACAGATGCCACGAGCGACCACAACATAACAAACTGTAACTTACGTTTTATCTTAATTATCACACTTATATGCACCTTCAATAAATAGCTAACAGAGAAAGGGGAGGGGTACGGATGCGCCTTCGCTCTGCGGGAGCGCATCTGTGCCTTATCTCGCGTGAGGTCTCCCGGCATACTTGCTTAGCTTGCTGGACATGGATGCTGGGATAAGGTGGACGGAAGGAGGGAATAAATAAATAAAAAAAAAATAATAATACATTTATATTTGTAAAAAAATCATTGTCAAAATATAATTTTGTGTATATAGGGCACATTGTCAATAATATAAATTATATAAAATGAAAAATAAGGTTAAGAACAATAAAAAATATTACAAACAACAACGGGTAAATAAATAATTAACGAACAGAACACTTACAAATTTAAATAACAAGGAATTACTTGATATCATAAAACTTCCACTCCAGAAGCATTGCCTTAACCTTAAAATTAATACTTTTATCAGATAAATCCTTTAGTTCTTCAGACACTTTGTTGTATTTATTCCCCAGTGGTCAATTTCCTTCTGGGAAAACGCCAATCTGTGATACGGCACTCTAATTTCATTTCTTCAACTGGTTTGGTAACTGTGATAGTTTTTGTTTACGAGAAATGCTTCCTTGCTCTGGTGAACATAGGTGGCCAAAATAAATGCCAATGGAAGATGAGAATCTTTTCTCTTTTAGAATATGTTCTGCAGCTATCTTTAAATTCTGGGTTGCACAGGATTCTAACGGCCCTTTTTTCTAATAAAAAAATTCTCTGTGAAGTCCCCCAGTAGAGGAGAACGTAACACATTAAAAAGTGAAAATTTGTAAAATATGCTGACCTCCCTGCATCATATGTGGGTATATGTTTTAGCCTCTTTATAGCAAAGAGAGCGGATGACAGCTTGCTGGCTAGATCTTCAATGTGTTGAAACTAAGTCAGACGAGCATCAATTGAAATACCCAGGAAAGTTATCGCTGCGAAATGGCCCGAATAAGTCGTGGAGAAGACTAGATTTTGTGTCTTGTCAATATTTACTTTTAATTTGTTTGCAGAAACCAATCTTTAGCATCCTTAATGGCATCTTTTGATTTTTGACGGAGTTCGTTGAGATCGATATGTCGCAGTAAGAGCGAAATATGATCTGCATACGTACAAATCTCAACCCCATCAACATTAGCTGGAAGATCGTTGATGTATATATATATAATAAAGAGCAGTGGATTAAGAATACAGCCTTGGGGAACTCCACACCTCATGCTCATTCACTGAAGTTGCAAAATGATTCCATTTCATCAATTGTAGTTGATCTGTCAAGTAAGATCTAAGTGAGGTTAGGGACTAACCTTTTATTCCATGATATTCTATATTTAGGAGAGCATGACATATGATCGACAGAAAGCTTTGTAAATGAGATCGACGATGCGTAATATGCCAATTGTGGTTGAAGGTCCTTTTCTGTACCCATGTTGGTTTGGAGTAATACAGTGCTGGCTTTCAAGTAGCACATAAACCTCCACGCTATCGCTTGCTGGAATACATTTGACATTGCTGGTAAAATACTGATAGGGCGGATTGCCAAATTGGATGTCTATCATTCAAATAGTGCTTTTATTGGAAATCCAACATTTATTTCCATGAGAGTACTACTTCGGTCTCAGAGAGGAATAGGCTGTATTAAGGAATGAGTTGACAATCCAGAAACAATGCGTCAAATCGTCGCTAGAAAACTAAGCGTCTCGATCCTATTTGGTTTTTAGTAAAAGCATCGACCTTAATAATTTATTTCGTTCAACCTTCAGATGGCGTGTCCAGTTCGCGTTCGACCGAAGGAAAATAAAATCAGAAGAAAAAGTGGGAGATCAAACGCGAAAAGAATACACTGGAAACAATATTGAAATAAAATGGACCAATTTCCTAAATCTAATATAATCCCCTATTCATCGTCGGACAAGATCATTTCGAGATTTAAAATTCTCGATGTCTCTTTTTTTTTAACAGTCGCTCGACGAACTGGCTTGGAGATTTAAAGGCGAATCTTTTTATGGATCTTTCTCTTAACTTCTCTCGTAAAATAAATACCTACTAAACGAGACAAGAAAGCAGGGTATACACACACATAGACACACAGGGAATCTTCGAGTTAATGTCGCATCTTTTCCACTCTTCACTATTCTTTTCCGTGCTTATCTACCCTTTTGCGAAGCTCTGGAAATGGTTTTCATTCAATACTATCTTTGCTTTACCTTCGTTTAAACTTAGAAAGCAAAGAATGAATCAGAAGTATGTGGAGGATGACTCAACGGTTTATTAAAGTCCATTTATTCTCCAAACAGAGATGAAATTTAAATTATTTAAGTCATTTAACTTTGTGCGATAGGCAATAGCAAACTTAGAAAATTTTAGGTAACCGCCTAATTAGAAAACAACTTTTGGTAACTGTTTTAACAACGTAAATAATACGAATTGAAGATATTTTTAATTCATATTATTAATACAAAGCATATTTAAGCTGCAGGTTGTGGGCGAGTGGTTCTGGGCAATATCTGCAATATTGCCTTTTTAAAATCAAGTGTTCCGCAAGGATCAATCGTGGGTCCTTTATTACTTTCAATTTACACATCGCAATACTTTTATTTTTCGCGATTTAATAGTAAATTTCACATGTATGCGGATGACATGCAATTATTCCCCTTAACATTAATGTTTTAGCGCCGCGCGTGTTCATATGATCACAGTAAATGAGTGCCTAAAGAAAAAATTGTAGCAGGCAAATTTTACTGAAATTTGTCCGCTTATCTGTTTGAAACGGTTGTTTATGTTACGCCCTTATGCGTTCTATATGCATTTTGCCCTTTATTTATTTCGTTAGTTTTGTGTGAATTATGGAAGTGGCCACACAAGTTATTTTATTGTTATTGAGGGAGCTGCCGATATAAATTCTAAGTACATTTATTTTTTTGTGTTTATTAATTTAACCAGCTTCTTGTATAACATGCAGGTAGTTATACAAATTAGTATAACGTATAATAAAATAGCCCATACTAATTAAATTAATAGTGAAGCATCTATTTTTCGAAATAACTGAAGAAGGCTTAAAATCAAATATATGAAAGTTCCCAGGAAGATATTCTATTTTGCAATAAGTACATTAACGTAATTAAATTAGTAGAGAAGCATCTATTTTTCGAAATAACTGAGAAAGGCTTACAATTAAATGCATGAAAGTTGGCAGAAAGATATTCTGTTTTAAAATATAAAATACCCATTAAAATTTTCGATTTTTGTTAACATTTTGAAATTCATTTAATATTAGGTCTTAATTATTTTGGGTCATTGTATTTGTGTTTATCTTGCGTCCTGTTGGAGCATTTCTTCGAAAATGAAATTGCTTCAAATTTAATCAATTTATTCCGCCATTTTACTGCGGACGGTGTAGGAAAGTTCACGGAATTATTAATTATAAATCTACTATATTTAGTATTCCCTACGAAAATAAAGACTCCACTTGACCAACGCATTATTTATCTACATTTACGGGTTCATAGAAAATAGGGTTTTTTAGGAATTTGAAATATATTTTATTTTTTGAAATATATGTCTACATAATATACGTATTTTTACATATGTATACATTTTTTACATATAGTATTGCTGTGCCCTCTGTCTTCGCCTCGAGAGGGGGTTGTTGTCCGTCTCGGGTTATTGGTATCGAGGGCTGTTCGGTTGATTTTTCTATGTCGCTCTTCTTTGGCTGTTTTTTTCCTTCTTATGTTCGCGTTCGTGTTTTATATTTAGATGTTGTTTTTTAAAACCCTTTGTTTTATGTTTTTTTTGAAGTTGGTGTAGTTTTTGTTTTTTATATCTAGTTCTATTTTGTTGTATTGTCTTATTGTTTCTGTTGTCAGGTTTTGTGTGTACTTCTTCTGTCTTGTTCTTTCTGTTCTTAGGTGCAAATGTTGTCTGGTATTGTGTGTGTGGATTTGTTTGCTTTTTGAGAATTTGATATTGGTTTTTATTATTTTTTTATTTTGTATAATCAGAGTAAGTTATTTAGTGTTATCATTTGTTGTATGTTAGGTTCTTGTGTCATGCTGTATACTTCATTGGTTGGGGTTTTTTTGTCTAATGAGTAGAGTATTTTTAGGATTTTGTTCTGCTGTCGTTGTATGGTATTTATGTTTCTTTTAGTTGTGTTGCTCCATATGCTTATTAGATAGTTGTTTCTTGATGTGAATATTGCGTGGTATACTGGTTTTCTCATGTTTTTTGGGAGGATGTTCCGTAGTTTATTTAGTGCCGCTATGGTTTTTGTGTTGGCCTTTACTAGTTGGTTTATGTGCTTGTCCCATTTTAGGTTGTTTGGTATTGTTATTCCCAGGTATTTAATATGTTGCACTTCGTCTATTTCTTGGTCTTTGATCTTTATCCTGAATTTGTATCTTTGTTTTGTTGGTGTGAAGATCACGTACTTAGTTTTGTCTTGGTTTATCGTTAATAAGTTGTTGTAGCACCAGTCTTCTATTTTCTTGACGTCTTCATTTATGTTGTTTTGTAAGGTCTTTTGTTTTGTTCCTGTGTATATTAGGCATATGTCATCTGCATACGCGAAGATTTTTCCTTTGAATGCTATTTCTAAGAGGTCGTTTGTGTATAGGATATATAATATTGGTGGTAGGTTTCCGCCTTGAGGTATTCCGTATTCGGTGTATATAAATTAATTAATTTCTTGGCTTATGTACGACCTAATGTAACGAAATATGCCAAAAGGAACTCTCGGAAGATCGAGGTATTTTTCGGTACTAATCGCGAAATCATAGAATGTTCGCCATATTTGAAGATAGCGTCGCAAGCTTTCCCGTATCTATTCTTAAGGTATCCGACAGAGCGAAAAGATCCGACATTATCTTATTAAATAAATTTTTATAGAATACTTGCAATAAAAGTGGACTAATTATCGTAGTAACACACCCAAATCAAAATATTTATTATTACAAACTATACAAGGAGAAATGTCCTGCGTGTTTCGTATGGTCACCCTAAGCAAATGTATAGCTACTCCTCAAGGAAATGCTATGCTTCTAAAATTTAAGGTAGCTACAAAACACAACCAATCTGACAAATGTTGCATAATTCCTTATAAAATAAGAATGCTACTATTGTTTATTACTAATATTACTATTACGCTATTTCCAAATTGAATTCTCGTCTTGACACTGTGCCAGCAAACGAAATAAGCTCTTCATTTCAAGCGGACATACTCTCCCGTGTTGGACGAGTCTCGATACACCGGTAAACGTATTTATCTATTTTCCTTGACTTGTTCCTGTCCGATCGCAATATTTTTCAATTCTTGTCCAACTCCCCAGAGTGAACACTTATCTACTTCCTGTTCCGTATTTTCTTTATCTAAACTGGTGGTCTAAGTGGCGCTTTGAGATTCACGTTCCAGTCAGATAAAGAAATCTTGAGGACTTATGTCGTAATCCAAGGATTTTTGTGTCCTGTTCCTGTCTTAGAGATGGTTTATTTACTTTAACTTTTCTTAAATTATATCCTTATAAAATCCGTTGTCAGATATTGATAGCAATATAACAAAATTACATTTATTTTTGCTAGTATTTAAAATGCGTCTATTGTTGTTTGGGAAAAAATTCATTTTAAACTTATTATAGGTTATTCTACGTTGTCTTCCTTAACCCTAGGATGCATAACACGGGCCTCGGAAGCCCAGCGTGGTATTCTAAGCTTCATAACTTCTTTATCTTTAAATTCATTTCTTCTGGGCCTTGTCTATGCCTCAACTGAATCTTCCTGTTGCTATTTCCAATTTATAAGCAAATCCATTTTAGATATTTGAATTCTACCGCGTATTTACATTTCTTGGGCCTCGTAGGCCCGGTTTATTTTTGATTGATAATCGTTTATATTTACATCCAAAACGGTCTTCGTTTAACTAATTTGTTGCTTTGGAATGTGATGAAGTTTTATCGGAAGAGAGTGAAACGTCTGGAATTGAAGAACCCGGTCAAGATTCATTAGAAGCCAATTCAGACTCTTCAAACTCACAGTCTGAAGAAGATGTAGCTACAGCGGAGTTGTTGAGTTGTTGAGTGTTTCACTTCTCCATCCGGCATCCATTGGAATAAAGTTCCGCCAAGCTCTACGAAAACTGCAAAACGTAACGTACTGCGTTTAGCCCCACCAGGTGTAAAGACTAAAGCAGTGTCCTGTGATACACCTGAAAATGCTTTCAAATGTTTTATTACAAGAACGATTTTAAAAGAAGTCAAGTGCACAAACCTTGAAGCTCGAAGAGTAACCTCAGTAAAAGACAAAGGATAGGTAGATATTGATGTGATGGAGCTGAATGCTTTCTTAGATTTGCTGATACAAGCTGGTGTGGAAAGAAACTGAAACGTACCGATAAGAGAACTGTTTTCTTCTGATAAATGTAATCCTATTTATCAAGCTACTATGGGAATTAATCGGTTTGAAGATATTAGACGGTACCTGCGTTTTGATGACAAAAGAACTCGTGATTTTCGCCTACAGACCGATAGATTAGCTCCGATATCGTATATATGGAACTTATTTTTACAACAAGGCAGGTCTTTGGTGCTAAACGAAAGTGTTACCATTGACGAGCAGTTACTCTCGTATAGAGGGAGATGTTCATTTATTCAATATATGCCAAATAAACCCTCAAAATACGGTATCAAGATTTTCTGGATGTGTGAATCAGAATCAGGATTTGCAATTGATAGAATGGTATATACCGGACGACGACCCAATCAACCTATGCATACAAATCTTGCTTCTGAAGTAGTGCAAACCTTAGTACGCAGAATCCACTTCTCTGGACTAAATGTTACAATGGACAACTTCTGTACATTCCATTGGCTAAATGTACATTAGAAAAGAACCTAACAGTGGTTGGAACACTAAGAAAAAATAAGAGAGAAATATCAAATGAAATAAGAGATGCAAAGAACAAACCGATCTACTCTTCTACATTTGCCTTTTATGTCAAAATGGCTATGGTTGGTTACATTCCTAAGAAAAACAAGTCAGTCATTTTGCTCAGCACCATGCACAATGACATGTCTGTGAGTGAAAATGTTAAGCAGAAACCGGAATTAATACTTTATTATAACAAGCCCAAAGGGAGAGTAGACGTAATGGATCAAAAACAGTTCAACTATACATGTAAAAGGCAAACGAAGCGTTGGCCTATGGTGCTTTTTTCTAATATGATCGAAATTGCAGCACTAAATGCATTTATTATATTTTCCACATTGAAACCTGATTATCATAGGAACACACGCTATACGACTATTTTGGAAGGAATTAGCTGAGCAATTGGTAATACCGCATATGATAAGGAGGTAAAAAAATTCGAAAATACCAAGAAATTGAATAAATTGTATGAACAAATTTATTAACATTGAAAAAACTGCGACTGATGCCGTTACAAATAAAAGGAAAAGATGTATGATGTGTCCCTCTAGTTTAGACAGAAAAAACAAACTATGTAGTTAGTGAAAAGTGTCGCAATAATGCGTGCAACGAACATAGTGTAAGAATTTGTAAAAATTGTTACTTTTGAACAAGTATTTACATTTATAAGAGCTGTAATCTTTAGTTAGAGGTTTTGCTTAATTATTTAAGATTTTTACACGCACAAATAAATGATTTAAATATATTTCATGTTCTTAGATATTTTTAACAGAATAGAAAAACAACCGGGCCTGAGAGACCCGAGAAATGTTAATCTGTATATCCGAACACCCATGCATCCTAGGGTTAACACAGGTATTCATCATATCATCCTCGTACTACTTAATGCAAACTGAAGATAGGTATTTACCATCTTTATCCTATCTCCATTAGCAGAATCTACATAGCTTTGAAGATACATTTACTAGCTGCAATGCATAAACTAAAGCTACCTTTGATCGCGTTTATCGTTTTGACATCTTGGCTAGTATCTAAGAAGAAGATGCAAGGAATCGATCCTCGCGTCTTCTCCGTCTCTCGCACGTTTTGTTAGGCGCATTATTACCGAGTTTAATAAGCGTAAACTGAAGGCAAACTTTTCCACGTTGCAGTAAATCATTATACCGGTATAATTGAACTGTAATGGTTGGGCGCTTTATTTAAGTCGCTATTCAAGATGCGTTTGAGTAGCGAACGATAGAACACTAGCAAATTGAGACAAAGGTTTTGCTCTTGTCACACATCAAGACAATCGTGGCGTTGTTACGTTTTAAGGAAATAGTTGCCTGCGGAATACAGCGTTATTATGGTGTCTTCGAATTTTAAATGTTAGCAAGGAATACGCTTGCATTGGACTAATTACCTAATCATTTCAAATGTATCTACAAAATCGAGGGATATCGTAATAAGCCCTTCGACAAAGTTATCCCCTAATGTAAAGCTTAAATTCTTGGAATAGTTAATGCCTTAACTAACTAATAATTAGAGTTGTTCACTAGCGCCAACGGGCAGTGGCGGAGGTTCGATACAACCCTCAGTATAACTGCGAGTCTCAACCAGATCTGTTGTGTATACATATACGCTGCCGTAAATACTATTTCGTAGTTCTACGTTCGTTTTAAAAATGTTGCCTACGTCGCAAAAACGACCAATGTTGGACAAAGTTACTGAATTTAAATTTAAATTATGATGGCGTTAAAATTCAATATGTAGTTTGTAATATCCCTTTAATGTGTTGGTCCAAAAAGGATTGTCTACATCACGTAAATAGTAAACAGTATTCTTAAAAAAAAATTGCACACGACACTATGACAAATTTTAATTTTAATTTATGTGTTACCTTTATTGCATGTAATCTACCGTTTAATTTACTAGACAAGGAAGCATTTGAAATAAATATTTGGACTGCAAATTACCAAGTCGGGCATCGTTACAAAGAATTGTGCCATCTGCTCTATTTATTACTGACTTTGACAATTATTCGTTTAGTGACAAGAAATCTATTGATATGTGAAATTAAAAATCAACCTGCTTGAGAATGTTTCCAAAATATGTTTGATTTCAAAAATAATGAATTCATTTCATACTTTACTCTACACCACACTATGGTGTTATCTTTATTGTTATGTTTTCTCCAGGCACATGACAAATTTTGCAATTGTAAGCAAATTTTTGCCGTATTTCAAAAACTAAAGCGAACTTATCATGTTCCAATCTTGCATTCCTTGTAGACCTGAGATCGAATCTGAGATATCGCATGATTTCTCTAAATTTGTTTCTAGACATCGTTTGACTAAAATACGATATTCCCCACTTTTTAGGCCACAAGGAATCTAAGGATTCCTCCCTTTACGTATCAAACTGGGACTAATGAAAAATTTCGTCAAAGCAATGGACAAAAACGGTCGCGGATTCGCGTATTTGAGGAATAAGTTCCCCAGAATCAGTGATGCGAAAGTAAAGGAGGGTATATTTGTAGGACCCCAGATCAGGGACTTGTTTCGAGACGAAAAATTCGATATAGAGCTGAATTTGGATAACGTTTTATTGCTATTTTAATTCTGGCATTTTAATGTTTTATATTATTGATCCTTTATTATTAAAAGAAAAGTTAATGAAACTCAACTTACAGGAAATAATCAAAGTCACAACATATTTTCAAGAATTTACCTTTTAACAACAATTTTTGTCAAAAACATGCAAAACGTCATCTACATTGCAATCAAGCCATCGAAATTTACAATGTCGTTTGTAAAATCACATACAATGAGAATAATTTACTGCATTATGTACGGACACGTTGGATAATTTTAAACAACGTAAGTGCAATTAAGAATGTGGAGAGAAATAATATGTATTTCAAAAAAAATAATAAATAAATGCTTTATTTTAAGAAAATGAAACTATTGATTTATGAATAGAGTAACCAAAACTTGCGGACTCGCATAGGCGTCGGTATTACGAGTTAATATAAGAATACGAAAAATTCATCAATAAACTTACTTGCTAATTATTCAACAAATTAGAGGCACCAGGATGTGAACTACTGTAAACTTGCATCATTGCATATGTTTCCACAGTTACTTCTTTAAACCTTGCGCGTCGACAAGAAAAAATACTCTTATACATAGAAAACGATCTCTCCACATCTAAGGAAGTTACATTTGCATGTGGAAACTGTTTTTCAAAATCACTTAAAAGTTCACTATTCTTACACTTATTATAAACGGCCTCTAAAGTATTAAAATCGGGATTTTTCCTTAAAACATCTGCCAACTTTTGACTAGCGCATAATCCTGGCGTATCATTTAATGTGTGTAATTTATTTTTTACACTCTCCACTATGTCTAATGATTCCTGCAATGACAATTCAGTACATTGTAGTTTTCTGATGGCATCTAGTAATACCGTATAATTGGTACATATTGTTGTTAAATCTTCTAAAAGTTGAGGAATTTGAAATTCTCTTTGACTTTCTCTAATTGCTTTGGATTCATTCCGATTAAATCGCATTATAACTGATTGAATTTGTTGAAAATGGATCAAATAGTAAGAAGCTGCTGTTAGCCAAGTACCCCATCGCGTTAAAATTGGTTCAGGAGGTTCTGGAATACCTGGACAAAATTTACGAAATTCTTTTAAACGTTTAGGAGATTTACGAAACACTGCTTTAATACTTCCAATCATCCGATCAACGTTTCCGTAATGTTGTCGAACAACTTCACCAACTAAATGCAAAGCATGCAGCACGCAGGTTATATGTGTTAAGTTAGGAAATATATGTTTTAAGGATCGCCCAACACTTAACATCGTTGCTGCACTATCTGTCACAATCATCGCAACTTGATCTTGGGCAATTTTAAATTTTTTCAAAGCGTTCATTATCACTTTTTGAATATTGATTTATGACATGTTTCAGGTAATATGGCCAGGGACTGTATACATAGTTCTATTAAACGGAGAAAAAAAGACGCCAAGGAAATACATATGCCTTTGATTTAAAACATATTTTGTTATTATTGTATTGGGGATGATTGAAAGAGTAATTGTCTTGAATTGAAGCGGACAGTCTTTATACAAGTGAACGTTTCTCTGCGTGCAGGATGTTATTAAAACTTTCTTTATTTGGTCTGAATTCGCAATAAGTCAACGTGATATTTAATATCCATTCTTTCTTCCCATTTGACATTGAAAATATATCACCATTATATTCTGCCACAGCTCACAAGGAAGCTTAATACCCCTTATCTCGTCTTCTTTGCCGAAGGTCAATGTCTGTCCACATCAAACACGCTAACTTTATACGATCGTACACTTGTCGAAACCTGTTGACCGATCGACTGAGACTGCTTGACTGACTGCTTCTTCTTGTTCTTTATTCTTTACCATGGTCGTCGTTGTCTTCTTTTACGCCCTTGCGGTTACTTTTTACGAGGATCGTCCGAATCGTTCGATCATCGCGCTCAGGAACACGTTCCAGCATCGAACACACCGTCGAAATTGGACCGTAAAACTTGCGAACAAGTGACTCAAATTGCATTAGATGCACCGGAAGTGAAAAGGGATTATTTAATTTCCCCGGAGGGTTTTTACGAACCGACAGTTCGCGCTGGTTTAAGGAAAGATTCGTCGTTGCGAATATGAAGATTATGTGAAGTAGGTGAGGAACGACTGCTAAAATGTCAATCAAAATACGTGTTCTACAAGTGAGATATGTATACAGGGTATGCTACGATGAGCGTCGGCTAAAAGTATAAGGGGAAGAGAGAAATATGAAAATTTACGTACAAAAATTATCTTTTAAAACTAGCTCAATCGAAATATTTTCAACTGCCGGTATCTCTCTCTTATACCGGAAGTAGCCATCAACATCCCTATTTTAAATGGAACGCTACCCTTTTTATGTCAAATTTGGATTCTGTGTTAAATTTTAAAATTATTTTATGCAACGTACCCTATCCCTAGAATCCGCTCTTAAAGAGATATTGCAACTTTTCGAAAACGTTTGACAGATGTGGTGCATCACAAGTTTTAAAATAACTTACAAATTGTAATACGCCAAAAAAATTATTCTGCTTTCTGGTAATGTTTATGAAACGATGTTTCTATAGTAACAGATAAATTTGCTATATTATACAGGGTGTGCCAGTAGGGAAGGAAAAACCTCAGAGATATTTAAATTGAGAAATTTCGGTTTTTTTTTTTAATAGCAACTCCTAATTTTCTAAGCGGTATTAGATTCTGCCGTATGGCAAAAAACAAGGTGGTACGATAGGCGTATAGGCAAAACTCATATCCCGGTTATAAATACACATTATTTTTTATATTGATATTTCCCGTTTATGTTGGTATTTCCTGTTTTTATTGTTATATAAAAAGACAATGTTTTTCGCTGTTTACGAACATATTTTATAAATTAGCAAACAAAACATTATTTTCATTATGTTAAAACTACTCGCCGCAGAGCGCAGAAGCTGGAGAATTATACCTAATAACGACTGATAAAACTATTTTTGTTGGGAGAACTACCGGACAGCCGTAAGGATAGAGTAAAGGACGAGCGGGTCGATATGGGGAAGTTATGCATGGCTAACCGTTATCTAGACATTTAATAATGACACTGGGGAACAATTTGTAACACAATTTCTGTTGAGTTTAGTTTTTGAGCTGTTTTATAGTTAATTAAGCATACTGGTTTCAAAACTGTAGTTAGTTTTCTTCTACCACGTCAAGTTTTATCTCTGCACCTTATGAGAATGTGACCACTCTCCGCGAAATCGAGCATGGATCATAGGAAGCACTATTGCTCCCCTATTGGCTGACACAAACCTTCTCCGATGGGCGCCGGGCGAATGACGTATAGGAGAACAGCGAGAGGTTTATACTTGTCTGGACTTGTTCAGTTACGCCTGAGATACTGTAGTGAGACGTTGTGTGTCGGTTTGAAACCGTGCACCCCATTCCGACGAGGAGTCTGAGTTCTTGTTTATATACAAGGTTAGCAGTGTTTAGTGTTTATTTATATATGAACTGAAACTTTTCCTTATGTCTACCTCTGCTAGTTCACGTCGTAAGTGCTTAAACAGCCCCGATTCGTTTTGTTACATATGTAGCAGTTTTAGCATTCTCAGTCAAAGGAGAAACATCAGTACATTTGTCAGGCAAGTCTATTTTGCCTATTTTAAAGTGAAAACTGGTGATCAAGGTAAATCATGGGCCTCTCACAATGTGTGTAAGCAGTGTGTTGAGGGTTTACGGATGTGGACCAAGGGAACACGTGATAAACTTCCATTTGGAATATCTATGATTTGGCGAGAGCTCAGAGATCATTAAAGTGATTGTTACATTTGTATAGTGAAAACGTCAGGATATAACAAGAAAAACAAATGTAAAATAGAGTATCCTAGTTTACCATCAGCTATACGCCCAGTGCCTCATTCAGCCGAAATCCCAGTGCCAGTTTTCACCCTCTTTCACCCTCTTTGGAAATAGGGAAATACGAGTCTGGTGAAGATCAAAGTAACCCCAACGATGAAGATTTTGAAATTAAAGATGATTCCGTTCGTAATGGGTTTGACCAGCATGAGTTGAATGATTTGGTACGAGATTTGGGACTATCCAAAAAAGCTTCAGAGCTCTTAGCATCAAGACTGCACGAGAAAAACTTGCTTGAAAAGGAGGCTAAGGTATCCTATTTTCGATCAAGAGAAAGTGCGTTTCTACAATACTTTCGAAGTGATGATGGATTTGTGTATTGCCATAACGTACATGGTTTAATGGAAGAGTTGGGAATTGCAGCCTATAACGCAACTGAATGGCGACTGTTTATCGATAGCTCAAAGCGGAGCTTGAAGTGTGTTCCCCTCCACAATGGAAATTTATTTGGTTCGGTCCCGATAGGCCATTCAGTTCGTTTGAGTGAAGAATATGAAGACATAAAGAGAGTCATTGATTTGTTGCAATACCACATGCACCAATGGATCATTTGTGTTGACGTTAAAATGGTTCGCTTCCTTCTTGGCCAGCAACGCGGATATACCAAGCGAGAATGTCCACAAATTAAACATTCCAGAAAAAGCTATAAGCGAAACTTTTTGTCTTAATATGTAATTACCGTTCAATAAAAAAACAACTATTTGTATGAACACAATTTAACTTGCAGTAACTATTATAGCCTTTGTATGAATAAAATTATTCTTTATAAACAGTATATTTGATAAGTTTTTACTTTATTTTCCTTTATATGCACAATTTGTATGACTTTTGAGGGTATCCTGTAGCTTAAAAAGTTGACGTGATTGACAAAAACTGCGGTTATTTTTGGATCCAGAGGCCAAAAGTTAGTTGAAAACATGTCACAGATTTTAGACAATGAAATTGCTGTTCCCCAGTGTGCTGGCTTTTAATGTATTTCGTACTATTTTCAAATGCCTCTCCTCAATTCACTTTAACTTTGTTTAACATTCTCTATACGCATCCAGTTTAATTTTTATAACTGAGGTGATTTCAGATTTTTGCGAAATACCTTAGCCTTCTCTAGCACCTGATATTTTAAACGCCTTCCGTGCTGGAGTAATGATTCTAATTTTATTCGATTGAGTATTTCTTGGAATTTTCAGCAATATATTGAAAAGTTTTACTATGCGTTGCTGATATTTTTTTCTTGGCCCTTTTCCAAAGAAGATTCAATTCCTTCGAAAACAGTACTAAAGTTATGGTAGGTAGTTAATTATCCAAACCATAAATTTGGTAGTTAATAAACTTACATTCTAAGTTCACAGCAAATCAATTTTTTATCGTTAATTGTAAAACAAACGCTCTCATACCCTTGATATTCTAATTGTGATGAGATTAACCCAACACGAGAGTAATCTAAACTTGTTGACGCATATTTTAACGAAATTTTTTAGCACCGTGATAACACCAAACCGTAAAAAGTTATTCGAAAAGCGCGTCGCGGTTTTGGAAACTATGTGTGTAGGTGAATCCACAAACACTCGCCGGCGCATCCACCAAAATCGGAGAATTCACAGCCGACTACTAACTGAACAAAATGCGAATTCACTAGGCTATAGAAAGAGACAACAGACATATGACCACGACATACAAGCATTTATACATACGCATACGCAAAAAACAAAAAGCAAACGCATAAATCAAAAGCAAAGTCTTTTTGATGTGCTACTGACAGAGTTTGTTCCTTTTAACTCTTTAAAGCAACGGGAAAAACTTGGCGTGCCTCGGTTAAATGTTAAAAGTCATCCCCATAGACGCATCACGTTGAAGGCTTCTGCGAACTCGTCAACTCTCGTATTTGAAACAGAGAGAGGATTCTGACGAGTACTTGACGATAAAAGACGCTCGCCCTCTGAAGAGGTTTGTATGTGCGCGTGTGATACGTGTGTCTGATCTCGAGCCGTGTGTGAGCCGCTTCTGCGGTGACGCTTTCGCAGAATCTTATTGGTTTAGTTTAGGGTGAATTTAGGATTTAGGATAATGTAGCAGCGACGGTGGTTGTGGTGGTGATGATGGGGGTAGTAGTTTGGCGTGCGTAAGCTATTTGAATAAGTTACCTCGAAAAGATCAAATCGGTATTGGATTTGCGGAATGTGGGGAATTAGTTAAAGAAATTACTACATGCATATATTTATCTGTAGTGTAATAGATCACATAAATTATTATTTTTTCTTTGAAATATGTATTTCACGAATTTAGACACCCCCACAGCCATTTCATGTTCTCAAATGACTGACACAATTACACCTCACTTGTTGTTCGTAAGAAAAGTGACAGTGATATGGAACGAACTCAGATTGTAATGGAAGGTCCTGTTCGAATAGATATTGACTTTTATAGCTGATAGTAGCCGCCGATTTGGATAATACAATTATAAAGAAGACACTACCAAATGGTGAAAAACAAAGTAGGCGTTGTATGATTTATTCACAATCAAAAGATGCTGTTTTTTGTTTCGTCTGTAGACTGTTCCACGGCGAGAGTGTAAATTTTGGTCCTTGTAAAGGAGTGCGTAACTGGAAGACCGACAATCCCACAAAGACTCTTTGTTAAAGTGGCTAACTTCGGAGCATGGACTTAAAAGGAATACCACTTGTAGGTTCTGCGACGCAGAGTCGGATTCAAACCGAACAACAGCGCTGCAGAGATACTACCGCTCATAAGTATGTATTTAGGAAATACATTCCAGCATTATTGAATAGTACGCTAATATTCAGTAAGATTCACTTAAATTCATATAATAATATAGATCTATTTACTTCTTTTGTTTGTATGAGAGGTAATACCGTCAAAAAAGCGCAGGTAGTAGCAACAACAAAGAGCGTATTTCTTGAAGTAATATTTTTAAATTACGGTCAGTTATCGTTCCATGTTAATAGCGACAACATCTCTTAACGAATAGTGTTTATAATTTCGTTTAAAATTTTAACACATGCCGAAAAGGAAAGAAATTAGTATTGAAACGCGTGTTGTGATAGTAGCACAACATAACTTAGGCATAAGCAATCGTCAAATTGCTAGAAACTTACATTTAAATCCATCTACTGTTGATTATAACATCAAAAAATACAGTGAAAGTGGCAGTTTTCTAAATAAAGTACGAAGTGGTAAACCAAAAGCGACAATATCAGCTCAAGATATTCCAATCCGGCAAGCGAAATAGAAGAGAACCAGCTCCAGAAATCGCCGCAGAAACCAATACTGTACTTTCGAAAGCGATTAGCGTGTCCACGGCTGTCGCCGTCTGCAAAAAGCCACCCTTCACGGACGAATTGCGATGCGTAAACCTTTGCTTCGCCAAATTAATAAGAAAAAGGCGTTACAATGGGCACGTGAATATCGAAATTGGACCGTAGAAGATTGGAGCAAGGAATTTTCGGTTCGCAAAGACGAGTGTTTGTAAGAAGATTTGTAAGTGAACGTACACTAGAGCAATGCACAGTCTCTACAAACGCTTACAAACGCATCTTAGAGAAAAATGCAATACCTTCTGGTGTAAGAATTATGGGTCAGGATTTTGTATTCCAACAAGATAATGACCCAAAACACACTTCAAAATTATGCAAGCAATATTTAGAACAGCTGGAAGAGGAATGGACACTAACAATCACGAAATTGTCACCTCAAGCCCGGACTTGAATTCCATCAGGTTATTATGGAAAAAACTTGATCGAGAAGTAAGAAAAACTGTTCCAACTTCAGGAGATGACATGTGGAGCAAATTACAGGCAGCATGGGCTCGAATAATTCCGGAAACATTGTTAAAATTAATTGCAAGAATGCCCCGATTATGCGACGTAATCATTAAAAGTAAAGGAGGTCACATAGGCGAATCTAAAATTTAGGTCAAATAAATAATTTTAATTGTTAAAGTTGTATATTTGTGTTCAGTTAAATGCGAAAGAGTATGGGGGTCGTTAGGAACTAACACGTGGTTCTAAACTGTGCGGATGACGACCAAGGTTTCAAAAAATGTAACTTTTTTAAATTTTCACCAATATTTCGCTTTTATTTAAAGCTTCATCAGAGTCAATAGATGAGTTGAGTAGATAGACCGAACTTGCGAATTAAAATTCTTTCTTTTACGATGTACATTTGAAAAGCGGTGATTGATGACTCATCAATCACGGCTTTTCAAATGAAAATTTCTCTGAAATTTGAGTTGCCCAAATACTTATGAGTAGTAATTTTAGAAAGGTTGATGGTTATTGTTCAGTTTTTAGCTTGTCATAATTTGGCTTTCAGGCGACACACAGAAGAATTATTTCGTGATTGCAGTAAATCCAGTGACAATTTAACAGTTTGCTTTATCTAATAAACAATTCTATTCGGATCCTCAACATTTGCTGGGGCTAGGCTGGTATCCAGGTCTTCCTTAGAATCAACGGGGCTCCATTTACTAGATGCTATCCTCAATATGGACTCTGTTTGCTATTCGTACAACATGACGACGAGGTAGTGGGCCGCCTTGAAGGATTTCGATGAGGCACGTCGCCTCGTTTTCTCAGCAATATCTCGTTCGGTATTCCCAGGTTGTCTCGCAACTGTTGATTCCGGGGAAACCATGGCACATCAGTAATCATAGGAAGTATTTGGTTTCGCAGGGTCTCTAATTTCTTCAAGCGGCTGGGAGCCACCTTTGACCATGCCAGCGCACTATAGGCTATGATTGGGAGCAGACACGTGATGTAGCTTGGCTGCGATATCCAGCTGACCTCTCCGGTATATTAGTGGTAGCAGCGAATTCCTGTCTCTCACAAACTTCGTTCTAACTCGATTAATGTGTGAAGCTTAGGTAAATCTTTTGTCCAACGTGACTCCCAAAGAGACAACGGAGTCCTTCCACTCAATTTTGGTCATTGGTGGTCGCTTCTTCAGGTGGAGGCCTTCTTCGGTCGTTGAATCAGATGGCCACACTCTTTGACTCGTTTATCTTCAGGCCCCCTCCCAGTCTACAGTCTCCTAACAATAAGGCGTTCGCGCTAACTGGAGCAATAAATCACCGTATCATCGGCATAGATTGAAAGGTGAACTTTGGGATATGTAGGAACGTCATAGGTATATGGTAAACAGTACAGGACAAAGTAGGGATCCCTGTGGGACACCAGAACTAATCGGCCGCGTAGAAGATATTTCACCAACCCTTTCAGTTCTATTCTTGCGTACATTAGTGACATAAAAATCCATTCAAACATCTCGACTGCATTGAAATTGAATGTTGATAGATGTTGTATGATCACTATACTACCTTTAGAACAAATTCAGCGCAGATTTTTTTAAGTTTACCTTATTTCAAAGATTGTGGTGTCTAACCCGTTAAGGGTATATCACAGAACGTTATGCTATTACGATTTGAAAAGGGAGCCTTGAGCAAGGGAAGAAAGACGATGTGCAAAAACTTTCTTGATTGAAAACGCAAGATTTATAATTAGCAAGAGTGATAACAGATCTTTTGATGCAAAGCACTTTGAAAGAAAATATTTTTGGATGATATTTAATTTGGGTTTAAGTGGTTTGTAAAAAGCTATTAATGAGTCGTTAAATTTCTTGTTTCAATTGCCTAAAAATGCTTTTCATTCGATAATATTCGACGTTCTTTATTGAGTACAATTTCATGCATCATTTTTACTAATGAATTTGCATTTTTCACAAAAGATTCCACGAACTTGCCAAGAAAAAAAACATAGGGCATACTAGTAACTGTTGGCATTTCATCGATAATCCCTTCTCGGAAATGATTATTGGAAAGGTTTACGTCAATTGAACACTTGCAAACCTCCAGCAAAAAATACACTCTCGAATATACGATTAGATTTTCAAACGGAACGCTTACGAACTCGCGAAGGCTGTGTAAGTGTATACACGCGAAATTCTTGCGGGGGTGATACGGCTGCCGGGAGCACCGCCCTAAAACGCCAGCTGTGTGCTCAAGAATCGATCTCACGAACACGAAACTGGGTCCAGGACCGGGACATACACATCTGCCTCCCTCGCCGCTCGTATTATCCCTCTTTCTCGCTTTTCGTCTCTCTTGCGTCCGCTCTCTCTCCTTCAAACACGCTCTAGAGGGCTCTCCCGTCATTATCTCTCCTCTATAGCCCTCTCGTATCCTCACAGTCGAGTCGTTCCGCTTTGCGTTCATTCATTCTTGTTGCAGTCAGTGATTTATATCATCCCCGCATCAATCATGGTCCGTAATACTTTTTTCTTTACTTCCCGATACGAAATTGTTCGCTCTCCACCCTCGCCGAGGCGCTGCTTGCTTCCAATGGCGGCTCGTTGACAAAGAAGCCAGCGGCCCCCCCAATTATAACGAAGTAAAATAAGGAGAATATTTGAATTAGGCAATTTGTATAGATTAAATGTATTTTAATTTATATAAAAGATTTCAACTTATAGATATCCTTCCAGTGTGTAATATATGCTAAGGTTTACCGTTCAGCGTCGCCACCAAGTGTCATTGAAGTTGCAATCATTTCTGACAGATTCTTTATCAAATTTTTCTTGACAGCTTCACTACTGTGAACACTTTGAGCACTTTATGTGAAACGACTAATTCTCATCGTTAGTTCTATGTTCGACACCACACTTTTTTAGTTGATTTTTTACATTTCCATCAAAAATTGAAGTAAACATATGTTACATTACTGAATTCTGAAAAGATGTTCTTTTCAAAAACCATCACCCCCTTCCTATTAAAAAAAATCAAGTTGTCCTTGGATCTCAAAAACAAATGAAGGTACAATGAAGAAACTTGAAATTAATAAGTTTAGCTTATTAATTTTTGAGGTATTTAGTCGTTTCTAAACTTTTTGGTCACTCTTTAAAAAAAAGCAGAATTATTTTTGTCCATCCATTGAAGATACTCACGAGCCGCTACTGTTTCCTTCTTAGCATCATGGTTGTCTCTCCGGTTTAGAGTTGTGTGTCGCTCTCGTCGAAATCCTTCGATATTACGTACCGATTCGGATCGTCCTCCATCCTGCTTCCTCAGTCAGGGCTTTTTTTGTTTCCTTTTCCTCTCCTCTTCTTTTACTTTCGGCGCGATGATCCGAAATAAAATTAATAGCGGGGCTCGCTGCTCTGCCATTTAGAAGTCTTCAGCATGCCAGGGGAGCTTGTTGTCGTGATTAACAGTAGCGGATTACAATCAGCGCTGAGATGCAGAGGAGGAATATGAATAATATTTCGTGCATGGCGACAATTCATTAGGTTTTGGGACGCAGAACTAGAAATTAATGTTATTCGTTTCGAGGGAAGAAAAATTAACGTTTCGTAAATGGAGGTAGCATTTTTGTAATCGTTAATTGTGACAATAAAATTATTTTCGTCATCGTCTTTCGTCCCAAGCCTTTGCCTTTGTTGTATTATAATTGAACTAATCTAATCTTGTTTTTAATATGTTGTGTTTGTCCAGTTTACAAGATTTTAAATTTACTGACTTCAACCATAATACAAGCAATCCAATAGTTGTTGAAAATTATATAGAGACATCAGAGAACTCGCCCTGAAATAGCTTTTTAAAAATTTTAATATAATTTAAAATTAGTTCATCGTGTGCAAAACTTTAATCCTTCTATGTAAACAACAGGGTACTGGAGATCTTCTGATTGTGCCGTGATACTTCACTTACTATGCCTTAAAAATTTGCAAAATGGAAGTCTATTACACCCTGTATTTGGCAAAACCTTATTAACTTCATCAATGGCAAATATAACGACCACATCTCACGGATTCCTTCCTCACGAAACGTAACAAAAAAGAAATCGAATTTCAAATAACGACCCACTACCTCAACGTCTTTATAGCGCACGTTAAAATTCAAATTAGCCAAGCATCCCGAAAGAGCAAACGCCAAACTTCCCCAAAGCGCCTTACGATCGGGTATCATCATCAGAAAAAGCGAATATCAAAGCAAACACGACATATCATCGAATAATAAAGACCATCCACGCTTATTTTTTAACTTTCCCAATACACCCTTGTACACGACTTGTATATACGCCTAAAACGAAAGTTGAGGGGATCGTGCTTATCTGTTCCATTCGGTAAGCGAAGGTGTGGGGAAATAGAAGGAAAATGAGATAAAACATGAAGCGTGCGATATTAACAATCATGAACGGAGCTCGTACAATTAATTAGAAAACAAACCCGGAAAAGAGATGAGCTAACAAGCCTACGAATCGCGTGCGTTGTGTGCGTTACTACCACTAGAGGCCCTTTAAAATAATTAATACTTTTCCAACGTGAAGGTATCCATTCGAAATAATCCTTACGCTGACCGTTTGCGAAGATAGGACAATTTAATTATGCAGTATTAGGTACGCATCAGCACAACCGTGCCAACCAAAATATATATGTGTATGTCGAGTACATGCTTGACCCAAAGGAACATACTTTTAGGTATACAGATTGCACGACTTTTGAAGGCGGTATGCTACACTTTAAAACTGTTCAACACACTTGCTTGAACAGAAATTTTACTGATCTTTCTAGTGAACTAAAAAGATAAAGGGATGATTTGGGGAATAGTCTCAGCGCACCACGCAAATTATTAATTAACTCGGAACAGCTGTTTCGAAGACATGTGGGTCTTCATTTGCAGCCGCATACAAGAAAAAAATGATGTTCCTTTGATCCGATGGCCGATGTTTGTTAAAGTCGTCCTGACAGGCCCCAAGGACGTGAAACGTCTTTTCGAGCCTTGTCCTTTCCTTCACCCATTGTTACATCTAATACGGTGAAGCTCGTTCAAGGATAGTTTTTGTTTACCGGAACTTTACGTAGAGTGGTATAATAGGCAATGATACCAATATTTAATTAATGAAAAAAAAAGTATAAAATGTCAAGTAAACTGTACCTTCCTCTTTAAATTCCTTGGTGTTTTGTAAGCCTTTGTGCTTATACGAATAATATCATCTCGTTCGATGAGTATACTTTTCCTTTTTTTATCCCTTTCAAGCCTAATGGATCGATATGTCCCAAGAACATTTTTAAACGTTCTATTGGGTTATAATATCCCGAAACGAGCCGTGTCCGTCTTTTCAATGCATTCACGTGGTATTACCGATGTGCTCTCCACTAGAGAATACATAACCTTGCTTTTAGTGCAGTTTTATGTACACGTGTTCGAGCATTTAACTGTTTTTAAGACTTTTTCAAGTGTTTTGAATATAGTTTTTGGAGAATGTCATACAAGTAAGTCCTGCAGATTGATACATTTTGTATAGGGAAATGTTTGCAGTTTGAGAAGATGAGATATAATGAAAAACAGTAATATGTGTATTTGGTATGATATGTCCCAGTTAGTCTCAATAGATTTATTTGTAATTGTGGTAATTTCGATCGTTTCTTTACTTCAATATCATTAATGCAATCATTACTAAAGCTGGCCACGAGCGGTACCGCGCAGTAGCGTAGAGTCGACCAGGCCTCGCGTTCCACTAGAGTTATTCTGCTAATAGAGATGTTTGCTGCCACAAATAATTTCGCTCATCTTTTTAAATAAAAATTAAATAACACGTGCTCAAACACTTACCATTTTAAGAGTCCTCCGTGAAATCACAAAGTGAATAATGTCTGTTAAATATCTGCAACATTAGATATGTTTCAACTGTTGTTTCGGCAAAACTAGTACGGCATGAGGAAAAAATGCGTTTATATGCAGAGAACGAACGTTCTACATCTAGTGACGTAATATTTGCGTAAGTAAAATAATCTTTCAAATAACTTAACGATTCTGTTGACGCACCTTCACAAATGTGTCTTAATGTGCCAAAATCAGAATTTTTCTCAAAAACACTTTCAAATTTTTCTAGAACAGAAACATTTTTTGCGTCTTCAATCGCGCATAGCTGTGCGTGAACATGTTGCACTATTTGTAGAGATTCTTCTAACGGCACCGCAGGATTTTGTAATTTTTCTATTGCATCTGCTAGCCCGAAGTAATTGTCGTGAATGATTTTTAAATCCATTTTAACCTGACTATCTTGAAATTTCGACTGGCTTTTCTGGATAGCGGCAGCTTCCTTTGTATCGAATTGTAAAACCACGTTCTTAATATTGTCAAAATATTTATGATAATAAAACGCGACCTGTAACCATGTTCCCCAACGAGCTAGAATAGGTTCTGGTGGCTCTGGTATACGAGGGCACAGTCTGTGAAATTCGCGAATACGTTTCGGTGATTTGACAAATACTGCTTTGGTATGCGCTATTAAAGCGTCTACCTCAGGATAACATTTTCTGATACTATCCACCACAAGATTGAGAGCCTACAGAAAACATGTTTGCGGCACCATCACTCATAAACATCAACAGTTGGTTTGTTGAAACACTAACTTTACAATTACTTCGGCAGTACATTGATGTATTCGTCTGGAAGCTAATAGAATTGAAGGTGACGATTGATGAGGTTCCATTTTACGTGCCCTTATATTAACGACCGAATGTTTTTTACGATCTGTCATTTCGTCCACACATAACCACATTTTTTTTCTTTCAACTCCGATTTAATTATTTTTTCAACATATTCACGAGCAGATTACACTATCCTTCGTAACGATGTCCGACTTGGTGATTTGTACTCCGAATAGTTATTCCAAAACAAGACAAACGCTTCCTCGTCTAGTAAATTAAACGGTATATTACATACAATAAAAGTAACACATAAATTAAATATACATTTGTCGTAGTCTCGTGTGCAAGTTTTTTTTGAAGCATGCCGTTCACTGTTTACCTGCCGTAGACAGGCCCTTTTGGACCAACTCATCAACGGGACATTACATACTACACATTCAATTTTAGCGCCATCATACGTTAAGTCGGGAATTTCGGCTAAAAATTCTCTAACTTGGTCCGCCTTGGGTCGTTTGCGCGACGTACGCAACATTTCTAAACAACACGTACCGCGCTAATGGAAGGTCGAAGCTACACTGAGGCTTGTATGTAACCGTATAGATACGACGTAGCTGCCTGTTGGTGCGCGTGGCCAACTCTAATCATCACCATTGATAGCAGTACGAATTGTATTTAAAGTAGATGGCATATTCTGTGTAAAAAGCCATGCAGCTTATGTGGAGTACATGCTTGCGTTATTATGTGTTATTTGTTTTTTTTGGATTTAATAATATAAACCTTTTTGTTGCTTCTGTTGTGTATGATATATTGTACGCTCTGAGCAACCTAAAGCTTTACTTGCTTCTTGAGTAGCCGCACTTACGTTCATAGATTTATTAAGATAATTTTTTCCTTACGACTAAATTTTCCTCCCTTACGCCGTTTCTGTCTACAAGCTTCATTAATGGAGTGAAAATTACAACAAAATGTATAGGTTATCGCATTTATAAGAACTATGGAAAATATCCATTTACTTGTATACGGTTGAAAGTGATAAAAAAGTTCTAAACAGAACGACTTACACGACTACAAACAATTCAACTGAAAATATATAAAACTACGTGACTCTCGACAGTATAGACATTAAATAGATATTTGTTGACATAAATATAAGTGCAACATCGCAACCGGAAATAAAGGTAGCGTTGCTGATAATCTTCTAAGGATAGAAAGAGGTACACTGTTGCTATTAAATCCTATACTGCATACGGAGGTTGAGACGGTTTATAGAGACTGTGTATTTTAAAGTGGACATCTACAGTACGCTATCCGATTCCTTCACTGAACACTCTGTATATTATGAAGTATACAGGATTTTGTATTTCACCTTCTTTGGTCGCACAATCTGTTTTTAGTTCAAGTGCGGACGGTAAGCTAAACCCATCCCGATCCGACGAAAATTAAACGAAAGCCGACTTCCTGGCCGACCAGAAGAGCCGTCCGCGGTTGTTTAAACAAGGGGGCTAGAAAATAATTTACGGCGTGTATTCCGAGGGATCGGTCGTGTAATTTTGGTGTGGCCGTCCGAAAGGTTATGTTTTTATTACAGACGCTGAATTATAATACCAGAGAATCAAGTGTTATAAAGAAACGGGCAGTTTAGGTATTAAAGTTGTTCCGTTTCAAGGTTTCTCGACAACGTAAATCCTACAATTTGAAAAATAAATGAATATTATGCTCCAAATTATTATTCTGTAAAAGTTAGAATCTTTGTAAAACAAGTGTTATGTTGCACATATAGTCTTAGTTTTATTTAAACAAAATTTTTTAGCACCAATATGCAAGTTTTGTGTCACCTCCATAATTAAGTAACAGATGTTCAGATCTTTCAACGAAACATGGAGAAAATTATGCAGTTAAAATAACAACATATTTAGTAAAATATGTGACAGCTATACTTTACGTTAAATTCAATAATACAGTAAAACCTGTGTTAACGACCACTTGTCTAAAGCGGCCACCTGAGGTAAGGGACAGTTTTAAAGTTCCCCGAATCGACTATAAGAAAATTCCCATATACGAAAACCTGTTTTTTACGGCCGCCCTTATAAAATCACCTCGGCCAAATAAACCCAAATTTTTACGGCCTATCTTCATAGAAATTTACCTGCCGATATCGGCTGGACTATTTATGATGTATCTTTATTGATGGAAATATGTACCCAATATTATTTCGTATTTGTGCGATGAATGCGATCTCAGTTCCCAACACGCTTTGACAGCAAATCGCCGGCGCAATACGTGCACGTTTATGTTTGATCAAACAGAGATCGCCTTCGTTTCCACAAGTTTACATATAATGTGGTCTTTCAGTTTCTCGCGGTTAGTTTAAAATTCTCTCCGTATTCGAAAGGTTCTTTCGGTTACTTGATTCGTTTAAAGTTGTCTCCGTATTCGAAAGGTTCTTGATTAAGTATGTCGCTAAAAGGAAAACGTTTGTCGCTAAAAGACAAAGTAAATATAATCGCGGAAAGCGAAAAGTATGCGTTAAGTTTGCGAAAAAGTTGGCCGAAAAATATGGGGTTGGAAAAACACAAATTAACGATATTAAAGGTGAATTAAAAAAGATGGTTGAGGAAGGTGTTAACTTGAAGCAAAAACGAAAATTTCCGCAGTCAGAAGGATTGGCAGTGGATCAAGTCGTTTACAATTGGTTTTGCAAAGCCAGAAATAAAGCAATTCCAATATCTGGGCCGCTACTTAAATGAAAAGCACTGGAGACAGCAAGCAGTTTAAAGATGAAAAATTTCGCAGCATCTAATGGATGGTTGGAAAGCTTCTGCCGGCGACACAGTATAACTTTTAAATCAATTTGTGGTGAGTCCGCAGAGGTTAATTTGGACGATATAGAGAACTGGAAAACCAAGTTATCGTTGATTTTAAGAAACTATTCTTCTCCTCGATGTGTTTTTAATGCCGACGAAACAGGCCTTTATTACTGCGCCATGCCAAATAAGACATTTGCATTAAAAAATGAGAATTGTGCAGGAAAGAAGGCAGCAAAATAACGTTTGACTATTTTACTATATGCAAATATGGAAGGTGAGAAAGAAGATCCATTAATAATTGGAAAAAGTAAAAATCCTCGCTGTTTTAAGGTTAATCATGTTGACAAATTACCCTTAGAATGGGTTTCTAACAAAAAGACATGGATGACAACGGAAATTATGAAAAGACGGCTGCATAGATTTGACAATAAAATGAAAAAACAAAATAGAAAAGTGCTTCTTTTCTTGGATAACGCCACGTCACATTCTAAAGTTCCATTAAAAAATGTTACACTAGTCTTCCTGCCGCCAAACACCACTTCGCATTGTCAGCCCTTGGATCAAGAAATAATTCAGAATTTCAAATTGATTTACCGGAATTCTTTGATTAGAAGGCTTCTAACGTTTATTGACAGTGAATGTGATTCTCAAAAAAAAAACATAAATTTAACCAATGCACTTATATGGATTACAGTTGCTTGGAAAAAGATATCTCCTGCTACAGTTAAGAAATGTTTTTCCAAGGCCGGATTCTCTGATGTTATCCAAGAAGATACAATGTTTGATGAAGAAGACGAAATACCCCTTGCCCAACTCTTTCCTACAGTTCGGAACGAAATTGTGGATTAAGATGAATATGCTTCTGTTGATAGTCGTGTGCCTACAGAGAGCCCTAACTTCAGTATTATAGAAATTGTTGAAGAATTGTGCAATAATGATGAAGAACATAACTCTGATAATAGTGATGTGGACGAATGTGGAACTCCAAAATCTACTTTATCTAGTACGAGCGAAGTGTGTGCAAAATTAAGAGACATACAGAATGATTTATTGTGCAATAACAATGGATGTTTCTTACATGTGAAGCTGTGGTTTTTAAATCGAAGCTAAGAATTTTAAAGCAAACAAAGATTGAACCATACTTTAAAAAAGCTTAACAAATTATGTTTTTTCGTATGAATATGTTGTAATAATATGTATAAATAATGAACATATGTATTTACATGATATTTATTTTAATTAATAAAATTAAGAAAAAATCTTAAAAACCAATTATGTATTTTGTACCTTTATATAACGGCCAATACCGTTTCTTTTTTTGGTGGCCGTTATTGACAGGTTTTACTGTAATATTCAAAACAGAATTTTTTTTTACAGTCTGTCGTTTCATCAAGACATAGCCATAGCTGTTTATCTTTTAGTTCTGCTTTAATCCTATTTTCGATATCTTTACATGTACCTGGTAGCTCTTTCCGTAACACTGTCCGTGGTGGTAAGTTCCATTCGGGATTGTATGTATGCCAAAACTGTCGAAACGGCTCTTTATCGAGTACGCGAAACGGTAGACCACATACAATAAACATCAAAAGTAAATCCAACTTAAATTTTGTTTGAGGCGGCACGCCATTTTTCCCATATTTGTGCTGTACACTATTTATATGTTTTTTACAGTCGCCTATTATTAGTTATTATATATATAAATAAATAAATAAATAAATAAACAAATAAAGTGCTTAAGGAAGTAATTATCTTCCACTCAAGCACTAGATGGACACGCTGTATTTATTAAAATGTATTTTTCGAACCCGGTAAAATTCAAATTAAAGTTGGGCTTTACTCTGAAGTAATTAAAACAGAAAAAGGAAAAGATCTGCATATTTAATGTCTACCCTCAATCCTCTTCCTCTTGTTTAACTTCCCTTTTTTTCTGCATGTACGTCATTAAGAGCTTAATCTCCATGACGGATGCACGTAGGAAGGAAGAAAAGAGCGAATAAAAACTTCAAAGGCCAAGCACAATTCGCTCATCTGTTACATGGTTACCTTTTAGTAAATTAAAAGAAGGGTTGGTTCTGCAGCATATTCGATTTTCACCTTTCGCCACATGTTTCGAGCATGAGAAAGAGAGAATTTTTTTTAGAGCAAAAGCCATGTGGCGGGAACTCGTCTATCAAACGCGAACCGGCACACAAAATAAACAAAATGAGAGCGCGCTTTCGTTGTAAAAGCAAATTGAAAATGCGACTCTTACGCCGTCTCGACGGTAACCGTCCACCGTTCATTTACTGGCAGTTGCCTGACGCTGATATTACCCACCTACCTCGGGATCTTTTAACAAACTAAACGTAATTGATATACGCCGGGTGTGTAATGGAGAAAGAATGAAAGGGAAGGATGTTTTCGTAAAGGGTAAAAAAGAGAATCAAGATAATACGATACTACAAGAAGAATCGAGGTCTTTAAAGAGTGCATTCATTCTATGGCAATAGGGATTGCACCAGTAAATTGCGAAAATTCTTACAAAAGTTTTACCGGTAATTTGCGATTTTTATCGGTAATTGAAAAGAATATTAATTACATATACAAACAGAATAAGCACTGAAATAATTATTTTTCTAGGTTCCCAAAGCATATAGTAAAATCCTTATGTTACTTAAACGAAAATACTTTGTTTTACACCTTAGTTTGTTGCTTATTATATCACGCAGATGGTAAGTAAAAATAAAACCCATATGTTTATGTCTTTACTGGAAGAGGCCCGCAACGTTCCTTCTCGGCTCTGAATTTATTCTAGTGGGTGCAGCGAACAATGCGAGTGGTTATAGTAAAAAAAACCGAAGGTAAGAATATTATTGATTCCAAAAATTACAATTTGTAAGAATAATTCAAAAAAAAATCCGGAACAACATCAGCAGCTTTAGATATGATCAATGAAGTGGGTCATAGCAATCTACAGAAGCCAAACAGCACAAAGAAACCCACTCACCACCGTATACGGAATACCTCAAGGCAGAAACCTATCACCAATATTATATATCCTATACACAAACGTACGTATGCAGATGACATATGCCTAATATAGACAGGAACAAAACGAAAGACCCTACAAAACAACATAAACGAAGACGTCAAGAAAATAGAAGACTGACGGTATGTAAATATTAGTTCTATATGAAACGATACACTAATTATGTACTTGGTATAATACTACAATACACAAAAAACACCAGCTATATTTTCAAAAGCGACACGTAAGTACATAACCTTGACCGTTCGACTAATCTCTGCAACAGCTCAACCGGTACTAAAACGAAATCTCTCTCAGCGCGGTTTAACATGATTTATATTCAAGGTCGACACTACATGCCTGCTTCTCTACCGGTTTAGTTTATTTATGAATTTTTCGTATTCTTATATTATCCCGTAATACCGACGCCTATGCGAGTCCGCAAGTTTAGGTTACTTTACTCATTAGACAAAAAAAATCCAACCAATGAAGTATACAACACAAGAACCTAACATACAACAAATGATAACACTAAATAACTTACTCTTATTATTAAACAAACTAATAAAAACCAATATCAAATTCTCAATAAGCAAACAAATCCACATACACAGCACCAGACAACACTCGCACCTAAGAACAGAAAGAACAAGACAGAAGAAATACACACAAAACCTGACAACGGAAACAATAAGACGATACAACAAAATAGAACCAGACATAAAAAAACAAAAACCACACCAACTTCGAGAAAACCATAAAATAAAGAATTTTAAAAAACAAAATCTAAATATAAAACACGAACGCGAACATAACAAGAAAAAAAAACAACCAAAAAGAAGAGCGACATAGAAAAACCAATCGAACAGTCCTTGATACCATTAGTCCGAGACGGACAACAACCCACTCTCTTAGCATCTCTTAGTTTTGATAAACTATGCGTTTGCGCTCGTATTTTCAAAAAATAGGTAATAATAAACAATTTTTTTTTTACAGAATAGTTATTTGATTAGACTAGTTACTCTAATTTCTTTAGAATATAGTTATTTATTTAGATTTGTTATTTACTCAGAATAAAAGCATTATTTTTTGTTTATTTGATATGTTTTCAATAAAATTGCATTTATTTATTTTTGTTTGTAATGTGCGATTAAGTACGTTTATAAACAAAATTTCTGTTATTATTATTTACTGTTTTTTATTTTCAATATAAGTAAATTTTCTTAAAATAAAAATTACCGGTAAACTACCGGTAAGCCGGTAATGAATGGCAATTACCGGTATTGAAAAAAGTCGATAAATTTGCAATCTTTACCTTGAAATCGCTTTCAAATTGAAATAAATACATTAATTTCCTCTTCGTTCACATCAGTAAAACATTTTACTTGAATGAAAAACAATAATTAGTCTTCTGACTGTGGCTGAGCGAGTCAAAACAAACAAACCATCGCCGTTACCGGGGTGGCGGGTGACCTTATGCTAATACTCGCGTGGGCCCGCCCTTTCATGTTTCGCACAGCGATGATGAAGCAGATAAAATAATCATTTATCACTGTTTAGTCGGGAGACGTACGGGACAATTTCGCGAACGAATTGAGACCAATATTTCGAACATTTTCAAGATTAATGCGCCTTAAATTACATTTTGAATGTTTGGCGTGCTATTTTAAATACTCCTTCTGGTTATTTTTGAATTATTGCATTGTCTGACAGTGATTCTTCAAGATATCATATAGTTTTAAAATATTCACATTTGACAAGTTTCGAAACCAACTTGAAGTAATATAGTTGCATATTAATTGGTGAATGTCTAAAGTTTATTAATGATAAGACCCAGGAAATTACTCACCTTGGTATTTATAATAGATAGATTGATAAAATTATGGAATGCACTTCGACACAGAGCAATAGAATCTTTATTATTTAGAAAATTTTCCTATCAATTAGGTTAGTATTGAAATAAAGTGCAAAAATTTAAAAAATGAGATGTTTAAATGAAATATGTTTAGAAATTAGTAAGAATATATAAATATAAAACCAAATCAAATATATGGAATCAAATCATAGCAATTAATGTTTGAGTTTGATTACCTGTATAATAAATACCACCGTCACAGAAGTTCGTGGTAAAAATATGTGTCAAATACAATGGAAAATATCTGCGGAAGAAGTCAGTGGAGGAGATATAATCTTACATAGTCCATGTCACCCAGAATTCAGAGTATAAGTTACAACATCTACGCCATTCCTATACTTCTATTGTACGAACTCAGGAGTGTAGTATTGAGTGAAGAATTGGCAAAAATAGAATGGAAATATTTAATACATCTTTACATGCCTTTGGAAGTATTTCTCGTTGTTCTTCATTATTATCGACAATCGAAGTTATTTGTACCGCCTTGGCTTAATTGATAGCGCAATTTGTTAAATCGTTACAATTAACTCATAAATAAACACTTACAGTAAGGTAAAGGCAAGATTAGAATTTTGTCCCCCTAGCAGCTTAAGGAGCTCAAAGACATCAGTCTAGATCCAGGAAAAGAAGTAGACCATCAGCATCCTTTAAAAGCACTTAAAAAAAAAGAGAAATACGATTTTGCTTAATCCCACAGCAACCAACTAATAGAGGAATATGGAACTATCAGAGGGAAAAAAAAGGAATGCGACAATCTTCCATTTAATACGCTGGCCGCTCTAGCAAAATCCTCTTTACTGCGCCAAATCGCAAGAAAAAGAGCAAACCACGATCTAGCGCACTAGATAAATGGAATGAGCATATTTTTCGGAATTGAAAAACAGCCATTGCAGAGTATATCCAACGCAGTGCCTCGCTGTAGGCGAGTCGCGTTCACCCGTCCGCTCCAAATCCAATTTTAAGTGAGCCATTAGTTTGGAGTGGCGCGCAGCGGTCTAAATTGAAGAAATGCAAATGCGAAAGTACTCGAAAATATACATTTAATTAATTTCGAATAAAACAATACGCTAGGCTAGCCGGGACCCGCTTATAATTACTTCTAAGTGGTTATTTTGTCTTCCTTATTACGCTGAATTATTCATCTCGTTTGGTGGGGAAAGGAATCGCCGCATGAAAAATAGTAATGCCGTGCTCTCTAGCGGGACGTAACTATTCATAAGGCGAACATTTCTTTAAAAGAATTGTTAATTATATAATTAAAGCTTTAGAAAAAGGAGTTGCAAAATTTCCTTTTGATTTTAATCAAAAAATATTTTTCATTACATCTTTTATAATTTTCATAATTAAAATGTCAGTTCCTTTGTGATCTGCTAAACGATCCACAAGTTTTTTGAACCAAACGAGTACTATTTTTCGTTTTGTTAGAGCACCTTTAATTCAAGAAATAAAAATGTTTTCTTGATCATTGTTACGTTCTCCTATGTATTATTTGACATGCCCCATCTGTTTTTGGATCAGCCTAAGGGTTAATAAACTATTCTATTCTATTCCTGGTTTGAAGAACAACGCCGCTAATCGTCCGCTTCGGTGTATCTTTCTTACGAAGAGGGAGGACCAATTGCTTTTGCTTAGATGTGCTTATTTGTTCGAAAATTCAGTACCTCTCGAAATGAAACACAGTACGTATGTATAAAAAATGGATATAAATAACTTAATATTGTATACGAGGTGTGTTAGAAATATTATGAGACTGGCGCCATTGCGAGCGATCTGGCAACGCTGTAGTTGTGCTCCCTCACTAGGCGTGTTTGTTAGTCCGCTCCAGACGCTCAGTCCGAGTTTGAACTTCCTACTGTCACCACGTGATTTTTGAGAGCGTTATCAGTGAAGTTGTGTTTTTGTTGTGTGTCACACAGAATGGAACAGCGGTATTTGGAGCAACGTTATGCCATTAAGTTTTGTGTCAAACTTGGGGAATGCGCGAGTGTAACTTTTGAAAAGTTGAAGCAGACCTATGGGGAACATTGCTTGTCAAGGGCACAAGTTTCTCGCTGGCACAAATCATTTTTGGTTGGGCGAGAACTGGTGGAAGATGAAACTCGCTCAGGGAGGCTTTCAACTTCAAAAACCAATGAAAACATCGAACGTGTGTGGGCTCTTGTGAGGTCAGATCGTTGTTTAACAATAAGGATGATGAGTTACCAGTTACACCGTTCATCAAATTTTAACTGAGGAATTGTACATGCGAAAGGTCTGTGCTATCTTCATCACGGAATTTTTGACATCAAAAGGCATCCCTGTGGTTCCTCAGCCCCCCTATTCACCTGATCTCAGACCTTGCGACTTTCTTCTTTTTCCCAAACTAGAAAGTGCCTTAAAAGGACGTCATTTTGGGACTTTGAGGAACATCCAAAAGAATGTGACGAACATGCTAAAGGTCATACCGGCTGAAGCCTTCCAGCGCTGCTACCAAGACTGGGAACAACGACTCCACCGGTGTATAGGTGCCCAAGGGACCTACTTTTAAGGGAATAACATTATTTGAAGAAAATAAAAATTTTGGTGAATAAAAAATTAGTCACATTTTCTAACACACCTCGTATATGTTATAATACGGTTTCCTTACTTATTTGTGTACATAAATTGTGAAAACGTGAACTAACCTTGATTTTTAAGAAGATGACATGTTCCTTATACCATTTACAGGAAATCTGCCCTTCCAACATAAATATGACGAATTTTACTACCAAAAACGAAGATACCTTAACGAAATAATATTGGAAATACCTATGAATATACCGTGTTGTTTGTTTTAGGAGAATTTTACATTAATTTTGAAGATTTGCGAAATTAGAAGAATAAAAAGAAGAGTGGATTGTCCTCGATCCACTAAGATCGTCGTTATCTGGACTTAAATTAATCATTTTACGTTCACACGTTCACCCAGCCGGCCTGGGGGTTAAATTGTGGCTTTCGAAATTAGCTTTTTCTCCGCTAGAGGGAAATTCGTTACTATCGGGTGGCTATCCTGAATACGCGGACCGTCTAAGACTGACAGCTGATTTCCAATGTAAATATTGAACATAACGGTATATATTAAATCGCAACGTTTGTATCCGTATCTTAAATTCGCAACGTATATTTGCACGTACAATTTTAAACGCACCTAGTACGAGTGCGAGGCATTTTGTTACCTCAAATGAGTCTTCAGTATCGCAACGCTTATTTGTATATTAATTCGCAACGTTTATATGCATTAAGCATTATTACGGCCATTACCAAAACCTAGACGGAGCTCGAACGTCTAGTCGCGGAGACAGCAGCAGAATATAGTCGTAGAAGACTACCCAGATGTTCTCGTGTTATAATCTATACGCTATGCGCCTTGTATGTATGCTCCACCTCGCTACTGTCTCCCTATAGTAGCGGAGATTTCAAAGACCAAACATCGTGCGGGTCGGAGCACTGCACTGCGCATAGGACACCTCATACACTACGTTCTCCCACGAAGTTCCGAGATAAGGACGCGTATACGTGCATTATGCTTGCTTTCTCGGTAGTGATTGTCTGTTTCATGCTCGACCGCGGTGGTTCTCTCTCTAGTGTGCTTGTTATCTCGAGGTTTGCGATATAATAACGTACCGAAGTTGCAATTATTTGAATTAATACAGCTTTACATTATACATTATATATAAATTTATATATATATATAAATTTAAGAGAATTAAAGCAAACAAAATGGTGAATTAACACAAATGAAATATTAAATTTTCAAAGTAAAACGATAAATGATGGATTTACAAAATAGAATAAATGCAGTAACGTATTTGTCAGCGTAAAAAATAACAATAACATGTTAAGAAGTCTTAACACTCATCTTTTTAGATTTATAACACCAACTATTTACTAGCCCTGGTTAAAATATGGCTTTCCTCCGCTTTATACAGGTTCTCCTTCCATGCCGCGGTCTTATGTTCAAATCGCCACGATAAGCTTTGTGGTGTGAAGCATGTGTCCCTTTGGTCATATTGTTGTTTTCTTCTATTTACGATCCTTGTAGATACGCCTAATTTTGTTTAGGTTATGTTTTGTACAAAAAAAAAATTATCTTGTTTTCATATATTACGCACTTACTATGATATTCTTGACACTAGCACTCATTAATATAGCAATTGTTAGCTTATAAATTGAGTGAGTATAAATTGAAGTGGTTTCTGTCATTAAGATAGAAACTATTCTCATTACTTGTGATTTTAAAAAGGTTAAGGTAGAGGTTATCTACAGAATAATGTTCAAACAAAAGTGAATTTAATGTGGAAGTACACATGAAGAAAATGCTTAGAAACAATAACCAAGGTAATGCTAATATAAATAAACTCACGGTAATGATGGAATCACTTCTGGCAGAAACAATGTGAGAAGAGAAAAGCACTAACGCTTTTTGCTCCTGCCCACATTGTTGTTGATCTCTCAGTTTATGCTATTAATCTTCAAAAACAGCACTGAAATATTTCCTGGCGCCACCTACTTGCAAGAGATAGTCATGTCGTCCTAGATAATAGCGACAGAAACCGGAATACAGATGCCATACCCATACAATGATATAATCTTTAACGTATAACGTTTCATCAACATTTTCAAAGGATACCGGTTAGTCCTATTCCGAATTAATCAATAATTTGTGTGGTGCGGAGTGTGCCGATACTTAGTGTTGTTTGCCAATAATAATAATGTAATTGAACTGTCGTCAACACAATTATTTCACATTTTTTTTCAAAAAACGTTAGCTTCGGTAGAAAGTTAGAAATCCACTATATACAATATACAATTTTTTATTTTAAAACTATCCAAGGAGGAATTACCAATAATTCTTGAATATATCATGCAAATTTATACAATTCTTGGAAACTTAGCCGCAACTATTAAATCGCGCTGGCACCGTCAAAATTATGCAGTAAGATATTTCATCATCGATAGTCAAGAGGCGCTAACAAACATGCCCAAGAAATAATTTCCAAACAGTAACAATGTGCAAAATGGAATACTCGAGATTCTGATGACAAAACTCGAGCATCCCTGAATCTCATTAGTAGCGTTACTTCATCATTTCCTATATGTACATACATACACAGATATAGGGCCTCTCTTTCTTTCCATCTCCCTTCCTCCTCGTCGCTCTTTCCCTTTCCACTTATATATTACATAATGCAGCAGCAGTTTTGTCAGGTCCATATTGATTATGTACGTGCCAGAAGAAGAAGAACGCAGAGTGCGGAAAGCGACCTCAACAAGTTGCCCTAAATGATGATGGCCTTCGAATACAAAAGCCTACTCTTCCCGGTGCACTCTATGTTATCTTTGAGTTTCGAACGGGGTTCCGGAGTACGGTGCTGCGTGTGCTGGAGACAAAGATGAAAAATGGAACGGTTCGAACTAGTAGCGGTCGGTAAGGACCCGTTGGTCGGGTTAAAACAGTTGAGAATATCGATATGAACATGTTTAGGTTATAATTAGATTTCGGTACAAGGTAAATTTGAAATGATGTGGTTGTTGGATGAAAAATGATCTTTTGTTATTAATGCTCTCGTGTCGCCATCTATCAACGTAAGTTGGATGATATTTAGTGACTAAAATGTCGGCTCTTTTTAGCTTTTAGTTCGTTACACAAATATTGGTGACACTGATCACAAATTCTGAAAAGTTTTTGACAATAAATTCCTATACAACGATAATACTAACCCAATTAGATACCACCGTATACGAGGTAGGCGCCATAAATTTTAAACTCCGTTGCACATGTGCGAGACCAACACTATATATATTACGGCTCGAAGAATAGAGGTTTTAGTAGCCAGCCGGACAACGTGACTAGTGCATGAAAATGTCTCAAATAACGATAATTGAGTTTATGGTGATTTATCTCCTTCATATTCTACTGCAAAAAAGTGGATAAAATGTTTCCGTTTAGGTGAAGAATCCCTTGAAGATGATGAGCGCCCCGGTCGGCCAATTGAACTGATAACGCCTCAAAACATTTCAATTATTGAAGAAATGGTATTAGCAGATCGCCGTTTTAGAGTGAAAGAATTAGCAGTGATGTCTAACATTTGAAGGTGGAACAATAGTTCTGCATTATGATCTTCTATCCAAAAAGGAATCGATGGAATGGCGCCGAACCGATGAACCTCGTCCCAGAAAGACGAAAGTCGTTCAATCTACGAAAAAGGTGATGGCCACAATATTCTGGAATTGTAAGGATATTTTACTCATTGAAATTGAAGAGCGGAATACAACTGTCAACAGCACATATTATGCGTCTTTGCTGCATAGATTGAGGAACAATATTCGTGTAAAACGTCGAGGAAAATCGACAGAAGGTGTTCGATTTTTGCACGACAATGCATCCGTCCATACTGCCGCCATTTCGCAAGCTGCCATCAAGAATTGGAACATCCACCGTATAGTTCGAACATGACCCCAAGTTATTAATGACGACGGTTTTTGACGGAAGGTGATGACTTTCTAAACCGTGTTATAACCTGCGATGAAACGTGGATTCATCACTATGAACCTCAATCCAAACGGCAAAGTCTTGAATGGAAACATCCAGATTCGCCCGCTAAGAAAAAATTCAAAACTCTTGCGTCTGCCGGTGAAGTGATGTTAACGGTCTTCTGACACTCTCAATGCCCAATTTTTTGTGACTATTTAGAAGGACAACGTACTGTGAATAGTGGGTACTATTCTAACTTGCTTCAACATAAAGTGAAACCTGCAATAAGACGAAAACGCCGGGGTGCTCTCTCAATGGGTGTAATTCTGCTGCACGATAACGCCTGCCTCTATACTGCTCATAAAACACGAGAGATGATCGAGAATTTGGGTTGGAAGGTGTTGCTGCATCCTCATTACGGTCCCGACCTCGCACCGTCCGATTTTCATCTGTTAGGCCCGCTTCGAAGACAACGAAGCGGTCAAACAAGCTGTACACAAGTGGCTCGGACACCAAGGTTAAGAATTCTTCAGCACTGGAATTAGAAAGCTTACAAAACGATGGGAGAAGTGTCTAACTGTTGGTGGAGACTAGATTGAAAAGTAGTGTAAATTTCATTGTCATTGAATAAATTGTCTTTTTCCACAGCCATTTGTCTCGTTAATTACTAAACGTCCCTCGTAATTAATAGTGTAATGCACCCAAACAGCCAAAAACTTAAACTCCGTGAAATTTTCATCTCTATTTGGTGCTCCTCTTGATCATTCTTTTTAAACTACTTCCTTTTTGGAGAATTTTTAATTTTATTTTATTGTTCTTCTTTCAAAGCTCTTCTAAAAAATATTTTTTGTAACTCTCCCAATTTTTTTTGTTGCTGTCTATAATAAAAATCCGTAGACTACATGGCGCTTTTCTTCCATTGAACACCATTACTTATCTACCAAATACAACATTTCTATATTACCAACAGATATTAACTAGCGATCAATAGACTAGGGTTTCATTTCTCTTTATACAACGCATGCCTCATTGAACTAGCGTCATCTATGATCCGCAGATCACTTGAACCATAATTGGTACAACCGGCCCTTATTGTGTGTTTAGAGTACGACTGAATTGCTTTCTTGAGAGGTTTAGCAACTACCTTCTACACTTTTAACGTGATGTCGTGTAAGTTTTCTCTTCTTGCTATGCGCGCCATCACGAAAAAGAATTTATTTCAAGATCGTAAAAGGCATTCTTTTGCGTATGATTTATTGATGCTAAGTAATTACGCGCCCCGGGGAAAACTCGTGTCGCGAAGCGAAAATTAGCCGGACTAAGTGATAGAAGTACGCGTCCACGACAAGCTTTGATGATAGGGGAATGAAGGGAAGAAAATTGTTTCGTTATTATTTTAGGTATGCGTATATTAAGTGACGGTCTTGAGCTTTCCTTTTTTCTGCTACAGGAAAATTACGGAAATGCAAAGGAAATTAGTCACTGTTAGATTAAAGGGAAATTAATTAACCTTAGGAAATGGATAAACCTAATTAATAAAATGAAAAATTCACTTCTTAAAAGGAAGCCATGAAGATTAGCGTAGTTCTCTTTCCTTAAACACGAGTAAGCTCATCAGAATGAGTTCCTTTACAATGTTTTAACTTAAAAAGTAAGAGAATGTTTGTTAAATTTTATTTTTTTTATAAGAAATGTCTTTAAAACGCCAGTTGTGCTGGATGTAAGTGATAAGAAGATATAAAAAGCTTTGTTCCAGTAAGATCGGATTCTGCTGGAACAAGCCTAGATTTTCATCGTAATCGAGGTAAGTAAAAGTCACAATTTCAATTCTTTCCAAAATTAAAATTATTCGTTTACATTTTTTTTTATTCCATGTTACTATATACACGTTTGCCCAGGTCTCACCGGGGTGCGAGATATATTGTACGTAGCGCGATCTGGCATACTTGCATTTATCCCTGACGGCCAGCTTCGCCACGTGCAATTGCCGTAGCTCTGAGAGGCACTCTTTGTCTATCTATGCGCTCGCAAGGTTCTAACAAATGATCGTGGATTTCGGATACACTATGTTAGTTTATACAACCGCAGAGAAGATACAAATCATTACATTGTATCTTGCCGGAAATTTCTATCAAAGTACGGCCGATCTATTTGCCAAAGAGTACGTGGGTCGTCTAATTCCTTCACATTCGATGATTGAAAGGAACGTTAAAGCGTTTAGGAAATTTGGCTGCGTGGTCGGGAATTGCCGTAAATGCCAACAAATGACGAACAACCTCAAATCTCTCTAATGAGAAAGAAGTGAGGGTTTGTTCGTCGGTTGAAATGGGCGAACCTTGTTCTAGCCGACAAATTGCGGACGTAATCGGTATTAGTAGAAGTACTGTGAAACGTATTTTGAAACGCAACAAATACAAAAGTTACAAAGTTCAAAATTGTCAGGAGATTCCTCCCCTTAATAAAATAACGTTGTTAGAATTTCAATTTATTTTTAATAATTACCGAATTTATTCCTACTTAGAATTACATTTGCTTTCTACTACAACGCATAGCAATAACAAAATGAATATAAGAAATCGTTCTTTCTAACATAATCTGAGAATACAGAAATATTACGCAGTAATTCTGTATTAACACATTTTGTCAGAAGGCGTTGAATTATAATATTACGTGATTGAGCGGACATGTGTGTTTATAATACGCATGCGTACCGCTGCTCGCTTTATGATATACTGCGACTGGATGGGATCTCTGCAAGAAATCATTCACATCTAATGGGGAGCATGAGAATGAAGCACATGAATTAAATTCTACTAAATTTGTCCGCCTGAGAACAGTTCCTGAAACACTGTGTTTTGCCTGTTAATGGAAAGATTGCCATAAAATGTACTCTGGTTCATTAGAAGAGAAGTGGAGATTCGGCAAGTGGCGCGACCCTATTTCCTATTTGGTGCGGTCTGGCTTCTACCGTTCTTCTTTTTAACTAATTTCATATTCAATTCTCCATCATGAAACTTGGGCTGGTTGAAGTCAACGCTCTATATAATCATATTTTTTAAGAATTATTGATATTAAAGGGGTGCCTTTTGAATTATTAAAGTTTAAAGTGCATTTATTTGTTTTATTCTAATAAAAAAAGTTTGAATTGTAACCAAGTTTTGTGGGTTTGTACCTTTCTTGACTCTTATTTGTAAAAACAGACCTTAGAAATCTAGTTCGTTGCTGTAATCGCGAGAAGAACTTAAAATATGCATGTACGAGAAGATCATATTTTATCACCCTGTACAAACAGTTGCTTAGAAAAACATAATTTTGAGTTAAATATATGAAAACAAGCACATTCTGAGTTATTGAGATTTTTTGATCCACTGTTTTGCTTGGGATGACTCTCTTGGTATTTTGCATCACAAATGTAAGGCATGTTTTAAGAGAATTTCTACACAACAAACAAAGTGAGGGATTAATTTTATTTCTAATTCACCTAAATGCTTCCAAAGATTAGTTCCTTTTAAAACACAATAACATAAGTTCTGCAACGCATGCAGCGCTTTGTTAATGATCTATTTCAGTCTGTGCACTTAATCATTTCAAAACGTTTCATTTTCTCGAAGATATCTGTACATTCTTCAAAACCCTACATCCTTCGTAACACACGTAACGTTGCTCTCTACTTCCGTTATATACGTATACGTATATACGCATTATATGTCGGCCCATGCTGGCCTCGGCCCCGAAGGTACTGCAATAATGATAAAAGTTATAGGCCTCGACGGGATGCTTCCTGCGAAATAACAAGAAATTCACGTGCGCACCGCAATCCGTAACACTGGGGAACGGAATCAGCGGAGATTGGAACCGACGTGTTATACGTTTACGTAACACCGCTTCAACGTTACATTTTTCGTAGATATTTCAACGCGTCAAAAAGTACAATCGTTATATAGGTGACTTTTGAGCGGGCGTGACCTCTGCCGGCGACGTGATAAAGTTTACACTTCAAGCGAAGCGGTAATTTTTGTAAATCGCCAAATGAATTTCGTGTATAGGTATTTACTTATTTATTTATTTTGTGTGTACGTTGTTTGAAATGTATTTAGGCAGGTAAATATGTATTCGCAAAATACGATGAGAATCGTATTTAAAAGCCTTTTTGGTTTTAAAGCGGAAAAAAGAGGAAAAATTAAAATTAATAATAGAAATTAGGCTTCGGATTTTTTAAAAATTTGCATTTACTTTCATATCGTACGATTTTTATTATAACGAATGGCATTAATGTCAGATAATTTGGAAAAACCATCACATTAGGTTCCTTGATATTTACTTGTTTACCTATTATACAATTAATAGATTATCCACTGTTTTCTCCTGCTACGGAATAATGCAGGTTTACCTGCGCAGCTCAACTTGTAACTTGATGTAATCTGTCTAATACTCTGTTTTTAAAGGAATTGTTGCCGACTATAATGCAGATGATATAACAGACCCGTAATATTATAAGTAGAGCGCGCCAAGAGCGCCACGCGCCAGGTTCGCAATCAGGCTGCCGGGCGCATATATGTATGTAAACACAGGTAATTTAAATATGTAATTATTAGGACGAGGACCAAAACCACTGTCTATTACGTCGTGAAGACGCGCAAATATACACCTGCAGTTTGGGTGTTCGTTGATAAATAGGGCGTTGTTCACAGTGGGCCACTACAAAAAAAAAGTTCATTCATCGACGGCTACGAACTAACAGCGCGCTTATTCATTTACGGATGACGCGCTCTATTCATCAACAAATGACGAGTCTGCAGATGTTACGTTTGCACCACTTCGTGGCATACTAGAAACAAGCGTCGGTGTGCTCGCTTTAGTGATTATGTCTAACGTAACTATTAAAAATAAACGGCCATTACCTACGAAAGTTAATAAATTTCTTAGTGAATTTGTGGATTTACACTACAATGGGAGTACAATTTTCTGTAAAGTTTGTAAAAAGAAACTACTGTGCTGGAGCAAACGTGATTGTGAAGGACATATAAATAGCGCACACCACAGAAATAAAAGAAATGGTGTGTCACAAGAACGTCAATTTCAATTAGAATTGCTTTTAACGTTTATGGTATGTGGTCTACCACTTCGTATACTTGATAAAAAAGCATTTCGAAAATTCTGGGGTACATACAATACCGAGTGGATACTACCATCTCGGACAGCGTTACGGAGAGATATTCCCCGAATATGTGAGGACATTGAAAATCGAATTAAAGCCGAATTAAAAGATAAACAGCTGTGGCTATGTCTTGATGAGACGACAGATTGCAAAAAAAATTCTATTTTGAATATAATAGTGCGCGTATTAGATCCTATTAAACCAAATTTTGCAATTCTATTAGACAGCAGAAGATTAAAACAGTGTACTAGTAAAGCAATTACGGCCGTAGTTCTCGAAACGTTACAAAAATTTCAAGTGTCAACCAGTCAACTGTTGTTGTTCATGAGCGATGGTGCAGCAACAATGTGTAGTGTAGGCCGTTCCCTTAAAGAAAAGTGTGAAGGACTTTTATATGTTACGTGTAAAGTCCATGCTTTACATCTTGTGGCACAAACTATTCGAGAGTGTTACCCGGAGGTGGATGCATTAATAGCAAACACAAAAAAAGTGTTTCTCAAAAGTCCTAAGAGGACTAGGGCATTCCACAGGTTATGCCCTGGTATTCGAGAACCACCACAGCCCATTCTTACGCGTTGGGGAACGTGGTTAAAAGCCGCTTTTTATTATAATGAACATTTTCAAGAAGTCAAATCCGTTATTTTGCAATTCGTCCCTGCCGAAGCTAGAGCTATTAGGATGAGCCAGAAGGGATTTCTCGATATTTCTGTTGAAACACATCTAAAGAATATTAGCAACAATTCCAAAGGGTTAGTAGACGCGATAGAAAATTTGCAAAATTCTGGATTGTCGTTGGTAGAATCAGTGCAAGTCGTGGACGAAGTTAGTACATTGTTACACAGTATAAACGATGCAACAAGTGGACGAGTTTTAGCTAAGTTCGATAGTGTTTTAAAAAAGAATCCGGACTACACGAGATTAAGACAAATGTGCGATGGGGCATCTGCAGATTCCTTGACTAAGTCTAAAGATTATTTTAATTACGCCTGTCTTACTTCGGTAGACGTGGAACGGTCGTTTTCGAAATATAAGAACATTTTTTCGTCTCGGCGAACATCCTTCACCGAGGCAAATGTGGAAACTTATCTGATGGTGCAACTTTTTAAACAAGCCTATCCGCATTATTAAGAAGGATAGAATTTATTTATTATATCTTTATTTACAGTTACATTATTAAGTACAACAGAATAAAAAAAGCGTTCAGTTTCTCAGTTATTTCCTTATTACATCCCATTTACAACGCATACCGTTTTCAATCAAATAAAAAATCATAATGAAAATAAAAACACCTCAGCGTGTACAGCGCTCTAATTACTAAACATTATTATTGCGTCAGCTTTTATTTTTTTACTCTTGTGTATTAATTTCGAAATATCACATATCTGCTGTGACTCACATATACGCTATTTACAATAAGCGGCCGTTGCGCCTGATTCCGATTCTGTTGGATGGCGCAATTTGGCCCGCTCTAATTATAAGCATTATTTTATCAATTTTTATTGTTAGATTTAGTAAAGAGATTTCTAAAAATAAGTAATTATGTTGATTTAGCAGAAAAGGGGTTTAGTCTTCAAGTAGTTCCAATATGTACATTTTTATTTATTTAGACATTAGGAGAAAATATTTAATACCTTTTTCGAATAATTTGGTAACTATATATATAATTCAAGAAATCTGTACTATTAGCTTCTTGGCGTTTGCTGAACTATTCGTAGAAATTGTCGGCGCATTATACGCTCTCTGTTTACCGCGTTGTCGGTTCTGCGAATTGCAGCGGTATATTGTTCGGTGCCATTGCAATTAAAGTTTCTAGATTTTAAAATGCATTCGAGTAAATCTTAATCTTTATTAGAAATTCAACGTTTTTACGAACGGCATTTATGTCGTATGACTGCCTGGAGTTGCATATATAGAGGGATGAATTTCGATTATGCGTCGTTCCTTTTTCGTGCGTCATTCAAAGTAACATTGTTAAAACCAAATTTTGAAGAAGTGAAGCTTTTCGAGTTGGGCTAAAAATATAATAAAAAAATGGCCAAAGTAGAAGAGTGAATCCCGAAATTATTGTGGATGGAGTGAAAATGTTTTGCCGTGCATGCAGCAAAATAGTAAGTCTTTTTTTTTAAGTTGCTATATTTACTAGGACAGGTATTTTTTATTTGGTGATTCGTAGGTGCAATTGCCGAATTTATACCCTATCATGTGCTTTGAGGTTATTGCCGACGATTTTGAAATGAAAGGTTATAATTTTACATCCAACTCCCATTCATGAATGCCACATTCCCCCTGGGAACGGTTAATGAAAATCGTTGAGGACAGTCTTGTATTATTAATACTTAGGCGCGACGTGACAATTTAAATTTTTTGTATTTTTTTTTGTTGGTTCGCCCTGTGTATGTCAACATAATTTTAGATTGACTAGTGTGTATTTATGATTTTTGTGTACGATAGTTCGGACACATAAAGTTATTGCCCTGTCCGGATCATCGAGTTTGTTCGGATTGGCGACGTTTTTTAATTTTTTTTAATCACATATTTAAATGACCTAAAATCAACTAGATATTTCAGTTAATAATAATATCATTACTTTTTAAAAAACGAATAAATTATTGGCTGTTTCAACACAGTTTCATGATTCGATTGTGCCTTTGCCTTCAGTCTTTTCAATAACAATATATCTTGCAATGGAAGATCATTCTCTTCCGCCCATTGTAGACACTTTTCGAATGATTTTATTGCAACGACATGCTTTATTATTGTCGTAGGGATCGGCAGAGTATCACCTGAATCCGTATCTTCGCTGATATTCACGACTTCGTTAATGATATCCTCTTCAGTCATTTCCGCAACATTTTCGTGTTTTCCCGAGATCCAGTCCAGAATCGCGTCGTTACTTACATCGTCATTCGTACTCTTTACCATGTTATTAATTTCACTGGCATCTTCTAATAGCTGTGAGCTACTAGCTGGCTGCTGCTTTTGAATAGTGCTGAGTGGTAGCTCATCCTCTTCGTCTCATTTGAGCAATAATTTATCCCAACTTTTTTGTAATGTGTTCCCAGTCATCATGTAAATAGCAAACTGTATTTTTAATGCTAAACTCCCTCAAATGTTGTGTAATACCCCTACCTTCAAAGGAAACTGCATATTTTAGTAAACTTTTCTTGTAGAGAACTTTTGTGTTTTGAATTAAATTTTGATCGATAGGTGCAATATAGCTGTACAGTTTGGTGGCATCAGCAAAATACGGAGACTCGGATCGTTCATTTCTTCAGTTACCAGATGTGATGGAGCATTATTTATTAATAATAACGCTTTTTTAGGGCCTATTTGAGCGTTCCAAAATCTTTTTCACTTCAGGAACAAAATTATTATTAAACCACTTCGAAAATGTAACTTTAGTCATCCAACCCCTCTTAGATCCGTCATATATAACAGGCATTGTTGCATTTTTGAACACTCGAGGGTTTTTTGCTTTTCCGAGAACTAGCAGTGGAAGTCTGTGTGTTCCTGTTGCGTTGCAACATGGCATAAATGTTAGTGTATCCTTGGATATTTTTCTACCAGGAGCAGATTTTTCATCCTGAAGCACTAGTGTTCCTGTGGGTAAAGTTCGCCAAAAAATTGCTGAGTCATTCACAATTTTCATAAACTTAAGTTTGAAAGGCAAAACAGCAGCGATGTCGCTAGAGAGACGCTCTCCACACACTTTCAAAAAACGGATTCCATGACGTTGCCTGAATTTATCTAACCAATCAGCGCTTGCAAGAAAAGCAGTTTTTCCTGTAACGTGTTCGTAAAAGTATTTAGCCTTCTCTCTTAAAATTTCCCAAGAAATTGGAAGATGGGCGGCCCTTTGTTGTAGAAATCACGTATACAATGCCGCTTCTACCTCAGGATTCTCAGCCTTTTTCGTCATTTTTCTTTTCTCTAAAACAACTAACAACTTGATATAGAATTTATTTCACCTTAAGTAAATGTTTACTGACTTATTCCTTGAAATGATGAACTTACAAAATATATGGTTTGTTGTTTTTGTTTTTTACGAATCTCACGCTTCTTCTTTTTTCTATTTCTTTTAAAATTTCACATTTTCTCCCTAGCGTGAGAATAACATGTTTACGTTTTTGTGACATTTCGTGTTATCGTCTAAGACTTGATGCGTCTTTGCTTTGCAAATGATATGTTTTAACACTTTAAACTAACTAAACAACGGTGTGCGTGCGGCTTGCAGCGTGATCACCAAGAAATAACATTTCTACTTGCCATCTGCAAATCACACGCTTGATAAACTAAATAATTAGGATGTCCGAATTGTAGAGGCAAATGAGCTAAATAATGTCCGGATTGTAAGAGTGTCCGAACTGCTGGAGTGTCCGAATCATCGCATGGACGAACTGTCGAAGTTGTACTGTAGTAGGTTTTTTTCTATTACCAATAATGTGCCGTCGACTATTACCAGACTCTGTAGATTATTACCATGCAAATTGCAAAAAAAGTTCGACAAATTTCATCACACATTACGCTAATATCCATCGATTAACCCCATACTTCGTACCGCTCTGTCGTTATTAGCACTGTATCGCTTCTCCAGAGGGGCAATAAAAAAGCGAGAAAGTAATTTAAATCACTGCCAGTGCGGAAAGGTCGTCCAAACAAACATCGAACACGTCACGCACGAATTTTCCGCTTTCACCGCACAGAGCGTGCAGATGACATCGCTGGTATTTATTGCACATTGAAACTCGATGATGTGCCCTCGCGGCACTTGCCGAAGCCATTGGTGGCCGGCAGTGTGTCCAGGGACCTCCAGAAATTTACGGTAGTAACCATCGCATTGACCAAAATAATTGACATGCATCTGCCTGTAGGGTCACTTGAAACGGAGTGGAATTTGACAGGTTAGAGGGATTTTGGCTGGTTGGAACCTGCAGTGCTTTTGGGTAATTCTTAAATGAGTAGCATCTAGCATGGGTATGTATGCCGTAGCCTTTGACTTGCGAATATCGACGTCTCGCCAAAGACTGCTTCAGGACGATGTTGATTCTTCAATAGTCGCTTGACGAACCAAGGGCTATGGTATTAGAGGAAATAGTGCTGTTTGGATAAAAAAAGTCATATCTTTTTCTTGTCAAATTCGGTTCTACTTCTTGACAGACAACTTTTATTGTATTTTTTTTTATTATTAAAAATTGTCTGTCGAAATGCTACGATATATTTGCAGATAAAATAACAACTAGGTATTAAATATTAAACATTCCTCACATAAGGTCCTCGTGGTGTAGTGGTTAGTACGCCCATGTGCCCACGGGCATGTGAGAAATGCTAGATTCAATTCCTTACTGTGGACGAGATTTTTTAAGTAATTAATTGCGTCGGAAATCCAAAGAAAATTATAGATTTTTATAGAACTTTATTTTGAAAACAAATGATGGAAATTTTAATCTGTCAAGCTGAGTTTTATACAAATAATAACCTTTTCAAACGTTCGAATCGAATTCGAACACAATCGCTGTATAAAAAAAGACGCGAGCGAACCCAATAACGTACATTGAACATCCTCTGCCATACTACTTCCTCCGTTCGCCAGAGTTAAGAGTATCTGAATCTTTTCAAAAGCTAATTAGCGCGTACGGAACAAAGGCCTCCTCTTCCACCTGGTACTCGGCTGAACACGGCCTTCTAGTTTGGCTGCGGATCGAAACGATTCTCAAAAGTTTGATTGTTCCGAACGAACAAAAGAACGACGACTATCGCAATTCATGGATAGTCCTACTCTACAGCCGGAATTTTGTAGGGTGCTGGGATAAAATTCAAGCAATGCGTTTGTTTCGTTTTTTTTTTTTTTTTCGAAAAAAGCTGGGTCACTAACAAAACTAACGCTGCACATAATGGAGATAAAAATTGGTGGTGAGAATGAACCATTGACAGCTCTAACATAGGCTCAATAACACTGGAAAATAAGCGATTTGGATATGCTACAAGGTAAAATTTAGTGCAGTTAAATACGCTCGTTTTTATCATTTATATACAGGGTGGCGCAGCACATTCTCGTCGGTTTACATACGAAAAACGGCAAAACATTTTTAAAATATTTTTGTTAGGAGCTATGCAAGTTTTAAAAATGTTTTGATATATACAGGGTGACTCAATGTTTCGTATACCTAACTTAAGCCGTTTTCGAGGCATTTAACTATTTTTGAAAATGTAGACCAAAATTTGAGGCGCGCTTGTCTTACGTATTTAAGCTAGAATTTCCTAATTGCATTTATTTTTAGTCGAAAATGAATCCTAAAAATTCTCTCCCTAGGGCGAGGCTACTGCCTTTGGGCCCCTCAGTTCTCCTTTTTTCTTTCGTATTGTGGTTTGTTCCGGTGGGACCTCGTATTTGGCACATCTGTGTATACAGCCATTCTCGCCGTCAACATCTTCATCTTCTCGATGATGGATTGCGTTTCGAAATCTTCGGACTCTGATCCTCGGTGGAGGACGGTCCTGTGGCTCCACCAGCTGGCGAACTAAATAATGGCTCCATTCCGACGCCCTGGTCCACGCTTCTTGCCACAACCTCTCCTAGAAATCGGCCATGGAGGGAATGTTCAAGTCTCGAATCCGGGAGATTTTGTATTGGTACGTTTCAAAGGCGGAAAACGAATGGCATTTTGCTATCGATATGTTTGCTTGATATTAAATGTATACAGCTCCAGTCTATCAAAATATACAATAATATACAGGGCATTCTATTCAAATTTTCACAACTTTGGTGTGTAACTTTTTTTTGGATCATATACCAAAACAATTGTATATATCCAAATAATTTTAAAACTTGTTTCCAATGAACCTACATAGCTCTTAATGAAAATATTTTAAAAATATTTTGCAACATTTGTAGGAAAAAAAAGTTTTGTCCCACCAAGATAACGCACCCTTTAACATTTTAGTGGTCGCCATGGCGAAAATTCTCGAATTGAAGAAAAATCCTTGTTTCTGTGGAAACTTTTCAGACTATCCTCATAATACTTAAATCATTTTCACCGTAAAAAGAAACCATACGTATACTTGTAAAATATTAACATTTAAAAGCGTAAGTTTCATATAAAAAAAAACACTTCTTTCACTCTTTTCACTTAAAATAATCCGCAAAAATCCACTTTGATATAGACTTACGTCCCAGTCGCAAGAAAGATTAAATCACTTCATCGCGTCGAAACTAATTCTTACTTTCAACGTTAGTTTACCACATCAACGGTCCCTCACTTCTGGCTTACGTGTATACGTATTTAGAAAAATCGTCCATTAAAAGTTGAAAGCAGAGACGAGAAAAGGGTCCCCCACATTCGAGTTGAGTGAAACGACGAAGGGTGAAGTTGGAAACGAGCGGAAGGCTTTGAAAACTAAGTTTTTAACTACATTATACAAATAAAGGTAATATTCTGCCTCTTCCTGCATGTTAAATATCCAAATACAGCTCGCTAGCGATGGTAGAGGAATTTGAGGAAGGGTATTTTTAGGTAATAAAAAAAACGGATGTTAGAACTTTTTTGAAGTATTTTTTTTCATGAATGAAATGAGATTAATTATTAAAATTATTTTCATTACGGTCAGGATAAGGTAAGATACTTTTATAATAATAATGAAAACGATAATAATAATAATAGTCATAATAATTCCTTTATTACCCACCAGTAAAAGAAGGACAAAGTAAAATAACATTCTACATGACAAAACTCAAACCGGAGTGCAAATGCTAAACCAGTGATTCCACCAATACCACAAGCTATATGAGCATTATTTTGTTATCATCGAAGAAGCAAAAGAAAAGAACGCTTCACTAATAATGACTGACAGATTTTGCTAAGGTTTTTGATAGCATAAAATATGAAGCTTTATGGAGAATTTTGAAATATAGTAGAGACCCGCAAAAGATCCTCCAGATAATTAAAATAATGTACTGTTGTAAAGCAACGTGTCAAGTGTTGCACAAAAGATGTCTGACAAACAAGATTAAAATTGGGAAGGGAGTGAAGCGGGGTATGCCTTGACTACATATTATATAGAACAATTCAAAGGAACAATGGAATTATTTGGAACCACCTGCAAAATAAAAAAACTGGCAGATATGGAGTATGCAGACATGCAATAAACGATATGAGAAGCATGTTAAGAAAATTAGAGAAAGAGGCGGTAGCAGCTGGTCTTAAAATAAATGCAAAAAAAAAAAACAAATGAGACTAAAAGATCAAGAGAAATCAACCGAGAAGAAATAAAATAGATTCAAGAATTTTGTTATCTAGGCAGCATAATAGTCGTCAATAGTGGAGCTGAAGCAGATATTAAACAAAGATTGAGGAGATCACGAGAGCACAACAAGCTTCTGGAACACTAACAAACATATGGAGATTAACACAGATCAGTCGAAACACTAAAATAAACTATTTAATAGCAATGTAAAACCAGTATTGCCATATGGGACAGAGACATGGGCACCAACAGATAAAAATCCTTATAAAATTCAAGTCTTTGTAAATAGATGCCTCCGGAAAATCTTAAAAATATATTGGCCAAACACCATTACTAACTTGGACTTATGGAGGATAACAAACCAGATACACAATAAAAATGAGAAGATGGAACTGGCTTAGGACATACTTTAGGAAGGAACGATCAAGATATAACAAAACAAGCATTAAATTGGACCAAAGTAGAACGAAGAAGCAGAGGAATACCAGCAACAACATAGAGAAGGATTATAGAAGAAGATTACAAGAACACTGGATATAGTTAGGGAGAAATATCGGCTATAGCCAAGAATAAGGAACGATGGAAGTACTTCATGGATGCCCTATGCTCCTTCAGGGAGTAACAGGAACAAATCAAAAACAAAAACAAATCAAACCATTTTCGACGCAATTTCAAAATTCTGCGCGATAGTGTTTTGGAGGGGGGTAATTGTAGTGGGATGTTCCACGTGAAAAGCGTATGTTTAAATGTTACTAAATTCATTCTAATCAATAGTATATCAAAATTCGCTGATATTAGATTTTAATAGAGTTTTATGCGGAACTTGAATTATTTTTGATTAATATTCGAGTTCTGACATGATTATTTATAATATTAATCTTTTATTCTTAAAAAAAAGACTCAGTTGATGATATGTTACAGGAGATAATCAAAATTCCCGGTTATTTTAAGTTATTTACATTTTTAAAACATTATTTGTAAAAATGACACGTACGCACACAAAAAACAACCTGTATTTGGAAATAACCGTCAAAATACCTTATGTCACCTGCGACACCGAATTCGATCTTCAAAACATCAAAATTAAATATCAAGTCGTTACATTGGCAATGCTAGGGACGATCGAGAAACAGAAGTTAGCAACGTAAACATTCTTACGGAAAACAAATATCTTTTGACTGATATATTTAGAAATTGTAGTATTAAAATTAAATCTCGCCGAAATTTTTAATTCAAACGTATCGAAAAGCTGTTAAAGTAAAGTATAAACAATCATGAAAAATTATCAAGAGTATTACATCAATCAAGGAATTTTAAGAAGTAATCCAAAGAAATTTCATCCAAGAAGATGAGCAAAAGGGGTCTAAAATAAGAGGATTTCGGATATCAATATTGCTGAGAAGAGGAAAGAAGGAACCATAAGGATTATATATACACACACATCAAACACTCATCACAACATTAACTGTAAGTAATTTTAACAGATAAATTTCATTTTTGTAAGTGAAAAACTTAAAATAAACGTAGAACTGATTATCTCCCTATTCAAATCTTTTAATCGTTATTTGTAACATCACAATATATATGAGCATTATTTTGGTTATTGTTGCTAGGAACTTTTTTCGTGTGTATTATTAGAATATCATGGTAAGCCTGAGGAATCGTTCACATGTGCAAATATCGTAGCGCTCAGGCGCAAGTCATCTTGCGTTGAGGAATTCAAGAACTGCTCGAAAGCTTTGTGTTGGTTTAGCTTCTGTACTCCGGTTTCTATCACTACTTTCTAAACGGCATGACTATATTTTTGGCACCAGGCGGAAATATAGTTTAGTGCTGTTTGTGGAGATTAGTGGCATAAACTGAGAGGCGAACAGCAACGGTGAGCAAGGTATTCTTCTCGGAGTAACACTGATGACGCCGGGTCTACAGAAACATGTATGTTGTTTGGCGTATTTCTCTTCTCACATTATTTTCGTTGGGACTGCTTTCACCAATACAATATATTAGCATTAATTTGGTTCTAAAACTTCTTTAACATCCCGTATATCAGTTATCCCCGTAATTTTAGTAGAATGTAATAAAGCTGAAACCGTTCTTTATACCATGTCGAAAACGTTCAGTTAATTACTTTATTCAACGTCAAATCCAAAGGTGTTAAATCACAAGAGCGTGGCAGCCAATTCTGGTCACCAAACCGGGAGGTGACACGACGAGGAAAAGTCTCGTGTAAGACCGCCAATGTTTCACGGGCGGTATGGCAAGTGGCACCGTCCAGCTGAAACCACATGTTGTCGAGAGCAATATCGTGCAATTGAGGCACAAAAAACTGGGTTAACATAGCACGATAACGTTCGCCATTCACCGTTACTGCATTATCGGCCTCGTTTTCAAAGAAAAACGGTCCAATGATCCTTCCAGCCCACAATGCACACCAAACAATGACACGATTTGGATGCATTGCTTTTTCATGAATCATTCGTGGATTTTCGAAGCCCCAAACGCGGCAGTTTTACTTATATGCGAAGCCATCGAGGTGAAAATGGGCCTCATTACTGATGATTTTGAGCCAAAGCAAGTTGAACTCTGCGATCTGCGTTTGTGTTCCTTAAGAAACAATGCTGCCGGACGACTCCAATTTTTTTTTACGAGAAAATTTTACTGTCGATGTGAAAATCAATCGAATAGAAATGGCCGTTGGCTCGCCCACGTCCCTGAAGATGTCCCCATTGTTGCAAGAACGAAATTTTCGGCGAATGTTCACGTGCTAGATGTTGTGTCTAGTAAGGGTGATGTCATGCCACCGCATTTCTTTAACAAAGGGGAAAATGTCAAAAGAAGTTCTGACAATAGTGAAGCCAGGTACGGAAACTGTGTCGTCTGGAAAGCCGTATGTTTTCCAGCAGGACGGTGCGTCCGCCCACACAAGTCATTTGGTGCAAAATTGGTTGTCGGACAACGTCGGCATGTTTTGGTCGAAAGAATTCTGGCCTCCCAACAGCCCAGATTTAAATCCTTTGGACTTCTATGTATGGAGCGTAATTGAAAGGGTCACGAACAAGTCCAGACATCCAAACGTCGCATCATTAAGAGCGGCTATTGAAGCGGCATTCACCAATATGGACCGTGACACATTAAAGCGCGCCTGCGCACGCTTCAGACTGAGAATGGAGGGGGTTCGTTTTTGCAATAAAAAATATATTTGGAAAAAATGTATAATTTGCCCGGATTTTGGCGCTGCACCATGTAGATTTTTGTATAAAATGTATTTAGGAAATACATTCCCATTGGTACACGTACCAATTCACATATTGATTATGCGAACTGGACCACCCACCTGCTCAAATATTAATGAGGTGACATAAAACAGCAATATGATAATGTATTCATTCAAAATTCAAATAAATCTTGGTCGAAGGGAAACGTAAGCCGGCAAAATCGGTATTCACTTCTTGTTGTTCAATTGGTGAACTCTCTTCGCTGTAAGTGGTCTGTAGGCAGGAGTTGCTGAGTCAAGTGGACCTTGTACGCATGGAGGCGCAAATCTTTAGTGAGAATACGCTGAAGGGTGGCTGTTGTAATGTCCAATTGTAGTGCACGACGACGAATCGACGTCCCTGGACTCTCGCGAACTGCCGTGATGTTTTGTTCTAAACGACCTCTATGAGCTCGTGTCATATGTTTCACATCACTAACCGAACCAGTACTTTCGAATTTTGCGATTATTCTTTTCACGGTAGACTTACGAACATTATTTCGACCGAAAATTGTACGAATTTTACGAATCGTGGCAATCAAACTTTCACCATTTTGATAATCATCTTTAACAATCAGGACGCGTTGTTCTGTCGTGTAGTGCTCTATTTTTACTAACTCCCATCTGTTTCCTATCGACTTGGCATGTCATAATCATGTGACATCACCACAGTAAAGCTGGCGCGCAATTCAAATCTTGCGCTGTTATTGAAACACTCTTTGTATGACATAAATTTGAACTAAAATCAAGCCATGAATTAAAAAAAAATAACTAATGCGTTTCATTTACATTAACCGAAAACAATACAAGCAAATTGAGGCCAGGGACAAAGATTAACAGTCAATCTATTTCATGAAGTGCATATTTCTAGTTTAAACTCAATATAATTTCATAGTTGGACTTACTTATATTTACCCCATATTGCCTTCTCGAGGAACTCTACAAATCAACGTATACTCGTTGTTCTCAGCGTAATCTCATCGAAGTAAACTAATCTCCTTTATAAACCAAGCAAATAAATTGATAAACAAATACGTGGAACATATACAAGCTTAAAAACAAAACCGGAGAACAATTAACCGCTATCGTTGAACTTAATTAAAAGTAAGTTCGTGCTGTAGCACAACACTTACTAATTAGAGCTCTCAAATCCCTCGGGTATTGTCTCTCGTAGAAATAAACTGAACCGGCTGAAGTGTAGGAGTGGAGAGAAATACGCGAAACACATGAATTGTCTTAAAGCAATTCGCAGACAATAAGCTTATAAGGCGGGAAATTAGAAATGCAAGAGATAAATTGTTCGATATACACCGCCTAGACGAAATACCATTACCGAAACTAGGTGGGTTGTTTTATTCCGTTTACTTTTATCGGGAAATTTTCCGGAAGAAAATATTTACTGATTGTGAGATATTTAAAGTAAAGTAGCTTCTTACTCGACTTCCACTCACTCAAGGGATTCGTGAAAAGCCGTGCAACTAATGATTTAGTTTTGCTCTTTTTCGTCTTCGTTTTTTTTTTATCTGTTGATGTTTTCTCAAATAAACGCGCAAACCTATGCTAACACCCCTTGCTTCAAGAGCGGGCGATGTTTCTTTATGTTTGACAAACATTGCGAACCCACGGTCGAAAGTATGGCGCTTTTGTATATTCCTGAATGACTTCAGGATCTAAAATAAAATATAAACAGAACCGAAAAAAAGATAGTTTACAATTCCTTTTTCTGCGTCGGTAAGAAAAGGTTTTGCATATGTAAATATGGGATGTATACCCACAAATCACTAATAAAGGGATCTGAATTCTTCGAGAGCAATTCTTTAGCTAACACTTCTTCGAGAGGTGAATTCTTCGCTACAATAAAATAAAACGTTAAAACGTTGTATATGATTCTGTTTCCGACACCGTGTTCCATATATAGAAACAACCAATCTGGCTAATACGGAATTTTCTGTTAGTAACGTGACCAAATATCTAGGAATATGGATAGATAACAAGTTGAAATGGAGAACACATATATCAAAGACCATCAAAAAATGCCGAAAATTAAATAATATTCTTCGTATAGTTAGTAGAGTGTCGTTGGGTGCAGATTTGCATACTTCTACACTTATATACAGAGCAATGATCAGATCGACATTGGACTATGGACGTATGCTGTATGGTTCGGCATGCAAGTCCCTTCTAAATCGTCTAGATGTGGTTAATTCAAACAACAAAGGATGCCCCACAAAACATGATATCTTCAAATGCAGTGAAGTAGCCGCTTCTGAGTTTCCACCTACTTCAAGTTTGGCACGGAGCATTCGAAATATTAGACAACGACTAGCGCAAAGACCAACCCTTCCAAACAACAGAAGTGAAATTACTTTCTTTCCAAAAATATACTTTTTGATTCCGATTCAGTAGACGACAAGATATTGATCTTTGCAACAAGACAAAATCTATAATTGCTGACTAAAAGTGACCACTGGTATGTTGACGGTACATTTAAAACTGTACCTTTGTTGTTTCAACAATTACTTATTCTACACGGACTGAAAGAAGATATAGAACCGTAGAACCATGGTTACCGCCACTAACTAACTTGCGATTTTCAAAAAGTATTAATTAATGTAACATTACATTTCCAAATCCAAGGCAAAGAGGATGTTTCTTTCATTTTACCTAACGTATTTTTTGATCAATTTAGAGCGAGGGTTTTAAAAAAATGGAACGAAACTGTAAAATCGATTTCGTCTTAGCGAACGACGTGGTAGCTATTTTTGAAACATTGTGTGGTAGTGTAGGATTTCCACCTGCAGCCCAAAACATTATTGACTACTTTGAAGATACGTAGATTGGGCGACCACATAGAGGACCATACGAATTATGCAACTTACATCAAACTGTGTTAGATGGTTTGCCTAAAACTAATAACTCTGTAGAAGATTGGCATCGTCACGTTCAAGCGCAGGTATCGGCTATGCACCCGACCTTGTGGAAATGTATCAATTGTGTCAAGAAAGAGCAAAGCTTAAATTAATTGGGAATAGAACAATATTCAAGTGGGTTTCAGCCAGAACCCCCCAAAATAGGGCGTAAAGACTGTAACCAACGAATTAAAAATATTGCAGAGGGATATGATGCAAATTATACAACAGAACGAAAAGGCAAAGAGATTCATTGCCTTGTTCAAGAAGAATCCTAACACTCTGGGCAGAAAAATGGTTCAAAAGATTGTTTGGAGCTTTTGTGTGCAAGGTTAAGGAGGCAGCTGGGCTGAAGACTGTTAAGGTCCAAAAGGTTCCAGACAAGAACGATGAACACCGAGGCGTGCTAGAAGATTAGAAACGAATTTTATTGCTGCATCATGGATGATGAAACCTATGTCAGCTTCCTAGTTAAAAAATTTACACCGACTTTTCGCGAAGAAATGTGGACGAGACATTTAAAACGAAAAAGCAAAGTTCTCGTTTGGCAAGCTATTTGCAGTTGTGGCTAAAGTTTGTCACCATGGACACAATTAACTTCGACATTTACGTCAAAGAATTCTTAGAGAAAAAAAAACTCTACCACCAATAAGCCAGCATCAGGTGTCCACTTTCGTTTGGTCCAACCTCGCCTTTTTCCACTACAATAAAGAGGCCTTAGAGTGGTACGGAAGGATTAATGTACTTTTGGTGCTTCGAAAAGCAAACCCACCAAATAGGTCAAAACTCAGGTCAATTGAAAAGTATTAGGTTTCGGTTGAAAGGTTTAAATGAGGGCAATAAAGAAGATGACCACAGATGTTAGCGATTGATATTCATCGCTGTCTTATCTTTTAAGTCAAAAAAATGTTTAGGTGTTTCGTCAATATTTTTCTGGATGTTTTGATTATTGTTATTTTAACTACTGCTTCCATAATTTGATTAACTGTGGATATTTATCTAAAATAGTTCGATTTAAAAGTCAGAATTTTAAAATTTATTTAATTTTTTTTTAACAATTCTGATAATAATAAAAAAATAATTTTGCTATCTTCGTCAATTATTTCGTGAAAGATATGACAATCAAATTTAAAACGAAAATGTGTAGGAAGTTCTGATTAAGCTCTTTTGTTGTGCAAAGATCTACCAACATGAAACAAGAGCTAACGCTGTGTTTGCCAACAATCTGTAGTTCTACTTATTGTAATAATGCACCGATATGCACATAAGTAATGTGCTAAATTCCAAAATTATTAAATAATGCCTACCATCTTGGCAACCATCGTATTAATCCCGGAATTAAGAACATTTTATGCTTTTAACGCAACACGGCGTTTACATCAACCTGTCGTTATAATTTTGATTGATATCTGCGCTCCAAACTTTCGTCAAACGCACGATACCACTACCACAACAACGACGAGACCAAAAAGTAAAGAAAAACACGCTAATTTCATCGCTCACCCTCTCACGAATCTAAATGTCAGGGGAAAAAACCTCGTCGACCTCTCATAATACAGGAATTAAATTTAAAACATTGCAATAAACCCTAAAATAATGATCGTTAAGTCGATCTTCTCGGCTTCCGCTGGCGTTTCCCAGGACCGTAGCTAGGAAAGGAACAATCGCTAAAGCGGACAGATGAAATTTTCTAAGTAAAGCAAATTTGTTCTGTATTATTTATTTATTTTTTGACGGTGTATGCGATTTCTTGTAAATACATTCAAAAAAAAAATTAAGTAATTTATAAATGAAGAAGTCGAAGTAATTCATCCGTGTCTCATATTGATTGTTCAAGTAGAAAAACTATTTCTATAAAATAATAGTAATAATATATTTTGCGCTACAGGTTAACCCCAATTACAAGGCAATAAAAATATAGATTGTGGATATAACATGAAAAAACACAAAATATGGTAAGAAAAAGAAATTTATTCAATTGAAATAAGAACTGGTAAAGATGTCTTCGTATCTTAAGTTGGTATTGTGTATCTTGTGGTAAATTGGCGCTCAAAATAGTTGGTCCTTGATGTTGGCATAGTAAAAGTAGGACATATGACGTGGTGCCAAATGTTAAATTGTGAAATTGACAAGTAATCATAATCAACTTTGTTGTTAAGAAGCTTTTGTAGGTACTAAGCGCCAAGAAGATCGTACCGATGATTTAATGAACCAATTGATGCCTACAAAGTAAATTATGGTAGGATATACCCCAATCCAGATAAGTTTCCATGTTGAATTTCCATGACAAAAACTTCCAAAAAGGAAACGAAACCACACAAGCGTATTATAATTTACGGATGACAAAGGCATGAAAAGTGTCTTTACTAATCGGATATCATTAAAATGTTTTGAAGTCCTCATAAGAAATCCCAGCATTTTGAAGCAGACAAACAAATGATTTCTATATGGTTATAGAAGAATAAAGTTGTTCACATTCATTTTTGACAAAGTTTTGGTTTTTAATTATGTAACTAAATTGATACGGCTTATTTTTCCTTGTAAATGATATGCAATAGCATTTAGCGGTGTCGAGCAACAAGTTATTACTTTCTGACTGGTTAACCAGAGTGTTAACATCACGCTGCAATTCATCAGCTTCGTCACGACCAGACACAACACAAAACAGTTTAACATCATTCACATGCCTCAAAACAGAACAGGTAGTGATTGTAAGAGACCATTTATAGGACAAATGGTTGATCCTTGCGGAACACCACTTATGGATACAAAATTAAATGATGTAGAAAACATAGTTCGATCTGCATGTTAAATATGATCCTATTAACAAGAGTAAATCGGGAAAGAAATCAAAAGAATCTAATTTATGTAAAAGAAGTCTGTGTGAATCCATGCTGGTGTGGTGATATGTATTGTTTTTATATTGAAAAATGTTGTATAGTACAAATATTGCTCAAGAACCTTAGGGAAGTTACTTAAAATGTAGATCGGGCGATAATTAGTGACTAAAGCTTTTCCTGTAGGTTGGAACAATCCTTACTCATTTCCATTTTCCTCGGAATGTAACTGTATCAATTAAAACCACACAAATATTTTTTGCAATAAATGTATTTAATACAAATCGAGCATCTCTGATAACAAAATTCTTTGTTCTGAAATGAGGTCATAATATTAGTTACATCATCTTCACAGATCGAACGAATGTTGAACGTTTCTAATTGTGGGAGGTTATCAAACAAATTCGCAGTAGCTGAACGCCTGCCAAAATTGAGAGCTACTCACTACCACCATAGAATGATACGCGAATCTTTAGACATTTTGAAGAATCCGAACAATTTCAACTGCGAGGATGGATAAAATCAGCAACAGCTGGAGGTTAAAACTTCAAGAACACCCATACCATGATGGAAGCGGCCCATCAGACCGGAATATAGGCGGATCAACAAAGCAGAAAGAATATATACGTGGATGGTATGATAAATACTTGTTTTGAGGAAGACAACTCAGCTCGATATACTTAGTCCAGCGATGTTCCAACCTTTTTAGCCATCTGAATAATAAAATTTGTCAAACTCTACAAAATAGGCCTCCGTTTCGGCAATGACCCCTTCATTTGATGTGAACCGCTTTCCTTAAAGCCATTTTTTTCAAGCTTGGAAAAATAAAGAAGTCACAGAGGTTGTTCTTTTTATTCTTTTTGCATGATTCTACAAATATAAACGTGCTCAATTTCAACTGCCCTCAAACCAATACTACTCGATGGATCATTCCGAAATTTTGACAGACGTTGTTTAAAGAATAGTGCTCACAGTCGGTAATGCAGATTTTGACACAAAGCGCCATCTGTGTCCAAACATGGGTACTTCACATACCATCCTCGTGACAAGGAGCACCCGACAACATCAGGCTTTAGAAGAGTAAGTGAGAGGTAATAGTAAACTCAATAACACGGCAACGTCCAACAGTCTTTAGAAATCGAACGATGTGCTAATATTAATTATATCCTATGTATTTTAATACAATTTTGGTCATATTTACTGCTCTTTAGGGATGTTGTGAGAAAGGCTGAAAAGTTCCACTTGAAGGGAAAGAGCTGACCTTGGTATAATTTTGGCGACTTTCCCCATAGCAACAACAATAACTCCTTGATATGCTTAAACTTTTGTCGGAAACTTTTATTTGTAAAAGTAAATTCGTAAAAGTAACTGTTTCGAAGGTATTAAGAAGTTTTATCTGAAATCGACCACTCTGTACATTATTTATCTAAATAAACTCTATTAAAAAATGTAATTTCTATCGATGGCAAATTTATCTTCAATTCATTACAACTCTTCGGTTATGACAGCTGCCTAATATTTCAAAAATTTTTGAAATAGTTTTTGTAAAACTGTCTATGCGTTGGCATTGCAAGACTTGGCGCCCCTCTGACTACGGCCCTGGCGTTCTATGTCTGTTTTCGTTGTTATTCGGATGCCGGGGTCTCGACGGTTGGTGTCCAAGAGAAGGGCAGCGTAAACGAATTAGATTTTTTCTTGCGCCGGGTTTTCGGGGATGCTACCGAGCGGAATTATTAGTTCTGGCAACATGTAGTTGTTGGCCGGAGTTCAAAACGGCGTGTTTCCGGCAACATTTAACGCGTTTATGACTGCCGGTTATAATAATAATGTGCGGTGCATTATTTACTTACGATGGGGCTTGCCCAAGCCAAATTTTCTAATCCCCTTAATGTCCAGCGAAACGAGAAGGATACGGCGTTTGAAAATGGAAGAAAAATGTTTATTACGGGAGATAATTTCACTGAGAGAGAGAGAAATGATTATAACAGGGAACTTTTTGATGTAAAGTAAAAAGTAATATGGAATTGTAAATACATTAAACGATACTGTGTTTTATACTTACGCCATTTAAGTATTGCAATTGTAACTGATTAATATGTATTTGTAACTTTCCACCAACCTGAAACAAAAGAAAACTAGATAAGTTTCGCTTGTTATATACTGAGAAGAAATGTTTAATCAATATCTGGTTGAAATCAGTGTAGATTACGTCCAATTGACTTTGAGTATCGAGTTGTTCACTAATAAATTGACACATGGGAACGAGATTTGTAACAGTAGACCTTCCGCGGACAAACCCATGCTGAGAGTAGATAATACGTAAGGCATAGTGTTATGAATTACGAAACAGACAAGAATAAATAGCGCTTTCAAAGATTTTAACAAAATTCGATGTAATTGAAGTCCTTGGTGCTCTTGGAAAACCACTCGGTCAGTCGATCCATAGCCCCCTGCAACCTTGTTGGTATCTTATGAGTAGACTTAGGATAATTATGTACTAAAAAACCTTAAAATATGCACAAAAAACATAAAAAAATGCATTAAAATCAACTTTTATAGAACAAATACTAATTTTTATATTAACACATATTTATTCTTCGGTTAAAAAGTACAAACAATTTTTTAAATTCAATATCATTTGATCAAAACTGTGGTTATGTATGGCCGAAACAGATCGTAAAAAACATTCTGTGGTTAATGTAATGGTACGTACAGTGGAACCACATCAATCGTCACCTGCAATTCTACTAGCTTGTTACACATTATGTGTAAAATTCATGCTTTTCGTCATGTGGCAGATACTATTAGAAAATGTTATCCTGAGGTAGACGCTTTAATAACGCATACAAAAGCAGTGTTTGTCAAATCCCCAAAACGTATTCGCAAATTTCACAGACTGTGCCCCCGTATGTCTGAGCCACCAGAACCTATTCTTACACGTTGGGGAACTTGTTATAGGCCGCGTTTTATTATCAAAAATATTTTGAGAATATTAAGAACGTAATTTTATAATTCGATTCAATGGAAGCTGCGGCTATCAAGGAAAGCCAGTCGAAATTTCAAGATAGTCAGGTTAAAACGGATTTAAAAACTATTCAGAACAATTACTTCGGACTAGTGGAGGCAATAGAAAAATGACAAAATCCTTCGGTGTCGTTAGTGGAATCTCTGCAAATAGTGCAACATGTTCACGCACAGCTAGGCGCGGTAGAAGACGCAAAAAATGTTTGTGTTCTAGAAAGGTTTGAAAGTGTTTTAGAGAAAGATTCTGATTTTGGCACATTAAGACAAATTTGTGAAGGTGCGTCAACAGAACCGTTAAGTTGTTCCAAAGACTATTTTAATTACGTAAATATAACGTCACTAGATGTAGAACGTTCGTTCTCTGCATTTAAAGGCATTTTTTCCTCACGCCGCACTCGGTTTGCCTAAACAACTGTGGAAACATATCTAATGTTGCAGATATTTAACAGACATTATTCACTTTGTGATTTCACGGAAGACTCTTAAGACGGTAAGTGTTTGAGCACGTATTATATTTTATTTCTGACCATTTATTTTGTGTATACTTTTATGCGCCCGCCACTGGCTGTTGGCGCAAATTGAGCAACTCTAGTAATGAAACGTGGTTATTCAAGAGGCTACACACATGCTACATCAAAGGATCTGCTACACTACGATATTAAGAAATTCTTTTTTAGACCTAGAAGGGTTATTGAGAAAAATGTATGTGTAACATATGCGTACGGGTTATCAGTTTGCTTTTACATAATTTATATTCAATTTGGCATACCGAAATTTGCTAAATTACAAGAATCCCGAGCGTTGGAACTATCATATTGTTGTTGAGATGGCTTAATACCGTTGAAAACTATATATTTTTATTTTTTTACCTCATTTCTTACTGTCTAATCTAATGAAAATGAATTATTGATCATTTTACAATAAAGTAAAAAGAATCAATAACTTTGAAATGTATGTAATAATTTCGCAGTAAAATTCAACAGATGGCGCCGCTATATTTGTCGAACACTTGCTACGACATTTATCAGGATTACATTGTTCTAATCGCCATTCTCCAATAAAATTCCTTCGATATACTCGCTAACCGTTGCAAGAGTAATAAACTTACTTTATTCAAAATTTATTTCACGGTTACCACGCAGGAAAAAAGGAGCTACACATTTCCCCTTTATTTTCACTCCAATACAAGCTCAGGAAAGACTATAATAAATAACATGTCATAAGCAAAATTGAAAATCAATTCGATTTTGGCAATGCTCAACGTTTCTCACCTTCCTCACAGCTACCACCATACCAGTTTTACCTTTCTTCTCCGTTTTGTGCTCATTCGTTTTCGCACAGCTATCGTTGATCTTGGTCGCTCCGAATTTTTTTTGTTAGTCGCACCCTACGGAACGACGACGTTTATACGGGGGAGTGATTTTTGTTGCGGCGCGTCGTGCGAGGGCGCCACTCGCACCGGGTGTATTGTTGTATAGAAAACACTTTATTTCGCACATCGTTACTCTTGTTTCCTGTTGCCTTTTTGTAATAAATAACAAATTCGTTAGGGATTAATGATCGACTGTATTTTGAGTTGACGTAAATATCTTTTTTCCTGTAAGCAACGCATTACCTTTTGAAGCTGATAAATGGGGATTATATGTGATAAATGTTTGATTCAGACGTTTTGAAATGAATTAAAGCTATTTTGCGGTTAATATTTTATGTGACATGATTTTAAATTAATAAACTACAATTAAATATCTATCCATTGATGCATTTTGACGAAACCGGTCCCGATGTATATCACTTACTGTAAACTTAAGGGGTAAAGAGGTTTTTTCCAACATCTTACAATATTTAATTAAAAAATATATTATTGCTGCTTTGCAAGTCTGTTCTTGAATTAGTTTCTTCCAACCTCTCCTATCTCCAGTTAGTTCTTCACCTCCTTTTCGATCCAGTCCCATCTTTGCTAAGTAGTCGTTAACTTGGTCGTTCCATTTCCTGTGTGGCCTTCCTCTCGACATCTTCTTTTGTATACCCATTTTCCATATCGGAGTTGAAAGATAAAAAACTGTGGTTATGTGTGGGCGAAACAACAGATCGTAAAAGACATTCTGAGGTTAATGTAATGGTACGTACAATGGAACCACATCAATCGTCACCTTCGATTCTACTAGCTTCCAGACGAGTACAACAATGTAATTTCAAAGTTAGTGTTAAATACATTGGAAAAGTTTGAACTTTCAACAAACCAACTGTTGATGTTTATGGGTGATGGTGCAGCAAACATGCTTTCTGTTGGCCGGTCTCTTAAAAAACATATTACGTGTAAAATTCATGCTTTTAGTCATGTGGCAGATAGTATTAGAAAATGTTATCCTGAGGTAGACGCTTTAATAGCGCATACAAAAGCAGTGTTTGTCAAATCCCCAAAACGTATTCGCAAATTTCACAGACCGTGCCCCCATGCCTGAGCCATCAGAACCTATTCTTACACGTTGGGGAACATGGCTACAGGCCGCGTTTTATTATCGTAAATATTTTGAGAATATTAAGAACGCGATTTTACAATTCGATCCGAAGGAAGCTGCGGCTATCAAGGAAAGCCAGTCGAAATTTCAAGATAGTCAGGTTAAAACGGATTTAAAAATTATTCAGAACAATTACTTCGGACCAGTGGAGGCAATAGAAAAATTACAAAATCTTTCGGTGTCGTTAGTGGAATCTCTGCAAATAGTGCAACATGTTCATGCACAGCTATGCGCGGTAGAAGACGCAAAAAATGTTAGCGTTCTAGAAATTTGGACCCCTCAAAGAAGCGATTGGAGACCAGCGTTTCGACGACAACGAAGCGGTGGAAGTGTTAGTGCTCCAATAGCTTTACGAACGTCCGAAGAGTTTTTACGATGATGGAATAAAAAAGCTCCCAATCCGATGGGAAAAATGTATTTCTAGGGCGGGAGAGTATGTAGAAAAATAATATATACACATATTTGTAAGCTTAGTTAAATAAAGTTAGATTTTTTACAAAAACGAGTGCCGTTTATATTTGAAACACCCTGGTAATTTTACAAAATGCGCTGTAGTATACTATATACCTATAGTAAATCTCATTTCTCAATCTTTAATAATTCTTACGCTAAATTCCGCCAACACACTAATGGCGCACCCGCTAGATGAATTTTTCTTAATAATCTAATCGATAGCAACCTTCATGCGCGCATTCTAAAAAATAATCAGTAAGACTACACCCTCTTTCTAAAATTTCCTATACAACGCTTGTTACAAATTCCTTCATTAATTTCACCTCCATAAAATCCATCTCGGAAAAAAAATATCCACAATACATAATTATCAAGGGTCTCGTAGTAATCACCCCTACAATAAATAGGTCAATTATTAATGCCATAGCGCTTTTGTCGCAGGTTCTTCGGCCTCTCGGGCTCGGTTCCCTGCTTTCTACGTCAAAAATAAAGAGAAATTGCGATTGTTCCTCTAATACCGCCGTCTACGATTTAATAAAAATGACTCCAGCGGAACTACTCACACCACATCATTCAGTAGCTACTAGTACCACCCTTCGTACAACACCCCTTCGAGGGTTAAAGGCGGAGGGGTGATTGTCGCGTCGTAGGCTGAATGTCGTTGGCGTAGTGATGGTGGTGGTTGGTACTGGTGATGGCTTTTCTTTTCTATACACTAATTGGACTAATGGAAGTGGAGAGATGGTGTAACAGGAGAGGTCTGGATGGTTATATTTACGCAAATCGTGTCTAGAGTTCTCTCTGGTTCTTAATAAATTGGGAGTGCATTTCTTATCTGATAGACTTGACAGCGATTTTTGTAATGTCGTCTCCGCGGAAGGCTTCATTAAGTCCAGCTGTAACTAAATTACTTGAATCAAGAATAGTAAAATGAGGAAAAGGTTTAACTTCAACCATTGCTTGGTTCGACGCTTCCATGCGTAATTAAAGATTATATCACGAATGTGTGGCGTTTAAATGAGTTCGAGAAGCAAGTCGTTAAGTATTTGGAGCAGATATAGGAAATTTTTCAATCGATAGGGCATTAGTTGAATGGCGAATTTGCTAATTAATCAAGTTACCATTGTTTCTCTCCTATTTGGAAGAGAAATTTAAACGCTAAATCTTCAAAACTAACGAGAGATGTTTAATAATCCATGAATCTCTCCTAAATTTTGACAGACAGAAGCTTTAAACAATTTTAACAGCATCAGCTAACGTGTCTACAACCTTATCCATCTTTGATCTCCCATTCTTAAGTTCACATTTACTTGTTTCCTTCCATTCATTTTTCAAGACGTACATTCCATTATTAGGGCGCAAAAAAATTATTAAAATAAAATTATTAAAAATAATAATGATAATGTTACAATTATTCATACAAAATCACAAATTTTATTAGCTTTCTCTGCATCAGCGTTTTTTTGAAATAAAATTACTTTTAATAGCGATATTACTTTTAATAGGGATATCGAAGTCGCTCAGAATTTCAAGGCTCTCAGGCTTTTTAATATTGATATCCTGTAACTTGGCGAAAATGCTTGGATTCTCTTTAAACATCTCAATGGCACAATAACGGTACATAGCTTCAAAATGGTGGTAAAGCAGCGGAAAAACGAAATCCCTTGGTGTTCAATAACAACAGAACGTCTAACGCAGAATCGCCAACACACCTAAGGATGGTTTCAAAGAATTCATGATCATATCAATCTCTGATCTGTGGAAGATCGTGTCTTACAACATGGAAACTCTCAGTAATTCCTCTACCTGTTTTTTCCAAGGATTCCGAAAGAATGGCAGTGACATTTAGAAAGTTGAACCTTAAATATTAAATCAAACTTGGATTATTAAGAAAATGATGAAATATAGGATTTTGTTTTACAATGGCGCTAGATTAATGATTTAGCAATAGTATACGATTCAAAATCAGTTTCTATTGTGGGCTTTAAGAGATCCTTCTCTCTAACCATATTTATTTGAAGCATACGTAAGGTTCTGAACAAAAACTGTTCAATAATTTATTTCCCCATTCAGTAAGTTTAGAGACAATTAGTTTACTACAAAAGTGTTTAGTTGGCATGACAACCAGATGATCTATTCCTCTCAACTTTTCAATATCGTTTTCTCGCAGTATAGTAATGTATAAAAAATAACTGAACTGTGGATAATTATCAACCATAAAAGGTTAAAGCAAGATGAAACATTATTAGTGAATAATGTGCTTAAATTGTTGGCCATTGTGTATTAAATAAAATCTCAATGTGTCGCTAAACTGATGCAAAGAAAATTGTAACAAGAAGCTGGATTTGCTTCAAAGAATTACAATTTTTCTTTTTGTTTTGGGCGCACTTTTCATATACTTTGTTTGTTGTATGTTTCTATGGGACAAAAAGATCACTGAGAGGTAGTAGAGGGTCTCAGCCGATTCTCGAACCTCCTCATTGGCCTTGACCTATGCAGATGCAAGGTCTAGGTCAATGAGGAGGTTCGAGAATCGGCTGAGACCGATCAAGGTCAACGCCGATGTCAAGATCACCACCACCTTGGAAGAATGAGCTAGGTCAAAGTCAATGGGGAGGTTCCGGAAAGAATAAGCTAGGTTAAGGTCAATGAGGAGGTTGTACAATGTAGAGGTGGTTAAGGTTAATGAGGTTGTACAATGCAGAGGTTCCACAAAGCAAGGTCAAGGCTTTGAAAGAATAAGCTAGATTAAGATCAATGAGAAAGTTGTACAATGTAGAGATTCCACAATTAGCTGGTCAGAGGGTAGAACGCTCCTCATATATAAAAACGTTGTAGTAGTGAATAGATGTTAGCATTGAAGGTGGCAACCATGGAAAGCGGATATAGTGATGGAAGAGAAACTTGTGAATGTTATCGTGTATCGAATAAAGTTAATGTTGGCGAAGGCAGTTCTTCGAAAGATTCTCATGCAAAAGCATTATTTGAAGAAGGCAAGTCGAGCGATTTTTGAGATAAATAAATTTATATACAGAGACGTTTGTGCGAGAAGCATCATGGAATATACCATTGCTAGGAGAGAGAATATTTTTTTTAATCAAGTTCAATGCATGATGCTTAAATGAAGTTACCTTAAAGTTGCGCTTGAAATCCATATGATATCAAATTGAAAAAACGGCAGAAGCATTTCTGTGTAATTGTGGTGTTGAAGCCAACAAGATATAAGGTGGATTTTCTACAGAAATGCGATTGTCATCACCACTCAGTGGCGTGTTGTTTTCGCTGTAAAGTTACGGAATATTTCATGAACGACGTAACATACTTAAAAGGATTATAAAAAACACATGCACAAGATAGTGATTTAATGAAAATAAACGCAAACAAATGAAGACGGAACTGCTTTTTTATTAAATTTAGTAAGTTACGAGAACTTACGGTTAAAATGAGAAAGTTCGATCCTGTTTTACCCTCACTCTTGTAAGACTTTGGTTTATTTTAGCTTCACTAGCATTAAAGCCACACATTAGGGTTATACTTAGAAGAAAATTGAAATAAATCCCAACATTTAAAATTAAATTGTTTCATTGTTGTTCAATGTCCAATATTGCGTCAATTTTTTTTTATTACTTTGTTTAAAAGAGGCAAATATTACTGGTTCCTGAAAATCAATTTTTCGAATGAATCCCATCAATACCTATATCCAGGTGTTGAAAGGATTCTTTCCAACAGGGACTCTGTGGTGCAGTGGTAGCACGCCCGTCCGGCAAACGGGAGTTGTAGGTTCGAATCCTACTGGCCGGCGTCTTGATATTTTTATTTCACTAATTTAATTTAACTTCATCGGTAGAATCAAAGAAAGATTGATTTTTCAGTACTTGGCCGATGAAAGCTATACATTCATCACTGGTTCCTATTATGGAATCCAATATTTTATTCTTTTATGTTGAATCAACAATTAAAAGTGTTTTAACTCTTCAGTTTGTTCAATTTTTACTTTGTCAAACGATAGATAATGAAGTCATCACAAATCAAATGTTTTCGTTCTAACATTTTACTTTCTTTTCTTTGATTAAAAGGAAAGAATTCATTAACAATTTTATAAAAGTCTACATTTAACCGCATGCAAAATTATGAAATATATTTAATTTGCAACTATTATCATAGTTATTAAAATCTGCATTTGCATTAAACTGAAATATTACGTCTAAGGTTGTCATCTTTTCACAATTTGCAATTCAAACCGTCTACGTTTCCTCGAAAAAGCTCAAGAGAATATATTTTACACCGTATCGTCCGCCTGACAATCCCCTTGTCTATTAAAGCATCAGATTACTGCTACAGGAGATTCACCGAAACCTTAAATCCCTAGCGCCCGTTTCATATTATACAGAGTATCCCGTTTGTAACATGTCTCGATAGCAGAAAAGAAATCTGTGCCATATTTTCGATTATTTAAATATTCTGAAGTATTCTAAGTGTATGGAAGTGATTATAAAAGAGATAGTTATTAAATTTGAACACAAATTGTCACAAGCGAATAAGAGGAAGGTTTCGAAGAAAGAGTGTTTGAGAAATAAACTGAGAAAATTTAATGACAAAGGGTACAGAAGAGCTAAACAAAGATTTAAAGGAAGCAATCATTTCATTTCTTGAATAACAGCATTTGTCTTTGCATTAACTAACTGCTTAAAATGACTTTTATTCGAAAATTTTGTTAAGTGAGGTATTAAAATTTTGATAGGAAGTTTTTTGTGTTGTTGATTTTGCAATGGCTTCCGTATGGACCACATAAGATAACCATCAAGTACCTAGTTTCAATATCCGATAAATTTGACAACAATTACCACGAAATGGAACACTGAAATATTTGAACTTTGCAACGGTGGTCAAACGAAACGAGCGATAGGTACTAGATTCAATAAACACATAAGGCGTTACAGGTAAGGGAAGATAGAAGCGTCAAGTGTAGCACAACACATAAACGATACAGGACATAATATTAAATTAGAAAACCTAGAATTGATTAAAACCGTGATTTCGCCGCTTGAATTGGACGCTTATAAGACTATGTACACAAATAAGAATACAAACTTAATCAATAAAGAGAAGGGACCTTTGCGTTTCTCTTGTCTTTTCGATTTATTACGGTAACAGGCCTTTGAATTATGGTTGTGTTATAACGCGTGTTGTCCAGCCTTTAGGTAGGATGTAGAGGGAAAGAACACAAAGTTGACGCATAGAAAAGGACATAACCCTTATTTCACTCGATTTTTATTTTGATTAGGGTGGAACGGTCACATGTTCTTGCATTTCGTGATGACAGGCCTTTTACGCTTTTTCTCATTATTTAACTCGCTTCTTAGTCTAAGGGGCAAAAGCAGGTACTTGTATATATTTGTTCTTGAAGAGTAGGGATAGAGCGGGTTCGTTAGATTTAATATGTTCTCTCACATCAATCGGCGAGGATGATGACCGGGCTGAGCATGATGACCCATGTGTCTTCGAAACGGTCTTTCCGAGTTAATTAATAATTTGTGTGGTGCGGAGTGTCTCGAGAATGTTGTTGTTGCCATACTACCCCACAGTTCTTGCTATCATTATTAAGAATAATCTAAGCTTTTGGAATCGAGATTTGAGAGTTTGGGAATTGTCATGATTACTTTGCTTAGGAAGGAGCTCTTTACATCAGTCTAGCGTCAAAAGAAACAATGTAGCAATTTTTCCTAGCCAACTTTGCATAACAACAAAAACAGATTACCGAAACCTTTATTGTTGCATATTGTTATATTTCTTAAGTTAACATATATAATGTGTGATATCGTTGGATTCGCCTTTCGATTACCTTTCCAAAAACGCAAAAATATACAGATGGTTCTATTTAAAATAAGAAAGTTGACGTCATCTCCGGTGACACCGGAAATACAATTGAACTGCCGATAACGGAAAATGTTAGTTCATAAAAAATAGAAATTGATCTATTTTTTTCTAAAAACGCTAGCATCTGTCGTTCAAAGTAAGCATGGGGGGGGGGGGGGTATACTTTAAGTCCTCACTGTAGAACCATCCGATTCAGCACTTCCTCTAAGACGATGCGCTTTCCTATATCAAGTTTAGTGGCTTTCGAACTCACGAAGCTTACGTAGCTGCGAATGTTATTGCAATAACATTGTTTCTAAGCGACGGAGTTGTTATCCTACCGACAGTCGGGGCTTTTCGCCGATCTACCGGATGATGATGACGCGTCGCGGCTGGTTTACGAACGTTCCGCTTAGAAAACAATCCCCACGCTTCGCCTAGGGAAATAAATCGCGTCCCAATCAATCACAGACCCGCGATCAATCATAGATAAGTTGCGCACAGTTCTGTACCTACTATACGCTTTTGGGGATAGCTGAAGATCGTTGAGGATCCTCTCTCCGACTAAATATATATCATCTTCGAAAGGGACAAATAGCTGTGTTGGGATCTACCTCGCTTTACCGCCATTATCCATTTATTATTGCAGAGACCGGGAGAAATCTCGTATGATCTCTCGTACGATTAATTCTAGTTCTAAAACAAATATAGATCGCATTGGTCTGTGAGTGTATTATTTATATGTATGTACATATATACATTAAGGTTAATTGCGGAAATGGAATTATGTTATTGTAACACGTCAAAATATTAAGAATAAAGGGTAACAAACAATATCATTTATGGAGGAAATATAGTACTTCTTCAATTTTAAATTTTGTACGAAATAAATGTATGTTTAATCGCTTCTGAAAATGATGTAATTTATTAAAAAAAGGAGAAAATCAACACACGAAACCAAAGATAATGCTAATATAGCTCATGGTATTGGTGGAATCATTGCCGGCAAAGACAATGCGAGTAGAGAAAAGAAAGCACTAACACACGGACATGTTTCTGCCTACCCGGCGTCATCTGCGTGGCTACGAGCACTCTCTGTTCTGCTGTCTGCATTGTCTCTACCTCTCATTTTATGCCCCCAATGTCCACAACTGCACTGAAAATATCTCCCGGAGCGCTGGCTGATTTTTAGTTAATCTCTTGTTTTGTCCTAAATGTTCTTCCTTTGGTTACCGTCTCTCACTTAACCTTAAGAAATTCAATTCTTTTTTTAACTGTAACAACCGCCTGGTTGATTTAGGTTTCCAAACACTTTTTCTAACGTTATTGTATCTCTTGATGGCTTGCCATGTATGGTTATAGACGATGAGAAGGTGAGATAGATCCCACAGCATTTAGGCCACAATATGGCCGTTAACCAACCCACAGCCTCGGCATAGGTTAGACATGGGACATTACCCAAAGGAATCGGCCCTAATAGTGGCAAGACGTAGACGTTCGTCACCCAGCGTGGTCCTTCTAATTGACATCAGTGCCTGGCATCTACAGAGGATGTGTTCCAGTATTTCGTTTAACTTCGGTTAATCCCATCTTGTAGAGGTCCTCTTTTACCCGGAAATGTCCAGTCATAATCCCAACAGTCATGTGAACGTCTGCTCTGGACAGTCTCAGGTATCTTAGCTCTGTCCGCTTATTCGGATACGTCAAGCGATACAGCAGGAATTAATTTCATCACATCTCTTCAAGAATTCTTAATGGATGATCCTTTCATGAAGCGCAGACGGTGGAATGGAGGGTTGTGGACCATGTACAGTTATGTCCGAACCCTTCCTCGATAGCCTGTCCGCTTCTTCATTGCCCGGATTTCCATTGTGACCCTTCACCCATATTACATCGGTATTGTTTATTTCTAGAGACTAAGGTTCAGAGCTCTGTGGTAGTCTAGTGGGAGATTCATCATTATTGGTCAGTTCAGTGTTGATACTACTTGCTTGCTGTGGGTGAACAGATTGATGTTTCTGCCTACGATTTTAATGATTTTAAAGTGATGATCACCATCCGTAGTGGTCATTATTTTTTTAGGTGAAGCTTCTCAGAAAATACTCCAGTTCCTTGGCTTGGTTTGGTTGGTTTGCCATTTATTCCACTAGATCTTTATCATCCATCCTCAGCAATTTCTTGAACATTTCCAAGTCCCAATCGATTGTCTACATTTCCATCAAACAGGAACGATCATTATAACTTTCTCAAAGCCAATTTTTCCAAGCTCTATCCTGATCCTTTCCAGATTGTTTGGTCATTCTTGTCCGATGTTGATTGTGCTGTTGATGAGTTGTATAAATCTTTGCATCAAATATTGGATAATTCAGTGCCTAAAAAATCTACCTCTAAGCACTACACTTATCCGACATGGGATACAAAGGGAGTAACTTCTAACCTCATTTTGAAGGAATATTCTCGGCGTAAGTGGAGAACTACAGGCATTTGTAATTTTTACAACCAGTTTAAACGTCTATGTTGCATATGAAAAACAAGCGTTTCTGCTGCTTACTCCAGTTACCTTCAGCTAATTGGAACTTCGATTAAAATTAATCCTAAAGAAATTTTTCAGTTTGTTCATGTAAAAAAAGGAACTATACGTATACGGAACGTCTTATTTCGTAATGATATACAGTGAGTCCCGGATTAACGCATAGGTAAGGTAGAGTTGAAATTTAATTTTTTCGGATTCGGCTGTGCTTGAATAGTAAGTATTTATGCCATAATTTTATTGCCGAAAAATCAAGTAGATCTTGGAAATTTAATTTAAGTATGCTTGCAAGTATTAGCATAACTTGTTTTTTAATAACCCTCTTATCGTACCTTCAATAGAAAATACATTACTACTAATTCAAAAAAATCTAAGATCTACTTGATTTTTCATCAATAAAATTATGGCATAAATTACTTATTATTCAAGCATGGCTGAACTACAAAGGATGAAATTTCAACTCAATAATATTCTGTCTGCCTTACCTATTCATGCGTTAACCCAGGGACGCACCGTATGTATCCACTCTCCTTAAGAAATAGTTGATACTTTTGCCGAGAGGGTTTCTTCTAATTCTATTTCTTTCACATTACAACCTGTTTCTGAAGAAGAAGTAGTCAGTATTGTGCTGAAGTTTCAACAGTGTGACATTTGATACCAAGTTTTCTTATATATGCTGGATTTGATCTCGCAAAGCTTTTGACTGTAATTATGAACTACTTCTTCCTTCCCTACACAATGGAAACGTGCCAAAATAAGTCCAGTTGTTAAAAAGGTTGTTAACGTCCATATTGACAATTATAAACCGACATCAGTTGAAGCCCTTGTTGCAAGAAGGTATTAACTCAAAATTTGTAGTTTCGTGAAGGTTTTATGGCCAATTTGTTTTTGTTAAAGATGCTTCACTATAAATATAGCCCTAATTTTACAAATTCTTGGAAATAAATTGAAAATTTTGAGTTAACAGCTTTTTACAAAGTCACTATGACAACTCACAACCAATCCAAAAAAATCAAAAGTATGTTATTGCAGGGAAACTCTTTATTAGATTTTAAAATATGTATAAAAATGGCAAAAATCATTCTTAAATCTTAAGAAATTATATTCAGTCGCCTCTTTCCAAGTTATCGTAAAATCCCTTCAACTTTTCGGGAATGTAGAGGAGCTGTTCTTGCATATTGTCATACTTTTTGGGTGAAATCGTTTCTTATTGATTGTCGTTAAAATCACATTATCAATCTTATTTTGTGCTCTGTCTGTCTATTTTTTCTCATATCAACAGCAGTCCATTCTTTCGTTTCATCGAACGAATATCTGTATTTAATTTTTCCAAATTCGTTTATTTGTATCCATCTTACTTTTTGAAACGCAAAATTTCTTTTCAGAGTGTCGATGACTGTCGATGAGTTCTAGCTTTCTGGATAGTTTTTACGAATTTGTCCACCATTCTAGTAATATTCAATTGTGTCTTTTTTCTTGGTTCATGATTATCTCCCAAGAAAATACCTTTATGCAAGGTTAAATTTGGAACTACATATAGATGACACTATTTTGTTTGCGTATAGAACCTTTTTGGACGCCATCTACCTACTGGGAGCTTAAGTAACAGATAAATAATTAATTCAACACCTTTTTGCAAGAGAGAATGAAAATGAACCAAAAAGTGCGTCCCCCCTTTGGAATTTTTGAGCTGTTCTTCTTTGAGGAAGATGACGTGACGACTACTGTTACATCACAATGTTATCAACAGGTGTTGCGTAATTTTAAACAACTTCGTAGTGTTGGTGTGGATATTCGAAGAATATGGTTTCAGCAGGACGGAACGACTTCTCACACTAGTAAGGAGTCTGCGAAAAATGCTTCCTAGTCGTGTCGTTTTTAAATTCGGGGACCTCAACTGGCCGGCACGGTCACTGGATCTCTCAACTTGCGATTTCTTTTTATGGGACTACTTAAAATCAAAAGTGGGTTTTCATAGGCCGCAAACTTTGAAACAACTAAAACAAATTGGGCTGGGTGATGCAAAACTTTCGTGCTAGGCTTCAAGAGTGCCAGGGGCTACTTTGAGGCTATTTAACGTCAAAAGTGGTATTTCATCGACCGCAAACTTTGGAACAACTAAAATAAATTGGGCTGGGTGATGCAGAACTTTCGTGCTAGGCTTCAAGAGTGCCAGCAGCGAGAAAAAGGTCATTTGACTGATTCAAAAAATAAAGTGTCCGTGTTTCCTCAAAGAACCCCTTGTTTGATTTTTGAATAAAAAGTTGGCAAATAATGAAAACAACTCAATTTAAAATGGATACTTCATTCTGCCGGCCTCCGTACTTCAACCCTTCGGCCTTTGCTTACGTATGCAACAATAGCTTGCTCAACAGTGGCAGAAGGAAAGATCAAGGAATTGGAAATTGAACAAAATTGCACCAAATAACTGTGGCTTCAAGATATGTTCAACCAGATCCGAATTGATTTTCAGATTCTACAAAGCTTGTGGGAGACAGCATGCGAAAGGGCAATGATACCTAGTCATCCATTGGTCCAAAATACAGTACAACCACAGGATAGAACACCACACTGAGTGAGGACTACTAGAGTCCGGGGAAAGGCAATATTAAATGATGAAGAAATCCCCGGATGACGAATGAATAAAAACTAATGGTAATGTAATCAAATTTCAATCAAAGAAAAAGGAATTAAGATGACGAGAGGGTTCAAAGGCCACTGGCCTCACCCTGGACATGATTGAAGGTGTGTAAAGTAAAGTCTTTTGGTAAACAATCAATATTAACTGACGATTTAGTTCTCAACAAAATAATTTTGTTAAAAATTTTCTTAATTAACTTGTTTTATTGCAGTTCTACTAGAAAGATCAAAACATTTTCCATATATTATGCTTTAAATGTGAAATTAAACCGACAAAAGGGGAATAATTTTAAAATAAAAACGTCAGATCTCTTAATAATACCGGTCTTAACAAGTGAGCACGAGAATTATGGTGCCTATCGCATATCGCTGCCCCTCGAGGCTAAGCCACCTCTTTTTCTCTGCTCATGGCTTTCTCCGCCACACCAAACCCTGAGCAATCATCTCTCATACGAGTTACATCGTATTTCCCCATGATCTCGTCGCCGATTTAAATGAGAGCACCCCGCGAGCTTGATGAATTATTTCGGTGTTATCGTCGTGGCGAAATGGCCTTTATTTTCGTGCGGGTAAGATACGAAATAACGGACGCCGCCGGAACAAAAATCTTCCGTTTTTTCCGCGCTTCTTCCTTCGCATTCCACCTCGGTCCTTTACAAAGGATGAAGAAAAAAGAACGGTTTCCGGATGAGAAAGACCAGTTTGTAGATTCATATAATATAAGTACAACATTGGAGGAAAAAGAGAAAAAAGTAGTTTTTTGGTGTAATTCATTAACGATATTTTTATTTTAACGGCGACGGGCTACGTATCACTCAAGATGACAATAGGGATTTCTATAGAGAGAGAAGATTTTGGCGAGACGCTTACAGAAGATATAAACAACGTCTATTAAATTATTTGATGTTTGCTTTTCTACAGTTTATTACCATCACTCACACAAATCTAGAAACACAAAAAGATGTCAATAAAAAGGTTACAGATAGATTAACCAAACCATTGAAGACGTCTTGGAACAAATTATTGCATAAAAGTAAACAGCCTAAATCTATCCTTTCAGACATAGACCCAGAAACATCTTTTAGTAAAACAATTTTTTGGTTTTAATTAAAGAAGTTTACACTGGTTTTACAAAGTGACAACAGTGAAATAGTAGATTGGGAGCATGTTTCTTAGCAGGGACAAGATAGCTCTCAGATTTAATTGTGATTAATAACGTGGTTAATGAAGATATTTCCATAAATGTTCTTCATCAGGTACATCATGACTGGAAAGGCTAACAAGGAAACACAGGCAACTACATCTCACCGATTTAAATGAAACCCAATCGCCAGTGGACGATTAGGCAGCTAAGATAGTTACCGTTGTTCTTACACTAGATCGGTCTACAAACCCACAATGTTTTATTTAAATCGGCGAGATGCGCTTACCTGCGTTTCCCTGTAAGTGAAGTTTGAGATTGGTGAAGAACTGAATCCTGCAAACTAACACTATTGGAGAAGAAATTCATGGTTATGGATATAAAAAAATACAATTGGTCTTATAAAGTTGAAAATATTTTGAACTGGTTCCTAAGGATATATTTTGAATAATCTAGCCGAGTTTATGCCATTAAATTACTGCATAAACAGAAGTTATACAAATACCCTTCCATCATATACAGATGGGGCTAGAAAATAAGTCAAAAAATACACCTGTTTCAGAGTTTGGTAGAAAATTTAATTAACATCTCATTTGATGGAATATTTTCAACAATTTGGTCCTTCTATTGGCATGAAATGGAGGAATATTATCCTCTCATAGTCTAGTCTTTTCGATTCATCGTTACCAAAACTGCCATTGGGATCTTTTATCTATATCACATCAATGTTATTTGTTTCAGAGATTAAAGATAGACCTTTCTCGCAGTTTAGTAGCAATTTTGTGGTTATTGGTTGCTTCAATGCTGATACTACTTGCTTGCTGTGAGTAAACACGTTGATGTTTTTGCTTGGAATGTACGAAAGGGCATAAATTGTCCCAGTTGCTCTTTAACGGTCTCTTGATGTGTCAGAGATTTGTAAGGTTTGTCGAAGACAAAAAATGGTGGGATGTGCTTCTTCCCTGAGAGTTATCACTCTCCTGCATGCGGTCTCTCAAAGTCAGTGGTTTTTCCAACCAGGGACTTCTTTTTCTTTATACCATTGGATAGCAATTGGAGCATAGTAGCTGTTGTAGAGTGGACAAACACAGATAATAGCCACTATAATATTGAAACTCTTCTCTTTCTTGTCATTCAACCATTCCATTTTGTTGTTTTGTTGTCCAAAAACCATTCATCAGCTGCTTTATCACGTTTAATACAAAGCAACGTAAACACACACACACGATGTACTTAAGACAACTGTGGTAAGAAGTATTTATGTTTATGATACGAGGGTAAGTCGGGAAGGGAGATCCCAGATCTTTGTACCAACATTTTTCTTTTACTTTTACCAGGAAGGATTTTTTCTATTCTGCCAGTTCTATTATTAATGACTTAGATTACCACATTTAGCCATTAACGCTTTAAACAGAAACATATTTGCATCATTACTGTCAAATATATCAAACGTAATTTGAAGTTTCAATCTCGATATGATCTAAGCAAGATTTTACTGTCAGATATAGTTGTAACCGACATAAAAAACAATAAAATTGATTAATTTCCAAGTTGATTGTTGTAATCGTCTTCAAATTACAAAGTAACTATGACAAACAATTCTTTCCGTCCATCGTTGTTAAAATTCCCTATTTAAATTTGAACGCTTCTCGTACAAATAACCCAGAAAACGGGCGAAAAAAACTGTTTACTTGCAGAATAATCTGTTTTCTGCACGTGCGAATAATAGGGATTCGTATACCGCACTTTTTTTCTCAATTAACTTTATTTTTAGTCGTATTTGTCTGCAGAGATTCTTTCTCGTCCTGGAAGAACGCCAGAGTTTTCACATTTCTGGCGAGGGTAATGGTCCCACGTGTATTGGTCGGAAAAACAGCACAAAGCTTTAGCAGTGTAAAGATAGACAAAAAAAATGTGTTTGAATGAGACGGTACGCACATATAGCTTGACCCAATTAGAATAATTTAATATTATAGGATATTATTTATACAGGAACTTTTTTGGCTTTTTTTGCTTGAATTTGGAAGAATGGAGAGATGGAGAGGGGAGAAAACCGAAAACCTAGATCTGGTATACAGATGGGTCCAAAACGGGCATTACTGGCGTTGGTGTTTATGAGGAAAACCAGGATACAAAGCATGTGCATCACTTGGGCGATACACCACGACATTTCAAGCGAAATATATGCTATACAAGCTTGCATATGGGAAAGCTGCGTCGGTGACCGCAGGGTGGGACGATTTGCATTCTCTCTGACACTCAGGCAGTCTTAAAGGCACTAGCATCTTATCATATAGCTTCCAAACTAGTATGGGAGTGCCTGCAAAACTGGCAAATGGTTCTATCTAAACACAACAAGGTCACACTAGTGTGGGTCCTAGGACACAGGGGGATCTTTTAGCTAATAATAACAACACAAGCGAATTCTTGTCACTGCTCGATAGTTATGGGGCTGTTGTCACTATAGCTGCACCTACTAGAATTGCGAGTTCGATCGGCTCATGCTTAGATAATATTATAGTTAATAATACATTTACCTTTAAAACGTCATCAATAGCTACCGGAATTTCAGACCATAATGCTCAAGTTGTACGTTTAAATATTGATAATGAGTTGAATACTAATATAGTTGTGTTGCGTCGTACTTTTCACCGAGAAGCAATTTCCGAATTTTGCTCCTCGATTAAGGACGAACGATTTGGGTTGGTTTTTAAGAAAGGTTCTGTTGACGAAAAATTCAATAATTACCTTACAACTTTCAATCTGTATTTCAATGCACATCTTCTACCCACACGTGTGATAAATAAACCGAGGAAAAGTCAGTTAACTTCTCTGGAAATAATGATGTACAAAGAAAAAATATCTACTTTCGAATTAGTTACTTTATATCGGCCTGACTGCAAACTATACTTAAATCATCTAAAAAAAGGAATACAAACAATTACTGACACGTACAAAAAAAGAAATAAATAACCACAAAATTGCACATTCAAAAAATAAATCTAAGACTATGTGGAACATTATAAATGAGGAACTGGGAAAAACTAGTAGCCATATTCACAACACTATTGATCCTACGGCTTTAGCTAATGAATTTAATACCTTTTTCAACACTTCTTTAAATTTAAATGATATAAGAAATAACTGTATCAATACTAGTGCTAATCAAAATTTATTCGCCTTCTTCTTCAGACCTGTAATACCATCAGATTTAAAGGAAATCGTACACCGAGCAAAAAATAAGAATTCTGTCGGCGTTGATGAAATACCGTTGCATGTTATAGAGAGTTGTTTTGCTGTAATTGCTGATCCTCTCTGTCATATTCTTAATACGTCCTTATCCAGTGGTGAGTTTCCAACATCATTGAAATATGTCATTATTAGAACGGGCCAAGAGCGCCACGCGCCAGGTTCGCAATCAGGCTGCCGGGCGCATATATGTATGTAAACATAGGTAATTTAAATATGTAATTATTAGGACGAGGACCAAAACCACTGTCTATTACGTCGTGAAGACGCGCAAATATACACCTGCAGTTTGGGTGTTCATTGATAAATAGGGCGTTGTTCACAGTGGGCCACTACAAAAAAAAAGTTCATTCATCGACGGCTACGAACTAACAGCGCGCTTATTCATTTACGGATGACGCGCTCTATTCATCAACAAATGACCAGTCTGCAGATGTTACGTTTGCACCACTTCGTGGCATACTAGAAACAAGCGTCGGTGTGCTCGCTTTAGTGATTATGTCTAACGTAACTATTAAAAATAAACGGCCATTACCTACGAAAGTTAATAAATTTCTTAGTGAATTTGTGGATTTACACTACAATGGGAGTACAATTTTCTGTAAAGTTTGTAAAAAGAAACTACTGTGCTGGAGCAAACGTGATTGTGAAAGACATATAAATAGCGCACACCACAGAAATAAAAGAAATGGTGTGTCACAACAACGTCAATTTCAATTAGAATTGCTTTTAACGTTTATGGTATGTGGTCTACCACTTCGTATACTTGATAAAAAAGCATTTCGAAAATTCTGGGGTACATACAATACCGAGTGGATACTACCATCTCGGACAGCGTTACGGAGAGATATTCCACGAATACGTGAGGACATTGAAAATCGAATTAAAGCCGAATTAAAAGATAAACAGCTGTGGCTATGTCTTGATGAGACGACAGATTGCAAAAAAAATTCTATTTTGAATATAATAGTGCGCGTATTAGATCCTATTAAACCAAATTTTGCAATTCTATTAGCCAGCAGAAGATTAAAACAGTGTACTAGTAAAGCAATTACGGCCGTAGTTCTCGAAACGTTACAAAAATTTCAAGTGTCAACCAGTCAACTGTTGTTGTTCATGAGCGATGGTGCAGCAACAATGTGTAGTGTAGGCCGTTCCCTTAAAGAAAAGTGTGAAGGACTTTTACGTGTTACGTGTAAAGTCCATGCTTTACATCTTGTGGCACAAACTATTCGAGAGTGTTACCCGGAGGTGGATGCATTAATAGCAAACACAAAAAAGTGTTTCTCAAAAGTCCTAAGAGGACTAGGGCATTCCACAGGTTATGCCCTGGTATTCGAGAACCACCACAGCCCATTCTTACGCGTTGGGGAACGTGGTTAAAAGCCGCTTTTTATTATAATGAACATTTTCAAGAAGTCAAATCCGTTATTTTGCAATTCGTCCCTGCCGAAGCTAGAGCTATTAGGATGAGCCAGAAGGGATTTCTCGATGTTTCTGTTGAAACACATCTAAAGAATATTAGCAACAATTACAAAAGGTTAGTAGACGCGATAGAAAATTTGCAAAATTCTGGATTGTCGTTGGTAGAATCAGTGCAAGTCGTGGACGAAGTTAGTACATTGTTACACAGTATAAACGATGCAACAAGTGGACGAGTTTTAGCTAAGTTCGATAGTGTTTTAAAAAAGAATCCGGACTACACGAGATTAAGACAAATGTGCGATGGGGCATCTGCAGATTCCTTGACTAAGTCTAAAGATTATTTTAATTACGCCTGTCTTACTTCGGTAGACGTGGAACGGTCGTTTTCGAAATATAAGAACATTTTTTTCGTCTCGGCGAACATCCTTCACCGAGGCAAATGTGGAAACTTATCTGATGGTGCAACTTTTTAAACAAGCCTATCCGCATTATTAAGAAGGATAGAATTTATTTATTATATCTTTATTTACAGTTACATTATTAAGTACAACAGAATAAAAAAAGCGTTCAGTTTCTCAGTTATTTCCTTATTACATCCCATTTACAACGCATACCGTTTTCAATCAGATAAAAAATCATAATGAAAATAAAAACACCTCAGCGTGTACATATATATATATATAGAGAGCGGGCCAAATTGCGCCATCCAACAGAATCGGAATCAGGCGCAACGGCCGCTTATTGTAAATAGCGTATATGTGAGTCACAGCAGATATGTGATATTTCGAAATTAATACACAAGAGTAAAAAAATAAAAGCTGACGCAATAATAATGTTTAGTAATTAGAGCGGATATATATATATATATATATATATATATATATATATATATGCACAATTGCTGCACCAGTACACTTCACCAGCCTTTTACTAGCTAGGAACAGTGGAATTGTCGGTTTATGAGGGTGACATTCAGAATAGAATTTCTTTTACAATCTGCTGTCTCGTCAGCACATAACCAAAGCAACTGATTTTTTAATGTGGATTTGATTTTCTTCTCTCTCTAAAGCATGCTTACTTGCCGCTTTCGTAGTTGGCAACTTCAACTCGGGGTTGTACTTATACCAAAAGTTCTGAAACGGTTCTTTTTCGGGGAAGCGAAGTGATAAATTACAGGTTATCATCATGACAAGTAAATCTAAAATAGAGGCAGTTCTCCTTGGCACGCTCTTCTTTCTATATCTGTGTTCTTCGGTACTTACATGTTTGTTACAGTCCACCTTTTCCCAGCACATCAAATGTTTCTCGTACACTTTTCAGAACTATTTTAGCACCGTCGTAAAACAAATCCGGAAAGTTACAGATAAACTTATTTACTGTGCCAGCAAAAAGTCGTTTTTTAGCCTTGTTTACATTACACATTTTTAATTAGTAATTATATCTTTATAACGAATAACTAGTAACACAAAATACAACACATGTTCTCGTTTACTAAAGTGAACGAAAAATAAACACGCGGGCGCTGACCAAATGAGAATCGGTTTTTGCACACAGCCCGCTACTCCGGTGAAACGCTTATGTATCGCAGACACGATTATTTCGCTCTAATTATGACCAAAGGCGTCAGTGTTCTTTCACTGTCACAAGAACAATAACGATCTGTACTTTATTTAATATTAAACATGACAAATAACCTCAAAAGCGAAAATATAGAACCAGGGTTTGCTCTCTGCTTATATTACCTGCCCATTATATCCATTATATCCGCGTAGCGTACTGCCAACTTACCAGCAATTGTGGAACGAAGAACCAAGTGTCAAAATAGACACCGAGAGCTCCGGAATCCGTAACAATGGCAGCGATAGTGGCAAGAATAATGCATCGAATAATACATATTATACACCTTCGTTTGCAGCCAATTTAATAATTAACATTCCGGCAAGTTCGTATACAATCACAACTCTGGCGGATGCGGAAAATGATTCCAGTGGCATCGTGTTCTAGTTGTGCCAATCAAGTAGCAAAGCTTAATGAATACGGAATTGTAACATCCGGGTTGATTAACACATGTTTAATGGGTATATGGTCTACAGTGTGTTTACTACAATTTATATATATTTGAATGCGGCAGCGGCAATTGTGTATATGTTTGAGATTGTTCATTGTATTGGCTCCATTTTCGATATTTCAAATTAATTGATTTTACAGGCCAACACAATGAACAATCTCGAAGTTTTCACTATTCACTTCGGTTTGGGTTATTTGCTTTAATATTTAGATGTTAACACTTTGACTTCTGAATACAGAGCTCTCAGCGGTTAACAACGCCGCTTATATGCCCATTTGACCAAGTGGCAGTAGCAAGGATGGAACTTTCTAGAAGGTTCACGCATGATCCATGAACGATCCATAGAAGGTTCTCGAAGGTTCCAGAAAGCTCTTCGGCCATTGATCCGATTTTCCAGAAAATTCCAGAAGGTTCTTTGGGCCTAAAATTTTTAATTTGAAATTGCTCGAAAACGCGAGCTAACTTTTAAAAACGATTGGCACCATTGGATTCAGCATACTCGAATTAGGTTTACCTAATGTCTTCTGTATCAGAAATTATTTCAGTGGTATTCAATTACAATTCTCATTGCCCTCCATGCAATAATTTTCACTGAAATCGCGCTGTAATTGTAATATTAGTTTCTCACATTCTAGATTCGTACTTGGACTTCAGCGATTCTCAAAGTATGTTCCGCGGAACTCTGGGATTCCATCGAAGTCTCTCAAGGGTTTCGTGAAAAATGTCAAATTTACAATGGAACTCCAAGCGACAAACGCAAGCAAGAAGGAGAACCGGAAAATTCTTTGACTGGGTGTGGTTGAGGGGTAACAATGTGCTTGACCTCAGTTGATTAGGACCTAGATCCTATCAACCCTAGTGATAGTGTTTCTTTAAAAATACACAAATGGTTGGATGGGTACAATCGTTTTCAAAAAAATGATTTTCATGTGATACAAAGGCTGATAATTTGTTCATTAGTATTATTAAAAAGAACTAAATTTGATTAAAATTGTGTAGGTAGTTCAACATTCATATAAATGTAGAAAATAGGATAATATAACCGTTTTAATTTTCACAATCTGCAATCAATTTCGATACGTGTTATTCGACAAAAAAAATTCAAAGTTTTTGTAACACTTTCGTTATATGTTATAACAACTTACTACAAGATATGTTTCCCATAAGCAAATCCTATACATTGACGCATTGAATGTAACAGCTTCATTCCTTCAAACGTTTCTGAGGTATTTCCAGGATTCCCTTTCAAAAACATTTAATAGCATTTTGGATTCTTTTCCAATTGACAGAAGATTTAAAATGAAAATATAACACACTGCTACCGCGTACGCCATGAAAAGGAACGTTTCAACCCCAAGCAAGAAAAAATCCAAAACAAGGAATTGAATGAAACCAAATACGAGGATGTTAAATGCGATACGCAATACACTCGAGATGGTATACGGTTCTAAGTAATACGAAAGCGTAAATGGAATTCAGGAAAAAAGATAGAACCCCGGCTAACCTGCGCGAATGGATTCGTATCCGAATGGAAGCGGAAGGAATATAGGGAGGTCGATCCGGTAGCTAGGGTACCAAGCAAGATGTACAACTGTAGTGGCATCAAAAGAGATGGATTTAAAGTAGTGGCGATATAGTGATGGATAAGGCGGCTGATTTCAAAGACGATAACAATTCAATGCGATATTCTTTCAACTAACGCGTTTGGCAACTCGTGTATTTAGCAATGAGACGTAGTATGAAAGCTTTTAAAGAGAAAAGGTAGGGTAAAACCACCAAAGGTTGGCATTCAACTAGTGATTGGTACATTTGTAGTATTTTTAATATTTTCTTAAATGGGTTTATATATGGGTTTGTACCCTAAATACGGTTTAGGAAGGTTCCACAATCCTAACAGTGCATTTTGTAGTGCAATTGTTAACCGATGTCCTGAAAATGGTAACATATTATGGGAACGCTTAAAACGTTAGACCTAAATATGTTGTGTTCTATCAATGTTTCGCTTATAATCTTTAATTATTTGATTATTTGCGTATTCTTTGATGTTCTTACTTCCTTTTTATGCGAAAATCTTCAGTTAACCTATAAATTTCTGCAAAAATTTCATAGGTGCTAACATTTGGTATAGAATTTGAACAAAATTCTGATCATAGTCATCTATACCAACAATTAAGCAGATATATAAATGAAAGCGTATCAAACATTGGCACGTTCGAATTAAGAAGTAGGTAAGTTATTTGAATTGCCAGATGCCGAAAACACAAAAAAATGCTAGGTATTAAAAAAATTATGACGAAAATACACTTCAGAATGCATTAAAAGAAGTTAAATCCGGTGTACCAAAAAGAAACCATAGCAAAAATGTACGGCATACCGAAATCTATGCTACAATTCCGTCTTGGACCTAAATTTGAGCAAATTGAACTCGGTACTTGACGAAGAATGAGGAGGAAAAATTGGTTGAGTGGATTTTAGAAAATCATCCTAAAAGCCAAGAAGGAAAATTGATGTGCAACGTTCAATGGCAGCCAGTAAAAGATCAAATTCATTCAAAGACAACTTTCCAGGGGATCACACTGGTACCAGTTGTTCTTAAAAAGGACATAGGATTCTTCCCGAAGGCACACCTGAAGGAGTTACTGCAGCTTCTGCCAGTGTACCTGAAAACGATATAAAAGGGTGGTTTCAGGAGGTGAAATATTATTTTAAAGAAAAGGGATACTAATTTTGCTAGATGCTTCTAAGATTTTTGATGGCGAGGAAACTTGCTTTCAGTTTTGCCCAAATAAACTAAACACATTAAGTAATACAAGTGAAAAAAATGGAAAACTTTCAATAGAGCTCCAACAGTGAGAAAAATAAGATGACGAGTTAATAATGAAACCAACTACCAACAACCACCACCATGTACGGACGCGCGTTTCGCCGTTTTACGGCCCATCAGCGTACCTCTGTGGAAGCTGGTAGATGTATTTGAAATTATCGTATATACGAGGCGCGGCAATTACATAAACGGACTGGTACTACTATCGGCAAACAGCGAGCACGCCACGGCAGGTTTGAACATGTCTGTGCTGGTAGATGCTTCCCCCACGCTGACCTCGATGGGCACGGTTGTACGTCGCTCAGTCTCGCTGTAGCAATCGTCCGTTCAAGACCTTACACTAGCGTCACATCTGAAAAATGCAGAGTGTTCAGATCAAGTAACGAGCTAACTGCAAGTTTCTTGTGAAACATGAGGTTCTAACTACCCTTCGTGAACGAGTGAGAAGACGAAGACCCGATTTGTGGAAGAGCTGGATGCTCCACCAAAACAATGCGCCAACTCATTCCGCCTTGTCTATGAAGGCGTTCTTTGCGAAATCCGGCATCACCGTGTTGGACTACCCACCGTACTCGTCCGACCTGGCCCCCTATGACTTTTTTTTATTTCCCAAGGTAAAATCGGAGCTTGAGGGGACAAGATTTGACAGTGTGGAAGCGGTGAAAGCGAAAGCAACGGAGATTCTCAACAAGCTGACAGAAACAGACTTCCAGCACTGCTTTCGACAGTGGAAAATTCGTATGGAGCGTTGTAGGAATCGGCAAGGAGAATACATTGAGGGCGATAAACTTTGTAATGTAATTGGTGATCAATAAAATGTTATGTAACACCAGTCCGTTTATTTAATTGCCACACCTTGTATACAAAGGTAGTATAGATAGTATTCAAGATGAAGAGATGTTCGTCTTGAAAATCAATGATACAGACAGCGAAACTGAGAAACGGGTTAAGACAGCATTGGAAAACGAGTTTTGTTCAACAAGTAAAGAAAACTTAGAAGGAATCGAGAGGGAAATGCTGATGAAAGTTGAAAGTGCTGAAAGAATAACTAGAACGGAAAATGAAACTATGATCGGAGAGAGAAGAACGGTGCTTATAATTTATTGAATATCCCTCGCATGAAAAATGTCCTAAACAAAAAATGTTTGGTAATTTATTTCCTGCGTTCTGCCTTTTTTGAAATATTTTTCTCTATATTTCACTAATTAGTTTTTTTTTTGTCAAGCCTGCACCATAAATATTCAAACTGACGATAAGACCATTTTTTATTATAAATCAACGCATGGCAATACATATTAGTTGTCAGGCAAATTAAATGAAAGGATTAATTCTAAATATGTTTCAACGCTGTTCCGTGTAATCTGTTTCCGCAATTATCTGATGAATTCATTTACATTTCATGCTTGTGTGTATGCCGGTGAAGGCTTTCTCATGGTAGTTATGAGCCCTAGACGATCGATACATTTAAGAGACGTACGCCGTATGGATCTATATGAATTTGTAGTTTCCCTTCATTTGCTTCTTCCCTTTCCAACCAGTATTGTTTCAGACATGTACCTTACGCAAGTATAATCAACATTTTCGAAGAGAAATACGTACAACATATAACTTTGCAACCGTGGAATATTGTTTCTGTTGCGGTAATTTTCGGAACTAGTTTCCCTTAAAGACCAACGACTTACGTCATGTATAATGTCAATTGTTTTATGTATCGGAAAGTTACTTTTCAATCTTTTCGTGTTAGATGTGGTAAGATTTGAGTTTGTAGATGTAAGATCTGAGACATCGTAGGCACAAATTATACAGATGCGGAACTCTCTGGTGCCGCCTTTGATTTCGTGGTTCAAATATTACGACATTGAAGTAAAGGCGCGAAATTCAAATTTACAATACGTATACGCAGAATCTACTTAAGGTTTCACAGAAGTTTTTAAAAAAATACATTGTATGATCACAGAACAATTCTGTATTCTGCCGCGCAGGCTTCCGCGGTCGTCAATTACACTATACTCTTGGTTTCCGGGCTGGAACCGCGTCGTTGTCGTAGCTTCCGCCGACATTTCGTCAATACTCTTATAGGACTTCTTCAGGACTGTTACTGCACTGCACTGCACTGACTGGGGACTATCTATTCTGCAGGGGATCTATACAGGACTTGTTTTGTATTTTGTAAGTTGAGATGTTTGAAGACGACCTAGTGGACAGTTTTTGGTGCGTGTTCAGCCAGCGCGGACCCGGCTACACGCAACAACAGCGTACAACGCTTGTGATTAATTACACGAATGCTGACAGATCGCTTTGTTTCACCAATGTACACACTACCGCGCGAACATGGAATCTGGTAGACACCAGGAGCTTCCAGATGATTGCGATCTTTAATGGGAAGGTAGTCTGAGAGTTTGATATTGGATTTGAAGATGGTTTTCATGTTGTTCCTGATCTTGCTGATGCGATCGGTAACACCTTGAATGTAGGGTAGATACGATTGATTACGGAAATTAAGGTTAGATGCGGGAAGTTACTGTGGAAAAGGATTGGTGTAGCGGTTAATGGTAGTTGGAATATCTTTCTTAGAATAATTATTGCGGATCAGAGTTTCGACGATGTGGCTCAGTTCTTGAGCAAGCGAATTGCCCTTTGAATAAGAGAATTGAACACCGCGTTTTTGGACTGAATGATGGTGTGAAAGGCTAATGAGACATCTAGCCGCGTGCGTGGGTTTTCGGTGAACGGAATCTAGAATAGGAAGGCAACCGTCCAATTTGGCCTCCTTGGTGAAGCGTATGGAATCATGTTGGGAATTCAGAAACGATAGAAAATTGTTTAAAGATTCGTGTCCATCAAAGGTGTCCTCAACGTACTTGTACCAACATTTCGGCTTACGGTTATAAGATAGTAGAGCTTGTTGTTCGAACGCTTCCATAAAGATGCTGGTGACGACAGGAGACAGAGGGGATCCCATAGCTACGCCTGAGACACTCATAGTATTTAGCATGAAACTGGAAATAGGTAGAAGACAAGCTTCAACCAAATCAACCAGATCATCCGGTTGGTCATTGGAGGAATTCTCTTATATTTTTTATAATACTATTGGCAGGGTGTAAAGCACCCCATGTTCAACACTACTCTTCGCTGTTTGACTCAATAGCTCAGAAACTATGAGAGATATAAAAAAAAAATAAGATTTAAACTGTTTCACATGCTTTTAACGATGACGTAAATATTTTCTCTATAACGAATAATGATTTAGGGAACAAACCCCCACCTCCTTATGTTTTTTTGCAAATTTCAGAGTTTTTACATACAGCAAAAATATAGGAGTTACGTAGAATTTACATATATATTACATCTGCCACGAAATATTCTTATTTGTGAAAAAAATTCATAACTGATGTGCAATATATATACAGTGATGAAAAAAACACGGTGGTTATCAAATGATTTTATTAATAAAATGTGAGTATAGAGTTTACTGACGATTGGGCAGCTAAGATAGTTACCGTTGTTCTTACATTAGATCGGTCTATAAACCTACAAAGTTTCATTTAGCCTTTCAATTCGTGTCTATAATGATAAAATAACAACCTGTATAAGAGGATATCCATTATGCACATCTCGAATGGCCCCGTTTCTTAAAAGCAAATTACGAGTAAAGGTCGTCGAAATCAATGCCCAAATAACCTTTTCTGACCTATAAATCCAATGTCATTGCAGCAATTGCCGTTATAAAACAGAGATTTCTAATTCTAGATGTAGTTGTCAAGCGACAAAGAGAAGTAAGTTTCTGGTTTATAGACCGCTTAGCGATTCCTTTAACGTTGAAGGAAGTGGCATGTGAACCTCGTCCTCGCCACTTAAACGTTTTAAAAAATAATGCGCCGCACACCGAAGATCAGCTCACCCTGGCTGTCATCAATAATGCGTACGAGATCCATCCGCCGAACTGCATATTTCATGTAACCGCTCCTCCAGATTTCACACACGAATGTCAAATCAACCGGGTCGCTGGGACGAAGAACATGAAAGTTTGTCGGGTACTCTTATGGGACCCCAAACGTGATAAATATTTTTAAGGTCTACATATTTTTCTGATTTTTTAGAAAATTTAAAATCGATGTACAGTCTCGTTTGCTGCAATAGGGATAAATAAACTCTATAGAGAAAATTCCACGATCTCTGTCATAGGTAATGTATAGAAGCTTATAGGTTTTTGTTCCTAAAATTTCTTGAATAATATATGGTCCTTCAAAAGAAATTTCCTTCAAGACCTTTTCTTCTATTTCCAGTTCTTAATACTTTTAAAATTACTGTAAAACCTCTGTTTTCGGCCACCTCTTAAAAGCGGTCACCTCTAAAAACGGCCAGCTTTTCAAATTTACAAAACCAATTATATGAATTATATGGAATCCCCGTAATAATGACCCTTCTAATGGCGAGCACCTCCATAAAACGGTCACAGCCACTTCCATGAAAATTTTCTTGCGAAAATACCTACAATTTTACCTCTCATTATCGGTCAATTGAAACATCTCAGTATAAATTGTTAAAAGTATTGAATATAGGGAAATAATCTGTTCCATTTATTATTATAAATTTTTCACTTACAGTGATAAATCTTTTAAAAATTACTTACAGTTAATGATGTGGGTGCACTATATGTGTGTGTGGTTGTGTTCCTCTTCTGATGGATCCTAGTTTTCTCTTTTTTCAACAGCGAACGTTCAATATCCTCTTGTAATAACCCCTCTGATCGTCTTCTTGATTAAATTTTCTTGATTGCTTCTTGAAATTGTTTTTCTTTGATTAAGTACTATTGGTTATTATCTGTAACTGTTTCTGGTTCACTTTAACAGTCTTTCAATACCTTAGAGTTGATAATTTCAGCAACAAAATTTTCGTATCTAACTTCTTGTTTATCCGTTGTCTGGACGCTGCCAATCTAACAACTAGATGCTTTAAATTTTGACGTTCTGATGATCGAATTCGGTGTTGCAGATGAAGGGATTTCTTGATTGATTTCCAAATACAGTGTGTTTATATGTGTGTTTGTGTCATTTTTTACAAATTATGTTTCAAAACGTAAATTACTTAAAATAACCCGGAACTTTGATTATCCCCCGTAAGATAACATTAATGGAGTCTTTTTTTAAATAAAAGATTAATAATATAAATGATTAAAATGCCAGAATTCGAATACTTAACCCGAAATATTTCGAATTCCGCAAATACTCGATCAAATTTTAATATAGTAGCATATAAACGCACGCTCTTCGTGTGGGATGTCCTACTACATGTCTTAGCGTCCTAATATTCGTAGGTCTTTCTAAATTTTGAATGTCCTTTATCACTAAGAAGCTAAGAGGATTTCTAGGGATGGAAATTATTATCAGAAATTGACACCTTACTTTTCGGATTTATTCTTACCTCTGTAGACACTTTTTAAAAAGGCGCAAAATTCAAAAGGGAATATAATTGAGTCTTTCGTTAGTAAATATCGTTTTTAACATGAAAAGTTATTTACAGGACCCCTTTTTCCTACAAATTTATTCTTGTCTACTTGTGTAAAACAAAGAAAAAACAAGATCTGGAGGAAATTGAAGGAAATAGGTCATCAACACTGCTTCGCCTCGTAATAAAATAGAACTAAATGCTATTAAACTGTCAAAATAAAACACTTTCTAACGCGAGTAAATAAATATCACAATAATATGTAGGGTACCTACTTTTTGTAACTGTTTCGAAATTCTTTTGTAAGCCTATGGTTCATTTAAACGTTGAAAGGTACCAAATGCGATATTTTAAAATTGGTACCAAATGGAAAAATGTGTTAATATTAATATTTCAGAAAATTGTTACTAAATTAAAACAGTATCTTCTATAAATCATCACCACACTATCAAAATTTATGGCGTAACTGTGTACTATTTTATCACCGTCTTACATTAATATTATTCCTAAAATTTAAATAAGATCGTGTGGATAATGCGTGGCCGAAATTTTCCTGCTTTATCATTATAGATATGAGCGGAACTTTGCAAGGTTGTAGCGGTTGAGAGTCGTACTCCACTTCCGCTATTCCCCCCCCCCCCCTGCTCTACACGTCTCGCTACGCTCTCTAGCCGTCCTTCGCCTAGATACCAGCGCTACAACTGGATGATACAGAATTGATGTGACGTCGTGTCCGCGTCCTCAGCAGGTGATTAATGCGATTCAGATTTTGCATAGAAGGAGATGGTATAGGGCGAGTGATGTACGGATCTTGTGGTCGGCACTCATTGAAGCTTTGCCGCTTTAACATACCAAGTTGGAAAGATGTGGATGTTGCATATGTTACGCGGTTTATACTCCTGTACAACAAGTACAATGTAGAGCAGACAAAGTGTCCAGTTAATCCGTCGCTGCATTGTATATTTGATACAGCGTTTTAATTTGTAATGTACTACCATACGCAGAGAAACGTTTACTTGTATCAGGGCTGTCTTTAATTCAAGACAATTACTGTTCCAATTATCCACAATACAATAATTGCTTTAAATCAAAAGAAATATTTTCTTAGCGTTCCTCCACTTAAGATAAGTATATACCTGTTATGAAATAATTGTATTTCTTTGTTTAGCCACTTCACCGGGGTTATCATTGACTGGAGTTATATATAAGTAATAAAATGCAAGCGACAGGGAAAGGGGAACCAGAGGCTATAAAAGCGGCTGAAGAAACAGAGAAAGTGATCAGATCGTCTCATATCTTGTCCGAAGTTGTGGACATAGTATTTTTAAAATGCATTGCTTCTTTAGGCAAACATAGAGAATCATGCAGTGATTAGAATCTTATAAGATTAAGCTATTACTATTGGAAGGTATCCCATATACATCTCCAACTTGGTCCTATTTGTTGTTACTAACAAATAAATTTAATGGAAGAAATTTTTGAATTTACTTGCTCTAAAAATTCCCTTATTGAGCATTTTCTAGTGTCGAAGATGCAAAAATAGGTCATCAACGTATCTGATCCAAACCCGTGGGAAATATACCGAAGTAGTCTTAAGGTCAATTTCAAATTCGCTCATAAAGAGTCTAACCATAAACCAAAAAGGCCGTTGCCATTCCTTCTGTTTGTTGACAAAAAGTGTTTGATTTGGAAAAAAAAAACATGCAAAGTCCTGCCTAAGACACCTAGTTTCAAGGTCACCGTATTTGAGTACTTGTTTTACTCTAATGTTTATGCCACACCAGTACGCAACGTGTATAGCTTCCAGTAGAAGCGGCGGGTCGAAGTAATGTTTATAGGGTTTACACGTGAAGCTTACGGCACTCCAGAGATGAATTTCCTCTTCCGGTATTCATGTTTAATCAAGCGTATGCCCGGGCGGAAGAATACCGCTACATCGATAAGATATATAATATTAAAGAAGAAGTCGTGCGGCGGAGATGAATTTTCTAGATGCGTGGAACCTACGTGTACATATACGTATATTCATGTACAATGTACATAGATGCGGACCAACAGATTACATGAAAGTTTGAGAGAGGTTCTGCTCTGGAAGTTCGTACATAGCGGTATGGTCATGTAAATCGTATGTATATGTTCATGTTCGGAGTTCGGGTCCATCGCCATTAAAATTACACATAGTCGGACATGTATAACTAAGCGAATTACAACCGACGCTTCCACCAGAATTTCGAAAACATAAAGAAAACCTATCCTAAATTACACGGACAATTTAATAAGTTAAAAGAAATATATAATGTGTGTATAATATTGTATGTATACTAATTAGCGTCACTGTAACAAAATTCCTCTTACCCTGAGTACCTTGATTCTTACTTATATTCTATTACACCGTGTTAGAAAGTTCCGTAATAAAGCGAGCCGCTTAAATATATGGGTACTGTTACAAAATATGCTCGCTATAAAACTATAAGTGGGGGAGTTGCGCGACGGAAATGCATCAGTATCAGTAATAATTAGAGTTGCTCAATTTGCGCCAACAGCCAGTGACGGGCGCATAAAACTTTACACAAAATAAATGGTCAGAAATAAAATATAATACGTGCTCAAACACTTACCGTCTTAAGAGTCTTCCGTGAAATCACAGAGAATAATGTCTGTTAAATATCTGCAAGATTAGATATGTTTCCATAGTTGTTTCGGCAAACCGAGAGCGGCGTGAGGAAAAAGTGTTTATATGCACAAAACGAACGTTCCACATCTAGTGATGTTATATTTGCGTAATTAAAATAATCTTTGGAACAACTTAACGGTTCTGTTGACGCACCTTCACAAATTTGTCTTAATGTGCCAAAATCAGAATCTTTCTCTAAAACATTTTCAAACCTTTCTAGATAAACATTTTTTTGCATTTTCTACCGCGCATAGCTGTGCGTGAACATTTTGCACTATTTGCAGAGATTCCACTAACGACACCGAAGGATTTTGTATTTTTCTATTGCCTCCACTAGTCCGAAGTAAGTGTTCTGAATAGTTTTTAAATCTATTTTAACCTGACTATCTTGAAATTTCGACTGGCTTTCCTTGATAGCCGTCGCTTCCTTTGGATCGAATTGTAAAACCACGTTCTTAACGTTCTCAAAATATTTATGATAATAAAACGCGGCCTGTAACCAGGTTCCCCAACGTGTAAGAATAGGTTCTGGTGGCTCAGGCATACAGGGGCACAGTCTGTGAAAATTGCGAATACGTTCTGGGGATTTGACAAACACCGCTTTTGTATGCGCTATTGAAGCGTCTACCTCAGGATAACATTTTCTAATACTATCTGTTACATGACTGAAAGCATGAATTTTGCACGTAATATGTAACAAGTTAGCACAATGTTTTTTAAGAGACAGGCCTACAGAAAGCATGTTTGCGGCACCATCACTCATAAACATCAACAGTTGGTTTGTTGAAAGTTCAAACTTTTCCAATGTATTTAACACTAACTTTGAAATTACTTCGGCAGTACATTGTACTCGTCTGGAAGCTAATAGAATTGAAGGTGACGATTGATGTGGTTCCATTGTACGTACCATTACATTAACCACAGAATGTTTTTACGATCTGTTATTTCGTCCACACATAACCACAGTTTTTTATCTTTCAACTCCGATTTAATTCTATTTTTCAACATGTTCATGAGCAGATGGCACAATTGTTTGTAACGATGCCCGACTTGGTAATTCGCAGTCCGAATATTTATTCGAAAAGAAGACATATGCTTCCTTGTCTAGTAAATTAAACGGTAGATTACAAGCAATAAAGGTAACACATAAATTAAGTTGCTAGAATTTTTTATTTTGGATGGTAAACTATTGTAAAATTTAATGAAATAGGCACTCCTTTGATAAATAATTTTCTTGTAAAATATTATATTAAGAAAATCTGTCCCTGTATTTAGAAACAAATAATAATAAGATAAAATTACTTGCGAATATATTCATGCACAAGTCTCTGTACTCCAAACCGAAAATTCTCCAAAGAGCCGGTTTTCGAATTCGAAAATTAATTATACCCTAACATAACCATAATTAAATCTTGTCAATGTACCAGCATTACAATAAGTTGTTTTAAATTATCTCAAAATATGACACGGAAGAATTTACAGATATGTTTGCATCACCTATCCAAATCGTGTACTTCTTGTGTCTGGTATAAGTTATGAGGTAAGTCATTGACACACAATTAAACAAAATGTAGGGCTTAAGAAAAAACCTTGAGGTATTCCAATGTTAGTATAAGAAAAAGACGTTATTTTTGTGCTTTGTTTTCTGTTTGGAAATCACTTGAACCAAGGTGAGGAAATACAATCGACACCATAATGTTGTAATTTATATCGCAAAAATAGATCATTCACAAGATCAAACGGCTTTGCCAAATTTATCAAAATACACATGCGATGTAGATTGCTGACTAAATTACTTTACTTAAATATAGGGAGAAAATAAAAAAAAATATCGGAATTAAATTATTTGTACGGTGTGTACGTCCGGGAGTGTTCCTAGACACTCTTTCAGCAATTTAAATTAAACTAGATTTCAATTAATTAAACTTTACGAATATTAAAACTTGAAAAGAGAAAATTAACCTGAAATTGTTGTTGATTATAACTTTTGAATTTTTAAATTTGTAACTGTGTAATATACTTTTAAATTCTGTTTTAATACGAAGTTTCATTATTGAACGTTGACGTCACTAAATTTTTTTATCTTCCCTTATGCATCCTAACGGTCCGTATTCCCTTTCAGGTATTAACTTGAGATAGCTGCATTCGTGCTCGGTTTTAGATGAAATTAAAAAAATTATATGGTCTTTTTGATTTTCAATTACTCTTATCAATTCCTCACACTAAATGAGCTACCGCTAATTTAACAACAGCGCTTAATAGCTTGCAATCCATTCGAACATACGTTACATTCTATGCCTGAAGTTAATGCTAATCAACTTTACACCAGTTCCGGCGTGCTTTAGTAAGTGCGTTTCGATCCGAAATTCGGGAAAATTATCGCCCCCGTTCCTAGTCTAATCATTAAAAGACACTTTACATTTATTACCAACGCGTTAAATTTGGGAATCTCGTAAATAAAGTTTTACTGCCTTTCAGGCCTTCCCGAATAAATCCTAAATGCATTAATTTCACTTTTCGAGATCGTTTAGGCATGTATATTGCCTAAACGATCGAAAATGTCGCCCCGAACCCCAAATTACTTATTAATTGTGAAATATTTAATTTATAAGCAGTTATAGGATGAATGTGTTAAATTTGCGACAATATTTTATGTTGTGGTGGTTGGTGTTGTCTAGACACGTTTTGATATTTGCTTTTCTCTAACTTCGAGGTTATTCACTTGTGATTTTTTTTCATAGAATACCCAATAATGAATCAACATCTTAATTTATATATTATAGAACAATATTTGCATTTTATTTTTGACCAAGACGTTGGCAATTTCCGTTGCGTGAACCCAGGCAATCGCAATCGTAGTCATAGTTTAGATTAGGGGTCTCCAAACTTTCCAGCCTTACGGATTACTCCAGTAAGTTCCAAGTGCCAAAACCGTTTTAATTTTCCTGCCATTATCTATAATTTCTAGAGTAGTCGCCGAGTACGCGCCCTGAGCGAGCATACGCTTGCTTAATTTGCTAGTTCAGTTACTATTGTGTATTGTTGCGACCGTGACACTTGACGACATCTGGTGGCCAAAAGTGGAAATAGGTAGTGGTGGGCCCCTCTATCCCTAACAGATGGCGCTAGTAGTACTTTCGATAGCGCAGTTGGTTCGAGAAAGGTCTGGTGTATTCCACTCACTTCGAGATGGCAGTAATTGGAGTATAAAAAGGCTAGCGGCGCGACCGCGAGTCAGTTTGCCTAGGGAAGGCGAAGGAAGCGAAACTGTCTGTTGTGAAATAAAGTAGTGCGTATCGTAGTGTTGTAAATAAACTAGTGCGTGATTTGACTTGCTGTTTTTGTGTGTGATTTACTAGTACGGAGAAGAAGCGGAAAATAGACAGTGAATGCAGAACATTCAAAGATTAATGGAAGTATCAATATTTCGTGATTAATTCAGTAATAAGGCGCTATGTTTGATTTGCAATGAAACCATAGCCGTTCTCAAAGAATATAACATTAAACGTCATTATGAAACGAAACATTTTCAAAATTACTCAAAATATACAGGAAGTTTGCGGACAGAAAAATTTGAAGCTTTGAAGCGTGGATTGAAATCGCAGCAATCTTTGTTAATGAAAGTCAACACTGAACAAGAGGCTGCAACTCGTGCCAGCTTTCGTGTGGCTCTTGAAATCGCAAAACGTGGAAAACCATTCACCGGTGGAGAAATGATCAAAGAATGCGTAATTGCAGTAACCGAAGAAATGTGCCCCGAAAAGGTGAATTTACTTAAAACTGTCAGTTTGTTAGCAAACACCGTGGCCTGGAGGGTACAAGACATCGCAGAAAATATATCATCTCAACTGTCTGACAAGAATGGACATCTTGAGTGGTTTTCTCTGGCCTTGGATGAGTTAACGGATGTGTCAGATACTGCTCAGGTGTTGATTTTTATTCGAGGAGTAGATAAAAGCTATGAAGTGTATGAAGAACTTCTTGATATTGATAGTATTTACGGCACGACTACTGGTGAAGATATTTTTAAGGGAGTTGAAAATGCCATTAATAAAAAGAACCTTCGATGGAAAAACTTGAAATCTATTACAACTGATGGAGGCAAAAACATATGTGGTAAAAATAAAGGAGGGGTTGCACTTGTGTCAAAGGCTGTGGAAAATGATGGTGGTTCAAAACCATTAGTCTTACATTGTATCATTCATCAACAGTCCTTGTGTGGATATGTCTGAAGTTGTAAAACCAGTCATATCAGTTGTTAATTTCATCAGATCCACTGGGCTGAATCACCGACAATTCCGCGAGTTTATTGAAGAGATTGGACAAAATAATTTACCATATCATACTGCCGTACGCTGGCTTAGTTGCGGAAAAGTCCCTCGACGCTTTTATGAACTTCGAGCAGAGATCGAAATTTTTATGAATGAAAAGCATCGCCCTCTTATCGAATTACAAAATAGCGAATGGCTGTGGAAGTTAGCACTCTATGTCGATTTGGCAAAACATATGAACGAACTGAATTTGAGATTGCAAGGAGAAAACCAGCTTCTCCCTGATTTATACACTAATATCAAATCGTTCCGGCAGAAAATAATACTGTTTCAATCACAATTACGTAAAAAATGTTTCACACATTTTAAAACATGCGAAATATTCAGCCACACTACTGAGTCTGAGTTTTCCGTCAATTTTGCAATCGAAGCTTTGAGTGCTTTGAAGATAAATTTTGATACTCGTTTCTCAGACTTTGATGTAATTGCGAATGAAATTAAGATTTTTCGAAATCCTTTTGATACTGACATTGAAACCCTAGCCCCGGAACTTCAAATGGAAATTATTGATTTACAGTGCAGTGATATAATTAAGAACAAATAACAAAACTCATCTTTGTTGGAATTTCATAAGGGTCTTCCACTGCAACAATTTGCTAATTTGCATAATGGGCTGTTTTCTGTTTTTGGTACTACTTGTGTGAGAAAACATTCTCCAAGATGAAGTACACAAAGAATGTTTACAGATCTCAGTTAACCGGTGAGCATCTTAAATCTCTTTTAATAATTGGTACAAGTAAAATTGGTCCACAATTACAAACTATTGTCAGTGGAAAATCACAATTACATAAATCTCATTAGTATTTTTTACAAGTGGACATTATAAACTGTTAGTGGGATTCATTAAAATTATTTGTTAGTTATTAAGCTATACCTAGCAAGTAAATAAAACCGAGTTATTATCTGTGTTTTTTTATCCAACTTATCACAGCAACAATAACAACATCCGGCCATTAGCTATCGCGGGCCGGATGGATCACACTGGCGGGCCGGATTTGGCCCGTGGACCGTAGTTTGGAAGCCACTCGTTTAGATTATGTGAGATGGTGGTGAGATGTAAATGAAGAAAATAATGGATAAGTGGGATAATGGATTTATATATATTTTACCACTGCTAACTAACGTTAGATCTCAGTATAAAAACAAATAATAAAATACTTGCCACAGATTGGTGAATATCGGAACTCCTGTTTGTACCAGGGATTAGCGAAAATTTGAAAAATCTCGCCGATATCGTTTTCAAGGCCGGTAACACCAATCTTAGCAGTTTCAATAAATTACGATTCAATTCATCACACATTTAACAGTACTTTAATTTTTCCATTTACATATTTTGTAGTATATTTCCTCCTTTTTCGATATAACAGGTACTTCAGCAAAGGCAAGCGATAAGACATGCTTGCACTCATAGGTCCGTTGAGGTATCTGCTGTTCCATCTCCTACCCTTTTTATCATAATACCTAGCACCCTTCTAGCACCTAGTCATATAGTTATCCATGTCACTCGTTCGCGATTCTCAGGATTCCTACGAGATTACCGAGGTAGTAAGTTTTGTAATATTCTTTGCAAATAAAGGTCGTATCACCTTAATGTTTATGTATCTGTGTATATAACGCACAAGTTATTTTGTGGTTATGTCATCTTCGTCGAAATAACGTTGTACGTATGCAATTACAAAATTACGTATCTATGGATAATTATTGTTTTCATAGATACCTACATAAAAGTGCATACCTTTTAACAATTCTTTGTCGACGCATTTTTTTAGGTATATATTATAAGAATTTGGACATAATACAGTCTGCTTAAATTAAGCGTTATACCTAACTTCGATGTTATTAATATTGTTAAAATCAGATTACAGCTTCGGGTCATCCTATCATCCCATTTAAGATTTTTATGTTGGGGGTGGAGGCGCTCAAGGGGGTAAGTTTAGTAGTATCATGAGTTATTAATCAAAATGGTTGCCCTTCGAAACAAAAATTGACCCGTTTTTGCATTTTTTAATAATTTTACATAGGCCGTCTGGAAAATTTTCTAGTGAACACATTATATACAGGGTATTAAAAAAAAACGTTTAAATATTTAAGGGGCATATATTACGATCAAGAACAAGTAAAAACGCTCTAATGAACATGGGTCCGCAAATCAACCGTTTTCGTGATAAGTGCATTTGTCTTTTTTTGAAAATCAACGAAAGTCACAATTTTCATTATCATTTTAGTGTTTTTTTTTGGTTGCTTTAGTTATAGAAACCACGACTTTCTCTAAAGTAAAACAATTGTTTTCATAAATTTTATTATCAGTTCGCAGCGCTATGCATACGCTTTTTTCCAAATAAATGCGATTTAATCAAAAAAAAAACAACAACTTTAAGTAAAACATTTTGTTTTCATATGACATTTGCGTCATTAATCAGTTCGCTGTCAATTCATAAGCTGTTTTCTGGTAGTGAATTTATTTTCGACGCAAGGAAAATTAGTTTCCGATTTGCAATGCCTTATTGAAATGCTGAAATGGCCGACATGGTTTTCATGTATGGTCGTGCCGATGGGAACGCTTTGGAAGCACGTTGCATTTACTGCGAGACTTTTCCCATTCGTCAACGGCCTTCGCATGCGATGTTCCTTCAAAAAACGCGCTTACGAAAGCGGGCGTCCATGGTCAGTGTGTATGCCTGAGGTTGAAGAACAAATCTTGGCAATAGTAGATGAAAACTCCGAAACTAGTGTGAGAAAAATTTCGGCTGAAGTAGGCCTAAGTAGTCCTCTTGTTTGGAGAACTCTCCACCAACAACTTTTATATCCGTACCATATCCAACGGGTACAAGCCCTTACTCGTCCTGACTACCGAGCAAGAAAGATATTCTGTCAGTGGTCTTTAAGGAAATCTGCCGAATACCAGAATTTTTCTTCTAACATACTTTTTACTAATGAACCACAATGCCATAATAATCACGTTTGGTCGTACGAAAATCCGCATGCTGTTCTTGAATCCAGACATCAAGAGCGTTTCAGTCTTAATATCTGGCTAGGCATTTTAGGAGATCAGTCACTAGGACCGGTTGTTTTGCCACAACGTTTAACAGGTCCTGTATACCTTAACTTTCTGGTAAACACCTTGCCCGAACTTTTGGAAGAGGTCCCTCTAAATCGGAGATTGAATCTTTGGTTTATGCAAGATGGGACACCGCCGCATTTTACGCTCGTTGTTAGGGAGCACCTGAACGAAACATTTCATAGGAGATGGATAGGTCGAGGGGGTCCCATTCCATGGCCTGCTAGGTCTCCCGACCTAAATCCCTTAGATTTTTGTATTTGGGGCTACTTGAAAAGTTTAGTGTACGAATCACCAGTAAATAATCTTGCCGAGTTGCAACAGCGAATTGAACAATGCTGTCAAACAATTCAAGCAAAACCGGGCTTTTTGGAAAGGGTGCGGAGTTCCTTCTTAAGATGTACATCTTGTGTTGAAATGGAAACATCTATGTTCTGAAAGGCTAAACGCTAAAAAATGCAAAAAAGATAAAAAAAAAACAATTGCACTTATCTCGAAAACGGTTGTTTTGCGGACCCATGTTCATTAGGGTTTTCTTACTTGTTTTTGATCGTAATATATGTCCCTTAAATATTTAAACGTTTTTTTTAGCACCCTGTATATATAATATTGTAAAAATATACCTTCTTGTATGCATATTATTGTTTATGTAGATTTTCTGTCGACTCAAAATCTTATGCGATACAACAAAACTAAATGCAGATTTGAAATCAGGGACATCAAATTACCCAAGTTAAAAGCAACAGTTCATATTCAATAATCATATAATTTGCTTGTTGGTCATATAATTTGCTTGTTGATCGTATAATTTATTATACAGACTTACAGCCCCTGTATATGGGCAAAATATTGTTGACCAGTGGAATCAAAATAAGAAAGGTTACATAGAAACGTCGCACGCGAAGGCAGCTACCTTTAAATAAGAGAAATTCCGTAAAACAGAATCAATTCCTCTTCTGTACTTCCCTATTTCCTTCCTCCTCTTCTTGTATTCCTCCTCCTTCCTCTTCTTCCTTGTCGTTTTTCTTTCCGTAAATCAATCCAGCTCTGACTTGCGCTTATCACGCTTTCTCTACGTTGGTTCCTTTCGCCAAGCAGCAGCAGTACTGTCGATGTTGGCGTAAAAAACTAATTCTGCAAACATCAACGATCAAATTTCATCTTTAAAAGATTATTACGATTCTTTATGCGAATCCTTAACACATCAATTACTTTGATCGTCCATCCGCCCTCCTCTACGCTCCGTTCCTTGCCCGAATGTCTTTAATCGCTGGACCGAAAGCAATACACTCCGCTGCACACCCCCTTTTCACAGTCCAAATATTATTATCCGATTTCGCTCGGGCTCGTTTGCTTCGAAGAGCACGTCGAGATACCGACTATTTTGTTTTTAACGGTAATTTTCGTTGATTTAGATATTGTAGAAACGCTTCAAAATAAATTCAGTGCATGATCTATCATAAATCTGACATTCATCGAGTCTAGAGCAATACGAAACAAAGACAAACACACGTTGGACAAGTGAATTGAAGTAATAATCATGTTTATTGCTCAACAGTATTGAAACCAAATTAAGGACGAGTGTCCATCAAACATATTTATTATGAATATACATATGTAACAAAAAAAAAAACGCTCGTGATTCCCTCACATATCAAATCCTTATACACCCATCTACGCCAAACATATTAAATAAAGCTATTAACATTAACGTTTAATAACTATTTCAAAGAATTAAACTTATATTCAAAATTAATGCACCGCTCAGATAATTCTATATAATATTTATATAATTGTTTGATTAATTAATCATTATTTAATATCATTAAAAAATAATTTCACTTGAAATAATTAAACATTGGTGCATCAATTAACTTATTTTTTAAGAAAATGTACGAAAAAAATTACAAATTCCATTCAATTACAAATTCAGAAACAAAACGATATTATTGGAAATCTTAAAACACCTCCCCTAGCTTTGATAACTGCTTGGACTCGCCGTGATAAACTCACTATCAAATTTTGGATTAGGAGCTGGTAAATGACGTCTCACTGATCTTTTTGGAGTAATCCAAAGATGCTCAATTGGATTTAAGTTTGGGTTTCGTAGTGGCCAGTCCGTGACTTAAATGTTGACCTCTTGTAAGTATTCCAAAAGTTGTCTAGCGATGTGTGATCTCGCATTATCCAGCATCAACATGAAATTGTTCCCTAAAAATGGTATACAAAGCATTACATGATCCTGAATAATGTTTTCTAGGTAGTGTTCCAGCATTTATTGGCCTTTGGCGAATAGAGATTAACTCTGTGCTGGCGTCAATGCAAATACCTCCCCAGAACATCTTGATCCACCATCAGAGAGCTTGTGCTGTCAAGATATCTTTTTCCAGTTATTCGCCATACTCTTACGCGACCATTTGGAGATTTTAATCTTACTCTAGTCTCGTCCGGAAACAAGACTCGCTTCCAATCTTCAACTGCCCAATCGGAATGATTTCTGGAAAATCTCAAACGTTGTATTCTATGTGCTGTGGTAAGTAATGGTCCAACTGCAGGCCTCCTACTACTCAATCTTACTTCCTTCACACCCTCTCCTCACAGATAAAGCAGAAACTCTTACATTTCTGATCGTTTCAAGCTGGTTACTGAATTCTGTGTTATTCACCTAATTCTGAGACCTTGCTGTTGTAAAGAACGATTATCTCTCGCCCTTGTGACTCATTTCCTATCTTGACCAGGTCTTCTAGAATGCGATTCGGTTTCCTTGAATCTTCCTGCTATTCGAGTGATTGTCGCAATACAAACGTCCCGGAAGTTAGCTACATAACGCATTGTACGTCTTTTTTGTAACAAAGTTAAAGCTCTTGGTGAAGATGTGGTCGGTTCATGATTTTCAATATAAATTTTATTAACCTAAATTCTATACTTGCAAAAAATTAACGAATTCGTAATTAAGACTTAAATGATGAACTGTAACTTAAACAGCTCAAGAAAAACTATTGAACATATCTTGACAGATGTTCAAGTTTAATCTATTGCAACTGCATCAGTTCTAGGTTGTTTTATAGCATCAAAGAATCATCGTGTGAAGTAATTCTTGAGAAGATCTTGATATCATCAGCAAGCATCAGAATTTCACAATCCAAAATATCAGAAATATCGTAGATAAACAATAAGAACAGCAGCGGTCCCAAGTTGGATCCTTGTAGCACTCCCTATGTAATTACTTTATTTGCTGAACAATAGCCGTTGTAGGACACATAAAAACTAGGATCAATCAAGTTAGAATTTATTAGTTGAATAGGAGAGGTACTAAATCCAAGGCTATGTAATTTGCCCAGTAGAAAACCGTGAACAATCCAGTCGCATGCTTTTGACATGTCAGTATAGATGACATCTATCTAACCTTGAGCATCCAATGTCTCCGCAACATATTGTACAAGGTGTCCTAAATTGGTGGTGGTCAACCTCTTATCGACAAAGCCATGTTGAGAATCGGAGATATAATTCGCTACAGCAGGATATAATTTCTTATAAATGGAATGGAGTTTTTAGGACTTAGTTTCGGATCCACATTAGCCTGAAAGGACCACTGCTTTGCATTGACTAGAATAATATCAAAGAAAATTAGATGCCTATGGCACGTATTCGTCCTCTGTTTGATAGCTCTATATCATGGAGAGATACAATCCAGAATGTTATATGGCATCCATTGCCTAGGACAACCAGGCTAGGCCAACCAGTGCGACACGACTACTTATTGCAGCGCGGTCTCAGTTGAAGCACCATTACTCAGATGACTAACGAACCTCCAACATCGTCCTGAAGATGCCAACCGCAGTTTCTGCCGAAACGTCAACTTACACTATTTCAAGTACTTTTTTGGTCAAGTTCAGTATTATTTCTCAACATAGCCTCCTTGTAAGTCCATTTGGTGAACTTTACCGATATTATCGGTAGTTGCAGTTTTTGGCGGTCCTGAATGGTCATTGTCAATCAAGCTGGTAGGACCACGTTCAAATTCAGCTACTCAAAATTTCACTGTGGCAATTGAGATCGTTTTCATACATAAAATCTTAGCTTGGGAATCAAAATATGTAACAAATCACCAGCACATTTAGTCAAGCTAGCAACGCTTTGCTTAGTTTCAATCTACTTCTTATGAACAGACTCATCTTCAAGAGTCTGTCCCGTAGGGAAGAATAATATCACCGCAGGCTACAACACAATGAGAAGAAGTGAGAGGGATTTACTTACAAAACTAGACACGAAATCCTGAAGTAGAAAGTAGAGAATTTATTAGATAACTATTTAGCCTTTCACTGGCATCAATTTTTATGATATTTCATCGATAAATAACCAAAGAATCTCCAGCCAGAAGAGCGTGTATAATCACTGGAAGATATGGTAACATGACAAAGCATGATAAAGTTAATTTTGTTTCCATAAGTAGCAAAATCTACAAAAATACAAAAACTAATATAGAGTTTCGGTGTTAGTTGAATAAAATCTTTTCCTGTTACTTTTCAGAAATTTTGGGGTCTCCTTTTTTGGATATTGGTAGGATGACCATGTTAAAAACGTATAAAACGATATACGTCAGAACCTTATGTCTACATTCATATGCACGTCGGATTTTCGAGATCCCAGCTAACTCTATTAATTCTCCACGGAAGCCCATTTCCTTTTATTAACTCCATGCCCTCCCCTAACTGCATTTGAAAGGTTCGTAACCTCATAACGTGGAAAACTAGATTAGCTTTTGTCGGGATACAGATCAAAACATTTATCTTTTAGAGACATTTCTTATCCACTGGCCTCCCATGTCACATGTCAAATGAGAATCACAACATAAGATTATCGCTATAAATATCTGGCTCTGTCAATTGCCCTCAACGTCGAATATCCAATTTAAACCACCGCCTTTATAACCTTCTCCCTCCATGTTTTTTCCGTTCAACTCGACCGCCCTGGAAAGGTCAATAGTCATCGAGGATGCAATAAAATCGCTACCAACCTCTTCCCCATTACTCCCTCACTTGGGAATACCCAAATTTGTATATAGATTGATCAACCGACGGCTTGCCTTGTTCTAATACGCGGCAAATTAATGGGTAAATTAATTCACAAGTAAGTGGAGATTATCAAGAAAGTTGCGGTACGTTCCGAGTTCCGATTGAACCAACAGCCGACTTCATTAAATTAGATGAAATTTGACCTTTGCTCTTTGACGGCGGAGAAGCGCTGCGTGTGAGCGAAACAAAAAGAAGAGACGTAGGTGGTTGTGTGTGGGTAACACGTTCGAAAACATCGCATTAAAAAAAGAAATGGCAAGATACGATTTAAAATGCGGAAAGCTTTCCAAAAAGGACAATATTTACGGTTATTCGTTTAGAATACGCTTAGTTAAATGTCATGTTGGCATTATAAAAGGTGCTTTGATGTTTTAAATTGCATTATTGCAATTGTAAACGAGAAAATATCCCAAGATTTCAAAACAAATTACTATTGGATATTGAATTAAATAAAAATGTAATCTACCAACCTTCAAGTTTCTCGTTACGTGGTTGTCAGTTTGATCCATTCACGGAGTTGACAGCGGCTAATTTAGATTGATACTCTTGAATAACTGGGAATTTTGATTCACGTCAGTATTTACATTTTGTTTGTAGCAAATGTTAAATAGTAGCTGTTTGATATAACTTTAGTGTTCAAATAAAACTCCACATTTTTTCATAAAACATGTAATTTTGATATGTAAAATTGCTTACAATGTTCAGTCCACGTTACACACCACCATTTTTTGTGCATCTCATTTCTATCTTGGTGGGGGTTAAAAAAAGAACAGAATATGGCTGACAATAGTCCTAATGAACAAATGTTCTAACAGTAACCTTTGCACAATTACATATCTTATAAATATGACAGAAATGTCTTCAAAATATCCAATTAGATCTTACTATATCTAATAATATGCGATTGTGGAAATCACGTAACCCCTCGTGTATCCTCCGTTATAGACCGGTCATCCGTAGGCGCGAGAGGGGAAAAGACGGGAAAGAGTGTCAAAAAGGAGCAAACCGTACGCGACTTGCGAAAAAGGGCAAGCGAGATGGACGCGCGCGATCGACGTAGATCTAGAGGGGGCTACTTTTCCCAATAAATAGACATATTTTTGTTCAAAACGGGGGCCCGCATGTTTATTATTCGGCATTCATCTTATCTATTCTTATCATCTTAACTAATGCTATCTGTTGACATATAGATTATTTTAACAATACACTAGAAGACGTATTTGATTAATAGATTTCAATATATAGTATTTGTATAGAATTTGATAAGCGTTCCTCACCAAGGTCTTACGGTTTGGATTTTTATTATTATATATTACTATGTAGCGATTGCACATTTTTTTTAATTTGGTCATTCAATATAAAATATTAAATACGTAAACTTATGGTTGTCTCATAAAATGTTAGGAATTTGATATAGCTAATAGGTTGATAAATTATTATTTTGTTCGAATAATGTTTGCTTTGAAATCGTTTTATTTATGAAATTTATAGACTTTTGGTGGTAGGGTGTTACATAGGACTTAAGTTTGCCTTGAATTGAGTGGTATTATCATAATGGGTTTTTCAACAAGAGATGTCATTTTAAATTTCGCGCCATTTCTGAATTGTTAACATAGAACTGTAATTGCGGTAACATTTAACAAGTAAAAACCAGGAGATTTTCAGATATGGATCGATACACACTCGCACAATGCATTGAAATAGTGAAAATTCACTACAAAAATGGTGAAAATATCGCGGAAACGGTTCGTAAAGTTCGTACTGCTTTTGGTCGTCATCAAACGCCTTCTCGCACAGCTATAGAAAATTTAACCAATAAATTCGAACGTCTCGGACAAGTTAGTGACGTGAAGACTCCAACTCGTGCTCGTCCGACCAGGTCAGCTGAAAATACCGCCGCTGTAGCTGAGAATGTGGCTGAAAACCGAAATTTATCCATTTCGAGGCGATCACAGGAATTGAAGATATCACAAGCCAGTTTGCACCGAATTTTGCATAAAGATCTTGGCCTACATGCATATAAGTTACAGTTGACACAAGAATTGAAGCCAGCAGATCACGCACAACGCCGTACATTCGCTGAATGGATGCTGGGAATGCATGAACAGGATCATGATTTTTTCAACTCTCTGGGTACGTAAACAACAAGCTAAGCTGTCGCATCTGGGGCTCCAAAAGCCCAAGAGAAATAGTCGAACAACCTCTCCAACCACGAGTGACAGTTTGGTGAGGTTTTTGGACTGGCGGTGTAACCGAGCAATACTTTTTCAAAAATGCTGCTGGTTCGACCGTTACAGTGAATGGATTGCATTACCGAGCGATGTTGACTGGCTTTTTGTGGACGACGTTTATTTTTAGCAGGACGGCGAGATCTGCCATACAGCTCGTGAAACAATAGCTCTACTGCATGAAAAATTTCTTGGGCGTGTGATTTCTGAAAATGAAGACAATTGAAGTCTTCATTTCGCCCCCGAGATCGTGCGATTTAACACCATTAGACTTTTTTCCTTGGTGCTACATTAAAGATAAAGTCTACGCCAATACTCCAGCAACGATTGAGGCACCCAAAGACAATTGTGGCAGATATTGTGTTTCATTACTAACCCCAGATTTTGTACTCTGGATTAGAATAGAAATGTAACCACTTTTTATGAAAATATTGAGTTTTTCTCTTGATTTAAAATGACTCCTCTTGTTGAAAACCCTGTACAACGCGATAATTGTTCCCTAACAAATTAAAAAAAATTGGCTTTTCATCTAATTTATAGATAATTGATGTTTCAATTTTTAAATATCAATTTTAAGTTTATTTCTTAATAAAAATTATAATTTATGGTATACTAGATATCAAGGATAGTAAATATATAAAAATTTTGCTCGCAATATATTCTAAATTACGTGACTATGTGACGTCAAACGCGTTCCACATAGCGTCGTGAATCGTATACTACATTGAATTTTGATCGTTTTATTTCCTTTTTTCTTGTTTAAATTCTTTTCATCACCTTAATAAAAGAAAATACGGAACATATTCGGGAAACATGGAATTATGCAAGCTAAAAAATCTAATCTTTATTGCAACAGTTCTCCCTTTCGCGAACTTCAAAAACGAACACTTCCTAGCATCGTTTCCCCATTTCCAAAGCGACAACATTACAGCCTAAACGATCTTAAAACGGCGCAATTTCGAAAGTTAAAGACGAATTACTAGCACATTGGAAAGAAACTACTAAAAGTGAATGGGGCGTTAAGACCGAGCCAGGTTCGCCGATATGATGCGGACGATATATTTTTTAGTTAATTTCTTTGTTGTGTCTTTGCCCGGCCTTTAGTGAAACCAACTTTAAGACGTTTTAAAATTCTATGGTGGGTTAAATATCCTTCCGTTCCTTCCTTTTTGTTTCGAAACTTTACGAGATTAACGTAATTTTCCCCTTTCTTAAAACGAGTATTCGAAATGAGCGTAATGTGGGTTCGTTATTACTAACTGCAGTGATAGTAATGGGCGTTAGGACTGTAGATTAGTGTAACAGACTCATTTTGGTAAGTAGACTGGAAACCGCGAAGGGAATTATAAGACACTTCAGTATGGATTCATTATAACTCATTACTTTGCATTAAGCTTTCTTGTTATAATATGATGCCGATTTAAAATTAGACATTGAATGTTTTTGAAAATGTTTTCCTTACCTAGACGGAAAAGATACTGTAAAGCATTGAAGTATGCTTAAGATAGATATTGGATATACTCCCCTTCCATTTCCAAACTCATTTTCTTATAAAGAACACGTCGCGTTCTTTCGAAAGTTTCTGGGGGCATGCAAATTTTCTAATGCTTATATTCCGTCGTTCGCTATTTGAATTCTTTCATTCATTTCAAAGTATGGAATAGATCAAAGGTTCCCTAAGTGTGCGCCGCGAGACACTCCTTTCGGACGCGGGCAGACATAGCGGTCTGGAACATTCTAGAATGAACACTTCGAAGTGGCTTTGAAGCTAATTGAACTTTCTAGAACATCTAGACTAAATCGTTCCCGTAGCTTGTAGACCTTTCTAGAAAAATATTGAACATTCTCGAAGCACACGACTATTCCAGAAAAGTATAGAACTTTCGTGAAGTTTATAGAACTTTCTAGTAGACTTGTATAGCATGCTATCGGACATTGTCGAAGTTTCGAGAATGTTTTAAGTAGGTGGGGCGGTTAGTATAAATACGGCACCACTTCGCCGAAGCAGTTCAGTTCCTAAATAACCATCGAGAAGTAAACATCTGAGAAGAAAAGTAAACTCTTTTAAGACGCCCGCTACCAGAGGAGCGGCCGTGTCGCTTTGTATTTTCGTAGGGTCGTAGGAAAATAGAAAGGTTTTTATTAAATAAGCAAGTCGACCGTCTAAGTGAGAGTGGTCAAGCATCGACAAATGGTGGGGTAACAAAGAAAAGGAAATATCGTAAATACGATGATAACTATTTGAATTTTGGCTTTACTTCCGTAGAAGTAAACAATAAAGAGAGACCGCAGGGTGTGCTCTGTTTAAAAGTTCTAGCGACCGTGTATATTCCCCCAAAGTTACGTCTCGAGACCAATCACTCTAACATGGTTGAAAAATCTCGCGAATTCTTTAGTAGCGAGTTGCAAGATTTACAAAAGCAAAAAAAGTGTTTACTAAATAAACCTCGGTACCAAACAACGTACTGCTACCATCTTTTAAAGTGCGAAAAAATCACTACATCGCAGAACAGCTTTTTTTTACCGGCGGCGCTTGACATGGTTATTATTATGCTGGGAGAGTCGGCGGGAAAACTAATTTCAAAAGTACCTTTGTCCAACAACACTATTAGTCGAAGAATTCATCATATAGCTCTGGATCTCAATGATCAATTAATAGAGAAAATGAAAGGCACGGAATTTGGTCTGCATCTTGATGTGGCTACCGACAGTAACAAAGACGTCCACCTTATTTGTTATTCCTAGATGATAATATTATCATTGAAGACCTTCTGTTCTGTAAAAGCATCATTGAAAGTGCAAAGGGTCAAAACTTATTTGAGATGCTTGACAAGTTTATAACCGAAAATGATTTGGATTGGGAAAAGTGCATCGGTATGTGTATTAACGGAGCTTGATCAATGTCTGGTCGCTATGGAGGATTGCAAAGCACCGCGTGCTATGTGGACCCATTGCATCATCCATAGTGAAGCACTTGCATCAAAGTCGATAAGCTCTCAATTGAATTTCGTACGAGAACGTGTCGTAGACGTAGTAAACTACATAAAAACTACGCCAGTAAAAACCAGATTTTTCAAAAAGCTATGCATGGAGATGGGAGCTGAGCACACGGCCCTGCTATACTATTGCAGTTCGCGATGCCTTTCACATGGCAACGTCTTATCCCGTGCATTTGAGCCACGTTAAGAAAATCGGTATTTGTGTGATATATTTGATAAGCTGAATGCATCTAATCTGTCTCTGTAGTCCTATTCGGCACATATTCATTTAAGAGAATCCTCTCCGCCTCCCAGAAAACTATGACCGTCACTTTCCCCGTAGAAAATTACGTTTTCGATTTTTTCAGTGGTGTAGAGCACCTATGAATCCATTTCATGGACTCTTGTTTCGTAGGAGGGTCCCAGTGGTGTATCCAGGTTTCATTCCCGGTTATAATTTCATAGAAGAAGTCTTCATCTTAGGATAAAGCAATCAAATTCTGCACTCAGATTGATCATCCACACAGTTTTTGTTCGGAACTAAGCAGCTTGAGAATCCATCGTGCCGACACTTTGCTCATTCCCAAATCTTCTTGTAGAATTTTAAAAACACTCGTTTCTGATATTCCTACTTCTCTAGCAACAAGTGAAACTTTTACTAGGCGGTCAGTCAATACCAAATCTTCAACTTTGTTGATGATTTCTTCAGTTCGTGCTTCCAGAGATCTTCCACACTTTGGGTCATCATGAATGGATTCCTTGCCACATTTAAGCTGCTTGCACCAATATTTGACTTCAAAATAGGACGGACTACTTTCTCCATGTACTGCCACCATTCTCTCATGGATATTCTTCGGGCTACTGCCTTCTTTCGATAAAAATTTCACGAGGCTTCTACGTTCAAAATTCAAATCACTAATTTTCACTTCTTTAAAATGATATATAAATGACAAATGTTAAGCGATTGGAACGAAACTTGGAGATGACACAGAAAATGTCACAGAAACTTGAGATAAGAAAATTGTCGCGACAGCATATTGTTTTCATAGCTAGGTAGATAACATAAAAAACTCCCCTCGTAATTTTGCTATCCATATGGGAAACAAAATATCAAGGATTTAATTTTAAATGGTCCGAGATATTTTTTGCAAACTTGTCGTAAATTTTCCAGGGTATACGCTTCCTCCTATGTCGGCAGCCGTTGTAAATCAATTTTTGACGTTCCTGGCATGTCTATTATGAAAAATTCTTCCCATGCGAACCAGACTAATTACATCGGGGCGCTGAAACATATATCCTTCGCAAATACGAAGCAACTCAAATCCAAGCGATTCTCGTCACGTAAAAAAATTCCTATACGCCCGCATTCGCTTGTTCGTTTGTTTATAGCTTATGTTGATTTTGTTGCCGATGTTTTCCCAGTTTAAATATTTCCTGAATATGAAATCCATCGGTTCCACGTGAAATAGCGTTTCGAAAATGAACTGTAAAAATTATATTCGTACAATGCCGATAATTGAATTCGATGAAATATTAATTTGGTAGTAGTTCTCGTTATGTTTTCGCGACGTTCAATGTAGGTCAAACCGATTAAATTGTTGGATATTTGAATAATGAATTCGCATCAGGCTGGCCCAAATCTGAAGCAGCAGGTAAATATACTTCGCAGCAAAGATGATGAGCAAAAATGATGCAAGCATTCCAGGACTGATTCTTTGATAAATTCATTAATGGAGTCCAATTTCGGATTTATCTTACCATTTTCGAGATTATGGCTTTCACCGGAAGTATCAGTAATTTTACAAAGGTATCAGGAAACTGGAAATTTTAGATGAAGACCCAGTCAAGGGCGCAAAAGGTGTACGAGAGCAGTTGATTACCATTTTGTAATACTTACGAGTTACGAGGTAGGCGGCATAAATTCTCAACCTGACAGGCTTATAGGTTTTTAGTAGCCAGCCAGACAAAGTGACTAGTGCATGAAAATGTCTCAGATAATGAAATTAAACAATGTTTGGACGACATTTACGATGATTTATCTCTTTCATATTCCACTGTAAAAAAAATGAGCAAAATGTTTCCGTTTGGGGCAAGAATCCCTTGAAGATAATAAGCGCCCCATGGGTCAATTGAACTGATAATGCCTCAAAACATTTCAATTATTGAAGAAATGGTATTAGCAGATCGCCGTTTGAAAGTGAAAGAATCAGCAGTGATGACAAACATTGCTACTTTTTTTAATAATTTGCTTGCATTGTATGACTAACTTTTAAAGTGAATTAGAAAATTGTCAAACTTTGAAAGAAAGGATGTTTTGTATTGCCAATCTAAAACGATTGAGGTTATTGACTTCTTAGTTTGTTTACTACTGGAAGCTCACTCAAACAAACTCTAGCAAAATATTTTTTGAAAAAAAAATTACTTATTGTACAATTTTATAAATGGAATCCTATCAGTTCCCTAAAAGTTTGAAAATGTACTACATATCAAACTTTTCTCTTAAGCGATTGCTATAACATCGATTGCAGGCACTGCAGTACTCTCATTTGATCCCACCAACTGCCTAATACCAACTTTCTATTTAAATTGGATGTCAAAAGCTATATTTACGTTTCCCCCTTCTTTAGCGACGAAATACGCCGCCAGCGCTAGAACCGAAATGTAAATAACACCTTTTTTATATACATAAACTGACTCTGGGTACCGCTCCGGGCGGTCTCGTGTGCTTTTCAACTTTCGGAAGACAAACGTCTTTCCAATATCCACACCTAACCTCACTTGTGAGGATGGAACGAGAAATCCAATTATTTGAGAGATCGCGGGGTGACACATATGTTATCGCCCGCTTCTTTTTTTCGATTACCTAGCCGTTGCCGCCTGTCCCTGCTGCCGCCAGCGTTCTCATAGCTTCGACTGAATTTCCGCAGGTATACAGTTGCAAATTATTGTATTCGCGTGCCATTTGGGAATAGCGTTCTTTTTATTTGTTGAAGATTGGCCGTATGCCATTTGGCTCGGTTTACTGCCGTTGAATTGTCTTTAAACGTATGAATAACGATACAGATAGACAAGTTCAAATGCAAGCGAATGACAATAATAATAATACAAGGTTATCATAAAGTAATGGATATACAGTATTTTAACTTATTATACAATTTCAACACATTAAGCCAACATCAAAAATCAATCAACTAAACTTCTGAATAATAGGGCCTCTTATGTTATCTGCAACTGTTCAATAATTACATATATTAATAAACGCTGAACGATAACTCTACGTCGGCTAATGGCGTCCCAAAATACGAAGGCGTTCAGTAATTAACGAGACAAACTGCATTAGCGGGAAAACTACTGAATATTATTGGATGAAACTTTCTGTGGGTCAAATTGGCAACCTTGGGAACAAATTAAGTCAGCTGTTTGAAGGAAATAAGAGCAAACATAACCTTTTTTTCTTATCCGAATGTGTGAAGCCGGCCGAAATTTATTCGAGAATGTTGAAGCAGTATGGTGAAAAGTGTTTAAGCCGCGGAAACGTGTATAAATGATTTGAATAATTTAAATCGGGCAGAACAAGTGTCACCGATATTCACCGCTCCGGAAGACCGGTTGAAATGTAGACCGACGCGCTACAAAATCGCATAAATGACCTTATTCTTGATGACAGGCGTATAAAAATCGTGATTTGTGTAATGTTAGTGTTGGAACTATGTATTCAATCATTCATGACAAGCTGAATATCGCAAAACGTATTCGAGATAGGTTCCAAGACAGTTGACTGAAGTCCATAAAGACACCCGTGTTCACATTTGCTCTGAACTCAAACGACCGTTTTTTACCGGAAGGTAATGACTTTCTAGACCGTGTTATAACCTGCGATGAAACGTGGATTAACCACTATCAACCTGAATACACACCTTCGGGTAACAAAAATCTTGTCATTGAACCGTACACGTTTCGAAAGCAGCCGACATTTTGAAATAAACAAAGGAGGTTATATTTGTTTTTATTTTTTTCAAACAGCTGATTTAATTTGTCTCCAAGGTTGCCAATTTGATCCACAGAAAGTTTCCCCGCTAATGCAGTTTGTCTCGTTAATTACTGAACGCCCCTCAAACGATTCCATAGCTTTGAGCCAACGTAAGCATAATATACTACCAAGGCTGCTTCAATTTGGTTTTCTGAAGAAATACCCTCCGAGCGTATACCATTCTAACAATCTTTTTGGTAAGTACATTTACATGTTCCTTCCAGTTTTGCGTGCTGCCCAATATTATTTTCAGATTCTCTAAGACCAAATTTCAATATATTTCTTTCTTGTATATTTAATTTGAGGTTATTGAGCACTAAACCAATCTTCCATTGACTGTAACACGTTAATTGCCTCTTCCTCGATGTTTGTGTTCTTTGTTATGACTATCGAGGTGTCAACTGCAAACATATTGACATTGTGTTGCGTTACGTTTGGTAAATCATTCGTGTATAAGAGAAAAATGAATGATCCTAGAATAGAATCCTGTGGTATTCCTCCACCATTGTCGGCTGTCCTCACAGCTTGCAACCGATCTGTTATCTGATATGATTTCAAGAGGTCGCGTACCTTACCTCTAAATCCCATAAGCCACAGTTTCGTCAGTAGAACTGAATGGTCAATACGATCAAATACTTTTAAAAGATCTAAGAAAGCAACCACCGCATGCTCTTTTCGAGAAAGTGCTTCATTTATTTTGCATAGTATCATATATATTGCTCGTATGATAGAACGTCTCTTCATATAGGCATTTTACCGCTTTGTAAGTATATTACTGGCCTCAGTTAATTGCACTAGTCTTGTTAGAATTGGTCTATAATTCTCCATATCGTTTTTGTCCCCGGTTTTATAAATTGGTTTGAAAATAGTCGGTTTTAGGAGTTATACACATATACATATGACCTCCATTTTAGTGGTATAAAAGCACCAATCTTTCCTCCAAGCCAAAAATACGCTGCATTCACGTCAAGCGATCTTGGTAAATGAATTTTCTAAATGTCTGCTTATAACGCGATCTTCAAAAACAGGTTTAATTGGTCGGCAAATGTACGGGAGTGCTTCATCCTGCACAAAAGCCATGTTTTCAATTGCGTCCTCGTTTTGCAACTGTAGAATTGCATTAATCTGTTAACATTTGCAGGTACCGTTCACTGATAACAGTTACAGTTACTACCTCATCATTCTGTACTTCTTCGAAACAATACGGATCAATGAAATTAGCTGTGAAACCGCACCAAACAATGACGCTCTTGTCTTGAGAATGATTGCCCATGGATTTCCTGTTGACCATTTTCGATAGTTTTGAGTATTGACTTCACCATTAGGAGAAAAATGATCCTCATCTCTTCATAAAATACGGGATGTCTTCTCTTGTTGGTACCTCCCTTACTCTTCTTTTCCACAACCTTCTATCTTGACCTGTTCTTTTAACTTCGGTCTAACTTATTCCCCTTTCTTCCGCTGCATTAAGGACTTGTTCCTCCCATCTTTCGCTTGGGTGCTCTATTTTATTTTGTCCTTGTACTCTTGCCTCAAAGATTCTCTTTATCATCCTTCCGTTTCCCATTCTGTGTATGTGGCCTAGCCAGTTCAGTTGCTTTTCTTCGATAATTGTTTCTACTGGAGTTGTGTTTATTTGACTTCTCATTATTGTGTTTCTTGGTCTGTCTCTTCTCGTTTTATTCTCGATTCTTCGCAGAAACCTTATCTCCATAGCCCCGATTTTTCTTTTGTTCCTATCTGTTATCGACCACGATTCGCTGCCGTAGATGAGGGTTGGCTTCACAACTTTTTTATAAACCTTTTACTTCCTTTGGAATTTTCTTCTTCCCAAAAAATTAGCCACTATTCGCAAAGAAAAATCGTACCTGATTGCCAAATCTGCCTCCTTTAAATCAAACAGTCCTTGCAATTTATAAGGATACATTTTTAGGATTTTGCGCAAAATTTTCCAAACCGCAGTGTATGGCATTTGCATTCCAATTAAGGAGATCTTTATTTCATTAATTAGATTTAATTACATCAGTAAAATAAAGGAAATATCGATTTCCTCGAAAGTCTTGAATAACATTTACATGGCAAATTACTTCAGCTTCTCAATTTGAAATGGATAAATTTTCAGGGCAGGTAATGACTTATTAAAAAATGATTCAACAACTCGTTTTTAATTGTTACTCTCTGATGCATTGACATCGTAGAGCAGTGTCAGCATTTGTTAAATCATTCACCTTGTTTATTATGATTACATTACACCTTCTTAAAACCTTTTATTTTTATTATTACAATTAAAATGAACTTTCAACAAGGACGTTCTAGTTTGTTGCAATTTTAACACTTATGTCAGCTTATTCCTCGATCAAACTATCATCACATCGTTCGCTCCCATTATTACGTTCGCATACATAACTTATGAGTGCCACAGTTAGAGGGTAATTATAGCGTTTTAGTTTGAAAATTTGATGGCATGGAGGCGGCAAACGCGTTACTAAAACGCAAGACAAGGAAGAGGATCGGTACGTCAAGGTAAAAGAGACTACGTCGCCGCCCGAAAAGGAAATTTCACCGCTAGAATATTTGATGGAATATCAAATATTTAATGGCCTTTACGCGAAAACGGTTCGAATCTTATTCCGGCTGGAGAGGCCGCCCGAAAAAAGAATAAATGACGCAGAAATTTTCGAAACGGCAAGGTAGAAACGGTATATAAATTTAATATTTTTTTATCGAGAAGAGAAAACGATGAAATAATTCAAAGGCGTTATTACTCCATGTTTTAGCTTAATAACGGATATTTATGAGCCAGGAGGGAGGTCACGAGCTTCCGGGTATATTAATAAATTAAAAGGGAAGGAATGGTTAAGTGAAACGTGAAATTTGATTTTAATTCGATTACGAGGTGAAATTTTAAATTAAAAAGAAAAACGGGCTATAAAAACAGGTGCAATCAATATATTTTAATAAATCAAAATACCCCTCATTTGAAGAATTTAAATAGCTCAATGTTTCGGCACCTACACTACTGAAATCTTCAGTACTTACCTTAAAAATGATGCAAATTTGAAAAAAAGTTTTTGAGCATGTCTTTATTTTTTATGGATTTCAAAAGTGTTGGTACCACAAATTTTGAAAAAATCATTTTGAAATAAATGGATATAAAACCCACCTTGGTTATATTTGAAAAGTGTATATTTTAAAGAAAAGAAAAGTGTTGAAATTTTGAGGAAAACATATAATAAGAACAATACAAAACAAAAGCAATTTATGAGTCATAGCCACCTAGTTTTATATTAAAAATTCACATGGGAAATACTTCTTTCCAAAAGAAAAAGTCTAGAGAGGGCAATGTAAAGAAAATGTAAAAAAAAGCAGGCTGTTCCATTTAAAAATTTAAAAATCAAAGCGAAAGGCACTTCGGATTAAACCGGAAGTAACTCGACTTTGAAATTTATCCCAAAAAAAATCATCCAGCATAAAACCTCCAATATTCAAATGTTTATCTGAATAATAATAATAATAATAATAATAGTATTCTTTATTTGCCCAACAGTACAAACTATTTAGGGGGCACCATATTATATCTAGGTGCAAAATGAATTGCATATCTTAAGATGCAAGACAATATTCTTATAAATAATAAACATAATCCAATAACCTGGCAAAAAAACAAAACAAGTGTGTAAACGATAAACTTAAAGTAATATATATGTTTGAAGAAAGTAAGACCGGAGCTTTATAAAGTATATTTGTGTTTGCTCTAGAGATGTTAATCAAATTATATGACGGAATGTTATGTCTTGGTGCATTGAACCCCACTTGCGATAGTAACCATGGCGAGTTAATTTTGTTTGTTAGTAGCCCATGCAAAAATTTGATACCATTTTTCCTTCTCCGTTCAGAGAGTGATTCCACTTCATGTAGTTGAAGGGCTATGTACTCTGAACCTCGCAAGGAATAAGTACCAGACTCTAAACGATAGGTGTTTAAAACTAGTGCTGGTATTGCAAGAATCAAACTAGAATGGTGTTTTGTTTAATAGTACTTTAATTGAATTACATTACTGGAGTGGACTGTATAATAGGTATGACCGCTTGCGCGGGTAGAACCCAACTTATCGAAAAAAAGGTCATACATTCAGTTTTGTTGGTATAACTAAATAAATCAAGTCCTTGTCACTTCTCGTTTGCACGTCACATAAATTGTCAGTCATAAACTTGTCAGTCCGTTGAGAATAGGTCTTTTTAACGACCACTCTTAGAAGATAATTTATTAGTTCTAACACAGAAGTGATTTATATAGATACATATATATCTAACCTAAAATGCATGAACAATAGGTATTTTAGAACAATAGGTATTTTAAAAAAATCGTGTAGTAGGGATATCATACCAATGAGGCATACTCCAATTTGCTTCGGATCAGAGCGAAATACAACATTTTAATAACAGCAAAGTTGTTAAAATTACGGCGTGATCTAATAACAAACCCAAACGTCTTTGTCGCTGACGGATACGTGGTGGAAATATGTTCAGTGAAGCCCAATTTGGCGTCAAACAAAGCTCCTACGTCGTTCACTTTGGTTTTCCTTGAGATGAATTCCTCGTGTATGAAGCCACTGAGCATTTAACAACATTTAAGGGAATCTTGCTTAGTGTAGCACCATTCATCAATCAATACAAAATTAACCTGCAAGCTAATAATGATAGCAAGGATTGTGGGGTAGTATGGCAAACAACATAAAAGTATCGGCACATTCCTCACCACACAAAATATTAATTAATTAATTAATTAACAGCCGTTTCAAGGACTCCTGGGCTAATGCCATCCGTAAAAGTAGTAACCACTTTGAACATTTTTAAATCGTCAGCATATCCCAGAAGCTCACAACTCATTTTATCGATATATTAAATAATAGTGGTCCAAGATTTGAGCCCTGTGGTACACCAGAAGACATGTTAAACGAATCAGACGTATAACCATTGTATGATATATAGCCAACTCTATCAGTGATATACGATGACATCAGTCCGACAAGGGTTGGATAAAATCCATTGGCATCTAACTTATTCAGGAGGAGGTTGTGATAGATTGCGTCGAAGGCTTTAGTGAAATCGGTGTAAACTACATCAACTTGTCCAATGCGGAGGATATATATTGTGTGATGTTGACGAGATTTGTTGTAGCAAACCGTGCAGACACAAATCCATGCTGACTAATTGACAAGTAGTTGAAGTAATAAAATAGTTACAGGGGACATTTCTTACACATGGTACTCATAGTATTTTCCATTGGCCATCCTGGTCTAGGGAATTAGAAAATTACTCAGATACATCTGAAGCACCTTATTGAAAAAAGAAGATGCTCCATTCCACAACCAAATTTTGAGAAGATGATGAAAAAGATTGTTACATTAAAAGAGATAAGACCTTTACCTAAAGCTGATGCCGGTAAAGAAGAAAGAGCGGACGAACACTACGAAAAACTTTAATACTGACAGATACTCCCATCACGGATAGAGTTCTTGGCTAATTTTCTAATTCCTTCATTTTTACAAATTGAAAAGGCCCCTATTTCAATTTGTAAAGATTTCGTGTCGTGTGGGGAAGTTGGGACATACCCAATCTCCCGCTTAGCTATTTATCCCAGCATTCCCTTGGTTATGGGTATGTCATTTGACCAAGTGGCAGTAGTGGGGGGTGAAAGTTTCTAGTACGTGGACGGTCCATGGAAGGTTCTCAAAGTTTGATCAGATTTTCCAGAAAACTCTAGAATGTTCCAGAAGGTTTTTTGGGCCTAAAAAGTTGAAATTGCTCGAAAACGCGAGCTAACTTTTAAAAACGGCTGGCACCATTGGATTCAGCGTACTCGTATTAGGTTTACCCCCTGGGTGCCCAGTTTGTTGCATTTTTAAATCATTTAAAAACAGGTCTCACGCTATCTTGCTTGACTTCAAGCAGTTTATGAAGATGCTATTTTAATAAACTAAATACAACAATGAAGTTCAATTTCGACGGAACGATACGTAAAATTACTAGAAGTTTGAAAAGTCATTTTGGTGTAGAGTAGGTTCTACTGTACGTAAATGTATCTAGTAGGAGGTGCTTAATAGTAGAGATAACTTCCTCACAGGCGCGCATCAGGCAAATACACCTCATCCACATGTCACGCGGTCACGGATAAAGAAACGGGGCCATCGCTACTATTATGCACAACCACGTAAGAGAGAAGGCCACAGCTACGGTATCGCACGAAAGAGACGAAACGAGACGGGTGAACGGCATAGAAAGAGGTGAGAGCTGGATATTCGGGTCACGAGATCGATCAAAACGCTAGGATGGGAACAAACGGGCGCCCTTCTTGCTCTCCTCCTGTTCCTATGTGCACCAAAACTAGTACAACTTTGTAGTGTGTTATATTATTGCAATCCCTTTCGCTGTAGAGGTATATGTGTATGTCAGTGACGGCTCGTGATTACTACCTTTGAAAGGGTTCACATTCTAAATCTAAAAGAATACCGAAATAGGTGGGGGAATGAGTAGGGGAGGTAAAGGAGAGCTGGTACCATGGGAGAGTTGGGACACAGCAAATTTTTCACTCATATATTGGTAACAAAATAGAGTTATGGTTATGAGTTGAAAGTTTTATCCAACTCTAGGTGGGATGCCATTTTTCGGATTGACATTTTGCGGTTCCTTTGAATCAGTTCATATGCAACTACAATCTGGTTTAATGATATGTTGGGATTGTGGATTCTCTTCGTTCTAGAAATGGATGCAGACTCACGAAATTTGTTATGCCAAGCTTTTATGGTATTTGTAGCTGGGGATTTTTATTAAACTGTATTCTAAAACTTCGTTTGTTTGAATTAACGACCTGGTCTGTGCGTACAACAGTACTGCTTGAGGTTTTTCTTGTCTCGTGAAACCCATTATCAACAAAATCACACACTAACGGATTCGTTAGGAAGTTTGACGTTTTGTAAATTTTTGATTTTGCAGTGGTATCTTCATAAACGTTTATCTCTGTTATTTCTCAAGCGATTTGAATTTTGTAAACAACATTTAATGGCAAAAAAATGCGCCGTTTCAAATTACTGCGAATAAATAAGACGTTCCATTAAAAAAATCCAGCATCGGGTCTGCTAAATTATACCATTTTCATATCGGTTTTTATAGAAGGAATGACGCATTCATAAAAGCCATAAACAAAATTGGACTCACATAAAACTCAATGATGAAAACCGCATGTTAATATTTTATTCCGTTCGGAAAATATAAGCTTGCAAAACCAGTCAAAATATAACGAAACGCCCTGTACTTTATGAATTAGAGAATGTAGTTGGGAAGAAGCTATTTCTAGGTCTTCTATATTCTCTATTCCGGTGCAGATTTCATCTGCTTCCTCCCTTATATGTCTTTCATGTGAACACCAATCAATTCTCTTTGGAATTTTAATAGTGGGAGCTTCTTCATCGATTTCAAACCTTTTAGTTGTTAGTAAATACATTTGTTGAATGACGGTTCGTGTTTACGTAAAACTTTTACGTCAAATATAAATATAAAAAGAAAACAGTCTGGTGTTAAGTGATTATTAGAGCAACGCAACTGCGCTGAAAGCCAGTGGCGGACGCATACAAGTTTACACAAAATAAATTAAATGTAATACGTGCTCAAACACTTACCGTTTTAAGAGTCCTCCGTGAAATCACAAAGTGGATAACGTCTATTTAATATTTGTAACGTTAGATATGTTTCCAAAGTTGTTTCGGCAAAGTGAGTGCGGCGTGAAGAAAAAGTGTTTTTGTATGCCGAAAACGAACGTTCTACATCTAGTGACGTTATATTTGCGTAAGTAAAATAATCTTTCAAATAACTTAACGGTTCTATTGACGCACCTTCACAAATTTGTCTTAATGTGCCAAAATCAGAGTCTTTATCTAAAACACTTTCAAACCTTTCTAAAACACAAACATTTCTTGCGTCTTCTATCGCGCATAGCAGCCGTGCGTGAAGATGTTGCACTATTTGCAAAGATTCCACTAACGACACCGAAGAATTTTGTAGTTTTTCTATCGCATCCGCTAGTCTCACGTAATTGTTCTGAATAATTTCCAAATCTGTTTTAACTTGACTATCCTGAAATTTCAAGCGGCTTACCTTGACAGCCGCAGCTTCCTTTGGGTCGAATTCTAAAATCACCTTCTTTATATTCTCAAAATATTTAAGATAATAAAATGCAGCCTCTAACCATGTTCCCCAACGAGTAAGAATAGGTTGCGGTGGTTCAGGAATACCGGGGCATAGTCTATGAAATTCCCGAATACGTTTTGGGGATTTTACAAACACAGCTTTTGTATGTGCTATTAGAGCGTCTACCTCGGGATAACAATTTCTGATACTATCTGCTACGAGACTGAGAGTATGAATTTTATATGTAATATGCAACAAGTTAGCACAATGTTTTTTAAGAGATCGACCTACAGCAAGCATGTTTGCGGCACCATCACTCATAAACATCAACAGTTGATTTGTTGAAAGTTCAAACTTTTCCAATGTATTTAACACCAACATTGAAATTACTTCGACAGTGCATTGTTGTATTCGTCTGGAAGCTCGTAAAATTGAGGGTGAGGGTCGATGTAGTTCCATTGTGCGTACCATTACATTAACCACAGAATGTTTTTTACGATCTGGTGTTTCGTCCACACATAACCACAGTTTTTTATCTTGCAACTTCGATTTAATTCTTTTCTCGGCATGCTCACGAGCAGACGGCACAACTCTCTGTAATGTTCTCTCACTTGGTAACTTAAAGTCCGAATATTTATTCCAAAACGAGACGTGTGCTTTCTTCCTTAGTAAATGAAATGGTAAATTACATGCAATAAAGGTAACACATAAATTAAATTTAAATTTGTCATAATCTCGTGTGGAATTTTTTTTTAAACATGCCCTGCTCTATTTACGTGCCGTAGACACTTTTCGACCAACACATTAAATCTATTTTAAACACCACACATTGAACTTTAAATCAGGCACACTTTAAATCAGGCATTGCTGCAATAAATTCTCTTATTGTGTCCAACTTTGGTCGTGTTCGCGACGTAGGAAACATTTTCAAAACAAACGTAGAACTACGATATAGTATACGACAGCGTAGATGCATACACAACAGATCGGCTTTCGAGTCGCAGTTATACGGACGCTTATACCGAATTGCCCCGGCCGTGTTTATTTTGTGTAAACTTTTATGCGTCAGCCACTGGCTTTCAGCGCAGTTTGCGTTGCTCTAGTGATTATTATTTATTATCTCTGTTGGTGATACAAACCATTAAACATAATAGTTTAGCCCATCTGAAAATCGCTTCGTAAGTTTGTTAAGTTACAGTTTATTTATTTTGCTTAGAATTCAATTTTTAAGTTTAAATTTCAAAATTCATTTAAATAGCTGTCTTGAACATTTAGAAATCTTTTTGTGAGATTTACACCAACATTGCCTTATGCAACACCCATAAAATTTTGTAAGTACATAGGTTGTATTCCAAACTCTTCGTACCTCAGTCACAAAGTTAAAAAGATGAGGGGCGCAATTTAGAAAAATTGGTTTGAGGTCAGTTTCCTAGATGGTGGTTTACTAGGGGCATACGACATTTTGCTCGATCTGCTATATCTCTACAAATAAAGAAGATATCGCTTGTAACATTGAATCTGGGACACTCGGTATAATGTATGGATATTAAACCACTTAACTTCCCGAATATAAATGTCTACGTCATCATAAGATGATAGATGCTCCTCTTTGCATAATCTTTACTTGAAACGCAATTACGATTACTTCAGATGGCGGTAGTAGAGGCAGCGGCAATCGGGCCAAGAGTCAGCAGGGAAAGGGGCCGGCCGTACTGATACAATAACTTGATTCCGAGCGCGTCGATCGGCTGAAACGCGAGAGAGCATATCTAATAACTGTTATTACTTTTCAATATGCCATCGTATCGTTCAATTTGCGGACGGCTGGCAAAGCTCGCCCACGCCGCCGCACCCCCAGGGCTCTCTAAATTCAATTTGGGGCGCTCATGCTGTAATTGAAAGTTATCGTTCGTTGTAAACGCCGGGGTGGCGTTTTATGCAAGAGGTACGGCGGTTGTAGCAGCAGCACCAATAGAAATATGCATTGGAGACTATTATGACATATACATACTCAACAAAGCACGGGCTTTTTATGCTATAGGCCAAACTTGCAAACATACATTAACGTGGATAGATTTAAATTCACATGCATCAATTAAAACAGCCAAATTATATAGAAAGAGAAAAAAAAATGCATGAAATGGACGAATTGTGATGAAAATTGTAATAATCTTTATGTTTAACCATCATTAATGAGTAGAGCGAGGTAATCGCCTCTGCGATGCTAAGGGATTTCACCGAACTAGCGGGCTGTGTGCGAAAATCGATTCTGGCTTTGTCAGCGTCCGCTTGTTTATTTTTCGTTCAGTTTATTCGTTATAAATATATAATTATTTATTTAACATGTGTAATGTGAACAAGACTAAAAAATTACCCTTTGCTGGCACAGTAAATAAGTTTATCTAGGACTTTCCGGATTTGTTCTACGACGGTGCTAAAATAGTTTGTAAAGTGTGCGAGAAACATTTGATGTACTTGGACAAAGCGGACTGTAACAAACATGTAAATATTGAAGAAGAACTGCTTTTATTTTCGATTTACTTGTCATGGTAATAACCTGTAATTTGTTACTTTGCTTACTCGAAAAAGAACCGTTTCAGAACTTTTGGTATAAGTACAACACCGAGGTGAAGTTGCTAACTGCGAAAACGGCACGTAAGCATGTTTTATTTGTACGCAAAGGCGTGGATCAGTTGCTTTGGTTATGTATTGACAGGGTAACAGATTTTAAAAGAAATTCAATTCTAAATGTTATAGTACGCGTACTGAACCCTCATAAACCGACATTTCCACTGTTACTAGCTAGCAAAAGACTGGAAAAGTGTACTGGTGCAGCAATTGTGAGGGTGACACTTAGTAGATTAAAAAACTTCAAGTCTCACTACGTCAAGTGATGTTTATGAGCGATGGTGCTGCGATAATACGTTAGGTAGGCCGTTCTCTTCTTGAATACGGTTGCAAGTGTTTACATCTTAGGTGTAAAGTGCATTCTTTACATTTTATGGCAGAAACTATTCGACAATGTTCACAAGAGGTAGATGCATTAATAGAAAGTACAAAAAAAAGTGTTTCTTAAATCTCTAAAACGTCTTCAATCATTTCACGCACAGTGTCCTGGTATTCGTGAACCACCACAGCCGATTCTTACACATTGGGGAACATGGTTGCAGGCAGCTCTTTATGCTGTTACAAACTATTCCTAACAACTATAAAGGATGACATGACGCAATAAAACAATTACAAAATAGAGCGTTGTTTTTAGTGGAGTCACTGCAAATAGTGGACGAATCCGTAGAACGATCTTTTTTAAACTATAAAAACATATTTGTCACCACGGCGAACATCGTTCAACGAGACAACTGTGGAAACATATCTATTGCTGTCAGTTTTTTACGATTCTTAACCAATGGGTGATAATACTGATAATGGTGCTTCTACTTTTAATGTTCGGTAATTCCAATTCAGCCCGCCAACCTACTTGATAACGGTGCTTAAGAGGGTGAGTATTCCACAACTTTTCAAATATTATAATTCTTGATTGGTTCTGTTATTATTATTCAACTAGCTGGACCCCCGAATTTTGAAAATTCGGGAGTTTGTTTAACGCAGTTGAAACCAACTCGGGCAATGGTACCCCCATTCCGGCAATTGCATCCCCACTCCGGCAATTGCATCCCCACTCCAGCAATGGTACCCCCACTCCGGCAATATTACTTAAAAAATGCGTAGATTATAATTCTTGATTGGTTCTGTTATTATTATTCAATTTATTACTTATTTTTTGGTATTGTACTTATTGATGAAAGCGCACCTCTATACCGGGCAGAGACATTACCTCGTTTTATTAATGAGTTTAAAATCATAAGGAAAACATAAATCAGTCCTAGCAATGCTGATTGGTGCAAGAACTCTATTCGTATGCCAGTCGTAAAGATAAGAGTAATTATTCGTGACGTATAAATCTAATAAAATCGTTTCTACGACAAGCCACTTCATTTAAATCGAGACGCTGTCACCTCGCCCCTTCCACCCCTCTAAGTTTCCACTCGATGCCGTTTACCGTAACTTACGTTCATTAACGGTTCTGCAGTTAAACACCGCAAGATTATCAGCGCCCCCGTCGGTAATTGCATTACGCGCAAAGTCATTCCAGAATGGCACCTATGTAACGAGCGACACATCGGTGCAATGCGACGAACGTCTTCTTTTTGCAGCTCTGTTGATTAAGAATTTACGGTTGAATTCGCGAGAAAGAAGAAAAAGAAACGTAAGATGCAAATAAAACTTTATGTTAAACTGCCAAATGACTCTGTAATTACGACTAGAGTGTGAATGTTTAAGTTTATATCTTTGACAGTTCATTCCGTTAAACGCAAATGCACGGCTGTAGGCTATCCTTACAATTTTGTCACACTTTCCCAAGCATAACTTTCTTGAGATAGTTAGTAGGTGTAATACATTTTTTTGAACTTGAGTTATGCCATTCGATATTGCATTAACTGTGGCAAGCTAGCAAAAGAAAGAAGTTGGCACTAGATGGAGCATGAAGCAAACTGACATTAACTTATCTGTAGAGTAACCAAAACTTGCAGACTCGCATAGGCGTCGGTATTACGAGTTAATATAAGAATACGAAAAATTCATAAATAAACTTACTTGCTAATTATTCAACAAATTAGAGGCATCAGGATGTGAACTACTGTAAACTTGCATCATTGCATATGTTTCCACAGTTACTTCTTTAAACCTTGTACGTCGACAAGAAAAAATATTCTTATACATAGAAAACGATCTCCACATTTAAGGAAGTTACATTTGCATGTAGAAACTGTTTTTCAAAATCACTTAAAAGTTCACTATTCTTACACTTATTATAAACGGCCTCTAAAGTATTAAAATCGGGATTTTTCCTTAAAACATCTGCCAACTTTTGACTAGCGCATAATCCTGGCGTATCATTTAATGTGTGTAATTTATTTTTTACACTCTCCACTATTTCTAATGATTCCTGCAATGACAATTCAGTACATTGTAGTTTTCTGATGGCATCTAGTAATACTGTATAATTGATACATATTGTTGTTAAATCTTCTAAAAGTTGAGGAATTTGAAATTCTCTTTGACTTTCTCTAATTGCTTTGGATTCGTTCCGATTAAATCGCATTATAACTGATTAAATTTGTTGAAAATGGATGAAATAGTAAGAAGCTGCTGTTAGCCAAGTACCCCATCGCGTTAAAATTGGTTCAGGAGGTTCTGGAATACCTGGACAAAATTTACGAAATTCTTTTAAACGTTTAGGAGATTTATAAGTCACTGCTTTAGTTCTTCCAGTCATCCGATCAACGTTTCCGTAATGTTGTCGAACAACTTTACCAACTAAATGCAAAGCATGCAGCACGCAGGTTATATGTATTAAGTTAGGAAATATATGCTTTAAGGATCGCCCAACACTTAACATCGTTGCTGCACTATCTGTCACAATCATCACAACTTGATCTTGGGCAATTTTAAATTTTTTCAAAGCGTTCATTATCACTTTTTGAATATTTTCCGCGGTACATTGTTGAACACGTTTGCAAGCTAACAAATATCGAGATGCTGTGTTCTCGCTAGATAAAACGCGAGCTATTACATTCACAATACTGTTTTTCTTTATATCGGTCGTCTTATCCACGGTAATCCATATTTTTTTGGAACACAAATCACGTTTACACACATTTTCAAGCATCTCTTTCATTCGCGGCAAATGATTCTGTAATTGTATTTGTGAGGGTAGTGGGTACTTTGGAACGTATTGTCGCCAAAACGTTTTAAAAGCTGCTTTTCTCACCAATGACAACGGAAGATTACAAGAGGTAAACATAATTAATAAATGTATGAGGAATAGTGTATAAGGTATTTCAGTTCTTGCATTTCTCATATGCTTAATACCATTGACATGCCTCTGGCAATCAGTTCTGTCCAATGCAGCCAAACGAACATTGCATATTAAGCAAAAAACTGCACTACCGTCATATTTTAAATGGGGAAAAAGTGACACATACTTATATACATTAGTAGCAAATCTATTACGAGGCATTGTTTTCTTAGGTATGTAAATATTAGTTCTATATGAAACGATACACTAATTATGTACTTGGTATAATACTACAACACACAAAAAACACCAGCTATATTTTCAAAAGCGACACGTAAGTACATAACCTTGACCGTTCAACTAATCTCTGCAACAGCTCAACCGGTACTAAAACGAAATCTCTCTCAGCGCGGTTTAACATGATTTATATTCAAGGTCGACACTACATGCCTGCTTCTCTACCGGTTTAGTTTATTTATGAATTTTTCGTATTCTTATATTATCCCGTAATACCGACGCCTATGCGAGTCCGCAAGTTTAGGTTACTCTAGTAATATGTCAACAAATATAAACCGGCAACATCAACTTTTCGTGCGGCGTGCAGGCAACATACGCAACAGAAATTTACTTTTGGTTTAAGAGAACGAAGTCGTATTATATTACTGCATTGAAATAATAGAGATATCTATTAAAGGCTAACGTCTGTATTAAAGAAAAATATGAAAAAATGCAATACAAACATTTTTATTTTTGCATAAAATTTGTACATTTATATTGGTACTAAAACAAAATCTCTCTCAGCGCGGTTTAACATGATTTATATTCAAGGTCGACACTACATGCCTGCTTCTCTACCGGTTTAGTTTATTTATGAATTTTTCGTATTCTTATATTAACCCGTAATACCGACGCCTATGCGAGTCCGCAAGTTTAGGTTACTCTACTCATCTGTATGTAAAACGACATCGAAGACGGAAAATAATTGGGGATTATAAAAGGGTGTAGGCTGAATTAGTACACAGTCTACACCATCAGTTACCACAGTGAATTTTTAGACAGCTGAATTTAAACGTGGTTGTACCAGTTTGGTTGATAATGAACGTCCGGGACGGCCAAAAACTGATCAAGTAATAAATAAATAATAAAACCGAGTACACCTTTGTAGTAGAAAAGCCTTTTTCAAAACTAGTGAATAATCATTACGTTTGGAACGCCAGAATGCGAAATTGTGTAAGCAAGTACCTATGCAACAATTAATCATCTCATTAATTAAATGTGTTGAGAGAGAATGAATATTTTTTCAATGTATAACAACGATTAGCTTGTCGATTAACATTATCCCAATTGTCGATTAATATTAAAATTGTCCCAATCTATCGTAATACAAATTTACAAATCCATATGCAGAATTATCATATGTAATTTGGTAACCAAACAGTGAAATTATCAATATTACCATAAATGATAAGAAAGTGTGTTCCTATTTAAATGTAAAATAAGTTTTGAAGAAATACTTCTTTTTAAATCAGGTTTTGTATTTTCAGGTATATTGTTAGGGTTTCTTATCAACAAAGTGATATATTTGTGCTTTCAATATTGAAAAAGATTTACGAATACTGTGTGTGATGTGACTCACTCGGAATAGTTCTTGGTGTTGTGATTGTATTACACCAGTCTGCATTTTTTAAATTTTTTACGAGATGATTTCTTAAAAGTAGGTGTTCTTGAATCAATTTTTTGTACTAGTTCTGAAAATAATTTTCGTTTTTGCCCATTACGTCAGAACTTTAACACAATAAGAGGCTTTTGTTTTAAAGATTTTACGTAATAAAAACACACCCTTGGAGCTCTTTACCTCTTAACTTGTACTTAAAATCTATATAGTTGCCCCTTCTCGTATATGACACTGTTTTACACTTCTTAATGTTGAGCTGCAAATGATTATATCTACACCAATCATTAACCGCTATTATATCTTTTTGCAGTTTAATGCAGTCTTCAACAGATCTTATTTCTCGAAATATTTTCAGATTATCAGCAAATCTATATTAAATGTTGGCTATTAATATCATGGGTGATGTCTAGAGTTGGCCACGCGCGCCAATAGGCAGCTGCGTCGTATCTGTACGGTTACATACAAGCCTCAGCGTCGACCCTCCATTAGCGCGGTACGTGTTGTTTAGAAATGTTGCGTACATCGCGCAAACGACCTAAGGCGGACCAAGTTAGAGAATTTTTAGCCGAAATTCCTGACTTAACGTATGATGGCGCTAAAATTGAATGTGTAGTATGTAATGTCCTGTTAATGAGTTGGTCCAAAAGGGACTGTCTACGGCACGTAAACAGTGAACGGCATGCTGCAAAAAAAAACTTGCACGCGAGACTATGACAAATTTATATTTACTTCATGTGTTACTTTTATTGTATGTAATATACCGTTTAATTTACTAGACAAGGAAGCGTTTGTCTTGTTTTGGAATAACTATTCGGAGTACAAATTACCAAGTCGGACATCGTTACGAAGGATAGTGCCATCTGCTCGTGAATATGTTGAAAAAATTAAATCGGAGTGGAAAGGAAAAAAAAATGTGGTCATGTGTGGACGAAACGACAGACGAAAATTTGTACAACAAAGAATCCTTCTTGTATGTACGTAGCCCTTTTTTGGTTCAATGCACGCACCTAGCTCATGGAGAAGAAACAGTAAGACCATAACGAACCCTCAAAATGAGAAAAAAGCCCTAGCATCATTTAAAAAAAGGATTGTTGTGGCATCTCGTCAATGGACGCGCCGTTTTTCTGTATTTTTTCATCCAAAGCCTCACTCGTGACCGCTCAGAGTGGATGACAATCTTCTATGCGTGAAATTGAAGTTTATAGGTCACACACACGGCCAGATACAGCGCTGCGTTCCGCGTTTTACTATGCGATTCGGTCGCGAATTAATCGCATGAGAACCAATAATTAGATTCCCCCTGTCGGGCGGCGGTGTTCGTTTGTTGGTTTCGTGGGCTGCTGCGATTTAAGAGGATGAATCCGGCGCGCACGCTTAATGATGTCGCTTTTACGATACGGCGCGTGTAAAAAAAGGAAAAAGGCAAGTCGAGGAGTTAGCGTAAACATACGTGATTCGTCGCGTAACCAAACATAATAAAAGGGAAGGAGCCGAATGGAATGTAGGCGTAAAAGGCCTACGTGCGTATTTTATAAGGATGTAGATGCTCGTTCTATTTGTATGTGATTTGAGGGGAAATTCTTCTACAAATTTACTTATTTTACATTTTTTAGAAAAAAATTATAAAAGTGATTAGTGACGTTTTCATTGTAAATTGCAATTGGGTAAAATCCATGTTTTTATTCGGAAAAATCAACATGATTACGTTAATGAAATCAAGACTTGAGTGACAGAAAAGTTTAAGATTTACGTGCTTTACAGGTTTCTTCCTCCCGATGACGAAAAAGATAATTTTTAGGGATTTTGGGAGCCGCTAAATCCAAAGTAACTGGTGGACCAAATGTTTCAAGTAGATAAATACCCAGAAATGCAAGAAAGCACTTCATTATTTCAAAATATCAGTATTTCCTTTTTGGTAGGGAAAACGGTAAATGTGTTATTGCAGCAAAAGAGCAACACCTTTCCACTGCTTTTGCCGGGAGTAATAATAATCGATATACCAGTAAAACTTGCTATTTCTCATGGTAAAGCTCCTGCTTCTACGAAAAAAAAATGAAAAATATAAAGGAGTTTTATAGGTTTGTGGATCGAAACGCAAAACCTTAGAACTTTTGAAGAAATATCTTAGAATGACCCACTGCTGAAAAGGACAAAGAAAAATAGTACATTTTTATTACTTAGGAAATTATTTGTTACTAAAGATTGTGTTTCTCTACATGTTTTCGTAATAAAACTTCTAAAACTTAACCAAAAAATAAATGCTAATATAGCTCATGATATTGGTGGAATCATTCCCGACAAAAACAATGTAACAGAGAAAATAGCGCTAACACATGGACATGTTTCTGCCTACTCGGCGTCATCAGCATGGTTCTGAGCACTATCTACTGCCGCTATCATTGAGTTTGCCTCTCAGTTTATATTGCTAATCTCCAAAGCAGCACTGAATATGTCTCTCGGCGACACCTATCGCCAACAAACACAGTCACGCCGTCCCAAAGGGTAGCAAGACAAACCGGAGTGTAGATGTCCACCACCTATCGGGCAGCTCTTGGGCTGCCAAACGCAAGGGGGCGTTGTGCCTAGGCACAGCGACATCTATACGTGCAAATGATTCCTCAGGCTTACCATGATGTATAGAAATACACGTGGAAAGAATGCCTAATACAATAACCAAAAAATAAATGCTAATATAGCTCATGGTATTGGTGGAATCATTCCCGGCAAAAACAATGTAGCAGAGAAAATAGCGCTAACACATGGACATGTTTCTGCCTACTCGGCGTCATCAGCATGGTTCTGAGCACTATCTACTGCCGCTATCATTGAGTTTGCCTCTCAGTTTATATGCCGAGTAGGCAGAAACATGTCCATGTGTTAGCGCTATTTTCTCTGCTACATTGTTTTTGCCGGGAATGATTCCACCAATACCATGAGCTATATTAGCATTTATTTTTTGGTTATTGTATTAGGCATTCTTTCCACGTGTACTTCTAAAACTTGCTTGAAGTTTTCCGCTTAATACAGAAACATCTTAAATCTTTTAATTTAAGTTCAAAAATCAAAATTTTTTGCAGGATATTGACAAAACCAATCAGTTTTTTTTTAAATTACCCCTAAATGAAATTTTTACGACTTAGGGTGTTTCTGAAATCAGCCATTCATATACTTGTTCCTATTTTATAACAAATAAACAAGTTATTCAAACAAACAAAAAACTAAACATGTACCACTTTACCCTTTTTTGTATAAATTTCAGATTCTCTTATTTCCACCCAACAATATATGCGTAGAAAGTGGGTTTTTAATGACATATTAACACTTTGATGTCACATACAAAGTATTAGCAACATTAAAATACACGATGGAAAAATATACAGAAAAAAAGTCAAGGGATCACCAAGGGGGTTTTAGGAAGAGTAGACCAACAATTGACCCGGTTTTCATGCTGAGACAAATTGTAACGGGATGCTATGAACAAAACATTCCCACACACAATACAAACTCTTCGTAAACTTCAAAGGAGCGTATGAACTGAGTGTTTAAAACTAATGCTGGTATTGCAAGGATCAAACTAGAATGGTGTTTTGTTTAATAGTACTTTAACTGAATTACATTATTGGAGTGGACTGTATATTTTGGTGTTACCGCTGGCGCGACTAGAACGCAACTTTTCTTTAAAAAAGGTACATGCAGATTTGTTCGTATAACTAAATAAATCAGGTCCTTGTTATTTCTAGTTGTACGTCATATAAATTACCCTAGTCATAAACTTGTCAGTCCGTTGAGAATAGGTCATACAAGCACTGTAGTAATGTTCAAAGGAAGAGTAAGCAGAGCCTTTGAAATAGATAAAGGAGTGCTTCAAGTGAACCCGCTAGCAACAACCTCGTTCAATTCGGCGTTAGAAGAGATAATAAGGAAAAGTGGGATCAACAGGAAAGAGATACTACATAACAAGTCATCAATGACCCGCATATGCTGATGACGTGGTATTGCTGGCGACAAGCAGAAAAGAATTGGAAAAGATCGGCAGAAACGTTGGGATTTCAATTCAACTACGATAAAACCAAATTCATGGAACTTACACACAGAGAAACGGTTTCTTGCAAAATTCAGTCTCTATTCAAAAAAATATTATATATTAAGGAAGCAGGTTGCAAAATGTAATAACTGCTTACGAAGGCTCTTGAAATCCTAAAGTCCTAAAATCAAAAGAAGTATCAAGAAAAGTAAAAACTGAAATATATAAAACAGTGATTCTTTGTGTATTAAGATCCTATACTTAATAGCAATTATTGATTAAATTTACCTTTTCTACATTTTGTTTTCTCAATATAATTTATTTTTTCGAATTTGGCAATATATTAGAAATTTTGTTCGTTGTCTAGTTTGTCAGTTATACCTGAGGATGTTTTACGTACAGATAAATTTGTTTCCTAGAAAAATGAGTTCTTAACCTAGACCCCAATATAAAAGAATGCTTAGATTTGTAAATGTTACGCCAATATCTTCATAAATGTATTTTTTCTTTTTCACTTATCATCAGCTTTAACTTAACACAAGATTATCCACGCAGTCTATTTTGGAAATTTTAGAAAATTAATCTTCCTCATATTTACTTATTTTTAAAGAATAAATATTTTCATACTGTTTCTAGTTATGAAAAATAAAAGAACATACCACATGCTATAAAAGATTCTTTATGTGCTATCTGAAGTAAATTTAAATTCTCTCTCAACAATCCAGCATAATATGAAACAAAGATGGATGCTTATACATCTTATTACTTCGCATTTGTCACTGGTTATGGTATTTGCTCATAGTATGCAAATAACATTTCAAGCTTTCAAGCACTAAAGTTACGAAAGTTTGCCTTTTCACTAGAGCGTGACTATGAAATGCATTTTAGATTTTAAAATTCAATGCTACTTTATCTTGACAGCACGGTGCCCATCTAAATGTAACAAGCGCGAAAAGCGCCCTCTATTCTGCTTCATTTTAGATTTCACGCGATGAATTTAACTTTAAATAGAAAGCAAGCAGACCGCAGCGCGGCGTTCAAAAGGTCCACGTTTTTCTTTGACGGAAGTTTGTGTAGCCGCGTTGGGGTTAACGTGCCTAAATAAATAAACAAACAAATAAGTAAATAAATATTTTTCTTTTCAAAGCGAGCTCCTAAATAATGTACATTGCTGTTTGAGTCTATGTAAAAGATTCATTTAGGTATTCTCGCCTGATTTGGAAATCAAGGAATGCATTAGAAGTGCTTATGGGGTCGTTAGATCGATACCGTATCAAAAATCATAATTTTTTTTATTTATTTATGCAATTTTTTGCAATTTGTTATATGTGTATGTATTAGAAACTATACTTTATATAGTAACATAATAAAACAATAAAATTTTCATTTGTATCTTTATTTATTTACAAGGAAAAGCTAAACAAATGTGAAAAGAGATATCTAATTTATTACATTAGTATTTAATTATATTTTAAACACTATTATTGTTAGATTATCGCAGTACATAGGCCTAAATTCACTTATGATACTCCTTGCTATACAACAAACGTCAACAGAGCCTATATTGCCCAAATGAAACGAACGGTAGACACTAGATTCAAAGAACATATGACTCACTACCACTATGGAAGGACTTAAACATCAAGGTCCACTTAGCTTCCATTTTCCTTTTAGTTTCGTATATTTTGCATGTTTTAGGGTATATAGACAGTAAAAGTAGATACATTTTTTTAGTAGGGATAGAACAAGGTATGTTAGAATTAAAAAATGCTCTCACACCATTCGGTAGTACGGTTGACAATCTCCATATGAGCAATAGTATGACTAATTCGCTAAGATTCTGTTTTTTTTCATTTTCATAATTACCATTATTTAATGAACCAAATCAATAAAACAACATAACCTAACCTCAAAGAATTAAACTTAATTCTTATGTTATTTGTAATTATTGCAAGTCTTCTGAAGATAAAGTGAAATATCCAGATGAACATCAAAAAAGATATACCACCATTGCCAAGATCGCTCAAACAAAAGTTCGAAGAATTTACATACATCTATATTTCCTAAAGTGGCCCATATGTAGCTCCAGGATTCGATTTTGTTTCGCTGAGTACCTATATTAGCCAGAAAAAAAAAATTTGAGGTCCACGAGATTTAAATGGGGGCACACTAAATCATGATCAATATTCAATCGTTCCGTAAGGAATATAATACACTTTTTGAAACCGTTTTAGAGTTTTTGAATGTTTTGAAAAGAAATTTAATTAAATGGAAGAGCCAGATATTGCCTATTTAATAGATTTATTTCCTAGATTTAATAATGTTAACTTCCAGTGACAAGGTGACACTCTGAATTTAATAAAGTCCACCATTGCAACTTTTCTTGTTGGAATCTAATGAAGCAAATCATTGGAAGGCGAGAATTTTCCCAGTTCCTTAACTTGCCATTGACAAACTCCTAAAAAAACCTACACACAAACGTTAAAATCAAGTTGGAGGACGTTTTGACTATGGAAATACTACACTGGATTATCGATCCATACGGTGACATATTACAAGAAGAACTGATAGGAACAAATACTAATAAAGAGCTTAAGGTGTAGTTCAGAATGGGGTATCAGCAGTTCTAGGTTCAAACAGATATGTCGCTTATCTTGCATTATGGACTATCGCAAAAAATGTTTATGGCTTTGCCATCTTCATACCTCGTGGAAAAGGGTTTTTAATCGGCTGCAAATCACTGGCCGTGAAGATCTGAGGCTACACCTTACTAAATTGAAATCAATTACTATCAAGGCATCAGGTTCAACCCTCCCATTAACAACATTACCTATGTATATTTTGAACTTGTTTAATTTTATGTATAAGTTCTGATTTGTTTCGTCAAAAATTCAAATATTCACTTCCATTTTGTGTCTTTTCAATAAAGATCTGAATAACAATATTTGTACATTATGTTTTTTTTTCATTGTCCCCTCTTTAAAAACCCTATTAAAGTGAATAGCTGTGAGAAACACATTTGACATTAATAGGTTTAAGAAAATTCAATATTCTGCAGACGGGGGTCTATGAAAAAAGATTCCACAGGTGGTCGATGGGGCAAAAAAATCTTTGACCTACATCAAGAGAAAGAGCAAATTCTATGCCTTTCAAAACAAGTGCAATTCAGAAGAGATATTAGTTTTTCCACAGAAAAAGCAATAAGAAAACCAAGGAAAGATGCAGGAAAATTTGTCCAAAATCCAATTGCGATATTCACTCCAAGTTCTTGTATGTCTATTAGCAATGTTAAGTTATGCTTGTTCCTCTGGCCTAAAATCCCATCTATTTTCTTTTGGAGGCCTAGAACTACATTTTATCCCCACCATTCTCACCATTGGCAGCGAAGCGAGCCGTTCAATTCTAACAGTTAGCTGTTCAATTATAACAGGTAAATGTTGGACCTGGAATCTGCCAATTCCCGAAACAATTATTCCGAATTAATCAAAGAACTTGTGTGATGCAGAGTCTATGGATACTTTAGTGTTTGCAATATACTTCTGTGAATTAAATTTCGAATATATTGGGGTATATTCTGGGTTGCAACAAGTTTGAAATATCGACCACCTCTGCAGGAGCTTATTTTTGGGAGTATTTCAATAAACTCATTCTTTACACAGGAGACTAAATCAAGGAAGTGGAAAACTGTTTTGGAAGTGTGAGACAACAAAGTGGAGATACCAGAAATCCAACGCCAATTCAGTTCTAGAGGACATTGATTTCGGTGATACAGAACCTCTCACTTTGCAAGCCTGTAACTTCCCACAAGCAGCTATAAATAAAAAACGTATACCATACGTTCATTAAAATATTTTTAGTTTCCAATTTTCGCATTTTTTAAATGACTCTACTCGATTGGCCCTATAGTCCAATGTCCCGTTGTTGTTATTGTTGTGGCTGTGGACCCCCCCGAACCTTAAGGAACACAAACATCAAGAAGAACAAGAGAGGTGAAGAGAGAACGATGTATGACGGAGAAAGCATCGTCTCTTTGTGCTTGGCTACGATCGCAAACCCTGGAGAAAGATCAAATGCGCTACCTTCCAAACGTCTTCGCCCGATTGCCGGTCAATATTGGCACTGTAAACACACAGAGTGGCGGTGTGTATTATTTTGTCTTTTTGGGTACGTCCCGAGAATATCTACTTCATGGACTCGTCGAGTTGATCGCCTCTTGACCCTAGCGCCAGCTCAATACCTACACAGCGTGTTCAGCGAGGAAGGCGACAAACCGATATCTGGGGAACGGATGAGGATTTTAATAGTCTGAAAATTTTGTTATAAATGTACGGTACAACCTATCTGTTATACTTTTGGGAAAATCATTTTTATGAAGTTACCACGAAGATGTAAAAGATTGTATTCTATAGAGATAATAAGCAAATATTAATTCATGAAAAATTTCAATAAATAATCGCTAGCTATTGTAATAATATAAAATCGAACAATGTAACATAAGAGTTTTAAAGTGTTGTGTTCTTTGACATGTTTTATTTTAAAGAAAATAAAAAGAAGACAAAAAATTGCCGAAATGTTAAAAATGTTATTTGTATCTTTATGTACCCTTAAAAGAAATTACATCTAACAAAGCCGCTAAAATCAAAATTCAATTTTCAAAAAAAAAACAATTCACACACAAACGTTGCTGCTAAGAACACAAATATTTTGATAAAATAACACAAATATTGTGTGCTCCTTGTGTAAAAATTGTTACACGTATACTATGCAATAATTAACATTATCACATTGGTTAATGTTACTAAAAGTATTGTGTAAAATATTCACAAAACGGTTGCGTTTAAATGCTTACACGTGTCCCTTCTGTCAATTTTCACACAGATTTTTGTGTGTAACGAAATTGACAATCTCTCTTGGTGATTTTTCAAAACTGTGCAGTAATATGAATTATGATGGTTGACTATTCCGTTGTTTGAAAAGTTGCTCTCATCAGACTACAGAATAAAAGCTAGGAAATTTGGAATTTGTAAATAAAGTTCTATAAAATTTTGAATGGTTTATATACATTTATTGGATTTTAATATCTTATGAACTGATCCAATTGATATAGCACAATCTTCAATAATAGATCTTACAGACGTATGAGGATTGTAAGCAATACTTGCTAATACATCGATTCTATTGGCTTCATTTATTGCTCTTCTTCTCCGATGTTCACATTTACCTTCAGGAAAGTGACCAGTGTTTCTTAATGTAATTAGCCGCACGAGAAAATGTATTTTTCATACATTTATTTCTTCGTTACTTAATTGTATCGTGCTTTCTAAAATCTTTATTTATACTTTCTGATATTCTACGAAAAGGAGATTTGACAAATTTCTTATCCCGGATTTCTCATAAAATGCCTATATTGAACTTTCTTAAAGGTATACATTGCAAATAACGATTCACATATTAACTAGGTACCTATGTACAACATTAAACATTGCGCATCCATTAAAACTGTAGCAGTACACCCTTTGAAATAGAAATTGCCACGTCTGTATGCACAAGACAGTTTCGGGGTCAGCTTATTGTCGGTATTGACAATGCATTGGCTTCGGGCTATGTTCACGCTGCATGGCAACGTTTTCTATGGACATTCCGCTTTAATTTCCATGCGAACGTACGCCATGTGTACTTTAGAACCGAGATCCTAGAGTGTACACACAGGACAACATGCGCACGGGAAAGATGGCCTTCGTTACGAAATGAAATAACATTTGAACGGCTTTTCTCTTTTAATATTTGATCTCGATAGCGCATGCAGTTTCACTGAAGTTTTTCGATAGAAAGGAATAGCACGTGTGTTACGTTTTAGTTGCGGTTTATTCCATTTGTACATTGAATTTACTAAAAGGAAAGAATTTTCCATTAAGATAGATGCGATATCCGAAAATTAATTAAACCAAATCAAATATGGTGTAGCATGGAAATTATTATTTAAATTTTAACGGTATACCAGTCTCTCGTGAGATAACGGCTTCGCAAAATTCATTTCTTTTCTTATGGATTTGTAATAATTGCCTTAATATCTAAAACTTCTATTAACCATATGCTATACTTAAATGCAATTAGTTTAATAGGTGTTTCAATACTACAAGCGTCTGTAGAAATATTTATTCAAAATAATTTATAAAATTTAATCTGGTAGCGCAGTCAAAATATGAGTTAACTCAACCAGAATTTATGAATTTATTGGCGTCCCTTTTCTCCTTTATTTTAATCGCGATGGCGATTGTTTCTCTCTACAGCAAATTTTGATGATTTCAGCCTAAACGTAATATTATCATGAATTTGAATGAATAAAGTTATTTCTAGGAGTAGCATAGGAGAATGAACGTAGTGACGCTACTAGGTGACTCAAACTAGACGACTCTATGCTAGAAAACCACCACAACAAACCTTAAATACGAAATTTTACTGTCATAAACGAAGATATCTTAACGAAACATATTTAATATATGAAATAATGTTAGAAGTACCCTTGAATTTACCCTGTTGTTTGTTGTAGGAGAATTTTACATTAATTTTGAAGATTTGCGAAATGAGGAGAATAGAAGGAAGAGTTGTTTCATCTCCGATTCACCGAGATCGTCATTGGTTGAAGTTAAATAAATTTTCTTTAACCCTCACACTAAGACTCATAAAATTTCACCAAAAATCAAAAGTGAATTTTCAATTTAAGATCATGTAACAGAATTTTCTTCAAGAGAGCTGTTTCTAAATAGAATCGGACTCGTGGAATCGATTTCCACAATTCCGATCGTTCTATTGCCTATAATTTTCACGACATGCAATAGAAAATATATAAAGAAATGTAATCGAAATATCCCTAAACTGTAAGAGCCAAATTCAGGAATTTTAAAGATATCAGCGATTTCTTTGACAGAAAATTGTTTTCATAAAATTTCACCAAAAATCAAAAGTGAATTTTCAATTTGAGATCATGTAACAGAATTGTTTTCAAGGGAACTACTTCTAAATAGAATCGGACTCGTGGAATCGATTTCCACAATTCCCATCGTGCTATTGCCTTTAATTTAATATGACATATAATAAAATAATAGTCCACATGCTAATCTTAAAATGTTCTGGAAATTTGTTTTGTTTAAAATACCTAAATTGTTCCTTTTGTATTCCAGTACATTAAGACAATGCAATTAGTAGAAAAAATCCATCTTTCGAAATAACCGAAGAATGCTTACAATTAAATATGTGAAAGTTCAGATCAAGATATTTTATTTTAAACTATAAAATAACGAATAAAAATTTAGAATTCTAGTTCGCATTTTAAAATTCAATTAACATTACGTCTTATGAACGTTCCTGTATGTATATAAATGTAAGGATTAACTGTAGCCCATGCGCGATATATTATAAACCGGACGTGGATATATTCACTACAAAAGGGATTACAGAGGTATACGATTAAACGATATTTCGCCAAGCACATTTTACCTACATTTACGCGGTCGTAGGAAACAATGTTTCATTATAAATCAATATCCATTCGCATTTATATATATAAAGATTGAATATAACAAACAATTCGTTTTTTCGCGTTGTTTTTCGCTGTGCGACGAAGGGAAAGCGGCGGACCCCCGTTCTAACGCCGTTAAATCCGTTTTAGGGGGCTAACTCGAAATTCGGGCCAGCCTAATGCAAGCTTCGAGAATAGGCCCCATCGTCGGGCCGCGTTCCGTGTCGCTCGTAAGATGCCTAGATAGCGGTTAGCACAACTTTTTCCATATCGCCCCGTTCGTCCCCTATTCTATCTCTACGCGGCCGTAATGCTCGCGACTAAATAAGAGATGGCAGCTATTACTATAATATAACAATCAGACATCTCTTATTAACAAAAATTACGTTTCCATTCGGAAAACCAACAGGAAAACAGAGAAAAGAAACAATAACCTCATCATATCACAAATTCAACAACCAAAACAAAATGTATCGTAATTACGAGTGCCATTACTCGTGCATTGTCGACTTTTCCCGGGTTGCCAGTCATCGCCTGCTTCAGAGGATCTCACGTGGCAACTCGCGTTGCAACTTCAACGATTTTTTTGCTACATTCAATCGACACGTCAGTGGATCGGCCTTGCAGTATTTTTTGCGATACGTTGTGCTCATTAGCGCGCGTTTTGTATATCGAATAATGCAGCTTTTTCGCTGTGCGTCGATTTAAAACGATGTCGGTTGGTGAAATAAAATAAGAAACAAACGAAATGCGTACCGGTGTTAATAATGATTTTGTTTGATGGGAATTACCAGGCGTAGTGGCAACAGGTTTGTCGTCTGCTTCAATTAACGGGGAACGCTTTCTGCATAATAGGCTCGGAAATTACGTTATTTGATAGAATGGAAATAATAGAATTGAAATATGTCTCGTTTAAGGTTCAGTGATCGTATTTTATTTGTTGTTAAATGCAACACTGTTTTAAGTAAAAGATTATTTGCAGTGATTGTCAAAACTATACTTTAAACTACCACTTAGCGATGCCAAATATAAAATGTGGATATCTCAAAATGCCATTATATTACTAGTTGCCTTTTTAAAACCCCTTAGATCCATATAAGGCCTCCATAACATAACATAACATAATCGTTCTTCTTGTACCGTGAGGTATTGAGGTTGACGCATGCCTTTTTCTCACTCCTTCCTATCCAGTATCATCTCTGCTGCTTCTCGCAGTCTTTCCTTTTCCCTTAATATTTCCGGGACGTCCTGGTTCCACGTTTTACCCAGTCTGCCTCCTCAGTTCCTTCCCGTTGTCCTTATCTCACAAACTCTATCCACTTACCTCTCTTCGTCCATTTTCATTAAGTGTCCAAACCATGCCATTTTCTTTTCTTTTATTTACTATGAGTAGGGACCTACTTTGCAGCCTTTCTCTTATTTCTGAGTTTCTGACTTTCTTTTCTCTTCACTCTTATAATTCTTCCCAAGAACCTGATGTCTGCCGCATGTAGTCTACTTAGTTGTTTTTTGCCTAAAACCCAGTTTTCTGCTCCTTATTTGAGTGTTGGTAAGTATATGATTTGTATATGGTAATTTTAGTCCCAGTCGAAACTTCCTTATTGTTTAGGAGTCCTCTGTTCAGTGCCTGGTATAATTTCCCTGTGTTTGCCAATCTGTTGTTGATGTCATCTTCTATGTCTCCTATGCTGTTTATTACTGTTCTCAGGTATATGTACTTCTTTGCTTGTGTTATCCTTTGGTATTCTAATTCTATTTCTATTTCTTGTAATTTTCATGATCTAGGTATTCTTTTTATTCGCGTTTAGGTTGTACTTCTTTGCTTCCAGGTGTCATTGTGTTTTTCTTGGGTGTCTACCATCATAACTATACAATCCGCAGAAATGCACATCTCCAGTTAAATACTAGTATTTTCAATGCTTTTCTTATATTCTTCACTATTTCATCCATGGTATTTATGAAAAGTATTGGGCTTAAGCTTCCCACTTACCCTACTCCTTTTGTTCTCAAAATTTTTCCGATGTCATATTGCACATTCTTACTTGGTTTGATGTGTTTCTATATACACACTTTGCTGCTTCAATTGTTTCTTTCTTCGCTTGTTTATTATGTAAACTTCTCCACATTTTTCCATTTGTATCGAGTCGAAGGCCTCCAAATAAGGCCCATAGTTTAAGATTAGAATATAATGCTGAAACAGCTGACACCTTATTGCATTAAAAAACAATATTATTAATAATAACTACACAATAAAGAACATTTTATTCAATACAAAACCAAGTAGTAATAAATAGTTTTCTTAATTCCAGAAAGCGTTTAATTATTGATCATAATCAATGGCTTCATTTTCTTATAATAAAGCAGTTATTCACTTAGATTTCTGGAAATGCATATTATTCACATGCACACTATTAATTGCGCTTACTTTGTTTAAAACAGTACGACATAACCTTATATAATGCAGTAAATTATTCTCGTTGCTTGTGATTTTAAAAAGGCTAAGGTAGAGGTTATCAACAGAATAATGTTCAAACAAAAGTGAACTTAATGTAGAAGTACACATGAAAAGAGTGTCTAGAAACAATAACCAAGATAAAGCTAATAAATAGCTCGTGGTATTGATCCAATCACTTCCGGCAAAAACAATGTGAGCAGAGAAAAACACTAACGCTTTTTGCTCCTGTTCACATTGTTGTTCATCTCTCACTTTGTGCCGCTAACCTTCTTAAATAGCAGTGAAATATTTCCCGGCGCCACCTACTCCCAAGAGATATAGACATGCTGTCCTAGATAATAGTGACAGAAACCGGAATATAATAAATAATAATAAAAAAAGGGATAAATAAACTTAAATATTAACTCATTAATTATTAAACTACGTAAAAATAATCCCTATTTAATTACATTAATAAAGAAATAATTTAATTATACTGTAACATAGAGAGCGTCCCCTGATGGACTGAACAAGAGGGAAAAAATTTTTATTTGTAACTTAACGCAAAAATGTCACTCTTTATTACACTTTGTACTTGTCTCAAAACCACCAATTCTGAAACAAAAATCAGAATATTCTTTTTAGCGGCTGAGAAAATCACAAAAACACACAAAAATTTAAGCAAAAAAGTTTCTAAGTTTCATGTTTGTGATTAAATCAGATTATCCTGTTATCTTCCATGATAACCTAATAAGTAAATCAAGTTACGTGTTATTTGTCAATCTCATTACGTATATGTGTTGGTAAGAAATTATCTGCAAGAACATTTTGGAAACAGATGGATAGGTCGTTGCGGACCCGTCAATTGGCCGGCTCGGTCACCTGATTTAAGCCCATTGGATTTCTTTTTATAGGGATGTGTTTATAATACTAATTTGGATAACAATATCGAAATTTTGAAAACAAAAAATTACGATATAATCCACAATGTTTATAAAGAATTTGTACGTAGAGTTGAAAAGCGTGTAGAGGCTGGAGGATACCATGTTGAATAAAATTAAATGTTTTTCTTTAGCTCAAGTGTGTTTTTGACACTTTCTCATCTAAAAAGAATATTCCGATTTTTATTTCAGAATTGGTGGTTTCGAGACAAGTAAAAAATTTTATAAAGGATGAACATTTTTGCGTTAAGTTACAAATAATTTTTTTTCCCTCTTGCTCAGTCCATCCGGGGACAGACTGTATAAAGAAAAAACGTTTTCATTAGTTCATTCACTTGCCCCTAATTTTAATTATTAACTTTAGGCTTCCTTTTCCATTATTGTAACTTTTCTTGTATGGGATATCCTTGTAACTGACCTGATGACTTGTTTTTTTTTACACGAAACTGATCGTCTAATTTCTCGATTGAACATTGTGAGATCTGCACCACTTTTTCATTCCTACCTTTAATACTAATGTTTTCTTAACTTAAAACTAATTGATTTACTTAGAAGAAATATTTCTCTGTCTTGGATTTTCTTGATTTTCTAAGAAAATATTTATTTAATACAAATAAAATTTCAAGAGAATTTTCTTATACTATACTTTTTTATAGTCTTGAAATAAAAATATTTTCTTGAATAGAGACTGATTTCTGCAAGAAAATCTATTTTCTTAATGCAAGGAACCACTTCTCTGCGTGTAATGAGCACGAAAGATTCCTGATATAAATACTTATTCACCAAATTATGCATTAATAAAATGTTCTACGGCTAAAACCCCATCAATAACGTTGAAATTACAACACATCTTTCCCTAATTGCCACTCCAAATGCTTCGTAAAGCTGCGAATTTAAGTAATTAATCTGGCAACTAAGGCGTTAGACCGCATACGAATATCTTGTGAAATTTATCTCACTACCATGGAACATTATTTTATTTATCAGAGTAAACACACCGACAAATACACGCACATGGTCGGGAAATTTACGCTCATGTATCTTTCGTTAAATATTAACACGAATGAACAGACTAGCCAGCGTGCAATCCTCCCCTTTCCCTTTCCCGTTCCTCTTCCCTTCAGCAAATATTTGTAAAGATGAAATTTGCGCGGAAATCCGGTACACCGGGAGCATATTTCATGTCACGCGAAGTATTATATAAATTATTATTTTACAGTAGCCTCGGTGGGTACTTTATTAAACGGCCAAAGCATGAAATTTCTCTCTAATTCGAATTATTTCGTCCTTTATTTTAAAAATTCATCTGGAGAATTAGAACTTATTCCAATTTGTTGTCGAGTTGATAATATTTATTCTGTATATGTATATGTCAATGTATTAAATAATAATAGCTTTTTCTTTGACCGATTTTAAAGTAACACTAAAAAACATTTTTATTAGGTAAGTATGTATCAGTATTTTATATTTAATTTAATAATAACTGCTTGGCTTCCTCATCAAGTTCAATTATATTTTTCGATGAAGACATTCTTAAACTGGTGATAAAAGGGTCAAATGTATAAAGTAAAGTGTAAAAAACGTCTTCATTAGGAGCCGATCGAGAACATTTTCTTGCATGATGTAATCTAAAAGTTTTGTAATCTTTATTTCGAGATTCTTGTGCATCTTCAGAGAGTTGCCCTAGAGGTAAAACAGCATTAAAACGAATTATATTTTCTCCATGAATCAGTACTTTATGGATAGAAGATGGTATGTAATACCATTTATATTTATCTACATATAATACGGCAATTGCAAAAGCATACTCTCCAAATGGTTCAGGATTTATTTCCATTCCACACGACATAGTTTGTAATATGATATGAAATCGTTCCGTCAGTTCTACATCAAATCCTGTAATTTCAGATGTACATTCATAATTAGCAAAAAATCTTCTAGCAGTGTTGCCATTATTACTGTTACCACTTACTTGTCGAGGCTTGTCAATTATTAATCCTAGTTGAGTTCGAAATCGTTCTTGTACATACCACTTTTTAACGACTTTTTCTTTTTTGTCTTCCGCTATAACTGCTGACCATTTTTTAAACGATAAATTGTTGCTGGACGCATTCTAAACTGTTCATTTCAGTTGGTTTTGTAAGACATACGTTACAGGTAGAAGCAGATGGAGTATTTGTTAACACTTGGACAACTTTTCCATCTATCATAGTAAAAAGGAGTTCGTATCTTATTGAGAACAATTTCTCATTTACTAAAACTTTAAGTAGAAGAGAGTGGATTTGTTTTTCAATTTCTTCAACAACACTCTTTGTTTTTTCTGGAGCTTCTTTAGAGAATTCTATCGAAATTGGTCGACAATATCAGACAGATGAGGGAGTTGGATTTTGCCATACAACATTTTTACTTACATCATCAACAAGCCTAATGGGCACTAAAGAAGATATCAAGAGATTGCTGTCGGATACAAATTGACTTTCACCAGAAAGTATTTGTTTGTATTCTCTTTGTCCAGAGGAACCATCACAGCCCCATTTGCAATATAAAATTAAATCGGTTGATGGTTCCAAAAGTTTTACCTTCATTAGTCTTGCAGCAGTGCGATCTAGAAATGCTTGCAATCTTACTTTGGCACTAACATCGGTAACTTCAATTTGCGTCTTATCTGGATAACATGCTTCTTTAGCTTGCCCAAGTTGTTTGCACGATGGAAAAAGTGGGCATTCATTATTTTCTAGGATTTTTTTAAGACATGTATATTTAGACTTACTTAAGCCCAAATCTATGTAAACAGCAAGGGCTTCATCGCAGCAGCATCAGCATCCTCTACTCTTGAATCTCTTCAAATGCAAACTTTTATTATTCGGCAGTAAACCAGATATCATCGTTCTCCGTGACTGTGTGAGTCTCTCTGTCGACGGTATTACGCTGCCCATCGTTGCGGAAGCTAAGAATTCGCCATCTGGCTGATTGGCCTTGTATATAACTGTAGCAATTATGGTTCCAACGTTAATGATTCCATAAAGCAGCAGCGAGTGTTTCTGGCAGTCATATATGAGGAAGCCATTCTGTCTACCACGTCTACACCACTTTTAGTGTGGTTATAGAAAGTTACTATATCTGGTTTCTTAGCTTCGCCTGTGCTGTCATTGATTTTATCATGTTGGTGCATGCACGATACGACCAAGACGTTCTTAGATTTCTTCGGTACGTACGAGACGGCTATTACGTCTTGATTGAACGCAAACTTGGACGACTTCACTTCCCTAAACTTCCTGAACCCCAGAAATATATTTGTGTCACCAGGGAAGCACCCAGATACCTCTTTATGCAAATAAACGCAACCTCGTATCGCTGCTGCGCTAAATTTCTTTTCTAACCCTCCGTTTGACGGGATGGGTCTGTGAAGTTTCGCAAAATCGTTTTCTTGCTGTAACTTCTATAAATATTTTTTTAAATTCCTGAGTCTTTATATAGCTTCCTATCTTTAATGACAACAACAATACACGGGTTGGGTCTGTCAGGCCCAATGCCCTTGTAACACGCAAATGGTAGGGCTTACCGTTTAAAAAAAATACAACACAAGTTGTTGTCATTAAAGATAGGAAGCTATATAAAGACTCAGGAATTTAAAAAAATATTTATAGAAGTTACAGCAAGAAAACGATTTTCCGAAACTTCATAGACCCAGCCCGTCAAACGGAGGGTTAAAAACACGCACTATTTAAATGTCCTCAAGGGATCAGATCCAAATTAGCAAAAAAATCGATTAATTCCCTAAATATACCAGGAAATTCAGATTGTTCGCTGCCATCATGATCTCTAAGAGCCAGTTCAAAAAGCACAACAAAATATAATATAAATTAATACAACATATTAAATCGACCGGTCGGGAACAACCGGAGCGCTATGGTTGAATGCTACACTGCAAGGCTGACACATGCAGCATTCTTTTTTATTTAGATGTCAGAGAGTTAACAAAAAAATGATTGATTGAATTGCAGTTTTTGCTAATTTCTCAAATGCATTGTTAATTTTTGTCTGTTCTTTATTTCGAATGAAAAAAGTTACCTGAGAATTATAATTGGCTGTAATTCCGAATAACACCAATCGATTTGGCGATTTATATTCACATTAGCCGAGCGTAAAAAGACCATTCCTTTTTTTGTACAGATAAATAGAAAGTACTTAAAAATCAGCTTAAAAAGTGCTATTCCTAGGTTATGTTCGAAGTATTTTTGACGTTTCTGTGCAAAATTTCGATTAGTAGTGCTGCATGTAAGACTAAAAATTACTAAAAGTTACCAATAATTTATACATGATAAACGCTAAATTCAAAAACGCTAAATGCTAATTAAGATTAAGGAAATAATAATAGCATACGATAATGGAAGCATACCATAAAAGCGACAATAATACCAAGAGACACTCGCTTAAAACAGTTGGATAAAATAGTTCTGCAACTTCACCCTAAAGAGCGACGAAATACGATCGTGAATTAGCAACGTCTCGCGATGACATTGCGGTGAAATACGTTTCCCGCTAAGATTTAATGACGCTAATTTAATACTACAAGACTCGCTAATATAATATCGGGGATTTGAGCTAGCAGGCGCGCTGTAACAGTGATGATATTTTAAGCGGGAAACGACGTACATTTCGAACTCGGGAAGCTGAAACGCGAAGCTCCGGCGAAATGAAATATATAAAGAATACCTGTGCTGCTTTCCCGAGACGCTTCGACGTCGTACAAAGCGGAATCGACGTGCTGCGTTAGAAAATCATATTTTACGCTTCAGATTCACCTTGGGAATGGATATTATTATTATCGAGGTGTCTATAGGGACGGACGAATGTATAGGAAGGTTTCTCGGCGATAATGAGATCCCGTTTCGCTACGTAGGCCGTTCGCTGTTGTGTTTATTGATTTTTTTTTTTGTGAAAAAGGAAGTGAATTTTTTATCAAACTCGATCTGAATATCCAACCACGAAAAACATATTAATGACCTTTTTTAAATCAACAATAAATAAGTCCGCTCCAAGGAAGTCCGAGTTGAGTTTTCCTTTGCTCCGACGAAGTTACAGTATCACAATGAAAACTGGGGTTTCGATAACTAAGCATAGTTCAGTTTTACTGCTGCACAGTAAAAAATCCTTGCTAAATTACGGTACTGCGGTATTTCGCAGTCCTTACTGTAATGATGGCTTTATAGCAACCGGATTGTAATTTTTCCGTGGAAACAAATATCAACGTATTTTTATAAACCAGCGTGTCCCAGGATTGATATTACATGTGGTGTGAGGAACTAAAAATCTTCGAGTCCTAATTTGACTTTTTGGAATTAACCCTGCATGGTTTGAAACTTATTTTTAGTTTACTTTCGATTTCCTGAAATCAAGTATACCTTAAAAGTTGAACAAAAACTAGTTTCGTTTCAGGTAAAGTTCCTTTTTCGTCCACAGTATGCTAAAATGTTACCAAGAAAAGTTGTTCAGAATGAAAAGTTATGGCGTTATGCGCCAAGAGACACAGTCTTGCTACCCTCAGGGACGGCGTGACCGTGTCTCTTGGCGATAGGTGTCGCCGAAAGACATATTCAGTGCTATTTTGGAGATTAGCAGCATAAACCGAGAGGCAAACGCAATTGTAGCAGCAGAAGATAGTGCTCAGAACCATGCTGATGACGCCGGGTAGACAGAAACATGTTCATGTGTTAGCGTTATTTTCTCTGCTACATTGTTTTTGCCGGGAATGGTTCCACCAATACCATGTGCTATATTAGCATTAATTTTTGGTTACGTAATAATAACTTTATTCTACAATCAATTATTTATTCAACATAGCTGCTACTAGTTTCTGCGCACCATTCTATGCGATATCTGAATTCTCTAAAACTGTTCCGAATTTCCTCGATTTGTATTTCGTGTGCGGCGTTTCGTACCTTTCTTTCAGTATTTCTCTACTGTTGGGTATGGGTTGAAAGTAAACCAGGTCTTTGAGGCCAACCCATAAAAAAAATTAATCTAAAGAATGACGGTTTAATCAAAGTATATATTTGACTTTTTTATGGAATTTTGTATAGAGCCATAACTCGTCATTCTTAACAATTTTTCTTAGTAAAACATTGGCGTATTGTGAACGAGAAAGCCACTTTACCGGAAACTAAATTGGCAAATAATGGATTTGATTAAAGTAGGCCGATTGTTCAGAAAATTTGCATAACGGCATAGCGTTTCATTCTGAATAACTTTTCTTAATGACATTTTAGCATATTGCGAACGAAATAGGTACTTTACCCGAAACAAAAATAGTTTTTACTCAACTGTCAAGGCCTATTTGATATTAAAAAATCGAAAGTAAACTAACGATATGATTCAAATCAAGCAGGGCTTAGTTCCAAAATGCCAAATTGAGATTCAAAGATTTTTAGTTCCGCACACCTCTTGTAACATCAATCCTGGGACACGCTGTATATAATTAAGTCATATATCGGTGTCCAGGATAACATGATACATCATTTATGCAGCTTGGTTTAATTTTATTTGATTTTTTGCTATTATCCGTTCCTCCATTACTTGAAAATTGATAGCCTCCTCCATCCATACATGCAAATTTATAATTTGCATCGCATACGGCAACTAAAATACGAAAACTATTCTTATAATTGCTATATAAAGGGCCAAAAGTATTAGGTTGTTTATATGAATGCCTTCTTTTGCGCCTATACAATTAGGAGACTGCTTGATGTTGGCAAGTAGTAGGCAGGCTGTAGTATAGTCCACAGCGCTTCAAATGTTTCTCGAAACATTTGAGACACCACTGATTTGCCTCTACATTCGTTCATGCATATAAGAAAAAGGAATCAGGCTCATGATTTAAGATTTCTTGTATAAAATTTAAATGGTCCCCTTTTTATTTCTCTTTTTTTTTAATTTGTTAATCATGATTATTGCAGAAACTGCAAATAAACACAGTATATAACGTTTCTGTGTAATTCCCTCTATTACAAAAGAAATTATTAACAGATAGATACGACAAAGTAAACCGAGATATCAGTTGTCAATATGTCATGAAGTTATTTTAAGAATTACGGGGGAATATTGCAAATAATCTCGCACTAATCCTAACGATAATTTCGCGCTACCCTATGTGCACAATATTTATAACTATTTTTGTTAAGTCATTTTTTGCAAAACGGTGAAACGCATCAATTTTTTTTTTTTAATAATTTCATTCTAATCCAATTTTTTCCAGCAAAAATGAATTTGCTATTATTTTCCAAGCACAATCATAATGAGAATTTGAAAAAACCTAAGAAAAATATCTTTGAAATAAATCAATAAGACCCCATCCTCGTTACATTTAAAAAAAACTATATTTAAGAAAAAATGACGTTTTCAAATTTTGAGGGAAAATAATTACTAACAAAAAACAGATTTGGATTATTTCTTATAATGACAAAAGCGATTTATGAAAGTCACAGCCACCTAGTTTTCCTTTTGAAATTTACATGAAAAATACTTCAAAAAAAGAATTCCAGAAAGTAATCCGCTGATTCGAAAAGTGCAACAAAATACAAAGTGTTCCATTTAAAAATCGAAAACTAGAGACATTTCAGACAATCGTAACGTGGTCCAGTATAAGCTGTTTAAAATTACAGGATGTTACAGGGTGCATCCACTTCCTTTGTGTATGTACATGAGTAATTTTAAAAAATATTTCTAGAAATAAATTCTTATCTATTTTCCTTATTCTTTATTTCATTAGTTAAAGAAATCATTAAATAATGTTAAGGGGCACTCATTAAAAAAAAAAACAAAAAAATCAATTACAGTAAATCATCAAAGTTTCTGACATATTCATTTTCCATCTGTCACACGTGTAATTTCCTTAATAAAATAACATAACGTTAACCTAACCTCAATAATTCTCCTTTTAATATAGTACTTACAAACCAAAAAAGAAACAATTATAATCGAATTAATTGCCAGTGGCCGGTCGCTTGATTTCTCGTGATACATCAAGCGATTTTCCCCCGTGATATAATAAATCCGAGCGTGAAGAGAACGTATCAGAACGACAGGTACAGCAGGACTAGGCCAGCAGGAATACGTTTGATATCGATTCCTCCCCACCATCGTCGCAGAGTCCGCTCGCCGCGTTATGCATGTGCCTCTTCGAAATTCTCCATGTGTACCGCGCTGTGCTCTAGTTTCTGATCACGGCGGCGTATCATCCCTCTCCCGCGACCCTCGCCCCACTACTTACCCCCACCCCACCCCCTTCTACGGCATCCCGTTCGCGTCCTACTTCGACCGCGCGCGTCCTCCATCCAACATAATGAAAATATAGGATTGAGTGTTGTGTCTACTACCTCTACTTTCATATAAGTTTTTCTGTTATTTTCTTCTCAAATTTCTATTAGGGGCGATACGGATAGCGGCCGGGGGACTGCGGCTTTGTGAATGTAACTCTACGTAACTGTATCGATGCTTTCCGATTGGGATTCTCGTCTCTATCTGCCTCGTTTAATTCTTCTCGTCGCGATTGTATCTGAAGGAATAGTCGACGTTGATCTTTCTCAAGGGAGCTTCTCGTTTATTCAGATCTTAATCGAAAGAATTGTAATTTTTATGGATTACTATTAATAATTTGCTTAAAAAAATTGGTTAGATTTATCAAAATTGAATTAGATACATGATTATCCCAAATTATGTCACAGGCAATGTTTTGACTAGAGAAGGTGTAAGTGGTTTTTTCTGTTGAGTTTCAACTTGTTTTGAGCGTAGCATAACGACGGTGATCTGACAATACCTGCTAACTGACATTCTACTTGAAAATGAAATTTTTATACAGATAACTATTTTATTTCACTGAGAACTATGTGTCAGTTCTTAATGTAAATTATAGGTTAGACCATTACGTAGAGCGACGCAAACTGCGCTGAAAGCCAGTGGCTGACGCATAAAAGCTTACACAAAATAAACACGGCCGGACAATTCGGTATAAGCGTCAGTACAACTGCGACTCGAAAGCCGATCTGTTGTGTATGCATCTACGCTGTCGTATACTATATCGTAGTTCTACGTTTGTTTTGAAAATGTTTCCTATGTCGCGAAAACGACCAAAGTTGGACACAATAAGAGAATTTATTGCAGAAATGCCTGATTTAAAGTGTGATGGCGCTAAAATTCAATGTGTAGTGTGTAAAATAGATTTAATGTGTTGGTCGAAAAGTGATTGTCTACGTCACGTAAATAGAGCAGGGCATGTTTAAAAAAAAATTCCACACGAGATTATGACAAATTTAAATTTAATTTATGTGTTACCTTTATTGCATGTAATTTACCATTTCATTTACTAAGGAAGAAAGCATACGTCTCGTTTTGGAATGAATATTCGGACTTTAAGTTACCAAGTGAGAGAACATTACAGAGAGTTGTGCCGTCTGCTCGTGAGCATCTGCTCGCGAACATGTTGAAAAAAGAATTAAATCGGAGTTGCAAGATAAAAAACTGTGGTTATGTGTGGACAAAACAACAGATCGTAAAAAACATTCTGTGGTTAATGTAATGGTACGCACAATGGAACCACATCGACCCTCACCCTCAATTTTACGAGCTTCCAGACGAATACAACAATGCACTGTCGAAGTAATTTCAATGTTGGTGTAAAATACATTGGAAAAGTTTGAACTTTCAACAAATCAACTGTTGATGTTTATGAGTGATGGTGTTGCAAACATGCTTGCTGTAGGTCGATCTCTTAAAAAGCATTGTGCTAACTTGTTGCATACTACATGTAAAATTCATACTTTCAGTCTCGTAGCAGATAGTATCAGAAAATGTTATCCCGAGGTAGACGCTCTAATAGCACATACAAAAGCTGTGTTTGTAAAATCCCCAAAACGTATTCAGGAATTTCATAGTCTATGCCCCGGTATTCCTGAACCACCACAACCTATTCTTACTCATTGGGGAACATGGTTAGAGGCTGCATTTTATTATCTTAAATATTTTGAGAATATAAAGAACGTGATTTTAGAATTCGACCCAAAGGAAGCTGCGGCTGTCAAGGTAAGCCGCTTGAAATTTCAGGATAGTCAAGATAAAACAGATTTGGAAATTATTCAGAACAATTACGTGGGACTAGCGGATGCGATAGAAAAACTACAAAATTCTTTGGTGTCGTTGTGGAATCTTTGCAAATAGTGCAACATGTTCACGCACAGCTATGCGCGATAGAAGACGCAAGAAATGTTAGTGTTTTAGAAAGGTTTGAACGTGTTTTAGATAAAGACTCTGATTTTGGCACATTAAGACAAGTTTGTGAAGGTGCGTCAACAGAACCGTTAAGTTATTTGAAAGATTATTTTACTTACGCAAATAAAACGTCACTAGATGTAGAACGTTCGTTTTCGGCATACAAAAACACTTTTTCTTCACGCCGCACTCACTCTGCCGAAACAACTTTGGAAACATATCTAATGTTACAAATATTAAATAGACATTATCCACTTTGTGATTTCACGGAGGACTCTTAAAACGGTAAGTGTTTGAGCACGTATCACATTTAATTTATTTTGTGTAAACTTTTATGCGTCCGCCACTGGCTTTCAGCGCAGTTGCGTTGCTCTACCGCCACGCTTGTTACAACTATTGTTTTTGTTGTATTGTATTAATCGTGGTCAAAAAACCACATCTCAAAATTATTTCTTTTACACGAATAATTGATATTAGAAAAGAAAGTTCTTGATAAACTGTTTTACCAATTTAATTACTGGTCTTACAGGTTGTCGTCACGGGCATGAAAAAATTTTCTTCTTGCTATTGAAGCAAACAAAGGTCTAGCTTATGAATCAGATAATAGTTCACCTATTCGTTACGCACAGGCTTCTCTCTTGCCAAATAATTACACTGTCTCATTTATTACTAATGAAAATTTAAATTTTGAAAATCTGGATACCTATAATACCAGCTAATGATGTCGACATCGGAAATACATACACATTATAAAGACGTTGACAAGAGTGTGTCAACAGTTAATTGAAAAGAATGAAATGAATGCAGAGGCAACTACATCTTCTCTGAGGCTTCGTGATGCCCGGAAAGATCCTGGTAACACTTTGAATTGTAGTGAAGATAAATATGATTGTAATAATGAAGACGAAGATTATGTGCCACCTCATGAAACTCATGAGTAGGCCGGGCACAGAGAGCTTCGCGCCGAGTTAGCATTACTCGTAATTATAGAGGTAAATATACGTACGTAAGTATGTCTAACGTACGCAAGAAAAGTAAACGACCGTTGGCTAATAAAGCCACTAAATTTATCAGTGTACAGCACAAATATGAGAAAAATGGCGTACCACCTCAAACCCAATTTAAATTGGATTTACTTTTGATGTTTACTGTTTGTGGTCTACCGCTTCGCTTACTCGATAAAGAACCGTTTCGATACGATCCCCAGGAACCTACTATCACGGACAGCGTTACGGAAAGGGCAACCAAGTATAAGTATATCGAAAATAGGATCAGAGCAGAATTAAAAGATAAACAGCTGCGGCTATATCTTGATGAGGCGATAGATTGTAAAAAAAATCTATTTTGAATATTATGCGAATACTAGATCCTGTTAAACCGAAATTTGCAATTTACTTCAAAACCAGCGAGAAAATTGGGAGCTTGTTTGTCCAAAATGTGTTTAAAAAATAAAGGTTTTGTAGTTATATTAATGAGGATACCAGAAATTTTTTATGTATGAACTTGGGAAAAAATTACATGGGATTACAAGATTTTTGTTAGAGTAAGGTTTTTGTGTTTACAAATGTTAGTCTTTATCTCACATCCAGAAAAACAACAGACAATGAAGCAAGTACACAAGAGAATATTCTGATTTATAGACTACCTAATGGTAATGAAGCAGTACAAGTGCGTCGAAAAACTGTTCTCAACACCACTGGATTACGGCGTTTTACAGTAGAAACATGGATTAAATATAATAAGCTTGGTGTGGCAGAGGCCAAATCTCTCAAAGCTAGGAGAAGCCTCAAACCATACGAAGTTATACAATTGTCACACAACATTTTCAAAGGATTATTCCAAATCAGAATGGCATCGCTGTTCTAGCATCAGACCTGGCAAAGACCACCAATCTAGAGAAGTCTCACTTTCTTATACAACATCGCGGAAAAGTTCCAGAACCCCACCTTACACATATCACATACCGCTGGATTATACGATGTGAAATTACAAGACAACGGCTTAAGAGGATTATTGCCAACTTAAACGATTTCTTCCCGTTGTTCCGTTGTGCCTAATTTAGGTAGAAAACGGGGCGCCTGTATGAATTTTACACTTCATTAAAGATGGCATCTTTATTGCCGTAATTGCTTCGCGAAGTTGGGCGAGCGAATTTAATCCAATTACAAGTTTGTTCCGTTTTTGAGTACTCGCGGCGGTTTTATTAAATGCATCAAGTTTACCCCGCCAACGCGAAATATGCCGATGTTCATGTGTTGTAATACGTAACGATACTTTATGTTCTACTTGGGAGTACGAAAACAATGAAGGGATGATAAGCCGCAGCGCCAGTAATTTTTAATTTTGTACTTTTGTTGGTGCTCTTACTACATTCGTTACATATTCAGGTTGCCCCACAGAATTGTTATATTTGAAGTTTCTTGAAATTCTTCTGTAGCCAATTGGTCCAGGAGCACCAACACACCGGCAAGACCTTTATCTCTAGTCGAAACAATGTAATCTATACTATAACCCGCACGGGATTGAGTGAACAAATTATTAATCGTAAAACAGGAAGTGACTTTGTTTTGTAAATAAATTTTTCAAAATGTTGGGAGAATGCTAATCGGTCTCTAGTGCATGTTTCCACTCCTAGGGAAACGCCCTTTCTTCTAAATAAATGTTAATCAAGTGGGTACGATAGGATAATATTTCTGGACAATTCTCTTCGACTTTCCTATTGTCATGGTCTCAGTCTTTTCTCTGCTAATTTTCATGTTGATTTTTCCCAAAACTCTTTTGTAGATCTGTATGTTATTATTGAAGGTTCTTTGATCTATCGCTGCTATAATGACTAGAGTTGGCCACGCGCGCCAACAGGCAGCTGCGTCGTATCTATACGGTTACATACAAGCCTCAGTGTAGCTTCGACCTTCCATTAGCGCGGTACGTGTTGTTTAGAAATGTTGCGCACGTCGCGCAAACGACCCAAGGCGGACCAAGTTAGAGAATTTTTAGCCGAAATTCCTGACTTAACGTATGACGGCGCTAAAATTGAATGTGTAGTATGTAATGTCCCGTTGATGAGTTGGTCCAAAAGGGACTGTCTACGGCACGTAAACAGTGAACGGCATGCTTCAAAAAAAACTTGCACACGAGACTATGACAAATTTATATTTAATTTATGTGTTACTTTTATTGTATGTACTATACCGTTTAATTTACTAGACAAGGAAGCGTTTGTCTTGTTTTGGAATAACTATTCGAAGTGCGAATTACCAAGTCGGACATCGTTACGAAGGATAGTGCCATCTGCTCGTGAATATGTTGAAAATAGAATTAAATCGGAGTTGAAAGAAAAAAAAATGTGGTTATGCGTGGACGAAACGACAGATCGTAAAAAACATTCGGTCGTTAATATAATGGCACGTAAAATGGAACCGCATCAATCGTCACCTTCAATTCTATTAGCTTCCAGACGAATACAACAATGTACTGCCGAAGTAATTGTAAAGTTAGTGTTAAATACATTGGAAAAGTATGAACAATCAACAAACCAACTGTTGATGTTTATGGGTTATGGTGCCGCAAACATGGTTTCTGTGGGCCGGTCTCTTAAAAAGCATTCTGTTAACTTGTTACACAGTACGTGTAAAATTCATGCTCTCAATCTTGTGGCAGATGGTATCAGAAAATGTTATCCTGAGGTAGACGCTTTAATAGCGCATACAAAAGCAGTGTTTGTCAAATCCCCGAAACATATTCGTGAATTTCACAGACTGTGCCCCAGTATATCTGAGCCACCAAAACCTATTCTTACACGTTGGGGAATTTGGTTAAATGTTGTGTTTTATTATCATACATATTATGAGAATATTAAGAACGTGGTTTTACAATTCGATCCAAAGCAAACTGCCGCGAGAACATACCATCCCATTTGGGCTTCCTCAATGACTTCCATCTTGGGTTTCACTTCCAGATTACTCTTGATAGTTGTATTCCTAATTCTATCTCTTTTCGTTTTGTTCTCAATTCTTCTCAAGAATCCCAACTCTGTTGCTGTTATTCTTACTCGGTTTCTTCCCGTCATTGTCCACGTTTCTGCTTCGAATATTTGAACCTTGATGTCTTTTATCAATCATTTGCATAATAAACCACATTGATATTCTGGAACTGCGAACAAAAATATTAAAATAACAAAATCATCAGCAAAAATGATGTACAAAAGAGGTCCCAAGATAGAGCAATGCGGAACACTACGTTCTACCAGATCTCTTTGTTATTATTGAGGGTTCTTTGATTTTTTGCTATAATGACCATTTTATCCTCATAGCAGAGTTATCTTTATTCTTCTTATCTTCCAGTATCCAATTTCATATGCTTTGACCTCCTTTTTCCCTTCTTTTACTGCTTCATCCAGGACCACTACTATTCTCTGTGGATGCAGTTTTTTTTTTTAGTTTTAAACCAAAAACCATTATCTGGAAAATATCGTGGATCTGTGAGCTGGGAGCTATGGGACACTTAGATCCAATAAGATATTGGTACCTTTTTTAGATAAGCCTTAAATCTAAAAGGATTTTTTTAATAAGCAAACGAGATAAATATACACTGATTAATAGCCCTTATACGCATTTTTCAAACAACAACAACCACCTAGTTATTACCTCAATCCGTTACACAATCTAAAGATATTCCTTTAACATGGAAGTCCTAAGAATTCAAAAGAGATTTCCTGCTTTTTCAATCTTGTCGTGGCACGTAATCCGCGACGACGCTAATAAAAATCGTGGTCAATTTCTTCCGTACCGCCCGATGAAGACAATTTTTAGCTTCAGTAACTGCCTCCTACTTCTAGCAGTAGTAAAACGACAACTTTACATGACACCATTGCGAATATAGAAACGGAAGAACAATACGATCTTGTCTGCGCGATGGAAACCGTGCTTCCCTTAAAGCTAAATTATTAAAGCGTTTGTTGGTTGCATCGAGTGTCCCAACAGTCAGTCGTTTCCAGTTTCACATCATGAATACGTCATGCAATGTTAGATAGGTTGTTACGGTTGGACGTGCCGGCCGCTCACCTTATACTAGGAAGTAGGAACATAGATGGCATTAGTTTCGACCTGGTAAATTTGTAATATGGAATCGATAGAGAAGCTTGAGAATTTTAAATAGTTTGAATAATTTTAAATAAGTAAGGTAGAGATAGATAAGTAAGGTAGAGAGAAGAAAATGTGCTGTTCGAAGATCACCCTACACGATCAAGAAAATCTAAGAAAGAAAAATGTTTCTTCCAAGTAAATCATTTAGTTTTAGGTTAAGAAAGTATTCATATTAAAGCTAGGAATGAAAAAATTGCCCAGATCTTACTAAGGGATGAATATAAAATATAAATCCCTTTTGAAATGAGGATTTCCAGTGAAAGAAATGAAATGTGTGGTAACCACTTATGGATTAAAATTAATTTTGATTTTATTTTAGAGTTCTATGTGAAACGCTCGTACATACCAGTTTTTAATCTAAACGGAATTTAAAATTTACAGAATGATTCATGTAAGTGCAGTACAAGATAGGGGTATTTTTTAATTGAATATCCTGTATATTTTTATACTTTTATTTGATGAGCTGAGTTCAACGACTACAGGCATTATTAAAATATTTTGTTTGAACTAGTGTTAGTGTTTAACGTATTAAATGTTCGAAATGTTCTCCATTTACTTGTTCACTATAACCTATCATTAAGGTTCGACAAACGCGTGCTATGGCAGAGCCGCTGAGAGGGGATTTAGGTCGATGCGAAGCCGTTGGCGAGTTCAGTTATTCGATAGGCGTGGAAGAGAACGGTGATTCGATAATTATCGGTGTATCGATGTGCGTCTTTCAAAACATGGATCGTCGTAAGTGAGGTTTACCTTTAGCATCGCATGTGAATAAATATATTAGCCGTTTCCCTGGGTTGGAATATACAGGTACTATCACTCAGTGCAAAATTTGCAATGTACGGTTGATAGGTTGCGATACATTTCACTGTAGAAGACATATTAAAAGTAAACGTCATGTACAGAATTTAAGCAACAACATTCCGTACAGGGAAATTCTGTATTCTGATTTTATTTTTATGTTAAGTGTGTGCAACATTCCACAACACCCAGTAGATAATGAACACTTTCGTTCTTTTTGGAATAAATATGTTCCCTCGTGGAAACCAATAAACCATTAGACCAATAGACAATTGCGATACAATTCACCACATTTGTAGGGTACAGTAAAAAACTGTATAGTAGGGGAATTGAAAAATAAGAAAATTTGCGTCATCACGCAAAAGATTTGAGTAATTCGGATATTCCTTTGTCTCTTGTGTGCACTCTTTATTTTCAGTAATAGACCGAACCTTTTGTAAATCGGGACTTTTATTTAACTGCATGAAATTTTTGAGCGACATCTAGTCCTATAGGATCCGTCAAGCTTTCTAGAGCGGCTTGTAAATTATCTAACGTATTTAATGAGCCTCATAAAGATAAGAGACTATTTTGTAACTGCGATATAGCTAAAACTGCAGACATGTTATGTGAAGAAGAGTCGGAAAGCATATTTTCAACATCCTACCAACTTTCAGCATTGTTGCAGCTCCATCAGTAAGTAACATTGCGACTTGAGCTCCTGTGATACAAAATTCTCCTAACTAGTCTTTTATTATCTTCACAAAACTATTGAAATCATCTGTAGCTGTCACTTTTAAAAAGTAGGTATCGGTATTTACACTGTTTATAGAAGAACTCTTAAGAATTGCAACGATATGTTTATTATAGTTCAATTATGTACAGGCTGGTTTAAATAAATCTTCAATTTAGCGTAAGTTCGAAACATCTAAAGTTCAATTCCTTAAACACAATTACCCATTTTTTATTTCATATTATGATACAAAATTAAATTCTGTATCGATCTGTATTAACATTCCCTATACTTATTTGTAAAGAATTTTTTGTTATCTCAACTTTTTTAATAATTTAGACATTAAGTTTTATTTAAACCAGCCTGTACATAATTAAGCTATAATAACTACATAGTTGCAGTTCTTAAGGGTCCTTCTAAAAACAGTGCAAATACCAGTACTTACTTTTTAAAGCTAACTCCTTCAGATGATTTCAAAAGTTCTTGTACTAATGGAAAAAAATTTCAATATTTTCAAAATATTTGAAATAAGGTAAAAGATAGGTATAGGAATTAAATTCTACCTAAAATAACATGTAAAATGAAACATGCAATAAAAAGGCACCATTCCATTTAAAATAAGGAAGTCCGGTATAACTGGAAAAGCAACCATCTTGAAAATGTTTTCATCGAATTACATAGCCATGGTTCAATTAATTTAAGTCCAAATTTTCAAACATAACGGCTTTCTATAACCGATAATACTTTTAACAAATGGTTTCAATCACCCTGTACACTCAGCTTATTTACACGTTTAACTTTAAATGTGAATTAATGTTACAAATTGTGCACAATCCTATTGACTGCGCCAATTGCACTTTTCGCTTATAAAATTCCCAAAATCCAGGATTTCATTCATAAATAATTTATCGAGAGGTTTCCATGGCAACACTCATGAAAGGGAATTACTTGTTCCAAAAGTTGCAAATAAAGTCTAGTTCGAAATAAGTCCATTATAGTACAGTGCAGAAATGCGACTCCTAGGCACGTAAACCTGCATCCAATATAAATCGTTATGGCACCTGCAACGTATTGAATGAACGCATGTGTTCTGTTTCGCACGAGTTGATATCACGTGGTGTTGAAGCTTATCAACTGCTACAACTACAATTACCTACTGAGTTAATAAAGACAGTGTACTGTTCCCAATTAGAACTGTAGATTTAGATTCAGAGAATTCTAGAACTTGGTCAGTAAATTTTTCTTATAACAAGTCATAACACATATTGTATATTTTAGTGTCACTCGCTATAGCAACAACCAACTTGTAATGGGTGTTTTTAAAGCCCGATAGAACTTAAAAAATTCTAATCAAATTTTTGGTACGATTCGAAAGATTTATTTATGCCATTAACATTTGAAAATTATTTCGGGCATATTCTAATTTTGGGTCACTTTTCCGAGCACAACCAGCCGTGTGATACAAAAAACACGTAAACAATGTAACCTTCCAAAGCGTCAATTGTTGCTGGTTTATTTCACGTAGCTCCACGGAAAATAATCGAGAGGTGTAAAATCGCTAGACCTTGAAGGTCAATTGACAGGTCCATTACTCGAAATTAACTTATCGCCAAATTCTGATTTCAATTTGAATAATTTGATAGCATTGTTCAAGCGTGAATTTATTCACGTTGACTTGCCAGAGAACAAAAACGAAATTCCTCAACAAGAAAGAAATACCGAAAGAGATAAAGGCCGAAGTAGTTAGAAAAGTTGCGAAACCAACGCTCACCTACGCCTGAGAAAGCTGGACAATAATAGAAATGCAGAGGAGTAAGCTGACAGCTGCAGAAATGAGATATCTTGAGGAAAATACTGGGAAAGACAAGGAGAGATAAAATAAGGAATGTGGAATACAGGGAGCAGTTGGAAGAGGCAATACAACAGGGATAACTGAGATGGATGGGAGATGTGCAAAGAATGGGACAAAACAGGCTAGTGAAAAAGATGTACGAAACAAGAGAAAGTGGAAAACGAAGGAGAGGAGGACCGCGAAAAACGTGGGAAGAGGAAGTAAGAGGGACAGCGGAGAGAAGAGAGGTAAGGTGGGAAAACATTCCAGGATTAGTTCAGAACAGGAAAAACTGGATAGAAACATGGAGGAAACCAATAGGACTCAATTTCCACCAGTCAACACCAAAAGGTACAAGGCTCAAAGATTACCGATCATAAATGCAAAAACTGAGCGCAGTTTACTTTTTTAGAAGCAAAAAAACACCCGTTAGTTTGAAACGTTAACAATAGTTGCTTAACATAAAAAGATGGAACGTACAACATACATGCAATACAGAACATTTAGATTCAATCCAACAAAAAGTAACTGGACTTTGCTATACTAGGTATTCTCAAAGTTAAGAAAGGTTGCGCAATTAAAAAATTGCGTTTTTGTCTAATATTTTAAGGACACGTTGGTATTTTCTGTTGAGTTGTTGACGACTGGTAGCGGAATGGGTTTGCAATAAATTTATTCAAGGATTTTCGATTCGACTGTCTTGAATAAATAGTACGAACAATCAAACAGTTTTTGTCTTTATTCGTTGTGTATTTAAAAAAGCACACATTATGAAAACAGCCAACTTGTGTTAAGAAATCACCCAACGCCAAAGATGTTTATTAATTTAGTTATAAGAGCTCGTAGAACTGGGTTTTTAAAGGAACAACGAGGAGGTCACCTTGGAAAAATTGGTTTACATAAAGGGGTAGACACTCTGGACGAAATGTTAGAAATTCTCAAAGACCATCCAACAATGAGCATCAAGTCTATAGCAATCCAGGTTGAAGTGAATTATACAAACATCACAGCCATAAGAGTTGAATTTTGCCAGTGACTTTTAATTTATAGAGATGAAAATTTAATTAAATTTATTTTGGTTGTAGACAAAGCCACACTTACAAGAAATGGAGGGAACAATTACCACAACAACCATGCTCAAGGACTAGAAAACCCTCATGCTGTGAGCATAATCAATTTTCAGCACGAATTTTCAGTTAACGTTACCAAAAGGTATATTTATTACGCCATACTTTCTTCCACCTTGAATGACAAGTGAAAATTATTTAGATTCTCTTCAAAACATTTTAACGTTCCTTTAAAAATGATTTATTTTCGCGAATTCTAATGAATCTCTTGAAATATATTGTAATGTAAGCATCGTAGATCAAAATTAAAAGATTAACACAAAGAATTGTTAAACTTTAAGAGATACAATCAAGATTCAGCAATGCTCTCAATGCTCAACACATCTCAATTTTAACGGACAAATAGACTCTCCGACAAGGAAGAACATAATAGAGCGATCTTATGACGATGTCATATATCAATTTTTCAATATTTCCGTCCAAACACGTCGCTTACTTCCGCTTTTGAAAAAGATATCTCTATCACGTGTCTTCCTTCGAAAATTGTTTACAATATCGGATGTAACCCTTATAGTTATATCCTATAGCGCGCAGTACAAATCTCGTTCTAAAGAGATAGTGTAATAATCTTTTGTCGTCCCACGAAAAGCTCTGGTATGAAAGCGATGGATTGCTCTACATAGTAGCGGTACGTATGCAAAGCCATGTAGGTAGTCGTTTATCCTTTGAAGGAGTAGAATGTAAGTATAATCCAATCGTTTGTATGAAGTGAAATGTTTTAAACGAAGGAGAAACTAAAAAAATATATATATTTTTCGGAATTAATTAATTAATTGAGCGTTCTGAAGGTTCGGGAGTGTCCCTGGACACTCCTTCGGCAATCTATTTCCCAATGTAAACTCTATTTATATGTTACTGTGGTAAATTAATTAAATTGAATTCAGTGTTTTATTTACCTGTGTTACCTGGATTAATATTTTGTCTAAATGTGAGAAATTGATTAGCGTCCCTCCACTGCATTATTTTAATCGCGATAGCGATTATTTAATCATAGCTAATTTGGGTAACTATAGTTTTCTTAATATAATTTGATAATAAATTTCAAACGAATATTCTTATTTTTAAAAATTGCATGAAGCATGCCATGCAGGGACGCGACTGGAAGACTGAATCTATACATCTCTATGGCATTCAACACCACCAACAACTGTACAATGTTAAAATTTACTGACAAACAAGACCATTACTTGACGAACGATATTTAATTTCCTCTATTAATTTCCTTCTGCCTCGCATTTCCTCCCGTTCTCCTTCTACCTTTTCATTGCCTTTTCCTCGTACCAACCTTCTCTAGAGTTCCCCAATAGTAGCCATGTGCCGTAATGCGGAAATATTTTACAATTACATTTTTTTTTATTCAATTCATAATTTTGTTTGTTTTTTTTTCTCTCTTGTTTTCTTTCATTTCATTTATAATATATGTATTTAAATTCAGTTATCCTGTAATTGGGTATTCCGTTGGACAAATAAATGGTATTATTATTATTATTATTATTATTATTAATTTTCGAAATTATGCTGAAGATACAATATTCCACTACAAGTGAAGATTTAGGATGTGAAGAAAATGAAGACAAGTTATTTATTCATTCCAGCATGATCGTCGTTGGCTGGACTTAAAATAATCCGTGGCTCACTACATGTTCCGCTAGTGGCAGCTACGTTCGAAATTGTAACTTACAACATTACAGAAGTTAATCGACTTCGACTCATCACATCCCAGACTTTGTCCAAAACGAAGAAAGCATGTAAATCAATCAGCTGTTGGAATATTATGGCGACAACTCCTAAAGTTAATTTCGTCTTTACGATTGTGGCAGAAGACAACTTTCAGTTGCCAAAATAAAAAAAAAAACAGCTCATAGTGGACTCTAACACCATTTAACCTTAAATTAAACTATCGCTCAACGTTTGATAACGATTTTTAGGATTTTTTTTAAATAACTAACTTTAGCGTGGGCTTCCCGCTTACAGATAAATTCTCTTGTTTGCAATTCTTCCGTACGCAATGCCATTCTGGCGGCACAAAGCAGAACAAGAAATCCTCCCAATCAAATCGACGATCCGTTTTCTTAAAAGAGAACCAATTTTATTGAAATTTCCTCCTTCACATCGGCTCGCATCATCTGCAGGATCCTCGGCGTCTCTATCTAACCGTAAAATAAAGTAATTTTCGCAGAAATTCAATCGAAGAGAACCGAAGAGACGATCGCGCGATAGCTAAACGCTTCGGGTAGTGCGCGAGACGAAGACCGCCTCTCCTAAGTAAAGACGATCATTAATTATCCGCTAATGAATCTAAATTAATATCAGCGAAATGCTCGTCACCCCGCTGCCATCTAGCGACGTACCCAACATGTGAAGGGAGATGTGTCGAATGGGGGTGGGAGAGAACGTTTTGGGGAGAATTAATGTTCGTTACGCGTTGCGATATATGCGCCATGCTCTCGTATACATTCAATGAGGTGTGTGTGTGTATCTGGTGGCATTTATTACAATAGGACGAGTTGGGTTGCTCGGGTGGACATTGTGGAGAATTGGGGGTAGGGAAAACGTCGAAAATTCCATTACAATTCACTAACTTATTTCGTAACTATGCCCTGAGGCTACTCAATGGGTAGCAATCGAATCAGCAAATGGAAATGCCCATCGCGCGACCACGAATGCTATTAACGCTGCGGCAAGGGTTTTGCACTTTTATTTTGTCTATAGCTTTAAAGCCTATTGAGATATAATTGCCTGACTTTTTGCAATGAGTAAAGCAAGCCTTGGAAATTTATGTCAAAATTGACATACGTCGTAATGGAACGGTTTGATGGCCAACGACATATGTTTTGTCTTCGCAGTTTTTATGAATTAAATCATTCTTACACAGAGAAGAAATCGTTCTTGACTCAAACATATATGCATTCAGTCAACAAAATCCTAATTTTAAACGGTGGCAAAGATACATTTTCTTTAATTTAAAGAAATAATATTTTTGACATCGTTATTTGATTCAAGCATATGATCTCTTGAAACAAATAAATCTAATTTTTGTTGAACAAATCATATTATTTGTATAAAATTTTTATATATTTTAACTATACATATATGTAAACTTTTCTGATTATAATTATAAAAATTTTATGCAAATAATATCATTAATTTAATAAAAAATCGATATGTTCCCATGTTGGGAACGTTCGCCATTAAAAGGTTAGATAAATAATAATAATAATAATAATAATAATAATAATAATAGTAATAATAATATCGAAAGAAAAGGATATTTCAAACAAAACAGTTTTATGGGAGGGTGGCGATATTAGACCATGGAAACGAGTAGTGACATTGTACACATCTGTTCTGAACTTAATTTTATGGTGTGATAAGGCGGACACTTAAAGACAAGTATTTTATGGTAAAGTGTAAAGCACTGTAATTCTCTCCTACTCCCCATATTCGACCATCTGTTGTCCTTTTATTATAATTATATTATAATATATAATTTTATTATAATTTATGCGATATATGGTCAAATTTTCTAATGCCATGAATGTATCTGAGGCACGCATTTTGAGCTTTCTGAACAAGGTTGGTTGTGACACTATCTAAACATGGATGATATACTTCTGCGCAGTATGTAAAATGGGAGAGAACGCACGATTCACACAGTCTTTTCTTTCAGTTTTCATTAAGGCTCTTTCGATGAGAACAACGCTTTTTTAGTACGGAGTACAAAGATTGTACACATTTGCCTATGTGATCACGAAAGCGGAAAGTGTTATCAATTATTAGTTCCAAATTTTTTGCACTTGTAGACAGGGGTACTATAGTGTTGTTTGTATGAATTCGAACATGTCGTATGGAACTACAAACTTCATAATTTCCAAAGATTAAGACTTGCGATTTAGAGGAATTAATATGTAAAGAATATTTCGAGGAAAAATTATAGACATTTGCAAGATGAGTATTGATTCTCGAGACAGCCTTTATATATTCTGATGATTTAAATGAATAGTATAACTGGCAGTCGTCTGCGTAGAAATGAGCTCTTGTATAATGAAGATGTTTTATCATGACGAAGTATAGAGTGAGAAAAGAATCGGACTTAAAATTGGGCCCTGTGGCACTCCTTATAATACTGGCAACGGGGACTAAATTATACCATTCAACCTCACTGACTGCGATCTATGGATCTATTGTTAAAGAAATTTTGTTTAGATCCAAGTCCATAACAGGTGACACAGACTTTTGCCCCATATTTTCAAAAACACAGGGAAACTATAAAGGAATATGAGGTTAGATTAAAAATTGCAGGTTTAGCTAGTGTTAGGTTAAATAATGCTGAAGAATTGAGTCAGTCGGGATCTGCTGTATTGGAAGATCAGCTACTAATGCAGTTTTGCGTCAAACGCGAATATCAACGTTATATTCTCTATGCAAACGTAAGTACATTCAAGGAAGCAGTTGAAATTATAGTAAGAGAAGAAATGTATGAAAAGCTTTTGCGAACCTCGACAAGTCAGGAGATAATTAATAATTTAACCAGCCACACAACTAAGCCACCGTTTCCCAAAATTCATCCAATGAGGGGCGGAATGAAAGATAGAATAATGGACACAAGCCATTTGATCAGAAGAAAAGAGAAATCCAGGAAGATCTCAAATAAAATGTTATATTTGCGGAAAAGCCGGATACATTCCAAGGTACTGTCAAGAAACTCATGAAATCAAACGTTTTAGATGTTTTCAAAGCGGGCACATGGCAAGAAGTTGCAGAAGTAGGATCCAAGAAGAGCTTTAAATGGGAATGCAACACTGGCAGCACCCCACCCCAAGTCACCAGTAAGTGAAGCGTCACAATATTTCGAGAAAATACCTGCCGTAAATGGGATCAACGCAGCAATGTTACAGCAGCCGCGTATCTCGCGTTACAGCTGAGAGGCCAATGTCAACTTTATGCGGATCTATCTACTACTTATAGCCAAATTCACAGATCTCCTACTGCGTAATAATAAAATTACTAACTCTAATGATAAATTTATTTTAATATCTAATATTAAATTTACTACATCTAAAACTTAAACTTACTCTCCGAACTAATCATCGACTGCTTTCTCTTTTTCAAAATCGAAATCCCTTTTTGAATCAAAATACAATTTCTCTTATAAAAAGAGAACAAGAAGAATATACTGAATTTGAAATAAATTGTTTTAGGAATCGATTTAACATGTCGCTAACACCAACCCATTTTCTGGCCAATTTATTGTACCTTCATTTTAGAGGTCAGAAATTACATGAAAAACAAGTGGATAAGGCGTTTGAATATGCAGCCTCATATTATCCAGAAACCATGAAATCTATAATAAGTTCCAAGCGCAAACGTCCCCTTTCAGAGAATATTTACTTCCAGTTGAGAATATAAAAAATGTTTCCATTTTCATAGTAGCGTGCTCTTCAAAATCAAGGAGCTGTAAACAATTCTCTGTTTGAGTTATGTTGTAGTTCCATCTTTCACGAAAGTATTTGGACTAAAATTTCACTTGCGATGAGTTATCTTTACGAGAAGCTTAATAACAATGCGTTGTGCAGCCGAATCTGGCACCTCCTTTTAACTCAACGTGAAAGAAATTAACTGCGTAAAGCTGCTCTCGCGATGGCGCCGTGGTGGTAGGTGTTTCGTCACACGATCATTGAAAGTTTTACCATTCTTATAGACCTTTACTACTCACAAGAAGAAAAAATCGGTTTATATTTGATCCAACCTCGTATTAATAACTCAGCCCTTTCTTCACTGTTACCTAACCAGCTGCTAATGGCCTGTTGAGGGCGCTACAAGTTTTTTGCAACGATAACCTTGAACATTCTGAAAGGTTTTCACGTAAAATATCCTGTGAATAACATTCAGCAACACCAGAATCATTTTACCATATTCTCTCATAATATACAAACTGACACGAGAAAAATTAATTAAACAAAATACGACCATCAACTACTTAAACCTCATTCGGATGCAATCTCATTAGTTTACAACACTAATTTTTCTCCATTAACTGTGTTAGATCGTCGCTCAACTTCCTAATGCCTCTTCCCAGAACGTCTCGTGTCAATATTACAGAGCGGCGAAAACGAAGCAACGGCGTGAAAACCCGGAAACACCCCAAAGTTGCAAAATCAATACCGAAGCCGTGAATGGTTTCGAATCCCGAAAGTTATAAGCTGTAACCCTTGATGTTGTTCCTATACAGTCTGCGGTATTTCATATTACAGTTAATTTTACAATGAACGGAGAACGTTGGAGCTGCGAAAATTGGGGAGGAGAGAGGGAAGAGGAAAAGCGTAGAGAGATGAGGGCTTATCGTGCTACGACGCATTACGAAATTACCAACTATGGACGATATAATAGTGTCATTGTCTGATGTTTTATCGCGCCTCTGATAGATACGGCGATTCTCTCGCTATAAGTGCGCTTTGATGAATTTACATTATGTAAAATAGGTACTTTCCGAAGTCCTTTCCGTTTGCCTTGTTTCTTCTTATTCTTGGGATATTCGAAGTAATTTTCAATATAGAAAAAGCTGTTTAATAATACTTGTGTTATTACTTCATTGAACTTAACCAATATATCAAAATTGAAAGAAAAACAGCTGCGTCTTGTTGAAGCTACATACATGTTACCGTTACTTTGATAAATGAGGGTAGTATGCATAACACCAAGCGCTTCTGATTAATGTGATAAATATTTCATATTTTAAAGAATTAGTCACATTAACGTGTTATTCCCCAGTGGAACAAACCTGAGGATTATCAACGATTGAAGCGGTACGACATTATAAAGTTGGGTGATGGTGAAAAATTAATATACCCGGTGACGAGTCATCGTCAGCCCGTTATTATGTGCATACAGGGCAGACCTTCAACATAATTCACGAGACACACTTAGCGATTGGACATGGATTAAGAACAAGAATTTTTAAGCAATTTTTGCATTTATGCAATTTTTAAGCAGCAAGACTGAGTCTTGCTGCTGATGATGATAGCTTGGCTATCGAAACGTGCGTCTAGTACGAATTAAGTGTTGTGGTAAGGGTTTTAGTGAACTGTTTCAGGTAAAAATGTAGTTGACATTATGTGCAACCTGTGAAAAGAAATCAAAAGTGGAAAAAAAGGACTAGTATCGCGTCCCATGATTTTTAAGGAGATGAACTCAAGATGTCAAGTTGATTTAATTGACATGCAGAGTCAGCCTGACTATGACTACAAATTCGTCCTCCTTTACCAAGAACATGTTACAAAACTTGCACAGTTGCGGCCTTTGAAAAGTAAAAGAGCAAAGGAAGTTGCACATAACCTGCTTGATATTTCCATAATTTTGGGCGCTCCTAGCATACTGCAAAGCGATAATGGCCGTGAATTCTAAAATCACATCATTCAAGAAGTATGCGGAATGTGGAGTGAATTGAAGATAGTTCATGGAAAGCCGAGACATAGCCAGTCGCAAGGTTCTGTGAAGCGAGCAAATCAGGACATTGAAAACATGCATTGAAGAATGCATGAAGAATAGAGCCCATCGTGAAGGCTTAAATTACAAGCCATTGGAGGCTATGTTTGGGGTTCCAGCAAAAGTCGGTCTTACAACATCATCACTGATGTCATCAGGAACCTGGAATCTGAAGAAGATCTGGAAACTTTAATCGACTCTTCTTCAGGTGCTTTAGTACAAGATGAATATGGATAAACAGAGAATGGTGGCGAAGAGGATGGGGAAGTAATAGAGAATGGTGGCGAAGAAGATGGGGAGTAATAGATAATGGTGAAAAGGAAGATGGACAAGCAGGGGACGGAGATAGTGCTGTAGAGGACAATTCGGGGGAAAATATGATTTCAGGCAAAATCAACATTATTAAAAAGAAGAGGGAAAATGCCATAAGTGCATTGCAGTATCAGGCAAAAAAGATGGCTAATAGGCTAATATCTGAATCGAAGTTTCCAAGAAGCAAGATTGGAGATACTGTAAAAATACGGGGTCCTGATGTCGATAGTGGTAGAAGTGACTCCAGGAACATTCTGCAGATGGATGCTGATGGCAAGATGTATGAGATTGTCACTAAGGAAGGACGATTGATTCAAAAGTATTCTAGAAACCAGTTTGCCATTTGTAAGAAGAATTTCATTTCACAAGAGGAAGTTCCAGACGTAATTGTGACTCTTAGTGAGCGTGCCAGGAAATCTTCAATCGCAGGAGGTCAAGGTTTCAAGAGATGTAACTGCAAGGGAAAATGTCTTTCAGGAAAATGTAGCTGCAAGAAGTAAGGGTTACTGCGTAATTCGAAATGCCATGACAGTGTGCCATGTTCTAACAAGTAGAAGGTTGTCTGTTTACAAATGGTAAGAATAAAACATTTTCTCATTAAATAAAACATTGTCCCAAAACGCATAACATTTTCCACTTTTATAGAGCACGCTTTTTCAATTTTTATGCAACTAGATCGCATTAGAACATACAAAATCTATTAAAATACGCCGTATGGTGATTGCTTAAGCGATTTGGACGTAGCAAGCTAATTACGAAAAACAGTCAATTAGTCCGCGAATTACACCCCTTGCTTCGTTTAGTAGCGGGACCGTGAAATATTTACTAGTAAAAGTTTCGAAGATTTAAGCTTTTCGCTCATATAAAATGCAGTAGGTTAAATTCTTCTGATGGAAAGTTGAATGGCGTTCTGTAATACGAGAACGATGGTAATCTGCTCCTTCCCACGGATGTTGTTTTGCTCTTATTGTCTAACGGACTTCGCAAAGTGGAAAGGAATAACTTTCTTAAAAACGCGCGTTTTATTGGAAGTCAGGAAGGAAGTTTTCTACCGATGAACGACGATGATAATAATATGATTTGGACGTCTTCATTACAAATAATATTTCTCATTTTTACGCATGATAATATATAATATAATAAGAACGAATATTGATAAATTCATCGATTAAAAATAATTTGGAAAAAAACTAAATTTGTATCGTGTGCAGTGGAAACTGAACATCCTGTGTACTTGCTCATAATTTTATATTATGTAAAACTCGTTTTCGAATCATTTTCATTTCAAAGGTTTTTCTTGAAATTGCACTAGATAGATACTCTGTGTAATGCATTATGCACAGATAATAAGTAGTTAAATATTTTTATGCCAAAGGCATTTGCTCGAAAATCTCGTAAACATTCTTTACGCTTTCATTTATATTATATTTCCCTGTATGATCACATTACGCAAGGATAATGATGACGAAGACAAGCGAATTACGTCCATGTTTCCTCCACCAGCAGGTTCATAAAAGCACTTATAGTTTGCTCGCGTTGAGAGAGGTTGGGAGCCGGACAGGGGGGATATATATGCGGACTTTTATTTACGTCGTAAGAGGATTAAACCAATGCGAGCAACACAACCGGCAAACCGTAATAATAATCAGCAAATCCGTTCTGTTAGTGAGCTTTTGTCGTTGCCGTTGTTGCTGTTATCGTCGTCGGTTCCCAAGCCCGATACGATGCGCTTTTTATGGTCGAACAAGACGGACATGTTGCCATGGTTTTGAAATAAGGAAAAAACGCGAGAAAAAGGGGGGAAGTGAAATATGTTTGTTGTGAGCGCGCTGCTTGCCTTGGAAGAAAAATGGCGGTTTTCTCGTCGGAAAGGTTTGAATAAAAGAAATCGATAAGTGGGACGATATGTTCAGAATGTCGTTGCTTAATGTTGTCAAGCAATTTTTGAATGGTAAACGCACGAGGATAATGCAATTTCGTAAATTTATTTCTCGACATAATCTCCTTGTAGCTCTATCGCTTGCAAGGAGACACAGCTAAGTGCATCTCACCGATTTAAATGAAACTTTGTGGATTTATAGACCGATCTAGTGTAAGAACAACGGTAACTATCTTAGCTGTCCAATCGCCCACTGGAGGAGTGTAAAGCACCCCAAGCTCAACACTGCCCTTCCCTCAGAAACTATCACAGATTAAAAAAAAAGTTAAGACAAGATTTAAACTGTTTTACATGCTCTTAACGATGACGTAAATGTTTTCTCTATAACAAATATTTATTTAGGGAAACAACCCTCCACCCCCATATTTTTTGCAAATCTCAAAATTTTTATTCGGCACAGAAATATAGAAGCTACGTAGAATTTACGAAAATGTGAAATGGTTAATTTCACATTTTCCGCTATCCCCTCCCCGCTCTCAAGCGGGAGGGTTAGCAGCAGTCGATGGCTCAAGGTTACCGATGTGGTTAGTTACGAGGTAGACTGCCTTATGTGCGGACGATCTTAGTAAGAATTTCTAGAGTATTTACTTTTCTTTTCTTTCATTTCATCAGAATCTGTTTTTATTTTCGTCGTTAGAACTTCTTATTAATTTCGTCTAAGCTTCGTAGCAAAAACAAAATAAGTATGCGAAACTCTCATTTCCAAGCAACTTTGACTTCAAATTATTACGTGCGTTCTTCGCAATGTAGGTCTACATCCCAACATTGTGCGACGACAGAGCGAGAAGGGGATACCGATATAGCTAATTTCTCATTTTCCTAATCGGTATATATATTACATCTACCACGAAATATTCTTAATTGTGTGTAAAAATTCATAACTGATGTGCTATATTTACAGTAATGAAAAAAACACACAAGTTGTCATCAAATGATTTTATTAATAAAATGTGAATATAGAATTTACTGACAACTGTTTAAAAAATAAATTAAGAAATACATTATGTTACGTATTGCATATACTTAGTAAGAATGATCCGTGTAGAAACGTTGATAACGAAGGAATCGCCTTACACCATGCACAACGAATAAGCGCAGGCTTACCGCAAATACCTCATTGTTGTGTATTTTGTGCATCTTTCGAGAAGCAGAATTTTATAGGATCTTTAAAATGTGGAAGCCGTTCGGCGATGTATCCATTTCTATGCCATGCGTAATTAAATAGATTTAAGAACCTGGGCGACGACAATTGATTATTCGTTGAAGATTGTAACTGAAGAAATTTCCGGAAAGATTATACAGAAGTACTACACCTAGATCATAAACAACACATTAATTATAAGGTTAGTGTAATTTTAAGTTATATATTTATTATCTTTCAAAATTCTAAAAAGAGAAATTATTTCAGTTTGTTATTTAGGAAAGTAAAGTAATAATTTCCGTTAATAATATTAACAATAAATATTCTTACACAAGATACTTTTTCAAAATTTAAAGTTAAATGTGCATTTTGTTACGTTTTCTTTTGAAGCACAGTGTATGTGCGCACTCATCTTGCTGAGATCGCACAAGTTGCCGTCTCATTTTGGAAATTTTACATTTTAATTTTCTCTTAACCTATGTGACAAGCTCTTTAAATTTCAATCACACTGTATAGTTCCGCTTACCTTAATTTGTTAAATCTTTTGTCTATGTTTTCCTTTAAAATGTATCGGTTTAACCTTCTTTCCCAGCCTCAATTAGGTTTTGACATTTTAGTTTATTACGATTCTCATGTATGCTCCAAGGAAAATCTCCGACAACAGACTTTATTTGCTTGTGGCATTTCCTTTTAGTTATTTATCCTTTTGTTATTCTTTCTGCTACTTTGGGTATCGCATACTTCATTCGTATTAATGTCCATTTTCTTACAGCTAAAACTTACAGTTAAAATTTGTCATTTACTTTTCCTGAGGGTCTATACTTTCCTTTCTTCTTGTCTTAGTAACCCTTTGCGTCTTTCCTGGATTATTATTTGCTACTTCAATTGGAAGTGTTTCTGTTTAAAACCGTTTACATCGAGTAAGGGGTTATGCGTCGATCAACTGATTTGGTTATGTTGCACGAAATTAACAGATATTAAATCCGCTGTGTAAATTCGTCGGATGACGTGTTCATTGACATTGCGGGCATGTAGGGTTCTGTTGTTTTTGATCATTTTACTGCTACCGACTCTTTTGTTATGCTCGATTTTTCTTTAATTGTTGATCTATATTCATTCAATCTTGATTACGTATTGTTCCATTTTAAATTCTCAGTTTAGTATCTTCCGTTAACACAGCTTAAAGTGTTCGATGCATGTAATTCTATGACGTATTTCTGAGTTAGGGAAGGTTATTTCCCACTGTATTTCTAGCCTCTTGGTCGTTGAATTTCATCACTTGTGGCCACATTGTTGAGACGTTCGTATACGGTAGTGTTTTCTATTTTGTAATATTTGGAATTAATCACGTTGAGTGGATATTTTGGAAACCTACCTGTATTTTCCGTTGCCTTCATTTGGTCTCGATTATTGGATTGGAAATATTTGAGTGGATGTCTACGGATTGCTGCTAGGTAGGACTTGGATGCAACATCCATCTTTGATTTTCCACGTGGGGTCAAGATTTTAATTCGTCCCCATCTTATTAATCGTTTTCCCCGTTTTAACAGTTAGCTTTTAATTTGTTTATATTTCACATGGTAATGTTGGGATTTCGTTTATTTCTTTCTAGGAGTTCTATTCTTGGGTACACTGTTTTGGTACCTCGTTTTGGGAATTTTGGATATACCTGATTTTTGACCTAACATTTTTGGATTGTTACCTTTTTTTGGAACCACCTATCTCGGATTTACGTGCGGCCTTACCTTTTTGACCTTGCTTTTCTGGAATTAATAATTCTTTCGAGCTGAAGAGAATTTAGGAGCAGGCACCGCTACCTTTGATCAGTCAGCACCTTTCGTGGAAATAATTTAGTAGTTTATTTAATTCAAATCTGTTCATATCGTTCTTACATTTCATAGTTTAATAGCTTAATCGATTCTTTTTTTGGGTGCTTTACTCCCCGCCAGTGGGCGATTGGGAACTAAGATAGTTACCGTTGTTCTTACACTAGATCGGTCTATAAACCCACAACACGTTGTGGCTCTTCTTGAGTTTTGTTTATCTAAATTAAAGTAGCACATCGGCAAAGTAATAACTGTTTGGCTTCCCTGTACGCAATAAGTTATTTTTTTCTTTCTCAGACTTTCATGGAAGTACCAAAGAACGCTTTTTCCACGTTATTTGAAAATATTATAGACGCTTGTTAGTTTAGAAGTTAAAAAATCCGTCGAAACAAGCTATATATTCCGTCGTGCACGTTAAATGTCAATCGATTACGTAATGTTTTGTAATAAGTTACCTGTCATCCGCAGAAGAGAATCCATCAAAGATATGCAAACATTATGCGTTTGTCAATAGCAGCAATGGCAACATCCGTATCTGTTTCAACGGTGCTCAATGTGCCGGATAAAAATTGATTATGCTTTATTTTCCTTTCCTTTTAAAAGGGACGTGTTTTCAAATTATTAGGTAAGAGGAATTACTTCTGAGAATTATGGGGAACAAAACAAGTTAAAATAAGATAAAATAATAACGAGCACAAGGAACAAAAGTTGCAGGTTATAATAGCAATAAATAACAAGAATAATTTACGCTTTTAGAATTGAGATTTGACAGTTTAGCAATTGTTATGATTAGAGCAACGCAAACTGCGCTGAAACCCAGTGGCGAACGCATAAAAGTTTACACGAAATAAACACGGCCGGGACAAGTCGGTATAAGCGTCAGTATAACTGCGACTCGAAAGCCGATCTGTTGTGTATGCATCTACGCTGTCGTATACTATATCGTAGTTCTACGTTTGTTTTGAAAATGTTTCCTATGTCGCGAAAACGACCAAAGTTGGACACAATAAGAGAATTTATTGCAGAAATGCCTGATTTAAAGTGTGATGGCGCTAAAATTCAATGTGTAGTGTGTAAAATAGATTTAACGTGTTGGTCGAAAAGTGATTGTCTACGGCACGTAAATAGTGCAGGGCACGTTTCAAAAAAAAATTCCACACGAGATTATGACAGATTTAAATTTAATTTATGTGTTACCTTTATTGCATGTAATTTACCATTTCATTTACTAAGGAAGAAAGCATACGTCTCGTTTTGGAATGAATATTCGGAATTACCAAGTGAGAGAACATTACAGAGAGTTGCGCCGTCTGCTCGTGAGCATGTCGAGAAAAGAATTAAATCGGAGTTGCAAGATAAAAAACTGTGGTTATGTGTGGACGAAACAACAGATCGTAAAAAACATTCTGTGGTTAATGTAATGGTACGCACAATGGAACCACATCGACCCCCACCCTCAATTTTACTAGCTTCCAGACGAATACAACAATGCACTGCCGAAGTAATTTCAATGTTGGTGTTAAATACATTGGAAAAGTTTGAACTTTCAACAAATCAACTGTTGATGTTTATGAATGATGGTGCCGCAAACATGCTTGCTGTAGGTTGATCTCTTAAAAAACATTGTGCTAACTTGTTGCATATTACATGTAAAATTCATACTCTCAGTCTCGTAGCAGATAGTATCAGAAAATGTTATCCCGAGGTAGACGCTCTAATAGCACATACAAAAGCTGTGTTTGTAAAATCCCCAAAACGTATTCGGGAATTTCATAGACTATGCCCCGGTATTCCTGAACCACCACAACCTATTCTTACTCGTTGGGGAACATGGTTAGAAACTGCATTTTATTATCTTCAGTATTTTGAGAATATAAAGAACGTGATTTTAGAATTCGACCCAAAGGAAATTTCAGGATAGTCAAGTTAAAACTGATTTAGAAATTATTCAGAACAATTACGTGGGACTAGCGGATGCGATAGAAAAACTACAAAATTGTTCGGTGTCGTTAGTGGAATCTTTGCAAATAGGCAACATGTTCACGCACAGCTATGCGCGATAGAAGACGCAAAAAATGTTTCTGTTCTAGAAAAATTTGAAAGTGTTTTTGAGAAAAATTCTGATTTTGGCACATTAAGACAAATTTGTGAAGGTGCGTCAACAGAACCGTTAAGTTATTTGAAAGATTATTTTACTTACGCAAATATAACGTCACTAGATGTAGAACGTTCGTTTTCGGCATACAAAAACACTTTTTCTTCACGCCGCACTCACTTTGCCGAAACAACTTTGGAAACATATCTAATGTTACAAATATTAAATACACATTATCCACTTTGTGATTTCACGGAGGACTCTTAAAACGGTAAGTGTTTGAGCACGTATCACATTTAATTTATTTTGTGTAAACTTTTATGCGTCCGCCACTGACTTTCAGCGCAGTTGCGTTGCTCTAGTTATGATCACATTGCTTAGCAGCGAGCTCTTTACATTAATCTGGCGCCACAAAAAACAATTTGGCGCAACTTTGCATAACAACAAAAACAGATTACCAAAACCTTTATTGCTGCATATTGTCATATTTCAGTTTTATTTAAGTTAAAGTATAACATATGTGGTATAGTTGGATTCGCCTTTCGATTGCTTTTCGAAAAACGTAAACATATATCAGATGTTCTATTCAAAATAGGAAAGTTGACGTCACTTCCGGTGACAGCGGAAATGCAATTGAACTGCCGATAGCGGAAAAAGATAGTTCATAAAAAGTATAAATCAATCTAATTTTTCTAAAAACGCTAACTTCTATCGTTCAAAAGTTAATTTGGCGGGGGAATACTTTAGGACCTCGCTGTATTTTAGGTATTAGCGAGTGATATCTGAGTATCCCCAATCACCAGGCACGTGATAGTATTTCAGACTTCAGTGCCACAACAATATTCCATTTGAAACGTCAGTAGAATTGATAAAATTGACATCAGTATCGACTATCACTTGCAAATAATGCGAAATAGAAAGCATTTATTGTGAATAGTTGCCAAAAGTGGAAAAACAATCGAAAATACGAGTACAATGAAATCTTGATGCAACATATGATACGCCCCCCCATTAAAACTCTAGCCCCCATATCTATTATTTACGCGCCGTGTTGTATATATGTAGTACCTAATACCGCAAACGAGCTGAATCTGTTTTTCGAAATAAAGCGGCGGGAATTTTCGGAAAACGCGATGTTCTGTTTACCCGAAAGCTCCTAGAATATTCATCGGTTCCGGGCAATCCCTTTAACAATATTAGGTTCGCTCCGGTCCTCTGTTGCTAGAGCTACGATCTGTTTACCGATCACGCCCCTCTTCTCGCGCGGCGTTCCATCAAGTCATGATGTTTTTCGTTTAAAATTGGAAATAAAACAGTGCCGTCGCCCTTGCCGCCACCACGCCGAACTATATAGAACGAAATTAATTAATCCGGTCTTATTCAAATTGGCCGGGTGGAATTTTAATCAAATAGCATTGTCTAACGTAGGTACTTGAATAATAACGTGAAAAAGAGAAAATCAGGAACACCATTGATATTATTAGGTTCAATATAAAGGTTACACAACAATAAAATGTCTAAAATAATGTGTTGGTAATATATAATAACATTAACAATGAACTTCCACTAATTCAATTGATTTTAATCCGTGTTATTTTATAATTCAGAAGATTTAAATAATTTAAATTTTTAGTAGAAGTTATACTGCCACCTCCACCAAAATAGGTTTGGAAATTATTATTATTATTAAATATTCCATCGTGACTCAAGTGTGAGTATTTAGTTAATGAAGGGAAATAAAAAGCAGGTCCAATTTTCTCACAAATTCTATCAACTATCAGGCTTTTTCTTTTTATTTGACCGGTTTCGTGTTCAAAAATACATCATCAGGCCAGCTACGAGGACCACCATGAAAGAAAACAAGCAAATATACATAAGTGACCAGAAAATTGTAAAGATAATTGTAAAATTGCACCATAGTGACATGTCAACCAATTAAAATACGTTATGTAGTATAGTAAACTATTCTAACATATAACAAAAGAAAAAATTAATTTTTTATATTTTAAAAAAGTGAAATTGTCTCCTCCTAGATGTGACCTTATAGAATGAACATATTGATTTAAGGAAAAAATTTTTATACTTACAATTCATTAATCAGTGGGAGGAAATCAAAGTTTAAAAAAGAAAATCTACTGCAATTGTACAAGTTGACATGTAGTGCATAGTTGTTGCAAATAGCAACTATTTAAAACTTAAGACTTGCAACGAAACACATTAAGACTTAAAAATTGTACAATGGACGTATACAAAATACTTTAAAATGTCTTACTGAATAAATAAATGTATGACAAGATAACACTGGTTTTCTTATATTATAAGAATATAATTTTACAATAAATTGGCAAATTGGGGAGACATCTGTAGTATGATAGACGAAACAAAAGCACAAAACGTCAAAAGAACCGTCTGAGTCTGATAGTTAATAGAATTTGTGAGAAAATTGGACCTGCTTTTTATTTCCCTTCATTATTATTATTATTAATGCAAAAGTATATCTCGTTTCTTAGCCGTTTTTGTTTAATAATTTAAAAACCTTTTTTTCCCTTGATTTTAGCGGCTTAATTGCTAAATATATTATTGTTTGTGTTGATTAAAACTTAACATTTTACGTTTCGATAAATTTTATTGTCTTCTTCAGAATGTATATGTCCAAAACTCTAGCAAGTCAAGTAATTCGTTTTTAGTAATACGGTTCTTTGTTCGCTTTTTTGTTTGTTTTTTTAACTCATAATAGAACATTGTCAACAAACACAACACTTTTACAATATTTTTGTTCTGTTTATCAAATAAAAACATTAAAACTTTTTTACGTTACAATCTTTTGGTTATTTAAGCTTATTTTTAAAATGATTATTGTAGCCATCTTTCTTGGCTGACGAAAAGGCAAATGCGAATACTCTGATTCCAGCAAAGGGGCACACATTCAGAATTTTTTTTTGTATACGTGTAAAAAAATGTTTTATAAAATATTTTACTACCGTCAAATATTCTCAAGGCCAAAAATCGAATGTAATAAAATGAATAGTTCGAGTAATTAATCATTATAAAATAGGACATACATTTTTTTTAATGTAATTCTTATGTTGATAAACTGTAATTTGCCACTAGGCTTACTCGATAAACAACCGTTTAAGGACTTTTGGGACAAATACAATCCCGAGTTGCGGTTGCCAACGGAGAAAACGGCACGTAAGCATGTTGCATTTGTACGCGATGACGTGGAAAAGAAAATGAAACGCATATTGAAAAAACAGTTTCTTTGGTTATGTGTTGACGAGCCAACAGACTGTAAAAAAATTCAATTGTAAATATTATGATACGCATACTAGACCCTAGTAAACCTACATTACCACTGTTACTAGCTAGCCGGAGACTACAAGACTGTACTTCTGCAGCAATTACGAAGGTTGTACTTAGTACGTTGGAAAAATTTCAAATTTCAAAAGATAAAGTGTTGATGTTTATGAGCGATGGCGCAGCGATAATGCGTTCGGTAAGCTGTTCTCTTCTTGAACATGGTTGCAAGTGTTTACATGTTACGTGTAAAGTGCATGCTTTACATCTTGTGGCAGAAACCAGTCGACAATGCTCTCCCGAGGTAGATGCATTAATAGCAAACACAAAAAAAGTATTTTTCAAATCTCCCAAACGCCTACGATCATTTCACACAGAGTGTCCTGGTATTCGTCAACCACCGGGGCCAATTCTTATACGTTGGGGAACATGGTTGCAGGCAGCTTTTTATTATGCTGAACATTTCAAAATAGTAAAAGCTGTTGTTGCACAATTCAATCCTGCTGAAGCTGCAGCTATTAAGGAGAGCCAGTCGAAATTTCAAGATATTTCCGTTGAAACAGATTTAAAAAATATTCGTAGCTACTATAAAGGATTAGCTGACGCAATAGACCAATTACAAAATAGATCGTTATCATTATTGGAGTCTCTGCAAATTATGGACGGAGTGCATACACAGCTACTGACTATACATGACGCAAAATATAATCGCGTTTTAGAAAATTTCGTGAGTGTGCTACAGAAAGATCCCGATTTTAGCACACTAAAACAAATTTGTGATGGTGTATCGAATAATCTACTGACTAAGTACAAAGAGTATTTTAATCATGCATGTATAACATCGGTAGATGTTGAACGCTCTTTTTCAAAATATAAACTCATTTTCTCACCACATCGCTCACCGAGACAACTGTGGAAACACGTCTAATGGTGTCAACCTTTTGCCACTCTTATCCATGTGATGTTAATACTGGTAATGGTGCTTCTAGTTTTACTGTTCCGTAGCCAAGGCTGCTTAAAAGGGTGAGTGTTTCACTTTTCACATATTATAATTATGTATTAGTTCTGTTATTTTTTTTTCTATTTTCTTACTATTGTTTTTGCATACTAGACAGGTACGGCTATTGCACGGCTCCCTGTTACCGGACTCTAATTATTACCCCTTTTTTCACCAATATAAATCACTCACGCAGAATCGTCTTGGATCATAGAAATCATAGAAACAAAACCGGCAAAAATACGACACCACATCCAGTTCCAAAAAAGGGTATATATGCAAATCGATATAAGCTAATAAGAGTACACTATAGCTACTACACAGAATCTTATATTATGTCAATTTAGGTGGCATATAGTCAATTACATTTTGAATTTTTTGAGACATTGCTACTAATTTTTATCAACATAACTCAGCAATGAATATTATTGTTATATGAAATAGATTATCGCAAGATGAATGTGTGATATCCGTTTACATGTAAACAATAATCCTTTACATTATATAAACAACGGAATTTTTGTGTCAACAATGTAAAATGTTAGGTTAGGTGCAATAATCAATGACATTTGACAGCAAAAACTTGTTTGTGAAGCTATGTTAAACCAAATAAAAAATTATTGAGATGTGTAGACTAGAACAGCTAAGGAATTAGCCCCTTTGTAGTGACATGTAAAGTAACAAGATTGGCAGCACTTCTAGTTTATTTTCTTCTGTCTTTTTAATGTCGAATGTATTGTATTGAAATATCTTTCTCGGGTTTTTTTTTTCAAATTTTGTAAAATTTTCTAATTTTAATTTGAATAAACGATTCTTGTAGGTTCGGGGGTATTCCTAGATACCCTTACGGCAATTCTAGAATGAATTTCCAACTCAGTAAAATGAAATTAACGAATTTTAAGATTTGAAAAGTAACTAACTTTTAACTTTTGAACGATGCCAATGTATATAAACCCTCTGTTTATATACCCATCACAGGAAACTGCCTGTTCTGGAGATTTAACCTTTTTCTCTTCAAATAAAGACTTCGAATACACAAACGAACACTTATATTGGGATTGGAGTTAAGACACGCTTTGATTCAACCAAGGCCGAATAAAGATTGATGAAAAATTATGGCGTCGTTCATCTTTCTTTTAAATCGCGAAAGACCGGCTATTGTTTTATTTCACAGCCAATTTTGATAATTTAACCCAAATAGAAACTTTTTCGATGACTTTCGATCAAATGATATTATTTCTGGAAACAGCATACGAGAACGAATGCAGTGACTTAATCAGGAGGTTGTTTGTTGATGATTCTGTGATCCAAAATGTCACCAACAAGCTTTAAACGAGAAAATCCACTGCCAATTTACAGAAACCTTTCAGATAAAGATTTAATTGATGAAATATTATTTGTTGTGCCTTTCAATTTACGCTGTTGCTTATTCCAGACGATTTCTACACTAATTTGGACGAAATAAGTGAATAGAAAGATTAACAAACGAGTAGATTTGTCCATGCTACCCCACACTCGTCATTATCTGGACTTATAATTAAATTATAATGTCCTCGCTGCAAGGACGGTTGGCTGAGGGAGGATGGTAACGAAGAAATTAACAATTTTCCCCGCAAGAGAGATATTTAGTTACCAACGAGTGGCCAGCCTGACATTTAGTCAGTACCGAAGTAACAACTGAGAGAAGTTGTTGTCGTCGTAGATACAACGTTGAACATAACAGTATATATCAATACCTTCTTAACCCATTGCATGTAATAATAGGTTACAAATTTGTTTTTTATTTTCTCCTAATCCACATGCATTTATATATATTTGAAAAGTTTATTTGAATTTAAGCCAATTAGTTGCACTAGCTCCGTCCTTATTATTAAATTGTGGTGGTTTTAAATCCATTATTCAAAAATAACCTCAACCGCTTGGCGGAAACTTCAAGAAATCAACCTCGCTGGTTTAATTTAGTTTAATTTACTTTCTTCTCTTTTCTGACTGCGCCATGTAGTATCACTTGTCTACTCTGGTTTGTTATTATATTTATGATGCCGTTAATAACACAAGCAACTTCTTATTTTGTATCGTTTATTGCATCTATCTTTTTATAACATTACCTTTCACACAGTGCTGCCAATCTTGTTACTTTACATGTCACTACAGCCTTTATAAAGACTTTAGTTTAAAAGGTATCCACAATAGCAAAAAATGTTCTTTTTTAAGTTCCTTTTGTAGAATAATCTATTAATTTGTTTAATAATAATTTATTAGCTATTATTATATAATATTTTATAATATTTGTTGATATATGTGAAAGCAAATTCTTTTTAAATGTGAATTTGAACACATTTGACTGAAACATCACAAGTGCAAGTGATACGGGTTGCAACTAGCGTTGTGTCTGTGTCTCAATAGTTTTTGTTTAGTTTAATAAAGTATATATTTCACAAATCTATTTGTAAGTGCTATCAATTTAAGCTCACATCTTATTACATTATTGACAGAAAAATTCCAATTGTTTACCCGTTACTTGCAAAAGAAAGTACCGCAATGTAGAGCAATTTCAATATTTTTTGATGTAAAATTATCAAAATTCATCAAAAAATGCATTTATTATTTTCAGATCCTTAGAAAACTCTTTGAAAAGTTATGCAACACAAAAGAATTCTTTTAGTATTTGAATTGAATTTGAGGCGAATTCGAACGCAATATGTTAATAAAAAATAGTGTATAATCCTACTTATCCATAGTGTTTCACCAAGTTGAAATAGATTTTGTTATTTAGAATAATATAATATTCTTTTAGGGCTCTTTCTGTTTTTTCCTTATTTCAAACATCGTCTGAAGGTTTTTAGAACATTTCTTATGAATAATTTCCAAAATGTGTCATCTTCTTCTTATACACAGGCACCGTGTCCAAGTTCACCTTTACAAATGATGTTAGTAATTATGATATATGTATAATTAATTCTTCATGTCGTCGGTGAGCAAAAAAAAACAGTATATTGCCCAAAATTTTTTGTATTTGACTGCACATTTCACAAAACACGGATCGAAATAAAGTTTGTTTCGAATTTCCTTTTAATTATTTGGTTTTGCTTCTAAAACGTAACTAGGTATTTGCTAAGTAAGTGCAAAACATTAATTTCGAAAGAATTTTTGAGGTGGCACCAACGATATATTACTAATGGTTTATAAAAATAATCGTGGCAAAATAATTCATAATGGTATGGTGATAGTTTCTTTATGGGTATTATGGAATTGCTCAAAATTAACGAAATAATCAGGAAATTGTACAAACATTACTTACAGTAACAGAAACGTCCATTTACCACTGTTAGGTTAATGTTAGATTCATGTAGTAAAATATCGACACATATCGCTACGTGTGCGTGCTAAACTACTAAATTAGTGCCGCACGCAAAGATTCGAATTCGCTCCAAATTATGGTGTTAAGATTCTTGTTTACATGTGAACGCACATCATTGGTCATAAATGAGAAGCATTGAGTACCGTGGGTACTTAGCTTTGTACGCATAGTTGGGTGCGTTGTAGTTGAATGGTAATTGGATGTTAAGGTTACCTTGCAGTCTTCGCAGTGGTAGTTGATGGAATAGGTCTGGGTGCAGTCGTAGCGCGTAAGCACTTCGGCAAACTCGCAGGAGATGCGAGCCGCCAACGCGTCAACTTCAAGGAGCGCGTCCAGCCGCTCTCGACAGGCATCGCCGCCGTCGAAGACCATCTCGGGCAGGGCCGAGTCCACCGCGTGCTCGCAGCAGTGGCGCATCCGGAGTCCCTGCAGCGCGCGCCGCCTGCTCTCGGGACTCTCCTTACGGCCGCACACCTCCTCTTTGTGCGATTCTTTTAAGTAATAAAGGCACTGAGTAGTACTGTTGGCGGGGCAGGGCGGCGGACAGAGCGACCCGGGGCCCCACATGGTGGCGGAACACGCGCCCTGCAGGTCGGTCGCGCTGGCCGGTTGCAGGTCGCACGCCGACAACCAGGGGTTGATGATCTCGAGCGGCGGGGAAGTGGCGGCGAACGCCAGAGCGGCCATCAGGAGCAACGACAGGCCCGAGTGCGGGGCCCGGGGCATTCTGCGGGGCAGGGCGCGGTGGCGGCTCGGTAGTCGGCAGCTACGGGAGCCGGGAGCATCGCTGCGGGCGGCCGGAGTGCCCCCCCTCGCCGCGGCTCCGAACGCCCCCGGGGGCCGAGTGCCGGGGCCCGCTAGGCCGCCCGAGTGCGGGCCCCACGCAGCCCACGCTCATACTGCATGCCTTCGGCTGCCGGTGATGCCTTCGCACAACATCTCACATCATCATCACTGCATCGCACTGCACACCTTGTATACGCTATACGCTCCCGAGGCGTTGGGCCGCCATTTTGAGTGTGTGTTTCGCGGGGTGGTTGATGGCGGCGGTGGTGGTGGTGGTGGCGTTGGTGGTGGTGGTCACAGTCCTCCCCGCCCGGGCGCGCGCGAGCTCGTGCCGGCAATCTCTCTCGCTCGACACTGGCGCGGCGCGGCGCTGCTGACGCTCCGAACTACCCCACTACCACCACCACCGCCGCCGCCGCCGCACGACCACCTCCGATCACCACAGCGCCGCCGTCGACCTTGTCGCGCACGCGCACCACACAAGCGCACAATCGATACCGCACCGCTCCCCACCCGCCACCAACGGACACCTTCGCTTGCCGACACTGCTGCTGCTGCTGCTAGATACCGTTAACGTGCGCCACCACCACTACTACTACCGTCATATCCGTACTAACCCGTACCGACGCGACGACACACGCACACCACACAGTCACTCGCGCTCCCGCTGTTGTCGTTCGCAGCGCCATCCGCCGTCCGACTCTTCGTCAAACGAACGATCGACGCAACGGACATCTGCATCCTGAAACACGAAACGACTCCAATCGACAATTGATACTACGGCTTTGTATAGTCAGAGACATCTTTTACTACTCATTGATAATCTTTTTGGCAAAATTATCTTGTGGATATCACAAATTACTACAATATTTGACATTAATGAGATATTGTTGGTACGTTCCAAAATATGCTGTAGTTAAACACTCGCAAACTTCCACTTTCAATAACACTAATAACTGCTTCGTTCAGATTTTGTCATATATCATTCAGTTGGCTTTTTCAAGAATTTCCTGTAGTTTATTGATAAAACTCGAAAGAAATTACTGTTAAGTGAAATTGCCCTAGAAATATTGCTGTTTAACCATTCCGAAATCGATATCTGTTGAAATTTCGGAATGAGTTTGTTAAAATACGTAATTTTCCATGTGCCAATCATATACAAATTATCACCACATGCGAGACGAAATACTAAATAAATGTATTTTTGTTTGTTAAAAGTTGTTTTTTTTCCTCTGTAATAAAAAATTACCGATTATTTTCGTATTTCGCCTTTGAAGAAGGCTGCAGTTTTATCAATCTGCCTTTTATTATACGTTAACAAAATAACGTAAAACATTATTTTATTTTAATAATGACTCTACTACACCAATGTTTTAAAAGGTTGCTGCACCTTCTGTGGGAATGAATTTTAAAACTACCTTCTTTACTCGATCAAAATATTTGTTGTAGTAAAACGCAGCCTGCAACCATGTTCCCCAATGTGTAACAATCGGCTGTGGTGGTTCAGGTAAATCAGGACACCGTTTGTGAAATAGTCGGGTACGGTTCGGGGACATTAGAAACACTGCCTTTTGTACTAGCAATCAATGCATTTACTAGTGGAAAACATGTAGGAATCGTTTGTGCCGCAAGAGTTACAGTATGGATTTTACATGTTACATGTAAGAAGTTACCACTGTGTTCTTTAAGAGATCGGCCCAAAGAACGCATGTTTGCGGCACCATCACTCATAAACATTAAAAGTTGCTTAGTTGAAACTTCAAATTTGTTCAATGAGTTCAACGCGACCTTTAAAATCTCATCGGCAGTACAATTTATAACTCTTTTGGAAGCAAGTAAGAAGGAGGATGACGGTCGATGTGGTTCCATTGTACGTACCATTACATTAACCACAGAATGTTTTTGACGATCTGTTGTTTCGTCCAACCACAATTTTTTATCTTTCAATTCCGTTTTCATTCTTTTTTCTATATGTTCACGAGCAAATGGCACTACATATCGTATCGATGTCCGACTAGGTAATTTACAGTCCGCATATTTATTCCAGAAGGAGACAAATGCTTCTTTGTCTAGTAAACGAAACGATAGATTACATAAAATAAGAGTAACACATAAATCAAATGTCCATTTTTCTTGGTCTCGTATGCCACTTTTTGCAGAAGAATGCTGTTTGCTTTCGATGTGACGTTGACAATGGCTTCTGGACCAACACATTAAAGGGATTTTACAAACTAGACATTGAATTTTAGCGCCATCAAAAATTAAGTCCGGCATGTCCACTATAAAGTTTTTAAGTGTGTCTGCCATTGGTCGTTTTCGCGACGTACCTAACTGCGTTATTTTTAAAGCAAACATGAGCGTACAATTACGAAATAAGTTACGACAGCCTACATATACACAGAACTACTCGCATACAACATCGGTTTAGTACTGACGCTGTGAACGCGTGAAATAAATAATCGGCGACTCCGTATCACATATCTACTACACTGACTATTACCGCTGTTTGCCCAGACTAGTTATCAGTATCTATAAATTAAGGTAGTACATTCATTAAATACGAATTTTCTATTCTCAATGCAAAAACTTTCAGTTAACGTTGGTATGTCTGACGTTTAAGATTATTGAGTCTTACAATTTGCAAATATTCCTAATGAAATTTGTAATGATAACAAATATATTAATTTAATCTAAAATTAAACAATTATATTTTTAATACCAACAAAAACTAATCTTAGTCAAGCTTACTTTTGGTTAAATTCCGTTATAACTGCGCCATCTAGTTGCTAATAGTCTTTACTCATTCTGTTACTGCTAAAATATAAATTTTCCAGGGATTACTTCAGAGGTTTTTCCAAGTGACATCTACAGCTAGAAGACAAGAGCATTGATACGTGCTGTACTAGTTGATATCAAATAACACTTCAAGTGTACAGTTTTCGACATAAAATAGTAGGAATGAAACCATTCAAATGTTGGAATTGACTCCGCTTATATTGACGTAAAGAATTTAGTTTCCATACAAAACAAGAAGACATAACCTTTCTCAGCTTATTATGTAGATATTTTATATAAAATTATAAATAGAAAATACAATTTTTGCCTTTACAGAAAGTATGAACCTGCACTATAAGTGAAAATGAAAATGCCTCACTTCTGCACGAAAACCTAATGTAAGTATCATTGACAAATTTATGAGTGTATGTGAACTTGATTTGATATTGCAGAAGGGCGGACAGCATATTATCAATATAGTCGCGAAATATGAAATACCAGAAAAATTAATTTAATAAAACGTTAACTGACTTTCTACTATTAAATTTTCCAGTAATAACTCCCAATTTGAATACTTTATATAGTAGTGTCACTGTCAACTCCATATCTTTTGTTGGAAAATATAAAATTGCCATGTTGTCAAGTGTAAAATATACTTAGTTCAGTTACGTCTACGCCGCACTAATGGATAATAACATTAATATCATAGATAAAAGAGCTTGACAGATGGCCAATCTATATATATGGCACATTTTAATAATTTATTTAAAAGATGGCGCAATAATTTTTTTCAATTTCTTTTCTGATTTCACATATGTAGGTGGTATCTTCGGTATCAACGTTGTAGTCTGTGTACTGTGATTTTAAAGGTTGATTTGAGTGGATTATTAACTTAACCTTTAAAAGTAGTTGATTCACATATGATAATGCAGAAATCTAGAAATGCAGACATCTAAAACTGCAGAAATCTAGAAGTACAACACTAGCGTCCTTCTTACCAGTGCCTTGTATCCAAATTAAAGCGTTTTATTTCTAAAAATTGATGTGCAAATAATAGCATGGGATTGGCTATTTATAAGGCTCCCTTATCTGTGATCCAATTTACCTTCAAGAAACTATAGGATTAAAACATAGTTTTTGTTACGAAAGAAAGTTTATTATTCCCTAATACAGTAAATCCAACGCGGAATTCTCCACATTCTAACGATAACTGTAGGTTTTTGTATATAACTTTGTTATTCCACTAATATCATCCATACCAAGGGTTGGATTTGGTACGTAGCGACTGTAAGTTGGATACATTATAGCATCCAAGTCATTGGAATGTCTCAATCCTAAAGAATGTCCTATTTCATGAATAGCGACCTGCTTAAAGTTCGTACCACTTTCTTCGCCCGATGTCCATTCTTCGTCCTCATCGAAGTGTACATTACCTCCAAAGATCTAAAAAAGTACTCATTTAGAAAGAACGATACACAGGAAGAAAATTTTATACCGGTTGCCAACCAGGACTGATTTATTAGTCCCGCGGTCCCCGCGGTCGCCCATCTCAGATTTTTTTTCAAATTTTGTGAATAGATTCCACAACCGACTTAAGCTAATTCCCCAAATTCTTAGCTTCTGATATGCAATACGTGACCTGCAAGAGCCTCTTAAGTGATGACAGGTAAAATGTCGCAGATGCTCAGGGGCACGTTTTGCCATTTTTGTCAAGCTGTTATCCTGTAAGTAAGAGAGATATGTGCCTGAAAATTGATGTGCTTGCTTAGTAGTTATCAATGTCCTAAACTTCCAAATTTTAACAAAAACAGTCAACTAGTCCTCTTGCTTTTGGTCCTCAAACTTGGCTAAAAATTTGTTACGACAAAAAAAGTCATAATTTCTGGGAAGTCTGTATTCCAGTGAAATCGATGCAGAAGGCTCATCTTCAGTGCAACTAGTGAAAAAGTAGTTATCTTTAACTGTTTCAAATTTTAAGCTTCGTTGACAAGCAGTTTCTGAGATATTTGAAGATGAACATAACCCCAAAAAATTTTGATGCAAATTTAGCATATCTTTGAGCGTCTATATCTCAACTGGAAAACCCAAGAGCTTCTTGACTCAACAACCATTTAAAAGAGCTTGTTTTTCTCTAACACATACCCGGTTTCTGTGTTGGGGTCTTTTCTTATAACACTATAAAAAAACTTAAAACTTTTTCTCCGTCTTTGCCATCAGGCAATCCAGTAAGCCAATAAGATAATCTACTGAAAAATTTAAGGAACAATATTAAAATCCCTTCTTGCCACATGCACTCAAAGATAGGGGAAATATGCAGTTTCGACAATGTTGAAATCTCAACAGATGCTTTCTTTATGTGGTCGTGGTTCTTTTTAATACTTTTATAGCTTGCGCTAATCCATGGTGACTTTTTGTCACTACCATTTTAGAAATGGTATACCTATCGCCAAGGGGCCACGCCCGATAACCAGGCAAGTCTAGCCACGGGTAGGATACTTTCACCGAGGTTCTTAAACCTCAGGTTCGGTAGCTCAGCCTTAAGTGGGCAGCTTGGCAAAGGATCCCAATCCGTATTTGGTGGGCAGCTTAATCGAGGTTTCCCAAGCTTCAGGTTAGGCCAGAAGTTAGGATTTTTTTGGTCGCGACATATTTTCACCCAAGTTTGAAGACCAAAAGCAAGAGGAATAGTTGACTGTTTTTGTTAAAATTTGGAAGTTTGGGACACTGATAGCTACTAAGTAAGCACAGCAATTTCTAGGTAATTATCTCGCTTACTTACAGAATAACAGCTTGACAAAAATGGCAAAAAGTATCCGTGAGCATCTGCGACATTTTACCTGTCATTACTTAAGAGGCTCTTGCAGGTCATGTATTGCATATCAGGAGCTAAGAGTTTGGGGAATTACCTTTAGTCGGGTGTGGAACCTACTCACAAAATTTGAAAAAAACCTGAGATGGTCGAGCGTGGGGACTTGATCACTTGACATAGAATAATCTCTATATTTATAAAGTATTCTCTTCTCTGTTAGATACGTACGTAGCTTTTAAATCAGATTTGTATAAGACATGTATAATAACTATATTTACGGGATAGTAAGCGTGAGCCAAAACTTGACCAGGTCCATCGAAATCACCACCATCGTTATGATCACCGGAAAAGAATCCGAAGTCTATGTTGGCTGTTCCGCTAGTTACTGGCGTGAACGTTGTATTCAGATGTTGCGCCCAAACATTGAAGGACTCCTTAAGTTCTTTGTCAATAACGTCCCGTTTTAATTTCCTGGAATAGGCTATCACTTTGTATGTCATTTCTTTGGTTTTCCAGCGACTTCCTATGAAACAGATATAATTTATTGATAAAATGATATTCTGAGATATAATCTAAGAGTGAAGTGATGTATGTTATTAATTTTTTGTCTTAGGACAAGGAAAAACGGTGGATAATTCAGATAATTCCTTGAAACAGTCTAATAGAATACTTGAATATTGAACGGTGTCACACAAAAAGTGGCCATCTTATAGGACCATTCGTCTTTGCTTTAAAAATATATCAAATAACATCCACACGAACAATCACGTGACCCTTTGAACCGCCAAATTTCTAATTTTTCAGTCATTGAAATTAAACCAAATCTAATAAAAATATTTTTTCTACAAAAGTCACCATCCAAATGTATTTTTGTTACCAAATTGTTTTAGGTAGACATTTTTGATGTAAGGAAACTACCATTAACTTGATGCAAAGTTCATATACAGAAATAACTGTGAAACCTACTTTATTACAATTTTTTATGAAGTAGTTACACACATGAATGGAATTATAAGGAAATATTAATAAAAAGTAAATTAGAATTGCCAAAAAATTTACCTGTTTAAGAAAAAAATTCAAAAATTAAACTTGTACCAGAGTGTTGAAAATTGGAAAATTGAAAAAAGATCTTTTATTTTTTCCTTTCGCACTCTACAAACGATGTCACCATTTTGGCAAGTTCAGAAACCATCCCGGCATAGCAGTTTAAGAGCATTCAAGCAATGAATAAAGAAAATAGAATTAAAAATAAAGGAAAACAAGTTTCAAAGCATGGCTAAGATATTGAGGCCCGTAAAAAAATAAGTAAATAGTGACAAGAACATCAAAAGTCCAGTCAAAGTATCTAAGTCGTAAAAGTAAAGCAGCCCTTTACGAAACAATAATAAAGCTTACAGCAAGATAGGTACGACTGTAAAAAGTTGGTGCTTATCAAATCGGAGAAGAACCGAAGAATCGTGGATGCGAAAGACATACGGAGGCCAGTAAGAAGAGGGTGTGTGGTTGGGGAGAACAAACGTGGAACTCATTAACAGCTATGGATAACCAGCAAAAGCTCGCAAGGTGTATGCTGCAAGAATAAGAGGGTTAGAACATCTGGAAAGTATGGAAGAGGAAGGAACACAGAAAAACATGCTGAGCACCTTAATGGGAGAAACATGAAAAAGAAAGAAGACCAGGAAAAAAGTGGATTCAAGACGTCATAAAGAGCCTGGAGGAACTAGAAGCAAATCATGCAAAAGATCGAAGCAAATGAAAGAAGCTAAGGCTCTGGGTGAATAATCCCAGATATTAGATTCATTGATGTGAAAGACGTACGGAGGCAAGAAAGAAGAGGGTGTGTGGTTGCGGAGAACAAACGTGGAACTCGTTAAGAGCTATGGATGACCAGCAAAAACTCGCAGTGTGTATGCTGCAAGAATAAGAGGGTTAGAACATCTGGAAGGTATGGAAGAGGAAAGAACACAGAAAAACATGCTGAACACCTTAATGGGAGGAACACCTTAATGAGAGAAACACCTTAATGAGGGAAACATGAAAAAGAAAGAAGACCAGTAGCAAAGTGGATTCAGGACGTTATAAAGCGCTTGTATGAACTAGAAACAAATCATGCAAAAAATCGAAGCAAATGAAAGAAGCTAAGGCTCTGGATGAATAATCCCAGATATTAGATTCATGGATGTAGAAGACATACGGAGGCAAGAGAGAAGAGGGTGTATAGTTGCGGAGAACAAACGTGGAACTCATTAACAGCTATGGATGACCAGCAAAAACTCGCAAGGTGTATGCTGCAAGAATAAGAGTGTTAGAACATCTGGAAGCTATGGAAGAGGAAAGAATACAGAAAAACATGCTGAACACCTTAATGGGAGAAACACCTTAATGAGAGAAACATTAAAAAGAAAGAAGACCAGTAACAAAGTGGATTCAGGACGTTATAAAGCGCTTGTATGAACTAGAAACAAATCATGCAAAAGATCGAAGCAAATGAAAGAAGCTAAGGCTTTGGGTGAATAATCCCAGAAATTGGATTTACTTAAGTTCATCAAAGCGCTTTCACTACACATCAGTCGTTACAATTGCAATACATTCTTTACACACTTCTAAATACCTTGCACGGAATATCTTTTACGCCTGCGTTGATTCTGCGCAGGACCCATATCCGGCATACCGCATCTACGCATCTTCATAACTCTATCACTCGCCCGGTCCATTTTACCTGAAATCACCCCCGATCGCTTACAAATGAAGAAAAAGAATCGTCTTATTTGGTTTCAGCTTACCGGTTATTGGCAGTCCCATGAATTCCTGAAACTTTATCATGGACTCTCGAAATCTAGATTCGTCATGAGAGGGCATATAGCCGTACTTCTCTAAGTATGTCTAGAACAATAAAAATAGACTGTAGAATTTCGAAAATGGAATTTTGTTTGAATTTTCCTTACCATTGCTTGTTTCTTCGACATTGGTGCCGAACGCACGTAAGCTAAAAGAACTAAAATGATAACGCACCTCATTGCTGAAAGGCGTTCAAGTAACTGAATTATAGTAAGAAATTAATACGTTTATTAGCTTATGAACGATGATGTACACGGAAGCGGATTACTGGGAACCGCAATGTTACTAAATGTTTGTCTGTTTGTTTAATAATCTTTCAAAAAGCCATGTAGATTCCTTGGCGTTTGATATGAATTGATTAAAAGAAGGCGACATAGTTATGTAATCAAATTTAAACAAACAAGATGTACGTGTAGGGAAATATTGTTTATTTATTAGATAACAAATACATAACCACAATTTGCCGTCTTTTGCGCGTAATTTAGAAAACAAAATCCGCCATTTCATGGAAAATAACTGACGCGCCCAATTGATTTGATATCATTTTACGTTAATGTTTTGGCTAACCAGGAAGATTGTCAGTATTATCATACGACAATTTTTTTCATATTTATTTCATAAAAGTAATAATATGCACAAAATGATACTTTAAAAATCACACGGAACATACTACAGCAAACAAATAGTACTTCGGATTGGTTTTGTGCAATTAATCAATATATACAGGGTCACGATGAGCGTCGGTTTAAAGTATATGGGAAAGAGTAAAATAGAAATTTGAAAATTCACATACACAAATTATCCTTTAAAACATGCTCAATGAAAATATTTTCAACTGCCAGTATTTCTCTCTTATACCGGAAGTAGCATTCAATTTCCCTATTATAAATAGAACACTACCATTTTTATGTCAAATTTGGATTCTGTGTTAAATTTTAAAATTATTTTATGCAACTTATCCTATCCCTAGAATTCACATCACAAATTTTAAAACAACTTACAAATTGTAATGCGCCAAAAAAAATATGTTGCTTTCTGGTAATGTTCATGAATAGAGTTTGTTAAAAAGGTGGTACCGGATGGCAGTAGCGTAGCGGTAGCGGCATGGGTAGGGGTAATTTTCAACTCGTAGTCGATCTCGACAGTACTGCGAGAGAGTTCAAAGCGACAGTACGTTGCACGCCGCACGCCAAATAAATACGCGGAGATGGGACGCCCAAAGGGTGTAACGTTCCCTTCGAATGCGAATAAATATCTCAAGCATTTCCCTGGATTAGAATATAGAAGTCCGCATATTTATTGCAGAATATGCAATAGTGGATTGCTAAGTCGCGATAGGTTTGAATGTAGAAAACATTGTAAAAGTAAACGTCATGTATTGAATTTAAGAAACAGTATTCCATGCTGGCAATTTGTATATGATTTTATTTTTATGTTAAGTGTGTGCAACATTCCACAACATCTAGTATCTAATGAACACTTTCGTCTTTTTTGGGCTGAGTACCTTCCCTCATCGAAGCTGCCAACACCTATGCAATTACATTACAATTTGCCACGTGTGTAAGGTACAGTAAAGGAAAGTATAAAAGACGAATTGAGAAATAAGAAAATCTGCGTATGTGTGGATGAAACAACTGATGCTCAGAAACACAGCGTCATTCATGTTGTTGCGCGTCTTTTAAAACGTGATGGTCCACCGGCTTCATTGTTGTTATCCAGTAAAAGGATTCAGAAAACTAATGCAGAAACCGTTGTCAAGATAATAAAAGGTTCCCTGAGAGAATTTTGTATCACAGGGACCCAAGTCACAATGTTCGTTACTGATGGAGCCGCAACAATGCTGAGAGTTGGTAGGATGTTGAAAATATGCTTTCCGACTCTTCTTCACATAACATGCCTCATACACGCATGTCACCTCGTAGCAGAAACCATTCGAAAGAAGTATCCGATGGTGGATAAGTTAATAGCATCTACCAAAAAAGTGTTCATCAAATCTCCCAAACACATCCGTGTATTCAAACCATTGTGTTCGAAATTACCACCACCACCTCAGCCTGTAATAATGCGATGGGGAACAGGGCTCCAGACAGTATCTTACTATCAGAAATATTTTTCACCAGTAAAAAATGTCATCGTGAAACTTGATTCAAATGGTTCTGCAGCAGTTCGAGATAGTCAGCAACTTTTTTCCAATTCGGACGTTCAACAACAAATAGATGAAATTTCCATGAACTATTCTGAAGTTGTACAAGCTATTGAGCAATTAGAAAACAGTCACTTATCTGCACGAGACGCATTAAACCGTATAAACAATTTACAAGCCGCTCTAGAAAACTTGAAATCGGATCACTGCTCGTTGTTTCTCTTTGGTGCACACCAATATAGGAGCTGACATGCTTATGCTATTATAGCTAGCAGAAAATGACGCGATCGTGATTAAATTTCGCACACATGACCACAGAGGCGCCAGATCAACGCGTGCGTAAGCGGCCGCCACTACGATAACCTTCAAAGCTTGTTATACCTACTTTTCTGCGGTGCGTCACTGCCCGTACCACCTTTTTAAAAAACTCTAGTGATGATAGCTTGGCTATTGAAACGTATGTCCAATGCGAGTGAAGTAAGGGTTTTAGTGAACTATGTCCACTTTACAATTGATAATCAAGATTGCCAATATAAAATTATTTATGAACATAAATTTAAATCAGTTGTATTCCAGATGCACACAAGACACAATTATTCAATGTAGCAATAAACTTCGTATTCAACAGTTGAACCACCAAAAAGCCGTATGTCTTGGATAACGCCGTATAACTGCTCCCTCAGATTCCTCATGTTTATAATAAAGGGCATCTTTGAAAAAGAAGGTCTCTTCACTGTATTGACCGAAATAAAGCGCAGCATCTAAATCGCTGGGTATATTCTTGCCCCAGCGAGAGATAGGTTTAGGATAATCTGAAGTGACTTGAGGATCTTCATTTTCATCAAATCTCCAATAGTTGCTTCCTAAAATCAGGCAAAAAATGCAATTACTGCTTTTTAATAAAAGTCGATGTGTATAACTTTGGAAGTGAAATTTAAAGCTGGCGGTATTATTTTTTTTTTTAATTTTTAATGGTTGGTTCAATAAGCATTAAATAAATACCACAGAAATGAAGATTTTACTAAAGTTATAAGAAATTGAGTAAACAATTTCCATAACAACCGTGTTCAGGCATTAGAAAATTCGCATGTTATGAGAAGAACCGATTTTCAGCACAAATTTTCAATTGATGTTTGGCATGGTTTACTAAATCACATGCTTATTTGGCCATACTTTCTTCCACCTCGAATGACAAGTGAAAATTATTTAGATTTTGTTTCTAAACACATTGCCACAATTATTAGATCTTCCTTTAAATGTGAGACGGAATGTGTGGTTCCTCCATGACTGAGCTCCAACACACTTAAGGCAAGAAGTTCACCAACGTTTAAATAAGGCGTTTTCCAAAAAATGAATAGGTCTCACTTCGCGGCTCTTTTCTTTGGCACCATCTAAACAGCAGTGCTTGTGAAATTATTCGTGGACAATGATATTTCATTTTCACCTCATGGCTTCATGGCTACGTCGAACAAGATGACAACTTTGAATAAGTTTCAAAATAACGGAACGAATTAAAGTACAGAAGATCAAAACCATAGATTTTTTTAATTTATTACATTAATTACACTGCTCAATAAAATAAAAAGACAATTTACAAAAACAAAACAAATTCTTCAAATCATTTTTGAGATGACAACAACTAACTCAATGAATCTACAAGAAATGAAGTGAATCAAACAATCAAAATTTAAATTAGAAATGCAGCTTGCTGTGGAATAGTAGTAAATGTTGACAGTTCATCATAAAATGTCGAGCTGGGTTGAGTTAGATGTTGTACGTGTTGTAGCTGCTATAAAAAAATGACACCAGTATTCGAAAAGTTACCAAAGATTTTAAAGTGAACCCTTCTGTCATTCATCGTATCGTTACTTAGAAACCGGAGGATATAGAAGACGTATTGAACAAGGTTGTAAGAGGAAAAGAACCTTGCGTTCTCGCACATCCACAGCAAAAGGTCTTCAAATCGAGTTCAAAACGACTCGTGGATTTGAGATTTCTGACCAAACAGTTAGGAATAGATTAAGAGAAGTAAACCTGAGACTAAGAGGACCCGTGCGAAAACCTGTTTTAACTCCGAACCACATAAGGTGTCGTCTAAATTTCATTCGCGAATATGTGGCATGGAAACTTCGACATTAGAGGCCAATACTCTTCAGAGATGAGTCATTATTTCGTTTGACTCGTTGTGATGGTCGAGTACATGTACACCGATGTCCACGTGAACACCGTTCTGCAGTTCCCTGGTGACTCTGTGATGGTTTCGGATTGAAATTAGTTTTGGTGAAAGAACAGATCTCGTGGTAGTTATGTTATACCAGCCACTTATGGCATAGGCCCAAATTTTTTGTTAATGCAAGATAATATACCGCGATCATCACCGTAAGCTTCCTTCAGCACTACAGGATTCAAACCGTAGATTGGCCTTCACTAAGCCCCTATATGAACCCAACTGAACATCTCAGACTCCCCGACAGCTAACAAGAGTCCTAATCAAAGAATGGACGAATATACCCGAAGAAGACATTGGTAGGCTCGTATGAAGCATGTTTCGGAGGTCAAGTAATAATTCCTCCTAATGGAAGACACACACATTATTAGTGATCCACAATTCTTCAAAAGAACTTTACGTTATGCAAGCGGGATACTTGTTATTCACTTTACCTTTATAAGATTTCTATTTCAGTACAACTAAGAAAGACGATTTTTGGTAAAATGATTAACTTTTAAGAATCCTACAACCCGATAAAATAAATGCATGAACTTTAAGAACATCCTGCTTTGTAAACAGAATCAAACATCTTTGACAACAGATACTACGTCGACGAATTATACGGTTTTCAATAGAAAATAGTCCGCTGAATCGATTGCACCGACTCCAGGAGCAACCTCCTATAATTCTTTTAATTTAGAAGCTATGGCGTTTCAGAATTGAAAAATGTGAAATTTTTTTTTTTCAACTTTGAGGCGCGCTATCGTCGAAACGGTTAGAGCTAGAGTTTGCTCTGGACCCAGTGAAGAACAAAGTACACCGTATGACAAAGTAAACAAAATGTTGTATAATAAGTACCTTTAAAGAAGTACGTCTTCCCATTGGACCAAATCATTGCAGCATCGATGTCATCTGGTATCCCCGGAAATTCTTCAGAGATATTCTTCGGAAAACCTGGAGCAAGTTCACGCTCTCCGGTGAGGTACTTCCAACATAAGGCCCCTCGGAAGAAATAGGTGGCATTGCTGTCATCTACAAATGCCGTGTCGATCGTGTCAGGGGCTCCTTTCCACAAATAGTTTATTTTCACCGGGTATTCTACGAAGTTAAATTCTATATCGCTTGTCCAAGCATCCAACAACCAGTACGCGCTTTCGTTGAAGACGTAAACGAGATTCATCGCGTAGGCAACAATCGCACTTATCTTAGGAATATTACAAAGAGACGGTTCCATATTAGATAGCATTCTGGACATGTTCTGCATTTTCTGAAAAACAACCACGGCATTCGCATCGTAGAGCACTTTTATCCTTCGTTCATCGCTTGGATGGATGTGTAGAACTTGGTTACTACCAATATACGGCGTCATAACACTATTTGGATAACTAGAATGTTGTAGGCCAAGACTATGACCGATTTCATGTAACATAATTTGATACAAACTATATTGTCCCTTTGGAATCGTACCATTGCGCTGGGTTGTCCAAGTGATAGCGCTATTTATGGTTATGTCACCGCCGAAGATCTAAGGAAAAGTTCGAGAAATGTTATTTTTGTTACCGTTTCAGATATAAGCTACTTTCAGTATGAGAACAATTTTTAGCGAAGCCGTGTTAGGGAATGATGGGAAGACCTTTACAATGTTTAACTATTGACATACTGCCATCAAACAAACCATTCATCGAAAGCAAGAGTATTAATTTCCCTGTGGTAATATGTTCTGTTCTTTCCGTCAAAAAACCAACTCAAACTTGCTATAAAACCATTCTTATTGTATTAAGATGTTAACATTTCCCTGAAAGTCCCCCATTCCTTATTCTCTCTGCTGTTTTTTAACTGCCGTAAACGGGTATATTGCAGACCTTCCAAATTCGTACTTTAAACATGGAATCCATTTCATTCTCGTTGGAAAAACGTTGTACAAAGCGCAATGAACTGAAGAAGGACTTCCTCAAGCTTTGTTGAATTAGAAAACACGGGCTTCTATTGCTATTGTAGACCAACTAAAATATGATGAAAAGAGATTCAGGGTATTTCAACAGGTCTTCAGAATGTTAGTATCTAAATATGGCTACTGTAACAGTAGAGAGCTTCAAATAACTAAGGAGGTTGGAGCAAATCTAGCTATGGCATCTCAGTAATGTAAAATTTCTTTAACGTTATATAAATGCTGACTACCTTGCTGGAAAATTGGGATAAGGAACATTAGATCAGTGGTCTCCAAACTACGGCCCGCGGGCCAACTCCGGCCCGCCAGTGTGATCAATCCGGCCCGCGACAGCTAATGGCTGATTGTTGTTATTGTTGCTGTGATAAGTTGGATAAAAAGACACAGAATGATAATAACTCGGTTTTATTTACTTACTAGGTATAGCTTAATGGCAAGTATAATACGCAGAAAGTTTAACTTAAGCATAATAACTAACAAATAATTGAAATGAATCCCACTAACAGTTTATAATGTCCACTTGTAAAAAATACTAATGAGATTTATGTAATTGTGATTTTCCACTGACAATAGTTTGTAGTTGTCGACCAATTTTACTTGTACCAATTATTAAAAGAGATTTAAGATGCTCATCGGTTAACTGAGATCTGTAAACGTTCTTTGTGTACTTCATCTTGGAGAATGTTTTCTCACACAAGTAAGTAGTACCAAAAACAGAAAGCAGCCCACGAGCAAATTTATGCAAATTAGCAAATTGTTGCAGTGGAAGACTCTTATAAAATTCCAACAAAGATGAGTTTTGATATTTGTTCTTAATTATATCACTGCACTGTAAATCAATAATTTCCATTTGAAGTTCCGGGGCTAGAGTTTTAATGACAGTATCAAAAGGATTTTGAAAAATCTTAATTTCATTCGCAATGACATCAAAGTCTGAGAAACGAGTATCAAAATTTATCTTCAAAGCACTCAAAGCTTCGATTGCAAAATCGACGGGAAACAGACTCAGTAGTGTGGCTGAATATTTCACATGTTTTAAAATGTGTGAAACATTTTTTACGTAATTGTGATTGAAACAGTATTATTTTCTGCCGGAACGATTTGATATTAGTGTATAAATCAGGGAGAAGCTGGTTTTCTCCTTGCAATCCCAAATTCAATTCGTTCATGTTTTGTCAAATCGACATAGAATGCTAACTTCCACAGCCATTCGCTATTTTGTAATTAGGTAAGAGGGCGATGCTTTTCATTCAAAAAAATTTCGATCTCTGCTCGAAGTTCATAAAAGCGCCGAAGGACTTTTCCGCAAACTAAGCCAGCGTACGGCAGTATGATATGGTAAGTCATTTTGTCCAATCTCTTCAATAAACTCGCGGAATTGTCGGTGATTCAGCCCAGTGGATCTGATGAAATTAACAACTGATATGACTGGTTTTACAATTTCAGACATATCCACGCAAGGACTGTTGATGAATGATACAATTTAAGACTAATGGTTTTGAACCACCATCATTTTCTACAGCCTTTGACACAAGTGCAACCATTCCTTTATTTTTACCACACATGTTTTTGCCTCCATCAATTGTAATAGATTTCAAGTTTTTCCATCGAAGGTTCTTTTTATTAATGGCATTTTCAACTCCCTTAAAAATATCTTCCCCGGTAGTCGTGCCGTGAATACTATCAATATCAAGAAGTTCTTCATACACTTCATAGCTTTTATCTACTCCTCGAATAAAAATCAACACGTGAGCAGTATCTGACACATACGTTGACTCATCCAGGGCTAGAGAAAACCACTCAAGATGTCCATTTTTGTCAGACAGTTGAGATGATATATTTTCTGCGATGTCTTGTACCCTCCGAGCCACGGTGTTTGCTGACAAACTGACAGTTTTAAGTAAATTTACCTTTCCGGGGCACATTTCTTCGGCTACTGCAATTACGCATTCTTTGATCATTTCTCCATCGGTGAATGGTTTTCCACGTTTTGCGATTTCAAGAGCCACACGAAAGCTGGCACGAGTTGCAGCCTCTTGTTCAGTGTTGACTTTCATTAACAAAGATTGCTACGATTTCAATCTACGCTTCAAAGCTTCAAATTTTTCTGTCCGCAAACTTCCTGTATATTTTGAGTAATTTTGAAAATGTTTCGTTTCATAATGACGTTTAATGTTATATCCTTCGAGAACGGCTATGGTTTCATTGCAAATCAAGCATAGCGCCTTATTACTGGACTCAATCACGAAATATTGATACTTCCATTGATCTTTGAATGTTCTGCATTCACTGTCTATTTCCGCTTCTTCTCCGTACTAGTAAATCACACACAAAAACAGCAAGTCATATCACGCACTACTTTATTTACAACACTACTTTACGCACTACTTTATTTCACAACAGACAGTTTCTCTTCCTTCGCCTTCCCTAGGCACACTGACTCGCGGTCGCGCCACTAGCTTTTTATACTCCAATTACTGCCATCTCGAAGTGAGCGGAATACACCAGAACTTTCTCGAACCAACTGCCCTATCGAAAGTACTACTAGCGCCATCTGTTAGCGATAGAGTGTTCTACCATTACCTATTTCCACTTTTGACCACCAGATGTCGTCAAGTGTCACGGTCGCAACAATACACAATAGTAACTGAAGTAGCAAATTTTGCAAGCGTGTGCTCGCTCAGGGCGCGTACTCGGCGACTACTCTAGAAATTATAAATAATGGCAGGAAAATTAAAACGGTTTTGGCCCTTGGAACTTACTGGAGTAATCAGTATGGCCTTAAAGCTGGAAAGTTTGGAGACCCCTGCATTAGATTATGCGAAAAGAAAGAAAGCTTTGTAAATACTGACTGTCGGTGATTGGTAATTACGCCAAGAAAACGCGCTAGAAAACTACAAAATGTTAGATAATAACTCCAAATGCTCTAAATAACGTTAAAACTAAACCAGAATATTGAAAATTCATTGTATAATTGTAATCCACAATGTTGCTTCGCTAAAAATTAATCTCATAAGTGTTAGATTAGTTAAATGTTATAGACTGGTGTTTCATTTACCGGAAATTTTGCACTTCCCGCAATTATACCCATTTTTGCTCTCTGATGATAGGAAAATTGTATGATAAGCTTCGCATTCTGGCTTACTTGCTTGAATTTAATGCCGGAATGCTTAGACCATTCCTTGAAAGCATCTCGGACAATCCCATCCACATCGGTCGCTTCTAGGTTAGACGGATAATTCAAAATGTGGTACGTAATACTTTTAACCACCCATCGGCTACCTAAATATAATAATAAATAATAATAATAACTTTTATTATTTTTAAAACGTTCATATGACAAGACAGTGTATACGAGATGTGCCAGAACTTGATGAAGTTATTCTAACAGCCGATTCTACTCGCAATCTCATTTCGAAAAATGTATATATTTTTATAACAAACTATTTTATTTAAGGAATAGTATAATGTTGTTAGAACTTTTGGTAAAATGTTTCTTGTGTGCTTATACAGGTAATAAGAAATTTAATTCAAATTTAAGTAGAGTCCGTTTACTTTCGGAAGACACCAGCGCAAAGACGCATTTTAGGATTAGAAAGAGAAGTTGGTGCTAACCGAGAGAAATAGCTATGTATTTCTTACCTACAGTAAGACCAACAAACATTTACCTCATTTCGGCGTCAGTTGTTGATGTGTTGTCGTTGAATTCGTTTCATGCTCTCTACTTTTAACATTGTTATTGGCGAACTATTTATTAAAAAATCAGTTTTTCTCAAAACTATTTTGAATTAGGGGTAATATTCTACTGTAAGTATTTTGTTTTAAACAGATTTTGTAGTTGTATTAAATAATTAAGTTACAGGTGAGAATGTCCGAATCATCGAACATCGCTAAGAAAAGACAAGTTTTGCATGAGCAATCACGAAACATTGTTTTTAATGTCTACAACTATTTTAAAAAATATAAGACAGAAGGTATGATAATATTTTTTTTAAGTATTTTTAATACTATTTTTACATATTCGTATATCAGTGAAGTCATTATGTTTGTTTACAGGTAACATTTTAGATATTGTTAGTGAAGCTACGGGAATATCTAAAAGTACTTTTGTCAGAATTATTCGAAAGAGTAATTCTGTTGAAGCAGAGCAAAGTGGCAGTTCTTCAAAAGACAATGTTGTAAGACATTCACCAAAATCTACTGTGGATAAGGCTGGGGAAGCAGTTTTACGTCAGGTTATTCACAATTTTCACATAACTGACAAACAGAGGCCTACATTAAATGCTGTATATAATAAAATACAGTCAGATGATACCATTGGTTTTGTAGGCAAGCGCAGCTCTTTAAGAAAGTTAATATTAAAATTGGGATTTAGGTACGTACTAATATTCAAATTTATTATTATTTTAGTAATTAATATATTTATCAAATAACAGGTGGAAGAAGACTACTGATAACCGAAAGCTTTTGATGGAAAGATCAAATATACGTGAGCTAAGATCCTCATATATCCGAAATGTTACAAATTATCGGTTACAAGGTCGACCAATCGTGTATACAGGTGAAGCAAAATAAATTTTTATTTGATGTTCAAAAACTAAAGTATTGTATTTTAGACGAAACATACCTCCATGCCAGTCACACAACTCCATATGAATGCGTTGATAGCTCTAACAATGGACTTAAGTGCCCTATATCAAAAGGGAAACGTTTAATAATTGTACATGCAGGTACATTAGTAAAATTTCTTCTAAAATTTTTAGCACGTACTGTATATTTATTGTTTTAGGTAGTGAACATGGATTTATTGATAATGCCTTGTGGATCTATAAGTCCAGCCAAAAAGGTGGAGATTATCATGACGATATGAACCTCATAAATTATAAAAGGTGGTTAGAAAAACAGTTGATTCCAAATTTGCCACCTAAATCTGTTGTTGTGATGGATAATGCAAGCTACCACAACGTTCTCTCAGTTAAACATCCAACTACTAACAGCAAAAAATCAGAAATCATAAAATGGCTAAGTGAACGTGGCATTATATTTAATGAAAATTTGACAAAAGTTGAATTGTATAGATTAGTACATATGCATAAACCAAGTTACAAGAATAACACTATAGATTCTATATTTGCAAAAGATGGACATACAGTGTTGAGATTGCCCCCATATCATCCGGAACTCAACCCTATTGAAAAGATATGGGCAATTTTAAAGGGCAAAGCAGCATCTACAAATATAACTTTTAAACTAAATGATGTCGAGGAACTCGCTAAAGAAAAATTGGGAAAAATCACAAAAGATGAATGGTCACATGTTTGTCGGCATGCAGTGAATATTGAGGAAAATTATATACAAAAAGAACACATAATGGATAAGCTTACCGATGAACTTATTACAAACCTTGATGATGACAGTGACAGCGATTTTGATTTTTCTTCTGATGATGATTAAATTAAAATTATATTTGATATAGTTAATTTAAATATGTATATATTATCTTTAAATGTATAATAAATAAAGGTGTAATTACATTCCGATTACTCTTTTTTATTAAGTAAAAATATTAATTATTATAAATAACAGACCAAACATTTCTCACCTATTTTTTTTTTGAGCACTGAATATTCCTACTTTTCTTTTAAAGAAATTATTTAATACGTAAAGCGAAATGAAAAATTAAGAAAAAATACATTAAAAATACAATAAGTAAGATTTATGCTATTACTAAATACTATAAATTATAAAACTGTTAATACTATCAGAATCTAAATTTGTTTCGTATAAAAAATTACAATTATATACAATTTAATACACGTTTAACCTTCTCGTATACTTTTAAAAAGCGCGCGTATTTTGGTCAACATATTTAAGACGGTCAATACATAGCTGACAATTTTCGCGCAGCTTGGGTGTCTTCCGAAAGTAAACGCAGTCTACATTGGTACTTCAATTATCCGAACCTGGATCATATACACTATCGCTCATAAGCATTTGGTCACCCTAGGATTTTAGATTTTTGTATGCAATGAATGTATTTAGGAAATACATTCCAGCATTATTGCATAGTATGCTAATAATTAGTAGTTCACTTAAATTAATTAAATAATATCGGTCTATTTACTTCTTTTATCTGTATGAGAGGTAATACCATCATAAAAGTGCAGGTAGTAGCGACAACAAAGAGCGTATTTCTTGAAATTCCAGGAAAAATGTAACATTTGGTAATTTTACTATAAATCACGAAGCTATAATAAAACCATTTGAAATAATATCTTCAAATTACGGTCAGTTATCGTTTCATGTTAGTAGCGACAACATCGCTTAACGAATTGCGTTTATAATTTCGTTTAAAATTTTAAAACATGTCGAAAAGGAAAGAAATTAGTGTTGAAACGCGTGCTCTGATAGTAGTACAACATAACTTAGGCATAAGCAATCGTTAAATTGCTAGAAAATTTTATTGAATCCATCTATTGTTGATTACAACATCAAAAAATACAGTGAAAGTGGCAGTTTTCTAAATAAAGTGGTAGACCAAGGGCGACAACATCAGCTAAAGGTATTGCAGTCGTGGTGTCCAGCAAGCGAAATAGAAGAAAAACAGCTCCAGAAATCGCCGAAGAAATCAATAATGTACTTCCGAAGCCGTGCCACGATGGACACGTGCATATCGAAATTGGAAGGTAGAAGATTGGAGCAACGTTATTGTGGACCAACGAATCCATATTCGAGATTTTCGGTTCGCGAAGACGAGTGTTTGTAGGAAGATCTATAGGTAAACGTGCACTAGAGCAATGCACAGTCTCTACCGTCAAACACGGCGATGGTTCGGTAATGATTTGGGGTTCTTTTGCTGGCACATCCGAAGGTGATCTCGTAAAAATCCAAGGCATAATGAGAAAAGAGCAATACAAACGCATCTTAGAGGAAAATGCAATACCCTCTGGCGTAAGAATTTCGGGTGAGAATTTTGTATTCCAACAAAACACACTTCAAAATTATGCATGCAATATTTAGAACAGTTGGAAGAGGAAAGGACACCAACAATCATGGCCACCCCAAAGCCCGGACTTGAATCCCATCGAGTTATTATAGGAAAAACTCGATCGGGAAGTAAGAAAAACTGCTCCAATTCCAACAGATGACATGTGGAACAAACTACAGTCATCATGGGCTCGAATAACTCCGCAAACATTGTTAAAATTAATTGCAAGAATGCCCCGATTACGCAACGCAATCATTAAAGGTAAAGGAGGTCACATAGACGAATCTAAAATTTAGACCAAATAAATAATTTTAATTGTTAAAGTTATATATTTGTGTATACTGAAATATCAAATACATATTTAAATATTTAGCGATTCACCCTGAAACTTGAGGTGCCCAAATACTTATAACCCGGTAGCGTAGATACAAAACGTTAACAACGAAGAACAATTGTTAAACATATATCAATTGACATACCTTGGTATGGTCCCTTTAATGAATCACAACGCGGCATTTCCATTACAGCCCGGGTTTCTTGATCCATCTCCCCTATAATATAAAGGAAAATACAGTAAAACCTGTCAATAACGGCTACCAAAAAAAAAACAGTGTTGGCCGTTATGTAAAGGTGGCCCTAATTGTCAGGTTTTCAATACACATATGTATACGAAAAACTAAAACTATTTTAATGTATGCAATACAAAACATAGACTAGGTACATATTATAAATAATATGTACATATACATATTATAGATACATATATGTATACATATACAGTACCGTGCAATCGAATTAGGGCCACTTTGATTTTATACAAATATTTGCTATTAATATTATAATAACCAAAATTTCTAAATATTTTCCGCAATAAAATGTTTTTAATTGTATTTGAGATAATCCTCTTAAGTAGATATAAAATTCTCGTTATTATAACCCCCACCAAACATTCCTTTCTATCCAAGGTACGTTTAGGGTCGGTAATCGGTGACTGGCTTTACCTGCTTCAAGTTAGTTTACGTGTAGTTTTGATGGTGTAAAGTGCAAGTATTATATTTTCGTGCTATAATATTCGTTTTATACGTTGTTTTAGTGTAATTAAATTGAAATTTCGTGACGTTTAGTTTTCTTTTTTTATTGATAAATTTTGTGAAATGGGCAAACGTAGACATTTCAAATGAGAAAAAACAAGAATTCAAGAGTTATTAAAGACGGGGCTGTATTCGCATCGGGAAATAGCCAGAAGAGAACGAGTTTCTCGTCAAACAGTCGACAGGGTAGCGATGTCAAAAAAAGAACATTTACCAGCGTCTTCAAGTGGTCATTCTCATTGTCGCGGTATTCGCAAAACTTCGCCACGGGAAGACAGAATTATCATAAAAAGGGCATTAGAAAACAGGCAACTGTGCATTAAAGAACTTTAGCGTGTATTACAGGCTGATAATATAAAAATATCAAATCGAACATTAAAATCGCGCTTATATGAAGCCAATATCAGAAGTAGACGCCCTGCAAAAAAGCCGAAACTTACTTTAAGGATGAAAAAGGCAACATTGCAGTACAATATTTACAATATTTTCAAAATTTGGAACATTTTTAGTAAATTCGAAAATGTAATGAAAATTTCTGTTTCTAACGGTTGTTTTTAGTGACGAGTCACGGCTAGAGGCTGTAACTGAAATTGCTCGTTTCGTTAGAAGAAGACCATCGGAACGATATGATGAAAGCGCGGTGGTAAAAACAGTGAAACATCCATCGGCAGTCATGATTTGGTCCTGTATATCAGGGGAAGGGCTTGGACCGCTCTATTTTGTAACGGGTACCATGAATCAAATTCAATCTAAACAAGTTATGGAATCAATCTTAATCCCGTATATGACATCTTTAGACCCTGAAAATTACTCTTACACATTTATGCAAGATGGTGCACCGTCCCACAGGGCAAAACAATTCTAAAAATGTTTTCAGCAAGAAAACTGAAGATATTGCCATGGCCAGGCAATCCCCCCGACCTGAATCCAATCGGTCAGGTCTAATCGGACCAAGTGATGGCGAGTCGGGCTCATTCGTTCCGATAGAAAGAGCCAACCCGCTAGCTTTGGGAATATTTATTGTCTCCTCGTCCATATATACACTTAATCGCTAAATAATACCAAGAATTATACCACACACATTTATGTAAAATAATTAATCGATAATTTTATTATCAATTCCAATATTTAGTACCTACCTGTCCTCTCAAGTCCAGCTTCTTTTTGTAACATCATTATAGCTTCTGATAACGTCCGGTTTCCATCCATATAACCAAAGTAGTTCAGATAAGACTATAAAGAAATTATTTAATATAGAATTATATTTATCTGTGTTTTATGAATAGAGTCTGTTAAAAAGGTGGCAGTAGCGTAGCGGTAGCGGCGTGGGTAGGGGTAATTTTCAACCGTAGTACCGCGAGAGAGTTCAAAGCGACAGTACGTTGCACGCTGCACGCCAAATAAGTACGCGGAGATAGGACGCTCAAAGGGTGTAACGTTCCGTTCGAATGCGAATAAATACCTCAAGCATTTCCCTGGATTAGAATTTAGAAGTCCGCATATTTATTGCACAATATGCAATAGCGGATTGCTAAGTCGCGATAGGTTTGAATGTAGAAAATATTGTAAAAGTAAACGCCATGTACTGAATTTAATAAACAGTATTCCATACTGGCAATTTTTATATGATTTTATTTTTATGTTAAGTGTATGCAACATCCCACAACATCTAGTATCTAAGGAACACTTTCGTCTTTTTTGGGCTAAGTACATTCCCTCATGGAAGCTGCCAACATCTATGCAATTACGATACAATTTGCCACGTGCGCAAGGTACAGTAAAGGAATGTATAAAAGACGAATTGAGAAATAAGAAAATCTGCCTATGTGTGGATGAAACAACTGATGCTCAGAAAACGTCATTCATGTTGTAGCGCGTCCTTTAAAACGTGATGGTCCACCAGCTTCATTGTCGTTATCCAGTAAAAGAATTCAGAAAACTAATGCAGAAACCGTTATCAAGATAATAAAAGATTCGTTGAAAGAATTTTGTATCACAGGAACCCAAGTCACAATGTTCGTTACTGACGGAGCCGCAACAATGCTGAGAGTTGGTAGGATGCTGAAAATATACTTTCCGACTCTTCTTCACATAACATGCCTCATACACGCACGTCACCTCGTAGCAGAAACCATTCGAAGGAAGTATCCGATGGTGAATAAGTTAATAGCATCTACCAAAAAAGTGTTCATCAAATCTCCCAAACACATCCGTGTATTCAAACAATTGTATCCGAAATTACTATCAAAAATATTGTTCGTAAGTGAAAAATGTCATTTTGAAACTTGATTCAAATGATTCTGCAGCAGTTCGAGATAATCAGCAACTTTTTTCCAATTCGGACGTTCAACAAAAAATAGATGAAATTTCCATGAACTATTCTGAAGTTGCACAAGCTATTGAGCAATTAGAAAACATTCGCTTATCTGCACGAGACGCATTAAATTGCATAAACAATTTACAAGCCGCTCTAGAAAACTTGACGAACACTATAGGAGTCGATGTTGCTCAAAAATTTGGTGCAATTTTAACGAAAAATCCCGATTTACAAAAGGTTCGGTCTATAACTGAAAATCAAGAGTGCCCAGATGAGGAAAAGGAATATCTGACATTTGCAAATCTTACTTCACTGGATGTCGAACGATCATTTTCGAAGTATACGACAACGTATTCACAACATCGTTGACGGCTGAATGAATCGAATCGACAATGGAAGCGTTGCCGATGTTGCAATTCTACGCAGCTTACCAGGGCGGTTGCCAATTGCCACAGTGGACATCAAGACGACAGGAAAAGGTAACAATATTATTTTTCACTAATATTGTACGCGGTGCGCCACTGCTCGTACCACCTTTTTAACAAACTCTAATGATGAATCATGAATGTGAACTATTATAAAAACATAACTAAATAGCATTATCAATACATACGTACACATATCAAAGAAGCCATATGTTTTTGTTTTAATTTGAAGTATTTGTAACAAGATTATCAATAACATATATTTTTTGTATGACGTATTTTCATAGAAATAACAAACACATACCATAGTTTCATTCATTTCTTGACCGAGAACATTGTTTTTCACTACGAACAAAGCTAGAAACATTACGTAATAAATATCGCCAGTCATGTTTGATTTCTATTGCTTCACTGATTGACAATTCTTCGGCTACTGATATTAACATTTCTGGTTTTTATTGTAGTTGTAAAGACCTCGTGATGGCTTATCTTATATAAAACAGAGGCGATATGATTTCCATGTTCGGGAATTCTAAGTAGATACACCTAAATATATCAATGTCTTACATGGTTTTTTTTAGATAATATACACGTATCCAGTTGCTTGCGGTTAAATTCATTCCGCTGTGCATTAAATAGGTTTAAAAGAACGCGTTTTTTACCGGAATTTGATAGTGTAAATACCACTAGTAATGTCCGGATTTATAACTTTATAAATATAAAATTCAAATTAAATTTTCAAGCTTGTCAATGCAGTATTGTAATAAATTTCTATTTAGTGGAAATTTCCTTCTGTATAATAAAAAGGTTTTGGCTTTTTAAGTTGCCTTATTATGCCGCACCGCATAAAAGTAGGTACGTAATATACAATATTAGTGAAAAATAATATTGTTACCTTTTCCTGTCGTCTTGATGTCCACTATGGCAATTGGCAACCGCCCTGGTAAGCTGCGTAGAATTGCAACATCAGCAACGCTTCCATTGTCGATTCGATTCATTCAGCCGTCGACGATGTTGTGAATACGTTGTCGTATACTTCGAGAATGATCAATGATCGTTCGACATCCAGTGAAGTAAGATTTGCAAATGTCGGATATTCCTTTTCCTCATCTGGGCACTCTTGATTTTCACTTATACAGCGAACCTTTTGTAAATCGGAATTTTTCGTTAAAATTGCACCAAATTTTTAAGCAACATCGACTCCTATAGTGCCCGTCAAATTTTCTAGAGCGGCTTGTAAATTGTTTATGCAATTTAATGTGTCTCGTGCAGATAAGTGACTGTTTTCTAATTGCTCAATAGCTTGTGCAACTTCAGATTAGTTCATGGAAATTTCATCTATTTATTTGTTGAACGTCCGAATTGGAAAAGAACTACTGCAGAATCATTTGAATCAAGTTTCAAGATGACATTTTTCACTTGTGAAAGATATTTCTGATAGTAAGATACTACCTGGAGCCATGTTTCCCATCGCGTTATTACAGGCTGAGGTGGTGGTGGTAATTTCGGACACAATTGTTTGAATACACGGATGTGTTTGGGAGATTTGATGAACATTTTTTTGGTAGATGTTATTAACTTATCCACAATCGGATACTTCTTTCGAATGGTTTCTGCTACGAGGTGACATGCGTGTATGAGGCATGTTATGTGAAGAAGAGTCGGAAGGCATATTTTCAACGTCCTACCAACTCTCAGCATTGTAGCGGCTCCGTCAGTTACAAACATTGTGACTTGGGTTCCTATGATACAAAATCCTCTCAACGAATCTTTTATTATCTCGACAACGGTTTCTGCATTAGTTTCCTGAATCCTTTTACTGGATAACAACAATGAAGCTGGTGGACCATCACGTTTTAAAGGACGCGCTACAACATGAATGACGCTGTGTTTCTGAGCATCAGTTGTTTCATCCACACATAGGCAGATTTTCTTATTTCTCAATTCGTCTTTTATACATTCCTTTACTGTACCTTGCACACGTGGCAAATTGCATCGTAATTGCATAGATGCTGGCAGCTTCCATGAGGGAACGTACTTAGCCCAAAAAAGACGAAAGTGTTCATTAGATATTAGATGTTGTGGGATGTCGCACAAACTTAACATAAAAATAAAATCCTATAAAAATTGCCAGTATGGAATACTGTTTCTTAAATTCAATACATGACGTTTACTTTTACAATGTTTTCTACATTCAAACCTATCGCGACTTAGCAATCCGCTATTGAATATTGTGCAATAAATATGCGGACTTCTATATTCTAATCCAGGGAAATGCCTGAGATATTAATTCACATTCGAAGGGACGTTACATCCTTTGGGCGTCCCATCTCCGCGTACTTATTTGGCGTGCGGCGTGCAACGTACTGTCGCTTTGAACTCTCTCGCAGTACTGTCGAGATCGACTACGAGTTGAAAATTGCCTCTACCCACGCCGCTACCGCTACGTCACTGCCATCCAGTACCACCTTTTTAACAAACTCTACTTATAATACGTGAAAACCTATACTAGAAAATTCCGAAAGCCTATTGAAAAATATTTGAACGTTTGAGAGAAATTGCTTTTCTATTGGAATATATTCACGTTCGTTGACGCAATTCTAGCGGGATTTTGCATGTTATATTATTTATTTTTATATAATTTAGACAAAAATACAAAAAATGCCGCCCCAAAATATGTTTCCTCCGGGGCAGACCGCCCCCTGTAAGTACGCTACTACCAGGATGCCAATTTAGAGTAATTCCCAGAATAACAATTAATTATTTTTCCCTTACATTAAAACAAGGAGAATCTACAGGTACCCCATTTTCTTGGTCAAGGCTAAGGTATATATAAGGAATTAATTGATGTTAAATGAAGCTTATAAAATGAAATAGTATCCAAATGTTGTAGATGAATTGGTAGCTTTTGTAATATTTGGAGCACACCATTTTTAATGAAATTGCTATTTTTTTCACTTAATCCTTAGACACTTAAATGATTTAATTTTTAACAAAATTCTGAGTAATCTCAAATAATAAATAATAAACAGTATAATTGAATATACGTTCAAGCCCACCGGTGTTGAGGAGTTAAAACTTCTATGGTTTAACTATCTAACTGGAACAAATTGGATTTGTTGAAATTGATATTCAATAATGATATTCCGGGCCTTGTCCATATGCAACTAGACTGACATTCAACATTGGGCGCTTTGTACGCAACTGTGTTACTTATATAGTGGAGTAGGTTGTATACAGTTGTATACATGTAATCTAACAATTGTTTTGTTTGTATTGAACAACGTTTATTTCATTGTTATTCTTCTATCGTGATATATTGTTGTTTAACATTAAAACCTCTTTTCTTAGTCAGTGTGCCTACTTATTTTCGTGTAATAAAAACCACAACAGGATTTCAACACTAGATGGAAGTAGTAATTAGAATCGAAGCTGTATTTCAAGTTACGAACGTTGTAAGGGTTTGGCTGTCTGCAAACAATGTTATTTTCAGTTACAATTTCCTCTACACCGTGATTAAACGCTACATTAAACAAACTATCATTCAGAACGAGGGCCACAAAATTATGATTTTGTCTTGGAAATTCTTGATTTATTATTGGAATTATATAAAAACAGAAAATCATTTAAATAATTTAAAAATTAGCGAGTTAAACTGCAATATAGGAGGTAGTGTATTGTAAATATCGTTCTACCTCCTCGGTTTATGTGTTTACTATTACAATTTATTACAAATTCAAATTCATCCAGATTCTAATATATTCATTCTGCATTTAGCGCCATCTGTTATACGTCCGCATTCGATACTTTTTCCTACTGAGCCATCTAGTGTTACTAATCTTAAACGTTTCTCTCCGCTGTGTTTTATGCTGTCATCTTTCCAGAAAATAGGGATTTCACCGAATACAGGAAATAATTTACGATAAAGTTATTATTGCTTTATATAAATATGTATATAAATATAAAGGACCGTAATAAAGGCTATTCGGCTTTTATCGTACTGCTTGCATGATTGGTCCAGGTACTTTAAACAACGATAAGGGATTTTTATGCTGACCAATGGGATGTACTTACCACCTACATATACAGTCTATGCACACATAGATTACGATACATATGCATCAGGGGTGGTCGTGTTGTGCAAGAGTTATTTTGGAACAAGTGGAAAAATTCTTATAAGACGAAAAGGTAATTCCTTTATATATTTTAACAGAACTACGTTCATTGGTACTCGTTTTTTTACTTTTCGTGGAAACAAGCGTATTTTGTCGTGGTTTATTCGTACCGGATTGTTCTAAAAACAATATAAATGTGGCGTGTGTCTTTGGCAGTAATTCACAGTAATCGTTGCAGTTTTACTGATCTAAGCTTAAATTTTATTGTAGATATTTCCCTGATATTTTGTTATATTCTAATTACATGTGATGTATGTATGTACATATGTATATTCTTTTGTAAAGAGATTCTATTTCAACAGCATGTGCACCTAATGTGTGGAGGGAAGATAAAACTTTTCCTGCGCAATTTCGATAAAAAGTTTTCAAATAGAAAATATCCTGCAACAAGTTTTGCGTAATTAAAATTACGTTCAAGTATACAGAATGTTCCGTTTCCGCTGGGCATGGTATGTTTTTTTTTTTTTTTTTAATATCAACTAGCAAAATGGCCATCGAAACCTGTATATTTTTCCAGAATCTAACAGAGAAGCTTCCCTAAAATTATTTTAATAAATATTTGATGAATTACAGTTTATATGAAGTACATTTGACAGATTATAGAAAAATTTCGGAATATCCAAACCGACCGAATTTTGTTTTTTTTTTTGAATGGAAACAGTGTAAAAAGCCCAGATGAAGCGTTTTATAAAAAAGAAAATGCGCGGAAAGGCCCAAAAAAACCTTTTTGTTTTTTTTTTTCTGAAGAGGTCAATGACCACGAAAATAACGCATTCTGGCAATTCGACGAGTTTGCGAAAGTGAGATAAAGATGGGGGGAAAGCGAGATATATTATCCGCGGCAACATAAGCTGAAGTCATTGATCCCTACTACTGTGTGTTGGGGCGAATTCGTCTTGGTATGAGCACCAGTCTCCAGATCCTTGAAATGTAATAAGAGGTTTACCTGTAACCGCAAACATCATTTCAACATTAATTGATACAATACCAGCCATAGCACACACACAGGCAGGCAACACTATACACCCGCAGGCCAACACAGCCATGCACAGACCAACACAGCAGCATGCCAAAACACACACATACACAGCAACGCGCAAGCAATTACACACAGCCGCAGACCAAGACAGCAACACGCAAGCCACCACACACAGACCAACACAGCAACACGCAAGCTACCACACACAGATCAACACAGCAACACGCTAGCCACCACACACAGCCGCAGCCCAACACAGGCACACGCTGACAACATACACAGACAAGCAGGCCAACACACACAGACACGCAAGCCGACACACACAGACACGCAGGGCAACACACACACACAGACCAACACAGCAACATGCAAGCCACCACACACAGCCGCAGACCAACACAGGCACACGCTGACCAACAAACACAGACAGGCAGGCCAACACATACATGCAGACCAACACAGCAACATGCAGGCCACCACATACACCTGCAACCAACACAGACACATGCTGACCAACTCAGGCCACCACGGGAACACGCAGACCTTGCCACATGCATCCAGCACACATTCCATGCTTACCTTCAGGTGCTCATAGCCTTCTTCTCTAAGACAGTCATACGCTTGCCAGTAATCACTTTATTATTGTGGTGCCCGGCAGAATCCATCTCCTTATAATAGGCAACAACATGCTTGCGCCACGCTCCTCGGCGGACACCATAAAAGCTTTGCCAGTGCCCCTCTCGTATGCTCCAAACACCCGCTGCCTATCAGCAGCATGTCTTCGGTGGTATTTCCTTTTTCCAAACTTGGATTCGTCTATTTCGACGATCACCCCTTCTACTCCTAACTGTTGAGGTGATTTTATGTATACTTCCAATACCACCCCAAATTAGGCCCAATCAATAGTGGTTGATGGCGCAATTTCCACTTGCATGGCAATGGTATTTAGCTTGGCGTAATGCGCCCACAAATTTACAAATCCTACGATTTGAATTGAACGAAAATGGCTACCGGATCGATGAACGGTTACCTGTTGCCCTACCAACGACTAAGTATGCTAAAATTTTTAGGTATTTTTGATTGTCCCCTAATGAGCTACACATAACCCAAATTTAAACAAAATCGGTGTGGTTTGGATATTCCTAAATATAGCCCAGATTATTTTCAATGAATATCTTTAATAAACGCATTTTATCAAAAAAACTTATCTACATATTTAATTTATTAAGGAACAACGCATTTTAGGTATAGAGAAATGTTTATGAAAAAAATTAAGATTAGTTGCTCTATCAGATTCTGAAAAAATGTACAGAGTGTTCCATTAAAAAAAATTGAAATAGGAGTCAGACATGGCAACGATTCCGATGGCTATCTTGTAAACGCTAGCTGATAGAAAGAGATGTTCGATGTATTGCCGAAAACTCAAAGAACAACTCAATGGAATGAAATTTAATTAATCCCTCTAGTATGTAAGGTGGTTAAGATATCGACCGTTAAAGAGACGACGGAAATTCACAAAAATCTCAAATTATCTCAAAAACCAAGGTAAATGCGTATAGGAAATATTGAAAAAAGTTGACATGAATTGAAGAGAGGTATCCAAAAATGTAATAATATACAGTATGTTCCATTTAGGAAACCAAACCTGTATCGTGCATTGTGGAAACCGAACACCCTGTACCGGGTGCGCCATTAATCTGTCGGAGGAGTTTAACATGAAAACTACCAAAGATGAAGAAATGAAATTCTCTGTACGTATATAGTATATCATAGTGTATTTTGTAAAATTATTTACAAATATACAGGATGTTCCAAATTTCCGCAACCGCCTTCAACTTTTTATTTGAAATCGATTGCTATATTTTTTATTAATCATTTTTATAACCACTTAAATCACCTTTACAATGATTTATGGTTGTGTACAGGGTGTTAAGAATGTCGTGCTGCATTAATCGAAATTGCTTTTTTTTCGATTTTTTAAAATAGAACCTATACTTTTTGATATGGTATCAATAACGTAATACTTATTTCTAGTATTTTCGAAAATATTACACTTTTATGAGAAATACGTTTGTAATATTCTATATGCGGGACATCTAATACAACTAGATGGCTATGATTTTCAAACAAAAGCTACTTTCTAACGAAACGTCAAGTCTCTGCTTAAAAGTTATCTTTCGTAGTTTCTCTTTGCTAGGCATTTACATATTATAATCTTATAGGGACTCATTTATTCTAATTTGAATTATTTATATGTTCATTAATTAGGTACTGCTTTAATCTGGAGTACCGCAAGGGTCTAATCTAAGTCCCTTGCTCTTTATTTCATTTATCAATGACTTACTTGACTGTATTGGCTGTAAGAAGTGTATTTTCGCTAACGATTTAAAAATATTTTGTGAAATTAGTAGTGTAGATTGCTGTTACTTACAGAATCACAAAAAGAGGGTGTATTACATCAAATTGTTCCGAGAATCGCGTAGATAATTAAGGTAAATATTCCTAGTACAAATAGTGGCAGAATATACTGTGCCGGCAAACGCAAAGCAACTGTAAAAGTCGTATAGTAAAAGTGGCTACAGAACATCGTTTTTTATCCACTAAACGTGTTCATAAAATTCTTAGTAGAGAAAGTATACAAACTGTATTTCCCATAAAAGTATAACATCGAAAATACTGGAAATAAGTATTACGTTGTTGGTGCCATGTTGAAGCTAATTTTACAAGCAAATTTCTAGCAATATCAAAATATATAAATTCTATTTTGAAAAACTGAAAGAAAGCGTTTGAATTTCGATAAATACATAACATTGTAATACCCTGTATAAATTTTTACATTATACTACTTTAAAACATATAAAGTGTTAAGCCTCTAAATCGATAGCAAAAGAGTAATTCGCGACATCACAACTGTCTTCATGCTTCAAGTCTTACAACGTCAGAGTCTACAACTGTCAGAATTTTAACAAAATTTGCAATATCGCCAAAAGTAATTATCGAAGGTGTACATAGCCATATATCATTGTAAAGGTGATTTAAGTGGCTATCAAACTTATTAATAAAAAGTGTAGCAGTCTATTTAAATTAAAAAAGTTGAAGGCGATTGCGGAAATTTGGAACACCCCGTATATTTGCAAATAATGAAGAAAAACGCGCTATGATAGTAGTTTTCGTGTTAACTTTCACTGACATACTAATGCCGCACCCGGTATACTTTAATGTAATTGTTTACGAATAATTTTCCTTTCAAAAACTTTTCCCCTAAATTACTTTACAAATATTGGGCTATACAGGCGGTTTCAAATCTTGAAAGGACTTTTTGAATTGTTGATACTATTTGGTGAATAGAAATCCATTTTGAAGAAAATATTTGCATAAGCTTCTTAATGTCTGTCAAATTATGTATCTAAAACAAGAGAATTTCCGTTCAAAAATAACTTAAGATCTGAAACAGCTTGTCTATATTTGGTTCTAAAAATGGGAACTTATTTTATAGCGTTGAAACAACTCTGTAAGCAAATTAAGTAATCTCAAGTTTTTGTAGAGATGGATTTCTTCGATTCCGTTCGCGGGAATCTTCCTAATCATTGGCGATCAGAATCTTATAGAAATAAAAACTACATTCGAGTGGAGCTGGAAGAGGAAAGCGAGGAATACAAAGAAGTACTAGAATATTGTAACGGAGCAGGCATCAGAAACGTAAAGAAAATAGATCGAATTCAACATCCATTCGCTTATCTTCGTTTTCAATTAAAACAGGAGTTCCTACAAAGCCATCTATTCAGGCAAAAGGAGGCTGTAAGTTCAGAGTATCACACTATTCTTTTACTAAAAAGGTTACAATAAGGGATTTCTTGTATTAAGATCGTTAGTCTTGTATGACATTATGGTAGGTAGCATTATAGCCCAATTTACATCACGAAAACACGTTTCTTTTCTGCTATCAAATAGTTCAATGGAATGAAATCAAAATTAAGCGACAAATATGTCGAAATATTTTATCTAAAGCGAACACGGAATGATTCTGAAAAACTGAACTCAGTCCGACGAATTCAGCCCAAATATGTGCCTGTCCTTTCTTCTCCTACTGTATCATAAGTGGGTACAAGAAACAACAAGATAACCTGTGTGAAACCGTACCCGAAAATTGTCAAAAAGTTGCTTGAAATAAGCCAATTGGTACCGATTTCCAATGTAACCAAAACCAACTGGCTTCATCGAACTTCGCTGATGTTTTTTTTTTTTTCAAATAAAATAAACAGTAATAATAGACACTTTGACGTAATTATAAGAACTTTCGTTTAAATTTTAATTTGATTTGTGCAAATGATCATATTTTAGTGATACCACTGGGTAGTGTGAAAAATGTCCAGCCTAACACAAAAAACAATTATTTTTGTTGGCAAATATAGTTCTATTTCTCAACATGGTCTCCTTGTAAGTTTATATACTTATCCCATCGACGTTCCCATCTCTTTTTTCCGCAATTTCAGCCTTCAACTTGTCAAGTAATGATGCGTACCCATAGAAGAGTCTTCGCCCTTTTCGTAGATTCGCCCTCGCAGTGCACTGTTTCGACTGTGCTCTGGCTTCAGGAGTATCCAAGCTTCATCTGCAATTATTAATAGAACGAGGTAATCGTCTCTGCGATACATACGCGTTTCATCGGAGTAGCGGACTGTGTGAAAAAACCGATTCTCGCTTTATCGGCGTCCGCTTGTTTATTTTTCGTTCAGTTTAGGAAACGGGAGCGTGCGTTGTGTTTTGTGTTACGTGTTATTCGCTATAAACATATAATTATTAACTTAAAAAGTGTAATGTGAACAAGGCTAAAAAACGACCCTTTGCTAGCGCAGTTAATAAATTTATCTGTGACTTTCCGGATTTGTTCTACGACAGTGATAAAATAGTTTGTAAAGTGTGCGAGAAACATGTGCTGGGACAAACATGTAAATACCGAAGAACACAGAAATAGAAAAAAAGGCGTGCCAACGAGAACTGCCTTTATTTTCGATTTCCTTGTCATGATGATTACCTACCTGCAAGTTGTCACTTCGCTTACTTGAAAAAGAACCGTTTCAGAACTTTTGGTATAAGTACAACCCCGAGTTTAAGTTGCCAACTACGAAAACGTACGCAAAGACGTGGAAAAGAACATCAGATCTACATTAAAAATCAGGTGCTTTGGTTATGTGTTGACGAGAGAACAGATAGTAAAAAGAAATTCTATTCTAAATGTTATAGTACGTGTACTGGACCCTCGTAAACCGAAATGTCCACTGGTACTAGCTAACAAAAGACTGGAAAAGTGTACTGTTGCAGCAATTGTAAGAGTGATACTTAGTACTAAACTTTCAAGTCTCGCCACATCAAGTGTTAAAGTTTATGAGCGATGATGCCGCGACAATGCGTTCGGTAGGCCGTTTTCTTCTTGAACACGGTTACAAGTGTTTACATGTTACGTGTAAAGTACATGCTTTACATCTTTTACCAGAAACTTCGACAATGTTCACCCGAGGTAAATGCATTAACAGCAAGTACAAAAAAGTGGTTCTTGTTCATTTCACGCACAGTGTTCTGGTATTCGTGAACTACCACAACCGATTCTTAGACGTTGGGGAACATGGTTGCAGGCAGCTCTTTGTTATGTTGATTATTTCAAACAAGTAAAAACTGTTATTCTACAATTCAATCCTGCCGAAGCTGCAGCTATTAAGGAGAGCTAGATAAAATTTCAAGATATTTCCGTTGAAACAGAGTTATAAGCTATTCGTAACAACTATAAAGGATTACAACAATTACAAAATATAGCGTTGTCGTTAGTGGAGTCACTACAAATAGTGAACGAAGTACATACACTGCTGCGCACTATACTTGCAAAATATAATCGCGTTTTAGAAAAGTTCGAGAGTGTGTTAAAGAAAGATTCCGATTTTATTACATTAAAACAAATTTGTGATGGTAAGTGCCTTTGTTCTATAGGAATCTGCTGTATATCCAATTCCCTCTCTGCAATCTTTTCTCTGACGAAAAAATGTTTTAAACCAATGTGTTTCGTTCTTCTGTTGCTGAACTAGTTACCATTGATTGTCGTCTACTCAACCACCATATTGCACCGTGCTGTATATTATAGGTGTATAGGAGTATAGGGTACTGTGAGCCATTGATGAATACCTTCTGACTCTGATACTTCTTTGGCACGTATAATACATCTTGTGACACTATTTCTATTGTAGCTTTCCTATAGCTGTAAGAACTTCTTTGCCTGCTGCGTGGATACTACAAGGATCTTTAAACTCTTCGAAATTAGTAAACAATTTTCGATTGTTTGTCATATGCTTAGTTGCTCCATTGTCAATCCACCAAGCCAATGAATCCTCTTCGGCTATCAAAGCTTCTTTACTTATGGACATTAATGACACGTTAGCTATTTCTGAATTAAGTTTATTACTAACCTTGTTATTGGCTGGCCTCCCATCACTAATCCATTTCTAGCAGTCTTTCACCCAATGTCCTTTCTTATTACAGTAATTGCAAATGTCGTCCTTGAAAGATTTCTTATTTTTCTTTTGTTCACTTGAACTTGCTACTAAAGCCTCTGAGTCATCTTTGTTTTTGTTTGATTCTTTAAGGAAACTCCCCTCAAACATACACAACTGAGTAGTCAATTCATCAAAAGTTCTTCTATCATCTTTTGACAGCAACATCCAGCTTGACTGAAAAGACTCAAAACTCTTTGGTAATAATTGCAAAGTCTTACATGCAAGCATCAATTCAGGCAATTCATTTTCATTCCTAAGCTTGAGCCCATTATTTAACTCATCCCATAAACGCTTTAATTTGGCTATATGAGTTGAAACATCCTCACCTTGAATCCAATTAAATACAAAGAAATCGGTACAAATCTTAAACAGCTGATCCTTAGAACTGGCTTCAAACTGCTGTTTTAAAGCTTCCCATATATCATATGCAATTTCTTTGTCCATGATCTTCTGGTACACTGAATCTGCAACAATATTTATAATCACAGACTTGCTTTTCTGTATAAATCTGAGTTTCCTTTGGGTTTCTTTAGGGTAACTTCTGTAGCTTTTTCTTCAGGATATATTGGCTTACTTAATTTTCCATCTATAACATCTATTGCTCCTTCATAGTAATCTAAAGAATCTCTAATCTTATTCTTCCATATTGGCCAATCTAATTCTCCACTCATATGTTTAATAAGATTCATATTAAGTTACCGTAAGATTCATATTAAGTTACCGTTGTTTCTTGAAAGATATGTTACACGTGTTTACACCTTGTTTCTTTTTTACGGTAAAAAATACACTCGTGTATATTACTCAACAACTTAGCGGACAACTGTCTAATTAAGTATATCACTAGATACGTTCTACCAACTATATAAAGAAGAGGCTACTTCAAGCAATATAAAAATATACATCTTTAACAGCATCGACTAATCGATTAACTGAATTGAAAGAGTGATTTAATCATGCATGTATTACATCCGTAGATGTCGAACGATCTTTTTCAAAATATAAACGCATTATTTTCCACCGCGATGAACATCGTTTAGCAAGACAACTGTGGAAACATCTAAGGCTGCCACCATTTAACGACTCTTATCTAGTGGGTGATAATACTGATAATGGTGCTTTTACTTTTAATGTTCGATAATTCCGATGCAACTCGCCAACCTACTTTATAACCCTGCTTAAGAGGGTGAGTGTTTCACAACTTTTCAGATATTATGATTCTTGATTGGTTCTGTTATTATTATTCGATTTATTCCTTATTTTTTGGTATTGTACTTACTGAAGGAAACGTACGCCTATGCCACGCGGAGACATTACCCAGCTTTATTTATTATTTATATGTAATTGTGGTAAGTTCGAGTAGATGTTGGAATGTTGGGAAAAGAATAACGTTAACACATTATTTTGACAAACTCATCAAGTCAGCCATTTTCAAACAAAAAATATTTTTGAAAGCGGAAAACCTTTGTCCAGTATATTTGTTACATATCCCGGTAACGTATACGTTTCGCTTTAGAACATAAGAAACTTACAATGATTTTTACTTCAAAAATTGTAATTTGACCCGAAAATTAAATTTCAAAGCCCCATTTTAGCGACAAATCGCCAAATCTGATAACACTGGTTAAGTATCTTTCCTCGTATAGTAACGACTAATTTTTCCCCGCAGGACGGGAACCGACGCCACACTAGCGTGCCTCAAAATGTATTGGATGATTATATAAAGTATAATTGCGATGAAAGACGAAAATCAGAAGCACCATTTTCAAATAAACACAATTTCTTCGTAATTCGAAGAGAAGTCGACTTGCATCCGACACGAGACACCAACTGGTATCCAGAATATTTGGTGGAAGTAGCAGGTACATGACATCTCATGCTCTCTCAGCTCATCGTGACATATGAGGAGCATCGTTTCAAAACGGCTTTTATCGTTACCACCGAGACTACAAGGCCAAAGCGCTCTTCGATGACGTCACGTTGTTTAGGTAATGTGTTGCCATGCACGATATTAGCCTAAGCGGTAAAGAAATCTTTTTTTTTGTATTTCTTTTTTGAGTTTTGAAGGATTTCCGGTTTAAAGAGGATGCCAATCGCCAACGGAGTCCTTGGCATCCCATTCGATTTTATTGTGGAAAAACGAAGTTTCAAAGCAAAAACCATACACGCAACCGAGCATAGTTTCACTGGTCCTGGAATCTGTAGCTGTTGAAAAATAAATAATATCTTCTTTTACAAACTGTCACTCACAAACTCTAGTATACATTGTTGGAGTAAAATTTTCCCTATGCAGTGCTCAGACCCATTCTTTACACATCTGAGGATCAGAGGGCAAACCGAATGTATGAACTTTCGGTCCAATCTTATAATTACCGCGACACTCAAGTACGCAACAGGTATACGGCATTGTTATAAACACGTAACACACAAAACACCATTAGAGGTGTTTTATCGCTTATACAACACTAGAATATAATTTGCATAAACCAATTCAAAACTCAAGATACGATCTGAACGTGTAAACGTTAAGACGATAATATGACTTCACCTAAAACAATGTACGTCACAGCCTGCTGATGTCAGAGCAGTTAGACCTTATATAGCCGTTAGGCCTTATATATCCGTTTCTCACAAATGCTCATGAGAACCTAGAAATGCGTAACAGTGTTTTTTATAAAATATACTACATTTGGTAATTTTTATTTTGTTCGCACAAATCTTTTGATCCACTTTAACATGCTAATTGAAGTCCTTCAATAAGAGCAGTGTTTAAGGTAATTAGGATGGATAAAAGTACTTTTGAAAAATTTATTTTGGATCAAAGCCATTTTGAACCATAACTGATGGATAAAAGCTGAATTCAATTAAAAGAAGAACTACAACTTTATTGAAATGTTAGGAAAATGTTTCCATATATGCATATAAAGAGTAATCAACATAACGTTTTAAAGACCCCTTCATTACAATCACATTCTTCACCTTCGGAGTTTTCTCGAGCATTGTCTTGGTTGGTTTCGTCAGATAAATTGTTATAAAATTGCTTGGGCATGCACTGAACTTGTTGCATATCGAAGCAAAATTAAGTGCTTTCTTCCTTCTCCTCTTTCATGAAAAGATGAAATTTTTTTGCCCTCATTTTATGGATCCTCAATTCGGCCATAATTTTCGATTGCATTGACCGATCTTCGCAACGTTTTAATCCATTTCATTTTCGAAAACAAAAGCTGCACACATCAGACGTTAGCGATTTAAACCCAACGTTGTGTTCAGTGGAAAAAACTCTTTTGAAAAAGGTCAAGTTGACCTTTAATTCTTCCGTTGCCTTAGAATTATATAGTTTCCACAACTTAGATATGCTTTGATTTGAAGAAAGACACGATCGCTTTTATTTACTTCTATTGTAGTGACTTTCATGCGCTTTTAAACTACCAATGAAATGTCTTACATTTTCACGATTGTCATTACTTTTGAGGTCACCCCCTCTGCTTTCCTTTATTTCCCCTCTATCCAACTTTATATTTCTTACTTTCTGGATTCTCTTGTGAGTAATGCCAAAAGTGTCTAGAAACATTTTCTGGGGAAAGGCAAGGGATTATTTTTTGTTCTTTTCTACTGATACCGTGGTATCTTTTTCTCTACAATCTTTTTTATATTTTGGCCTTCTCCTTTTCGGAGTAGAAACATTTATGTAGTACGATAACTTTACACCTTGTACTACTTTGTCAGCCTTTATATACAAATTTTATCTGCAGAAATTTATGTCATTTTGAGATAATTTTACCACGTATTGCGGATAAAAGCCATTGTGAATCACCAGTCTTGATGGATAAAAGCCGCTTTCAAAAAACCGCTGATATTCATCATTAAGTTGCATAAGCTGTTTTAACACCTCTGCAGTTAGGTACGTCGCGAAAACGACCAATGGCAGACACAGTTATAAACTTTATAGTGGACATGCCGGACTTAATTTTTTAGTGGCGCTAAAATTCAATGTCTAGTTTGTAAAATCCCTTTAATGTGTTGATCCAGAAGCCATTGTCAACGTCACATCGAAAGCAAACAGCATTCTTCTGCAAAAAGTGGCATACGACACCAAGAAAAATTTACATTTGATTTATGTGTTACTCTTATTTTATGTAATCTATCGTTTCGTTTACTAGACAAAGAAGCATTTCTCTCCTTCTGGAATAAATATGCGGACTGTAAATTACCTAGTCGGACATCGATACGAAATGTAGTGCCATTTGCTCATGAACATCTAGAAACAAGAATGAAAACGAAATTGAAAGATAAAAAACTGTGGTTGTGTGTGGACGAAACAATAGATCGTCGAAAACATTCTGTAGTTAATGTAATGGTACCTACAATGGAACCACATCGATCGTCATCCTCCTTGCTTGCTTCCAAAAGAGTTATAAATTGTACTGCGGATGAGATTTTAAAGGTGGTGTTGAACTCATTGAACAAAGTTTCAACTAAACAACTTTTAATGTTTTTGAGTGATGGTGCCGCAAACATGCGTTCTTTGGGCCGATCTCTTAAAGAACACAATGGAAACTTCTTACATGTAACGTGTAAAATCCATACTCGAAATCTTGCGGCACAAACGATTCCTACATGTTTTCCACTAGTAAACGCATTGATGGCTAGTACACAGGTACTGTTTCTAAAGTCCCCGAAACGTACCCGACTATTTCACAAACTGTGTTCTGATTTACCTGAACCACCCAAGCCGATTATTACACGTTGGGGAACATGGTTGCAGGCTGTGTTTTACTATAACAAATATTTTGATCAAGTAAAGAAGGTAGTTTTAAAATTCAATCCAACAGAAGCTGCAGCAATCAAGAAAAGCCAGGAACTATTTCAAGATAGTCAGGTTAAAAGAGGTTTACAAACTATTCACAACAATTACTTCGGACTAGCGGAGGGAATAGAAAAATTACAAAATGTTTCGATGTCGCTAGTGAACTCTGTTCAAATTGTGAATGATGTTCACGCACAATTATGCGCTGTAGAAGGCGAAACAAATTGGTGTGTAATACGAAAATTTGAAAGTGTTTTAGAGAAAGACTCCGATTTTCTTATATTAAGACAAATTTGTGAAGGTGCGTGTGAAGATGCATTAAGTTGTTTCAAAGATTATTTTAAATATGCAAATATAACATCGCTGGATGTCGAACGGTCGTTTTCGGCATTAAAAAACATTTATTCCGCACGTCGTACTCACTTGACTGAAACAGCTGTGGAAACATATCTAATGATTCAAATATTTAACAGATGTTACCCAGTTTGTGATTTCACGGAAGGCTTTTAAAACGGTAAGTGTTTCGGCACGTTTTATAATTTATTTCTTACCTTCTATTTTATGTGTAAAGTTTTATGCGCTCGCCACGCCTCTGGCTGTTACCGCATATTTGCCCAGGTTAGTCATAAGTTGTGTTTTAAAGATGGAGGTTATGATTCCATGTAAAAGTGAATAGCGGAATCTTACGAATAAAAGCCGTTTTGAAACGATGCTCCTCATATTTGCTGAATTTTGCTTAAATCAATTTGTTATGTACTCTAATAGTACCTTTACCTTTGTTTTATGTTAACACTAAGAAGACTCGGATTCCTTCCCGAATAGTCAAATGTTGCGTTTGCTAAATTAAAAATCTCCAATAAAATCTGTGTATGTATTTGATATTCTCAAGAATTACTGATATTTTTTTATGTATTTTTATACGATCCATATCAATGCTTAGTACAGATATTCTATTTGTTTTTGGCATCAAAATGTACTTTCATTTATTATTTATTTCTTTGTAGTTTGTAGTAGATATACTGTTATCTAAGTTTATTTTTATACCCTAACTAATATTGATAATGTGAAATATTAATAAATTATTTGTATGAACTAAATGTAGCTTAATTTGTTCGAAATCCGTGCAACTATTAGGTATATTGGAAATTATAATCCTTTATCGAAACGTTCGCCAACTGGATGGGATCCCCTCTTCGGCATGCAACACCTTTGTGTCACGAAGATCGCTAAAAATCTCATAACTCTGCTCAGAAGCGTAACAAGGCAGCTCGGGGCCTGCTTTACCAGAGAGGGATTAACATTTTTGATATCATTTAAAACACGTTAAAACAGTCTTTCTTTATTGCTTATTACTAGGCATACATAAAATCGTAATAAATAACATTTTTATTTTTAGAAATATACAGGCTGTTTATTAAACATACGGCAAAAATTCAAGGGGTTATTCCGTGAACTATTCTACGAATATTTTGTCCTTTGACGATTTTTGAAAAGCCCCTTTGTTTCGAAGATACAGGGCGAGAAAAATTTTCGACAAAACCAACCTTTTATTACCAAAAATTAGATTTAAAGTTTCTTATTCTACAATAACTGTTGAAAATGACTACCTCCAGCTAGGATGCAAGAATCCATTTTCTCCTCATTGACGGCCGAACTCTTTCAAAAACACTAGGGTCGTTTCTTATTGAACTACACCCAGCAATTATCCGATTTCTTAAATCTTCCACATTTTCCACTGGAGTAGAATAAACTAATGAGTTTAGATGGCCCCATAGGAAATAATCCAGGGGGTTTAAGTTCGGGGATCGAACAAGCCATAAGTGAGATCCACCTCGACCAATCCAACGATCTCCGAATGTTGCTGTTAAAAACTCACGAGTAACCACACTAAAATGCGTTGGTGCACCATCGTGCATAAACCACATTGCATTTCTTGTTGCCAATGGTACATCCTCCAGAAACAGAGGTAGCGTTTGTTCCAAAAAGTTTCGATACACCTCCCCGGTAAGTCTTCCTGGCAGAAATACCGGTCCAATTAGCCAGTCACCCACAATTCCTAACCAAACGTTCAACGAGAACTGATGTTGAAAACGATCTTCAAGTACCTCATGTGGATTTTCTTCAGCCCACACATGGTTATTGTGAAAATTCCTTATTGCATCTCTTGAGAAATTCGCTTCATCGGTAAAAAGAATTAGTGTCAGTAGTTGAGGGATTTGAACCAATATGTGCAAAAGCCACTGACAGAATGCAATCCGTGGAGGAAAAGCAGGAAGAAGTGCCTGAACGCGTTGTATGTGGTATGGGTACAACAAATACTTCCTAAGAATTTTCCAAGCAGTCCCATTACTTACATTCAAAGTATTTGCAATTTTTCGAGTAGAAGTACCTGGATCTTCCTCTATCATGTCCAGCACATTCTCTTCTAATTCTACCGTTCTTACTGTCATTGGCCTTCCTGGTCCTCCACTTCGTTTCAATGTGCCTGTTTCATGAAGACGTGGATGAATACTTTGGAAGTTCTATCAGGAACATTACGGTTAGGAAATCGTTCAATGTACAACCGTCTAGCTTCTAATGAATTGCCATCAGCAAGTCCATAAATGAAATGCATGTCAGTCATCTCGGCGTTTGTATAGCGATTCATGATAGAGGACTTCACTAACAAAAGTTTAAGTATTAAAAGACACAAAATACACGTCAATCAGTCTCAACAAATTTGACACATACAAAATGATCAATCACGAAACGTATTCAAATGAAATCCACGTTTTAACTGATTTACTTTTCTATGTTTGTACTTGCCTATTGCTAGTGGGTAAAACAGTCGTTCTTTGTAATTGGAATGTTGTTAAAAGATAACAAGGCGTTTTTACAATTTTTTTTATACTCGGAAAAGTCCAATGTTGTACGCCATATTTTGATTTCGGCTACATTAATAATTTCTAAAATATTAAAATTGGTTTTGTCGAAAATTTTTCTCGCCCTGTATCTTCGAAACAAAGGGGCTTTTGAAAAATCATAAAAGTACAAAATATTATTAGAATGTTGCTATTTGGTTGAGCTGTTTGGCGTAATTAAATTGTCATTCTCTTTAGTTAATTATAGTTCGTATTTAAGATTTAAGAACTGCGCCTCACGCAATTACTGCTGCACATTTGGGAAACTTGCTCATAATGTTACTGCTACCTGCGGGATTATTTCTAAAGAATGCGTGTAAGTAGGGGGGATATTGTATATGCATGGTTGGCATGCCGGGAGACGCCAACCGAATTGGAGCAACATTCAGGCAGTTAGTTATAATTAGTTGGTAGTCAGATAGTTGCATAGAATAGTTGTAAAAGGTGTCAATAAATAAACATTGTAAAAGAGTCATATATCTTATATTATTAAAGGTACAACAATATTTCTTTGGCGTGTTTCCTCACTTCAATAATGTATTTGCTGATCTCTTTTTTCCTTTAACTAACTGTTTTGCTGAATTGTTTTGGATATTTGTTACCTTTCCTTGAAAATTCTGAATGGTTTCCAACGGAATTTAATCAACAGCCAGCGGCACGACTGAATTAAGCAATATATCATTCAGTGGCGTCCCTTGAACATCGTAATTTTACTCAGGAGCTCGAATAGCGGGTCGTCGTCTCTGTGAAGAAACGTACAGGTGCAATTCACGACTTCGGCAACGATTAAATAAAATCTCATCAACGTTGTTTTACTTACTTGAATTCCCTCCTTATATCTTGTACGATCATTAAGCAAAATTCTGAGCACAATATTTCTTTAACTAATTAACCTTGCGAAATATATGTAAAACTTGTTTCTATTGCTTAATTTCTTTCACAATAAATGTATTTTATTAGATAAGTTACAGTTTATTCATTTAATTGTTTCACGCTCTAACTGTAACAATTTGATCTGGTTCTGAAGATCGTAACAGCGAACGAACTTTCTTTGAAATTTTTGCCATTGAATCTAAGAGTAGACTACAACAAAGTAATAAAATTTGATTTAGGTTGTCATGACTTTAAATTTAGGTATAGCTTTTAATGCCAAACAACATTTTTCGATATTTCTTTAAATAATGGGACAAAAAGTTTTCGGATGTACCCCGCATAATATCGGAAATTTTTCATATTTTATTGGTGCATGTTTAATTTATACAACTATATATAATAATTTCCCATATGGTGCGTACTTTATGGATGCCACTATATACGGAATTAATTGATGTCAAATAGAATAAAATGAAACAATAGATGGGTGTTTCATTTTAAAATTAGTAAATATGTCAAAATGTTGTAGATGAATTGGTAGTTTTCGTAATATCTGAAGCAGATAGTTATTATATTTGACGAAATTGTTATTTTTATTTAAGTAATTTCATTTTTAACAAAATTTTGAATAATATTGAATTAATAAAAAATATATGTTCAAGCCCTCTGGTGTTCAGAAGTAAAAACGTCTGTGATTTAACTATCTAGCTGGAACAAATTGGATTTCAACACTAGATGGAACTAGTAAACCGAATCGTGGCTGTATATAAAGTCACGGACATTTTAGGGGTTTGGCTGTCCATAAACAATGTAATTTTCAACGAGATTGCACTTACAATTTCCTCTACATTGTGATTAAACTCTACATTAAACAGTCTGTCATATTCAGAACAGGCTATAAAATTATGATTTCGTTTTGGAAATTCTTGATTTATTGGAATTATGTAAGAAGCAAGTAGAAAATCATTCCAATATTGAGCAAGATTAGCTTCAATATGTGAAGAAGAGTATTGTAAATGTTGCTCTATTTCTTCAGTTTATGTATTTGCTATTATTGTTTATTACGAATTTAAATTCGTTCAGATTATAGCATATTTATTCTGCAATTAACGCCATCTGTTGTACGTCCGCATTCGACACTTCTTCTTACTGAGCCATCTAGTGTTACCTTAAACGTTTTTCTCCGTTGTTTTTTGTGCCTATGCCACTTTCCCCGAGAATAGGGATTTCACCCAACACAGGAAATAATTTACGATAAAACTATTATTGCTTTATATAAATATGCATATAAATATAAATATACATAATAAAGGCTATTCGGCTTTTATCGTATTTCCTGCATGATTGGTTCAGGTATTTTAAACAATGATAAGGGATTTTTATGCTGAGCAACGGGAATTCACACACAGATCACGACACATAGACATATATCAGTGGTGGTTGTATTGTGCAAGAACTATTTTAGAACAGCTGAAAAATTCTTATAAAACGAAAAGGTAGGTAATTTCTTTGTATATTTTAAATGAACTATGTTCATTTGTAATCGTTTTTTACTTTTCGTGGAAACAAGCCTATTTTCTCGTGGTTTATTCTTACCGGATTGTTCTAGAAACAATATAAATGCGGTATGTGCCTTAGGTAATATTAATAATAATAATAATTCACAGTAATTATTGTTGCAATTTTACTGATCCGAGCCTAATATTCTATTGTGGATATTTCCCAGATATTTTGATATATTCTCATTATATGTCACGTATATTCTTTTGTAAACAAATTCTATTTGTACAGCGTTGTATTGTTAATTGTGAAGAATACACGACATTATGTTAAATGATTTATTTAAACATAACGAATACGAAACAAACTGCAACAAAGCAACATGCTACACCTTGAAGTACAGTCTCTACATACAGATTAAGAGTTGGTAAATAATTATGTAACTGTAGTACGAATAACTATTTCCCTTTATCCTTAGAACTTGTCATACATTACTAGAGTAACCAAAACTTGCGGACTCGCATAGGCGTCGGTATTACGGGTTAATATAAGAATACGAAAAATTCATAAATAAACTTACTTGCAAATTATTCAACAAATTAGAGGCATCAGGATGTGAACTACGGTAAACTTGCATCATTGCATATGTTTCCACAGTTACTTCTTTAAACCTTGTGCGTCGACAAGAAAAAATATCCTTATACATAGAAAACAATCTCTCCACATCGAAGCAAGTTACATTTGCATGTAGAAACTATTTTTCAAAATCACTTAAAAGTTCACTATTCTTACACTTATTATAAACGGCCTCTAAAGTATTAAAATCGGGATTTTTCCTTAAAACATCTGCCAACTTTTGACTAGCGCATAATCCTGGCGTATCATTTAATGTGTGTAATTTATTTTTTACACTCTCCACTATGTCTAATGATTCCTGCAATGACAATTCAGTACATTGTAGTTTTTTGATGGCATCTAGTAATACTGTATAATTGGTACATATTGTTGTTAAATCTTCTAAAAGTTGAGGAATTTGAAATTCTCTTTGACATTCTCTAATTGCTTTGGATTCATTCCGATTAAATCACATTATAACTGATTGAATTTGTTGAAAATGGATCAAATAGTAAGAAGCTGCTGTTAGCCAAGTACACCATCGCGTTAAAATTGGTTCAGGAGGTTCTGGAATACCTGGACAAAATTTACGAAGTTCTTTTAAACGTTTAGGAGATTTACGAAACACTGCTTTAGTACTTCCAATCATCCGATCAACGTTTCCGTAATGTTGTCGAACAACTTCACCAACTAAATGCAAAGCATGCAGCACGCAGGTTATATGTATTAAGTTAGGAAATATATGTTTTAAGGATCGCCCAACACTTAACATCGTTGCTGCACTATCTGTCACAATCATCACAACTTGATCTTGGGCAATTTTAAATTTTTTCAAAGCGTTCATTATCACTTTTTGAATATTTTCCGCGGTACATTGTTGAACACGTTTGCAAGCTAACAAATATCGAGATGCTGTGTTCTCGCTAGATAAAACGCGAGCTATTACATTCACAATACTGTTTTTCTTTATATCGGTCGTCTCATCCACGGTAATCCATATTTTTTTGGAACACAAATCACGTTTACACGCATTTTCTAGCATCTCTTTCATTCGCGGCAAATGATTCTGTAATTGTGCTTGTGAGGGTAATGGATACTTTGGAACGTATTGTCGCCAAAACGTTTTAAAAGCTACTTTTCTCACCAACGACAACGGAAGATTACAAGAGGTAAACATAGTTAATAAATGTATGAAGAATAGTGTATAAGGTATTTCAGTTCTTGCATTTCTCATATGCTTAATACCATTGACATGCCTCTGGCAATCAGTTCTGTCCAATGCAGCCAAACGAACATTGCATATTAAGCAAAAAACTGCACTACCGTCATATTTTAAATGGGGAAAAAGTGACACATACTTATGTACATTAGTAGCAAATCTATTACGAGGCATTGTTTTCTTAGGTATGTAAATATTAGTTCTATATGAAACGATACACTAATTATGTATTTGGTATAATACTACAACACACAAAAAACACCAGCTATATTTTCAAAAGCGACACGTAAGTACATAACCTTGACCGTTCGACTAATCTCTGCAACAGCTCAACCGGTACTAAAACGAAATATCTCTCAGCGCGGTTTAACATGATTTATATTCAAGGTCGACACTACATGCCTGCTTCTCTACCGGTTTAGTTTATTTATGAATTTTTCGTATTCTTATATTAACTCGTAATACCGACGAATATGCGAGTCCGCAAGTTTAGGTTACTCTATACATTACTAACCTTGGCAAATTTGCGGTGACAGCCAGAGGCGTGGCGAGCGCATAAAAGCTTACACATAAAATAGAAGATAAGAAATAAATTATAAAACGTGCTGAAACACTTACCGTTTTAAAAGTCTTCCGTGAAATCGCAAACTGGGTAACATCTGTTAAATATTTGAATCATTAGATATGTTTCCACAGCTGTTTCAGTCAAGTGAGTACGACGTGCGGAATAAATGTTTTTTGATACCGAAAACGACCGTTCGACATCTAGCGATGTTATATTTGCATATTTAAAATAATCTTTGAAACAACTTAATACACCTTCACAAATTTGTCTTAATATAAGAAAATCGGAGTCTTTCTCTAAAACACTTTCACATTTTCGTATTACACCCCAATTTGTTTCGCCTTCTACAGCGCATAACTGTGCGTGAACATCATTCACAATTTGAACAGAATCCACTAGCGACATCGAAACATTTTGTAATTTTTCTATTCCCTCCGCTAGTCCGAAGTAATTGTGAATAGTTTGTAAATCTCTTTTAACCTGACTATCTGGAAATATTTCCTGGCTTTTCTTGATTGCTGCAGCTTCTGTCGGAACGTATTTTAAAACTACCTTCTTTACTTGATCAAAATATTTGTTGTAGTAAAACGCAGCCTGAAACCATGTTCCCCAACGTGTAACAATCGGCTGTGGTGGTTCAGGTAAATCAGGACACAGTTTGTGAAATAGTTGGGTACGTTTCGGGGACTTTAGAAACACTGCCTTTGTACTAGCAATCAATGCATTTACTAGTGGAAAACATGTAGGAATCGTTTGACGATAGATTATATAAAATAAGTGTAACACATAAACCAAACTTTTCTTGGTCTCGTATGCCACTTTTTGCAGAAAAATGCTGTTTGCTTTCGATGTGACGTTGACAATGGCGTCTGGACCAACCACATTAAAGGGATTTTACAAACTAGACATTGAATTTTAGCGCCATCAAAAATTAAGTCCGGCGCGACGTACCTAACTGCGACATTTTTAAAGCAACCATAAGCGTACAGTTACGAAATAAGTTACGACAGCCTATATATACACAGAACTACTCGCATACAGCGTCGATTTAGTACTGACGCTGTGAACGCGTGAAATAAATAATCGCCGACTCCGCATCACATATTCTACTACACTAACTGTTACCGCTGTTTGCCCAGACTATACATTACATTTATTTTCCATTCGTTTTTCCTCACAATTTGCCAACGGCAAGCATCTGTTTAAAAACGGTTGAAAAACATGACAGTAAAGTATAATAGTGTGGCTTTTAATAAAAATAAGAATCTCGAATGAAAACTTTATGGGGTGTAATTAAAAAGTTATATATACAAAATAAAGGAAAGAAATCTAACAAAAAATGGTTAGCTTTAAAACCATTTTTGTTAGATTTCTTGTTCGTAAATGTGTAATATTTGACAATTTAATAAATTTTCGAAACGACCTTCAAATTCGAATGAACAAAATCCCAATCGATCATAAAAGCCTCTTCTTAAGTTTAACAACATTTCTAGTGGAATGTTTATTATGGAGTTAACAATCTTAGGTTGTAGCTAGAAGATAAGTCAGAGGATCGTGAGGGCCAGCGAATAGTGCTCCAATCATTGAAAATGTTTCCCAAATATTCTCGCACAATTGCAGCATTATGAGCAGGACATCCACCCTGTTGACACCATATTCTCTCTAACGTAATACCTTCTAGATTTTGTTCGGAAGGTATTATGCTATTCTGTAAAAGTTACAAATATCTATTTGCAGTTAATGTTTCTTCTATAAAAAAAGGGTATATGACTACCTAGGATGCCCGTCCAAACATTTATTTTTTAGGATACTGCGTTTGTGCATCATAAATAGGATGTTTATTATTTCGAGACCATTATCGTGACACGGATGGTTTATGACGTCCGTTTATGACAAATGAGGTGAAATCAGAAAACAATACATTTTCAATAACATTTTCATCATTATTACACTGGTCAATAACCTTTTCACAAAATTCCAGCCTTCCATACTTGTCATCGGAAAAAATTTCGTAAGCCTTGCTTAATTTGAATAACCCGACTTATTTTTTTTTTTTTTATATTTTATAGTGAAATCCAAAATATTGAATTACTTCGCTATTTTGCGAGAAGATAATTCGTCACAAAAGAAAACAGAAACAATGTACTGAGATCATGTATAAAAATCATCTATTGCATAACAATTCTCGGAAAATAATAGTTCTTTTAGAGCATATTTAAACATATGGTGTTTATTTATTTGTTTTATTGGGGCAGGAAGACTGTTATAAATAGAGCGGGCCAAATTGCGCCATCCAACAGAATCGGAATCAGGCGCAACGGCCGCTTATTGTAAATAGCGTATATGCGAGTCACAGCAGATATGTGATATTTCGAAATTAATACACAAGAGTAAAAAAATAAAAGCTGACGCAATAATAATGTTTAGTAATTAGAGCGGATATATATATGTACACGCTGAGGTGTTTTTATTTTCATTATGATTTTTTATTTGATTGAAAACGGTATGCGTTGTAAATGGGATGTAATAAGGAAATAACTGAGAAACTGAACGCTTTTTTTATTCTGTTGTACTTAATAATGTAACTGTAAATAAAGATATAATAAATAAATTCTATCCTTCTTAATAATGCGGATAGGCTTGTTTAAAAAGTTGCACCATCAGATAAGTTTCCACATTTGCCTCGGTGAAGGATGTTCGCCGAGACGAAAAAATGTTCTTATATTTCGAAAACGACCGTTCCACGTCTACCGAAGTAAGACAGGCGTAATTAAAATAATCTTTAGACTTAGTCAAGGAATCTGCAGATGCCCCATCGCACATTTGTCTTAATCTCGTGTAGTCCGGATTCTTTTTTAAAACACTATCGAACTTAGCTAAAACTCGTCCACTTGTTGCATCGTTTATACTGTGTAACAATGTACTAACTTCGTCCACGACTTGCACTGATTCTACCAACGACAATCCAGAATTTTGCAAATTTTCTATCGCGTCTACTAACCCTTTGTAATTGTTGCTAATATTCTTTAGATGTGTTTCAACAGAAATATCGAGAAATCCCTTCGGGCTCATCCTAATAGCTCTAGCTTCGGCAGGGACGAATTGCAAAATAACGGATTTGACTTCTTGAAAATGTTCATTATAATAAAAAGCGGCTTTTAACCACGTTCCCCAACGCGTAAGAATGGGCTGTGGTGGTTCTCGAATACCAGGGCATAACCTGTGGAATGCCCTAGTCCTCTTAGGACTTTTGAGAAACACTTTTTTTGTGTTTGCTATTAATGCATCCACCTCCGGGTAACACTCTCGAATAGTTTGTGCCACAAGATGTAAAGCATGGACTTTACACGTAACATGTAAAAGTCCTTCACACTTTTCTTTAAGGGAACGGCCTACACTACACATTGTTGCTGCACCATCGCTCATGAACAACAACAGTTGACTGGTTGACACTTGAAATTTTTGTAACGTTTCGAGAACTACGGCCGTAATTGCTTTACTAGTACACTGTTTTAATCTTCTGCTGGCTAATAGAATTGCAAAATTTGGTTTAATAGGATCTAATACGCGCACTATTATATTCAAAATAGAATTTTTTTTGCAATCTGTCGTCTCATCAAGACATAGCCACAGCTGTATGTACCCCAGAATTTTCGAAATGCTTTTTTATCAAGTATACGAAGTGGTAGACCACATACCATAAACGTTAAAAGCAATTCTAATTGAAATTGACGTTGTTGTGACACACCATTTCTTTTATTTCTGTGGTGTGCGCTATTTATATGTCTTTCACAATCACGTTTGCTCCAGCACAGTAGTTTCTTTTTACAAATTTTACAGAAAATTGTACTCCCATTGTAGTGTAAATCCACAAATTCACTAAGAAATTTATTAACTTTCGTAGGTAATGGCCGTTTATTTTTAATAGTTACGTTAGACATAATCACTAAAGCGAGCACACCGACGCTTGTTTCTAGTATGCCACGAAGTGGTGCAAACGTAACATCTGCAGACTCGTTATTTGTTGATGAATAGAGCGCGTCATCCGTAAATGAATAAGCGCGCTGTTAGTTCGTAACCGTCGATGAATGAACTTTTTTTTTGTAGTGGCCCATTGTGAACAACGCCCTATTTATCAACGAACACCCAAACTGCAGGTGTATATTTGCGCGTCTTCACGACGTAATAGACAGTGGTTTTGGTCCTCGTCCTAATAATTACATATTTAAATTACCTATGTTTACATACTTATATGCGCCCGGCAGCCTGATTGCGAACCTGGCGCGTGGCGCTCTTGGCCCGCTCTAGTTATAAAGTTTGCATCCAATATAAAAAATGCTCTTTTGGAAAAGACCTTGTTTATGAGACGGAAGTATTAAGTAATTACTAGGTATTCTGGTATAATGTTCATGCTCTATTATCTGAGAAATTATATGCGTTTAATATATGAGCTATATAAAAATGTTTTCCTTAAGAATTTCCGTTCAAAAATAACTCCAGATCTAAAACAGCTTGTCTACATTTTGTTCTAAAAATGTGGACGTATTTTATAGCGTTGAAACAATTCTGTAAACAAATTAAGTAATCTCAAGTTTTTGTAGAGATGGATTTCTTCGATTCCGTTAGGAAGAATCTTCCTAATCATTGGCAATGGGAAACTTATACAGCTAAAAACTACATTCGAGTGGAGCTGGAAAAGGAAAGCAAGGAATACGAAGAAGTAATGGTATATTGTACCGTAGAAGGCATCAGAAACGTAAAGAAAATAGAACGTATTCAACATCCATTCGCTTATCTTCGTTTTCAATTAAAACAGGAGTTTCAACAAAGCCATCCATTCACACAAAAGGAAGCAGTAAGTTCAGAGTATCGCAGTATTCTTTGACAAAAAATTTAACAATAAGGGATTTTGTTGTATTAAGATGGTTGGTCTTGTATAACATGATGGTAGTCTAACTTACATCAAGAAAATTTCAACAAGCAAATGTGTAAACGTAATAAGAATATTTAATTTTAAAACACTTTTTTTTCTGCTATCAAGTAGTTCAACGGAATGAAATCAAAATTAAGCGACAAATATGTCGAAATATTCCGAAAAACTGGTCGGACTAATTCAGCTCAAATATGTGCCTGTCTTTTCTTTTCTATTGTATCGGAAGTGGGCACAAGATACAACAAGATAACCTGTAGAAACCGTATCCGAAAATAATCAAAAAGTTGCTTTGAAATAAACAAGTTGGTATTGACTTCCGATGTAACCAAAACCAACTGGCTTCATTAAACTTTGCTGATGCTTTCTTTTTCAAATAATATGTTATAAATGGTTATAATGAACACTTTAACGTAATTATAAGAACTTTCGTTTAACTTACGATTTGATTGGCGCTACGTACAATATATCTCGCAGCCCGGTGAGGCCCGAGCCAACGTATATAGCGAATAATGTATAATAAATATATAAATCAGTAGGTAAGCTATGTATGTACGGGGTCACTTCAAGGTCGCGCTTTTAATCGAGCTTTTAATCCGCGGGTAATTTCGCGGAATCGAAGTATGTTTAGCAGCTCGCGCTTTTAATCCGCGGGTAATTTCGCGGAATCGAAGTTTGATTAGCGACTCGCGCTCTTAATCCGCGGGTAATTTCGCGGAATCGAGGTTTTATTAGCGGCTCGCGGTTTTAATCTCGCGAGATTAATTAGCGAAGATTCGCCGAAGATGGCATTCACGATTTTGATTCGCGCTTTTTAATCCGCGAGCTTTTGAACGGCTTCTGAACAGCTTTTGAACGGCTCCTGAACGACTTTTGAACGGCTCCTGAACGGGTATCCGCTCAATGACTATATCTCTTGGCACTAGGTAGCGCCAGGAATTTATTTCCGGGTGTGATACGTTCCGAGTGTGATACGTTCTGAATGTGATATGCCGTATGTAAGCTATTGTTTGTGGAGGTGACTCATGTTTCAATTGTGTTTTATTTACGAACCCACGCTCAATTGACCCCCTACCTACTACTACCTATCCGACGCCCAAACACATTTGAAACATGAGTCACCTCTACAAACAATAGCTTCCATACGGCATCACACCCAGAACGTATCACACTTGGAAATAAATACCTGGCGCCACCTAGTGCCAAGAGATATAGTCATTGAGCGGATACCCATTCAGGAGCTGTTCAAAAGTCGTTCAGGAGCCGTTCAAAAGCCGTTCAGAAGCTGTTCAGAAGCCGTTCAAAAGCTCGTGGATTAAAAAGCGCGAATCAAAATCGTGGATGCCATCTTCGGCGGATCTTCGCTAATTAATCTCGTGAGATTAAAACCGCGAGCCGCTAATCAAACTTCGATTCCGCGAAATTACCCGCGGATTGAAAGCGTGAGCCGCTAATCAAACTTCGATTCCGCGAAATTACCCGCGGATTAAAAGCGTAAACCGCTAATCAAACTTCGATTCCGCGAAATTACCCGCGGATTAAAAGCGCTACCTTGAAGTGGCCCCGTACATACATAGCTTACCTACCTAAATCTATTGGAATCGGTACAAAACAAATTTTTAAAATACTTGTACTACGTGAAGCATAGACAGTATCCTAATTTTGTCGATCTGCTTGAAGAATTTAACTTTAAATCGTTGGATAATTGCCGAAAATTGACCACGTTAAGTTATCTCTTCAAGCTTGTCCACGGTATGGTAGATAACGCAGTGTTTTTAGAAAGATTTAACTTTTACATTCCCCGATTCAACTCGCGCAACTCACAGACTTTTATGTGCGATATAGTCTACACAAACTACCTCATGAATTTTCCTGTACATGTTCTTTGCACAATTTACAATATGCACAACTACGCCTTGGATGTGTTTAACAACAATTACGCCGAATACCTAAATGCCGCCAGAAAATGTTTGTTTTAATGCTTAGTCTAATTTTAATGATTAAGAACGCAATTTTTCTTTCGTTTCTTGAGTAGTTGTTTTCTTTATGTATGCATATTTACCTAATGTTTACAATGCTTTTTTTTTCTTTTCTTTTTCATCTCTGTTATACATTTTAATTTACGGGGGTAAGTCAAATATTATCTACACTTTCGCCATAACAAGCTTTGAAGGTTATCGTAGTGGCGGCCGCTTGCGCATGCGTTGAGTTGGCGCCTCTGTGGTCATGTGTGCGAAATTTAATCACGATCGCGTAATTTGTCTGCTAGCCACAACAGCATAAGCATGTCAGCTCCGCTATTAGTTTGCACCAAAGAGGAACAATGAGCAGTGATCCGATTTTTATGGTCAGAGGGTGTGAAAGGTGCTGAAATTCACCAGAAACTTTTGCCACAATACGGGGACAGTGCTTTATCTCGTAAAAGCGTTTTTTTTTTGTGGATTGAAATGTTTGAAAATGGCCGCACGAGCGTAACACAAAAGGAGGGAGCTGGACGGCCGTCAACCTCGACCACCGACGACAACATTCAGCAAGCACGAGAGATGGTTACAGCAAATAGGCGAGTTACCATAGGTGAGGTTGGATCTTCTTTAAACATCAGTCACGGTTCTGCCTATCAAATTATCCATGATGAACTCAAATTTCGTAAAGTGTGTGCGCGATAGGTACCACGAATGCTTACCACAGAAAACTGAAGCAATCGTTTGGACATCTGCCAACGCTTACTGGGTCGCTTCAACGCGGAAGGCGACGCATTTTTAAGCAGAATAGTGACCGTTGATGAAACATGGGTTCATCACTACGAGCTCGAATCGAAACGCCAGAGTATGGAATGGAAACATCCAGGTTCCCCTAGCACGAAAAAATTCAAGACCTCGCCATCGGCTGGGAAAGCGATGCTAACCGTGTTTTGGGACGAAAAAGGCCCTATACTGGACGACTACTTTGACAGGGGGACTACCATAAATAGTGCGAGGTACAGTGATTTGTTGGCGAATAAGCTGAAACCAGCAACTCGAAACAAACGCCGTGGTCTACTCTCAAAGAACATTTTGTTGTTGCAAGACAACGCCTGTCCGCACACGGCCCATAACACCACAGAAACTATCAACAGGTTGGGCTTTGAGACCCCGGAACACCCTCCTTACAGCCCTGATCTCGCTCCCTCCGAATTTCATCTCTGGACCGCTCAAGGAAGCTTTGAGAGGTCATCGATTTGCCTCAGACACAGACGTTCGGGATGCGGTGCAAAAGTGGCTTCACGACCAACCGAAAACCTTCTACCAGGAAGGCATACGGAAGCTTGTGACTCCCTGGACTAAGTGCATTGCTAAAGATGGAGACTATATCGAAAAATAATGTATCTGTTGTACACCTATCTTTGTTTAATACAGTTGTAGAACTAAAAGTGTAAGTAATTTTGGACTTACCCTCGTAGATAGGAATATAAATTACCCTGTAATTGGTTAATCTGTTAGGTATATTATACATAAATAAAATAAATAAATAAATAAATTTGGCAATACCTCGTCTGCTAGTAACGGCTAATTTTTCTCCATAGGAAGGATACCGCCGTTACACTACGGTGCCCTCAGAAGTATTGGATGAGTATATTCGATACAATTGTGATGAGAGACGATTAAGCGATTGCTCTTCAAACAAGAAAAACTTTGTCGTCATTCGAAGAGAAGTTTTTATGAGACCGACACGAGACACCAACTGGTATCCAGAGTATCTGGTTGAAACGGCAACTACAATGGAAGAACTTTTTTCGTTAGTTAATTTAGCCGACTAAATCTGCTACGTCTCCAATAGTAGCTTCGCTTTTGTTTTATGTTAACACTAAGTAGATCCGGGTTCCTTCCCAGATAATCAAATGTTACATTTTGTATAATTAATAATCTCCAATAAAATCTGTGCATTTGATATTCTTAAAAATTACTGACACTTTTTATGTATTTTTATACGATCTATATCAATGCTTAATATAGATGTTTGGTTTGTTCTTTGGCATCAAAAGGCGTAAGTGCTTACATTTATTATTTTATATAGTTTGTAGTAGATATACTGTTATCTTATTTACTTTGTACGCGAACTAATATTGATTATATGAAATATTAATAAATTATTTGTATGAAATAAATGTAGTTCAATTTGTTTTCGATTTAAAAAGAAGTTCACAGAATTTAATCATCGGATATATTAGAAATGATAATTCTCTATCGTCACGTTCGCCGACCGGACAACAGCTCCACTCCGGCTTACCGTCAAGCGACACCTTCGTGTCGCGCAAATCACTAAAAATCTCGTAACTCTGTCTAACGTAAATATTCTAGCTTCACAACGTCATAATCATAATTTTAAATTCCAGTTTCAGTAATTTGGCCCATAGGCTTCCGCGGTCGTCAATAATACTACGAGGGTCACGCTATATATTTTGAGATACAAGAAAACTACAAGTCTTTTTACGAAAATGATTTTATTTATGTTCGAAATAATCTCCTCCTGCATCAATGCACTTTTGTAACCGAAGTTTCCACAGCGTAAAAGCGTGAAGCCAGTCATCTCTTGGAATGCTCTCAAAAAATAGATGAATTGCTTCATCTATCTCATCCTCCGTCGTGAAACGTCGACCACGTAAATGTTTCTTTAGGTTGGAGAACAACCAGAAATCACACATGGCCAAATCAGGTGAATAGGGTGGATGTTCAATGACTTACCTTATTTTCACGTAAAAATTCAACTGTCTGCTGTGCACTGTGTGACGATGCATTGTCGCGATGCAACATTAACCCGCGAATGTTGACTGACTCAAGAACTACAAGTAAACATTTTATGGTGTACCAGTTTGCTGTGACTGTACGTTGATTTTCCAGCTTCATTGCTTTTACTAATCCGGTACTACGGAAGAAAACTGCGTACATAACTTACTTGACAGCCCTTTGCCTTTTGGCCATTGTTGGTGTTGGTGCATCTTCGTGGATCCACACTCGGCTCTCCTGGCGGGTAGGAATATTACTATTTTTGATAGAATGCGATGTCCACCGTTATTTAACATTTCCTATGTTTTCTGAGCGATTCTTTCTCGCTCTGCTTTTTGGAAATCGGTAAGCGTGTGTGGCACCCAACGAGTAACAATTTTTTTCATCCGAAGATGATCATGTAAAATTGAATTTACTGTTGCGGATCCAACACCAAGAGTTGCCTCAATCACTTGATCTTCGTCGATCATACGTCTCACACTCTCAATGTTTCCAGCGGTAACTGAAGAACAGGGCCTACCGGTACGTTCCTCATCACCGAGCGATATCCGTCCTCTTTTAAATTCGCTATACCAGCGAAACACAGTTGCACGTGAAGGACTTTCATTACCAAATGCGAGTTGCAATCGTTCAAGACTTTGTTGTTCACTTAAACCGACCTTAAAATCGTAATAAATCGTTACGCGTACATGTTCTCTTGATAAGTCCATGTTTCGATGACAAATCGTACCTACCACGTTTACTCTATGACAGCAGCGACTCAACTGACAGTCGGAGTTTACTACTTAAAGATGGTGGTATTTAGAAATGCAGTGTTGCCAACTCTAACTTCTCTACTTTTGTGGCATCTCAAAATATATAGCGTGTCCCTCGTATACTCTTGGTTTCCGGCTTGGAACCGCGTCGTTGTCGTAGCTTTTGCCGATGTTTCATCCACACTCATGGGACATCTTCAAGGTTGTTACTGCACACTGACTAAGGATTTATTCATTCCGGAGGGATTTATATAAGACCCAATGGAGCGGAAATGTTATGCATCGATTAGGCGTGGCGGTTGCTAGAAGGTTTAATCAGTTGCGATTTCCACGTGTGGTGTAAGGGGTAGCCATCTTCACGATTTAAATTGTTGGGAAGTTTGAAAATCTCTATTGATTCACGGATTTTTCTACTATAATAGTGAGGATTGCGAGATAAGATGCGGTTAGAGTTTAATTTGATTTGGCGGCAAGTTACAAGTCTATGCTCAGCCAGTGCGGACCCGGCTACACGCAACAACCGCGTACAACGCTCGTGCTCAGCAACACGAGCGCTGACTGATCGCTTTGTTTCACCGATGTATGTACTACACACTACCGCACGTACATGAAATCTGGTAGACACCAGGGGCTTCCAGATGATTGCGGTCTTTGTTAAGACAGTTGTCTGAGAGCTTCAAATTGGGTTTGAAGATGGTTTTTATGTTGTCTCTGAAGAGAATCTAGGGTAGGGTAAATACGCTTGCTTACGGAAATTAAGATTAGATGAGGGGAGTTGCTGTAGAGGAGGGTTGGTGTAGCGGTTAATGCTAGTTCTTTCCTGGAATAGTTATTGCGGAATAAAGTTTCAATGATGTGGTTCAGTTCTTGAGGAAACGAATTCAACCACATCACTCGATAAATTTAATATCTTGATCATTGGTTGTTTTGGAAAAATTCATTATATTTACAAAAAATAATACGTTATTGATCGTGTGACGTATTTCTGTTTTGCAAGTTATATTTTGAATTAAAAGTTCACTCATAATGTAGAGCAGTGATTCCCAAAGTGATCCAGGTGGACCCCCAGGGGTCAACGGGAAACTCGACGGGGGTCTACATTGGCGTGAAAAAAAAATGGGGGTTCACAAGTTGTAAGTGGGAGTCCACGAAAATTTATCTGGTTTCGATAGTAAAGAACAAAAATGTTGGCTTAGCTTTAACTATCAATGTAGGCAGATAATACACTACTCAAAAAAAAAGGGAGCAAAAAAAAATTACAAATTTTTCGGTAATTTTTGACAGGCTGTATTTCGGTGAAAAATATTAAGACTTTAAAAAAGCATTTTGAAGCTTTAAGATTCTAATTTTCAGATTTTTTGGCTAAAAATTTTTAGGAGCTACGGTTTTCATGCAATCCTAACTGATAGCGCGAAAAAATAATTTTGCAATTTTGTTTTTTTTTTGCCCACGGGCTTGAAAAGATTTTTTTCAGTTAGGCCAGCATATGGATCGGATAGCCTGTTTATTTAGCTTTAATTTCCTTTTTTTAAAACCTCCCTTAATTTTTTTGAGTAGTGTATTTTCAGGTCAGCGACTGTTACTTGTAAAAACTTGTATATTCGATATTCAGTACAACGCGTGTCGGGACTTGCAAAGCGCCGCCCGCCCGCCCGCAACGCTTGTTCAGGCGTGCAAAGGGACGAAATACGACTTATGCTGCGCTTGCAATCTTGCATGAACTTGTTTGATTCTTCACCAATATAAATACGAATGCCAAGGACAAACGTTACTCATTTGTTTCCGGAATTTTGAAAAGAAAAGTGTGAGTGAATCGATGTCAGTGTTTGCCAGTTATGTTTGCGTGTAGTAGGTACGTAATAAAAATTAAATACTGAACAGGGCCATCATTCGATACTTCTATAAAAGAACAGAAAGCCGAGAAAGATTGAACTTTTAGTACTTTTTATTATAAAATTATTTATTTACTCGACTGTGGCGATTCACTAAAGGAGAGATATATGATTGACCTGCATGTTTGTATATATTTCAGTGCCCTCGTAGTTGCTAATGCTAAATGACTAAAAATATGTTCATAAATTGTACGTGTCTTTATGTACCACTCGTAACGTACATCAAAGTAATAAATAAATCATCAAAATCGCTTGATGTCAAAATATTCTTTAACTTTAAAAGTATTTTCTTTCGAATTTACAGAAATAATTAATCAAAAAATATTTTATATTACATTACAATAGGTTCAGCCGTTTTGTGAAAACCTCTATATGGGTCTTAGCGGTTTATTGCTTTTAATAATCAAAATCAGTTTTGCCGCCGGCATTTTGTTTTTTTCATTGCAATAATTAATTAATCCTATTCTATTCTGTAGCCATATCCTGTTAAAATCGCCTTATGATTACTAAAACAAACATTTTTTTCTTTACAGTTTACTTACAGGTAGATAAGTGATACGAAACATGGCTGAATCTAAGAAGAAATGTCGACAGTACAGTGTTGATTATTTGAAATTTGGTTTTCTTCCATCAAAGGCAGACAAACGATTGCCCATATGCCTTTTATGCAACAAAGTTTTGAACAATGACTTTATGAAACCATCGAAGCTCGAAGATCATCTAAGAAGGTGTCATCCTGATAAAATAGGTAAAGATTTAAAACATTTTCAAACATTGAAGGAAAAATATGAAAAGAGACCCACCGTGCACAGTATGTTCGCTTCAACGTCTCAAAGTAACGACGATGGCTTGCGGGCATCTTACAATATCCCATTGCTTATAGCGAAATCTGGAAAACCCCATACCATCGGAGAACAATTAATTTTACCCGCTGTTGAAGAGGTTTTAAAAACTGTTCTGCACAAACCTCCATTTGACGTTCTCAAAAGAATTCCTTTGAGTAACAACACTATACAAAGACGTATTGATGATATGAGCTCTGATATTGAAAGCTTCTTGTGTAATTATCTGCAAACAACTCATTTTTCTATTCAACTGGACGAGTCAACTTTACCTGGTAATGAAGCATTATTATTGGCATATGTTCGATTTGTTATGGACGAAGAAGTCCATGAAGAGCTGCTATTCGCGAAAGCTTTGGAGACGGACACTAAACGCGAATCAATATTTAATGTCCTGAGTGATTTTTTTTAAGGAAAAATCGATTCCATTTACAAACATTATTTCGGTGGCAGTAGATAGAGCTCCTGCCATATTCGGGCGATATCGTGGGTTTATAAGCCATCTTAAAGGAATTACACCAGGAGTAACTGCAATTCACTGTGTCATCCACCAACAACACCTGGTAGCGAAAAATTTGAGTGATAGATTGCACCAATCGCTTCCATTTGTGATTAAAGCAGTTAACAAAATAAGAAGCAATGCGTTAAATACCCGTTTATTTGCATAATTGTGCGACGGGAATGATGAAGACTTCCAACGATTGCTCTTACATACTGAAGTACGCTGGTTGTCGAAAGGTGCATGTTTAACAAGATTTTACTCACTTTTTGAATCAGTTTTAGAGTTTCTGGAAAGTAAAGATCCAGATTTAAAGGAAAACCTGATCAAATTGAAAGCAGACATCGCGTATTTGACAGATTTGTTAAAAAAATTTAATGGGATTAACTTGCAGTTACAAGGGGACAGCCTAAATTTAGTAAAAAGAAAGGGTGTAATTTCGGCTTTTCTTGGAAAATTGAAATTTATGAAGCAAAATATTAGTCGGCGCGAATTCTCCCAGTTTCCAAACTTGTCACAGGCAGAATGTCTTGATGATGATATTCAGACATACGTTCAACATTTAAATGCCGTGCATGATGACTTCAGAAATAGATTTGAAGATATTCTGACGATGGAAATACCACCATGGATCATAAATCCATTTGATGAAACGGAAGTGGCGAATGTGGTATTACAAGAGGAGCTACTCGAGCTTAGTACCAATGAGGAGCTGAAGGTGAAATTTAAAAAAGGCTATCGAACATTTTGGCTGCAGGCAGAAATACCCGAAAAATATCCTGGGCTGTGAGAAATTGCGAGAAAACTTTTGATAGCGTTTCCCTCGTCATACCTTGTCGAAAAAAGTTTTAGTGTCGTTACAAACCTATTAACAAAAAAAAGGAGCAGATTGAACATCACAGAACGGGGAGATTTGCGGTTATTCCTCACAAAACTGAAGCCTAATATTGATAATTTGCTGTCAATCCATCAAGTACATCCCTCCCATTAAAATTATTTTTTTTTAATGGTTGATTTGCATTGTTGAAGTTACGTTACGTTATTCATGTTTAATTTTAATTCTATTAAGTCTGTAATCATATTATTTTAATAAATAGAACACAAGAAAATATACTATTTTTCTTATTATTTTTACCACTCCGAATTTAGGGTTGGAACTCAGCCGCAACGCAAATTTCCATCGTTATATCTAATTTTCACATTTTTTGACGAGTTTTGGGAATATGGTAGAAATGTAGCAACAGGGGGTCCACCGAAACCAGTAAATTTTGAAAGTGGTCTACGAGAAAAAAAGGTTTGGGAACCTCTGGTGTAGGGTATTCAGTTTAAGCTGAACTCGATTTTTTGGTTCACTTCAGAGTTCAGCTGTATATACCCTTCCTTTTTCCTCGAGAGGAGGGATATACGAGCATGGTAGAATTAAGAAAAAATTTTTAGTTTTTCGTTCAGATTTATTCGGTAACTCGGTTGAAAATGAGGGCCCAGCGAGGCTTTGAAACAGCTGTTCCGAATTAATTAATATTTTGTGTAGTGAGGAGTGTGCCGATACTCTGAGTTGTTTGTCATTATTTTCTTTACCAACTGTTCAGGACAGACTTGAATAAAAGCAACACACGTAATATAAATTAAATACTTTATTAAGTATCTTTTCTCATTATTTTACTTTCATTTAAAAGAGATAACAAATACTATACATTATTCAATTTTTAAAAAGGAGTAAGGGTACAAGTTTGCTTCCAACATTAGAAAGACAAGAAAAAAAATAACAGAATATCTTTTTACGGTTCCAAACGCTACAAGAACTTGCTTTTGACAAACTTATACTACGAAGCTGGCTCTGTTATACTTACACTAGAAACTAAAAACAGCATGTCATAAATGAAAATACGATTTTATACAAAAGATAAAATTAGACGAGTTAATACACGATATTTGGTCCCGCTTAAATAAGAGAAAATACGCACTTAGATTAAGGTATTTAAACACTATAAAACGTTAGCGTGCAAGGTTATAATAAAATTCAACGACTTCTTTAATCACTTATAGTGTAAACGATGGAAATTTTTACTAAGGGGTATGAATAAGGAATCGTTTTAGTTCCATTGCGAATATGAGAACTTGAAGAAGAATAATAGAAATAATTACCTATGATACACACGTCTTTTAGTGTTTAAACACCCTATATTATTAAACAGATAGAATAATTAGAATTAGAATAAATTATCAAATAAAAAAAAATTACTAACTTACAACGTATCTGAGAAAGTAGTGAAATAACTATCTAGATAAGAACCATAATCCACAGAGTATATAAGCGTCTTCAGTCTTCATAAAATACAGATGTTACAGTGAAAATCGCAGATAATCGTAATATGGTTTATTGTGGATCTATATCTTGTATAGACAGTTACTATTTTTTGAGTTTTTTTAATGTTTTTTTTTTTTCATCTTCATTTACAAATAATATAAGTTCCTATCTTATATTCGTCACTTAAAGCTACACAAAATCACACGTTTTTTTTTCCGCAACTTTTAAGTTCGACAATTTATTTAATTTCATTTAATACAGGTCGTAATGCAAACCGCCTCGAATTCGCATTATGACCCGCATATAGGCTCGTATAATCATTTATAAAACGACGTACGAGTTGTATCGGCTTCCTTAGTACTACTAATTATAAAATCCATAGTTGTGCTTCATATGGCTATGAAGATGTAAGTAGTCTTCTCGCAAGGACTGTTATTCCTACAATGATTAATGCTAGTGATGCCGCGGACGACTCCGCTCCCGACCTTCCGTTCATTGGTAAGTCATCGTGAGGAGTTGTATAATAATCACCTGTACAGGACGTAAGCAGAACAAAAATATTAATTAGATTTGCGAGATTATATGAGGAGAAAATGTAGAAGCAGAAATTTTTTAAATTCGTGAACGATTTAGGTTGGCAGTTCCGGCAATAAGGATCAAATTCGAATGTAGTACGCTAAGAAATTAACGAATATGTGGTCTTTATTACCGGAACTACCAACGTAAAAATGAGAAATTTAAAAAAGTCTACTGTACTAGATGCAGGTTTGTATATGTTATCTAAAATAACATGCTGATGTATAAGTAAAGTAAAAAATAAATAAATAAGCTAGAAGCTGCTATTACAATGATCCAACATTAAGTTTTTAACCTAAAATAAATTGCAACACTGTAAATTGCTTCCAAACAAAACAAGAACACCTTTAACCTTTCTTGATTTGTTTAACTTCAATTAGAAATAATGTAATTATATTGTGGTTGTAATTCAGTACAAACAACATCCACGCGAAATAAATAATAATGTCATAAATTTGTCAGTGTTTACGTTTATTAAAGATATGTAAATGTTCGAGTTCGTGTTTTAATCATAGACAGCTAGCAACCAGCAAACTCCCAGAATGCAATCCCTTCTATCACAATATATCCGTGTATTTTACATAAAATTATTGCAGCAACTATAAAAAAAAAATGTTTTCGCCTTTTTTGCCTTTTCAGAAAGGATTCACTCGGTAAGTAAGTGAATCGAAGAAATTGTGCAAATTAAATCGTATCACTTCTATACGAAGATCTGACAAACTTATGTACTGAAATGTATTTCTCGGGGGAATTTTGAAATTTTCTAAATTAATCTAAATTTCTAAATTCTTAGTCGGATCGGGAATATTCCTGGACACTCTTTGGGTGAATTTTGAATCAAATAAAATTAACGACTTTTAGAGTTAAAAATATCAATTAACCTTAAATTCGTATGATGCTGTCACATAAACACTCTGTTTATGTCGACCTTTACAGGAATCTGCCAGCTCTAACCTCGAACCTTTCCTTTTTTGAAATTATACTTTAATTTCGCTATCGAACACCTTCAATGGAGTCAAAAACACCTAGTTATCTTAAAGAAAGTTTAACCAGAATTGATGAATTTTCTGGCGTCCCCATCTTCCTTTGTTTTAATCGCGAACGCGATTGTTTACTTCCACAGCTAATTTTGATGATTTAAATCCAAATATAAATTCTCTGATGCCTTTCGATGAAAGGAAGTTATTTGTAAAAATAGCATAGAAGAATGCATGCGGTAATGCTACCAGCTGACAGAAATTAGGCGACTCTACGACATAAATTCTGACTGACAAGGTTTAAACGTGAAATTTTACTAACGATTTGCTCAATAACGTTCGGACAAAGATTTCATTTATGAAATGATGTTTGAAATATCTCTGAATATACCCTGTTGTCTGTTTTAGACGACTTTTACATTAATTTTGACGATTTACAAGATTAGGAGAACACACAGAAGAGTGGATTTGTCAGTGTTACACTACGATCGTCGTTATCTGGACTTAAATAAAATTTGTTACACCCCCGCTCCCAGGACATTTGGCGTGGGGGAAAATGGTGACTTGGAAAATTACATTTTTACCCGCAAGAGGGACTTTTCATTACCAACGGGTGGCTAGCCTGAATACCCTATACGTTCTGAGATTGCCAGTTGATGTTGTCGTTGTAAATATTGAACATTACAGTACACTTGCTTATGTGATATTACAGAAGGACAGATTATATTCTAATTAAAGGGTCATCAATATACGGGTGCCATTTTATTGATAGGACAATATATCGTCCGTATATATGATTTCAATTTACAAAGATGCTACCAATCAATATTGAAACAATGTTAGATATAATGTGAATATAGGTACTATGACAAGTTAATGAGACAAGAAATTTTCTCGGGGAAATCGGAGTGGGAAACTAAATTAGTGAGAAAAATTACCAATTGCTATTAAAATTAAAGCCAAAAAAAACAAAATTTGAGTGCCGAAAGAGTATAAAAGCGTATTATATCAAAGAAATAACTATATCTCCTTTAACAAGTTTGGCATTTTTAACAATTGCCTAAAATAAATCTTACCAGTAGGTAAATTTTATTTTTATTATATTAAATGATTTCCTAATTATAAAATAATGGGTCGAAAATGATAATATCTTCTACTCAGTCATTTTTTCAAAATAAATATACCGAAAGAAATCTTCTCCGAACTCTTGTCTTGAGCTTACTGCAAAATCCTCATCAAATTGGTGTATTTTCTTAAAAATTGTTGGTAGTTTATAAATTTTTTTCAGTCAATTCGTCCCAATTCTCATATTTCCCTTATTTTTATTTAAATTCAATGTCCACTTCACAGTTAAATAAGGCAACCACTGCATATGAATAGAAATAGATACATAAATACACGAAATCCATTTAATAAATTTTTAGAAAGCAATATAAGAGTAAAATTACGATTTACACGATATTTGTTGTAAACCAGACTCCATTCTTTTTTTCTAACAACAAGAGCATTCTTACTACAATGTGTACGAGAGAGATACAAAAATAAACTAAAGAAATTTCAAAAAAAGTATCATCTACACTGCTTGGCCTCGCAAACTTGCAACTGTATGCAACAAAAAAGGTACAATAGTGAGTTCAAATAACGGGACACTTTCTCAAAACAGATATTTAAGCACAATAAAATCATTGCAATATAAGAAGAAAATTATGATTTATTGAATGTACAAATAAATGCAAAGTATCAGTGTTTCTTTAGGTTAACCATAAATGCTTCTGATTTCACACATTTCTAAAGGATATTCATTTGAACATTGATGGTTTTTATCATTGTGAACTATTATGATAAAGCATTGGGACTAGAAGAATAAATTTAGTAAGCTCTCTGGTGTTAAATCTTCTATAATAACGTATAATTTGAATACTTCACTGACAAATGTTAAATCTTTTTTGTTTGGGAACAAATTACAGTGCTACCAAATGTACTTTGTATCACTCTTTACGTTAGACAACGTAATATCAAATATTGGTCTTGCTCCAATAGAAATCACAACCAAGTCAGACGCGATTCGATTGGCTGAAACGATTCCGAAAGTGTTTTCTGACTGATTTTACAGTACACGATTGGCTTTTGACTAGTTTGTGATTTATGTTGGAACAATGCTATTGTCTTACACTTTACTGTAATAGTAGCTTCATAGATTAAATAATGATAATAATTAACATGTTCGATGAAGAAATTATATCTTCAATGCTTCAAAACTCATGCTCCTCGTTGAAAAAAAAACGTTAAAAGAATTGTGACTTTACATACAAAGTGTTGCGACAATTATGTACATCTTAAGCTGATAAAACGTGACTATATCCTTTTCTTTGTACAACGTTAAACAATATATAAAACAAAAATATACAAAGGACAACAAAATAAACAAACATGGAAGTAAATGATGTGTGAATATTGTATGTATATATAAACAGCTCACTGTTTCATATGGCCAACTGTACAACACCATGATTAGTTCAATTGTTAGTAAAATGTAAAAAATATATAATAATAAAATCTGATCAAGCTCAAAAAATTTGCTAGCTTTTAGTGATTGGACCAAAGAAACTATTTGCTCTGAAAAAAAGATCTTAAATTTTGCTAAACGAGCTTGATTAGATTTAAAAAAAAATGATATATTCAAAGGTTATTATGTGGAGGATTGTGACCAAACGGTGAACTGTTTTTTCTTTGTATTAATGTAAAAAAAAAATGATAACGTGGACGACACATACTTATATGGGGTAATGGTATATGGCTTGGCCTCATTGTCTGCTGTTGCGTCGGAAGTTGGACTCTGGAAGGTAGCCGTGTCCAACATTAAAAAATTGCTGATGTAGTAGGCGAATGACTATTAAAAAATAATGGCTAAAGACTTCAGCAACTAAACGTCAGCAAACTAAATGATCTAAATTGCTTTAAATCATCTGTTAAGTGAGAAATCAATAGAAATGGTCTGTTTATGTTCAAATCTGAGTATCTGGTAATTGATCTAATATTTATTTCAAATGCTGAACATGTTCCTTTCCAAAAAGTTCTTTGGGAAGTTCATAGCAATTTATTTACAAATGATAGTAAACAGTAATCCGGCTCTCGAAAAGAATTTCGATCATGTTTTTATGGTTTTTTACCTCAAGAGGGCAGCGATAATAACCACTACTTAATTAATGGTGTTACTAACGTAATAATCGGAAAGGCCTATTGAAAGTAGAGATTGATTGGTGCCAAATACTTGAAAATGCTTAATAAATATAATTTTCAAGGCAGAAAATCTTGTAATCCAATAGTCAAGACAATCAATTCTATTTGAAGAGAATAAAAGAAGCTAAGAACAATGAAGAATGAACAATGGAAAAATATGCTTCTTCGTTAAAGCCTTTTACTTCTCTAGAAGAACTAATTGAAGACCATGGTGCATGAAGGAGATAAGTGTAATTTTGTTGAAGAATGGGATATTGGTAGAAATGGGTGTCAAAAGGCGTTCTTTCAATCTGGTGCAAATATGGGATGCGTGCTGTTGATACAAACTGAAATATAAGGAAAAATCACTTATCTTAATGTAAGAACTTTAAATATTATCGGGAAATGATTCCGTTTTTGGTGTCTCCTGTAAAATTTATATTTTGTTACTTATCCCCTTGTTGCACCGAGGTCTTCAATTGGTCTTACATTTGGTATTTTGGGAATCTATTAGATGGTAATTAAAAACAGACATAATTTTCAAGTCTCCGTTTTGACTATGTCTTATAGTTGAAATAATGGATTCAGTATAGGGTCTGGCAATTCAGATTAGAGACACTTTATAGAACCAGTAGAATCAATAGTTACGAAAATTGTTTTGTTTTTAGAAGCTTATTGTCATTTAAAAACAAATTGATGAAAAATCCTTAGAAATGAGAAAGTTGGGAACCAAATAGAACTGAGGTATATATTTAGATTTTCTAAACAGAATGGAGGTCAAGTTCTCAAAAATTATTGTAAATCAACGTAAAATGAAATAAATTAATTAAATTAAAACAAAAAACTTCAAGTTTGGTACAAGAATTGCTATGAATTCCCGTTAATCTCCCAAAAGAACTATGGTGGTGTAATTTTTTTTTGATTTACGTCAATTGGATTTAAAGCAAATTGATCTGACGATTTTAATTATCTTTCCTAATTACTGATTGATCATTTTTGATCGCTAAATAATTAAAATCATTCGAAAAACTAAAATAAATCTACGTGCAAGCATGCTACCCTACAGGACATTACAAATAATTTCAGAAAAATGCTTTTTTTGAAAATTTTTACATCAAAAAAGATCTGAAATTAAGTGTTTCCCATCTTTTTTTCCTAATTCCTAGATACTACGTCAGTGCTTTTCAATTAGGTGACATTCCAGATGCACTTAGTTACTAAATGCAACAGTTCAAACAATAGCGGTAAGCAAAGCGAACAAAAGCAAAGCGTTTCTAAAGCGTTACCCTAAAATACCAATCGCCAAAAGCTGGAGGTTAGTCACGCGTCTAAACACCCTAATGTGTCTCGTGTCTCTTAGAACAAATCTATTACGCATGCGAAAAATACATACTTTTTGAAGAGACCGATGATATAAGACGTTATTTTTTTTGTTTCGTTAGCATTAGTTGATATTATTTTGGGGGGCAAATTCATCAATTTGGTATATTTTTCAAAAAAAAAAAGGCTGTAAGCATTCAGCTAAAAATTAGTTTTGGGTAAAAGGGATGTTAGATCATGATACAAAAATTAAGCCGAAAAATTAGAGCAAAAAAAAAAATGATACAGTAAAAAATATGTCTAAAGATTGACAATTTCAGTAAAAAAAGATAAAAATCCTAAAATAATCCTAATTTGTCAAAATTGCATAGTTGTAAATGAGGTAAAATAAATATGTTTATGGTTCAGGTTTCATAGTTTGATATTTCCTAAACATTCCGTAAGATATCAAAGACATTTTGAGAGACTATAAGAATAATTTCCTTACATGACGAACTAGATAAAGGCAATAACGCACTAAAAATTTGTTTGAAAATGAATATAGCTTCATCCTACTTCAAAATCATGAAATAAAATTTAGAAATAGCAGAATGAAGCAATCTAAGGAGAATTTATCAAAATAAGGCATTCATTTCTTTCGACCTCTTTCCCATTTCACTTGGCCCAGTGTAGAATTTTTCAAAAATCCATCTTTAGAAAGCCAAAATGTAAGTAATACTACATGAACTTAAAATAATTTCATTTATTTAACATCTCTTAATCAAAATAAATACCTAAGTGAGTATAACCCAAAATGAGAATAAATGGAAGCAATGTGAACAAATGTAAGATTAACAAAAAGCTATTTTAATGTTTACCACATTGTCTTTGTATTTTTTATAACATACTTTGGGCATAATATTAGCCAACTATTGGCAAAATTAAAAATGGGTTGATTTATTAGAAATAATGCTTTTTTTTTGAGAATTTTTGATTTTTTGTTAAGAATCTTGCGATAAAATTGCTGTTTTCTATTTCATATTATTAAGTATGTTTCGTTAATTAATTTTGGATCTAAAAGAATAATGTTGTTTTTCGATAGTATCGAAAAAAGTAGTATTTTATTAGATGGACAAATTGAAACGGGAACGGGCTAGTCTCAGTAAATGCTTTTATAAGTAGAGCGAGGTCATCGACTCTGCGATCCATAGGCGTTTCATGGGAGTAGCGGGGTGTGTGCAAAAATCGATTCTCGCTTTGTCAGCGTCCGCTTGTTTATTTTTCGTCCAGCTTTGGAAACAAGATCCTGCGTTGTGTTTTGTGTTATAAATATATAATTATTAATGTAAAGTATGTAATGTAAACAAGGCTAAAGAACGACTTTTTGTAGACACAGTAAATAAGTTTATCTGTGACTTTCCGGATTTATTCTACGTCGGTGCTAAAATAGTTTGTAAAGTGCGCGAGAAACATTTGATGTACTGGGACAAGGCGGACTGTAACAAACTTGTAAATACCGAAGAACACAGAAAGAGGAGCAAATGAGAACTTTATTTTCGATTTACTACTACTAAAACATGCTTACGTGCCGTTTTCGTAGTACTTCAACTCGGGGTTGTACTTATTCTAAAAGTTCTGAAACGGTTCTCTTTCGAGTAAGCGTAGTGACAAATTACAGGTTGTCATCGTGACAAGTAAATCGAAAATAAAGGCAGTTCTCGTTGGCACGCCCTTTTTTCTATTTCTGTGTTCTTCGGTATCTACATATTTGTTACATCTCGCGTTGTCCCAGTACATCAAATGTTTTTCGCACATTTTACAAACTATTTCAGCGCCGTCGTAGAACAAATCCGGAAAGCCACAGATAAACTTATTTACAGTGCCAACAAAGGATCGTTTTTAGCCTTGTTCACAATACACATTTTAAATGAATAATTATATATTTATAATGAATAAGACGTGACACAAAACACAACACACGTTCTCGTTTCCTAAACTGAACGAAACAGCTGACACTAACAAAGCGAGAATAGATTTTTGCACTCCGGTGAAATGCCTATGTATTGCAGAGATGATTACCTCGCTCTATTTATAAGGTTGTTTACTAATAGTTCCTGCATCGGTCGTTGAAACACCTTCAAATTGATAGACTCTGGAAAGTCAGTATTATACCTTCCAAATACAGAAGATAATATTGGAAAATGTTTTAAATCTGGGAAAATATTTTAAGCATTTTAGATTCGATGAATCAATAAAGTAACGAGAAAAAAATACAATAAATATTTTAATAAAAAAAATTTAACAGAGACCTGTATCTGAAACTCTATAAACAAGATCTAGGGTAACTCCCATCTACAAGATGGCGCTTTCTGTCATAAAATTATAAATGTTTGAACTGTAGAAATGTATGCCAAATTTACTATGATTTTCAAACAGCCAATTGCAATATTAACATAATGGGACTACTTTAAGTGCAATAACAATCGCCTTCCATATCTTACATAATACAGGGTTGGAGCACTATCTGTTATTGGTAGATTACGGCATACTTGTCCACGTCATTGAAAAATGTTTTAAACAAAAGATACTTTGAATCAAGTGCTCTATAATTTAAAATTATTTCCATGTATCCAGGGTGTTTAATTTCTTTAATACGTTATACAAGTTTCCTATTTAAAGTGGAACAGCCTGTATATTATAACATTTTTAGATTCCCTGATGCAATATAAATCAAATTTATATAACATATTGTATACTAAAAACGAATAGTTTCCGAAATATTCAGGTTTTAACAGAAATACATGCAATAATATTTTCTTAAGAATAGTCGTTAAGTTATTTAACCAATATCAAACATTCTTATTTTATCATACAGAGCGTTCCAGTCCATATTCTACTTTTAGAATTCGTTTTTTTTTTAATATTTTTATCACATTTATAGAAGACACTTCATACATACCCAAAATTAATACTTTTACTTTATACTTAATTTTAATATAAATCAAGAAACTTGTATAACGTCATGAAAAAGAAACTAAACACCCTGTATACATGAAAATGATTTTGAGCCACGAAGCACTAAATTCCAAGTAGCTTTTGTTTAAAACCTTTGCTGATCAAATGAATGAGTAAGCCGCAATTGATCGATAAGAGATAGTTGCTACACCCAGTATATTATTTAGGAAATATCACAAATATACTCAGATAATCTTGATCTATGTCTATATTGGGAATTTTTGTTAAATTCAAAAGACATTCAAAAAAAAAATAAGCGAGCAATAGATATAGTTCGCATCGGTAAGAAAATTCAGCAGTCGTATGAAGAAAATTCATCATCTTCATGCTGTAGATACATAGTATACAGAGCGCAATTCAAGAAAATCGAAGAATCGGATGCATCTTCAGCGCATTCCATCGAAAATGTAAACGCTATCCCTACCTGCATCTAACGTATCAGATCCTATATCATCGTTCTCTTTCAACCACCCCCTGGGATGACTGGTACCTATCGTGCCCCTGGGTGCGGATTGACAGCCGAACCACCAGCTGGCCGTTGATCTTGGGAAGGCAGGATTTGCGCTGTCCACGGCAAATGCCCTGTCGTTGAAACGGTAATAAGCGCCATCTTTGTAGAAGTACGTGTAACCGTTGGTGTACTGGAAGGCGGCGTCTAGGTTATCCGGAATTCCTTCCCAGTTAGAGATTGGTTTGGGATAAGTACTCTTCACGGATGGCCTTTGCATTGGGTCAAACCTCCAGAATTTCGAACCTGGAAGAATATAATTGTAATAGTTTTATTATCCCATATAATACAATAATCTAAAAAGAAATAGAGAAGCTTGAAATAGATAACGTAACGCAAATTACCTTTAAAGAAGTATATCTTTCCATTGCCGCTCCATACCATAGCAGCATCGATATCATCAGGAACACCAGTAAACCCTTCTGATATATCCTTAGGATAATCACCATCCATCCTTCTTCCAACGTACCTCCAATACTGCCTTCCTTTGAAGAAATAACTTTTGCCATTCTTGTAACTGAAAGCGGCATCTATATTTCCCGGAAGGCCTGGCCAACCGCTCGAAATCAACCTTGGATATCCAGGATCGATACTTTGATCGTTCAACCTCCAGTAATGATTCCCTTTGAAGACGTAAGTATGACCTTCGGCCGAATTGAAGATGGTATCGATCTTCGGATTGGTGCACAAAACAGGATCTTCAACGCCGTTACTCGGAGCTTCGGTTCCTCGCCTATCGAAATTATCGTCGTCACCACCACCACTAGGTGCCGCTGTTATCATTTTTTGACCATATAAAACTTGGATGCCTTGGATATCGTCAGTGTGGAGTTGGAAACTGGGTTGGTAGCCTCTGTAGAAAGGTGCCATTAGAGCTTCTTTGACATCGGAGTGACTTAAACCTAAGGAGTGGCCAATTTCGTGAGCTGCTACCTGGAATAGGTTGGTACCGGAAAATTTCCCAATGGTCCAATGTTCTGCTGCATCAAAATGGACATCTCCACCAAATACCTATAAAAGAATATCATAATAAAAAACTTTATATAATATTATCAAATTTCTGAACTTCCGTTGGCTTATCTTCAAAGTGAACTACGTATTTCTTCATCTAGGATTCATGGTAGGTTTTTAATAAATTCGGAACATATTCCCATTTGTTTTTTTTTATCTAAATCTAGTTTTAATCTGTTAAATTGAAACAAATTTGGTAATTTAGAAGGTTAATATTTAAATGTTGCAATTATTTCATTATTTTTTCCTTGCTAAGGAATTTTGAGGTAGAAAACTTTAAATATTTAGACACATTAATAAAGAGGAAAATTGAAGACACGTTTATAGAGCAGTTGTGAGACCGATATAGTGAAGCTCGGAGTACGACAAAGACAGAGATCAATAGGTTAGAAGTATAGGAGAGGAAAATTGTAAAGAAAATTTTTGGAAAGAATTGTAGAAAGAGGTCGAGATAGTAGAAGGGGTAAAAATACCACGGACTAGATGGCTGGGACATGTGATGAGAATGCCGAATGAGAAACTAACGAAAAAAAGTATTGGGAGATAACATAGCAGAGAAAGGAAAAACTGGCAAGGGAAGTTCTGTCCTATAATGTAATATCAAGTTTCAATACGTATGTTCATGTTCTCTTCTTGGACCGGATGATAACTGGTGATAAAAAGTGAATTACATACGAAGACATCGTAAGGATAAGAGCGTACTCTGATCCCGGACTGCCAGCCCCCTTAACCTCTAAACCGAGCTTGAGCCTGAATAAGAGAATGTTGTGTATATGGTGGAACGTCCGAGGACCAATATATTACAAGCTTTTGAAACCTAACGAAAAGCTCAATTCGGTGAGATCCTGTCAGCAACTTGATGGTTTAAACAAAGCACTCAAAGAAAAGAGGCCGGCGATGTTCAATAGGAAGCACAGCATACTGCATCATATAATGCTAGACCACATGCTGGTTTTGGGACTCGTCAGAAGATCGCAGAGCTAGGCTGGGAAATTCTATCGCATCCACCATAGTTCCCAGATCTAGCACCCTCCGATTATCACTTGTTTCTATCCTTGTAACATTTTTTGAAGGGAAAAAAGTTCAAATATGAAGCAGTTGCCAGTCAAGCACTTCGAATTTTTCGTTTCTAAAGACAAGGCATATTTCAAAAATGGAATTTATAAATTGCCATCGCGCTGGCAAGAGGTCATAAGTAACGATGGACAGAACTTTCCGTAGACCATATAAAAAAACAATACAATACAGTATAGTAAACCAAAACTTGAGATATAAAGAGATTAAACATTACAGGATGGAAAGAAATGATAATCGACAAAAGAAGATGGAAAGAAACAGTTCACTAAAACCCTTACCATAATACTGACCTTACGACCCTTACCACTAAAACTGAATTATTCAGTTTTACTGCTGATGATGATAGCTTGGCTATCGAAACGTGAGTCCAGTACGAGTTAAGTATCGTGGTATGGGTTTTAGTGAACTATTTCAGTATTCCAGTGCCACAGATTTAGAGTACCCGATTAGTAAGATAGAAAGAGGTAATAAAACCAATCCTTAAGTCGACTTGCTTCATACATTACATCATTTATATGTAACTAAATAGTAATGGTCCTAAAATGCTACCCTGAGGGACACCGTCCAAAGACCTTATTTCAAAAAATGAAAACAAAACCACAACAAAACAAAAAGCACATTGTATTATCGAATATTTCCTTGAAAAACTTCATTTACTACATCTCCTTGAGTAAGAAGACTAAATGGTACTTTTGTATAAATTATTTCACGGAAAGAAAAAGCATATTTAACAACAAAATAGAGACACTTACCGGGAAATAAGCATGAGCCAAAGTACCACCAGGTCCATCAAACGGATCTCCATCCCCATGTTCGCCATTTTCAAATCTAATTTCGATATGCACTTGTCCTTTGCCCGGCCTGAATGACAAATCGGTATATTCGGACCATACTGAGAACGCTCTGTATATCTCCTTATCGACGTCAGTTTGTTTCAACTTTTTGGGATATTTTGAGATTTTGTAGGTTAGACTTTTGACCTTCCATCTGCTGCCTGTGAGTAAAAAAATATATCTTTTAACACAAATGTATTAAAATCTTCATTTTCTAATACTTCTACATGTTAATTATTGTCAGGGAAAAAGTAATTATTTGAGCAATTCGTTATGGTCGTCGGTGTAAATAAAATACATCAGAGGTGATCGTGCCCGATGATTTTATCAAAATATTTATGGTGGGTATTGAAAAGGAATAATAAAGAGAATCGTTACGGTAATGTAATTTCGTTTGTGTAAATTATGATAATTTTCACATCCGGAATTTGCTGCTGTTTTTTTTTATTATTTAAAAAAAGCAAATATTTCATTTTAAAGTAGTTAAAATGGAAGGTAAACTAATGTACATCGAAAACCTGCTACATAATCCATAGAAAATAGTAAAAAGAACGGATACATTGCGTCAAATCAAGCGATTCATCGTAGTCAAATAACCGTAACCAGTCCTACCAAGATTTACGCAACAAACAATTGTTAATAGTGGTTACTACATCAGAAATGTGCTATGTTTAGACATTGCAACTGTTTTGTTTGTAAAAGTACATTTTGAAAAAGGTAAATTTACGAAAGAATGGAAAATGTCGAACGTAAGAACAAACAAGATAAAAAATTAATCATAATTTTCAATCATCTTTGTATGGAAGCAAGTACCATAATTGACGTATGCAAAATGACGTACATACACTATTTTTTGTTGGTCAAGCAAACGCTTAAATCGACTTGTTTTGTTGTATAAGCACCTGGTAACAAGTCTTGCCGGTTTACTGGTATCAAGCAAAAAATCGATCTCATTACTGCAGCAAATAGACAACTAGTTCTTAGACTAATGTTCATGTATATAAATAGCAACATATTTATATAGAAAAATAGATATTTATATTAAATCATTGACGCTTTTATAAGAATAAATTTCCAATCGATTCCTTCTAGATCCAGATCTGATAGACCAAGAAAAATCTTGAAAAGCAATTTTCTCATTTAAGAAATAATCACTACCAGAGTACAAATCTCAAATATTTCTATAGCCTCCTAAAATTTGCAATAAATTCTCGGCCTGACAGACTTATACAGGTTCGAGCGTGTTTAAACTCCGTTGTGTCATAGTTGCACATGCGCGAAGCCTACACTATGTGTATTACAGCTCGAAGAGTAGTAACCTTTGGTAGCCAGCCAGACAACATGACTAATACATGAAAATGACTCGGCTAACAAAAATTGAGTACCGCGCGGTCATTAAACTTTTAACAAAAGAAGAGCATACGTCTAATCACATTAAACAACGTTTAGACGGCGTTTATGGTGATCTCTCTCCTTCATATTCCACTGTAAAAAAGTGTGTAAAATGTTTCCGTTTGGAGCAAGAATCCCTTAAGGATGATGAGCCAATTGAACTAAAGACGCGTCAAAACATTTCGATTATTGAAGAAATGGTATTAGCAGATCGCCGTTTGAAGATCAAGGAATTAGCAGTGATGTCTATCATTTTTGACGAGTACCGCATCTTCTTCCTACTCTCCAACGTAAACGTCGGGTCGAATGTTTTTAAACATGTGTGGAATCCATTGTCATAGGAGATGAAACAATGGTTCTATATTATGATCCTCTATCCAAAAAGGAATCGATGGAGATCGTTTTAAGGACGATAGTGAGTTGCAAGCAACTGTAATACAACATTTTAAGGGAGAAACTTTAGATTATTTTTACAAAGGTATAGAATTATTAATTGAGCGTTGTAATAAATGTATTGAAGTTAAAGGAGATTATATCGAAAAATAAAAATTGTTATATTTTACCGAGTTTATTTTTTCCATATCAGGCCGGGAATTTATGGCGAAATTCTTTATCGCCAGTACTTGCCAATTAATTTATTTATGGAGACCTTCCAAGAAAATATAGCAACATGGAAATCAAAATCGGAGCAATATTAAAGATCCAGCGAACTTTATCGACAAAAATAAATCACTCAGAATGAGGACTGAAGGAGTGTACAAATAGAAATACAAATGCAGGAAATGATACATACGATAGGTAGAAAGGACCATACAGCAGAAGACAAAGGAACATGAGGGAATCACTACATACAAAAAAATAGGACAATCAGCTGTAGGAGAACACAGCCATAACATTGATTTCTGATAACGTCTTCATCTTGGTCACAATAAAACATTATTAGTAAAGAGAAGAATGGAGATAGAAAAGCATGTCTATTTTAAGAGAAGATATTGATGCGGATAGATTTTGTGTCATTTGTATAAATTTATTAAACAAAAAGATTTTTAAGTTTAGTAAAAGGCAATTTTCAAAAAATATGAATGGCATTCTATAGTTAAAAGTTGTATGTAATGACAGCTGCTCAATGATCTAAAATTTGTACAAGGAATATATTATGCTACTATTCCGTGTTGTACTGTCATGCAACTGACGTCACTGTTATTTAAGCCAAAGACCCTGAACATCGTACATGCAATCCTTCCGTGTTTTGTTGCATTTTGATGGATTTGAACATTGGTACAGCATTTACTTTTCATTTTGAGCAAGACTAAATAATATTGAATCTAGGTATCCAGATCCCATTTAATCTTTTGAACAAAAAAGTGTAGTATTTCTAACACAAATCTATCAGCGTAAGCCGACAAGAGATATGTAACATTCTGAGATCTTCACAACAGTGATGTATATTTTGATTACTCGAATAAGGTCCTATACTCATTAAATTACGCCACAATTTTCTCACCTTCTCGTGTCTTAGGATTGAGCAGAGAATTTTAGATGGCGTTGATTTCTATGACGTTGTATTTGATTTCGTTTGGATGACTTCTCAACGTTGTTTGAATCTCCAGAATCTTGGAGTCTAACCCATTTGAAGGAGCATTAAGATCTGCATAAATATTTTTATTGGCAAAAGAAAATAAGAAAAAAGTCGATAATTCTAGTAGTATAAAATGAAATAATGCATATCATCTAATGATTTTAGAGAATCTGCATATACGCATTGGGAAAATGTGAAGTTAGCTATATCTGTATATGTACGACGAGAGAGCGAGGAGGGGATTTATTTTGTTGAAGCTTAGACGAAACTAATAAGAAATTTTAAAGACGAAAATAAAAACAGATTCTGATAAAATAAAAGAAAAGGAAAATAAATACTCTAGAAATTCTTACTAAGATCCTCCGCACATAATGCAGTCTACCTCGTAACTAACCACATCGGTAACCGTCGTGAGCCGTCGACTACCGCTAACCCCTCCGCTTGTGGTGAGAATCACCCATTCGCGTTTACCGTTGTACGCTTTTTCGTATAGCTAGACATTTTCTTTCCTTATGTGTATATCTTTTTCCGTTACCAATGTTTTGGGCTTAAGAATCTTTCTTTATTCTCATTTTGGAAACTCTTGTATGAATATTTAAAAATAGTTTGCTTTGTTCATGGTCATAATTAGTTTTGAATAAATGCGAACTATGTTGCATAATCGTCTGAGTGTTTCTAAAATGTCAAAAGATCTTCGATTTAATCAACAATCAATTTAAAACGATTGTAGTTGTGTGCTTCTTCTTGCGAAGAAATTATAACATTATAACCTTGAAAAATGCTCACTCATTTAAAATTGATTCCAATAACCATATGGTAGATATGCAATTGTGAATGTAGTGCATCTCACGCATATTTTCTAAAATCTAAAAAGGAAATTGGCACACTGTAGGTGTTAACTAATATAGGAATTTATTAAATACTGGAAAAAAGTTGTTTTAACGAAGACAAGATCAAATTTACTCATCCAATAAAATTCAATTGAATATTTTTAATAGTTTAAATCAATTAGTGTAAAAATATTCATAGTTTAAAAGCCAAGTCAATTGATGGCAGAATTACCCACAGAAACATCATAAAATTGGTTCCTTCAAATTCTATATTTTTGCTTCTTCAAAATCCATCAATTTTCCACTAATGCATTGAACTTAAACAAAAACAATTCTACTTATTGTTTTTCCCGAACAATAACACTCGATATTTAGCCATACAATTATAAATGAATTGCCATCAAAACGTGCTAAAACATTCGGGCGCGGATCAACCTTCATTTCTCCATTTAAATGCGAATAATTATTCTCTTTGTTTTATCCGCTAATTGACGATGTATATGACGCATCCGTTTACCAGTAAAACATGAAACGGCAGTACATAATATGGTATACACATAGGATGCCTATAACGTACAAGTGACAATGAGCTAGTGAGGTTATTCGCGATAAATCGCTACGACTTTAAAAGCAGCCGACAATATCTGTCGGTCATCGTTTAAACGCAACTTCTATAGTGGTTATTTGTGCATGTATGCCTTTTATATGTGTGTACATCGGATTTACGGTCAACTGCACGTTGAACTATAAAAATTGTACGCGTTATGTTGTAAAATAATATGGAAATAACATTAAGTTTGATGCAAAATGAAATTTTATACTTTGTATCTTTTTCTGAACACTTTGATACATTTAGGAGTTGAGCGAAAACTAGAACGATGTCGATTTAAGGCCTCGTTTCGTCGCCGTTTTTGGAAGTCCGAAAACAGATAGCGGGCTGAAATTTTATTCCGCAAATGTGCGACCATAGGACTACAAACCGGCACCATCAGGTTGGCGAAATTCCGACTTTCATTTTTAGGCCCTTCAAAAATTTCATCACTTTGGGTTCAAATTTTTACGGCTCTCTTGTATCTCGCCTTCCGAACGAGCTAGGAGGTTGTATTTGGGTCCGATCGAAAGCTCTCGGCGAGCGCTTTATAACTAACAAAAGCTCAACTCTCCAGCTCTAACCGTTCCGACGCTAGAGCGTCCCAAAGTTAAGAAAAGAAGATTCCTTCCTTTTATGTTTGAAGCGCTGTAGCTCCCAAACTAAAAGAGGTAGAAAGCTCTGCTTCAGTGGATAATTTTCTATCGGAAACCGTCAAACTCGTCGACCACAAGTGCATACCTAACGATAAATCAGATTTAATATTGATATTTTCCTAGGATTTACCTAGGATCTATCAAACAAAATAATGTATTTTCTTACATAAAATTAGAGCAAAATAACTTTCTCTGATATCCATCACTATTTTTGCAATTATTAACGTTAAAGTTACATTTCTTTTGGTATCCACTAAACTTAACTAACATTTCTGTAGAATGTGTTCTGCTGTCTCCAAACCTTCTTGGCATAGACGGCAGATTTCAGCTCTTCCTAGTTCATGTAAGTGGCATTTTAGGGTTGCAAGACCCATCAAACATCTTGCCAGTAATCTAAAGTCCCCTCTGCTGAACGATTGCATTATCTTTGCTGTCTTTGGCGAGTCTGATAGGAGTGCTTTTGCCTGATTTTGTCCGGGTGTGCTTTGCCAGTGCAAGGTCTTTTGATTATCTTCTTATTTCTTGATTTTCTATGTTGGAGGTCTCTTTTATAGACAACAATAGGGACTAGGACCAATGAAACGCATGTTCGTTGCTTCTTTGGCCAGCTTGGGGGATTGGGACCACCGTAGAGTAATGTAATTATTACGTCCCAGTTCTGTATACATTCGTATATCAGGTCAAACTCATATGTATAGGCTATTAGTGGTAATGACCAGCGGTTGCGCCTCGTATTCCTTTCTCGAGGTTCTTTACGGCGCACAAGTTGAAAACAGAACTTTCTGCTTGAAATAAATTGCTATAGACATCCCCCAGATGGACTCCTTCTATTCTTTCGAGCCATCGGTGTACCGTGTCAAGGTTCTTCTTTTGCATTGAGGCTCCCCGGATGCCCATTCAGTACGGCTTTCATAAGGCAGATCAAAATTGTATTGCGTAGAGATCACGTGCTTTGCAATGTGTATTAAATAATTTATGTTGGGATCTTTAAGGATTTTAAGATGGCCTCGAAGATCCGCAAGCTTTAATTCGTTTATTCTACTACAAGTGCGGACGCTTGATATTGCCTGCTTCTGAATGTCAATGTGAAACTGCGTTATTCCCAGCAGCTGTTGTTGTCTTCTGTGTTGTTTTTGATCGCCAAACCAGAGAGGTATAAGTGATCATGGATCTAATGATTGCTGTATATAGAAAGTCATTTCAGTTCTTACCGAGCAGCCTTCGGCACACTAATGATGTCGTAATGGAAAAAGCCATTGTAAGCCTGTAAGTTGGAGATGTGGGAATCCCTCCTTCTTAGTATTTAGTTTCATTGCTGAAGCTAAATATTAAGAGATAACTTTTCAAGAGTCCTTATTACGCAAAGTTGAAAGGCATAGAATTAAATAATAATTCAAAATTCTGAACTTGTCCACTATAATTGAGATTACGCTATAAGAGACTTCGTTATAAACGAATTTCAGTGTATTTTAGAAGGAAATGAACGAATACAAATAAAATTTTGATTCGGGTAGAAATTTTAAGTGTATTTCAGATTATACATAAAATTTTGATCGGTTCTTTTTTCCTTTCAAAAACAACACTGAAACCATAGTACCTTTCTATCAATTTTCTTTTAATTTTTTTTTACTTTGGTCATGATCTCATCTAGAATTACTTGTAATACAAATGCAGTTCTTCATTTTCTTACCAAATCACGTTTATTTTCATAACATTGTTTATAATACCAATAAAGCGAGAAGCGTAATTCAATCCTTAACTATTCTTGAGAAGAAGCATTTTTAATAACATTGTGGCATATTGACAGTAACCGGATGATTCCACGTAAATAATATTTCATTAAAGCTTCAGGCCTAGAATTTTTGGATATTGTGGTAGGTACATCGAACTTAATTCCCAAAATAGAAAAATTCAAGATACGTTTTTTTGATTTTTTTCCTACCAAAGAATGAATTACCAAATATACAAAAACAATACTTCTTATCGGAAAAATTTATTAATATTAAATTCTAATTAACATCTAAAAACTTTAGTATATCGTGCGGTTTCAAATGCATATATTCATAACCCATTAAAAGCTATTAATATCGATGCCAATAATTATTCAATTTTTTATTCGATCAGCTGAATACCTCACGAAAATATCCGATATTTTCCGCGAAATGTTCTCCGTATTGGTAGGAAGCTTACATTGTCGATTTTCGAATTCGAACGATGGCGAATTCGAATAATTAATATTTAAGAGTTTCGCGGAAACACCGCTATAGAACGATGCTGATGGCATGCTAATACGCGGTAACATTGAAGGTTGAATAGCCCGAATGATTTGCATTGCAAGTGGAGGAGAACGATCACATTATCTCGTGTACAATGACTCTCGAACTAAGTAAGAGTACATTATAAAGTAAGGAAGAATTCATTTGTACAGAGAAGAGATATTCTAGTAAAGATATTATATTGATAAATTTGGTATCTAACTGTTGTCAATTTGAATTGTAACGATTGAATATCAAAAACACCGTAGAATAAGTGTAGTAGAAGATGTAAAATGATGTTAAAATCGGCAAGGGCTGTGGGTATCTCGAAAGAAGATATTTGCCATATACTGACGGAGGATTTGGGCATGAAGAAGTTAATCGAGCGTTGAGTGCCGCGATTACTCACTCAGGACCAAACTCGAATTCGAGTGAACATTTCCAAAGCCCTGTTGAAGCGGAAATAAGTCGGAGTTTTGGCGTCGATTGTGTAAATGAAGCGAAGGCACAACCGAAACAATGAACTGGGAAGGATGAGTCGCCTGGGCATCGGCCGGGCAAGTAATGGCGACTGCTTTTTTAGGATAGTCATGGAGGAACTTTATTAGTTGCTGTTATAGTCTATTTTCGTGTAATACTACGTTGAAGTGAAACAATAAGAGTTGATAATCATAGCCCTTCCAGAAGTAAATTCCCTCCTCCTTAAAGTATAAATATTTCAAATATACTCCCTGCACTCCTTCTATGGCTAATTTATAAGTAAAGTAAAATGAATTCCATATCAGAGCTCCGTATTCCAGCTCTGACATATGTAGTATAGAGCAGCTATCGTGATACTTTGGAATAGTCTAGAGTTTTTGATTGCAAACGCCAACATTTCCATTGCTGATGATGTTATTTCTATGTATGAAAAATGTTAAATCATAGTCAGAATAAATTCCCATGTCTTTAACGACCGAATTTCTAACTATAGATCCACCATCTAAAGAGTAGTCAAAAAGTATAGAATTTACCTTTTTAATGTAGATGACAACATTACATTTCGCAATATTCAACTGTAGATCATTAATACTGCACCAGTCAGCAACCACATTCAACTAATTTTTCAAATAGGTATAATCAATGTTTGAAGTTATTTAAAAATTTTGAGATCATTCGCAAAAGCACATTTATTACAATCAATTTGTTCCAGAAGATCGTTAACGAACAGTGAAAACATTAGAGGGTCGGCCAACATTTGAGCCTTGTGGCATTCCTGATGTGTCTTAAAAACTATAAGATTTGAACGCATTGTAATACACACACTACATGCGACTGACCAAAAACGAAAAAGAAATGGTGCTATCAAGGAAATACAAAAATCAAAGATTTTTAATTTATCTACAAGTAGCGAGTGATTTATACGATCAAAAACCTTGGATATGTCAGTATATATGGCATCTACTTATCCGCGAGCGTTGAGGTTGTTAACTAGCCAAAAACAAAAAAAAATAGTGCTATCAAGGAATTACAAAAACCAAAGATGTTTAATTTATCTATAAGTAGGGAGAGGTCTATACGATCAAAAGCCTTGGATATCTCTGTAGATATGGCATTTTTCCATAAAACCATGCTGGTCTATAGACATGTAATTCTTAACAAGTGGATACACGCGCGCATAGAGCGTAACTTCGGAAGCTTTTGCAAAATTGTTAAGAATGGAAATAGGGCGACAGTTGCGACTATATATATCGTGTGGATTGTCGATTGGAAATTTTGTTCCGCCAAGACAATGCACCGTCTCGCTCTTCAGCGCTCGCCATGCCAAAAATTCACGAATTGGGTTGGAATTGATAAATCACCCGCCCTATTCACCAGATCTGATCTTCAGAGACATTTCTCTGTTTCCTAGGCTCAAAGGGTCACTCAGAGAGCAAAGATTTTGATCAAATGAAGAGGCCATTACATTCGTAAACGTCTTATTTTGCAGCAGAAGATGCCAACTACTCTTTGGACGGATTACACAGATGGAAGCATCGCAAGGAAAAGTGAACCAAAAGGAGACTATATCGAGAAGTAAAATTGAATTTGACAAAAACGAGGTTTCTGTGTTAGACCGGAAACTTTTCAGGCTACTCTTGTACTATAGATATGTGTGACAATAAAATCTCTTTGAGCTAAAACTCTTCATAATTTTACTCTTTTACTGAAGGAATAACATAACCTTACTTTTCATTTAGATACTGCATTGCAGCATAGGAAAAATATTAATTCTTTTATTAAGCTTGCAAGTCATTGATATAACTATAATATTTCCATTACATAAACAATATACTATTTATGTTAATCCGAACACAGAAGCCATAAAAAATCTCATACAAATCTATACAAGCATATCGCTTGTTAATTAAGTAAAAAATGCTTTTATTTCTCTTACAAATATAATAAAGAATACAGTTCAAGGTATTAAATACTTTAATTGCTTTCTAATTTATTTATATTGCATAAATAATGTTTGTAATTAGATAGTAAATTGAAAGCAAATACTATCATAAGAATAATTAGTGGGATATAAACGAAAGATTTAAAAAGTAGGATTCAAATGAAACTATAAAATAGAAAAAAAAAAAACAATAAAACAATAAAAAGATAAGAAAGATATAAGAACTGGATGATTCTGATGAAGATGAAGGTATGCTTTTAGAATATCGGAAAAATTAAATCATTAGCTACAAAATCAAAATCTTGTATTGAAAATTTCTGATTAAGATTCCCATGATGGAGTTCCTAAGAACTATCTCTCTTATATGCGTTCCAGATTATCCAAATTTTCAATTTCCATTTACTTCAAAGGCTCATCAAAAAATCAAATTTAAAGCACATATGGAATGTAGAGGACATAATTTGATGCAAGACGAGATCGAATATTTAATTGGACAAACTGATGCAATAGAGACAGGTATAAGAAAGGATCCTCAATCAATTATCGAAGGAAAATGTGAAATTTACGAGTACTTTACTGTATTTTAGCGTAGCGTACGCAAAATTAATGGTTGCAAATGAAATAGAAATACATCTTACCTTGCAAATTGTACCTCTTCGATCTTGAATCACTACCAGAGCCTACTCTGTCCTTGACACCGCATCTAGGTAACATCATCGTTTCTTCGGTTTCCGGATTCATTTCACCTGTAATTATCGATTGTAAATATATCAGTATATGTGTATATTTTAACTTTAAATTATATTATTTTTTTTATCAATATATCAAATTTTCACTGTTAATTTTTTTCTGAGCATGCTACAAAGCAAAGAAAACCATGTTTCCCAAAACATTCATTCGAACACCTTTTGTTGGAATCACATGGACAATAATTAAATATCAAAATTGATTACTTTTAATAAAGTTAATGTTACTACTGAACTAATTTGAAACCATATAAAGTGAAGAGTTTTAATAGATGACATGGGTAGAGCAAAAATATATGAATTATCGCTAATATTACAATGACACGATTCTCTAAATCATAATTTTCAATAATAATATTTTTATTACTTCTTTGTAGTCTTACAAAGGCAAACGGCAGAGAAAAATGCATGTTTTAAATCTTAACAAAAGCCAAAAATTGCCTAGTAGTCGCTAATTTAGGAATTCTTAAATGTTGTAAGGTTCGACATTTAATAATGATTTGTGAATTGATTTTTTAAACACATAAATACTGCTTAGTTGTTTTAGTGCAGCTGGTAAACTGTTGAAAAATGTTAAACTTACATAGCTAAGCTTAAGAAATTATACTAACTTTACTGAAACAATTCACTAAAACTCTTACCACAACACTTCTAAAACTGTGGCACTGGAACACTGAAACAATTCACTAAATCCCTTACCACAACACTTGCAAGTGTTGTGGTGAGGGTTTTACTGATTTGTTTCAGTGTTCCAGTGCCACAGTTTTAGAGTACCCGTTTATACTAACTTTAATTTGAGCTTTTATGAGATCATTACCTGTTATGGGAAGTCCAGCAAAGCTTTGGAACTCTTCTATAGCAGACTTCATGCTACCACTGTCCATTAATTTGCTGGAATTTCTTGATATACCAGTGGAAAGGTATCCGAATTTCGAAAGGTATAACTGTAACCAAAGAAGAAAGATATCGTTAATAAAATGTAATTTAAACCAAGTTCATTTTACATCGTAATAGAAATAAGTACCTTGAGCTATGCTATCTTTTCAGAAAGTGGAAAGCATTTGAAACGTAATTATCTATGGATATCCAGTGTAAAATTAATTTGCTGGATGACGTAATAATAATTAAGAAAGCATTGAAAATGTAAATTTTGCATATTTTACTGTAAAAGCTCTATGATATCTATTTTTGATGAATGCTGCATATACAGGCTGGAGCAATGGTGCGAGATTCTAAGATAGAACCTTTACTATTAGTAATAGGAAAAAACATCCCATACAAAAATCATAGTTGTACATTAGTAGCACACGCTAAAATTATTTTGACATATACAGGGTGAACCAAAAAAAAGTTACATATCAAAGATATGTTTTTTTTTTAATAGAATCTCCTATATATCAATACACATTTCGTTTATACTCGAGAATTTAAAGTCACTTTATATAGAATTACCTATACCTAAATTCAATTGTTTTCGAAATATTTACGAAAAATTTGCAATGCTCCGGAGAAAATGTTGTAGTTTGTATAATATTTGACATTTTGTTTTATGCATTGGGTATTAGATAGCCTATAGAGCTAGAAATAGATATTTCCACTTAGAACAAGACAACTTCTTGACTATATCCAATCTCTGACAACGCAGTGAAGTTTTCATTCTTCGAGTGACGTTTTCGTCGTTATTTTAAGTAGAACACTCCGTATATTAATTTTTGAATGATAATATTTTACGTTAATTACGTTAAACTTTCCCTATATCTAAAGTTAGTCGTTTTTGAGGTATTTTGCATCTTCGACTTATTGTCCCGAATCAGGGTAATTAGTAGGGAGCCGTGCCATAGCCGTACCTGCCTAGTATACAAAAACAATAGTAAGAAAATAGAAAAAAAATAACAGAACTAATACATAATTATAATATGTAAAAAGTAGTGAAACACTCGCCCTTTTAAGCAGCCTTGGCTACGGAATAGTAAAACTAGAAGCACCATTATCAGTATTAACAACATATGGATAAGAGTGGCAAAAAGTTGACACCATTAGATGTGTTTCCACGGTTGTCTCGGTGAGCGATGTTCGCCGTGGTGAGAAAATGAGTTTATATTTTGAAAAAGAGCGTTCAACATCTACCGATGTTATACATGCATGATTAAAATACTCTTTATACTTAGTCTGTGGATTATTCGATACACCATCACAAATATGTTTTAGTGTGCTAAAATCGGGATCTTTCTGTAGCACATTCTCGAACTTTTCTAAAACGCTATTATATTTTGCGTTATGTATAGTCAGTAGCTGTGTATGCACTCCGTCCATAATTTGCAGAGACTCCAGTAATGATAACGATCTATTTTGTAATTGGTCTATTGCGTTAGCTAATCCTTTATGGTAGCTACGAATATTTTTTAAATCTATTTCAATAGAAATATCTTGAAATTTCGACTGGCTCTCCTTAACAGCTGAAGCTTCGGCAGGATTGAATTGCGCAATAACAGCTTTTACTATTTTGAAATGTTCAGCGTAATAAAAAGCTGCCTGCAACCATGTTCCCCAACGTGTAAGAATTGGCTCCGGTGGTTGACGAATACCAGGACACTCAGGCGTTTGAGAGATTTCAAAAATACTTTTTTTGTGCTTGCTATTAATGCATCTACCTCGGGAGAGCATTGTCGAATGGTTTCTGCCACAAGATGTAAAGCATGCACTTTACACGTAACATGTAAACACTTGCAACCATGTTCAAGAACAGAACGGCCTACCTAACGCATTATCGTTGCGCCATCGCTCATAAACATCAACATTTTATCTTTTGAAATTTGAAATTTTTCCAACGTACTAAGTAAAACCTTCGTAATTGCTGCAGCAGGACACTCTTGCAGTCTTCGGCTAGCTAGTAACAGTGGTAATGTAGGTTTACTAGGGTCTAGTATGCGTACCATAATATTTACAATTGAATTCTTTTTACAGTCTGTTGTCTCGTCAACACATAACCAAAGAAACTGTTTTTTCAATATGCGTTTCATTTTCTTTTCCACGTCATCGCGTACAAATGCAACATGCTTACGTGCCGTTTTCTCCGTTGGCAACCGCAACTCGGGATTGTATTTGTACCAAAAGTCCTTAAACGGTTGTTTATCGAGTAAGCCTAGTGCCCAATTACAGTTTATCAACATAAGAATTACATTAAAAAAATGCACTTCTTGGTGGCATGCCCAATTTTCGTTTTCTATGCTGTGCGGAATTGATGTGTCTTGTACAGTTTCACTTCTTATTTGACATCAAATGTATTTTGCACACGTTACAAACTATCTTACTCCCGTTGTAAAACAAATCGGGAAAGTCAGAAATTAACTTATTTACTATGTCTTGAAAGGGTCGTTTTTGAGCCTTCGACATGTTCACTAAAAACTACAATTAATAACTACGTCTATATCAATAAAATCAACACGCGCTATCCGCTATCCAATGCTAAACTGAACTGAATGATGATGATTTGTCGTGTCGTATCATAATCGACCAGCCCTCCCCGCCCACCTAAACACAGTCGCACCGCCGCTGCGATTGCTCTCCAGTTACCAGGCTCTGGTAATTAGATAACAAAAATTTAAATTTTAACACAATTGCGTTCCTATTTATCTATTGCCTCTCTCAAATATGCAGTTTTGAACTGTTTTGACAGTATAAATGAAATATATAATAATATACAGCGTATTCCGTTAAAAAAACAACTTTGATATGTAACTTTTTTTGGTTCACGGTGTATATGTCAAAATAATTTTAGCGTTTGCTACTATTGTATATATATCTATGATTTTTGTATAGGATATTTTTTTGTATTACCAATAGTAAAGGTACTATCGAAGAATCTCGCAATATTGCCCCACCCTGCAGATAGTGTCATCAATGTTACTTAGGTTATTGCGAAATATAAAATTTACTCAGGACGATGGAAACTGTGTATTAATTTTTACGTTGTGTAATATTTCAAACATACAGCTTGTGATATTGTCAATGTTGTACATTGTATAAGCTAAATAGTCTAATTATGATGACCTTACGTTAACAATAAACCGTGCCTATGTAGGAAAATGATACGGGTATTATTTCGACTATTAACGTTTTATTATTATTGAAATGACCGTGAAAATAGCATCCATATTTTGTGAAATTGCTAATTAGGTTGTTAATTCGCATTTCCTAGAATTTTATCAGATCCAATTTTTTTATAATTTATTTTCTCTTACGCTACACAAATTATTGTAACTTTTTGACACTATCATTACTTATATAATGTTAACCGTCAAAGTTAATCGTGCTAGGGTGCCGCTCTTGATTATTCCAGACCAAAAACGCATTCGAATTAACATTTCTACAGCAGTTGTTCACGATCCATCAGAAACCTGATGGATCATGAGCTAAGAAGCCATGTGAGAGGAGATAATATATAAAAGATAAGCAAAAAACACAGATTAAGATGGTATGGCCATCAACAATAGAAGGAAAAAGGCAATATGCTGCAAAAGATACTGGAATGGAGACAAGAGGGAGAACAAATGCAAAAAGGGAGGACCAGGTCACAATGGTAATCGAAGGAAACAGGGTAAAATTGGAAGATAGAAAGTCGTGGAGCAAAAATATATAGGAAAAGCAACAATGATCTCAATGGTGTGGTTCACTATAAATGGATCGGCAAACCTTCGTAACAAAGACGACTACTATTTCTCAAGCAATATATAGTCGTATCTACATTCATAACGAGCTCAGCTAATACATCTTCCTTCTCGCGAAAGAACAGCTTTTCACTTTCTTGTAAATGTGGACATGTATAATGTCCTAGAAATATTTTCATTTCCTCTAAGAGTATACACGTATTTTTACGAGTGAAAGTCAGAAATACATGATGGTATTCATACTAAGTACAAAGTAACACCGTTGAAATGATGGATTAAATGCAGTAATTCATCATCTGAAAACGATTGGGAAGAAGAACTCAAAGAGTACTGTAAGTAAACAAAATCTAATCTATCATTGTTACCGGTTTAAAACCCGATTTTAGGATGGAGTAATTTTGTTTGATTCATCCGTCCAACAGGATTCAAATTTTCCGTCAACTAAGGTTGGAATTAAACGTTCATTTTATCGCTGAAAGTTGTTGAAAGACATTCAAGGGATGAGGAAGACCTCCTTAAATTTTGGACATTGGAAACGAAGAAAAAACTGAATAATTATCAGAAAACGTTGCAGAAGTTGATAATAATCCTTTTCTCTCCCTATTCAATAGACAAAAATAGTGGCTGTAAAAGAAATTAGCTTCTGATAAGTCATATCATCTAGCCAATATTGCAAAAAAAGTTACTAGACTAGTCATTACCGAAATAAATTATAGATTTTGCAAAATTGAAACAAAAGACGCGGCTTTACAAAAATTATCATTTTTTTTATTCATTCCAGAAAGCAGATAGACAATCAGAACTATTTGACTTGGGCAAAACTAGTTTTCCTAATATCTGGTTTGACCAGTAACATACTCATCTTACAAATTTACGGATGAGACAAATTTTTCTTTTTTTTTTTTATACATGAAGTTGAATTCGATAATGAAAAAATATTGGTATGAATAGAATTGAAATATAAATCGGTTTGGTGATCTTTTGAAGGAATCGCGCAAAAGAAAGGATTTTAGATAAGAAAATCCAAATTATTTCTTGTTTCTAGTAGAATGCAGAAAATTTAGCGACTTCTTTAAAGCCAGAAGAAAACGATTCTAGTGCGGAATGCCGATACACGTATGCACCAGGTTTATGAACTTGATTTCCATCGTCTCGTAATAACATTAAAGTCTGCCTGACCTTGACCACGATATTGTTATGACTAATACGAAATACAGGTGTGTTACTCATACGCGAATTTCGAACGAAAAATGCGTGGTCCCGATCCGTTCGTTTCAACCTGATCGTCGTAGGCGTTCGTTTTCATTCATTATTGATTCACCGATCTCTTACTAATGCTTGTAGGAAATTCCTTCGCTCCTAATAGCATTTCTCTACCTTCTGTCCTTTTCTGACTCTACAAAGTAAACGTGAGGTCATATAAGATGTGTAAATGTTCCGTAAAGTTCATGATTTTAATCCGTGGTACCGCATTCGAAGACGAGGTCTCTGTTTGAAGCGCCGACTTCGACTTCTTTATTAGTCATATCGTTTAAATGAATAATCTCTTATGCGTCTTGCGGAGAGTTAATGGGCTAATAATTGCGGAAGGTTGGGAGACGAAACCGCATTTCCGATTACGTACGCTACTGCTGATTGCAATTATACAGTGTATTTTAGATAACATTGGTCATAGGTATTTGTATAGTAAAACCTTTATATGATGTTGGCTTTTTTTACGGGGAGTGTTTGATTTATTTTTTGTCCATACCTAGTTGGAACGATTTTTATGAGGTTTTGAGACATTTTATGCGTTGAAACAAAAAAATAACGTTGAAAACAAAGAAAAGTAAAACGAGAAAACTCAAATTTTTCTCTAGAAACCCATACTCAAACTCCTAAGAAGGTCAACGTGTGGGCCGGCTTTCTAGATAATTACATTGTTAGTCCGCTTTTTATCAACGGTTCACTGAATGGCCAAAAGTGTTTGGAATTGCTGAGAGATACAATTCTTCTAGCTATTGGCAATATTTCTGTAAACGGGAAGATTATTTACCAGCACGATGAGGCACCACCACATAGTACCAAGGAAATTACAGAATTTTTTAATAATGAATTTCCAGATAGATGAATGGGGCGTCATAGGCCGCTAAAATAGCCGGCAAGAAGCCCTGATTTGGACTTTTTTATTTGGAGTCACATTATGACGAGGGTTTTTGACAATATTCGACATAGACTCTCAACATCAGCGAATTGAAGCAGAGAATAGTGGAAATATTTAGAGAAATAACAGTAAGAAATCTTTAGAATATGAAACGTCACTTTCAAGAAATATTAGAACACTGTTTACCCTTACCTTTCGTGTTAAGAGTGTGTTTTTTATTTAAATAAATAACAGCCATTCTGGATTATATATCTGCTTTGATTGATACATCATGGGCTGAGATTTCCAGCTGCAAAATTGTGTCTCATTATCTCTGCTAAAAATGCCTAAAATTGCCGCTAAAACTGCTACTTCTTTTCTTTAATTTAGACTTTACTCTTCTGTTCCAAGAATAAAATGTCTCAAAACCTCATAAGAATCGTTCCAACTATGTGCAAGCAAAAAATAAATCAAACACTCCTCGTAGGGAAACCATTAACATCACATAGAGGTTTTATTATGTAAATACCTATAGCCAGTGTTATCTGAAATGCACTGTATATGGTACATTCGAGCAGTGCAATTCTTGTGAAAGAAATGTGAAGGAATTATTGTTTTTCTAATTAGAAAACAAATTACTTTTTCAAAAGATTTAAGTGGGCAACTCCACACATTCCTTCTTGAGCCATTTGCTATTAAAATTGGTTGATTTGTTGGAAATTATAATGGAAAAACTTTGATAATTTACAACAATTTCCAATTTATTGTTTATCCTGCAGGCCAAAACTTTGGAATGATTTCGGTAATCATCAAAATGAATGATAAATGAGAATTAGATAGGTGTTGTAGGTGCTTTATTTATCACGACGCTATATCCATAATCAGGGAAAGTTCTTGTGTAAGATCTCTAACATTAACTTAGGTTATAATGAAATACATGTAAAAATTATCAGTAACGTACTAAGACATAATTCTTTTAACAAGAAGAGAGATTTGTACATAAGTAGAGGGCAAATGAATAAAAATAATTGAAAATAAAACACACAAGAACAAGATAACTATACGAAAATAAACCCCAGAGCCTCTAACCTAACTTAAGTGTAAACATAAAATCTGATGTCTGTATTTCACTTCTGTAACATCGGAGGAGATTAGCAAGCACGCAATATTCATTATTTATCTCTTTCTTTATCTCACTTGACACTTATAAAACGTACGTGGTGACTTAAAATGATAAGGATAGATCATAAATATTATCTTTATAGCATGTGGAAGATACGAGGGATTTTAAGATTACAAAAACAATGAAATCCATGCTTTTTCGAACAACAATCGATTTTGGTCAACCGGTAATGTAATTCATGAATGATGGAACCACGTCCACGATGAAATTCTGCAAACCAGTTGTAAACAGTGTTTTCTGATGGTGGTTTATTACCAAAAGTTGAACGAAACGATTCGAGGTATAAGTTGTTGTGATAGATATAATTCAACTGTTAACTGATACCAATGATACCAATACTTGTGTAAGACCGTGAATTTTTTTTTTCTGCACAATAAAAAGGTAACCAAAATTAATGCTAATATATTCCCGGCAAAAACAATGCGAGCAGAGAAAAGAGAACACTAACACACGGACATGTTTCTGCCTACCCGGCGTCATCGGCGTGGTTACGGGCACTCCCTCTTCTGCTGTCTGCATTATCTCTATCTCTCAGTTTATGCCCCTAATGTCCACAACAGCTCTTAAGATATTTCTCCTAGCACCAAGAAACACAGTCATGCCCTCCTAGATCGTGGCGACACACATCGGAGTACAGATGCCCGCCGCCTATCGAGCAGGTAGAGACAACGCAGACAGCAGAACAGGAAGTGCTCGTAGCCACGCTGATGACGCCGGATAGACAGAAACGTGTCCGTGTGTTAGTGCTTTCTTTTCTCTGCTCGCATTGTTTTTGCCGGGAATGATTTCACCAATACCATAGGTTATATTAGCATTAATTTTGGTTTTGTTACTTTTTTTCATGTGTGCAATAAAACGTGTTTCAAAACTCCTGGTTTTTGTAAAATGAAATAAAATCAGATGAGCTATATTGTAACCATATTTTTCAGTTGAAATCGATTAATTAACTGTTTGGTCTTTGAAATCATTAAGATATGAAATGAAAAAAGTGAATTGCCAATAAAAAAGTGTTCAATTTGCACATTTGCATAAGTAAAACAGGTCACTGTTTCATTTTTCCATTATTAAAAGCGTCGGTTACAGTTGAATTAAGCTGAATTGCTTACGTTAGAAAAAAGCATTAGAAATTTCAGTCATACCAAATTTAATCCTATGCATGTCAGACCGGTTGAAATGGTACGTTATACGCATGATAGCATTTTATTTGAAAGCACTTTTCTCAAATTATATATATTTTATACACCTATTTAAGATATTAGCATAGTGAATGTTAAAAATAGAACATTTTAAAGGAATTAATTATCTTGTTACTACTGTTGTTATTATTGATGCTGGTACAGGTATACTATAAACGTCATATGCTTAAAAAAAAACAACAATTTTTCCACATTTTATCCTACGTTATCATCCCAATTCTTGCTCAATTACCTGCCTGCACAGCGAATAAAAAAATCTATGTCAATGACGTTGTGAAGTAACCGGACTAAACTAATTTTTTGCCTCGCGGGTTTAACGTTATCTACCTTGTTAATATTTGTATTGGGATTACCGCGAAGATGAGGGTAGGTGCATTTTGTATTAAAAAATCAAAACCATAATCTATATTGTTGTAAAATTAGTCAGCTCACAATCACGAAGGCAGTGACTTGAAAAGCTACAGCCGAACGAACGATTTGTAGTTTATTTTTGTTGTTTCGATATTTGGTATTTATTCAAGTATTTGCTTAAATATTAAGCATGAATTCGGGACATTCCTTTGTACTTGTAATCCAAAATGTATTTAACATTTAGAAAAAAGGAGGTAAACAGAATGAAGATAATGGCTATTGTAGATAGCCTAATCGCCATTATAGGAAAAAAAGCAGGAATTGTATGTAGGTTATGTGTTATATAATGCAACAACACATTATGTGTTATTTGTTCAAAAATAAATAACTTTTAGGTGTAGCAAGATATACTAGTAAATAATAATGTGAATCAAGGTAAATGTTTTTCTTATAGAATAAAAATATCGCTGCAATTATTTGAATAAAAAAGATACCATGGGTTTGTCAAGTTCACAAAAACTGAATTTTATTAAAGAACATCATTACGCACTGTCATATACCGGGTGATTCATTTATCTTGAGACGACTAAATAACTCAGAAACCACTTATTTAATCGAAAAAAAATGTAGATAAAAATTTTATCATATGAAGGGGGAAAGTATATTGTAAGATCCGCGTCTAATTTTAGAAATGCCATCAATGTCTTTCTAATGTTAAGTTGACTTTTTCAAGTGGAAACCTATATTTTATGTCATTGCTCACGAAAAAAAAAAAACGAAAAAAACATAACTTTTATCTCAAACATTTTTTTTTTTATTTAACAATAAATAATTAAAGCAAACAGAAGAAAACAAGTAGATTTCACTTTGAAATAACTTGCGTTAATTTAATAAATGTTCAAATTGTTTCCCAGTTACTTCTATGCATTTTTGTATACGATGAATAAGAGATTCATGTGCTTTTCGTAGGATTTCTTTCATATTATCTGGTGTTGCTGGTGCTATTCATGCATTTTAGGTTAGATATACATGTATCTATATAAATCACTTCTGTGTTAGAACCAATATATTATCTTCTTAAGGGTGGTCGATAAAAAAGACCTATTCTCAACGGACTGACATGTTTATGACTAGGGTAATTTGTGACGTGCAATTAGAAGTGATAAGGACTTAATTTATTTAGTTATACGAACAAAAATGCACGTATACCTTTTTTTAACACAAGTTGCCTTCTAGCCGCGCCAGCGGTCACACCAAATATATACAGTCCACTCCAGTAATGTAATTCAATTAAAGTACTATTAAACAAAACACGATTCTAGTTTGATTCCTGCAATACCAGCATTAGTTTTGAACAGGTGCTTCCTTATATGTCTCTGTCTTTAATGTAACTCCCACAAAAAAATCAAGTTTTAAGTCTGAAAACCTAGCAAGCCAATTTATTCCTTCCTACCAACTTGTTATTATAATTCCTATTCAATATTTGTCTTGCATCTCGTGAATAATGAGCTGGACATCCATCATGTTGAATCCGCACAAATAGTCTCCTTTCTAAACTCAAATCTGCCAGTAGTAGTGATAGTTCTTGGTCCAGAAAGTTTTTGTATTTTCCCCATTCAATGTACCATTAATGAAAAAGGGGCCAATTAATTTTTCACCTAATATTTTGTATTAATCTCTATGACGAAGCTGCTTTCTCTGAACATTTTACCACTTTCTTTTGGTTTACATACTTGGTTTGGAAGATTATAAATAATTCCCCATTTGTCCAAACCATCTCAATTGATTCCCCTGTGTAATTTCTAAATTTTTTCGAAATGTTTCGTTGTTTTTATTTATTCAGTCTTTGCTTCTTTTGGTACTTCTTTCTACCCCAAGTTTTTGATCTTATGCACTGTATTTTATCTTACCAGTTCCTAATTAACATAATTTACACACTTCTGATACAACTATAACAATTTCTTGAGTTCAGAACATTGTGTCAAATTAATGACACTGAAACAGTTCACTAAAACCCTCACCACAACACTAAAGTGTTCCAGTGCCACAGTTTTAGAGTACCCGATTAAATTAATGACAGATTAACGATTTAACAGCGGTTACAAATTATTCGTATTTGTCATCAAAATGCATGTCCGGTTCGACGGACATTTCGGATGTTGCGAGTAGTTTATGCTCAACATAATCGACCGACCGAACGATCTCTTTATCGTTTAATTCAAAAGTTTGGACAAACTGGCTCAATTGCAGATAAGTCAATATTAGTGCGTCAACGAGATGCCCGATGGGAGGTCAATATTGCTGCTGCAAGAGAACTGGGCCTTTTTTAGACGACTACGTGGAGAATTATGCATGCAGATCTGCATCTGAAGGCTTATAAAGTTCAAATCACTCAAGATCTGAAGCCAAATGATCATTTGCGTCGAAGTTTCTCGAACTGGACTCTTGAGCAATTGTAAGCCAATCTACATTTTGAAGGAAAGATGTTTTCCGATGATGCCCTTAATGGGTTTGTAAACAAGCAGGATTTGGGGTGATGAAAATCCTCGAAAGATTCACGCAGCACCTCCTTATCCTGAGGAGGTGTGGTGCGGTTTTTGGGCTCAAGGCCTTATTTTTATTTTTTGAGGACGATGATGATGAAAATCGTGTTACTATTAACGATGAGCGGTACAGGAATATTGTAACGGAATATCTTTGGCCTGAACTGAGAAAAGTTGACATAAACAACAAGACGATGCGACGTGTGACACATTTCCTTAGACAATTGTTTTATTGCAACACCAGTTTCCTGGATGTGTTAATTCGAAGAATGCTAACGTCAACTCGTCACCAAAATCATGCGATCTCACGCCCTTGGACATTTTCCTATAGAGTGATGTGAAATCTCTGGTTTATAAAAATAAGTCAGAAACAATTCCCGACCTTAAACGATACATTCAACGCACCATTAGAAATATATCACGCGATACGTGTGAAATCGCAAATTGGGCCTCCAGAACGTATTCAGTCAGGTGAAGTCGACATCGATCGTTCTTCAAAATACAATAAAGATTAAAGGATTATCACTTGTAGTTATTATTGTGTCTCATTTGAATATTAAAGTATTTGCCTCTATTCATTTCTTTCCTGATTCTTAAGCAACTTATTTACTACAAGCTACCCTCATATATCTTCAATTCACTCTCTAAATGCAGTCGTTGAATTCTCTTATTATGCTTCTTCGTTTACTTTTAGTACTTGTAGATGTCGCTATTAACGTAGGTACCATTTAAACCGTTTAACGTTAGCCAGATTAACACATGGCCAACGTTAACGTCAATCAAAAACCTACATGCACCAAGCTAGGGCAGTTTAAACTTCATTGCATCCATGTGAAACATGTTCGAGAGAGCATACGTTCTTTATTTAAGCTCTTAGAACTGTGTATATTTAACGGCAAAAGAGTAGGTGATGAAAAAGCTGTAAACATTGTCGTTTTGATCACTTACTCTGGAAGTATACGTTGCTAATTTGTCTCTGCGATAAACGGATGAAAATATCGTAAATGCTTTCACAGATGTCGCTCTTACTGCATGTGATTCATCCGGTTTAATAAATTACATATGTTGCAGATGATTAAAAAAAAACAATAATAAGACACCAAATGTGATAGAAATGTATAGAGCAAAAAAAATTCTTTTAGATTACGTTCTTCTCGCCATTTAGCAAACGATAAGCGATGACATGAACATATTTAGCTTGCGCGATATAAATAAGTGCTTGTTATTGAAGTTGTATGATCGTTTACTGTTTCTTACGTCTCGATGTGCTTGTTAATTTTAGAATATCCCCAACGTTTATTTATGCATCACACATGCAAAAGTTTTACAAATAAATTAACAATGTTATTCCTTTTATTTCAGGTTAATTGAACTTTGTTGGAACTGTGTTTGCTTAAATAACCGTTCCTACGTTTGTTTTTCAAACAAAGGTAAATATAACATAACTTAATCATACTCAGATGTGGTTATCTTCCTTTCTTTTAGCAAAAATGTCATGCCACAATAAATCAAAGTTACACTCTGCTTTTGCTCTTTTAATAATATTTGCATTCTTATTTATGTAAATAGTCTCATAGGCGTTCAGTTCACGCGGCAAAATCACGTTCTTAATCAATTTTTAGGTTTTCTAATTTAATATGCCCGGTATCGTTTATATGATGTGCTACACTTGACGCTTCTATCTTCCCGTACCTGTGGTACGGGAAGGTAGAACACATATAAGGGAAGATAGAAGCGTCAAGTGTAGCACAACACATAAACGATACCGGGCATAATATTAAATTAGAAAACCTAAAATTGTTTAAAAACATGATTTCGCCGCTTGAACTACCTATGAGACTATTTACATAAATAAGAATGCAAGCCTAATCAATAAAGAGAAGGGACCTTTACACTTTTCCTGTCTCTTCGATTCATTACGGTAAAGAAGTCATTTGATTTATTTATGGTTGTGCTATAAAAAGAGACGCTGATTCTTTCATATATTCCGCATATGTCCAGTATTTAGTTTTCTAATTTAATATTATGCCCAGTATCGTTTATGTGTTGTGCTACACTTGACGCTTCTATCTTCCCGTATTTGTGTTCCACCTTCCCGTACCGCAGGGATTTCGCCGCTTGAACTGGACGCCTATAAGACTATTTACATAAATAAGAATGCAAACCTAATTAATAAAGAGAAGGGACCTTTACACTTTTCCTATCTTTTCGATTCATTGCGGTAAAGAAGTCATTTGATTTATGGTTGTGCTATAAAAAGAGACGTCGATCCTTTCGTATATTCCGCATATGTCCAATATTTAATTGAAGGGTATAGGCGGAAAGAACACAAATTTGACGGATAGAAAGGACACAACCGTTGTTTCACTCGATTTTTATTTTTATTTGGGTGGGATCGGTACGCGGCTGAAGATGAAAATTCACGTGTGTGGTGCGGAGTGTGCTGAGAATATTATTATTTGCCGTACTATCCCACAGTCCTTGCTATCATTATTACAAAGAGCTTATTAAGGTCTCTACCACTTTTTCCTTTGACACTTTACAAAAATAAAGCTGTATTTTGTTATTTTCAGAAGAAATTGTAAAATTTGTTCGTTTAAAAAGTCACGGAATCAGTTTCTACACAAAATTAAACAGGCAAATCAAAATTTAGCTATATTGATCGATCAAAATTTTTTCTATATGATGTGGACTTTGTGTGTAAGATCTTTTATGAAATCGTAAGATCTGGCGTCTGTGGTTGAGAATATCGTATATAGAAAACTTCAATTCAATTTTTTGGCTAATTAACTTATTTATAATCTAGTTTAATTAAAGGTTAACATTTCTATTTCTCTATCTCTGTACTAGAGAATTGCCAACTTTGAAAAAATGTTAAATACCTCACACCTTCTGTCTCTTCCATATCTTATCTAGTTATTACAAGACTTTCTTTGAAACAGTATAATGCAGTAATTTTTTGTTGTCCCATATTACTCACAATACCATGTCAACTGACGATTTTAACAAAAATATGTTCTATGTCATTTCCTGCGTTCCCAAAAAAAACATAGGCTTTTACGTTTAAAGTTTAGTCATGCCAATCGTATATAGCAATTAAAAAAATATACTAATTTTTTTATTGCCTAAATGTTTAGTTAACCTCGCTGATAGGGATATCCGTATAATGACTACATACAAGGTAGGTGCCATAAATTCTCGGATTCCATGAGGATCATAAGACAGAATTATTGTTTCATCTTCTATGACAATGGACTCCAAAATCGGTTTCGAGTCGTCTCCACACATGTTTAAAAACGAGCGCGCACATTCGACGCGACGTTTACGTTGGAGAGCAGGGCGAATACTGGTTTCAGAAATGTTAGACATCACTGCTAATTCCTTCACATTCAAACGGCGATCTGCTAATACCATTTCTTCAATAATTGAAATGTTTTGAGGCGTTATCAGTTCAGTTGGCCGACCCGAGCGCTCATCATCAAGGGATTCTTGCCTCAAACGGAAACATTTGCCCACTTTTTTACAGCGGAATATGAAGGAGATAAATCACCATCAACACTGTCTAAATGTTGTTTAATGTGATTAGCCGTATGCCCTTCTTTAGTCAAGAATTTAATGACCGGACGGTACTCAACTCACTAGTCACGTTGTCAGGCTGGCTACTAAAAACCACTACTCTTCCAGTCGTAATATATATGGTGTAGGCCTCGCACATGTGCAACTACGACGCAATGGAACACGCTCGAACCTGTATAAGCCTGTCAGGCCGAGAATTTACGACACCTACCTCGTACTTCTATTCAATACAATATTATTCACACATTTATCATCAATATAACAAATTTTCGCAGTATACAGAAACATATCCGAGGAAAGTAGTATGAAAGTCAGATGAATCATATTCGCCAACTTTTATCGTTTGTAATTGCAAATACAGAAACGGGAAGTAATATTTGTGGTAAATGATTTATTAATAATTCAAAATCATGCGTGCATTGCTGTCGTTTTAAATTAATTGGTGGTTGCGGCTGATTGTATGAATTTTAAAAGATTGCTTTTACCACAACTGCTTCTTTAAGGAATTCAAATATGTATCTACGTGTTTTCGGTCATGAATTTCCCAAAATATTCCATTCTATATTTATTTATCACGTCAGTATGAATAGTTCTCTCAAATATTGTTCTGAAAACTTCAAAACAATGTCTTTTTTTCAATGACTTTTCTGGTAAGCGAGCATTTTTAGGAGAAAAACAATTACTTTAGAACATTTCCGAAAAGGACTGCAAACTTATTTGGTAGGCTTAATACTGAAAGACACATCTTTAAGTTGGAAGATTAAAAAAAAATCTGCTAGAGCAAGAATATTACAAGCTTCTTGAAGATGTTTTACTATTTAAAAATGTTAGTTTTTAGAGGTCCTCAAAAGCAAAACAATTGTTGACCTGATGGTTCGTTTGACGTCTTCTAAGGTGATTGAGTTTTCGAATCAGCATTGTATCCAAAGACAATATTTTGATAATTTTTTAAAAGAAATTCATCCTGGTGAGCTCGGTATCAATGTTCTTGAATTACGAATTTTCTTTTTTTTCATTATAAACACACCGGCAAATTTAAAGGAACGGATATAAAATAGCTTTTTTCTCTTTTCTCATAACAAATTTGAATGGAATTTGAATGGAATTTTTGATTGCAGTTTGTTTTATAATTTAAATTTGGTGAATATGGTGCAATTGTCGATGAGTGGGCTAAGGAATTATCATAATAGAAAATTTATTTCTTCGCTAGGTGGAGGCTTTTTCTCTTTAGTTCAGCGACGAATCGGTCCAATAAATCAACATAGTACTATCCCGTGATTATCCTTCCATTCTCCAAATAATCGAGATTATGTCTTGTGAATTCCAAAAAATCGTCGCCATAAGTTTTCCGGCATATAGAATCGTCTTCACCTTCTTTGGTGTATATTCGCCGGGAGAAACCCATTTTGCCAACTGACCTTTGGTTTCTAGCGTGCAGTGATGTATCCATATCTCATCTACAGTTACATAATTCCGCAGAAACTCACTCATATTGCGTTTAAATCTGTCCAAATATTTCTTTGAAGTTATCACAAGATCCATCAGCAAATGCTGCATCCATCTCGCCAATAGCTTTCTCATACTCAATTTTTCATGAAGGTTGTTTTACACACGTTCAATTCAGATGTTTAGCACATTACCACGTTCGCAGTTATCTCAATGGGACGACCTGATCACTCCTCATCAAAGACGAATTTTAGACCACGCTTAAATTCATTAAACCAGTATCTGATGGTAGTCATCGAAGATCCATGGTCCTTAAACACTGCATCCAACTTCCCTTAGATTTCAGCACACGTTTTCCCATTCAAAAGAAGAATCGAATCACTGACCGGTATTGCTCTTTTTCCATGATTCCGCAAATACATAAAGTTGCTCTCGAAATAACACTACTCGATGAATCTCTTCGAAATTTTGACACACGTCAACCAAAGAATAGTACTCACAGTCGGTAATGCAGATTTTGACACAAAGCGCCATCTGTCTCCAAACAGTTTAAAATTTAAATACTGCAATACGAAAACTGTCATCTCAGGTATAAAATCACATCATTTTGGACTTAATTGCATATGTTTTGTCTTATTTTTTAAGCCTTTGTTACTTATTTTGAAAAGTTTTTTTGTTGCAGCCAGTATGTTGATTAAATCTACAGATGATTAAACATTACAAAAACAGGAGATTATATCGAGAGTAAAAGATATTTAAGGCTAACATGAAAATAGAAAGAAAGGAAGTTATCAACAAAATAAAGTACATATAGGTGTTCCGCAAGGCTCCAACATTGCATCTTTGTTATGTTTACACTGTTATCGTTATTTTAAAGCAACCGCAGCGAAAATAACTTTATAGCAATTGTCTCTACCTGCATAAATCGTGTAGAAGAATGTTTATTCTCCATTCGAAAACATGCCTAATCAGTTATTCATCATGTATAGGATCTGCGAGCGCGCGTCGAAGAAATCAAAGGCACATTCATCCACGATAAATTCAAATTCGCGCAGGAATGTGCCCACCTATCCTAAAAACGAATAAATACGTTTTTACGTGTGTGCGTGTAAGAGTTTGCTTTTGGTTTTCAAGTTCTGACCGCTCCCATCAAACATGAGAAATCGGAGCGGATAAATATATTCTCTCGCGCAGATTAATATTGTTTTCGTGTGCGACCTAGTAGATCTAAGATCTAATGTCTTAACTGATATCAATTTTTCAAAATGTTCAAAAAGGAATGTTATAACAAGTTGTTTGTTTACTACTTTACACTTTACACTTTCTTGTAACGCTGAGATAATGTATTGGCGAAGGAACATAAGGAAACACCATGAAGATAGCATACCTCTGATGTTTTACTAGTGAATTTATTGCTATCATCTGTTGATGACCTTTTTGGCATGGTTGTTATAAGCGAGAAGGTCAACGCATTATATGGTTGGTTGTGCTCTAACAATGCGTTCATACTTGAGTACCAATGATGAATTTAAATCAGTGCGAGTAATAAATTCTAATCAGAAGCGAAATTGGCATTCGCTAGATGTATCAATAAGAAGAGTACCATGATTTTAATAAGAAAGATTGAGTTTAACAAATGATTGGAACAATATTCTTTAAGTAAGAAAAAAAAGAGGAAATCCTATAGATGGAATGAATTTCATAGGGAAAAAGGTCTTGACTATACTCTCTATGCAAATGGTACATCAAGCAAAAACATTATATTAAATCTGTAAAGTCCATAAATTACCAATACAGATCAACACTAAATGTTTGAAAAGATAAGTTCATAAACCGAAATGACATCGTGTCAAAATTGAAATATTGAACACAAGTAAGAATAAAAATACTCTTTCTCGAAAATGTATGACCAACGCTTGCTTTGGGTAAAAACTATGCACTGTCTTGGTGTTAAGCTTGACCCAATGTCAAAACAGCTCTCTGGAGATTAAAACTAAACTGCTGCAGTATACAACCTGCCCGAGACCTATACATTCATAATGGAACCCTAACCTGGTTCAAGGCTGCTAAGAAATTAGAAGTCCTGCAAAATAAGATGTTAAAGCTCATCGCCCAGGCCTCCTGATTTCTCAGGAACAGTCAATCTCGACGTTCCGAGTCTATTAGACAAACCCTGAGACCTGGCCACTCGCGCCTGGCATAGAGCCAGCAATTCAAGTAATCCTACTGGCCCGAACAGTTGAAGAACCACAAGATCGACCCCCGGTCAAAAGGAGAGTTCATACTGCATGAAAGCACAGCCTAGGCGGTAAGTCAAATTTAATGATCATGACGCTCAATAATCCCTGAGATCCTCACTTTGGTGACTAGTGATTACAGAGCTCAAATATTATGGTCTACCTCTAGATTAGATTAGATTCATTCTTGAGGTGGTTCTTGACCTATCCCACTGCGACCTTTTCAGATCTATTGTGGTTCCTCTATCATTAGATCAATTACGCTAGCTTTGCCGTTTTCACTAGACCTAGCAGCCTTGTGAGTGATCCTTCTGCGTAGGTTTCGGTTTTTGGATATTCCGATCCCACTTCTAAGAGCCGTATTCCTGCTAGTGCTGTACAATCGCACGTGGACGGCGATCTCTTCTTCCACCTGGCAGAATCTGTCAAGCCTAAGTTGCTCATATGTTTCTTGAGCATACAGTGTCGTGTTAGCAGGCCTACTATTGTTCTAACAGACTTTCTGTCCCTGCTTAATAGGTCTGCTGTAAATTGAGGCCTGTGTCCAATCAAAAATTGCTTGGCCTATCTCTGACCTGGGATATTCTTCCATCAGTTTTGAGATTTTTCATTTTTCCAGTGTTTAGTAATTTAACTACCGTATATGCTATGCCCACCGAATGTTTTGGGTTTCTGTCAGCATTTGAAGAGCCTGCTCGGGCTAATTCGTCTGCCTTAACATTCCCTCGGTGACTTTCGTGTCCTGGCACCTAGGTCAGGGCCACTTAGATCAGCTACCCAGCCTATTGAAGGCATTCATACATTCTCACACTAGTTTCAACTTTACCTATGTGGAGTTCAGTGCTTTTATCACTGCTTGACTGTCTGAATAGATAGTAATAGATCAATAGTTACTTTCTTGCTTGTCTAGTTCTTCAGTACACCCCAGCACTGCTGCTATTGCGCCTTCATAGTGCATGAAAGCACAGCCTAGGCGGTAAGCCAAATTTATCGATCATGGCGCTCAATAGTCCCTGAGATTCTTACTTTGGTGACTAGTGATTACAGAGCCCAAAGATCATGGTCTACCTCTAAAATAGCGGTGTAGATACTTTGAATACATTGTGGTAATATTCGAAAAGTCAAAGCATATTTTAAGTTATCTGAGGCTAGTTTGAGGATTTTGAATATTGGTGATTCTAAAAACAAACACGTTCAAATTTTTCTCGCCCTGTATCTTCGGAACAAAGGGGCTTTTCAAAAATCATCAAAGGACAAAATATTCTTAGAATAGTTCATGGAATAACCCCTTGAATTTTTGCCGTATGTTTAATAAATATCCTGTATATAATATTTGTTAGCAGCAGTGTAATGCACATGAATATATACATATGGAAGACTAATTCGAATAACAAAGGATACACCTGGATAAAGACGAATTAATAAACTATTCAGACCACGTTGGCGCTATTAACAATAAGCATATTTTTTATTGCTATATACTACGCTATATAACGGAAATATTTGAATACCGAATCATATCGAACATAATATGACAAATCGTGGTACAATAATACTACATAATGAACAGGGAAGTCGGTAGACTGGTTGTGAGTCACTTAATTTGCACATATGTAGAACTAATGGTGGTTCATTTTGCCTACAAAGTAGCGCTAAGCAAAAAAATCATGTATGTTATTCATATGCGGGACCAATAAAGAAGAGTTTTATTTTATACGATGCAGGAAGATGTATGGTAAGTTTATTATATTTATATATTATATTTGTACCACATTTCTTTCAATAAATTAAATGACACATCTTGCTCTATCCTTTCAAAATATGTTCACATATTTAGGCTCTCCTTCGCTTGACAACAATAAAAATAATACAAAATATACAAGAGAAATGCATGTCCTAATACATTCAAGAATGGGAAAGTTAACAGACGGCCACAAAAAATTTTTGCGATTAGGATGTTTAAGAATCTTCTGGAAAGTTAGTTAACGAATTGCTGAATGTAGCTGGCGCAATAGTGTCTTCGTCATGTGTAAGAAGATGTCTGGTAAAGGAAGGACGTGCAAGGAAAGTAAATTCGTCCTAAATTTCTTTTTTCTAAAATAACTTCTGAGCGGCTAAAATCGGAAAAAAGGTTCAATGACGAATTTGTACCATTTAAGAAGCTTTTTCGACTGGTGTGGGTGTTATAGGCAATAAGCAAAAGCACCTAGAATATGCACGTGAGAACTTAGAGATTGAATTACCAAAATATGGAATCAATTAACGAATGTAAACGAATGCACATTTGAACTTTTTGCTTCAAAGTGGATGCAAGATGTTTGAAGAAGACCAGGAGAAAGATATACTTCCCAGTATACTCACCCAACTACTAAAGTGTCTCGTTTTTGGGAATACATAACAGCACCTGGTGTCCCTTCTTTAAACAAAACCACAGAAACCCAGGAAAATTAAACGTCTTCAAAGGTTCTGATCGAAGTTTAATTGGCCTGGACTTCATGCTGCACCAAAACAGCAGAATCGGGAGAAAAATTTGCTAGAAACCCAAAAGATAATGTGTTGTAAATCCACCCCATAAGCCCAGACCTCAGAGGAATAGAGTATTTTAGGCACTATTTGGATAGGAGTTGTAAGAGAAACGAGAAATGCCGAAAAGTGCTTTAAAATACTTCAGAAGGAGTGGGATAAGATTCCCACGAGTCAGTATGATCGGTAACATATTCACACTACGGTATATCCGACAGGCAATCTATCGAGGTGGTCATGACATTGGTGAGCTAGTAAGTTCGTTCGAGAACTCGTTTCTTGCGAAATTCGACATGGAATTTGACTTCTACTGAAGAATAAACATTACAGACTGTCGTATATCGAAGATAAACATATAACGAGGTAAGGTGTAAACCGCAAACAAAGAAAAAAGATCGAATTAACTTGTTTAGTACTCGATATATTTTGAAATGAGATTACCACGCAGATTCAAGGTCTAAAGAAGGTGAAAATTAACGCGTTTATAGGAAATATCCGTATAGAAATGATTATTGATTAAATTTAAAAAGTAATTCGTGCCTGCATTGATAAGTATCTATCTATAGGTATATTATGTAAATGAGCAATCCAAAAGACCTTTTATTGTCATAAAACGCAGGTAAACAGGTCTAATAGGTAATTTACCTACATTTGAAGGTCGTTACATTTTTTCATTGTTCGATTGAAAAGATTCAAAAATGTTTTTGGTCGTATGTTTTTATGATGATTAATATACACATACACTGCTCTAGAGAAACGCTTGTTTTCCTCCCAATTAATTTTTTAGTTGTAATAAAGTAGAAATTTTACAAAGCTTCTCTTAAAAAGTCACATTTTTTGGAGAGTCTGAGGTGGACCTGGGCGCCTCCGAGTACATCTATTTGACAAATCCCAAAGATGTTCAATTGGGGCCAAACCATGGATTGAATTCCGTGGTACTGAAGGAAGTTTTTGATGGCCACGGCATGGGACCTAGCGTTATCTTACATTAACAAAATTTGGGCCTACACCATAATCCTCCAGAATGAGATCAACGTTTCGTTGGGCGGTTACTTCCCTTGGAACTACCATTTTCTTTCATCAAGACCAATTCCACTTCAAAGTAATTGTAATAAAGTAAATGTTCAATAAAAGAATCTCAATTTCTTTTTCTGTGACACCATTTAATTGATATTGATTTTAGTCCAATTTAACACGTATTCCGTTCATCATTTTGCTGTTTGTTGTCAAAAATACAGACCGTCCTACATATGTTTACCATAATTAAATCTTTTTATAGATCCTACACTTATTCCAGTAATTCAAATGAGAATAATTGATTCAGTGATGCATGTTTCAAATAGTTACTCCTTATAAGGTTACAACAAAAGTTTATTTATATAAAAATATCGTCAGTTTTATCTCCTAATACACTCATTTCCAAATTTAGCGCGTGATGTTTGATATGTTATCTATATTGCGATAATTTGCAATTATTTCTTCCTGCTACTAAATTAACCCATAAGCGCCTGAATTAAATTTTAGTTTAAAAAATTTCTGCCGCATGTTTATTTTTACTTGAATCTGTTAATAATCCATGCTAGTAATATAGGATTCGTTATTTTCCTAAGCACTTTTGAAAAACTGGTGTTAACATAGTGTAACGCTAGGCGTTGGGTAACCTATAGTTTGCAAATACCAAAGAAAATACAAATTTTCATTTTTCAAATAATAATGCCAAACAATCAATACGTAGTCCTACATCGCATTCTTCCAGGCCTCTTTGTTGCTGTACCAAAAGTACACAGATAAGTTGTAACAATTTTCCTTCTAAATGCAAGCTGTGTTATACGACCTCCAGCTTTTCTGTGAAGCTGCCAAACATTGTGGATTGCTGTGCCTGCTAACAAAGAAAATAGATACCGCCACCATTTTTGCCTCTTATACTTATCCTATATCACACTACGTTTTCGTCCATTAGATCTGTGCCGTCCATACGTGCATTATATTGAGAAATAATATGCGGTCTTGGGACGTTTATTACATTTTTCTGAGCATGATAATTAAAGCTGACCACGAGCGGTACCGCGCAGTAGCGTAGAGTCGACCAAGCCTCGCGTTCCACTAGAGTTATTCTGCCGCAAATAATTTCGCTCATCTTTTAAATAAAAATTAAATTAGATATGTTTCAACTGTTGTTTCGGCAAAACTAGTACGGCATGAGGAAAAAATGCGTTTATATGCAGAGAACGAACGTTCTACATCTAGTGACGTAATACTTGCGTAAGTAAAATAATCTTTCAAATAACTTAACGATTCTGTTGACGCACCTTCACAAATGTGTCTTAATGTGCCAAAATCAGAATTTTTCTCAAAAACACTTTCAAATTTTTCTAGAACAGAAACATTTTTTGCGTCTTCAATCGCGCATAGCTGTGCGTGAACATGTTGCACTATTTGTAGAGATTCTTCTAACGGCACCGCAGGATTTTGTAATTTTTCTATTGCATCTGCTAGCCCGAAGTAATTGTCGTGAATGATTTTTAAATCCATTTTAACCTGACTATCTTGAAATTTCGACTGGCTTTTCTGGATAGCGGCAGCTTCCTTTGTATCGAATTGTAAAACCACGTTCTTAGTATTGTCAAAATATTTATGATGATAAAACGCGGCCTGCAACCATGTTCCCCAACGAGTTAGAATAGGTACCGGTGGCTCTGGTATACGGGGGCACAGTCTGTGAAATTCGCGAATACGTTTCGGTGATTTGACAAATACTGCTTTGGTATGCGCTATTAAAGCGTCTACCTCAGGATAACATTTTCTGATACTATCCGCCACAAGATTGAGAGCATGAATTTTACACGTAATGTGTAACAAATTAGCAGAATGCTTTTTAAGAGACCGTCCTACAGAAAGCATGTTTGCAGCACCATCACTCATTAACATCAAGAGTTGGTTTGTTGAAAGTTCAAACTTGTCCAATGTATTTAACACTAACTTTGAAATTACTTCGGCAATACACTGTTGTATTCATTTGGAGACTAATAGAATTGAAGGTGCCGATTGATGAGGTTCCAATTTGCGTGCCATTACATTAAGAACAGAATGTTTCTTCCGATCTGTTGTTTCGTCGACACATAACCACAATTTTTGATCTTCCAACTCCGATTTTATTTTTTGTTCAATATGTTCGCGCGCAGATGGCACAATTCTTCGTAACGATGTTCGACTTGGTAATTTGCACTCCGAATAGTTATTCCAAAAGCAGATAAATGGTTCCTTATCTAGTAAATTAAACGGTATATTACATGCGATAAACGTAACGCATAAATTAAATATAAATTTTTCATTGTCTCGTGCGCAATTTCTTTTTGAGACGTGCTTTTCACTATTTACGTGTCGTAGACAATGTTGTCTGGACCAACACATTAACGGGATTTTACAGATTACACATTAAATTTTAGCACCTTCATATATTAAGTCTGGAATTTCTGCAATAAATTTTCGAAGTTTGTCCGACCGCGGTCGTTTTGCTGACGAAATCATAATTTTTCTAGGACAGGTAAACTATTGCGCAAATGACCGGCAGCGAAAATGTCCGTACTGCTCCGCAGACGAAGTAATACTACCGTTCCTCTCGGTCCGAACTGATTCTACGCCGATGCGCGGTACCGCTCGTGGCCAGCGTTACTGATAATACCGTCTTACATTCGTCATGGGATTTATTCTCATATTGGGCCCGTTGCATGATATCCTCTTCCCTTCAAATAAACAAGTAACTTAGAACCTTTAAATAAATTATCAAACTAGATTCTATAGCGTAGGTATTTCGTCCAACATAGTTACTAGAGGTTCAGCAACTTTACCAAACTCTTTTTCATATAGTAGTGAACGCCTTGGGTTGTTTCCTTGGTACATTTCGAGATTTATTAAATAACCCGATTTCGTATTCGACAACCACATCTTGTAACCAAATCTTATTGGTTTGCCTCTTATGAATTGTTTACAGCTATGCTTTCCGTAGTGTTTCACCATACTTTCGTCGTAACATAGATCTTCTTCAGGTTGGAAGTGCTGCAAGATTTTTACTTTGATTTTCCATATTTTGTCAGTAAGATCTGGTTTTGTGTTATCTCCACAAGAATGAATTATAGATAATATTTTTTCTCAATTGTAGACTATTTCAGATAAGTATTATCTATATACTAATTGTCCCTATCTTTGAATATGAGTAACAAAGATTGCATGCTATAAATTTTTTGCGATTAATGACATATTTGAATGATATATGTGTATGAAATAAAAAGTTCTAGAAATTTAAAACAATAATGTTTATTGTACCATACATTGTGTTAAGAACACAATAGCATTTCGCAAAAATATCGTTTTTTCTGCCTTATCTCCCCTTTCTGGAACTGTTATGAAAGAGAAATTTTGATTTTCAAATGTATAAGAATAAGAGATTTTTTTCAAATGTTTTTTCTCTTAAGGTGCACTAGGAAGTAACAACAAAAGCATGTTTTAAAAACTATTATACTAATCCAAAAATTTTTGTATTTGATCGAAAAACATGAAACGGCTGTTAGTGATATGCTTTTGAAAAATCTAAGCTCGATAGGGTTTACGTTCTTATTAACTAAGGAGGTCAGGTACCTTTGTTGCCACTTAACCATCTCCACTCAATGAATTATCTAATTATTGCTAAAATGTGCAAATACTTCCTGGCATGCTTGTTATAACCATGTAGATGTTTAAAAAATCCTGCGATCTCTAGGTGTAGTATTTCCCAAGGAAGCTCTTTAAGTCCTGTTTTGTTTAACTTTAACGAATTGTATAACTGATTGAGCTAAGCTTCTTCAATATGCTGATGATATTGTCCTGTTTAGTAGGCATTAAAATATAGGAATTGCTGTTAGAATACTGAAATTCAAAATTTTATAATTGGATTTTGGCTCATCGCCTTGAAATCTCGTTTGAAAAAACTAAATCTGTTTTTACAAACTTACTATTCCTAATGTAATATTTAATTGGCATAGAATCTCGTTGTCGTCCTCGGTTTCCTATTTAGGAGTCATTTTTGAAATTGAAATTTAATTGGAAATGGGCACATCAAAAAGTGTTCTGAGGGAATCGCCTTTTAAAATCTTTACCAGGAGTTTGATGGGGTGCAGATCCTAAGAATTTTCATATTTTGTAGAAATCTCTCATTAAATCTAAATTGGATTATGTTTTTATTTTCCTTCAACTAAAGTTTTACAATCTAAATTTCAAAAAGTGTCATTTTCGGGTTCAATAGTTGTTTTGGGTTCCATGAAATCATCCCCTTTTAATGCCTTATTAGTGGAGGACCTTGAATCTCTGCTTTTAATTAGATTTAATTTTTTGTGTTCTGAGCATATAAAAAATTATAAAAAAAAACATCTTTTTGCACGTGGAAAGAATGCCTAATAACAATAACCAAAAAATAAATGCTAATATAGCTCATGGTATTGGTGGAATCATTCCCGGCAAAAACAATGTAGCAGAGAAAATAGCGCTAACACATGGACATATTTCTGCCTACTCGGCGTCATCAGCATGGTTCTTAGCACAATCTTCTGCTGCTAATCATTGCGTTTGCCTCTCAGTTTATGTTGCTAATCTCCAAAACAGCACTGAGTATGTCATTCGGCGACACCTATCGCCAAGAAACACAGTCACGCCGTCCCAGAGGGTAGCAAGACAAACCGGAGTGTAGAAAGATATATTCAGTGCTGTTTTGGAGATTCGCAACATAAACTGAGAGGCAAACGCAATGATTAGCAGCAGAAGATTGTGCTCAGAACCATGCTGATGACGCCGGGTAGGCAGAAACATGTTCATGTGTTGTTCATGCGCTATTTTCTCTGCTACATTGTTTTTGCCGGGAATGATTCCACCAATACCATGAGCTATATTAGCATTTATTTTTTGGTTAAAACAACTTTTTATTCTTGGAAAGTGTCAATTTTTCACATGGATCTTTATCTTCATCCAGTTGACGTTAATGTATCTGGTGCTCTTCCTTATTTCTATTGTATCTTCTCTGCCGAGTTAGTGGCGATTTTCATTTCTTTTAATTCTATTAAAACCAAGAATATTCAGTTGTTTTTTTCTTATTCAAAAGCTGCAGTGTAGGTTGTAGTAGGTTATAAAAAGATTTTTTTTTATCAAACTCTCTAGTTATGGACATTAGAAACATTTTCCACGTTGAATGTTGGTCAATTTAAACAAATAGTCTGTTTATGCTGGATCTCTGGACATTGTGGAATTTTTGGGAATGAGAGAGCTCACCAATTGGCTAGAGCTGGTTCATCTTTAATTCCTTTTAATCGAAGACCCCCTCATTTGGACTGAATGAATGGCAAATGTGGTAGTATGGGTGGTATGGACTGTTGAAGGCAAGCATTTTCGATAGCTGCAAGATCAATTGAAATCCAAGCCATGGTTTTACAGTATCCCCTCAATTTCAAGTAAATTTATCACATCCATTAGCAAAAATAGAATTGGGCACTGTTTAGATGGAGCTGATTTATTTAGAATTGGAATTTATACTTTCCTTTATGCAGATGCGGTGATGAAGGCTCATTAAATCATAAATTTTTCAATTGTTCCAGATTTAAAGAAGAATTAGAAGTGTTAATTCAGAAACTTGTTAGTCTAAAAATTTATCCCCCTCTTTTATCATCTATCTTTTTTTTCTTTATCTCCCATTCTAGAATTTCCCTTTAACCTGGATCTGCTCTTATAAGATTTGGAATCTGGTGATTAAGAAGTCTCTTCGTCCAAAGAGACAGAACACCAATAGGAAATCAAATGAAAATCAGGACGTACCATTTTCGTGGAACACACTTTGGGAACCGCTGGTTTATTATATAAAATCTATATCTATAATCTTAAATACCTACGACGACGAATTCTGACGAAGCAATGATAATAACCATCTATATAATAGACACATCTGCAGAAGGCTATAAATTGCATTTATTGACTTGATTCAAGCAAAGGCGAAGGTTAAGAGCTACCGAAGCTCATCTATTATTGTAATTTTAACCTATTCTAATCCTGCATTGCGTTGTAGCTGGTTGAAACTGTTAATATATCCATCTATTTGTCCGGTGCAAAGTAAATATTAAACACCTTGCGACAGTAGTCCCAAACAAGCTGACCTTTACTCTTAGTCCTAATATCCTTATATTTGGTTCGTATTACTTCAGTTCCGCGACTTCTTAGGAACGAATCTTTCTAAATTTCACGTTTTAGCAAGAAAATGATTGTATTATTCATCGCTTTCGTTTTCTCAAAACTATCTCGCTATAATTCGCGTGTCGAATGCGTCATATTTTTTCCACTGCTTGCTGGATTGCTTTTATATCGGCTCCTAATGCTTTCGCCGAACCGCTGGATCCATACGCCGATATTGTTTATAATTTTCGGCTAGGTGCACGTCTTGCTGGTTCATTGACAGTGCGCCGGTTGTTTGTTATTCTGACGGGCGTTCGTTTGGCCGTCGATAAACTTTAAAAAAGGAACATTGTTTAAATATACACGCGCGCGTCTCTGTCAATGACAAAATGCGTCTGTCTGGGTATGTCAAAAATCTTCTTTGGGGCGAATGCATCAAAACACATCGCGTCAACTATTCACGTCAATATTTTCGGGAGATTGTTGATTTTCTTACATTCTTATATTCAATCAGCTCTAATTTTAATACGATCAATTAAATTTCATATTCTACATAATAACGATTCTGAGATGCTATTGATTCTTGTTCAAAATAGCATCAACATTTCAATTAATTAAAAAAAAACTGAATTCTTAAAGAGATCTTTTGACAATCTGGAACAAAATAACACGAGAGAAAATAATAATCTTAGGTGACTGGAATGCAAGAATGGGTAAAGGTACATGGAGAGAAATGGTTTCTTGCATCAAGAAAATACATTTTCTTGCAAAAATCAGTCTCTATTCAAGAATATATATATCATTATATGGGTAAGTATGGTATCTGTATTCCGGTTTCTGTTCCTACTATCTAAGACGGCATGATTATCTATTGGCAGTAGGTGGTGCCGGGAAACATTCCAGTGCTGTTTTTGAAGATTAGTGGCATAAATTGAGAGATAAACAGCAATTTGGGCAGAAGCAAAAAGCGTTAGTGCTTTTCTCTTCTGAGCTATTTATTAGCAATATCTTGGTCATTGTTTCTAGGCACTTTTTGAACATTAAGTTCACTTTTGTTTGAAGATTATTCTGTAAATAACCTCTATCTTAGCCTTTTTAAAAATCGCAAGCAATGAGAATAATTTACTGCGTTATGTACGGATATGTTGTACTGTTTTAAACAAGGTAGTAAATGCAATTAATAATATGGATATAAATAATATGCATTTCGAAAATTTCAAGTAAATAAACGCTTTATTTTAAGAAAATGAAGCTATTAATTATGAAAACTACCTACTATCCCTAAGAAGCTATTGTTTTGTGTTATAACGGCAATTTACTTATACCAAAAATCGCTTCCTTCAAATTCTCTCAAGCGAAGTAAGAGACGCTAAGAAAATATTTCTTTTGATTTTAAACAGTTATTGTATTGTGGATAATAGAAACAGTAATTGTCTCGGATTGAAGCGGACAGTCTCGATACAAGTAAACGTTTCTCTGCGTGCATAAAAAGAGGAATGGGATGTATGAGGTGACATAGGGAAGAAATTTTAAACAGAAATGGTTTTAAAATGCTAGAATTGTGTCAAACAAACGACCTACTAACGGGAAATACATTTTGAAAACAGAAAATTGAAGACAAATACACATTTGCGGCTGAGGAAAGAAGAGCAAAAAGTTTAATAGATTATATAGTTTATACTAGAAATTTAGCGTTTTAGTAGAAAAGAATCCGGAATTATTAACCCAACACTGGATGGTCACTGCAAGGACTGGAAGATAAAGCGATAGAGAAGGTGGAAAGTAGAGGTAACTATGCATGGTATTATCCCCGTACCTATGTTCTAGCGTTTTCCCGTCACACAGTGAGGTATTGGACAGGAGGTAAACCGGGCCATAGATGTATGTTGTGGATTATTTAATTTTCAAATCAAATTATTTCTAGGAACTACCTGGTTAATGGCCTAATTATGCCCATCCATGAAACTTTAATCGGAAGCACAGGAATTAAATTATCGTCACTTGTTTTCAAGCTTTTGAAGCAATAGTGGCACTGTATAACGATGTGTAATAAAAAAAAATAATTTCATTTCAAATACAGGAGGTACTTCATAGGTGTTTAATTTTTTCATTTTTTCATATCTCTGGTGTAACCTTAGTTGGAACACTAACCAACTTAAAATAAAATTGGAAAATTTAGATTTTGTTATCCAAAACTACCTTACTTCCTGATGATCCTGTAGTTATTAAATTTGTTTGATTTACAATTGATATATTGTACATATGTAGCTTCTATTTACTACGGTCATGGTTATGGACAACGAGAAGGTGGGAGATCTTACAGCATGCGTGCTTTCTCCACTACAAGGGCCTCTAGGCTATCAATCAAAGGGGATTTGGTAATATTAGCGAAACAATATTTTGAATGCAAATCCCAGCAATATAGGTTTAGATTTGACAGGTTTTCGAATAAACAAAGCACAATATTCTCACCAAAAAGAAATCCACGGAATTTTTGAAGGTTATCATATGATCATTTTGATTTTCAAACCTTAATTCCTTCAAAATATAATCAAAAACTTTAAAAAGGCATACCACTAGATACGGATAAAGTAACTTCCACTTTATATAAATTGCATCAACTGTATCCAATTATTTTGAAACAGATTAAGCACAGATAGAACGTGACATTATCAAGGTTTATAATCTCTATAAAAAAAGATATGCGATTTATTGCTATTTCCCCCCATACATTCCAAATTGTAATCATTAAACATTATAAATCTTCAATATGAATAGATATCATATTCAGTTTATAGATTACGAAAATACGTATGACAGATATTTAAGCAAATATAGAATCCCATTATTTATACATACATATACGTACGTCAGCTGTTCTAGATAACAAAGTAAAATTACGATAAATAGCTAGCAATTCATCAGAATCTAATCATACTGTTTACTACTTTATCCATTTTTTATATTCTCAAGGAGCTTTTCGATTCTCTACTACAGTAAGATGCAATTAAACTTTAGCTTGGCATTAAAAGTTACTTTCTAGGTACTGGGTAGCTTAATTATAGTTATCTATTATATAAAAGACATGAATTTATCCTTTAAAGATATATTTCCAAGATTATTTACCATCCTTTTTTCCTTAAATTTGTCTCAAACACATTCCTATTCAAATTATTCCTTTACTTTATAACGTAACTACCGACACATAATAATTTCACCTACATCCATCGATTTGCATCTGATGTGTTTCCTATATACATACGAGCGATTAAAAGCGGACTTTAATGAATAATACAGACACATATATTACAGCAACGACATTGACGGAAACTATGCGCGTTGAATGTAATTAAGCACAACTTTCAAAGTTCTTTGTCTTATAAACGTTCATATAGGTATGGATATACGTAACGAAAACAGATGAGCACAAATAACACATTCTTCGTACATACTAGGCTTATAACTTATAACATACCTTACGTTATTTCGATTGCTTGTTTACTATCGTATTGACGCGTGTGGATACGAGAAAATCGATTGGAGAATGGAAATATGTGAGATTTTACGTTGAATATTGAGTAAAGTAAAATTGTAAGCTACGACGCCACTAATTAAAACCTCTCAATTTCTTTACTGCACATGCTCAAATGGTGTAAGTACAATGCCGTGAAGTTTGTTATTGATTTTCTTCTACTTACTGACTTCTATACGTTAATAGCTTTGTTCCAACAGAAATCACAAACTACAGCTCGTTTCTCACCCTAGCTTCGAAGTACTACGCTTATGGAAACAGCAGTAAGCGTTGTCAGGTTTAGGCTATTAGATACTTTGATATAACAGGTTGGTACTGCGCACTCATGCTAACTTCATTGTTATTATTAAAAGGTTAGACATTTTAGCTGTGAATCTGATTTTAAAATGTATTTGAGAATAAATACGTAAAAAGAAAACAACTATGTAAGGTAGAACCTTAACCTGGCACTATGTTAGTTACTGTTAGAGACCTTTAAGTTGGCAATACATACTGTGAAGTGGGTCACAGTGAAAAGGAACATAGTGATACAAAATGTAAAAAGAGATGTACATATGGTGTCAACTGACAAGCAAATGGGACGTGTTTTGATGTAGAATGAATATTTTGTGAGGTTAGTTTTATTAATATATAACCAACGAGCCCCCCTGACACAACCCCAACAACTTGTTTGTTCTTTTTTGAAGTGCAAATATGTACGACTTCAATAGATTATTTTATAAGTTAGACGAACACCTCCAGAACAGTGTTATACGAGGCTAATCTACTAAAATGATATCCATAAAACAATCACAAGCAGAGTAGTTAACGTTATTTATTACTTTAGAGATTAATATATTTATAAGACAGAGTGTGAAATGATTCAAACAGGTATATTTACAAAAAATTGTAATATATTTTCACATGTCAAACTTGAACGAAATAAGTACTCTTTATTATTCCGAGAAATCGATCTGTTTACAAGTATTAAAACAAATAATTTTACAAGAATCAGTTTAATCAATTGTCACGTTTGATAGTGAGTAATAAGAATCAGTATGTAGTATTTCAATAGCTGCTTCCTCGAGTATATATTTATTGTACTTGTTTTTCTGTAGAAACAATGTTTAAGAGATCGCGTTTTAACTTCCTTCCTACACCGTATTGTAATACGTGACTTGTAACGTAATGGCGAATGAAGTGGAGTGTGCGCGTGTCTGTCTTTACCTAACTGTGGTGCATACTTGTGTGTGTGTCAGTGTGGGTTTGCGCGGGAGGCGTGAGTGAATATAAAAATGCATACATAAAGGAATGTCATTTTTCTTGGTAGGAATCCGTACTACTTCGTGATACTTTTATAAATTATAACTACTACCGAGTTTGTTGGTAGGTTTGGTAGTAACCGATTAAGAAACCAGTCCTCGTACTTTTCTTGCACAGAAAATGATCAAAAAACGTCAAAGTGTTGTAATTTCACGATTTTTAGATTGCTCATTGTTAATAATGCTTTCTACATACGGTAATAAATACCACTAAAAGATAGTTTTTATAAACAACCGATTTACTCGTTAATAGATAGAAATGAAGGCAAAATATGAAAATAAAACTCTGAAACTGACAAGTGACATAAATATTACTGATCAGTGATTTCCCTAGGAGGAATCCCGCTGAAAGGCGTGGCAACAGCGCTGGCCCCCAAACAACAAGGGTAGTTTTATACAAATTGTTGCAAACTAACAAAAGGGGGCTATAAATCTATAAGACCCAATACTTCGAAGTAAAGCACTGCACGGGCCTATTTTTCACGGCCCGGCCCGCCCGTGGCCCGTTACAGTATGGAGCGGGCCCGCCCGTTGCGTTCATTACCTCGGCACAAGGCCCGCCCGTTAGAAAATTTAGGCCCGTTTGGCCCGTCTAAATTATTTTAGACTGTCTATTTCTAAACATTTTTACATTTCCAAAAGAAAACGTAACATAACATTGCATACTTTAAAATTGTGAATACAAACGATAACGTAAAAACTAAACAACATTTACTGCATACGTTATATCCATTCGATGTATTTAATAAATCATTCTCGGCCTGTCAGGCCCGTACAAATTCAGGCTCGGCCCGCAATGAAAAGAGACGAGGCCCGCCCGCGGGCCGGGCTTTTTCTAGCCCGTGCAGTGCTCTACTTCGAAGCTAGGGTGAAACGTTCTATAGTCAGAGCCAATCATTTACTGTGAAATCATTTAGGAAACAGTTTTGGAGTTTTTGCGATTTCTGTTGGAACAAGTCTAATATTCGCAATTTGTCTGCATTCCTGGTTAATTCGCAACTTCTCAAAAGTTATCAATTTGAGGTTAGTAACAATGTGTAAGTAAGAAACACATAACCTCACTTTCTGATGAATCAACTTTAATAGTCAAGTTACCCATTAATTGAATTTGAAATGAAAATTGTGCAAAATATAGGTTACTAAAAAAAGGCTGGAATGATATTCAATGTAATCAGTACCCCGTTCAAAATTGTTTCTTTAAATGAAATGTTTTGATGCTACTTTGCAAATTCAAAATTTAAGATAGCGATTTTACATTTTCTGGTCAATCAAAAACATTGATTTATCCAGCAGATCATCGAACAATTTTTACACAGCTTTTTCTCCTTATGTTGTTGAAAGTCATTGGCAAGATGTCGATGCCAAAGTTTAATGAATTTTATCTTCATACAACCAATAAAAAATAAATGGTGCTAATGAATTAGAAACAACATTTAGTTAAATTTCACACCCATATCCACATCAACCTATTATTTATTTAATGACAGTTGGTACGTGTGTCACATATAGCGTTATTTCCTACTACTCCACGAATAACCATATCATTACGAAAAAGTTTGCTATGTTTCTTATAATTACTCATTGTTTGCATTAATTTAACCTATTTAACATTTACAAAGTAGCATCATGAACCCAGATGACTAATATCTACTATTTTCGAGTGTTGTTTGTGAAATTATGTAAACATTGCAAAGAGTTTTTGCAAACACACCGCCTCTAACCAAACATTGATAGACAAATGCGAACAAAAAGAACTCACTACATCTTCCAGACAATTACAATATCATTATAATCTAAAGTTCATCGCAGAGGTTAAAAGAAAAAGATGACTCACACCAAAACATACATAAGTCAACTAATGTTATACCAAAAGCGATTCTAGTACTTGGAAAATACCGATACAATCGTGAAATTGACTAAAAACTAAAAGAAACGAACAAAGCACCTTATCGAACAGTAGTGTAATTGCAATACAGCAGCAAAGTTTTGTTTTATATCCTCCGATATGCGTGACATAATGCATAAAAAGTATAGCATTACCGCAAAATCAACACAAAAAATACTAAGAAATCGGCGAAAAGAAATTCATTGGCTAATCTAAAACAAGTTAGTTTCCTCGAAATGATTCAATAATTCTTTATCTACGGATCTTCTGGTTCCGGATAAGTATCGCAATATAGTTGTGAAACTTAATACAAAGGATATCGAATGAATAAGTAAATACAGATGAAATATGCGCAATTTGCACGCTAAATGAGTGTTTTTCGTAGTATAAATGAGAAATTGATGTAATAGAAACGATAAAATAAAGTATAACCTAATTAATGACAGCTGTGTATTGTTGGAAACGTAAAAATCCTTATTCTAGTAAGTTATTGACAGTTTTGGCAGTCGAGAATTGTTAATACACACAAACAAATGTACAATTCTGACATACCAACCTAAATTGATTGTTGCCAACTATAAAAATATAAGAAGAAACGCATTCCAATTGAATTTTTTTAATTTTATGTTCTGCTGCTGTGTTTTACTGCCGGAACTCGGATCTGCCAGCTTAAATTATCCGCGAATTTTAAAAATTTCTGCTTGGGGTTATAAATAAACAGAAAGACTGTCCTTCATAGTCTTAATTGTTGTTGTCGATGACTTCAAGTTAATAAAAAGCGACGTATCTACAAACTAACCGCAGACAGTGATTTACATTGAATTACAATTACAACAGCAGACAAAGAATATGTTGGAGTTAAAATTCGGAGAAACAATGTTTAGATGTGTGGATGACACATGTTAAGTTAGATATGAGAAACATCTATTTTTCGAAATAACTGAAGGAGGCTTACAATTAAATATATGAATGTTCGCAGGAAGATATTCTGTTTTAAAATATATAATGCCCAAGGACAATTACGTAATTAAATTAGTAGAGAAACGTCTATTTTTCGAAATAACTGAAGAAAAATATATATAAATGTTCGCAGGAAGATATTCTATTTTAAAATATAAAATGCCCATTAAAATTTTCGATTTTTGTTAGCATCTTGAAATTCATTTAAAATTAGGTCCTTTTATTGTGTTTATCTTGCATCCTGCCGGAGCATTTCTTCGAAAAACAGATTGCTTCAAGCTTAATCAATTTATTCCACCATTTTGCCACGGACCGTATAGGAAAGTTTACATGATTACTAATTATATATTTGCCAAACTTAGTATTCCCTACGAGAGAGAAGAGAACGATTAAACAAAGACTCTATTTGGCTAACGCACATTTTACCTACATTTGCAGGTTCATAGAAAATAAGGTTTAGCTATAAATCAATCCCTAGTTTTTTAAATATTAAAATACTCTTATCTGTGCCGAGGCGGCGATACGCTTTAACAATGCGTTCATTGACTACGCTCGCTCGATCGACACGCTCACTCGATCGACTCTGCCGAGACGACTCTGCTATTCCTATCTAAAACGTATGTTAAAAACGGATTTGTATTATATACAAATGAATTAATTTCTTTGCCTACGTACGACTTAATGGAACGAAATATGCCAAAAGGAACTTACGAAAGGTTGAGGTATCTTCCGTTATAGAAATCGTCCTAATAGGGGATAGCTCCGAAAGTTTTCCCGTATCTATTCTTATACAGTCATTATATAACCCTTTTAAAAGATTGCCATATAAGTCAACTACTCTTATGTTTCTAGAAACATATTCTTTATGTGAAATCTCTAATTTTCTACTGTTTTTGAACAATTAAAATTGAATTCAGATCTCTAACAAAAAAAATTCTAAGCTATTACTCCAATTGCAACACATAAACTGATTTTATTTCAATCTTTCACATCTTTGGAATATTTTCCATCAAGAAATACAACGAAACCTTTTAACTTTCAAGTCAATATCCAATACTTCAAATAAGGCACCTCAACTAAACATGGGCACTCCCCCAAATGTGAGCACCCAATAAAATACATCTTCAACATTATCAGAAGCAAAGATAATGAAAATCTCGCTGCCATTTGAATTGTTACAAAACGATGGACAAAATGGACAAAAGATTGCTGATGCATCACAAAAGCTTCAACAAGTGCACCTCGTCAAAAACGGCTTCAACATGTCTCGCATGTCTACAGTTCAGATGATGAAAGCAAATGGCATTTATCAGTGCCTTCAGAAATCGACGAAACGTCAGGTACTGAATTGGAAGTCGACCGTTTCTAATCTATTACTGATGTACTGAAAACACCAGATTGATTGATTGATTGATTGATTTTCTACCAGAGCAGGGCTGGTCTTTACATCCCTAACACTGAAGCTTAGTAGCTTATTGTATTATTCCTGCTTCGGTTTTGTTTTACTTAAACAGGTTAGTTCCCGCAATCAGGTTTAACAGCCTATGTAGTAAATCTTTCTCCATTGGTAGTTCAATTGTGCTTCGCATAGCGAATCTGCGTTGAGCTAACGCTGCACATTCGAAAATAATGTGAGAGGCTGTTTCCTCCTCCTCATTGCAAAGTCTACATAAGGGCTCATCTTTGTAGATCCCCATCTTATGCAAGTGGCCTCTCAAACAGCCATGTCCTGTTAATAGACATGTTGCTGCTCTAAGCTGTATCTTGTTTAATTCAAGCAGGTCAGCAGTCAGATGTTGCGACGGTCTTCCCATCATCCGTTTGCTGTGCTTTTGTCCAGCTGCATGTTTCCAATTTAATTGGTGTTGTGTTATAATCCACTCATTAATTGCACCACGCACTGCACTCTTGGTAATACCTAGACCCGGTTCAGGGCCTATATAATTCATTTTTGAACCTTCCCTCGCTAGCTGGTCTGCAATTTCATTGCCCGCTATGCCCCTGTGCCCTGGCACCCACACCAGTGTGACCTTGTTGTATTTAGACAGAGCCATTAGGGTTTGGCTGGTAACACCAGAGTTACCAGCAAAGTTCAAACCACCACCATTAAGTAAAGCACCAAACTACCGAGCTATCAAACTAGTAAGATCGTTGTTCATGGAAAATAAAAGACAAAGGTTAAAATCGATGATTAACAAGGTGCAGTAACAATGGTATTCTTCAAAAATAATTTTGTTAATCTCCCTTTTGCAAGAAAGTTGAACAGAAACATAAAAGGCAGTGCAGAGTTTGTCAGACTTGGATTCACGGAGAATGCTCTGGATTGACACATTTTAAGTGGCCATTATGCAAAAATAGTGACTAAATCCTATTGTGCAGCAGTTTCAACTTTGTTGAAATTCCTTCCATTTACAATGTAACCACCACATGTTTCGTTTGTACTAATTTGTTTCTGTTTAGTCGTTTGTCCCCTTATTTGGAACATGCCATTCTTAAGATGGTCACCTCATTGGTATTTTATGTTAAAATTTCAAGACGTATCAAACAATTTTTATGGATTTTGCTTATTTATATGAACTCGTCCTGGCTTAACGAATATAACATTTTTTTTAAAGCTTTTGTTTTGAAAATTAGAAAGATTATATGATGAAATTTTTAGGGGTGTATATATTTAGGTAACATACCTTGGAACGAATATTTTTAAGAGTTGCTCGTAAAAAAAACCTTACTGCTGATTCTCGTATATATAAATAAATGCACAAAAATTACTTAAAGATAACAATTAGACAAGGAATATCAACAAAAATTTAGAAAAAAATTTTATTATTTTTTTGTAATATTATTTTCATTTTTACAAATATAAAGTTTTCAAAAATGAAATCGCAGATTGTAAATGCACGATTTTAATTAACGTGATCGCCGGGCTTTATGTATCGATACGATTTTTTTTATGTTTGACTTAAAATTGCTTAACATAAATTTCTTTAGAATTTCCAACGTAATTAAATATTTGAAAAAATCTCGCCCCGGTATGAGATCGAACCTGACACCTCCCATTTGACGGACGGGCGCGCTAATCACTACACCACGGGGACCTTAATGCCAGAAATGTTCACTTTTTAGTACCTAGTTGTTATTTTATCTGCAAATATACCATAATATTTCGACAGACAATTTTTAATTCAAGCAAGAGGTTCGATCCCTTACCGGGATGAGATTTTTTCAAATATTTAATTACATCGGTAATTTCCGAACACTTTTCCGAAATTTACCAAAAAAAAATATGATTTTAATGTCATATTTGAAAGACTTTTTCTATCACGGACACCCTTTAGGAGTAATACGGAAGCGCAAATGTAAGAATTAACAAGTAACCTAATCCTATTACATTATGCATATCTATCTACATATTATTACTACTGCAAAAGCACAATTTTTTTAATCCTCAATACAGGAAGTTATACAAAACCTAAGCATAATGATACATCGTTATACCGCACGCATAAATATTCATTAGATTAAATAATATCCATCTACATCATCCGTGCGTATGACAATCCAATTGCATTGTTATTGAAGAAGTATTACCGCTAACATTTCTCGGTAATAAAAAAAATTGATATTCGTGAAGGAAGATGCATCCTGATTGATAGGAATTATAATTATAAGGTTTCACGCAATATATACAATGAAAGAATCGAAATTCAACATATCACGCGATTTATTCTTACTATTCTTTAATACCAGTTCTCTGATGCGTATAAGTATGTCTATGTAATCAAGAGGAAGACCCAAGGTTTCTTCATTACCATCCATCACGTCCCGTTAGTCCGTTTTCTCATAATCTCTACCACGACCTTGATTGGAACCACATTGATACTCTTAGAATGATTACGAATTTATAACGCCAGATTGTACAGTAGTGAAATTTCACATACGTTACATACGAGGATGTTTTTTGCATTTAATAAATTTGTTTCTCGACATAATGTCCTTGTAGCTCTATACATTTAGTTCAGCGATGTTTCAGCTTTTCTAAGCCATCCAAATAATAGCAATAGGTCTCTGTTTCGGCAATGGCCTCTTCGTTTGATGTGAACCGCTTTTCGGCAAGCCATTTTTTCAAGTTTGGAAAGAGAAAGAAATCACAGGGGGCTAACCTGACTAGTTTTGTTGTCGCAATTGCCGATGAGTTGGCCGGGGTGTTACCATAATAGTAGGAAATTCTTTTCTTCGCTGGGTAGGGCCTTTTCCTCTTTAGTTCAGCGTCGAATCGTGCTGTCCCATGATTGTCCTTCCCTTCTCCAAATAACCAATTAAGACTATGTCCTGCGAATCCCAAAAAAATCGTCGCCATAACTTTTCCGACTGACAGAATCGTCTTCGCTTTCTTTGATGCACGTTTGCTAGAAAAAAACAATTTTTTCACCTGACCTTTGGTTTCTGGAGTGTAGGGGTGCATCCTTGTCTCATCTACAGTTACATAATGTCGCAAAAACTCACTCTTATTATGCTTAAACGTATCCAGACATTGTTTTGATGTTATCCCGCGATTCCATTTCTGATCAATCGTCAGCAGACGCAGCCACCCATCTCGCCGATAGCTTTGTCATACTCAATTTTTCCTGAACAATGTTTTGCACGCCTTTACGATACTAGCAATCTTTCTAATCTTCACTTAGCGGTCGGCTAACACGATATCATAACTTTATTGATCATATCGTTAGCAGTCACCTCAATGTGACAACCTGGCCGCTCCTCGTTAAAGACGGATGTTGGGCCACGCTTAAATTCATTAAACCGGTATCTGATGGTAGTCATCGAAGGTGCATGGTCTTTATAAACTGCATCCAACCTCTCTTTGATTTCTGCACACGTTTTCCCATCCAAAAAAAGAAATCGAATCACTGACCGGTATTCTTCTTTCTCCATGATCCCACAAATACGCAGATTTTGACACAAAGCGCCATCTTTCTCTAAAGACGGGTACTTCTCAGATCAACCTCATATAGACATAAACATTAAATTTACTCATTAACATTATAATTGTCTATTTTTAAATCCAATATAAAAATTCACGGTTGTAATTTTTTTTTCTATTATTGTATTCTACTAATTCATTTCTTCCGTTCATATTTGTTGCATACTCTGTTCATTACCTTGATTTCGATAACCTTGCATATCATTATATTTATTACTATTTGAATACGGAGAAGGACTATTTTACCATTGCGGGTAGCCATATTATGAGGACAAAATGACAATACGATATTAACGATGCTATTATGACATGGATGGGAGATTTATTTGCACGCGCAAATCTAACGCTGATGAAGGTCGTACGCAATCAAAGCAAAATTCTGATTTATCTATATCATATTTTTTTTACAGCAACTTTTCAAAATGGCGTCGAAGGCAATCAGCTGATTATCTTCAAAATAAATTTATATTCATTAGTATATAATCGCGACAAACTTAACAGCATTGCCAACTTATAATAATCCCGTCAAATGTCAAAATCAAGTATTTCAGTATCAATCTTCAGTTTTATCTATTGTTTGTGAAATTAGCAATACTTGCTCGTACGAATGTTATACCGTAAAAATGTTCAGATTTAACACCTCGTACGCCGGCGTGAGCTCGCCATCAACCGCAAAAGTTTTGTTTTCAACGTCGTTACCGTCTCTTGCAAAGAGATGGGCGACGCGAATAGAAATTGTTAGGCATTCCATACTTCCCCCCTTTTGTTATTCACGCGGCGGCGTTCGATGTCATATTGTAATGTAAATTATGACATTGTGTGTAAAATGAGACAGTATTTGTATCCGAAGTTTTTGTATGTAACGTACAAAGCTTGTTTATTCGATTTGTACGGGGATGGTTCATTGAAATATTAAAGCATTAAATGCTAACAAGTGACAAGTTCAAAAACTGTTGCTTTTTTTAATGTCAACTTTTGTAAATAAAGCTTAGGGTAGTATGTGTATGCATCAATGGTGAAGCTAATGTTTGAATTTGTGAAATTAAGAATCAATGATAATAGCTGATCAACTCGACCTAGCTCAATTACCTCCCCTTACGTCTATATTCTAATTGAATGCAACTGTAAAACATACAATATTGTTGAATACAGACGTACTTCGTCAATAATGCCAATTGAATTGTAGTTTTAGTTGCCTGTTTGTCAGGCACAACAGATATGGCAACAACGCAATCTACTTTGACAGTCAAATTTATATGAAGTGTTTTTTTGCATATTTAAAGAAACGACACGTTTATTTGAGGTTTGTAGTAACAAATCGCATTTTACAGTCTGCTTTGTTTACTGTGCACACCCTTAATAACATTTTCAAATAAGTGCTACATGTAAAACTTTTTAGGCTTTCTCTTTTTAATCATTTATTAGAACCATGAAAAAATGATTATCAAACGCTTTAGCTGTAATAAATACACTTCAAATTTTAAATGAAGCATTACTGAGATACGTGGTTTTGCTACAATTTTAACATTCCTTCTCCATATTTCGAATAATAGAACCATGTTTTGGTTACTTTCTTGTTAGTAGATTATCTGTTTTCAAAAATTTGCAAATGAAATATTCAAATTGCGTTAAACTTTTACATTTTCTCAAAAAAATGTTTTCTTTTTCTTTCAAGTTGACATATATTAACTCTTACCCTTTATTTCGTAAAAAATAATAACGCGCAACACAATTACAAAATGAAATCTTATAATTTTAAAAAGGAAACCAAAAATGTAAACGCCATTTAACTCTAAAACAAGACAGTTTTGAGAAAATCATTACTAAGAAAAAATCTTTATTTTATATCCCTCTACCTCCCCAAAAAATGTAATAGTGACTTTTGAAGGCACCCTGTATATAGGTAAATGAGAAACCCAAGAAACAACGATATCAGCTGTGCGCGAAAAAAACAATTGCTTGTCTCTATTAACGTTCTCAAAAGGAGAAGACGCAAGCATCAAGGACATCATCGTACAAGCAACATGCTTTGCCCGTCTGGTGTAACAATAAGAACCGATTTTCTAAATACAAAACCTGATTATCCATGGAATTGCGTAAGATTCAGTTACGTAAAAACCGATATTTTACAACTGGAAGCATTGATATTGAATTAACTCAATTAAAAGCATTTTAAATCAAAATCTAGTAAGGATTCTTGAGAAAAAGTTCTCGTACTGGCTATATAAGTCGTATCTCAAAATCTAAACCGCGAGTAATCGATTTTGAATGCATGGTTAACTAGATATACCTATAGCCGGTATAAATATCGTGCAATAATCAGCTGACATACCGCATCAGGCAAAGATATCTCCGGATGGCACAAAGTTTCCCCGGAAAATAATTTTTTCCAACCAATTGCATCTCTGTTTTAGTATAGAAGTTGTTGTAATTTGATGAGCTGCGCCAAGGTTGGTTTCAGGTACAAAAACACTGACCAGGAAGTGTACAGTAAGCGATATCCTTGATTATCACATAAACGACACGTTACATGTTGCATTATTATCAATTTATTGGGATAATGTACGCGGTTATATGTTATTTCGTCATCTAAAGGTGGAATGTTTTAATAAAAAACGTCACGTAAGATTTTTGTTGAAAATTCTAAAAACGCCCGTTAATTTTATAATGCGCTAAGTTGGCTATGGTGAACACTTTCGAGCCATGCTCGTAGCAAGGACGTTTGGAACTTTTTAATTTTTTTTTAATTGATTGATTACGTAAGACGTTTTAATTCTGGTGTCAGACAATGTCTTATTTACCTATGTGCATAAAATTACAGAAAACTATTAAATTTGATTCCGAAAGAACGTGTCATGTTTATTTTAAAATTTCTCTGACATTTAAATTGATTCTCAATCTTTTATTTTAACACCAACCCACACCTATAGCTCCTATTACGATTATTTTCTTTTTAATGTAAATTTTAGATCAATTTTAAGAGTTTTTTGCTTTAGTTTCAATAAAATAACAATTGCGAATAGAAATATAAGGTTCAACAAATAAGAATATAAAAACTATTGGTGAATGGAGCCCTAGCAATGCTAAAAAGAGACTGTTCGCTAATATTGGTAAACATGTAATTTATTGGGCAAATTGAAATTGTAAAAGCCATCACCTATCTCCCATACACAGACCCGTTTCGCCGTTTTCGGCTCCTCAGTGTGCCCTGTGGAAGGCAATGACATTTCAATATTAAATCGTACAGTACCGTTCATGGAAGTTCGGGCAAGCTGACAAATTATATTAACTGCTTAGGAAAAAAATTTTAAAATAATATAATATACATTTCTGTAAGGAATTATTAAAACTAACCTTTTCTGGAAACCTTTTACTAATTTCCAGGTAGTATTTGTCTATTATAAAACCGTTATCATAAAATATATAATTATATTGGAAATCCCCAATAATTACAGTGACAATAAAGCTTTATAATAATCCCTAGGAGGGTTAGCTGATTTACTCGTGTTACCTGGAAATATTCCTATACCCTTTATAAAGTATTATAACATTTGTAAACGCAGTAGTTCTGAAGAGATTGTTATTGTGAAAGTATCTGTGGTTGTGCAAGTGAAAAATAAAATAATTTCGGTTTGACTGCTTAAAATGCCTCGTGGAAAGCCTCTAGCTGTTTCAAAACGATCTGCTATTATTACCTTGCATTAGGAAGGGTACGCAGAAAGACGGATTGCGGATAAATTAAAAATAAAAAAATCTACAGTGCACTATAGTTCGATTTAAGACAACCGGTGACGTGCAAGATCATAATCAGCCAGGACCGTCAAGAAAAACGACTCCTGCGGAAGATTTACGAATAAAAATAATTAGTAAGCGCAATAGAAGACTAACAGCATCAGAAATTGTTACAGAATTCAATAATGCGCGAGATTCCAAAGTTTCTGTGAGTACTGTGAAACGTCGGCTGAAGGAGGCTGGGTTGCATGGGCGAGTGGCTTGTCGAAAACCGTTACTCCGAAGAAGAAATAGGCTGAAACGACTGAAATAGGCACAAGCTCATAGAGATCGGACAGTGGACGATTTTAAAAACGTTTTGTGGACTGACGAATCCAAGTTTGAGGTTTTTGGAAAATGTTACGGGAGTGTATAGTTCTTAGGATGAAGCATGGGGGTGGATCAAGTATGCTTCTTTTCCCTAAAATGTAAAATAACAAAGTTTTTCCTCTTATTCACTCTAACCGTGGACATACTGTATAAACCCATATTTTTGTAGTAAACACTTTGAAATGAACGCAATGCAAATATTTTAAGGTTAAAACTACAAACACAACAAAGAATAAATTTAAACAACAAATTTTGGCGACTTGTAGGAGTTGTGACGTCGCAAATAATTCCAATCATAACAGTCGCTTTCAAAAAATCGCCTAAAATAGAGATTAAACATAAAGAAGCAAAAGCGGAAGATTCGAAATGTAAAAAGTTCCGTTTCATACTAGGTAATTTAAAATTATATTTCTTAAAATTTTGAAATACCACAACCCCTAAGTTCCCAATAAAGTATCCACATTCGTAAGTATTACAAGCTTACGAACATAATATTGAACTACATGTACTCTTCATAGATTTTAAACAGGCTTTCGATAGTATAAATAGACAAAAATTATTAGATGAGATGAAAGCGATGGAAATACCAGAAAAACTCATACGACTAGTAAAGATGACAATGTAAGGATCTAGCGCAAGAGTTATAACAAATGAGGGAGTAACAGAAGAGGTGGAAATAAGGACTGGAGTGAGACAAGGAGACGCTCTGTCAACTACACTTTTTAATATTGTGCTGGATGGAGTGATCAATGCATCAGGAATTAAAGAAACTATCATAACAAGTAATTCGATACAAGCCGTAGCCTACGCAGACGATATTGCACTGATTGCGAGAAGTACGAAAAGTTTGGAAGAAGCATTTATAACGGTAGTAGCAGAAGCAAAGACTAGAGGTTTAGAATTAAATCAAAATAAAACGAAATATATGACAAGCTCTGGGACCAAGACCACTACAAACCAAATTATCCTAGGAAATTATGAAGTGAACCAAGTGGAACACTTTAAATATTTAGGAGTAATGGTAAATGGCAACAACGATAAAAATATGGAAATTAATGAACGAATACGGGCAGGTAATAGAGGATATTGGAGATATCAAAGATTTCTGAAGGATAAAAGTATAAGTAAAAGCACAAAGCTTCAAATTTATAAAACAGCAATTAGACCTGTTGCGACCTATGCTTCCGAAACAATGTGTCTTATACAAAAGAGATGAAGACAAATTAAGAATATTTGAAAGAAAAGTACTGAGGAAGATTCTAGGTCCAAAAAGAAATGAAGAAGATGAAAATCGAATATTGCTGAATTATGAAATAGACAATATCACAGACGGTGAGAATATAGTAAAATATATTAGAGCACAGAGACTGAGGTGGTTTGGACACATTGAGAGAAGAGGGAAAGAAGCAGCGATTAGGAAGATAAAGAACTGGATGCCTACCGAAGATAGACCAAGGGGACGGCCAAAGGCAAGATGGGAAGATCAAGTAAGAAGAGACATAAAGAAACTAAAAATAGACAATTTAAACGTGATAATTCAAAACAGGAAAGAATGGAATAGTGTAATCAACACAATAGAAAATATCAACTTCTGAAGGAAATATTAGAGACCAAGCGGAGTAATTCACCGCAAACTTAAGAATTGAAGAGCTTCGTAAAGAAGCGGCTTTATTCCGGATGGAATGTTTAGCCTATATATATTATTATTGTTATTTAGGGAGTATAATTATTTACCTAGAAGTAAAACAAAGATATCACATCAAATAATTCCACTACAGACATCTCTGATACTTAGTTATCGATTGAATCTCTTTAATCCGATAAATAGGGGTCCAGGTAGGGCCCGGGTGGACAAATAATTATGGCCGGTAGTATATTTCTTTTAGGAGCTATTTTTTAATAGAGAATGCTTTTAAATATTAAATAATACCAAAGAGGAAACTAAAAACAACGAAATAATTAAACAACTGATAATTAACAGCATGATTTTTAACTTGTGTACGTTAACATCTATCATTAATCAATAGCAAACCTAGAAAACATTTCCCTATCTTACCTATAGCTGTATTCTTAATATGAATGAATTATAGTGCAGTGTTACTGTCTATAGATAACCTCCATTATAATAAAGGTATTTTATTGACATTATACTATAATGATTTAAATTTTAAGAACTTTAAGCTGTATCTTCAGCAAGTTTTACTGCAGATGCTTTAAATAATACACCAAATGCCTAGATACCAATAAGTTTGATCGATTCCCATTGCATGTTATGCAATGGAATACACAAAATGTTTGTGAAAATTGATCCCTTTTCTACTTGGGTTGACTTCGTTTACTAAATTGGCTTCAAAATTAATTTGAGTAATAGCAATACATGTTATACGTCATAATATCACAAAACAATTATCGATATTCTAATATTTCACGTTAAAAATTCCATTCGACTTAATCGTCACACGCTACGATGATTAAAACCTACACAAAATAATTTACGAATTCGTAAAACACACAAACAGGTAGACATAGTATTCCTACTTGTCATGGTAGTAATAGTACAATCTCTATTGCAATTAATTTTGTTTGTAATTCTTAGTAAAAATCGTAAAAGATGAATGAAACAGCTTGGGTAATAATGAGATAGGTAAACATAAAAAATAATTACACCTAATCTTGTATAAAGGTGTCTATGTACCACTGGTCTATTTGAACATATCGATAAATCTAGGTAAACAAGATGAATCACTTAAGAAATGTAATATCTTTTGGATGAATCACGTTTGACGTAACATCAAAAAAACTATAGGCAGGTATCTGCCCTACACAGATTTATAATTACTGAAATATTTATCTATAATTACTGCATTTTACTATCAGTTTATCTGTATATATACACACACAAAGCTACACGACTTGTTGGATTGGAAAAGGTAAAAATGAAAGCGCAGGTAACAAAAAAAAATTAATCTATACCTGTTTCATTTAATTTCGTTTGTTTTCTAACTATTATCACTAGCTGATAAGAGTAAAGATAATGGTAAGATAAAGATTATTACTGCAAATTCCATTTCGATAAAATTGTAAAACACATTGCGAAAATTAAAAAATAATAGGCATGCTCAAAAGTAGGTGTTAAAAAACATTAAGAACATGTACAATTAATTTTTTTAAAGTAAAATCTTACTTAATACAAAAAAAATTAATTAACGTTACGATTTAGGTTTAAAATTATAATTCCTACTCAAATAAGTTTTGTAACGAATACAATGCCAACGTTTTAAACCGCTAATATGACTGCCTTGTTTTTAATTCATTTTCGAAACATGCTGACATTGTAAGAACTAGTTTTGTTGGTTGTAAACAAAAGAAGTAACCCGGGTAATTGGTAAAAGTTATTATAATGTCTTATATAAATCCATTATCTTCAAAAATATATTTTAATTCCTTCTACATAATTAAATCAATACGACTGAACAAAAGCAATCAATAAAATACACGTGAAAAAGGGGTTTATATTCTAACACAACCTAAATGCATATCATTATAATTATCCTTTGAATCGTTACCATTAAAACAAGATTATTAAAAGTGAAGATAGGTAAATCTTACCATAACATCCGTACTTCCTAAAGCTGCAGGTTCGGCGCTTTGTAAGAATACCAACAGCAGGACGAAACACACACTCGAAAGATGCATTTTGATATTATCGTTTCTGTATTTATATTCTTTTCAGTTATCGAATGAACGAAGAAAATCTCGGTAGAATTGGAACTTAAATGGTTTACTACTGCGATTGCCCGCACTATTAGATCATTTAATATTCAAAAAAGTATTTAGAAAAGATTCGATGAAGCTTTCCGGCCAAAACTCTTCGCTTTTAAATGTAAAATCGAATTTCTTGCGATAATTTCGCCAATTACATAAAACTAGAAGTATCTTGGCCTTCCTCCTTCAATTTTGTTGGGTGATGATGATGAGGGAAATCCAGTGATCGCGCACAGCGTTGAACAGCGCGCAACAAACTGCGAGACACTACTGGAGTGCGAACGCAAGCTTTTAGCGTGTTTATAGGTACTCCGGTAGCCAGACGTGATTCACCGGCACAAAACACAACGGCGATGCGACGTTTTTTGTTCGAAATGTTTGGAGCTTGATTGATTTGATTGATAATCACAGCCGAGTACGAACGAGGCGAAAAGCTTATGCTTAATGCATATTGATGATGGTCGAATATTTAGGGTGTGTTTGTTTTCTTTTTTTTGGGACTCTGTACTTTATTTGGAATTTTTTAATTTTATTTGTTATTAATTGGTGTAATTTTATATGTTATGAGTAAAGCTGGCCACGAGCGGTACCCCGCAGTAGCGTAGAGTCGACCAGGCCTCGCGTTCCACTAGAGTTATTCTGCTAATAGAGATGTTTGCTGCCGCAAATAATTTCGCTCATCTTTTAAATAAAAATTAAATAACACGTGCTCAAACACCATTTTAAGAGTCCTCCGTGAAATCACAAAGTGAATAATGTCTGTTAAATATCTGCAACATTAGATATGTTTCTACTGTTATTTCGGCAAAACTAGTACGGCATGAGGAAAAAATGCGTTTATATGCAGAGAACGAACGTTCTACATCTAGTGACGTAATATTTGCGTAAGTAAAATAATCTTTCAAATAACTTAACGATTCTGTTGACGCACCTTCACAAATGTGTCTTAATGTGCCAAAATCAGAATTTTTCTCAAAAACACCTTCAAATTTTTCTAGAACAGAAACATTTTTTGCGTCTTCAATCGCGCATAGCTGTGCGTGAACATGTTGCACTATTTGTAGAGATTCTTCTAACGGCACCGCAGGATTTTGTAATTTTTCTATTGCATCTGCTAGCCCGAAGTAATTGTGAATGATTTTTAAATCCATTTTAACCTGACTATCTTGAAATTTCGACTGGCTTTTCTGGATAGCGGCAGCTTCCTTTGTATCGAATTGTAAAACCACGTTCTTAATATTGTCAAAATATTTATGCTCAATAGTTTGTGCAACTTCAGAATAGTTCATGGAAATTTCATCTATTTGTTGTTGAACGTCCGAATTGGAAAAAAGTTGCTGACTATCTCGAACTGCTGCAGAACCATTTGAATCAAGTTTTAAAATGACAATTTTTTAAAAAACTAATTATAAAACATATTCCAACACACCGGGTTCATTTCCGATAAAGACAAGGGAACCAAGAATTCTTTACTTTCCTTCTTGGGTCTATAAGTCCCAGACACACTCACTGCTCCAGAAATTCTTCAAGGGAATAAGGGCAGCTACTCAAAAGATGTTTTATTTCCTTTAGAAATACATGTTTAGAAACATGTTTAAAATCTTCATGTAATTTAATGAATAGCTTTTTATCAGGGTAAACAGGAGATTTCTCAAAGGTCGCGGTTCCGCGCTTATCAAGTTTGATCTGCTCACGATGTCCCGTGAAATAATTATGTGTGCCCCCTACATCAACGACATTATCGGTTATTAAAAACCAATTTGATACAGTTATATATGTACAAACCCGGAAATGTCATAATGTTGTATGTTTTGAAAACATCTCTGTAACTTTTTTTTTGTTTTAAATTAAAAACTAGTCTAAGTGCACGTTTTTATAAAATAAATAATCTGTTTATATTATTAAATCCGCTTCCTCACAAAATTATGTTAACATATCCGATCGCGGATTAAAGTCACACCCTGTACATTAAAATTGCCGATTACGCATTAAAATAAGACCCTGTATACTAAAAGTATCGATTGTGTACCCTGTATATTAAATAACGCATTAAAATAGCACTCTATATATTAAAATACGTTCGCAACTTGCGCGTCACCTACTTTCCTTCGGTAGCCGCGGTTCGAACTAATAAAGTGGAATTTTCTAAAAATTTTAATGGAAATTTATATTTTCATTGTTGTATTAAATTCATTGTGTTTCTTTTTAAAATTAGTTAATTTCGTGGAAATGTGACTTTCTACTTTACTTCTCATTAGAAAATGGAGTATAGTAATATTTTATACAACGTTCCAAATCTATAAAATTCTTGCTAAAATCACATATTTGTTAGAAGCATGAATCGCTAGGCTTTCGATCTTTCAAATTTCTCTAATAATTTCAGTCTAACAACATAACTCACATAATCATTTATTTTTATAATTTAATTTTACTCATCACCATATCTTTTAAGTATTAAAATTAAAATTAATTTTAATTTTAAGTATTAAATGATATAGCATTTAGATTCCATCGATACTCAAGTATTTTGCTTCACAATAAAAGCTATACTCCAGAAAATTATCATTAAATGAGCTTATTTCTTTCTCTATAATCTTTATAATAATTTTTATTTTATCATCATTAACGAACATAAGTATAGAAAAAAGAAATGAAGAAACTCTGTTAAACATTAGTCAAGAAAACAAAATTACGCTGCACGCATCTGCTGTCATTGAGAATCCTCAAATTCTTCAACGTCCCATATCATCGTTGCGACGTTCCTTCATTAGACAAACTTAAAATTGTAGGCCAGGTCATGAATTTCAATTACGACATTCAAATCCAGAATTACGCACATTTTAAAAGCCACGTAACGCATTAACTACAGCTGGGAGTAAAATAAATTCTATATAGTATGAGATTTACACTAAAGAAGTGTATTTTTTTTTATTAAATTTGGGTTGATGCATTATGTAATACATGTTTGTTGTACTATAAGGTAAATTATCAAACCTCTCAAAATTGTTTTCCTTTCTGACTACATACTTTAAAATTCTAATTGCCCATTCCGCTAAAACTTTGTATTTACCCAATATATTAGTTGAGTTTTGCTAATAAGTTGTTCTTTGAAATATATTTGTGCTAATCCGTGGCTTTCTTGGCACAAATATAACCACAAAAGATTAACATGTGTCCCATATATGTATATACATATATTCAAGATCTTTATCGTAAATAAATATTAGCAACAAAAAATCGTTCATTGGTTTTTCTTCAAAGGCAGCTTCTTTCTTCCGAGTACGATGTTATTTTTCTAGTGGGCATTTGTAGAAATTTTGCATTACATATTCATTAGAGTTTATTATTTCTTCCTGTGTGTTGGAGGAATAGATTACGAGGATAGTTTGAAAAGTTTCAAGTCTCAACATGAAGATGGCGCTCCTCGTCAAAAATCTTCCTTATTGTAGAGATATAAGATCGAGCATGGTGTCGTCGAGGATGGTTTGTAAAATCTTAAAAGATACACTTTTTAAAGCTACACGTAATAAACCACTCTCTAAGAAACCTCCCCCAAACCAATTTTCTTAAATTGTACCCCTTATCTTTTTCACTTTATGACCGAAGTGTTGTATTCCAAACGAACAGTTTGGAATACAACGATATAAACCAAAATTGCACTCAAGAAATATTTGATATAAAATGATCATCTAATTATTTCATTTATTTATCTAATTTGCAAAAATTCAAATTTTTTGAACAACTTCCCTGTTTTCAACATTTTAATATATATAGCTTTTTGGCAGGCCATCTAGGCCCAGTGCTTTGTTATTCTTCTCCAGCTTTTTCTATCTTGGGCTTTCCTTTTCCAATCTGTTATTCCTTTATGCTTTAGACTTTCTAACACGGCTCCTCTCCATCGTTTCCTTGATCTGCCTCTTTTTCTCTTATATTTTGGTGTCTTCCACGGTATTTTCTTAGTCGTTCGGTCTTCTGCCATTTTTTCTATATGGCCCAACTATTGTAGCCTTCTTGTTTTGACAACCATATCTATTTGAGCTTCTTTGTATAAGTCATGTGTTTCCTCATTGGTCCTTCTTACATATCCCTCTTCAGCTTTTTTCCCTCCCATTATTAAATAACAAAAAAAATTCGTACGATAAATTAAATAGACATAAAATACGTTAATAATTCATAAAATTAACACTTACGAGTATTGCTCAAAATGGCCACCATTCGACGCAAAGCACACTTGAAACTAAAGTTTCAAACCGCCTAAGTTCATGGGCGGAGTAGAATACACTACTTCCTTCAAATATCCTCACAAAAAAGAATCCAGTGGGCTTAAGTCTGGCGAGCGAGCTGGACCATTAGTGCCAATCCATCCATTGAGATATACGTAACATAAACGCGGATTATGAAGAGGAGCGCCATCCTATTGCCACCACAAATCATTGCATTGTGCTAATGGAATATCATTTATTAACTCAGAAAGGTCATTATGTAAGAAATGTAAATAACGTTGCTCTGTCAAAGTTCCTTCAAAGATGTATGGACCAACGACACGTCCATGAAAAAATTCGCACCAAACGTTGACGATTGACCACCCCATTGTTATGAAATCGTGCCTCGTCGGTCCACAAAATGTTATTGGTAATTGTGGAATCTATGTTTAACATTATTTGCATTGTAGCAACGAATCCTAATCTCTGTTCAAAATCTCTAGGCCTTAATGCTTACAGCAAATGAATTTTATACTGATTTTATAAAAGAAATCAGCTTTAGGTTCGTTTCTAGCCCTAACAGTAATGTTTGAGGTTATATTGTTTAACTGTTGAATGTTTTTGTTTAAAAAAAAACAAAAAATGATTTATTACGATTGTCACACGTCGAAGAAATTGCCCAAAAGCAATAACTAACCAAAGATAATGCTAATATAGCTCATGGTATTGAAACAATTAGCAACGGACATGTTTCTGTCTCAGCAGCGTCTGTAGCCGGGCCTTGTCGCCCGGTACTGATTCTTTGGTAAAAAGAAAATACGGTTTTTGCTGAAGGATGAGATCGACGTTTTTCTCAACTCCTGTTACATACTCAAGTGTTTTGATTCTAGTCTGTAGGAACTTTGTAACAGCTTAAACTGTGAATAATTGAACGAACAACTTCCATGCTGTTTCTCAACATTTGGGAAAGAATTTTGTACATAAAACAATTTCTAGTTGTCTCATATTTTATCTGATATTATAATACGAGTATTCCTTGAATAGTGTTATTCTTTTTTGATAAACATTAGTCGTTTCTATTGCAACTTCCATTACGATGAATAAAATAAAATTTAAATAAACTGTATTGCATTTATTTCATTTCTATTCCCTTCTATGATAATTTTCTATAAAACAAAAATTGTATTTAAAATGCTTTCTTTATATCGTTATCATTTACGTAGCTTAGTTTAATTTTCTTTGATTTTTTTTATTATTCATTCGTCCATCACTTGAAGATTCATAGGCAGCTGTAATCACTAGAGTAACCAAAACTTGCGGACTCGCATAGGCGTCGGTATTACGGGTTAATATAAGAATACGAAAAATTCATAAATAAACTTACTTGCTAATTATTCAACAAATTAGAGGCATCAGGATGTGAACTACTGTAAACTTGCATCATTGCATGTTTCCACAGTTACTTCTTTAAACCTTGTGCGTCGACAAGAAAAAATATTCTTATACATAGAAAACGATCTCTCCACATCTAAGGAAGTTACATTTGCATGTAGAAACTGTTTTTCAAAATCACTTAAAAGTTCACTATTCTTACACTTATTATAAACGGCCTCTAAAGTATTAAAATCGGGATTTTTCCTTAAAACATCTGCCAACTTTTGACTAGCGCATAATCCTGGCGTATCATTTAATGTGTGTAATTTATTTTTTACACTCTCCACTATGTCTAATGATTCATGCAATGACAATTCAGTACATTGTAGTTTTCTGATAGCATCTAGTAATACTGTATAATTGGTACATATTGTTGTTAAATCTTCTAAAAGTTGAGGAATTTGAAACTCTCTTTGACTTTCTCTAATTGCTTTGGATTCATTCCGATTAAATCGCATTATAACTGATTGAATTTGTTGAAAATGGATCAAATAGTAAGAAGCTGCTGTTAGCCAAGTACCCCATCGCGTTAAAATTGGTTCAGGTTCTGGAATACCTGGACAAAATTTACGAAATTCTTTTAAACGTTTAGGAGATTTACGAAACACTGCTTTAGTACTTCCAATCATCCGATCAACGTTTCCGTAATGTTGTCGAACAACTTCACCAACTAAATGCAAAGCATGCAGCACGCAGGTTATATGCATTAATTATTAGGAAATATATGTTTTAAGGATCGCCCAACACTTAACATCGTTGCTGCACTATCTGTCACAATCATCACAACTTGATCTTGGGCAATTTTAAATTTTTCAAAGCGTTCATTATCACTTTTTGAATTTTTTCCGCGGTACATTGTTGAACACGTTTGCAAGCTAACAAATGTCGAGATGCTGTGTTCTCGCTAGATAAAACGCGAGCTATTACATTCACAATACTGTTTTTCTTTATATCGGTCGTCTCATCCACGGTAATCCATATTTTCTTGGAACACAAATCACGTTTACACACATTTTCTAGCATCTCTTTCATTCGCGGCAAATGATTCTGTAATTGTGTTTGTGAGGGTAATGGGTACTTTGGAACGTATTGTCGCCAAAACGTTTTAAAAGCTGCTTTTCTCACCAACGACAACGGAAGATTACAAGAGGTAAACATAATTAATGAATGTATGAGGAATAGTGTATAAGGTATTTCAGTTCTTGCATTTCTCATATGCTTAATACCATTGACATGCCTCTGGCAATCAGTTCTGTCCAATGCAGCCAAACGAACATTGCATATTAAGCAAAAAACTGCACTACCGTCATATTTTAAATGGGGAAAAAGTGACACATACTTATGTACATTAGTAGCAAATCTATTAGGAGGCATTGTTTTCTTAGGTATGTAAATATTAGTTCTATATGAAACGATACACTAATTATGTACTTGGTATAATACTACAACACACAAAAAACACCAGCTATATTTTCAAAAGCGACACGTAAGTACATAACCTTAACCGTTCGACTAATCTCTGCAACAGCTCAACCGGTACTAAAACGAAATCTCTCTCAGCGCGGTTTAACATGATTTATATTCAAGGTCGACACTACATGCCTGCTTCTCTACCAGTTTAGTTTATTTATGAATTTTTCGTATTCTTATATTAACCCGCAATACCGACGCCTATGCGAGTCCGCAAGTTTAGGTTACTCTAGTAATCACACATACAGATTTATAATTTGCATCACATACAGCAAATAAAATTCTAAGTTTTCTTGTAATATAAAAAGCCAGAATTGTTAGGTTGTTTTATATGAATGTGCATACTTTTAATTGGACCTATACAATAGTACGGCCTCTTGTTGGTAAGTAGTAAACAGGCTATAGTACAGTCCACAACGCTTCAAATGTTTTTCGAAAAATTTGACAGACCTTTGATTTGCTTCTACTATTTTCAATAAATTTTCAAATAAATCAACATTCATTCCTGCATGTAAGAAAAAGGAATCGGAATCATAATTTAAGATTTCCCGTATCAAATTTAAATAGTCCACTTGTTTCTTTTAAGTATTGATGGGGCGTAACCGCTAACCTGCTCTCTTTTTACATTTGTTTTTATATATGACGTTTCTTTGTCATTCCATCCATTACAAAAGACATCATTAACAGATAAATTAAGGTTATGATACGACAAAGTAAACCTCAATGTCAGTTGTCATTATTCCCCGAAATTATGTTGAGAATTACCGCAGAATATTGGAAATAATCTCCAGCTAATCTTAACGATAATTTCACGCTACCCTATGTGAACGCACTTTTACTCAACAATAAAGATTTAAAAGATTTTGCTCTTAGCTGTAGATTCCACCCATCAACAGTAGCGATAATAGGAACAACATAATCACTACCAACAACAGAACCGTCATCTAAGCCTTCTCTTTTATCGATTCATTTCGCGTAGATCAAGTTCTAGCATTAACCTTCGCGAACAAGTGCGTGATGTAGGAGAATCATTCGTACCCGTATGGAGATTTTTTTTTCGGGTAAAAGATGCGTACGTCGTCGGATTCGCCGAGGATGACATTGGAAGGAATTTAAATATTCACATAATAATATATGTGTAAAGTGGGGACCTTTTGTTTCCGCTCGCCTGTTCAGCATGTACACGGAGTGCTTCCGAAAAGTATAAATTTTATCATTATTAATTATTTATAACTTAACCGTGGACGTACGCGTCGGTAACCAGCGCAACAATGGCGAAAAACACGGCGATGATGCAAAGAACGACGATGTGAATTCAATTAAATGGAAATATGCGTGTATAATAGGTAAATCTAATGGCGATCTATGTAAATGCGATTTTATTTTATGGCTCACGACGCTAGAGTATAGTTTAAGACAGTTATCTCGAATTCACCGTATATTATTCCAGTAAACTACATATGTATGACTAAACATTTTCTTGTACTACAGCAACAATAACATATATAAAACGTTAGTAAATTGTAAGGAAACAAGAAGCTAACTCGTATTACGAGAGGTTGTTTTTATGCTGTCAGAGCAGGTACGCAAACTGAAGTTATCGCTAGAGTTGCTTACTACCGCCAACGGGCAGTGGCGGAGGTTCGATACAACCCTCAGTATAACTGCGAGTCTCAACCAGATCTGTTGTGTATACATGTACGCTGCGGTAAATACTATTTCGTAGTTCTACGTTTGTTTTAGAAATGTTGCCTACGTCGCGAAAACGACCAATGTTGGACAAAGTTACAGGATTTGTAGCAGAAATGCCTGACGTAAATTATGATGGCGTTAAAATTCAATGTGTAGTTTGTAATATCCCTTTAATGTGTTGGTCCAAAAGGGATTGTCTACGTCACGTAAATAGTAAATAGCATTCTTAAAAAAAATTGCACACGATACTATGACAAATTTAAATTTAATTACCTTTATTGCATGTAATATACCGTTTAATTTACTAGACAAGGAACCATTTATCTGCTTTTGGAATAACTATTCGGAGTGCAAATTACCAAGTCGAACATCGTTACGAAGAATTGTGCCATCTACGCGCGAACATATTGAACAAAAAATAAAATCGGAGTTGAAAGATCAAAAATTGTGGTTATGTGTCGACGAAACAACAGATCGGAAGAAACATTCTGTTCTTAATGTAATGGCACGCAAATTGGAACCTCATCAATCGGCACCTTCAATTCTATTAGTCTCCAAACGAATACAACAGTGTACTGCCGAAGTAATTTCAAAGTTAGTGTTAAATACATTGGACAAGTTTGAACTTTCAACAAACCAACTCTTGATGTTAGTGAGTGATGGTGCTGCAAACATGCTTTCTGTAGGCCGGTCTCTTAAAAAGCATTCTGCTAATTTGTTACACATTACGTGTAAAATTCATGCTCTCAATCTTGTGGCGGATAGTATCAGAAAATGTTATCCTAAGGTAGACGCTTTAATAGCGCATACCAAAGCAGTATTTGTCAAATCACCGAAACGTATTCGCGAATTTCACAGACTGTGCCCCCGTATACCAGAGCCACCAGAACCTATTCTAACTCGTTGGGGAACATGGTTACAGGCCGCGTTTTATTATCATAAATATTTTGACAATATTAAGAACGTGATTTTACAATTCGATACAAAGGAAGGTGCCGCTATCCAGAAAAGCCAGTCGAAATTTCAAGATAGTCAGGTTAAAATGGATTTAAAAATCATTCGCGACAATTACTTCGGGCTAGCAGATGCAATAGAAAAATTACAAAATCCTACGGTGCCGTTAGAAGAATCTCTACAAATAGTGCAACATGTTCACGCACAGCTATGCGCGATTGAAGACGCAAAAAATGTTTCTGTTCTAGAAAAATTTGAAAGTGTTTTTGAGAAAAATTCTGATTTTGGCACATTAAGACACATTTGTGAAGGTGCGTCAACAGAATCGTTAAATTATTTGAAAGATTATTTTACTTACGCAAATATTACGTTACTAGATGTAGAACGTTCGTTCTCTGCATATAAACGCATTTTTTCCTCATGCCGTATTAATTTTGCCGAAACAACAGTTGAAACATATCTAATGTTGCAGATATTTAACAGACAGTATTCACTTTGTGATTTCACGAAGGACTCTTAAAATGGTAAGTGTTTGAGCACGTGTTATTTAATTTTTATTTAAAAGATGAGCGAAATTATTTGCGGCAGCAAACATCTCTATTAGCAGAATAACTCTAGTGGAACGCGAGGCCTGGCCGACTCTACGCTACTGCGCGGTACCGCTCGTGGCCAGCTTTAGTGATAACCAAGAGGTGCACCCAGGAAAGGGTTGCGCATCATGGTTCACGATCTCTCAGAGCCCACCATCCTACCACAAATGTCTGTGTACTAAAAAAGGACCCACTTCGATTTATTAAGATTACCTGTGACTGTCCAGAAGTGGCATGATCCGAAGAACTTTGACGGAACATTCTGTTAACAACCATATTTTTGATTCTCAATGTAAACTAATATTTTGATTGTTTGCTCTGTATTTTGGAAAATAAATTACTGATGGTTACTGGAAGTTGGAAGAATTATAGAAGATATTCCATTTGAAGAAATATACTCATATCAAAATCCCGGACTTCCAGTGTCCTTTCGATTATTTTCTTATGAGATTCAAAATGTACAAACAAAGATTGGTAACGCTCCGTATCTACTTGAATACAAATACAAAATACAAACAAAAACGTTTACGCAAAAAATGATTCAGGCTTACTATGAAAATCGTAGTATGGTTGCGGTTAGATTGACCAAAATTTATCACTAGCTGTCACATATTAGGATCTTAATCGATGATTCACTCGCTACATGAAATTTAACAGTGAGATGCGTCTTGAGTAATACGATTTGTTGGATTCAATTATCGATATTATGATACAGACATCAAAAGAATATTAATCAAAATCGATACGTTGATTGTTGGATGTCAATGTAAAGAGTCATTGGACTGCTGCAATCAATTGCAAAATTAAAACTGTTTATATATGTTGTCAATATTTATCGTAGGATGATTTATTTACAGTATTACTATTATTAAGTAAGAACTTCAGCAATGATAGCAATTCATTATTGTTTACTTCTGATGCGTACGTTGCTTCATGGCAGAGTGTTTCGGCACGTTTTAACTTTAGATATGATACGAGGAAGGAAATTAACGTTTTTACTGTGGATGTTATTAGAAAAATGGAAATTCGTTTGGATTTCCGCAAATATTACTTCACGTCACTGAAAATGTGGGAGGTCTTATCAATTGTGAATAATAAATTGTTATTATTCTTATCTACAGTTCTCATAATATGATAAAATTATGATTCTCTGTATCTAACAATTTCTTTTACGTCAATGATTTTCGTTTCTAATCGACAAAAGCAGATGTTTGATTTTGACTTGAATAAATTTGTCTTCCGTAGCACGTCAGGAAGTTAGGACTTGCTTTGTTTTTTCTTAGATTTAGCTTTATAAAGGGCTTCAAGGTCTTTTATTACGATCTTATCCTTTTTTCTAATATTGTAGTAGTCATGTACACCAATAGTACTTGTTCATCTTATTATCTCATTCATCTTTAGAGCGGGCCAAATTGCGCCATCCAACAGAATCGGAATCAGGCGCAACGGCCGCTTATTGTAAATAGCGTATATGTGAGTCACAGCAGATATGTGATATTTCGAAATTAATACACAAGAGTAAAAAAATAAAAGCTGACGCAATAATAATGTTTAGTAATTAGAGCGGATATATATATATATATATATACACGCTGAGGTGTTTTTATTTTCATTATGATTTTTTATTTGATTGAAAACGGTATGCGTTGTAAATGGGATGTAATAAGGAAATAACTGAGAAACTGAACGCTTTTTTATTCTGTTGTACTTAATAATGTAACTGTAAATAAAGATATAATAAATAAATTCTATCCTTAATAATGCGGATAGGCTTGTTTAAAAAGTTGCACCATCAGATAAGTTTCCACATTTGCCTCGGTGAAGGATGTTCGCCGAGACGAAAAAATGTTCTTATATTTCGAAAACGACCGTTCCACGTCTACCGAAGTAAGACAGGCGTAATTAAAATAATCTTTAGACTTAGTCAAGGAATCTGCAGATGCCCCATCGCACATTTGTCTTAATCTCGTGTAGTCCGGATTCTTTTTTAAAACACTATCGAACTTAGCTAAAACTCGTCCACTTGTTGCATCGTTTATACTGTGTAACAATGTACTAACTTCGTCCACGACTTGCACTGATTCTACCAACGACAATCCAGAATTTTGCAAATTTTCTATCGCGTCTACTAACCCTTTGTAATTGTTGCTAATATTCTTTAGATGTGTTTCAACAGAAATATCGAGAAATCCCTTCTGGCTCATCCTAATAGCTCTAGCTTCGGCAGGGACGAATTGCAAAATAACAGATTTGACTTCTTGAAAATGTTCATTATAATAAAAAGCGGCTTTTAACCACGTTCCTCAACGCGTAAGAATGGGCTGTGGTGGTTCTCGAATACCAGGGCATAACCTGTGGAATGCCCTAGTCCTCTTAGGACTTTTGAGAAACACTTTTTTTGTGTTTGCTATTAATGCATCCACCTCCGGGTAACACTCTCGAATAGTTTGTGCCACAAGATGTAAAGCATGGACTTTACACGTAACATGTAAAAGTCCTTCACACTTTTCTTTAAGGGAACGGCCTACACTACACATTGTTGCTGCACCATCGCTCATGAACAACAACAGTTGACTGGTTGACACTTGAAATTTTTGTAACGTTTCGAGAACTACGGCCGTAATTGCTTTACTAGTACACAGTTTTAATCTTCTGCTGGCTAATAGAATTGCAAAATTTGGTTTAATAGGATCTAATACGCGCACTATTATATTCAAAATAGAATTTTTTTTGCAATCTGTCGTCTCATCAAGACATAGCCACAGCTGTTTATCTTTTAATTCGGCTTTAATTCGATTTTCAATGTCCTCACGTATTCGTGGAATATCTCTCCGTAACGCTGTCCGAGATGGTAGTATCCACTCGGTATTGTATGTACCCCAGAATTTTCGAAATGCTTTTTTATCAAGTATACGAAGTGGTAGACCACATACCATAAACGTTAAAAGCAATTCTAATTGAAATTGACGTTGTTGTGACACACCATTTCTTTTATTTCTGTGGTGTGCGCTATTTATATGTCTTTCACAATCACGTTTGCTCCAGCACAGTAGTTTCTTTTTACAAACTTTACAGAAAATTGTACTCCCATTGTAGTGTAAATCCACAAATTCACTAAGAAATTTATTAACTTTCGTAGGTAATGGCCGTTTATTTTTAATAGTTACGTTAGACATAATCACTAAAGCGAGCACACCGGCGCTTGTTTTTAGTATGCCACGAAGTGGTGCAAACGTAACATCTGCAGACTCGTCATTTGTTGATGAATAGAGCGCGTCATCCGTAAATGAATAAGCGCGCTGTTAGTTCGTAGCCGTCGATGAATGAACTTTTTTTTTGTAGTGGCCCACTGTGAACAACGCCCTATTTATCAACGAACACCCAAACTGCAGGTGTATATTTGCGCGTCTTCACGACGTAATAGACAGTGGTTTTGGTCCTCGTCCTAATAATTACATATTTAAATTACCTATGTTTACATACATATATGCGCCTGGCAGCCTGATTGCGAACCTGGCGCGTGGCGCTCTTGGCCCGCTCTATTCATCTTATTACCTTAAACAATTTGATTGTGTACATCACGAGATATTATGTTCTAAAATTGAAACTTTAGAATATCGGGGAGTCCCACTTGAATTGACTAACAAAGGAACATCCCGAACCCGTAAATTCCAAAAAAATTGAAACTTTGTGGACAAGTAGTCCTCACCCCAGGATGTTCGAAGCCATTTTCCTTGTCGACCCAATTTCGTTTTAAGAGGGTGTAACCACCCCTGGAATTTTACTTGATTTTCGGTTTTTTGAAAATAATTCGATAACGGTTGGACCAAATACAGCAAAGTTATATATTAAAATAGTCATCTCTTTGAGCTCTATTACATATGTGAAAATAGTATAGTATTTCTATTTAAAAATTTGGTGGTGCCTTCCCCCACCCCTTCACGAATGAACCTATTCAAATGCCATATTGTGGATGTTATATAGCCCTTCAAGCAGTTTCAAAAACGTACTTTACTTTTTGTAAAACAGTTATTAAAAAAATGAGAAAAATGATATTTAATATGTCGTCCTTAGAGACTGTGAAGGAATGTAACATAAATTTTGATGTTTTTAGATAGATATGTTTTAGAAAACAAAAATATAGATAAAAATGAATGAATATAATAATATTGCATGCCTTTCGGATGTCGATATTACAATTCATAGTGGTAGAAAAATTTATTCAAACTTTACTCTCTTAAATCTATTTTGACAGCTTCAAATGAACGTTGTTTTTTTCCCAGATTTCCAGAAGGTAACAGCTTTCGCCTTATATTCTAAATCGACAATACCTCCTCCTTCTGGTGCACATTCTTCTTCTTCAAATTGTATAACTTCTAAAACTTCTTCCCGTGAAGGTGAATATCTATCATCAACAAATTCTACAGAATGTGGCCTAAATTCTTGCAAGAATTCTAGCGTTACGTCGTTCTCTACTTCAAAGGTTGTATCGTCCCGAGATCTAATTAATATATTCTTCAATACGTCGTGCATTTCACTTTCTTCATTGTTGAAAACTATTGGACGATTATCATTTGCGACATTAAATGTCAGTATTAGTAATCGAACTACATTTACTGGATTTACTACCATTGTTGAACCAGTACTCTAATTCTCACACTCAGATGCAGTATTAAAAAGTTACAAAAGTGACTTTTTGTTATATACTTATTTTTATCCAAACAAATCAACAATTTTAATATCCACAATATGGCATTTGAATAGATTCATTCGTGAAGGGGTGGGAGAAGGCACCACCAAATTTTTAAATAGAAATACTATGCCATTTTCACATATGTAATAGAGCTCAAAGAGACGATTATTTTTATATATAACTTTGATGTATTTGGTCCAACCGTTATCGAATTATTTTCAAAAAACCGAAAATCAAGTAAAATTTCAGGGATGATTTCACCGTCTTAAAACGAAATTGGGCCGATAAGGAAAATGGCTTCGAACATCTTGGGGTGAGGACTACTTGTCCACAAAGTTTCAATATTTTTTTGGAATTTACGGGTTCGTGATGTCCCCTTGTAAGTATTTCAGCAAACTGGTAATACCTCTTCTTCCCGATAATTAACAACGGAAGTAGTATAAAACACATCCAAATATCCTCAGAAGGTTCTTTCACCCAAAAAAATGCTGGTGAATTACTTACTTTGTGTATCTACCTACTCCTCTTACTGATTAAAATGCAAGTATTCTTTTCCACACGCTAAGATTTGCATTTACTTCGAACCGATATCATGTTGGAGTTAATTGAAATATGTTCGAACCTTTAACGGCTCTCATACGGACAGAAAACAGTTTTTTGCAGAGGCGATGTAAATTCGCTTACCGAAAGGGGCTTAGATTACAATCGCCGATTCTGAAATCCGCAGATGTGCCGTAGTATAGTACCAACCTATAAATATTAATGGCGTAAATCGTATGTATTGTAAAAAAAAATTAACATTTTACTATACTGTGGAATTAAACCATATGCATATTGGATGTGGGCATGCGGCACATCTAAATTTATTTGGTATTGTTTGCTTTGAAACGAGTTGCGGGTGATTGTATGGTACATGGTACACTACCTTCCAAAATCAATAGGATCATTTTAGTATAAATTTATTAAAATCTGGCTTTGTGTGATGAGAAAAATGATATTGGTATTTTAGGTCTTAAAAAAATACGAAATCATCAGAGGCAGAACGTGAACTCTCGCAAGTTTGTGGAAGGAATCGATACAAAGAGGATCACCAATTTAGTTCTTTCTCATACGTATTAGTTTTTTGGTATTTTAAAGGCTTTAGGTTAATTTTCTTTTACGCCTGCTAATATTTATTGTATTAGCCTCACTATTAAGTTAATTGAAGCAAAATCTGTAAGAAAAAATTATCAATCTTCAGTCACTATATGATCAACACATTCTTTCGAGATGCCCACAGCCTCTGATATCTTTCTAACCTCAATTCGACGGTAAAACATGGCAACTAATTTTATATAAAAGTTATCTTTTAGTGACGCAGTAGTTATTTAGTACTCACACGGGATATAATTGCAGTTTTGCGGTCGAGGATGTTGTTGCAGACCGAGGTAAAGCAGCGGTCTGCAATACATCTGAGACCGCAAAAGCATCTTTCCTACTTACCGATCCAAATATACGAAAAAAATCAGCATTTCGATGTGTTGGCTCCTGTTTCGACGACCGGCTTCGGCGGTTGCCGAAACCGGTCGTAACACTACGTCAAACAAAAATATTCGTTAGAACAGGAACCAACACTTCGATTACTTTACGACGAAACAAGGAAATAACACCAACGAAGAACTTATATAATTGGCAAAATTTTCAATTTTTGTTATGTATCCACACCTAATACTATGCTAATGTATTATTACTTTATGACACTAGGGACGTAAAATTCTATAACACCCCGCTAACAAGAGCAACCAAGGTAAATAACCCGTAAATTGCACTTACGTCCCTCCAATCAAGGCAGTAACGATTGACTTACGTAGACCGTACTAGGAAAATTCAATTACATTCCATTGTCAAGGGAAACCAAGGTCAATAACCCGTGAATCGCACTTAGGTTCCTCTCATCCGGGCGGTAATGATTGACTTATGCAGCAGGGAGTATGAAAATGTGTCTTTCCATGCCATTGCTTAAGTATATGTATACAACGGCTTATAACCCCAAGAGGATATTGCCGCTCTTAGAGCTTTCTATATCTATGAGTGTGGACTAGATCACTACCCATCTTCGGCTCTTCAAATCCCATCACTAGAGCTGCTCAATTTGTGCCAACAGCCAGTGGCGGGCACATAAAAGTTTACACAAAATAAATGGTTAGAAATAAAATATAATACGTGCTCAAACATTTACCGTCTTAAGAGTCCTCCGTGAAATAACAAAGTCTGTTAAATATCTGCAACATTAGATACGTTTCACACTTGTTTCGGTAAACCGAGTGCGGCGTGAGGAGAAAGTGTGTTTATATGCAGAAAACGAACATTCTACATCTAGTGAAGTTATATTTGCTTAACTAAATAATCTTTAATGTGCCAAAATTAGAATCTTTCTCTAAAACACTTTCAAACCTTTCTAGAACACAAACATTTTTTGCGTCTTCTACCGCGCATAGCTGTGCGTGAATATGTTGCACTATTTGCAGAGATTCCACTAACAACACCGAAGGATTTTGTAATTTTTCTATTGCCTCCACTAGTCCGAAGTAATTGTTCTCAATAGACCTCAGATTTTTATAAGAGACAATGCAGTGATAGAAATTAATAAGCGATTGTCTCAAAAGTAAACTGTCTCTTTATTTTTCGTTTAAAGTGTATATGTCGGTAAACAACTAAGCTGGAACAATCAAGAGTATAATACATTTCTACAGACATCATTCAAATCGCGAATTCCGATATAAATGACCAAGCAATTCGGCGGACGTTGTCTTGTGGAAATGAAACAATTGAAAACAAAATCTTTCTGTTATGATCCTTGTATTTATATGCATACAATTCCGTCGGTCACCGTCGTTTATAGTTTTATAAGTGTGTATTGTGCGATTTTTGTCCGATTACCATAAGGCAATAATATATGTAAATATTTGTATCATCGTATATATCGTAGTTATCCGAATGCCTTTCAATCTCGCATTCTCGCAATGCTCTCTCGGAAATCCAAAAAGAAAAGAGGGACGATCCAAAACGAAATGCGCCCACTATAATTCACCGAGAATTTTTATGAACGCGCCCGGTGCTTGGTTCGTGCCCAACCCTAATTTCTATGCGATATTCCACGACCTGACGCTCGTCAAAATAATAACAATACACTTCTTCACGGTGAATCAACCCTAAAAAATGAGGCGGGCGGTCGCGTTTGAAAAACAAGCGCAAGGACCTTGAATTATTTTGCATTAATGGAGTGTAGTAAGTATATTTCTTCGCGAAAGGTACATGTACACCTATATAAATCAGGATATACAAAGATTCCACGCCAAAATACGGCGGGATTCGATTAAATTCAGCCATGAAGAGGAAACAGACAACAGGATTTGTTTTTTTTTTTCTTTTTACAGGATTCCAATCACTAGAGCCCGATAACTGGAGAGCAATCGCAGCGGCGGTGTGATTGTGTTTAGGTGGGCGGGGAGGGCTGGTCGATTACGATACGACACGACAAATCATCATCATTCAGTTCAGTTTAGCATTGGATAGCGGATAGAGCGTGTTGATTTTATTGATACAGACGTAGTTATTAATTGTAGTTTTTAGTGAACATGTCGAAGGCTAAAAAACGACCCTTTCAAGACATAGTAAATAAGTTTATTTCTGACTTTCCTGATTTGTTTTACAACGGGAGTAAGATAGTTTGTAATGTGTGCAAAATACATTTGATGTCAAATAAGAAGTGGAACTGCACAAGATACGTAAATTCTGCACAGCATAGGAAACGAAAATTGGGCATGCCACCGAGAAGTGCATTCTTTTTTTATGTAATTCTTATGTTGATAAACTGTAATTTGCCACTAGCGTTACTCGATAAACAACCGTTTAAGGACTTTTGGGACAAATACAATCCCGAGTTGCGGTTGCCAACGTAAGCATGTTGTATTTGTACGCGATGACGTGGAAAAGAAAATGAAACGCATATTGAAAAAACAGTTTCTTTGGTTATATGTTGACGAGACAACAGACTGTAAGAAAATTCAATTGTAAATATTATAGTACGCATACTAGACCCTAGTAAACCTACATTACCACTGTTACTAGCTAGCCGAAGACTACAAGAGTGTACTGCTGCAGCAGTTACGAAGGTTGTACTTAGTACGTTGGAAAAGTTTCAAATTTCAAAAGATAAAGTGTTGCTGTTCGGTAGGCCGTTCTCTTCTTGAACATGGTTGCAAGTGTTTACATGTTACGTGTAAAGTGCATGCTTTACATCTTGTAGCAGAAACCATTCGACAATGCTCTCCCGAGGTAGATGCATTAATAGCAAGCACAAAAAAAGGATTTTTGAAATCTCCCAAACGCCTACGATAATTTCACACAGAGTGTCCTGGTATTCGTCAACCACCGGAGCCAATTCTTACACGTTGGGGAACATGGTTGCAGGCAGCTTTTTATTATGCTAAACATTTCAAAATAGTAAAAGCCGTTGTTGCACAATTCAATCCTGCCGAAGCTGCAGCTATTAAGGAGAACCAGTCAAAATTTCAAGATATTTCCGTTGAAAAATATTCGTAGCTACTATAAACGATTAGCTGACGCAATAGGCCAATTACAAAATAGATCGTTATCATTATTGGAGTCTCTGCAAATTATGGACGGAGTGCATACACAGCTACCTGCTATACATGACGAAAATATAATCGCGTTTTAGAAAAGTTCGAGAGTGTGCTACGGAAAGATCCCGATTTTAGCACACTAAAACAAATTTGTGATGGTGTATCGAATAATCCACTGACTAAGTACAACGAGTATTTTAATTATGCATGTATGACATCGGTAGATGTTGAACGCTCTTTTTCAAAATATAAATTCACTTTCTCACCACGGCGAACATCGCTCACCGAGACAAGTGTGGAAACACATCTAATGGTGTCAACTTTTTGCCACTCTTATCCATATCATGTTAATACTGATAATGGTGCTTCTAGTTTTACTGTTCCGTAGCCAAGGCTGCTTAAAAGTGTGAGTGTTTCACTACTTTTCACATATTATAATTATGTATTAGTTCTGTTATTTTTTTTCTATTTTCTTACTATTGTTTTTGTACACTAGGCAGGTACGGCTATGGCACGGCTCCCTGTTACCGGGCTCTACTAATCACTGATGGGAACACAAACTGGTGAATTGTTTGTTTAAGGGTTTAAGGATAAGGACAATAGTACAGCATTTCAATACCACAATGTTAACTTAAGTCAATTTCAATACATTTATTACAACGATCGAGGTTTTCTTTCGCCTGCTTATGATGGCTGTCGTAAACGCGTGGATTCACTGGTATGCATTTCTAAAAAACAAAATTGCTTCTAGAGTGAAAAAACCTGATTTTAGTCTATTGAGATGCCCTGAATTCAAATCTGTTTTTAGTTTTTCTCTATTACGTCAAGTTTTTTTTTAATTTGTAAGAAAAAATATTGTAAAATTCTTGCTTTTATGCAAATTTACAATGGACTTCCTAGTGTTGATATATACTATACACATATTTATTTCGGTTCTGTATATACAAAATACATAGTTGCTTTATAAACATTCAGTTCTAATTGCAAAAAATGCAGACATCGCATCGTCCCTTTAATATTTATTTTCCTTGTCCCTTCTTACTAGGAGTAGCAGTTGAGATAGAACAGATCCCAATAAAGTGAGTCGTTGTTTGTTTATCCTTGGCACTTTCGTTATCATTAGTTAAGTTAATTTTTATGTTTCTTGGAGAAGTTTCGAGGACTTGTGATCCCTTTGAATCAGTCCTTATTTCCTACTTGTTGTGAAAGGTCATACACATTGTGTATTTTGGCATTCAAGTTGGTATTACTTCAGTAATTACATGTATAATACTTGTAGTGCAAATATTGGTTGTGCAAACGGAAATCATTATCCTTCGGTGTTCCTGTGATGTGGCACGAACCTCAGGTCATATATGTGACTGTTACTTTTGTTTGACTAATATTCATGGCATAAATAGTGAAAAAAAGTAAAAAAAATAGTAAATTTGCCAATTCCTCATAGTGATGAAGTGCCAATTCCGTCTCCTCCTCAGAATATGGATAGCACTCCTCCGAATCTGGATCTGAGCCATTCTCAAATTCCGATCACGATTAAGAGAAACGAAGTTACTATCTTCCGGCACAACATTTTCATGGTATAGGCATAGAGAGGACAAAGAAGAAAACTCCTTTCTTGCAATTTCCAGTGCCCCTGGCAGAAGAAATGATAACCGAAGGAAGAAAAATAAAAAGGAAAACCATCTAAAGAAAGACAGCGACTCGGAAATGTATTCTTTCATCTTCCAATGGAAGGTACAACGAGAAGAAGATGTAAAAGGTGCGCAGAAAACAATGTCCAGAAGTCTTGCAATATATCACTCCCAAAATACTTTGTATTATATAAGAATGAAACCAACTACCAACAACCACCATGTACGGACGCACGTTTCGCCGCCTAACGGCTCATCAGCGTACCTCTGTGGAAGTTGGTAGATGTATTTGAAATTGTCATATAGATATATACGAAAATAGTGAAAATGTCGAATTGTCCATACGTGGTGGTTGTTGGTAGTTGGTTTCATTATTATTTAATTACCTCTGTCAGGTTAAGCCATCAATCGAGCTGCTCCCCTCACAGAAAAAGTGGAGCATTACGAGTTGCTCACTTCTGTAGAGGTCGATAAAGGTATTAATTTCGACATTTTCAGTAATTAGAGTATCTTTCATTAGATGCTCTCATCCATACTACTATTCACTACTTTGGATTATATATATAATAAAAATATTTAACATTTTTTTAAGAAACTTTTTGTATAGGACTGATGATTAATTAATACGGCTTGGTAACTACGTTGAAAAATAGTTTGTATTGTCACGTAAATACCTCGCTATCAATCTAGCCTACATAAATGTGTGTTGGTACTTACCTTGCGAGAGGGTTGGGGGTAGCTCTTACAATGATACTCCAATACACGTTTCACTTTACTTTTATTTATCACAACTGTCTTGTATGTATGTTATCTTGCTTAACTCCAACTCCCTGGACACCTTCTAACGTGCCAACGATTCATTGCTTAAAGTTGAAGACAACCTCTTCTCCAGCGATTCCTGGATTGAACTCGTCTTTTTCGACGTGACACATGAAACAGAAAATAGTTGCTTACCAAGCTTGATTTTTAATATTTATTTCGCATGTCATCTATAATGATGCTGTTATTCGGAACGTTATTACAAATTATGTAAATCTGCATTACTCGTAGCACGCTTCAAATTTATCTTACAATTACGACCATCCGGTAGGACAAACGTGCCATATTCGAATGTCTCTAGATTTACATTACCTTTTCGATAACCAACAGCTACAGTATCTTCTAAGCGAGCGTACCTTTGTTCCCGGACACGCCTCGTATTAATAAATTAGATTTCCTCATGCGTACATGTAAATAGGACTGATGGTACATAATAGTGCCATAACAAAAGATTGATGGTACTAATACGTACCACCACCTCCATCAACACTTTGATGTTTTCTTCTGATATTCTCCAATATAAAAAATCATTTTGACATAAAACCATAAAAAGACCAAAAAAGTATTCTCATGTTCTCTAAAAAAAAAGGTCGCCTTCCTTCTTCAAATAATCAATTAACAAGACTCCCCGAGACAATTTTAAAAATGATTGCAATTATTTTTCCTGCAGAAGAAGCGATCTTAAATTTCTTGGAATGGATAAAGTTCTGAAGACATAATAAAACTATTATGGTATGAACGTGATACTTTTAAGTTCTTTCTGATTTTTTTTTCTACCGACTACTTGAATCAAAATTCACTGGATTGTATTCCTAAATTAATCCTCATCAAAAATCAGCAGATACGTTAATTCCCTGCAATATTCGGCTAGAGCTTCACCAAGTTATTGTTTTCTGCGTGCAGAACAATCTTTGTACATTAACACGTGTCGTATATGGACAAAAAGGAAGATGTACTCGGAATATCAAGTAGGCGGTTTTAATGAAATCGTCGTTCAAATCCTTCCGTCCTTTATTGCGGTATACGAAAAAATTTATGTATGAAAACGAACGACCTTCGTGTCTTCATAAACATATGACAGATAGGATCGGACATATTTTCATCAGTTGTCCTTTCGCTATTCAAGCTCAACGGTTTTTTTGTTTCATCGTTGCGAACATTGTCACGGCTGGTAAGTAAGTATATAATGCAATGGATCAGAAATGTACAGAAAAAAAAAATTCAAGGCTTTACGTGCAATACAGAATACGTAACAAAGATGCTGTTTGCGTTACAAGACAATGCGATGTGCGCCTTCTGCTTCTAATTTACATACATACATTAAGTCGTAAAACTCGCATTTCTTTTGTACACATGTTTACAGCGTATTAAAAGCGTGATCGTAGCTTTTTTCGATCTAGAAATATAGAAATTCCATAGAAATATTTAAGATTACTATTACAGGATGTTGTCCGAATGGTTGAATGGATACAATTGCACAAGATGCTTTCGTTTTTCAGAATTGTCGAGTAATGGTATTATAGTAATGCTATCAGCGATGATATAATTTGTATTACAGAAAGTTGGCTTTCTTGTGATGTATTCAATTCCGACCTTTTTCCATCATATTCTATATTGAGAAATGATCGTAGGTTTGATGTTGTTAATAAATGTCGTGGTGGAGGTGCATTGTTAGGTATTAAAGCTCATATTGTTTATCATCAAATCAATGGCGACAATATAAAGTTATTATTCCCGCAAATCTACATCATAGGTTGTGTTTTGGAATTTGACCATACGAAAGTTACTTGTTACGTAATCCTATATACCACCTGACATCCCCATCCATGATTTTGGGAACTTCTTATCTGCATTTGAAGAACTCAACAATAACTACATGCAAAATATTATTATATTAGGAAATTTTAATGTTACACATTTTCATAATCCTTCAATTAATGATATCAAATGCACTTCTATGAAAACATTTATCGACTTTTTGAATTCAACGCAATTTAATAGAATATTGAATGCTCGTGGGGCGATTGTTGGTTTTAGTACTTAGTAACATTAATATTATTGTAGAAAGGGAATGTGTACCTGTTGTAGAGGAAGATCCTCATTACTAGTCTGGGCAAACAGCGGTAACAGTCAGTGTAGTAGATATGTGGTGTGGAGTCGGCGATTATTTATTTCACGCGTTCACAGCGTCAGTACTAAATTGATGCTGTATGCGAGTAGTTCTGTGTATATGTAGGCTGTCGTAACTTATTTCGTATTATAATTATTATTATTATAATTGTACGCTTATGTTTGCTTCAAAAATGTCTTAGTTAGGTACGTCGCCAACACGACCAATGGCAAACACAGTTAAAAACTTTATAGTAGACATGCCGGACTTAATTTTTGATGGCGCTAAAATTCAATGTCGAGTTTGTAAAATCCCTTTAATGTGTTGGTCCAGAAGCCGTTGTCAACGTCACATCGAAAGCAAACAGCATTCTTCTGCAAAAAGTGGCATACGAGACCAAGAAAAATTTACATTTGATTTATGTGTTACTCTTATTTTATGTAATCTATCGTTTCGTTTACTAGACTAAGAAGCATTTGTCTCCTTCTGAAATAAATATGCGGACTGTAAATTACCTAGTTGGACATCGATACGAAATGTAGTGCGATTTGCTCGTGAACATATAGAAAAAAGAATGAAAACGGAATTAAAAGATAGAAAACTGTGGTTGTGTATGGACGAAACAACAGATCGTCAAAAACATTCTGTGGTTAATGTAATGGTACAACCACATCGACCGTCATCCTCCTTCATACTTGCTTCCAAAAGAGTTATAAATTGTACAGTGTTTCTAAACTCCCCGAAACGTACCCGACTATTTCACAAACTGTGTCCTGATTTACCTGAACCACCACAGCCGATTGTTACACGTTGAGGAACATGGTTGCAAATTTATCAATTCTGAAATCTTTAACAGAGAAACGGAGCCTCATTGAGAGGGCAGAATTCCAATAAAGCAATGATGCCACAACATCGTTTTAGATTAAACGTTTGGTTGGGTATTTTGGGAAATCGTCCCATAGGCCCAATTATGTAAAAAGAAACGTTAAAAGAGGAAAGATACTTAAACCTTCTTCGCACATACATATCTAACTTCTTAGATAACAAAATTCTGTTAAATCAATTACAGCATTTATGGTGGCAACAAGACGGCGTACCGGCTCACAATGCAACAGTTGTGAGGAATTACGTTAGTCAAGAGTTTCCAAACCGTTAGATCGGAAATAGGGGAGCTGTTATATGGATTATTTTTTATGGGGAGTTGCTAAAAATAATATTTGTAAAGTTGAAAACTTTGAAGAACATTGAGGTAGACTCCAGAATGCCTACGATCTACTTCCCGATAGTACGAAATTTTATGACTACCTTATTTGTTCTTAAAATGGCTTCTTCGTTAATTAAAACAAAATATCAAAAACTTCTATCAACATGTTATACATGGTTGAAATCCGAAAAAAAACTTTCTGACGGTGTCAAAATCGAATATGGTGCCGGTAAGAAATAAGAAAGTTGACGATGGCCAAAACCGAAACGTCATAAAAAATTTCGACTAATCCATTAGACAGAAGATCGACAGTGGCGTCGAGAAAGTGTTTTCAGTTTTTTTCTGCAAATCCACATAAAGGTGTCCATTTTCTCTTCTCATTTAATTTAATATTTGACAAGTTGCTTACAGGGGGAGGTACTATCACTCTGTTGCGGAACATAATAACAGACGAACTGCTGATCGTGCTAAATACAGCGAGCTACTGTGATATTCACCGTCGGAAGGAATGCCAGCATAATCTCAGAACTCACGCAAAGAGCATTAAATATGATGGTGCAAGAAGGAGAACCTCTTGCAAAGTAAACTCTGCAAAAATACCACTTGTAGTCTTCACCAAAAGAAGAAAGTTGGACAGTCTAAGAGCTTCGATTCTCTGTAATGAAGTGAAATAAATCAATCAAGAAGCCAAGTTCTTAGGAGTAGCATTGGACTCTAAACTGACCTTTGTCTGTCATATATCACCCCCAAAATTTACTGCCTTACTACATACTACATATGTTCTTCGATTTTATCATTTCCACGGATTTTAAGCCATTATCTAGTTATCATCTTGTATTACTTCACTGAAATCCACAATGATAACCTATTATGATTCCTTCTATATGTGTTCAGTTGTCAATAGTTTTCGCAAATTGGTAACTGTCAGCTTCCTTGTATTCTGATATTAGAAAAGCGGAATTCCATCTTTTGAGCATTACTTTCTCTCAGATCTTACGTACTTAACCTAGATAACTTATTGTCAACATTTTATCTCCTCCATAAAACACTTTTTTTTCACTTTTAATTAAAAAACAGACTGTAGTAGCATGTAACATACGATAAATAAGTTCAATGACTTGTTGCAGCTCCACAGCGCTCATCATAGAAGACACCAGAATTTCTTCATTTATCTTTTCTGCGAATTTATGGAAATTAGTTGCGTATTTCAAAATTTTACCAAAGAGATCAATGAACGTATCTTAAACAAACGAAAGATTTCCTTCTCTCTTTATCAATAACTGTTAATTCTTCGAAGAAACTGTAAATAGTATTCTACAATAAAGTTTTCAGGTTGTTTTTGCAAACGGAAGTTAACTCATATTGTTGTAATATCTTGTTATCTAATGCCAGCAGTGCAAGATCGAACAAAATTTAAGTAGAAGTGCCTAGAGGAAAGTCATAAAAAGACAATTCTTTTTGATATGCTAACTCCTGGACAGAATCTGTGGGACAACAAAAGCTTTACACTATTACCACCTATTATGATAATGATAATGATGATAATAATGATAATTTATTGCCCAACAGATACAACATCCAATTACAGGGCAATATAAAAATAAATCTACATGATAAAAGTAATTATTGTAAAACAAAACAAAATAACTCTTACTAAAACTATTTAAAACAAAATAAACTTAAATCTAGTACAAAACCTAACATGGAATTATAAAACTTACTAAAACTTATTCAAAATAAAACAAGCTTAAATCTAATACAAAACCTAATATGGAATTATACAATGTGCATTGTAGACGAGCATTTATTCAATAGTGTAGGCAACGGGGAGAAATGGATGTCAGTGGAATCATCAATGTCTTCCAGTACCTTACAGAACAAAGTTCCAGTCATCCAGCTGCTAGTTGGCGAATTTGCAAGGCCAATGTTTCCCTCAGGTGCGTTCATCATCAGTGTCTCATGCATTCTTGCGAGAAGAAACACAAAAACTGGAGGACTGCTGATACAACATGCCCAACTTGCTTAACACCTGATTCTGCAACTACACTCCCTGGCCAAATTACTTGAAACACACAATATTTTGTCGTTTCTTCATAATAAAATATAAACTATACATGTACTATATTTTTTATTTATAAAATATATTGTAAAAATATGTAACATATGTAAATATTAAATAAGTAATTAATATTTAGTCCATAACCCTTAATTCTTCGGGGCATACTTTCAATGCAAGATATGATGTCTCTTTTATATCTCCATCGTTCTCCCATACATCCTTTATATTCTTCATTAATATTTCCTTTGTAGGGTTTTCTCTTTCATATACCTTACTTTTTAGTCGATTCCATACGTTCTCGATGGGATCGAAGTCCGGTGAATTTCCGGGCCAACGTAAAAGAGGTATGTGACTCTCTTCAAAGAATTTCTTAACCTTTTTTGCCATATGGCAAGGAGCATTATCTTGCATAAATATACGCCCTGTCGGTATGCGACGTCCTGGCTTAAAATACGGTAATAATGTGTTTTTTTAACACATTTACGTACTACTCTTGACGCATTGTACCTTCTACAAAATACAGAGGGCCGGGTCCGTCTCCACTAACCATTCCCCAAATCATTACCTGGGGAGGGTGTTTTGCAGTTCGAAGAACCGTGGACTCTGTGAGGCGTTCACCAGGTCGTCTACGAACAAATTGTGCTCGCTGCAATAACACACAGAGCGAGCACTCGTCACTAAAGAAAACCTATTAAATAATGCAAACATTAATTCAGTAAAAATCATGTTGTTAAGTTATTCACCTTTTTCCAATTCTCGTCTATGAAATGTCGATACTCTCTTGTAAAGTTGAGACAAGCAGATTTCATTTTTTCGCGGATTAAACGCGGATTTTTTACAGGTCTTTGGCCCATTAGGCGATTTTCGTGCAATCGGCGCCTGACAGTTCTGCTCGAAATCTCTATTCCTCTCTCTTGTAAATGTTTTTGAATTATCTTAATTGTAGCAAATCTATTGCTCAAAGCCTGATGTACAATTTCACGGTCAGATCTCTTCGAAGTTTTTCTTTTCCGACCGCACTTTGCCCGTCTTTGTGTCGATGTGCTAGCTCCTTCGTTTAAATTTCTAGTTAAACGCGATACAGAAGAAGGAGATACCTTCTGTAATTTTGCAATTTCTCGTTGTGAATGTTTGTTTGATTGTAGAAGAGCTTGTATAGCGGCTTTCTGTTGACTTGTTAAATCTTTCCCGGGCATTTTCTACAAAAAAACCCAAATATTTCAATTTTTTTCAAATTTCAAATAATTAATTATTAAGAGAGAGATAGAATAACAATTTTACCTTTGCAATAACGATATATCAACACAAAACACTTAACGATACTCCACAACTTTGCTTTTATATTGGTATTTTTATTTATTGATACAATAATCGAGTCCCCCTATAAACGATCGCATTCAAAGCAAAAGAATATCACTATAATAGGATGGAAATTTCCAGGTAAAAGGGTTGATTTATGACATGTTTCAAGTAATATGGCCATGAACTGTACATTCAGAGTCTGTTACAGTTGTAACCCCTGTCTCTGTCTAAATTGTATATCCTCTCACCAAATAATTTAAATTTGTGTAGAACCTGTTGATGATTCTGTTGAAATTCATTTACATTGTGCTTGTTAAAGCTAGTGGATCCTGTGAGACTGGTATTATCTGGCTTCCTCAGCAAAAGCCTCGGGTGTCTTTTCATAAACAACTTCACCCATTGAAGCCCAGCGATTCCATTACTAATCCATTTTTCAGGACAACAGTCGACTTTCTTAGCATAATCATATGCCAATTGATGAATTTGATTCGTTCATCTTTGATCATTTAATTATGTATGTCTGTAACATCTCCTCCTGTTCAACCGTAAATACCTGATTAACTGTGTACTTGGAGGTGTAAAGTGTCTTGTGTGTTGGATTTTCTTTCTTGTTTACTCTGTAATAGAGAGTGTTAAAGCGAACCCCGAACATATCCGCTGCAGTTCTTAATGCCCCCCCCCCCTTCCCTGCACAGCTTCTACTACCTATGCCATAGACTCTTCATCTACAATGGCTTCTGGTTTTTTCTTCTTATAATTCCTTACCATCTAAAATATAAGTGGATGCTATTATTTATTAATACAACTGCCATTACATAGTATGGTAATCAGATTTATTACAAACGGCCCATATGTGGTTAAGATATTTAAAGGGCAATAGTAGTTTTGAACTTCTTCAAATCTGCCCCTTCCACACTGTTCAACCTATAGAAATATTTTATATTTGGAGGAATGATTTACTTACGTTTAAAATGCTAAAAAATTACGAAAATGCCTCAACAACTTTCTTGCTTGCTCTCAAACAAAGCAGTACGCAGAATGGTGGACTGCAAGTTGTCCAACACTGCACGTTAAGTTCCCAACGGCGGAGGCTGGCAAAGAAAAATTTATCACTTCAAACAAAAATGTATCAATATCTGTTCAAAATTGCCCTCAGTTCAAATGTGGCCCCTCCCCCTACAGTGCGGCACGTAAGATAAAAGTTGACGAACGGGCCGTGGAGTTCGTTAAAAAAATGTATTTGAGATTCGGACAGAATACAGAGTTACAGAATATATCGAAGTATAACTAGCGCAGATTCGTGGCTTAATTAATACTTAATCTAACATTGGAAAATATTACTTTATACAGCGTCAAAGTTGTTTACTTAGATTCTACTTATCTTTATGCAAGACGTTTCTATTGTTGCAAAATAAATGCAGGTCGTATATCAGCAATGCAAAATAAATGCAAGTCGTAAATAATGTGCATTAATTACTTATCAACGGATATAACTTAAACATCATGTACCTAATTTTAATATTCGGTGAATTTGGCAACAATTATTAGGAAATGGAACGTAATGAACACTGCCCTTTTACAGCCGGAAATATTTGAACTTTGCGCTAAATAAGGATAGATAGTATCAAATTTACAGAGCGAACTGCTTTAACAGAAGATAAGATGATTTAAATTATTATACAATTCGTTGCACAACCACGGCAAATAAGGTGATAATTGTTGCCAGATTTACATAATATTAAAATTGACCCGGCATTTTTGCACGGTTCGTGACGAAGCCATCATAAAAGTAACAACACAAAAAACCTAAAAAAACAGGCATATTGTCTATCAAAACCAAACACACTTAAACAAAACTTACCATAATTAATTAATTGCAACAAAGTTCGATAAAGTAAGGAAATAACAACAATTAACAAAACAAGTTAAAATGAAAGAAAACAATAACGAGAACAAAGAAGGAACGCATGACAAATGCAGGATATAATAACAATAAACAACAAGAATAATTTACGCTTTAGGAATTGAGATTTGACAGTTTGGCAATTGTTATGATTACTTTGCTTAGCAACGAGCTCTTTAGATTAGTCTGGCGTCACAAGAAACACGTTGGCCCTCTTTCCTAGCCAACAGAACAACAGAAATGGATTACCAAAACCTCTATTGCTGCATATCGTCACATTTCTTAAGTTAAAGTATAACATATGTGGTATCGTTGGATTCGCCTTTCCAAAAACGTAAAAATATACCCGAGGTTCTATTTAAAATAAGAAAGTTACTTCCGGTGACGCCGGAAATATAACTGAACTGCTGATAACGACAAAAGTTAGTTAAAAAAAAATAGAAATCGAAATTTTTCGCTAGCTTCTCTCGTTCAAAAGTTTACACGGGAAGGGGACGCTTTAGGACCTTATTGTAGACTAGCAAGTATACGTCATTTCTTTTGGTACTGTTTTTACTTTGATTTTCCAACTATTGGCAACACTGGTTATAGAATTCCTATTTTCTAATACCTATGGTTGAAAAACTGAAACCCTTAAGCCTCTTAAAAGAAGCACGCCACTGTTCTTTTCAAAATAATTTATCATCATTAGTAGAGTAACCTAAACTTGCGGACTCGCATAGGCGTCGGTATTACGGGTTAATATCAGAATACGAAAAATTCATAAATAAACTAAACCGGTAGAGAAGCAGGCATGTAGTGTCGACCTTGAATATAAATCATGTTAAATCGCGCTGAGAGAGATTTCGTTTTAGTACCGGTTGAGCTGTTGCAGAGATTAGTCGAACGGTCAAGGTTATGTACTTACGTGTCGCTTTTGAAAATATAGCTGGTGTTTTTTGTGTGTTGTAGTATTATACCAAGTACATAATTAGTGTATCGTTTCATATAGAACTAATATTTACATACCTAAGAAAACAATGCCTCGTAATAGATTTGCTACTAATGTACATAAGTATGTGTCACTTTTTCCCCATTTAAAATATGACGGTAGTGCAGTTTTTTGCTTAATATGCAATGTTCGTTTGGCTGCATTGGACAGAACTGATTGCCAGAGGCATGTCAATGGTATTAAGCATATGAGAAATGCAAGAACTGAAATACCTTATACACTATTCCTCATACATTTATTAATTATGTTTACCTCTTGTAATCTTCCGTTGTCGTTGGTGAGAAAAGCAGCTTTTAAAACGTTTTGGCGACAATACGTTCCAATGTACCCATTACCCTCACAAACACAATTACAGAATCATTTGCCGCGAATGAAAGAGATGCTAGAAAACGTGTGTAAACGTGATTTGTGTTCCAAAAAAATATGGATTACCGTGGATGAGACGACCGATATAAAGAAAAACAGTATTGTGAATGTAATAGCTCGCGTTTTATCTAGCGAGAACACAGCATCTCGATATTTGTTAGCTTGCAAACGTGTTCAACAATGTACCGCGGAAAATATTCAAAAAGTGATAATGAACGCTTTGAAAAAATTTAAAATTGCCCAAGATCAAGTTGTGATGATTGTGACAGATAGTGCAGCAACGATGTTAAGTGTTGGGCGATCCTTAAAACATATATTTCCTAACTTAATACATATAACCTGCGTACTGCATGCTTTGCATTTACTTGGTGAAGTTGTTCGACAACATTACGGAAACGTTGATCGGATGATTGGAAGTACTAAAGCAGTGTTTCGTAAATCTCCTAAATGTTTAAAAGAATTTCGTAAATTTTGTCCAGGTATTCCAGAACCTCCTGAACCAATTTTAACGCGATGGGGTACTTGGCTAACAGCAGCTTCTTACTATTTGATCCATTTTCAACAAATTCAATCAGTTATAATGCGATTTAATCGGAATGAATCCAAAGCAATTAGAGAAAGTCAAAGAGAATTCCAAATTCCTCAACTTTTAGAAGATTTAACAACAATATGTATCAATTATACAGTATTACTAGATGCCATCAGAAAACTACAATGTACTGAATTGTCATTGCAGGAATCATTAGACATAGTGGAGAGTGTAAAAAATAAATTACACACATTAAATGATACACCAGGATTATGCGCTAGTCAAAAGTTGGCAGATGTTTTAAGGAAAAATCCCGATTTTAATACTTTAGAGGCCGTTTATAATAAGTGTAAGAATAGTGAACTTTTAAGTGATTTTGAGAAACAGTTTCTACGTGCAAATGTAACTTCCTTAGATGTGGAGAGATCGTTTTCTATGTATAAGAATATTTTTTCTTGTCGACGCACAAGGTTTAAAGAAGTAACTATGGAAACATATGCAATGATGCAAGTTTACAGTAGTTCACATCCTGATGCCTCTAATTTGTTGAATAATTAGCAAGTAAGTTTATTTATGAATTTTTCGTATTCTTATATTAACCCGTAATACCGACGCCTATGCGAGTCCGCAAGTTTTGGTTACTCTAATCATCAGTAATTTTTTTTCTAGAACTACGCCTACGTCAAGCGGCTTTTGTTTTTTTTTTCCTATCGAACGTACAGAACTTATACATATGTTTAATCTTCATGTGGTCATCGTTTTTAACTTTAGCGATCGGTTTCTTTTGTAATATCCTTATCTGACCGGAAATTTTATTGTTTTCCTGATAATACCACGCGTAGAACATTTACTATAAAATATATGATGCATTGGCTGTTATATGTGAATAATGAATAATTGTGAGTGATACATGGCGGGCAGTTACTGGATTTGTTTGATTTTGGCTTATCAGATTCTCGTTTCCGATCTCAAATGTGCGGGAAAAGAAAAAAATACCGGCTCTGGGATTACTCATTCATTCATATCTACACATTGATTTGTGCGTATCTTACGTTTGCTAGTGGTTTTTAGAGAAAAAACAAAAATTACGCATCGATAGTAAAACTTGTTTCTTTGATTATTAATGAATGAATGGTTTGTGTTTATGTACCTTTCCCACAAAACCACCATATCTTACATATATTTATATAAACGTATATATATATACAGTGTGTCTCAGGGGACGTTGGATTGCATGGGTATCTTTGTTATTATTGGAGATAGAATTTTGTTTAAATTGACAAAGTAGTACATATTTATGTGCTGTTTAATAATGCATTCACAATACACACACCACATCTTAAAAAAACTGAAAAGTGCAATTTTTAAAATATGGTCGTAACTTCTTTCTTTTTGATCGTAATGAAAAACTGTTTTTACATTGTATAGGCACTTTTTCGTGTACAATCGATTGAGCTAAGTTAAATATTTTTTTTTGTCAATGGATTCATTGAAAATAAATTAAACTTAATTTTTTTCTTATGGCGGTTATATCCAAATTTTACATATTTGCAATTAGCACTGTTTTTCTGAATAATTTGATGTATAAAATGTTAATTTAAAGCAATCAGAAGTGTTAGAAAGACTTTTGGAACGAAATTTTGCAGTGCGAAGAAAATTATAGGGTGCTGTGGAATAGATTTGATTTTACGAAACAAGCGAGAATCTTGTTTTATGTCAAGTGAAATTAACTGTTAGTAACACCCACATTTATATTTTATTTTTATAAAATTTTATAAAATATGACATTTTCGTCACGTACATTCCTTGTAATAAAAATATTGCACGGGCTCAAAATGAATATCAGAACGACTTCCCCGAAAGACGGCAACCAAATTCAAAAACATTCAGAAGTCTTGATAAAAATTTAATGGATTATGGGACCTTTTCAAAGAAGAAAATTCGAAGTGAACAAAGACAGCGAAGGAATAGTGTTGATGAAGAAATGGTTCTTGCGTGCGTTGAAAGGCACGGTGAGATTTCGACAAGAGAAGTTGAAATTGAAACTGGTATTTCCAGATCTACAGTTTCACGTATTTTAAAGAAGAATAAGTAAGGGTAATTCTTTTCGGCCTTGTTCAGTGATCTTGAGGCATAGCAGATTGGTCTTTCACCATCCTCTCCTATCTGGGATAATACTGCCACTACCCCATAAGATGATGAATCACAATTCAATATTAAAGGTTTCGTTGGATCGTAAAATGTCAGTACATCACACTCTGTTAACATTGTTTTGCATGCTCGAAAACTCACATCACAGTCTTTTGACCACTTAAATGTCCTTCCCTTTTCCAATAGTTCATACAATGGTCTTAGAATACTGGACAGATTATTCATAAACTTACTAAGGAAAAAGCAGAATTGCTTGGTTCTAAGCTGAAAGGAAAACATTTATTGGCATCTGAAATATCTATTTACCAATATAGAACAAGAGATCAACAGTTTGCTCAGTTTTTCAAGCAGGAAGAGGATTTACTGCCATGATATTGGTAGTCTAATGAACGAATTTGGCATTGAGTACAAGAAGGCAGACTGGAGGTTTTTCGTAGACTCTAGTTTAAGAGTTGTTCTTTTACACAAAGGAGATACTTATACTTCACTGCCTATTGTTCACTCAATCCATATGATGGAAGCTTACGAAAAATCTTGACATGATTTTACAAAAAATTAACTATCCGGCTCACGATTGGATGCTATGTGGGGATTTGAAAGTTGTTTGCACGATCCTTGCTCAACAAAAAGGATTTACAAAGTTTCCATGTTTTATATGTGAGTGGGATAGCAGAGCAAGGGATCAACATTGGTCCACAAAACAATGGCCCCTAAGAAAAACTTTAACACCTGGCGAGAAGAACATATTGCATAAACCTTTAGTAGATCGAAAGAAGATTCTTCTACCACCCCTACACGTAAAATTAGGCAATTTGTAAAAGCCTTGCCTAAACACGTTTTAAATATTTGTGCGAAAGATTTCCACGTATATCAGAAGTCAAACTGAAGGAAGGTGTTTTCGTTGGGCCTGATATTCGTTAAATGATGTTCGATTCCAACTTTGAAGCAAGGATAACTACAAAGGAAGAGGAGGCTTGGATATCATTTAAGCAATGTGAAGCAATGAGCCTTAAAGTCCACTTCATGCACAACCATCTTGACTTTTTTCCTGAAAATTTGAGCGATGTGAGTGAAGAACAGGGGGAATGGTTCCATCAGGACGTAAAGGTGATGGAGAAATGGTACCAGGGACGATGGAATATCAACATGATCGGTCATTACTGCTGGTCACTTCATTGAGAACAACAAAATGCATCGCATCGTAGAAAAAGCTATATAAGAAGCTTTATAGAGAAAAGGGAAAGGAAATACAAAAAAATAACCACCTAAAATATTTTTATTGAAGTGATATATGTTGTGATAGATAGAAATTGTAGCCTAATTAGATAGAAGTAGGGTTTACATTAAATGTTTTTATTTTTTATATATCCAATTTTCCCCATGTTAAAATATAATCGATGTCATATTGTGAGAGAACTGTGGGTGATACAAAAAAACTGATACCAGATACGGTTTCAGCACCCAAAAATACATAAGATTTGGATGTATTCGTTTAAAAAGGTTTTACAAAGATTTTTTTGTTGGACTGTGTAACTACAAAACGCCCCTGATAAAAAAAGAGGGAGCTAAAATATATAAATGTCCATATGCATTCATCATATTGATTTACCGATGCTGAATTTCCTTTACGTTAGTTTTTCGCGGAACTAGGCGAAAAACTTCTGTAGATATTTGTCATCGGAATAACAATACGTTGCCTTTGTGAAAAGTAACATTTATTTAACTTCGCGTGCTCGTTAATATTAAAGAAAATATCGTGCTTCCAAACGGAGGACCTTCCATGAAATCGTTGGCGATCTATACGAATAATTTCTAATACGCAGAATGTTAAATGGAAACGTATTGAAACGGCAGACGACGGAAAATACCATGTTGTTGTTTTTCTCAAAAATAAATAATGGGTTTGATTTGGATTAAACGCAATTCTATCGATCAGAGCAGAATTTAAATAAGACTCAGCATTCTTTATTCGTGATAGGTGTTTATTACAAAAGAAACGGCGTACCGCTATGCAAAAATTTCTGAATCCAACCTAGAATACATCCATAGCATTATTCATTGATTATTATTACATTATTACTGTCTTCTGTAATTATTAAAGGGCATTAATTTGTAGCTAGTTCACGAAGAAAGGGATCGGGATTATGCTGCTTGGCTATAATTGTCATTCGTGTTATATAATAAATTAGAAAAGAAAGATAATTCTTATTGACATGATTAAATGATTAATAAATTGACAGACGAAGTTTAAATCTCCAGAATACAGAACATGCAGAATTAATTTGTTCATCGATAAGGTTACTGGTCAAGAAGCAAATGGAGCTTAACTTGAACATTGCTCCAGTTATTGTCATACATAAGTCCCTCATTTGTAATTTCATTACAGCATTACTTTTGAATAAAGAAAAAATCTTTCTCTTTAGATGTTAATCCTTATCCTGCTCTTAAAGTAAAACGTTTGCTAGTAAAAGCCACTAAATCATCTCTAAATGATAAGCAACAGACGGGATATTAGCACACAAACAAAATGATCTCTCTGTAGGATTTTGACAAAAAATGGGGGTACCCAAAAATTCCCGAAATGACGATGAACGTTCCGGATGACCTTCAACCGGTATCACACCAGAACATATCGTTGCTGTTTGGAATGCAGTTGTGAATGATCGTATATACAAAGAATCCAAGACATTTGTAACATTGTGGGATTATTTTATGGCACATGTCAGCGGATTTTGTCAGAAGAATTAAACATGAGAAGGATAGCAACAAAATTCAAGCAAATTGAAAGAATAGCTTCGAACTGGACCAGATTTCCTTTGTAAGGTCGTTATAGGTGATCCTTTACCACTAATCCGCAGAGAAAAAAAGTTCTTGAGTCAAACAAATATGCATTCAGTCAACCAAATCGTAATTGTAAATAGCGGCAAAGATATATTTCTTTAATTTAAAGAAATAATTTTTTTGACATCGTTATTTGATTCAAACATTTAAACAGTCTTGAAACAAATAACTTCAAGTTTGATTTGAAAATATATCTGTTTGATTTAATATACGTGATATGTTTGATTCAACAATGCAGTTCTTTCTTTTAAAGAACTTCGACGCTTTGAAACCAATATATTCAGTGGCGGATTAAGAGCCTTCGGGGCCCCTAGGCACAAGTAATAACAGGCCCCCCCTCCATCTTTTATTGTAAACTGTAAAATAAGCAATTTCAAAAATGTGTAAACAAGTAGGTAAAATGAAAATTTTAATTTCTTATAAAAACATATATTTGCAAATAATGTTTAATAATATAACAATAAACAAAAAAATTGTAAATAAATTTATTTTCAATAAAAATATGTAAACATAATTTTACATTCCTAATAAAAACATTGTTTTATAAATATGTAATACCTGTAAAACCTAGTAAAAATTAAAATAAAGTCTACACATTAGGGCTCTATAGCAGATTAACTTTGCGGACTTTAGAAGCAGCAAATTTTTGCACAATTTCTTTAAAATTTATTTTTTTTTTACGAATTCATGCTCTATGCATAACAAGCTTAAAGCATTTAGTCGATTTTGGTTCATGACGCTTCTTTTTTGGTTTTTTATTACCGCCAGTTTTGAGAATATTCTTTCTCCTTCACAAACTCCGCAAGCTAAAGTTAAATATGTATATTCTAAATACTATAATTACATTAGGATAGAGATTTAACTTTAACACTTCTTTAACACTGTTTAATGTTTCTTGGATGTTGCCATTTTTTAAGTTCTGTTAATTTATTGTCAGATGTTCATGAAAATGTATTACTTCGTTTTCTAATTCACTTTCCAAATCTAACGGATATTTTTTTAAGTAGCCGTTGAGCTGCAGATCGTTTGTCATTCAAATTTGTCTTTTCATAATCGAAAATAAACGAAACATATACTTGTAATTACGTTATTCCTAAAGATCTACGTGGTCGTAAACAAAAACGGTAAACCTTAAGTCTTATGTACAAGTTTCTTCGAGATTACTTCGAGAATCTGGTTAGGTTACGTTAGATCTCGATGCCGAATTTATAACCTGATTTGTACAATATTAATAACTTGAAAACAAATGAAAATCGGATATATGAGTTTTTTTTTACATTATTTTCACGAATACAATACATTCCTGGTTCCTGGAGTTTAGTCCGTTCTTCCCGACTCACTCTGTATATCTTATACGACATAAAATTTTTCTTTCGATCTCTCAGCATGAAAATATGCCTCGCAGATCAACTACTACCAATCTGGCAATAATTTCACAAGAAATAGTTGAACAATCTGATGGTGATACATCATGAAATATTACTACAAAAATTAAGTCGTTTTGGATGTAGCACAAACCTACTTACTCTTGTGAAGTTTTACCTTTGCAATAGAACAAACTACATTTACTACAACGGTTACAGGTCAAACACATTTATTTCGACATCTGGTGTTCCGCAACGATCCAACTTGGGGCCACTCCTTTTCAACTTAATTGATTACGTCACTGAATTGTCATGTTTTGGCGGTAATGAACATTTATACTTATATAGACTTCCAGAATCCATTCCTTTCGTGGTAGAGACGCTGGGATCTCGCACTTCCATATTTTGTTTATATAGTCATATTGTTAAAATGGTTAGTTCGTTCTTTCCTTTGATATCCTTCAATCTAATACAACTTATATTATTTAGTAATTTCTAATAATAAAATCATAATTTTTTGAAATTTTGGTACAGGTAGTTCAAGATCTAGATGCTAGAATTACTGAAGGACGTGTTCATATAATTCTAAAACTTTTTTTAATAACATGTAAAGGTGTCTCCCACTTTATAGTTCTCCGTTGATTCGATTTCAATCTATATATACATTGATCATGTTTTAAATCGTCTAAAATTCATTGAATCATACAGGTTAATTGCATATGTAGTCCTCTGACTAAAATCCTAAAAGATTACTACAATTATATACATGATTCAAGGTCAAAATATTTTGGTATAATTCAAGAGATTACTCCCAAATAGTTTAACGCATATGATTATTTGTCATGAACTACTGAATATTATTCATACTCACAAAGGTCATGAGACTACTCACCATCTTGCGGTTTGATTTCTATAGATTTAAGCGTATTCGATCTTGCATGACTAATATAATAGAAACATTTTACATCCATACATATTATCAGCCATGAGATGCGTGTTTGATGCCTCCCACAAAACTTAAACACACTTTTTATCGCTTATTATCCTCAAGATTAAAAATAAAAATATACCAATTAGGATGTAGAACTTTTGCGTAATGAAAAAAGGGGACTCCTTAGATGTAACAGGAAGCAACAAGTAAATAAATATATTTTACGCCTTCCTCTTGGTTTGCAAAACGTAAATATTTGAACAAAACGAAGATAAAAGAATGTGATCAAAAAACAATGCTGCATAAGGGAATGCATCGAGTTTTAAATGAATGCAATCATATACAGAATGGTCCATAGAAGATAGGAAAAAATGTTTCAAATGAAAGTTTCTATATTTGCACTTGTGCATATTTCTAAAATAGTACAAAATATACAGGGTGTTCAATTAATGCATGGCGCCGGGAAATATATCAGTGCTATTTTTGAAGGTTAGTGGCATAAATTGAGAGAGAAACAACAATGTGGACAGGAGCAAAAAGCGGTAGTGCTTTTCTCTTCCCACACTGATTTTACCGGGTGTGATTCCATCAATACCATGCTTCTATTTATATTAACATAACCTTGGTTATTGTTTCTAAGCAATTTTTTAATGTCTACTTCTACATTTGAATTTACTTTTGTTTGAACAATATTCTGTAGATAACCTCTAAGTTGGCGCTGACACTACAAAATTTATAGATCGATTTCAACTTTTAGGCGGTGCTCATACTCTTCCTTTTCGAAATTTCAAAGCTATTTTGACCATGTTCCTGAGGGCTCATCGCAACCAAAATGGTATATTTCTTCTCAGTTCTCGCTGCTTTATTCAAATATGAAGTTTCATCCAAATCAAAGCAACTTTTTCCCTACACACACTCACATTTAGATTTCATAGATTCCATTTCTGAAATGTCGTTGAAAATAGTTTTTCAAAAACAAAAACCACATAATCCCTAAAATCGACAGTTTCTGAGAAAATTGCAATTTTATTGTATATCGTAATTTTGACAAGTGAGCTACAGCCCCTGGCCAAATTACTTGAAACACTCAATATTTTGTCGTTTCTTCATAATAAAATATAAACTATACATGTATTATATTTTTTATTTATAAAATATATTGTAAAAATATGTAACATATGTAAATATTAAATAAGTAACTAATATTTAGTCCATAACCCATGATTTTTTATAACACCCTTAATTCTTCGGGGCATACTTTCAATACAAGATATGATTGTCTCTTTTATATCTTCATCGTTCTCCCATACATCCTTTATATTCTTCATTAATATTTCCTTTGTAGAGTTTTCTCTTTCATAAACCTTAATTTTTAGTCGATTCCATACGTTCTCGTTAGGATTGAGGTCCGGTGAATTTCCGGGCCAACATAAAAGAGGTATGTGATTGTCTTCAAAGAATTTCTTAACCTTTTTTGCCACATGGCAAGGAGCATTATCTTGCATAAATATACGCCCTGTCGGTATGCGACCTCCTGACTTAACATACGGTAATAACGTATTTTTTAACACATTTATGTACTGCTCTTGACGCATTGTACCTTCTACAAAATACAAAGGGCCGGGTCCGTCTCCACTAATCACTCCCCAAATCATTACCTGCGGAGGGTGTTTTACAGTTCGAAGAACGGTGGACTCTGTGAGACGTTCGCCAGGTCGTCTACGAACAAATTGTGCTCGCTGCACTAACACACAGAGCGAGCACTCGTCACTAAAGAAAACCTATTAAATAATGCAAACATTAATTCAGTAAAAATCATGTTGTTAAGTTATTCACCTTTTTCTAATTCTCGTCTGTGAAATGTCGATATTCTCTTCCAAAGTTGAGACGAGCAGATTTAATTTTTTCTGTTAAACGCGGCTTTTTTACAGGTCTTCGGCCCATTAGGCGATTTTCGCACAATCGGCGCCTGACAGTTCTGCTCGAAATCTCGTTTCCTCTCTCTTGTAAATTTTTTTGAATCATTTTAGTTGTAGCAAATCTATTGCTCAAAGCCCGATGAACAATTTCACGGTCAGATCTCTTCGAAGTTTTTCTTTTCCGACCGCACTTTGCCCATCTTTGTGTCGATGTGCTAGCTCCTTCGTTTCTAGCTAAACGCGATTCAGAAGAAGGAAATACTTTCTGTAATTTTGCAATTTCTCGTTGTGAATATTTGTTTGATTGTAGAAGAGCTTGTATAGCGGCTTTTTGTTCACTTGTTAAATCTTTCCCGGGCATTTTCTACAAAAAACCCCAAATATTTTAATTTTTTCAAAATTCCAAATAATTAATTATTAAGAGAAAGATAGAATAACAATTTTACCTTTGCAATAACGATGTATCAACACAAAACACTTGTCGATACTCCACAACTTAGCTCCTACACGGTTATGACGAAATATTTTAAAAAATATCGATGCATTCTCTAAACTGTGAACTCGCTAAATGTAAGTTAATAACTGAAATATTTATATATACGTACTTTACTCTTCTAAATATCATTTCTCTTGTATTTTTATTTATTGATACAATAATCTAGTCCCCCTATAAACGATCGTATTCAAAGCAAAAGAATATCACTATAATAGGATGGGAATTTCCGGGTAAAAGGGTTGATTTACGACATGTTTCAAGTAATATGGCCAGGGACTGTATTTCGAATGCATTGACTATGGAAGGGAATACTTTAAAAAATTATAAATAAATGTGTTGTGACAATAAATTGTGTGTTAATTTACTAGACTCAGCGGAAAGAGAACAGCGGTCGTATTCCAAAATCACCCGCAGCTACGTAATTTTACGTAGAGTCGTTCAAAGAACAACTCAGAACATTTTTAGGAAGCTAACCGTACCAGCTATCAAAATTGACAAATGCCTTATTTAAATTAAACTGATATTTAGCATATCTCTATCTACATCTAAACAAGCTCTGGGTCTCGTTTAGAATTTAAATTGCAATAAAATTCCTTAGTTACAAGAACGAAGTTTTATCTTTAATGTAATCATGAAAGTATAGACAGGAACATCTGCAACTATTCAATACTTAGAAGTATTAGCATACAATAAAATGGTTTACGCTGAATAGCGTTACTTTTTTACTCTAATATAGAATTAGCTTGCTTGTTATTCCAATCGTTCCTCAAAAATCCCAACTTTAATATCATCAATTGTAAATATTTGTTCAATAATTGAGGAAATCCAGTTTATACCCCATTTTAAAACATACATAAAATGGGAAACTTGTTCAAGTTTCATGACCACCAAAACGGAAAACAAACGTAATTACAAAATCCGGTAATATTTTCATAAATCCGTAGCAAAGTCATTAGTTTATTTTAGAGTTATCCGAGGTAGGTATAGCATGACGAAAATACAAAATATAAATAAGGATTTCTCAATACCCGTACTTTTTTGCCAGATATTACTAACTGATTTCCAATGAATTGGAAATGATGCACCTATTGTTGCAAGCAACTACATTTATATTTAAATATTTTATTTGGAATTATCGCAATTTTCTTGTAAAATGTAACTAGTCATACCTTTACTTCTGACATCTTGGCTATACTTCTAACGATTAATCAGGTATGAGTATTTCCCTGGCGATTCAAAGTTGTTATATCATTCATATGTAATTTTTAACAAGCCATAAATTAATTACAAAATTATTTAGGTAACCAACGTAATCTTAAATTAATTTATTATAAATAAATTTAAAGAATATGTTAAATAGACTATGAAATTATTCTATTTTTGAAAATAGTTTCCACTGTTCCATTTTTATTTAACAAGAGGTTCCGGTTGAAGCAGATTCACAAAAACTAATGATAAATCTTTGTTGTTCACTTTGTTGTAAAAGGTAAGACATGAAAGAAAATTATACATATATATTGTAGTGGGATGCTCCAACGTGAACAGCATATGTTAAATTCATTCTAATTAATATTATATCAAAATTCGATTAGATTTTAATAGGAACTTGAATTATTTTCGATTAATATTCGAGTTCCGACATTTTGATTATTTATATTATCAATCTTTTCCTTCAAAAAAAAAAAAAGACTCAGTTAATGATATGTTATAGGGGAGAATCAAAATCTCAACTTATTTTAAGTTATTTATATATTAAAAACATCATTTGTAAAAATGACACATACACACAAAAAACACACTGCACTTGGAAATAACCGTCAAAATCCCTTACGTCACCTGCGACACCGAGTTGGAACTTCAAAACATCAAAATTTAAATATCAATTCGTTAGATTGGCAATGCTAGGGGCGACGAGAAAAAACAGAAGTCAGCAACGAAAATAATTCTGACAGATAACAAACGTCCTTTCGATTGAATTTTAGGAAATTGCAACATAAAAGTTAAAATATCGTGAAAGCTATCAGTGCAAATATATAAAAACCATTTCAAGTGAACTATAAATCATCACCAACGATTGTTAAGAATATTAAATCAGTTGGAGAATTTTAAGAAGTAATTTGAAGAAATTTAATTGGAGAAAACCATCAAAGGGCTTCAAAATAAAGAGGATTTTACCAAGAAGAGGGAAGAAGGAACCAAAAATAAGAGGATTTTATCAAGAAGAGGGAAGAAGAAACTAGTAAGACTTTACACACACACACACACACACGTATAAAAAACACGCCACAACATAACTGTAAGTAATTTTAATTGGATTAAACTCATTTTCTTTTTATAAGTAAAAATTGGGTGGATTATTTCCTATGGGGCCATCTAAAGTCATTAGTTTATTCTACTCCAGTGGAAAATGTGGAAGATTTAAGAAATCGGATAATTGCTGGGTGTAACTCAATAAGAAACGACCCTGCTGTTTTTGAATGAGTTCGGCAGTCAATGAGGGGAAGATTGGATTCTTGCAACCTAGCTGGAGGTAGTCATTTTCAACAGTTCGTGTAGATTAAGAAACTTTAAATATAATTTTTGGTAATATAATGTTGGTTTTGTCGAAAATTTTTCTCGCCCTGTATCTTCGAAACAAAGGGGCTGTTCAAAAATAATCAAAGGACAAAATATTCTTAGAATAGTTCATGGAATAACCCCTTGAATTTTTACCGTATGTTTAATAAACACCCTGTATAGAAACGATTTACTTTTGATAAAATATCTATTCTTTGGACGTTTATAAGAACTCCACACCCGATGTATTATATAATCGTCTAAGAGCTTTCAGAAATATAATAGGCAATATTTTAATTATTTTTCTCTATGTAATATGTATTTTGACAATAGACTGTGTGTTTATTAATGCTTTTAATTTTGTAAGATTCCATAAAGTACCTAATTGTTTTCAAACAAGAAATTCCACAAACACCTTCCTTAATGCAATAATATATTTATATAACCATCAATCATGCAATCCTACACCATTTTGGTGAAAATTACATGGGGAAATTTCCACACTCACCAAATCATCAATACCTGATAAAACCGTACGCTTTCCTCAGAAATTATGCCTCATTTAGTTTATATTTTATTCATACTACGTCTTCGATATACATAATTATATCAATCAATCATTCATCAATGCAAACACACAATTACCCACAAATGATTTGTAATCAGAATCAGTTTACTTTCGAAAATCAACGACGATGATCAAAGTGCACCTACTGGTTTAATCCAAATGAATTTGCATACAGCGGACCAGGCTTTGTTGTTCGTTATCACGTATAACAATAGTAAACCGCTCTCTTCGTATGGAAGAAAGAAGCTTCTAGGAAAAGCAGACGCGCGCCCAAAAAAAAAGCTTACCGCAATGACTAGGCAACGATATTCACTTGAAAAACGGTCCGTGAAGACCATCCTCAACGTGAAAAATGTTATTGTGTAAGGAGGTATCGAGAAAACCGATCGAAAAGTTTAATAAGGGTTGCGGTAGGGACAAATGCCGAAAAGAACAATTGGTAAATAGTGAATGAATGAGTCATTTTATGATTACACAAGCGATTTTGCTTATCATTGAATCACAAAAAGCTGTTCACGCGGTGTTCTTTTAAGGATGGAAAATTCGGGAAACATTCGATCAAAGACCCGTTGCTGACGAATCAAGATTGCCAGGTGATAATCGTAAATTCGATCAGTGTCCTGCTGTATTTGTTGATCGTGATTAAAACATTTTAATGTGTAGAGGTCGTTGTATTTATATAAAGGTTGGTTCAACTTATAACAAATGAAGGGTTAATATTTTGTGTGGTGAGGAGTGTGCCGATACTTCGTATTGTTTGCCAAATGAAGGGTTATTTGCATATACATACTGTAATGTTTTAAACGAGAAAAAATTAATTGTACGGTCTGTAGGTCCGGGAATGTCCCTAGAGACTCTTTCGACAATTAAACAAAATTAAACTAGAAATCAATGAATGAAATTTTACGAGTATTAAAACTTGAAAAGAGAAAACTGGCATGGAATTGTGACGTACCAACATAAACTCTTTGTTTATATGTTACGTGCTACCCTGTGTATTCTTAAGCCACCAATCTTGACTTTTACTTCGTATTTATGGTAGAATTTAACCGTTGAACACTTAGCAAATGGAAACACAGCCAAATACGTGTTGCGTGGATGAATATTTTGACTAAAAGTGGGAAATTGATAAGCGTCCCTTCACTGCTTTATTTTAATCGCGATAGCCATTGTTTAATCACGGCAAATTTAGATAACTATACTTTTCGAAATATAATTTCATAATAAATTTCAATCGAATATTCTTCTTTTTTTAAATGGAATAATGCATGCCATACAGGAACGCAACTGGAAGACTGAATCAATGGTACTCTATGACGTTTAACACTACCAACAACTGTAAAATATTAAAATTTATTAACAAACAAGAGGATTACTACCACGATATGATAGAAATGTTTTGCTAAGTTCAGAACTGCTATTAATGATATTTGTGTCCAAATTGGGAACATCGTCGCTCATTTGGTTGGTAATATATAGCTCGGAATTTTCTGGTTCTTCTTCGTTAACAAATTTTCCTATAAATCTCTGGTTTCTAGTTATTTCATTATTACTGCCATCAATTTTAACTGTATAGGATTGTCTGTCTTTAGCTGTCTGTATCATTCTCTCCTGGTTTCCATATCATACTCTAAACTCTAAAATATCGGCTTCCTTCTTTCAGAAATTTTAGGCCTCTTAGGTTCAAGTTTTATTCAACGTCTTCGCGTGCAAATAAAACATGCTTACCTGCCGTTTTCGTAGTTGGTAACTTCAACTTGTGCTTGTACTTATACCAAAAGTTCTGAAACGGTTCTTTTTCAAGCAAGCGAAGTGATAAATTACAGGTTACAATCCGCTTTATCCAAGCACATGTTTCTCGCACACTTTACAAACTATTTTAGCACCGGCGTAGAACAAATCCGGAAAGTCACAGATTAACTTATTTACTGCACTAGCAAAGTGTCATTTTTTAGCCTTGTTCGCACTACACATTTTAAATTAATAATTATATATTTATAACGAATAACACGTAACACAAAACACAACGTACGCTATCGTTTCCTAAACTGAACGAAAAATAAACAAGCGGAGGCTGACAATGAGAGAATTGATTTTTGCACACAGCCCGCTACTCCGGTGAAAGGCCTATGTATCGCAGAGACGATTACCTCAATCTAGTTGTTAATAACAAGTGTTCAATCATTATTTATTGTATTTCCTATTTCGATACAATTCCTATAAATAGAGCGTGGTTTATTTAAAAGTGGAAGAGAACTAGACAACAAGAATTTATTTCATTATTAAAATATTCATTTTTGTATACCTCCAATATGAATATCTAAAAAAAAATTGAGTACGTTATCTTTAATAAAAGAGCTTTCAAATGATATGCTACTGGTTCCATAATCTCATTTTATTTTTTTTTTAATGAAAGTTACAGAAGAGAGAAGGATGAAATGTCAAATGTCAATTTTATGCCAAAAATCTAAAGATTTTTAGTGCAATTAAGACTCATTATTAAATCTATAAACGTCTTTATTATTAATCGCTTATAACAATACATTTTCTCTATAATAATAAAGATAATATAATTTTCAACATGGCACAAATAAAGTGGCTTGATATGTATGGAAATATATTGCAACCTCTTAAGAAATTATTCGATAAATCAGATTTAGTTTTAAATTACCTAAGAATGTAAAAGTACATCTTGTTATTTTTTGAAAGGTGGATCACGAGATTAATGTATAAACAATAAACACTGAACCATAAACCCATGTTTATGATTATAGTAAGACGTGAATCCAATTAGAATTTCTAAAGAATATAACAACTTATTTCTTCGTGCTGCTATTAAATAACAAAATTCAATTTCATTGAACAAAATACCTAATCGTACAAATTACAATAAGTTAATAAGTATAAAGTGACCAACCAAAAATTTTATAGGCAGGTTTTGGTTACTTAACGTAATAATGTAGGTGTATAGGTTGACATCACCGGGAGTTAAAACTTAAGGATTTTCATGGGAGAAGGTTATGAGAGATGAGAGACACGTAAGAATGGAGAAAACACGAAATGTAATGAACATTACCGGCCATCCTACAATAATGAGTTATATCCTTGGCAAATTGAAATGTTTGAACTAGTCCTTTATCATTTCTGAATTCCAGAATATTTGAAAAGAAATCTAATGATCAAGAAAAACTACTGTATCATTACAATTGATACTACTATTGATATTTTCGGTAAAGATAACAGTGGAATTTCCTATAAAACTTTAGGTTGACCATCCTAAGATTCTATGATCATGGTACAAAAACCATAAAATCTCGTAGTTTGCTTCACTCATACCAGTTATCAACAAAATAATCTCAACCATATGGCCCATACTAAAATTACCTGGAATTGTAAAATTGGTATGACTAACAATAAGTATAAGAAATAATCAATGGCAATTTGTGCTAGGATGAGGGGTAAGAGGTAACCCCATTGGTGAACCAAACATTTGAGCAGAAAATTTATTATCAAATGACAAGTAAATATTACCAAAAATTAACTTAAGTGATTTGATAAATTAATCTTTCGTAACATCACAGTGCTGAATTATTATGGGCCAATTCTCATCAATACTAACAAGATCCATCAAAGCCATCATCTAAGTAGCTTAAGTAATGAGTAGAGTAACCAAAACTTGCGGACTCGCATAGGCGTCGGTATTACGGGTTAATATAAGAATACGAAAAATTCATAAATAAACTTACTTGCTAATTATTCAACAAATTAGAGGCATCAGGATGTGAACTACTGTAAACTTGCATCATTGCATATGTTTCCACGGTTACTTCTTTAAACCTTGTGCGTCGACAAGAAAAAATATTCTTATACATAGAAAACGATCTCTCCACATCTAAGGAAGTTACATTTGCATGTAGAAACTGTTTTTCAAAATCATTTAAAAGTTCACTATTCTTACACTTATTATAAACGGCCTCTAAAGTATTAAAATCGGGATTTTTCCTTAAAACATCTGCCAACTTTTGACTAGCGCATAATCCTGGCGTATCATTTAATGTGTGTAATTTATTTTTTACACTCTCCACTATGTCTAATGATTCCTGCAATGACAATTCAGTACATTGTAGTTTTCTGATGGCATCTAGTAATACTGTATAATTGGTACATATTGTTGTTAAATCTTCTAAAAGTTGAGGAATTTGAAATTCTCTTTGACTTTCTCTAATTGCTTTGGATTCATTCCAATTAGATCGCATTATAACTGATTGAATTTGTTGAAAATGGATCAAATAGTAAGAAGCTGGTGTTAGCCAAGTACCCCACCGCGTTAAAATTGGTTCAGGAGGTTCTGGAATACCTGGACAAAATTTACGAAATTCTTTTAAACGTTTAGGAGATTTACGAAACACTGCTTTAGTACTTCCAATCATCCGATCAACGTTTCCGTAATGTTGTCGAACAACTTCACCAACTAAATGCAAAGCATGCAGCACGCAGGTTATATGTATTAAGTTAGGAAATATATGTTTTAAGGATCGCCCAACACTTAACATCGTTGCTGCACTATCTGTCACAATCATCACAACTTGATCTTGGGCAACTTTAAATTTTTTCAAAGCGTTCATTATCACTTTTTGAATATTTTCCGCGGTACATTGTTGAATACGTTTGCAAACTAACAAATATCGAGATGCTGTGTTCTCGCTAGATAAAACGCGAGCTATTACATTCACAATACTGTTTTTCTTTATATCGGTCGTCTCATCCACGGTAATCCATATTTTTTTGGAACACAAATCACGTTTACACACGTTTTCTAGTATCTCTTTCATTCGCGGCAAATGATTCTGTAATTGTGTTTGTGAGGGTAATGGGTACATTGGAACGTATTGTCGCCAAAACGTTTTAAAAGCTGCTTTTCTCACCAACGACAACGGAAGATTACAAGAGGTAAACATAATTAATAAATGTATGAGGAATAGTGTATAAGGTATTTCAGTTCTTGCATTTCTCATATGCTTAATACCATTGACATGCCTCTGGCAATCAGTTCTGTCCAATGCAGCCAAATGAACATTGCATATTAAGCAAAAAACTGCACTACCGTTATATTTTAAATGGGGAAAAAGTGACACATACTTATGTACATTAGTAGCAAATCTATTACGAGGCATTGTTTTCTTAGGTATGTAAATATTAGTTCTATATGAAACGATACACTAATTATGTACTTGGTATAATACTACAACACACAAAAAACACCAGCTATATTTTCAAAAGCGACACGTAAGTACATAACCTTGACCGTTCGACTAATCTCTGCAACAGCTCAACCGGTACTAAAACGAAATCTCTCTCAGCGCGATTTAACATGATTTACATTCAAGGTCGACACTACATGCCTGCTTCTCTACCGGTTTAGTTTATTTATGAATTTTTCGTATTCTGATATTAACCCGTAATACCGACGCCTATGCGAGTCCGCAAGTTTAGGTTACTCTAGTAATGAGTGAAAATGTAATAGTATAGAATGCATAAAATTCTTCCTTTTAACATCTAATCATAAGTATTATTTAGTGGCATCAAATATTTGAAATATCAATCTAATAATTTCGATTTGAATTAAGTACACAGTCAGTGTTAACATTGCAATTTACTAAAACCTAATACTCGTACGAAACCTGTTTGAAAAACATCACTGTCACTAGCTACATTTACATAGTAAGTTAAAAGTTTCTCAGCTGAAAGAGGATGCCAAACACCGAATGTACAAGAAGCATTATCTTCTGGTTCGTAGTAGTGGCATTTTTTCGTTATTCTCACTGAAGGAACGTATTCGAAAAAATCAACAAAATCGCAATGTGATAGCAGTAAAACAAGACCTGAAAAAAATGAAGGAAATTTTTGTTAAAATTATTTAAATTCTTTTACTTTGATTAATATTATTAAATTACAGAAAATTAATAAATACATAAAAAGAAAAAAAAAGATTTCCGATACCGGGAATCGAACCCGAGCCTCCTGGGTGAAAGCCAGGTATCCTAGCCACTAGACCATATCGGATCGTATGTGTTGGACTACTTTGAACTGTCAACGTCATTGAATACTGAAATTGTGTTCGTTTTTAAGGAGTTTATTATGTTTATAATAGAACAAATCCCACGCTTCCGTTAAAAAAGTTTAATATTTACATTAACATTTAATGTAAATATTGAATAGAAATGTTTAGATTTCGCCGACAATTTAAGTTGGCAGTTCGGGCAATAAAGATCATATTCGCATGTAATACGCCAAGAAATTAAGGAATATGTTCTTTGTTATCGGAACTATTAACTTAAATTGTTACCGAAATTTAAACATTTTTTTACTCACGAAAAAATATTTGCAAGTGCTATTTTTAATTAATAACAATTACAGAGAAAAAAACAAGTAAATACTCTAAAACACAAACAATGCGATAATACGCACTGGGATATCTCTTTTATTCAATTTTAGGATTAAAAATGAATGCCATGAAATGATGAAACAAAATATGCTTAAAAATAGTTTAATTAATTTGTTTTCAATAAAAAAATAATCATTTTGGAATGTAAAAATCTCTTATTTTGATACTAAATATAAATGTTTATATTCGAAAATACATCTTATTGTTGAAACGTTAAAAATATTAAAGATATGTAGATGTAAGAATAACCGTAAAGTCTATTAATAAAACGAATCTATTTACAAGGTAATTACGTAAAAAAATCTGAGGTTTTACTACATAATATTTAAATTTAGAGGAACAAAATTTTAAATTGTAATGTTACCTTGACCAAAAATTCTTCAAGGTAAATACCTTCTTTACATTTTGATATCCTACTTTGGACAATTACATTTAAGTATTTAATATAATTATGACACCATACGAAACAAAAAAAAAATGAGTAATTTCTTTTTAATTTGGTACCGCGATATATTTTAGAACTTGATCGAAAAATTTGGGAAACATTTCACTCGTATAACCGCTTAATATGCATATAATAGATGCATTTATCAAAACCGCTTCTTTTATTTGCATAATTTTATAAAGTCGTATTGAAAAGTGGGCGTAAAAAATATGCTGACTTCATTTCCTAAGAAAGACAGGCATATCAATCAAAAAAATACTCACCTGCAAACCCAGACGACGGTGGATTTCTTCTTAATCTATTCGGGCCATTTCTTTGTAAGAAGTCCCACGCGTTCCAGATCGTCCTTGGGTTGACAATGTAGATTTTTGCCTTAGGAAATCTTTTTCTATATTCTATATAATTTGGGAAGAGGTTAAATTCTGGATGAGCAAGCCAATCTTCAAGCGAAGCCGTGTAATTTGTTGGATCCCATGCTAAGATTGTGATGTTGCGAAACATTCGCGAGTTTAGAAATTTGAATTCATCTTTTGACATAACTTGAGAATTTAGAATTCGGAATGTTGTCTTCTTGCCGACGTCAACTTCGAAGCCTTTGGTTGGTGCGTTGTTGAATCGAAGAACTAGATCGTAGGAGTCTGGCAAATCAAGAAGAATACGTGATAAAGTATAAGTAAAATTATACAGGATGATTCACAACGATGTGCGATGGTCTCTCCAGTACAATTTTTTTAATTTCGTGGAAAATTAAGTTGGTAGTTTCGGAAATAAGGGATATATCCGTTACTACCGCTAATACAAGACTAACAGCTTTGACGTCAGCAGGCTGTAACATATTTTGAAGTAGGCCATAAAGGCGTTTACACGTTGAAACCGTCTCTGTGTTTTGAATTGGTTTATCCAAAGTATATTGGTTTTATCTAAAAAAAATACTCTGTAGTGATATTTCCGTACTTTGTTGGTGGTTGGTTTTTCTAGTGTTGTATAAGCAATAAAACCTTTTCTTAAACGATAAAAATGAGGTAACCTAACCTAACATGGCGTCGGTTGTTTTGTATGTTTTGTTTGTGAGTTACACTTCGCAAATAAAAGATGTTATTTATTTTTCAACAGCTACAGATTCAAGGACCGGTGGCTTAAAAAAGATGCTATTCCAACTCAATTCCCTAACTGTTCGTTGTATTTGACAAAAAACGTGAAGATGTTACTGTTCAAATACTTTTATATTCTTACGTTATATTTAACAAAATTATTTTTGGACACGAAGAGATGTTTTCAAATGTGTGCAATAAACGTTCTGATATATGTAAATGTGATATTCACAGCAGTGAACGTATTGCAACAATTATAATAACTTGTTCTACAAATACCCTACTTAAAAATGATTGTGGGAAAAGTAATGATAGATTAGGTAAAACACCACATAATAGGAAATTGAAAACCCTGGTTAAATGGCATGTCTGTTAATTTTCTCGCGAAATTGAACAAAATTTCCAATAAAATTGCAATTATTATAATTTCAACTTTAGTTTCGTCCAAATATTATTACAAATAATAATAATTAGTCGAACAAATATCAACCACAAATACATCCTTCACGAAAACGGTGCTCGGTTACGTGTTTGGCTTTTTTACTTTGTAACTTCTTTCTTCCAAAATATAATCGAATGGGATGCGAAGAAGGGCTCAGTTGACGACTGGCATCCTCTTTGAACCGGAAGCCCTTCAAAACTTAAAAGAGAATTGCCAAAAAAAAACGATTCTTTTATCGCTTAGGCTAATATCGTGCATGGCGACACATTACCTAAACAGCATGTGACGTCATCGAAGAGCGGTGCAGCCTTCTAGTATCGGCGGTAACGATATATCCGGTAATTTTTTGACGTACTACATGGAAATTTGATCGTTATTGCCAGAGCTACCAACCTAAATTCAAATATTTCTGTTTGGGTTGGACTATTATAGACGTATCTCTGAAATTAATTAAAGTATCTTCTTGAAATATTGATGGATATTATGGGTAAAAATCTATTTTTGAAAAATATTTTCGTTTTTATGGTGCTCTTAATTATACCAGAAACGTGGATATTCAAATAGGAAAAAGTATATTTTTTTTAATATCGACCCCTATCTTTGATCATTTCTACACATTCTACTCCAGAAAACAAAGGTAAATCATACTTCATTTCCTATGGCTAAATTCATTGGTTTCTGTGTTATTTAAAGAAATTAATAAAATCAGCCCATTTTCCAATAAAAGCAGCTGAATTAAGAAGGTACTCTTAGCTTTATTTAAATTAATAATAAACCATGACTGTGTTTGATATGGTGCAGTTCGGTAATAAAGATCTTTTGAATTTCTTGCATTCTCGTAAATATGTAGAAATGATAAAAATAGGTTATGTAAAACGAGCTTCCTTTTTCCCAATTGAATATGTCCATATTTAAACTGGATTTTCAGAACATTCTACATATACATAAGTAGCTATTTATGTAATTCATAAGAATTTCAAAACCGATTCGTATAGCTAATGCCAAAAAATAAATATTGAAATTTAAATTGACGTTTGCATCTGTCAAAATTTTCAGAAAAAATAGAGTGAAAATATTTTAAAAAATAATCCCTTATTACGCAATCGTCCATCGAAATTTCAAAAAGATATTTTAATTATTTCTAGAAATACGTCCAATAGGCACGCGCAGAGAAACGCTTACAATTTTCTGACTTGGGTTTTTTTTTTGATTTTTTAAACCCAAGAAAATATTTATTTAATACGAGGAACACGCTATGTATTTTGAGATGCCACAAAAGTAGAGAAGTTAGAGCTGGCAACACTGCATTTCTAAATACCACCCTCCTTAAGTAGTAAACTCTGACTGTCAGTTGAGTCGCTGCTGTCATAGAGTAAACATGGTAGGTACGATTTGTCATCGAAACATGGACTTGTCAAGAGAACATGTACGCCCAATGATTTACTACGATTTTAAGGTCGGCTTAAGTGAACAACAAAGTCTTGAACGATTGCAAATTTGGTGGTAAAGTCCTTCACGTGCAACTGTGTTTCGCTGGTATAGCGAATTTAAAAGAGGACGGATATCGCTTGGTGATGAGGAACGTACCGGTAGGCCCTGTTTTTCAGTTACCGCTGGAAACATTGAGAGTGTGAGACGTATGATCGACGAAGATCCAAGATGCATCTATCAAGTGATTGAGGCAACTCTTGGTGTTGGATCCACAACAGTAAATTCAATTTTACATGATCATCTTCGGATGAAAAAAATTGTTACTCGTTGGGTGCCACACACGCTTATCGATTTCCAAAAAGCAGAGCGAGTAAGAATCGCTCGGGAAACATTGGAAATGTTAAATAATGGTGGACATCGCATTCTATCAAAAATAGTAACAGGTGATGAAACTTACATCCCATTTTACGATACTCCTACCCGCCAGGAGAACCACGTGTGGATCCACGAAGATGCACCAACACGAACAATGGCCAAAGGGCTGTCAAGAAAGTTATGTACGCAGTTTTCTTCCGTTGTACCGGATTAGTAAAAGCAATGAAGCTGGAAAATCAACGTACAGTCACAGCAAACTGGTACACCATAATATGTCTACCTGCAATTCTTAAGTCAGCCAACATTCGCGGGTTAATGTTGCATCACGGCAATTCATCGTCACACAGTGCACAGCAGACAGTTGAATTTTTACGTGAAAATAAGGTAAAAGTCATTGAACATCCACCCTATTCGCCTGATTTGGCCATGTGTGATTTCTGGTTGTTCTTCAACCTAAAGAAACATTTACGTGGTCGACGTTTCACGACGGAGGATGAGATAGATGAAGCAATTCGTCTATTTTTTGAGAGCATTACAAGAGATGACTGGCTTCACGCTTTTACGTTGTGGAAACTTCGGTTACAAAAGTGCATTGATGCAGGAGGAGATTATTTTGAATATAAATAAAATCATTTTCGTAAAAAGACTTGTAGTTTTCTTGTATCTCAAAATATATAGCGTGACCCTCGTACAAATAAAATTTCTAAAAAAATATTTTCTTATATTAAACATTTTCATAAAAAAAGGTAAAAATATTTTCTTGATGCGAGAAACCATTTCTCTGCGTGTAATCGTCATGAAACTCACTAATGATGTCCAAATATAATTGTGATAGGAGACGATCAAAAACGAAAGTCTGTTTGACACAGGGACTTTCCTAACGGAACATAAAATTCCATCAATGTTGCCAAGTGTTTAACTTACAAATATCAAAATAAAAAACTACCAACATCAAATCAAATCCTTACGTATTACCAACCTATTAATCTTCCATTCGAAGACTTCGTAAATGATCCAGCGCTTGAAATAATTGCACAAGAATTAAATTTGTTATTCTCAAACAGATCTCTTTTAGGAATGTAACTCCTAAGACCGTACAGGTCATGTTTAATATCACTTCGTCTAAGTGTCGTTAATTTTATGTCTTTCAACTCGCATAAAATCTGTTTCGGGGTCTTCTCCATGTAATTCTCCTTTGGTCCCTTATACACAACGTTATAATAATTCTCCTGACCCGGTTTCAAGACATTGCTTTCATCTAAGAAAACCCTTTTTAACTCTTTCAATAATTTCTCTTTATATTGCCGAGTTTTATTATCACAGGTTTTTGCATTGTCGCTTTCCAAACACACGTATTTTTCGGTATCTGTTGGGAAATCACTGCCTTGCACGTTTGGGAATCTCGGTTTGCTATTTCTGATAATCGTAACGTTGGCGAAATCTTTCGCTGAATGTTTAATTCTGGCCTTTGATTCTGTATTGTTTTGGATTTTGAAAAGCGTTTCGTTCATTGGATATCCGCGATTATAGTAATATATTTGTTGGTCGTAAGTGTTTGTTGTGGCTTCTGCATCTTTCTCCATATACATCCAATACTGAGACCATAATAAGTACATGTAACCACACATTCCAAAAAATACCAAGTTTGTGAATACCCAAATTGATACAACCAGGGCTCTCATTTTAATTTCTAAAAATAATACTTACACTAAAATAACAATATTAAAAGATTTCCAATATATAATAGTACTTTAATCAATTTTGCTTTTTTAACGTAATATTAATAATATATACAGTAAGGTCCTAAAGTATCCCCTCCTTGCTAACTTTTGAACGACAGAAGCTAGAATTTTTAGAAAAAATAGTGAACTAACTTTTGCCGTTATACGCAGTTCAATTGTATTTCCGGTGTCACCGTAAGTGAAATCAACTTTCTTATTTTAAATAAGGAGAATACAACGATATCACAGACGTTATACTTTAACTTAAGAAGTATTTCTTGTGACGCCAGAGCTCGCTGCTAAGCAAAGTAATCATAACAATTACCAAACTGTCAAATCTCAATTCCAAAAGCGTTCTTAGGTAGCCTCAAAGCAAAAATATCGTAAGGTTTTGAATTCAAATGCATGATTTAAATGTTCCTGAATTTCTCGCCTAAAATGTGTCTAAGCTCTGTCATATAGAAACCACATTCTGTCTCACATCTTTTAACCTTTTCCAGCCCAAATTATTTTATTATTGGAAAATTGTTTGTATCTTTTTCCATAATTAGCAGAGTGAAAATAAATTATTATAAACGTTAATTTTAAGAATATAATACTAAACTAAAAATCTGTAATTTCCTCGGAATTTCCGACCTAATTAAATACTCGTCCCGGTATGGAATTGAACCTGACACCTCCTATTTAATTAAGTTGAAAATTCAAAGGAAATTATAGATTTTCGTAATTCACCGACGGAAACCAAAATATATTAAATAATATTAAACTATTACAATAAATACATGAGAAAATGACTCCCATTGGAATCGAAATGGAGAAAATGTACATAAATCTATGATATGATTCCGAATGGAATCATTTGACTGGAAAGGATTAATAATTGTGGCAGTATTTTGAAGAAAATCTAAATAATTTCCGCCTATCATTCGAAGTGAAAGAAAGTATAGCTCAATAAGCATGCCATTTAGTAAACCAGTCCAAAAATTAACAGAAAATCTGTGCTGACACTCGGTTCTTTGCAGATCATACGGATTTTCTAGTGCCCAAACATGATTGTTATGGAAATTATTCACACAATTTCTTATAAATGTGGCTTCGGCAACCAAAATAAATTTGGTAAAACGTTCACATCTGTGGCATTGAGAGCAAACCCACTAACAAAATTCAACTCTGATGGAATCATCTTGTCTTGTATACTTTACTGCAAGCTTCTCAAATTTGAACTGCTATAGACCTGGTGCTTGTTGTCGGGTCGTTTACAAGCGTTTCTAAAATTTCGTCCTCAATGTCTGCCATTTCGCTAAATTAATAAACATCCGTGACGTCGGGTGATTTTTTAACGGAAAAACTTTTTCGCATATAAGCGAGATGTCATGGCAGCACTTTATCAACATTCCCCGTAGGTAAAACCATCCCCACAAGTTCATTGTTTTCAGAAACGTGTGCCATTTTTTAAACACACAACGAATAAAGACAAAAACTGTTTGATCGCACACACTATTCAAGACGATAGAATTGAAAATCCAATTTATTATAAAACAAAAAGGCACATTACAATCAGTCGTTTACAACTAAACAAAAAATACCAACACGTTCTAAAAATATGGGATGAAAACGCAATAATCTTTAATATCTTGGTTATTTTGTAAAATGATTTATTTTTGTTCTACGACCTGTTAGTACAAATACCATAACTTTGAGAATACCTGTATATAAAAATAAATGAAAATTAAAACTAAAGCAATATGATAATAGTAACACAATTTAAAAAATTAAAGACGTTTTATTAGAAATTATTAAAAATAAAAAAAAAAGATTTCCGATACCGGGAATCGAACCCGAGCCTCCTGGGTGAAAGCCAGGTATCCTAGCCACTAGACCATATCGGATATACAGAATGCATTTGTATTGTTTAGTTCTCCACATGAATTTTAAAAATAATCCAAAATTATCTTAAAAATATCTAATATTTTTAAATTTAATATAAACATCTTCATTTATGTTCCGTGTTTCAAGCTATTTTTTTTTGTTTAGATATATAACGTAAAATCATGCAAAAAAAAGCAAAAAGCACTTAATTGTTTTTTTAATTTCCCTCCAAGAATATTTATCACAAAAATGTATTTCTACATTGCATCAAATTATAAATAAATTACTATTATACTAAACAAATTCACTTTAGACTCGTAACATATTAAATTAAAAAAAAAAAGAGAGCAACATAACCTATTAACAACACAAATATTAAATTTTAATAAAAATTGAAAAATCTACAAATAAAATAGTTCGAAATAATCGATAATTTAGAGGTTATGTAACAAGTTCTCTACACAAAATATTAACAAAACGAATAATAGTTACTACAATTGATCTAATTAGTATCTTATTCAAACGTACCTTTAGTTAATTATCACATTTTACAATTTATTGGAAATTTATTTATTGCAAATTATTATTGTTGCCCCTTCTGATTATGCTTCTTTTTGAGCATGCGTGAAACAAAAACGCATATTCTGCCTAGAATCACTGAGAATTTTTATTTATTTATAAATAATATGATTTCGAGATGAATTTGAAGCGCCTAGTAAATAAATCGCAAGTAAATATAAAATGGAAATTTCATTTTCAGAGGAATTTAAAAAGACATGGTTAACGTCTTTAATGGGATTCGTATTGCTGTGTGCCGGGACGTTATTGTTAACCTGGAATGAAGTAAGTACAAACTTAAATATACATGACTTATCTAGTATTTAAATTCGTTAGGGAAGAGCTGTACATCATGCACATTCGTTAGATGAAGCATTCAATAATGTCATCGCTTTAAATCCATTCGAACCGGTAAGACCTGAGCTAGAAGGTCATCTCGTTCATATAAGTGGAAATTTAATCGTCGATGAGCCTCTAACCGAACCAGAATATGGTGTCTCCATTCAGTCGGTGAAACTCAAAAGGCGAGTACAAATGTATCAATGGGTCGAAGAAAGAAAGTACGATGACGACTTCCTTTGTAAGCTATAAGAATTTTTAAAAGATAATTCTTTTATAGTGCAAGAGATTATGGAGATACCGTAGCTTCAGAAACTACAGGCGCTGATTATTTCTACATAACAGAATGGCGTGATAAATTAGTCGATAGTCGTAATTTTTATATTAGACACGGACATCACAATCCAACGTAAGTCCTATTATATTTTTTTACTTTTTTCCATATTTTGTATTATAATTACATTTCTAGCGAGATTCCTCTCAAAACTTACATTTATGTCTCTCCGATTGTAAAAGTTGGTCAATTAAAGATAGGCACAGATATAAAGAATAAATTTAATGATTATATTGAAGTCACAGGTGATCAGAGACCTGATCGGAGGGATATCAAGCTACATCTTGGAATATACTACCATTGCGATGACGTTTGGAACCCACAAGTTGGCGATATCCGTGTACAATTCTATTACGCTGGAGTTAACGGGGAACCAGTAATGATACGGTGAAACATTCTTAAAGAAAAAGTATCAAAAACACTTGTGTTTTTAGGTAACGGTTGTTGGAATGCAAAAAGATGGGATTTTAGTACCGTATCATACGACTAGAGCTCACGAAATAGCATTATTACGAACTGGTATATTAACTGTATCGCAAATATTTGATGTTGAGCATTCCGATGCTCGTTGGGAAACTTGGAAATTAAGAGCAGCTGGTACCTTCACTTTATATGCAGCCGCAGTTTGTTTGAAGAGGCTGTTACGTCTACTATGTAAGATAAATTTAATTTTAATTATAGAGGATGTCTTCAGAAGGTCTGTGCAAAATGCTACATCAATTTTCTTAAGCTAAAATATGACGATTTAACCCAACTTATCTTAGTCCAAAAGTTGATAGTGTTCAAGATACAGGGTGTCAATGTTTCAATTTTGTCTTTGTTTTTATTAGATAACTTCTATTATAATTGTTAGAGCGGGCCAAATTGCGCCATCCAACAGAATCGGAATCAGGCGCAACGGCCGCTTATTGTAAATAGCGTATATGTGAGTCACAGCAGATATGTGATATTTCGAAATTAATACACAAGAGTAAAAAAATAAAAGCTGACGCAATAATAATGTTTAGTAATTAGAGCGGATATATATATATATGTACACGCTGAGGTGTTTTTATTTTCATTATGATTTTTTATTTGATTGAAAACGGTATGCGTTATAAATGGGATGTAATAAGGAAATAACTGAGAAACTGAACGCTTTTTTTATTCTGTTGTACTTAATAATGTAACTGTAAATAAAGATATAGTAAATAAATTCTATCCTTCTTAATAATGCGGATAGGCTTGTTTAAAAAGTTGCACCATCAGATAAGTTTCCACATTTGCCTCGGTGAAGGATGTTCGCCGAGACGAAAAAATGTTCTTATATTTCGAAAACGACCGTTCCACGTCTACCGAAGTAAGACAGGCGTAATTAAAATAATCTTTAGACTTAGTCAAGGAATCTGCAGATGCCCCATCGCACATTTGTCTTAATCTCGTGTAGTCTGGATTCTTTTTTAAAACACTATCGAACTTAGCTAAAACTCGTCCACTTGTTGCATCGTTTATACTGTGTAACAATGTACTAACTTCGTCCACGACTTGCACTGATTCTACCAACGACAATCCAGAATTTTGCAAATTTTCTATCGCGTCTACTAACCCTTTGTAATTGTTGCTAATATTCTTTAGATGTGTTTCAACAGAAATATCGAGAAATCCCTTCTGGCTCATCCTAATAGCTCTAGCTTCGGCAGGGACGAATTGCAAAATAACGGATTTGACTTCTTGAAAATGTTCATTATAATAAAAAGCGGCTTTTAACCACGTTCCCCAACGCGTAAGAATGGGCTGTGGTGGTTCTCGAATACCAGGGCATAACCTGTGGAATGCCCTAGTCCTCTTAGGACTTTTGAGAAACACTTTTTTTGTGTTTGCTATTAATGCATCCACCTCCGGGTAACACTCTCGAATAGTTTGTGCCACAAGATGTAAAGCATGGACTTTACACGTAACATGTAAAAGTCCTTCACACTTTTCTTTAAGGGAACGGCCTACACTACACATTGTTGCTGCACCATCGCTCATGAACAACAACAGTTGACTGGTTGACACTTGAAATTTTTGTAACGTTTCGAGAACTACGGCCGTAATTGCTTTACTAGTACACTGTTTTAATCTTCTGCTGGCTAATAGAATTGCAAAATTTGGTTTAATAGGATCTAATACGCGCACTATTATATTCAAAATAGAATTTTTTTTGCAATCTGTCGTCTCATCAAGACATAGCCACAGCTGTTTATCTTTTAATTCGGCTTTAATTCGATTTTCAATGTCCTCACGTATTCGTGGAATATCTCGCCGTAACGCTGTCCGAGATGGTAGTATCCACTCGGTATTGTATGTACCCCAGAATTTTCGAAATGCTTTTTTATCAAGTATACGAAGTGGTAGACCACATACCATAAACGTTAAAAGCAATTCTAATTGAAATTGACGTTGTTGTGGCACACCATTTCTTTTATTTCTGTGGTGTGCGCTATTTATATGTCTTTCACAATCACGTTTGCTCCGGCACAGTAGTTTCTTTTTACAAACTTTACAGAAAATTGTACTCCCATTGTAGTGTAAATCCACAAATTCACTAAGAAATTTATTAACTTTCGTAGGTAATGGCCGTTTATTTTTAATAGTTACGTTAGACATAATCACTAAAGCGAGCACACCGACGCTTGTTTCTAGTATGCCACGAAGTGGTGCAAACGTAACATCTGCAGACTCGTCATTTGTTGATGAATAGAGCGCGTCATCCGTAAATGAATAAGCGCGCTGTTAGTTCGTAGCCGTCGATGAATGAACTTTTTTTTTGTAGTGGCCCACTGTGAACAACGCCCTATTTATCAACGAACACCCAAACTGCAGGTGTATATTTGCGCGTCTTCACGACGTAATAGACAGTGGTTTTGGTCCTCGTCCTAATAATTACATATTTAAATTACCTATGTTTACATACATATATGCGCCCGGCAGCCTGATTGCGAACCTGGCGCGTGGCGCTCTTGGCCCGCTCTAATAATTGTAGTATTCACATAAAATTTGGTGTTGGAGTTGTAGAGTGTACCGCATATATTAAATTTATAATTGAAAATTCTTATTCTCTGTCATGTTTTAATTTTTAAAAAACCAATAATGAAAGAGCCAAGAGGAGAAGTACTTTGATTAGAGTAAGTTGGATAATAAAATATTTTTGCATAAAAACTTTATAATAGAAATTTATACAGACCTTTTAGAAATACCTCGCATAAACTTACGTACTATAAATCTTTTATTTCAGTACTAAAATTACCTCCCTTTCATCAAATAGCCAGGGATGAAATAAGTTCCTCGTCAAACCTTGCAATGTCATTATCAGTGTCTCTACTAATAATAGCGATTGCTTGGATATTTTACAGACCGATGATAGCCGTTGGATTGATACTAGCATCTTTAAGTCCAATAATATATTGTTCGATGGCTTTTTTTAATGCCGGACAAAATCAAAACGATACCCAACATCAAAGATAACTATATTTATATTTGTAAAATGTGTATTTATTTGAGAGTCAAAAGTTGAATCTGTTTTTTTTTCTGTGGATGCATAAGCTTTTAAAATGTGTAATCGTAACACAAAAAGTTAACACTGAATATAATTGTAAATTTGCTGTTTTAATAAAATTGTAGAAATATTGTTTATTTGATTGTTTTCCATGATGTATAGGGAAGGTACAAGTTAAATGAATTCGAATTTAATAAAAATAAACTACGGTAGTAATGTTTTATAGTGCAGTTAACTTATTAGCTCATCACAAAAATAATTTTACTAATTTTCAGTAATAGGTGCGATATCGTAATGCTGTCAACAATTAGTTTAATTAGCAAAGCAGATAGTAAACTAATGTTCTCATAATAAAATATAATCAAAAATAATAGTTACAAACATTATTATATACAGTATGTTCAACAAGGCGCTAAGAACTATTATATAGGCTGTTTATTAAACATACGGCAAAAATTCAAGGGGTTATTCCATGAACTATTCTAAGAATATTTTGCACTTTTATGATTTTTGTAAAGCCCCTTTGTTTCGAAGATACAGGGCGAGAAAAATTTTCATCAAAACCAATTTTGATATTTTTGAAATTATTAATGTAGCCGAAATAAAAATATGGCGTACAACACTGGACTTACCGAGCATAAAAAAATTGTAAAAACGCGTTGTTATCTTTTAACAACATTCCCATTACAAAGAACGGCTGTTTTACCCACTAACAAAAGGCAAGTGCAGACATAGAATAGTAAATCAATTAAAACGTGGATTTCATTTGAATACGTTTCGTGATTGATCATTTTGTATGTGTCAAATTTGTTGAGACTGATTGACGTGTATTTTCTGTCTTTTAATACTTAAACTTTTGTTAGTGAAGTCCTCTATCATGAATCGCTATACGAACGCCGAGATGACTGACATGCATTTCATTTATGGACTTGCTGATAGCAATTCATTAGAAGCTAGACGGTTGTACATTGAACGATTTTCTGACCGTAATGTTCCTGATAAAAAAACCTTCCAAAGTATTCACCAACGTCTTCATGAAACAGGCACATTGAAACGAAGTGGAGGACCAGGAAGGCCAATAACAGTAAGAACGGTAGAATTAGAAGAGAATGTGCTGGACATGATGGAGGAAGATCCAGGTACTTCCACTCGAAAGATTGCAAATACTTTGAATATAAGTAATGGGACTGCTTGGAAAATTGTTAGGGAGTATTTGTTGTACCCATACCACATACAACGCGTTCAGGCACTTCTTCCTGCTGATTTTCCTCCACGGATTGCATTCTATCAGTGGCTTTTGCACACATTAGTTCAAATCCCTCAACCACTGACACTGATTCTTTTTACCGGTGAAGCGAATTTCTCAAGAAATGCAATAAGGAATTTTCACAATAACCATGTGTGGGCTGAAGAAAATCCACATGAAGTACCTGAAGATCGTTTTCAACATCAGTTCTCGTTGAACGTTTGGTTAGGATTTGTGGGTGACTGGCTAATTGGACTGGTATTTCTACCAGGAAGACTTACCGGCGAGGTGTATCGAAACTTTTTGGAACAAACGCTACCTCCGTTTCTGGAGGATGTACCATTGGCAACAATAAATCCAATGTGGTTTATGCACGATGGTGCACCGGCGCATTTTAGCGTGGTTGCTCGTGTGTTTTTAACAGCAACATACGGAGATCGTTGGATTAGTCGAGGTGGACCTCATTTATGGCCTGCTCGATCCCCGGACTTAAACCCCCTGTATTATTTCCTATGGGGCCACCTAAAGTCATTAGTTTATTCTACTTCAGTGGAAAATGTGGAAGATTTAAGAAATCGGATAATTGCTGGGTGTAACTCAATAAGAAACGACCCTGCTGTTTTTGAAAGAGTTCGGCAGTCAATGAGGAGAAGATTGGATTCTTGCAACCTAGCTGGAGGTAGTCATTTTCAACAGTTCGTGTAGATTAAGAAACTTTAAATGTAATTTTTGGTAATAAAATGGTTTTGTCGAAAATTTTTCTCGCCTTGTATCTTCGAAACAAAGGCGTTTTTCAAAAATCATCAAAGGACAAAATATTCTTAGAATAGTTCGTGGAATAACCCCTTCAATTTTTGCCGTATGTTTAAAAAACAGCCTGTATAAATGTTCAGTAGATATAGTGACACATTCTTTGACAATTATTAAAAAAATTAAAAGCATCACCGCTAGGTAACCCTCCTTAAGTTAGTTGTTTTTTAATCGAATGCCATTTTTAATGAATTTATGGAATTTGCTACAATTTCCACACCTCTCTATTTATTGCACAAAATGCAATAAGTAGAATTGGAATTTTTTAAATTTCACGGATGATTTAAGTTGGTAGTTCCGGCAATAAAGAACATATTCGTCTTATTGCCGGAGTCACCAACTTAAATCATCCGCAAAATTTAAAAACTGTACCAACTGTAACAAGTCTTCAAAATTTAAAAAAACACATATCAAATTGTGTTAGATTTTAAAATCCTTGACGTTTTCGTCAATTATCAACATTATACATATTTATGTTTTCAAACGAAAAGAATGTTATAGTATGATATTAATTTATGAAGAGTGTTGACAAAATGCAAGACTTTCCTCTATTAAAATTTTTTATAAATTAATCTTTGTATTATTTCCTTTTTAGATAAAATCTTTTATCCTTGAGTTGATATAAAATTAATTTATATATCCTCATTATTTCGAATTTAAGTTACTTACTACCTTGGTTTTAAATTTATCAAAAAAAAATTACATCACAAATATGTCCCAAACGCCACAAATCGAATAAAAGAAGACATTCCATTAAAAAAAAAAGAAAAAAAATCTAAGTTATAGATAGTGTCATCTAATGGTGATGCATTTAATTTTTTAAAAGATTACATATAATATTAGCCCCTAACAGAGATTTATAATACATTTTTCAATGTTTTAAAATCTTTATTCGTTCTTAAATATAAAAATTATTAAAAAAAAGAAACATCCAATTTACGGGAAACTGTAACTACATCAACTAACAAGACTTAACAATAGATGACGCGAAATCTTTATTATTCAACCCCAAATACTATAATTTGGAAAATTCTTTTTGTTTATCGAAATGTAAAGAAACATGTATCCAAAACTTAGCTTCATATATTTTGTTTTCTTTAATAGTTAAGTAAAACAAAACGTTTTTGATTCGCATGGTAATTAATCATACACATAATTGAAAAATATAGAAACAAAGGGCTCTAATTCGCTTTCAATACAATAATACGTTTATAAATGTTCTTTTCGCAAATTAAATTTATTTCAATCCATTCAGGGATTAAAAGCAAACTAAAATCCAAAAATTAGCACGACTTGCAACTCCCAAACTCATAAAAACATCTATTCAGTAGTTCTTAGCAATAGTTGTGTAGCAAATCATGAAACATAATCTTAATTTATACTCGCTCTTTTTAGCTAATTGCATCCTCACTGTTATCAGCGATGAACAACTATGTGCTATTGATAACAAAAGTGCTTGCAGTGAAGTTGAAAAACAAAACAAGTACAGTCGAGGTAATCTAACCTATAAAAAAATTGTTTATCGAGAATATTAATTTAAATTGTGTGTATTTAGTAGCCTAAATTTAGGCGTACAATACAGAAAATACAAATTTATTTCAGAATTAAACGAAAAGTACGGGCAATATTTCGAAAACATACGAAAAGTCAAAGAATCATATCAACCATGTGACAAAACGAAATGCAGATGCCATTCAGATGTGATACATGAAGATCTCAAGAAATTCAAAAATGGTATTAGTAAAGAATTGATAGAAAATATTAAATCGAAGTAAGTTCTGTATTAAATTACTTGGAAATATTCTAAGGCCCGTTGATTTTAGAGGAACGAAATATCAAATTATAGATCATAAATTATACAGGGATCTAGAATGTATGTTCCCAGCGAGATGCTCCGGAATCGAACACTTTATCTTAGAGTTACTACCCGACTTGCCAAACATGGAATTCGTTGTGAATACCAGGGATTGGCCACAAATTCATAAACAATACGGTGCTTTTGGCCCCGTATTTTCTTTCAGTAAATCTAATGATTATTACGATATTATGTATCCGGCCTGGGCATTTTGGGAAGGTGGTCCTGCTATCGAATTATATCCAAGAGGAATCGGTAATGTGAGTCTTGTTTTTGCAAGCACGTCTTTTACTTTTGCACATAATTAATAGGACGTTGGGATATACATCGGAAGCAATTATCAAAAGTAGCCGATGAAATCACTTGGGATATGAAAATCGACAAAGCATTCTTTAGGGGATCGCGTACGAGTTCTGAAAGAGATCCTTTAGTGCTATTATCAAGGGAAGAACCTGAGCTGGCTGATGCACAATACACAAAGAATCAGGCGTGGAAGTCAGATGCGGTAAATATTATCTTTTGCGAAATGTATCTGGTCTAGAACTTTGTTTGTTTTTGTTTTATAAAAGATTTTGAGTTAATAACCAAATTGGTAACATCGTGTTAATAATTTTAAATGTAGCTGTATATTATATACAGGTGTTTGAAGATAAACAGTTGAAATAATAGAAAAAGTACCTTAAAGTGGGGTCAGTAGAAACATTTTTCAACATTGTTGGTTTTACTTAATTTTTTAAATAAACTAGTACATTAATCGAAATGGAAAATGTCTGGAAATTTGTAAATACAAGGTGCCCCAAAACTTCACGTAAATTTTGTAAAGGATGACACTATTCGCCCAATAAAACTCCACACTGAAGAAAATATTTAGAAAAGTTGCCTAATAACTGAGAAAATCGGGTGTTTTGATTTTATTGCAAAATTTTAGGCTTTTATTTGTTGATTTATATTAAAACCGGCGAGTAGACAAAATAATACAAGGCTACATGTATGTATAAGCGCACATCACCTTTCTGCGGTAAGTCAGTAATAGACGACAACGATGATATGATGAGATGATGTCATGCCACATATGTTTACTAGAAATTTTGATTCATTTGCTACAATTATGACTGGAATTATTAAACCTGTTTAACAATCAGCAAATATTAAAACTGTCTCGGAAATTCAATAGAAATGAGATACGGCAAATGTTGCTTTTGTTTCTTTGTTCTTAATCCTTTCAAATTTGCATTTTTATTTTAACATCGCAATATCATAAAAATTGTTTAGTCTAAAACTCTATTTATTATCACTCTATAAAAAATTTTGAGTAAACTAATTAATTACTAGTCTATAATACAAAGTTGGTAACATTATGTCAATAATTTTGGAGATCGGTGTACATTACACACAGGTTGCTTCAAAAGAAATAGGCAAAATAATAGAAAAAATGCATTAACGTCGAGGCAGTAGAAACATTTTCTAAAATTATTGCTTTTTTGAACGTTTCAATTAATTTTTTTAAACAAATTGGATCATCAAAAGTACGTATTTTGTTTTAGAATTGAAGAACAAGGACTTTACATCTTAAAATATCTCTTTTCGACATAGATAGTGCTCTATTTATACCTTGAAATGGGAGAACTTTTCTAACGACCCGCTTAAAATTAAAATACAAAATATAACCGGAAATTTATCAATACAGTGTGTCTCAAAACTTGACGTAATTTTTTCAACTGTTGGTACTACTCACTAAATAAAACTTCACTTTGAAGAAAATCTTTAGAAAAGTTTCGCAGTTACTGAGAAATTACACACTCTTATTTCACGTTAGAAACGACAATATTTTTGTACATGTAAATTGTACATTTATTATTATATTTTTCTAGGACACCCTACATGCTCCTCCAGCTTCAGAAACCTCTTTCGCCGACCATTGCAAATACAAATACCTCTTCAATTTTCGCGGCGTTGCAGCCAGTTTTAGACTAAAACATATCCTTCTTTGTAAATCCCTCGTATTCCACGTGGGCAATGAATGGCTGGAGTTTTTTTATTCTGCATTGAAGCCTTGGATTCACTATATTCCCGTTGATCCTAAGGCAACTAAAGAAGAGATCAAGGATCTCATCGAATTCGTGAAGGTTAACGATGATGTCGCTAAGGAAATCGCCGAAAATGGCTATCAGATGATTTGGGATAATTTAAAGGTGAAAGATGTTAGCTGCTATTGGAAGAAATTGTTGAAGCAATACGCCAAGTTGTTAAAGTATGAGCCGGTGTTGGATAAGGATACCATCGAGATTAAGAAGGTTAATTGAAGCAAATTACATAGGAAATTCTTGTGTAATGATATTCTAAATATTAACACATTCCTTTGGTATTGTAAGTAATACTATATATCATGACAATAATTAATGAGACAATAATGTTGATGTTCCACTTACTCTAAGTATGAATGTATTTTTGTGTTATACAGTGTTATATTATCATCGGTGTTTATACATATTTTTCTGAATAAATTATTGGTATTAATGTGTGGCATGCTTTAGAGTTTAGAGAAAGAAGAAAGAATAAGAAATAGGTTCGATAAAGAGGTAAGTATGAAACAGTTCACTAAAACCCTTACCACAACACTTAATTCGTACTGGACGCACGTTTCGATAGCCAAGCTATCATCATCAGCAGCAAGACTGAACAGTTCAGTCTTGCTGCTGATGATGATAGCTTGGCTATCGAAACGTGCGTCCAGTACGAATTAAGTGTTGTGGTAAGGGTTTTAGTGAACTGTTTCAGTGTTCCAGTGCCACAGTTTTAGAGTATCCAGTTAGAGGTAAGTATGGTTTTCAGGCAAATTTCAAATACAGGTCAATTTTTATCTAAAATTCTGTGACACGGGTACTTTTTAAAATAAAAATCTGTATATATATTTTTCCAATTACTTGACATTTTAATGTCTCATTTAGTCTTGAAAGTCTGAATGTAAATATTTGTAAATTTTCTTCAAGTAAGAATGATACTAGAGAAAACGGTACTGACTGTCTTAGCAAACACTCAAAATGTCAACCAGCAGCTTGTTGACAATAAACAAACGTATTGAAAAATTAATTTGCTTCTGGTTCAATAGTATCTCGAACAACACTAAGTATCCGTACACTCCGCATCACACAAATTATCAATTAATTCAGAACAGCTATTTTACGGACTCGTGGATCCCCATCTTCTGCCGCGTGACCGAATGATGTGAGAAAGAACTCTAATTCTACCATGCTTGTTTATCCTTTGTTATGATTAAGAACTTCGCCGCGGAAATTAGACGCGTACGAAACTATTTACATAAAAAGGAACACAAACCTGTTGAATAGAGAGTATGCACCGTTATATTACTCATGCCTTTTTGATTTATTAGGGTAAAACGGCCATATGGTTTAAGTAACGTGCTACAATGACGAGAAACCCTTTCGTCTTTCTCCGTATATTTCGATGTTTTAAATTTAGGGTGTAGGGGGAAGAAACGCGAATAGAAGGAACGTACCGTTGATTTATTTTTATAAGGGTGGGACGGCCACATGTCCAGCGTTTGGTGCTGCAATAATGAAGGACCCTTTTCGTCAATTTTTTCCGTATATTTCGCATAGTTATTTTCGTTTTAGTTTTTAGTATTAAGCGACAAAAGTAGGCACTTGTAAATATTTTTCTCGGGTGACAAATAAACAAACATGGTAGAAATAGAATTTTTCCTCATATTCGGTCACGCGGCTGAAGATGGGGATCCACGAGCCCTTGAAGCGACTGCTCCGACTTAATTAATAATTTGTATGGTGCGGAGTGTGCCGATGCTTAGTGTAATTTGCCATACTACCCCACAGTCTTTGCTATCAATATTATTAAATAGTATCGTTTAGCTTTTCATTTAAAATGCATTTACTGTAATTGAAATGTTTGATGCACAACTGCTTTTTTGATTGTGATTAACGACAAAAGATACAAAGCCTCATAACTTTTATAGTATGTAACATTTAGTTGAAAACCTTACAAAAGCTAAGATGTCTATAGGCCTGCGGCTCCTATTTGGAATATAGGCCGCTCATTACTTGCGCTCTTCTGATCCGTTTCGTACGGTACATCACTCTGCGCGTCTCTTTCCCTAACCTCAAAGATCGTTGTGTGATCGTTGTTCTGATTTTCTTGGTGATCTTGCTCCACACCTTCCGGTTACTGATTCTCTCCCTCCAATCCAATCCCTCGCATATATTTTACAAAGCTGTTTGTATAATTGCGAACAATTGCCCAAGAATTCATTTTAGATATAGAAAAATGTAATATCACTTGTTGAAGAATTTAATATTCCATCGTCTACCTACTTAGTTTCTGATATACAGCTAACGTAAGCTCATCCTGTAACACTCTGTATAGAATGACGTCATAAATGCAGCAGTCTGTACATATTATGTATACTAAAGCGTGATCGACTGTCTTACATAAACGCTTTTTTATCCTCGCTTATAGTACGGTTGACTGTAGGCGGGAGTGGGATGAGAAAGCAGCCGAAAATAAGTAAACGAGCTCGAATACCGAAAAAGAGCGAGCAAGATGGATCCTCGCGAACGATGCGGATCGAAAGAAGGCTACTTTTTCTATCTAATAGACGTATTTTCGTTCAAAACGCAGGCCGACGAGTATATTAACCGGCGTTCGGTAAATCGACGCCGGAGTGTAAACACCATCCCGGACTTTCGTCGCTGTTAGGCGATACGTCAAACTTTCAACAAGAAATACACTTTCCCGCCACGAACGATGGCTTTTCCATCGTGGCGATCGCGTTCTCATTACTCTACGATGAGGATATAGTAGTATCCGATGAATTTTTATTCCGAATTTAGAATCTAACGTTTAGACAAAAAGCATACCCTGGGTTATTATAAATTCCTTATATAAATTTTCAATATTACGAAGGCATCCTGGTCTATTTATTTATACTAATAAAAGCTGATCTTTTCCCATGATTCCCAGATGCGTCGGACTTCGTTAACGCACGTTGTAGATAGGTATACATAGCGGAGAACCGATACGGGTAACCTTTTCGAAATTCGCCGCAGAGTCCAACGAAAATACTGAAGGAACGAGTTGTTAAAGCTTATCACTGTGTCAGTACAGATAAGAATATTTAAGAACTTAAAAAATCGAGGATTAAATGGCACGTATTCATCTATAATTAAACCTTACTTTCTACAAACGCGTAAGTGTAGATAAAATGTGCGTTGGCGAAACAGAGTCATTGTTTGATTATAAATAATAATGGCTGGTACAGCTATTCTTTTCTGGAGCGTTACGGGGCGATATAAATAATATAATTGCTGCGACAAACATCAGATAAGTCGTAAATTATTGATAAAGAAATTGTCAATTGTATTGACTTAATATCTCGGTTATTTTACATCTGTATCTATCAGAAATTGATTACCAATAGTAACACGTTTTCGTAAAATATGCAAGAAAAGACATCTCATATAATTAACGCTGGCCACGAGCGGTACCGCGCATCGGGGTAGAATCAGTTCGGACCGAGAGGAACGGTAGTATTACTTCGTCTGCGGAGCAGTACGGACATTTTCGCTGCCGGTAATTTGCGCAATTGTTTATCTGTCCTAGAAAAATTATGATTTCGTCAGCAAAATGACCGCGGTCGGACAAACTTCGAAAATTTATTGCAGAAATTCCAGACTTAATATATGAAGGTGCTAAAATTAAATGTGTAATCTGTAAAATCCCGTTAATGTGTTGGTCCAGACAACATTGTCTACGACACGTAAATAGTGAAAAGCATGTCTCAAAAAGAAATTGCGCACGAGACAATGAAAAATTTATATTTAATTTATGCGTTACGTTTATCGCATGTAATATACCGTTTAATTTACTAGACAAGGAACCATTTATCTGCTTTTGGAATAACTATTCGGAGTGCAAATTACCAAGTCGAACATCGTTACCAAGAATTGTGCCATTTGCGCGCGAACATATTGAACAAAAAATAAAATCGGAGTTGAAAGATCAAAAATTGTGGTTATGTGTCGACGAAACAACAGATCGGAAGAAACATTCTGTTCTTAATGTAATGGCACGCAAATTGGAACCTCATCAATCGGCACCTTCAATTCTATTAGTCTCCAAACGAATACAACAGTGTACTGCCGAAGTAATTTCAAAGTTAGTGTTAAATACATTGGACAAGTTTGAACTTTCAACAAACCAACTTTTGATGTTGAGTGATGGTGCTGCAAACATGCTTTCTGTAGGCCGGTCTCTTAAAAAGCATTCTGCTAATTTGTTACACATTACGTGTAAAATTCATGCTCTCAATCTTGTGGCGGATAGTATCAGAAAATGTTATCCTGAGGTAGACGCTTTAATAGCGCATACCAAAGCAGTATTTGTCAAATCATCGAAACGTATTCGCGAATTTCACAGACTGTGCCCCCCGTATACCAGAGCCACCAGAACCTATTCTAACTCGTTGGGGAACATGGTTACAGGCCGCGTTTTATTATCATAAATATTTTGACAATATTAAGAACGTGATTTTACAATTCGATACAAAGGAAGGTGCCGCTATCCAGAAAAGCCAGTCGAAATTTCAAGATAGTCAGGTTAAAATGGATTTAAAAATCATTCACGACAATTACTTCGGGCTAGCAGATGCAATAGAAAAATTACAAAATCCTGCGGTGCCGTTAGAAGAATCTCTACAAATAGTGCAACATGTTCAAGCACAGCTATGCGCGATTGAAGACGCAAAAAATGTTTCTGTTCTAGAAAAATTTGAAAGTGTTTTTGAGAAAAATTCTGATTTTGGCACATTAAGACACATTTGTGAAGGTGCGTCAACAGAATCGTTAAGTTATTTGAAAGATTATTTTACTTACGCAAATATTACATCACTAGATGTAGAACGTTCGTTCTCTGCATATAAACGCATTTTTTCCTCACGCCTAGTTTTGCCGAAATAACAGTGGAAACATATCTAATGTTGCAGATATTTAACAGACATTATTCACTTTGTGATTTCACGGAGGACTCTTAAAATGGTAAGTGTTTGAGCACGTGTTATTTAATTTTTATTTAAAAGATGGGCGAAATTATTTGCGGCAGCAAACATCTCTATTAGCAGAATAACTCTAGTGGAACGCGAGGCCTGGTCGACTCCACGCTACTGCGCGGTACCGCTCGTGGCCAGCTTTACATATAATGCATGTCAAGATAGAGTACGGTGTTGCCGTATCTATTGTGCTTACCAAGTATCTACCCACATCTTTATTGAGCATTGTTTTACAGAAAAAGACATTGCTTAAACGTATGTGTTACACTAGAGACGTAATGTAATTGACATTTGTTAATCTGACTTTAAGATTTAAATTGTTGATGAGCTTTTGGTTAATAATGAAAATACTTGTGTGTTATTCTATGAATGGTTTTGAACATTATTTTGGTGGTTTTACAATTTGAAATACATGTCAAAATTTAAGTTTTATAGAAACCATAGTGACAGATATTTTCTTTGTTAGATTAGCATTATATTTTAACTGTTCTAAAACAAATTTAATGTACGAATTGTCAACTTGATTGAAAGTGTAGCCAACTTTTGAAAAATCAGATTCATTCACAATATGATAAAATAAAATATATAATAATAATAATAATAACAATAATGTTTATTGTCCAACAGGTAAACCCAATTACAGGACAAATATACACATTGTGAACACAATACATATTGATTTAAAAACATGACATAACTATACAAAAAACTATTATGTTTCGTGTATCATGGCGCCAACTCTCCGGTGAAAATATCACTAAATATCTTCTCAGCGTTCCTGATCATGTGATAGATTGGCGACCGCAAACGAAGATTGGTCCTCGGTGTCGGCATAGTAAAGGTTGAAGCATAACGAGATGCTATTCGAGGTACGTTGAATCCTATGTGGGAGACCAGCTGCATACAGTCGATCCTATCATTTAATAATTTGTGTAAAAATCGGACGCTATGGTAATCACGACGGGATGACAATGAACGAAATTGATGCGATTCGAGAAGGGTGTTGTAAGAAGTATGCCAAGGCGGATATACGCCATTAACTTTGAACGACAAGAATTTGGGGAATCGACGCTGAACACGTTCAATTGGAGCTTGATGGGACATATAGAAAGGATACCAAACAATAGAGGCATACTCCAATTTCGAGAGTACAAATGCAAAATAAAGGGATTTTAGCACTAGTGCGTCATTGAAGTATTTGGACGTTCTCATAAGAAAACCCATCATTTTAGAGGCAGATGAACAAATTTGTTCAATATGTATGTTAAACGATAAAGTTGGATCAAAAGTGACACCTAGATTTTTAAGATTGGTAATCTTGTCGATGGAAATATCGTTGATTTGATAAGTGGAGATATATGGATTTGTTTTTCTCGTGAAGCACATAAAATTACATTTACTAGAATTTAATGTCAGTGTATTGGATTTTGACCACTCGGTCAGTATATTAATGCTCGTCTGAAGACTCTCGATATCTTGTTGGCAGTTAATATTACAAAACAGTTTAACATCGTCGGCATAAGCGAGGACATGGCAAGATAAGGATGTTAAGAGGTCGTTTATGTATAGAATGAACATCAATGAACCAAGATTGGATCCTTGTGAGATACCGCTGCTAGATACAAATTCAAACGAATTAAATCCATTATAAAATACATAGTTAGTTCTTTTTACCAAGTAAGATTTAATTAACAAGGAGAAGTTGGGAGCTAAACCAAACGAGTCCAGTTTATATAGAAGTAATTCATGACTGAGAGTATCAAATGCATGTGAGAAGTCGGTAAAGATAACGTCAACTTGTCCGCAGTCATCTAAAGTTTCGCTTATAAATTGTGTGAAACAGGCCAGGTCTGTTACTGTCGAGCGTCCCTTCACAAAGCCGTGTTGGCAAGTTGCGATATGTGAGCGAGTATTCCTGTATATTGTAGTATATATAATATGTTCAAAAATCTTCGCAAAGTTATTAAGTATAGCGATGGGCCTATAATTTCGAATTTGAGTAGAATCTCCCTTCTTGAAGACAGGTACAATTCGTGCACGTTTCCATCTATCCGGAAAAGTGGAGGTCCTGATGGCAAGATTAATAATCTGGCATAAAGGTATCGCAAAGGCATTACATAAATTCCTAACACAGAAGCTCGGCACCAAGTCATCGCCTGCGGTGGCCCCAACTGGAAAGGCAGCCATAATTTTAACCAATTCGTCTTCTGTTGTCGGAACCAAACTAAACGACTGTAGTTGTGGAAGATTGGGCGGAGGGTCGGTAACGTTGGACAAAGTATAAACTTCAGAAAATACTGTTGTAAAAGCGTCAACAATTTGTTGAGGATCGTCGAGGGCTACTCCATCGAGCACCAATCTACCGGGTATGCGTGTAGTTCCCTTCCTACTTCGTACAAAAGACCATAGGCGTTTTGGTTCTACTTTGATAGCACCTTCCGTTTGAGAAATATACGCTTCATATGCACGTGATATTTGCGTTTTTGTTAACGAGCGAAGTCTTCTAAATTCATGAAGAAAAGTAGAGTCTTTCGTTATTTTCCATTTTTTTCGATAGTAATCTTTTAATTTCAGATTACGTCGAATTTCCAAAGAGACCAAGGTGGAAATTCTGAGTTATTGACAGGATACTTGGGTACACACTCATCAAACATTTTGTACAACACGGAATAAAACTGGTCAATCGCGAAATTGACATCGGAACGGTTTAACAAAGTCCAATCATAATTAAGAATGTGATCGTAAAGTTTATCAAAATTAGAAGTAAATACTTTCGTACTTTATTTATTTATAAAAAATACATTGAAATAAATTTCAATTACAATTTATTACTTTCAGTCATTAATTAAATAAATGTATTTATTCAATAAAATCTACCTTATGGAAGTTGTGTATGAAGCAATATTAAATAAAGCTCATTCCGAAATCAAATTTTAACAATAATATGTACCATGCCATTGTTAAAATTCAATGTATAACTTAAATTAAAGCTAACTCATGCTAAAAACTACGAACTATTACTAAAGAAAATAGGTTTTTCTTCGGCAATTTTCGGCTGTCGTATACCAAATGAAGAAATTCTTTCAGTATTATTAAAATATATTATCTAACTCAAAATTACTATCGGTGCCATACAGGAAGTCGTACATAGTGGATGCTAGGTCATCAATGTCTTCGTTATGCTTCATACTCTTTCCGGTTCTTCGAAACTCGGCGTCTCCGTCGAAATCATCCTCTGAGACATTGGATATTTTTTCTCTAACGTCTTTCATGATGCACGCTTCCAGCTTCTTGTACTTGTAGCACTTGAAGAACAGCATTGGCTTGGTTAATTCTCTTGAAAGTGGCGATGCTTCCTTCTTGGGTTCTGGTATGCATTGCTGCAAAAATAAAGATTCAAAAATTTCGTCGTGGATTCCAATGAAGACTATTCAACTTACCGAAAATTCTTGGCAGTAAGTCACACCATCTTGGATATCTTTCTTCAATTCCTGAGCTACTGGTAACGCGGCAATTCTCTGAGTAATTTTCGCATAATTCGGTTCTAAATTATTGTCGATATATCCCAACTCATGCATGACACACGTGATATTCTTCACCCTGCTACTCAATCGCGGCATCAAGGACTCCCATTGGTTTCTCATGTCCATGTCACGCTAGAAATAAGGGTTACAATTAGGAAATTTAGTGTTTGCGATCTTTAGAAACATCTTACCGACATTCGAGAGTTGCTGAAGAATGGTTGGTTGATGTAGGGAAGTCCGTACGGTGAAGAAGCGAATGGATTAGGTGAATAATTGGGACTATAGAATAAGGGGATTGGGTTTGCAAAAGGTTGGTAAAACGAAGCTGGTGTTCCTGCGTATGGCCTGAATGATGGTTGGGAGTATGAATTCTGAACATTGAGAAAAATATGCAATAAATAAGAAATAGATGATGTGTGAAGCAAAAGTTAAAGCAATAGAAGCTGGAAAAGAAATGATTTATAAGAAAATCATTTAAAAGAATCAGTAAAGGAGATAAAGAAGAGACTAACTAATGATATATGAGCAATTAACCTTAAAGATATAATTATTCCATTTCAAACTCACCGGTCTGAATGCTAAAATCGCTTGATGAAGTTTTTCCGTTGGAAACGTTTGTTGATTAGCGTAAAGGGTATTCTCAGGATCCGTTATGACATCCAATTTATGCTGACCAATAGGCTTCTGTACGTTTGAAGAAGGCGTCGGAATTATTCCATCCATAGCTTGGCATTTCATGCAAGCAGCCTTTAATTCCTTTCTAATCTCTTTGACGACGTCTTGACCAAAACAGCTCTCGAATATCTATGAATTTTAGTTGGAAATAAAATCCTTAGACTTTATTCTTAGACATAAATAATTTAGATTTGAAACTACCTTAATCAAAGCATACTTCTTCAGAAATTTATCATCACTCGTAAGCCCCCTAACCGCCATTGCTAGTACCGCCAATAGAAGGATGGATTTCCACATTTTTCTCACTGGAAAGTAAATTGCAAAAAAAATATTACTCCAAGTTTACTGTACCACTCAAAGATTAATTTCAGCTTATATATATGAACGAAGCTATTTAAAATTATTTACAAATGTTTGTGTTTATAGTTTCAATATCCGGTGCGAACGTAAACTAGATTTGGTATGAATGAAAGAGGAAGTTGTTTTATTGTGTTGAAAATGTAGCTGCATCGTCTTTGCGAAATATGTAATGGTATCTAGGTCAGATGTCTATCAGTAGGACAAATTTTCGAACTCCATAACATATTTAAATGAACTACTTCTTATTTTATGCTATTGATGATATTCTTTTAATTATTTAATAATACATTTTACTACTTTTTAAAAATTTCCATGCATTTATAATAATTTAATTGTACATCGCTCTTTACTTTCATATGATCAACTTTATATTATCAATAATTTGATTATTTCCTCCTAAATTGAAGATTATGCAAACGCTCTTTTTATCGAAATCTGCTTGCCCAAGATATATATGATTACAATCTTTAAATGATATTTTATAACTTCCTGACTTCCCCGCATTATCTACTTAGTTTTTAGCATTTCTTAAAGTGATTTTGAAACTAGTAACAATACATCATGCTTCAAGAACGTTTGGTTATTTTCCGAAAATTTTATGAAAGTAAATTGAAGGGCGATTATGGTCTACATAATCACCCTTCAGTGCTTGGTGTGGCACCAACAAGACATCGAAATGTAAGAAGAAGAGAATATTCCTGCTGTCAGAGATAATGTTGCAGATGTTCTAAATTTATCAATTCCTCCTCGTGCTCAAGGATTGGGGCTTAGAAGAAGGAAAACTTGGCGTATTTTGCAAGAAGACTTGGGTTTACACCCGTACAAGATTGTGTTGGCCCAGGAACTGAAGCCACTGGACCATCGTAAGCGCCGCAATTTTGCTTCTTGGGCTTTAGAGCAACCTGAAACGGATCATAATTTTGGGTAAAAAATGACCTTCTCAGTTGAAGCTCATTTTTGGTTAAATGGATATGTTAACAAACAAAATTATGATTTTTAGTATGAAAACAATCCACAAGATATTTATTAGAAGCCCTTGGATCTGCAAAAGGTCACTGCATCGTCGGACCATATTTTTTACAAAACGAGGATGTTAACAGATTTTTGTTGCCAAATTTAGATGAAATTGATGACATGTGATTCCAGTAAAACATACTGCTAATGTCACTATCGACATATTGCGAGAACAGTTGTTGAACGTCCGAATTGGAAAAAAGTCGCTGACTATCTCCAACTGCTGCAGAATCATTTGAATCGAGTTTCAAGATGACATTTTTCACCTATGAAAAATATTTCTGATAGTAAGATACTGCCTGGAGCCATGTTCCCCATCGCGTTATTACAGGCGGATACTTCTTTCGTATGGTTTCTGGTAGGAGGTGACATGCGTGTATGAGGCATGTTATGTGAAGAAGAGTCGGAAAGCATATTTTCAACATCCTACCAACTCTCAGCATTGTTGGGGCTCCGTCAGTAACGAACATTGTGTCTTGGGTTCCTGTGATACAAAATTCTCTCAACGGATCTTTTATTATCTTGACAATGGTTTCTGCATTAGTTTTCTGAATCCTTTTACTGGATAACAACAATAAAGCTGGTGGACCATCACGTTTTAAAGGACGCGCTACAACATGAATGACGCTGTGTTTCTGAGCATCAGTTGTTTCATCCACACATAGGCAGATTTTCTTATTTCTCAACTCGTCTTTTATACATTCCTTTACTGTACCTTGCACACGTGGCAAATCGTATCGTATTTGCATAGATGTTGGCAGCTTCCACGAAGGAATGTACTTGGCCCAAAAAGGACGAAAGTGTTCATTAGATACTAGATGTTGTGGGATGTTGCACACACTTAACATAAAAATAAAATCATATAAAAATTGCCAGTATGGAATACTGTTTCTTAAATTCAATACATGACGTTTACTTTTACAATGTTTTCTACATTCAAACCTATCGCGACTTAGCAATCTGCTATTGCATATTGTACAATAAATATGCGGACTTCTACATTGTAATCCAGGGGAATGTCTGAGATATTTATTCACATTCGAAGGGATTAGGCGTTCCAACTCCGCGTAATTATTTGGCGTGCAGCGTACGACGAACTATCGCTTTGAACTCTCTCGCGGTACTGTCGAGATCGACTACGAGTTGAAAATTACCCCTACCCATGCCGCTACCGCTACGCTACTGCCACCCGGTACCACCTTTTTAACAAACTCTAGTTATTACTTTGGAAAAAAAGGCTTGCCAAACAACTAAACTAACAATTTCTTCGCTATCCATTGGATTATCCGACAAATCAGAAAATTATTCTCTTTCTGTCAAAGAAAACTAGTATTTGTATTTAATTTAGGGAATCAAAAGAAAGAAGCATTTGATAGAGAAGCGAACATTAATCATTCAAAACAAGATACTTTTTTAACTAATTTTAATATTATCTCCATGTAACAAAGTTCTTTTCTATCGAAACACTTAATTAACTCTAAATTCCTTAAATATTAACTTTTACTTTTTCAAAACAACTACAAACGAATCACTTTTACCATAACACATATTTGATAGCAATTAATGAGTATTATCATTCGCCAAATATGCTAAGCTATTAAATGTCTTGTAATACACGGCATTTATTAGCTGTTAATATTGGTTACTCTTCACTTTTTCGATTCGACAAGTCATTTGGATTACAAACAACGCCTGCTAAAATCCATTACACGTATTAGATTCCGTTATATGTATAAATACCACTGACAGTGACATCAATTTTTGTTTTAAACGAACATCAGATAATAGGCAAGCAAAACGGTTAATAGGTTAGTTGGGTGTCGTCAAAAAAACCTGGTGCATGAAATTAGAAGTAACGTACTAAAAAGTAAATTTCTGAATATCAAATAAATTCTTAAGCAGCATGTAATTTGCTGTACAGTTATTATTGAGTCCCACACAAATGTCAATTGCGTATATACTTCAAAGAATGTACGAGTTATAGGTGTAGGCAGTTAACACTTTCAAATTTGCTTGTGTTCAACTATATTTTATGATGTAATTACTGAGTATTCGTCAAGAAGAATACAGTTACTCAAAAATACAGGAATCTGCATTAACTATTAACTGTACTTCCATGAACCTACGCAAGGTCTCGGCGAATAAATTTTATATAATCTGAATGAGATATTTCTTAATTAAGTTGAGAATTATGCAAATTATACCATGACGAATATTAAGCGGTGTTAAGTTTATATCCCTCAAGCTATATAGTAGATATAAAGAGGCTATTATAACAGATATAATTTATCTTAAAAATCTAAAATAGGGAGCTTTTTTAACAAGTGAAAGACCTAGAGCAGTCGCACCTCACAATGAACCCGGATAACTGTTTAACAATTCCAGTTATTAAGGTATTTGAGATTATATAAGATACACTAAATAAACCTAAAAGAATTCTTCCCCGCTATGGAGTTGCTGAAGGGAATTTTCTCCTTAAAAACAAGGTGTAATGGCTGTATATATACGTGTGTGTGTGTGTGTAGTGAGATAATGAGGACAAGTTCTTTTTTCGTTTATAAATGAGTATACGCAACCGTTACATTGGTTCTTAATATATCATGGCTGCTGAACAGTTATCTTGCAGCAAAAATACAACTTTATACACAGTTTCTTGTTTCTACTTGCGAGGGAAATAGCACACAAATACGCATGCAATTGAATGTTTTCAATTACTTTTAATTACTTACAATTTAAAAATTGGAAAGTTAAACAACAGGAAATAAAAAGCATTTTTCAATATAACTATAAAGGACATATACTGGTTTTGACCAAAACATTTGGTGTAATAGAAGCATTTCTTTAAATTCAAAAGTGAAGCCAACACAAACCCAAAATCTTTATCAAAAAATTATATGAATACAATCCATTGAAGTTTTCTTACCATTTGAAATAGGGGGGAAAATTTTAATTGAAACAGTTTTATTTATTCATTTTGGACCATCTAGAAACGAGGAAAGCCCCAGTCACGGGCCGTTACTATCGAAAACACACACCTTCAGACCGTCTCTGCGTTTTGAATTAGTTTATCCAAATTATATTGGTTTTATTTAAAAAGAAAATATTGTGTAGTGATATTTCCATACTTTGTTAGTGATACTTGTAGTGTTGTGTAAGCAATAAAAGATTTTTTGAAAAGATAAAAACGAGAGAACGTAAAAACTGTGGCGTCAGCTGTTTTCACACGTTCAGATCGTTTCTTACGTTTTGAATTGGTTTATCCAAATTATATTGGTTTGATTAAAAAGAATACTGTGTAGTGATATTTCCGTACTTTGTTGGTAACACCTGTAATGTTTTTCTAGTGTATAAACGATAAAAACTAGGTAACCTAACCTAACATGACGTCGGATGTTTTGTACGTTTTGTTTGTGAGTTACACTCTGTAAATAAAAGAAGATATCATTTGTTTTTCAACAGCCACAACAGATTCAAGGACCGGGGAAGCTAAAATTATAAGTTTGGTGGAGCATCCAGGATTTGCTCTTCCACAAATCGGGTCTTCGTCTTCTCACTCGTTCACGAACGGTTCAGCAAGAGTTCGAACACTCAAACGACGATTTTCGCGGATCAATTTACCAATTTTCTGAATGTTGTCGTCCGTTCTTGATGTTGAGGATCGTCCAGACCACGGATCGTCTTCGGTCACTTCCGTACACTTTCTTTAACATGGCATGAGATTCTGTAGCAGTTTTTCTTAGTTTCACAAGAAACTTAAGGTTAACTCGTTGCTCGATCTGAACATGTTTCCGACCCGACGCTAGCATAAGGACTTGAACAGACGATTGCTACAGCGAGACTGAACGACGTACAACCGTGCCCATCAAGCTCAGAGTGGGGGAAGCATCTACAAGCACAGACATGTTCAAATCTGCCGTGGCGTGCTCACTGTTTGCCGATAGTAGTACCAGTCCCGTTATTTAATTGCCAAACAAACAAATAATAATAATTAGTCGATTAAATATCAACCACAAATACATCTTCCACGAAAACGGTGCTCCGTTACGTGTTTGGTTTTTACTTTGAAACTTCGTTTTTCCAAAATAAAATCGAATGAGATGCGAAGAAGGCTTCAGTTGACGACTGGCATCCTCTTTAAAGCGGAAGCCCTTCAAAACTTAAAAAAGAAATGTAAAAAAACGATTCCTTTACTGCTTAGGCTAATATCGTGCATGGCGATACATCACCTAAACAGCGTGACGTCATGTTGTTATAACGTAGGTAACGTCCAGGCCCGGCATTCCAAATCGGGCCCTGAAATTGTTACCAACTTCGGGTCGCGATGTTCTTTTAAAGATTATCAACCCCATCCTGTTATTCCAACACTTTCCTTTGTCTTGGAAGCATGCCATCATTAACACTATTCCAAGGTAATATAAGGACCGACTGTTCCCGCAAAATTATCATCTCATCAGTTTGTTTTCTTCTCTTTCTGAGGTAGCGCAAAGAATCATTTCAACCAGGCACAGAAGTGAAGTTGAAGCGCTGGAATTGCTCCCTGATGAACAGTTTGGTTTCAGGAAGGGAATGTCCTTTGACTTTTAATTGCTAAGACTAATAGAATACATCAGGAACGCTTTTGAGGGTAGTGTATTTTTAGATTTCGCGCGGGACTTTGGCATGGTTTGACAAGAGGGACTAATCTTTAAAATGACCAGGATGAACGTTGATTTTGTCGTACTTGAGGGGACGCACGCCTTGCGTCCAGGTCGGTTCTCAATTCTAGTCTCGCCGGATGATTCGCTTGCGGAGTCCCACAAGGATCACTACTGGGCCGGAGCTATTTCACACATAGGTCTTGGATATTCCTTTACATCTCGTGGCTAACTTGACCACGTATGCGGATGGCACTGCTGAGTATGCCACGTCAACAAGTGAGGTTCTACGTCCTGCAGAATACCTGCAGGAAGCGACAAACCAACTCGTTGAATGAGTGGCCAAATGGAGACTTTCCATCAATAGCAAAGTCAATTGCGGTTCCATTCACGAACATCCCACCAGGTGTGAATAATAATAATAATAATCAAACATCTGACAATTTCCCCATCGACTTTAAAAGCAGGTGGAACAATTTGATTTTTGATGGACTCACCATCAATCCATCAACACAAACAAAACCAATAACTGATGGATCCATTACAAATCCAACTTTCAACTAAAAACGTGTTAATGAATAACTGATGCCATAACTGCCTCCATCCAGTGGATAAAAAAAACCATATATACAACAATTACCTACTTTAAAAGTAAACAATTTCCAATCTGTTTACCTATTAGCTGGCCCTATCTTTTCTAGTAAAAAGCTAATTTTAATTTCAATTTAAACCCATCCTGATTGCATATAATTTATATTGCCATAATAGTATCGCAATGTCATTAATGTGCTGTAAAAATTATCACAGTAATAATCTTACCATATAACTACCACGTGTCATAAAGCGAATGCTAGTATCACGAAGAAACCAATCTTCTTCCCGATTGGCACTAAACGCTGGAATTTTTTAAACGCGATATAAAGTTTATAAGGTTCGTGACATTCGCAATTATAGCTACATTCGAAAGAAAATTCCTAACATCAAGAAAAAGAACATTAACGTCATAAATATCGGTTTACCAGTATACGTGTGCGTATGGTTATTAGTGTTTTCGAGCTTCATTTGGATTTAAGTATAGGCAGCGTCGTTTGCAAATAGACTTTTTCAGTATCGTCGTAAACTTTACAGTAAGTTATGGTTATGGTGCAAAGTTCGTACCTATGAGAAAGGTTTGATTGCTTTCGAGAGATTATAATTTCCAAGGTTGTCTTAAGATTGTGTATCGTATATCTCGCGTCTAGGATCTCAACGTTGATAATTACACTGTGCTAGTTATAAAATTCCACAAGCTGGGCACCCGGGGGGTAAACCTAATTCGAGTATGCTGAATCCAATGGTGCCAACCGTTGTTAAAAGTTAGCTCGCGTTCTCGAGCAATTTCAATTTAAACATTTTAAGCCCAGAAAACCTTCTGGAACATTATGGAATTTGCTGGAAAATCTGAGCAATGGCCAAAGAGCTTTCTGGAACTTTCGGAACTTTCTGGAATCAAAAATATGTGCTACATGTGCTTGTAGAATACCCGTTTTGCCGGCGATCAATATAACGAACGGAATTTAGATTGCGACAAAACAACACTATTGAGATTCCACTTGTGCCGATCGAAAAGGTTTTGTTACTACCGCTCCACATCAAACTAGGAATTGTTAAAAAATTCATTAAAGCATTGAACCCAGAAGGAAATGCATTCAGCGAATTGCGTCGTATTTTTCCACGGTTCAGTGGGATGAAAACAAGAGAAGGTAGATGTCTGAATCTGTATATTGATCTATTGAAATTTCATTTTGTATTATTTTTATTTTATGGGGATACTTAATGGACCGGATATTCGTCGTTTGGCGATTTGAAAATGTACTCATTGACATGGAGCTTGTAGCATGGGATTGTGTGAAAGCGGTTATTGACAATGTTCTCGGAATTCATCGATTCGAAAATTGGTTCATATTAATTGAAGACATGCTCGCTACTTTTCACCGTTTAAATGTTCGAATGTCATTAAAAATTCATTTTTTGCATTCTCATGTAGAAAAATTCGCCGAACAATCACACAAACACAAACGAATCCGATGAGCATAGCGAGCGTTTTCATCAAGTGACGGTGAGGGTCGAACATTGGTACAGCGGCAAAAAGTTACATGCCCTTTTGGGTGACATTTATTGGAATTTACAAAAAGAAGATGACGATACAGAATACTCAGGGCAACCAAAGAATGAAAAATGAAAAAAAATCGAGAAAAACAATTTTTTTGCAAAAAAAAAAATGAAAAATCAACTGAACCGATTCAATTTTTTTCAAATAGTTTCCATTCGACGTGTATTCGTCGATACGATGCCTATTCGATCGATTTCAATCGATTTAAATTCAATAAATGGTCAAAAAATGATAACAGTTTCGTCTTTGGACCTAAAATTTTTAAATTGAAATTGCTCGAAAATGCGAGCTAACTCTTAAAAACGGTTAGCACCATTGGATTCAGCATTGTCGAGTTAGGTTCACCCCCTGGGTACCCAGTTTGTTGCAAGAAAAAGTCTCCAATTCGAGCACAGTTTTATTAAAAAGATGTACCGACTTTAAGACAATTTTTTTTCTGGAAATTTTGACTTTGACATAAATAAAATTGTAGTTATAAAATGGTTATAAATAAATGTCAAAAATGTTATACAGGATATTCGGTAAATCCAATCCAAACATGGATATATTCAATTAAGAAATTTCCCTCGCTTTTGGATCAGATACATCGATACATACAAATTTATCCCGAAGAAGAAAAAGACAACAGGATTCCTTTCCTCCATATTTTAGCAATAATAAATAGACGTCCGAGGATGGTATGGAAGTATCCATGTTTGGAGACAGATGGAGCTTTTTGTCAAAATCCGCATTACCGATTGTGAGTGCTATTCTTTAACCGACATCTGTCAAAATTTCGGAGAGTTTCATCGAGTACTGTTCTTTTGAGAGCTGTTGAAAATGAGCACGTCTATGTATTTGTGGAATCATGGAAAAGGAACAATATCGGTCAGTTTGGCCAAAATGGTGGACAACAATTTGAGCATTTGTAAAATTTACTAGTGAATGTATTTTAAAATTTATTACAGATGGCATTTAAGATTGATTAGTTGATGTAATTAAAATATTTTACAGAGATAAATTAAGATTATAGGTGTATTAGAAATATATTCTTTCTGCATTATTTTTATGAATTCTACATCTTTTTGTATTTATGGAATTAATAAAATTATTATGTAAAAAAAGTATCTTAGATACTCAGTAGATGTTTTCTGTGGCATTTCTTAGAACTGTAATTTATAAAACGGAAAGCAATACTAAAGGAAGGAACTGCTTGACGTACGTGTTGCCACGGCAATTTCATGCATGGTACACTTATTAGTCCGGGCAAACAGCGGTAACAGTCAGTGTAGTAGATATGTGGTGCGGAGTCGGCGATTATTTATTTCACGCGTTCACAGCGTCAGTTCTATGTATATGTAGGCTGTCGTAACTTATTTCGTAATTGTACGCTTATGTTTGCTTTAAAAACTTTATAGCGGACATGCCGGACTTAATTTTTGATGGCGCTAAAATTCAATGTCTAGTTTGTAAATCCCTTTAATGTGTTGGTCCAGAAGCCATTGTCAACGTCACATCGAAAGCAAACAGCATTCTTCTGCAAAAAGCGGCATACGAGACCAAGAAAAATTTACATTTGATTTATGTGTTACTCTTATTTTACGTAATCTATCGTTTCGTTTACTAGACAAAGAAGCATTTGTCTCCTGCTGGAATAAATATGCGAACTGTAAATTACCTAGTCGGACAGCGATACGAAATGTAGTGCCATTTGCTCGTGAACATATAGGAAAAAGAATGAAAACGGAATTGAAAGATAAAAAACTGTGGTTGTGTGTGAACGAAACAACTGATCGTCAAAAACATTCTGTGGTTAATGTAATGGTACGTACAATGGAACCACATCGACCGTCATCCTTCTTCTTACTTGCTTCCAAAAGAGTTATAAATTGTACTGCCGATGAGATTTTAAAGGTAGTGTTGAACTCATTGAACAAATTTGAAGTTTCAACTAAGCAACTTGTAATGTTTATGAGTGATGGTGTCGCGAACATGCGTTCTTTGGGCCGATCTCTTAAAGAACACAGTGGTAACTTCTTACATGTAACGTGTAAAATCCATACTCTAAATCTTTTCCACTAGTAAATGCATTGATTGCTAGTACAAAGGCAGTGTTTCTAAAGTCCCCGAAACGTACCCGACTATTTCACAAACTGCGTTCTGATTTACCTGAACCACCACAGCCGATTGTTACACGTTGGGGAACATGGTTGCAGGCTGCGTTTTACTACAACAAATATTTTGATCAAGTAAAGAAGGTAGTTTTAAAATTCAATCCGACAGAAGCTACAGCAATCACGAAAAGCCAGGAAATATTTCAAGATAGCCAGATTAAAAGAGATTACAAACTATTCACAACAATTACTTCGGACTAGCGGAGGAAATCGAAAAGTTACAAAATGTTTCGATGTCGCTAGTGGATTCTGTTCAAATTGTGAATGATGTTCACGCACAATTATGCGCTGTAGAAGGCGAAACAAATTGGTGTGTAATACGAAAATTTGAAAGTGTTTTAGAGAAAGACTCCGATTTTCTTATATTAAAATAAATTTGTGAAGGTGCGTGTAAAGATGCATTAAGTTGTTTCAAAGATTATTTTAAATATGCAGATAGTTATAACATCGCTAGATGTCGAACGGTCGTTTTCGGCATTAAAAAACATTTATTCCGCACGTCGTACTCGCTTGACTGAAACAGCTGTGGAAACATATCTAATGATTCAAATGTTTAACAGATGTTACCCAGTTTGTGATTTCACGGAAGATTTTTAAAACGGTAAGTGTTTCAGCACGTTTTATAATTTATTTCTTACCTTCTATTTTATGTGTAAATTTTTATGCGCTCGCCACGCCTCTGGCTGTTACCGCATATTTGCCCAGGTTAGTTATCACTTTCGGTATTTTGTTATTATGAATTTATTATAGTTCTTACGAAAATTGACCATAAAATAAAGGAAACCATCTCACATCCATTAAAGCCGCGATTCAGCCACCAAACCGGTAAAATGCAAACCATGAATCTGGCACATTCATATCAAGGTCGCGCTAAATGTGCTCGCTTTTATTGTATGTACAACCTGATGAGCTACGTATGCCCAAATAATTATCATCGCGATTACCATCTTCAAGGTACCGTTTCTTCCTGCTTGAGGCACAACCGCTAATGCTTTAATCTTCACTTTAATGACCTGTGAAAATTGGTAACCGATATGGGAGATTTAGAAATAGAAAATTGCCCGTGGAAGATGATTAATTTGTAATGACGTAAATATATCCATACGTATATGACAGTTGCTCAATAGAATAGGTTGATAGATTCGATGTAATAGGATTTGATTGTAGATGATTCGATTCTTTTTTTTTCGAAATTGAACCGAAATCAGGTACTATTATAACGATATCGTGTTTTTCCTAAAGTTAAATTACCACTGTGATTTCTATCTTCAACTGAAAAGCTTTACAATTACAAAGCGCTATTTTAGACTAATTTATCAAATGGTCTTTATGGTAGGTACTGGTACATACAATCATTTCCTGATCTATTTTATTTATGAAATATGTCTTTTACACTGGATATAGGTCTTTTGAGATACACACCTAAGATACAGGAGCCCGGAAAAAGTATGAGATCCATTGTTTCAAACATCAACAGTCCAACTTATTCACTTTTCAAGCGATTATCTGACAAATTGAACCAGTTTCCTGTACAGATTCCCGATTTGGCCATTAAACATTCTTACGCGTTAGGGACATTGAGCTTACTGACAAAGAAATTTTAGTCTCGTTTAATGTAATTTCACTGTTTCTTAGTGTTCCGGTCGATTTAACTTTGAATTATTTAGAAAGACTTTTGTTAGCTAACCAAATGGATATAGAAGAAGTTGTTAGTTTAATTTCTTTGGCAAGACTTTGTGTGAAACAATTTTTTTTCTAAATTAATTAAACACTTTTTATCAACAAACGGAAGGAACGACAATGGGTAACAGCTTATCTCCGTCTATGGCTAATCTCTTTATGGGTAAATTTGAAACCGACCTTAAGAATACGTTGGCCTATTTTTCTCAGGTTTGGATCAGATACGTCGATGACATTTTTTGCATCTTCGACACCAGCGAATGTTCAATAACTGATTTCATAGAACGACTTATCTCAAAATTTTCCTCTATTAAATTTACCCACTAAGAAGAAAAAGATAACAGAATTCCATTCCTCGATTTGAAAGAAATAAAAATAAGCTAGTAATAATAGATTTATCTTACAGGATTCTAATCACTCACATGAACACCAACTTTCGGCTATTAACTTTGTGGTACATCGTTTACACAATTTTCCTTTAACTAAAGATAGGTGTCAAAATGAACTAAAAGAAATCATCAAAATTGTTAACTTTAACGGATTTTTTGAAGACATAATCTGTAATACTCTTAAAAAACATAAGAATTGAATAATAGTTAGAAATATAAGCATACTTGAACGTATTGCTAGGGGTAATAAGAAATATATTAAATTACCCTTTTATCCAAGTTACACGAAAGGTCTTCAAAAAATCTTTTCTAAAGTTGACCGGAAAATTGTCTTTTCTTCAAACAATAACCTCAAAAACCTCTTAGGATGTTTTAAAGACCCAATAGATAATAATAATAAATCAGAAATTTACAAAATTTCATGTAAAGATTGTGATCAAGTGTATATTGGGCAGACAAAAAGACCAATCAGAGCTAAGTACAAAAAGCATCTTGCTAATTTTAAATTAAGAAGGTTTGCTGAAACAGTTCACTAAAACCCTTACCACAACACTTAATTCGTACTGGACGCACGTTTCGATAGCCAAGCTATCATCATCAGCAGCAAGACTGAACTAACAAGCTAAGTGAAAAACTAACCTTATAAGGAAAAAAATTATGCAATATGTAAATTTAAAATCGTAAAATTTAATGAGCCGCTTCATTGCACAGGACTATAAATAGCCTAAAGGTAAATGAGCCGAATGACGTGAGTTAATAAATCCTAGATTACAATGAAGCGGTTCATTGCACATGGTTAAAATTACAACTATAAATGATTAAACATGATGTAACAAAGGATAAAGGCTGGAATTTAGTGGTCCTAAATCTGAATTCATTAAGTGACAACAATTTAATTGAGAAGTACTCCTTACGTTTTTAATTAACTTTATATTATCAACATTATGGTTATTTTCAAGCATATGTAGGGCAACGCTAGATTTATCAAACCTTCTGAATTTGAGATGAGCCAAATGTTCTTTGTATCTAATTTTGATTGATCTTTTTGTCTGCCCAATATACACTTGATCACAATCTTTACATGAAATTTTGTAAATTCCTGATTTATCCATGTTATCCACTGGGTCTTTGGAATTTCCTAAAAGGTTTTTAAGGTTATTGCTCGAAGAGAAAACAATCTTGCGGTCAATTTTAGAAAAGATTTTTTGAAGACCCTTGGTGTAACATGGATAAAAGGGTAATTTAACATATTTCTTATTATTACGGCCGTCAATGCGTTCTAATGTGCTTACATTTCTAATTCTTAATCTATTCTTATGTTTCCTAATAGTATTATAAACGACATCTTCAGAGAATCCGTTAAAGTTAGAAATATTGATGATTTCTTTTAGTTCATTTTGATATCTATCTTTCGTTAAAGGAAAATTGAGTAACCGGTGCACCAAAAAATTAATAGCCGAAAGTTTGTGTTCATATGAGTGATAAGAATCCTGTAAGATGAATCTGTTATTACTAGTAGGTTTCCTATATACGTCTATTTCTAAGAAGGTTTGATAAATCTAGTGTCGCCCTTACGCTGGAAAACAATCATAAGGTTGATAATATGAAGTTAATTAAAAACGTAAAAAGTATTGTTCAATTAAATTGTTATAAAGGCATGGAAATTTACAAAAGCAAACATAACTTAATTAATTCAGATTTAGCACCACTAAATTTCACCCTTTAGACTTTAGATTTTTGCATATTTTGAAGTTGCATATTATTAAAATTATTTGTTTTTAAATTACTTACTTTAGATTTGCATATTCCATAATTTAGAATTACTGTATAAGGTTAGTTTTTCGCTTTGTTTGTTGGTTTAGTTTTACTACTGATGATGTTAGCTTGGCTAACGTGCTGGGAAACGTGCATCAAGTACAAGTGAAGTAAGGGTTTTAATGAAGTGTTTCAATAAATCTTTTGAATTCCGTCCGTCATCTGGTGTACTTCAAGCATCGTATTTCGGACCACTTCTATTTGCCCATTTTGTAAACGAACTATTACGTAATGTTTTGCATTAGCTTATGCCGATTACATAGAAATTTAGCTACCAGTTAGACCTTGAGATAAGGTTCTATATTAACAACAAAATCTACATGTAATTACGATGTAGTCTTCAATCAGTTAAACTAACTTAAATATTAATAAGTGTTTGTTTCTCTTCGTCATGGTGCTTTTTGAAAGTCTTTTTTTGGAAAAAAGATGTATATTGAGATATACATTGTGCAATTATTGTTAAAAAAAAAAGTTGCGTTATAATATTTTATACTTTATTCGTAATAGAGGTTTTTGAACATATAACTAGAAGTGCCCACTAGCGCCAACGGGCAGTGGCGGAGGTTCGATACAACCCCCGGTATAATTGCGAGTCTTAACTAGATCTGTTATGTATACATGTACGCTGCCGTAAATACTATTTCGTAGTTCTACGTTTGTTTTCAAAATGTTGCCTACGTCGCGAAAACGACCAAAGTTGGACACAATAAGAGAATTTATTGCAGAAATGCCTGACCTAAATTATGATGGCGATAAAATTCAATATGCAAACAAATTTAAATTTAATTTATGTGTTACCTTTATTGCATGTAATCTGCCGTTTAATTTACTAGACAAGGAAGCATATGTCTTCTTTTGGAATAAATATTCAGTCTGCAAATTATCAAGTCGGGCATAGTTACAAAGAATTGTGCCATCTGCTCGTGAAGATATTGAAAAAAAGAATTAAATCGGAGTTAAAAGATAAAAAACTGTGGTTATGTGTCGACGAAACAACAGATCGTAAAAAACATTTTATGGTTAATGTAATGGTACGTACAATGGAACCACATCAATCGTCACCTTCAATTCTATTAGCTTCCAGACGAGTACAACTAAGTTAGTGTTAAATACTATATTTCTTATTATTATTTATTATATATTTAAAAAACTATAGTTAAATTAGTACACGTGGCAAATAGTAATAAAAAGAAAAAAAATATTACATTAACCGGTATCTTTTGAAAATATTTTCCCCCACATTCATTCACAAGCCGCGCGAAATGAGCCGTCTTTGGCATAAGAGGTCAAAAAGGGTTCAAAGTTCTTTAAACTGACCCTAGTATAGATTGCAGTTCCCAGGCGGTGCGACCAGAAACAAGAAGTTTAAAGCTTTTCTTTTGTCATATTGTTTGCCGGTAGTGATTCCATCAATATTGTTTAAGGCACCTTTTTCATGTGTACTTCAACATTAAGTTGAACATTATTTTGTAGATAACCTCTGCTTTAGCCTTTTTAAAATCACAAACAATGCGAATAATTTATTGCATTATGTACAGATATGTCGTACTGTTTTAAACAAGGTAACCGCAATTAAAAATGTACATATAAATAATATGTATTTCAAGAATTCGAAGTAAATAACTGCTTTATTTTAAGAAAATGAAACTATTGATTTATGAACAATACCTAAATCTTTTTTGGAATAAAGAAAACAATTTACTATTCTTAAGAAAATATTGTTTTGTGTTATAATGGCCATTTACTTATACTAACAATCGTTTTCTTCAAATTTTCTGCAAGATTTTCTTGAATCAAGTTAACAAATGTCTTAAACAAAAAAATACAGACAGTATGTACAGAGAGTTCAGTCTTGCTGCTGATGATGATAGCTTGGCTATCGAAACGTGCGTCCAGTGCGAATTAAGTGTTGTGGTAAGGGTTTTAGTGAACTGTTTCAAAAAAATACAATTATTTTATTACAAGTATATACTTCCCTTAAGCGGACAAAGGAACGCTTTTGATTTAAAACAGTTATTGTATTGAGGATAATTGAAACAGTAATTGTCTTAAATTAAGGCTTACAAGTAAACGTTTCTCTGCGTGCAGATACTTCATATTTTAGAAAAATCGACACTACCAAGCTTGTTTAGCAGAGACCAACACCAAATAGATATACAGATCTCAACCCTGCATTTAGTAAAAAGTCAACAAAAGATTTACTCTTCATTAAATAAAATTATCGTTTTTTTTTTGTTGAAATTGATCAAAAGTGAATACCCAATAAAAAAATAAATCGACATTATATTTTATTCATTTACATGCATCATTACTTACATTATCGATTTCCGTAATACACGCGAATTCAAAAATCAACGACAGCAAAACGAACGTCAACACCAATGACACACGGACGCCGCACTCTTGGATGGAACTTCTTCGTCCAAGCTTTATACCACCTCCTACCTACTTCTTCGTCAGTTAAATTCGCGGAGGCGAAGAGCAAAACAGGCCGAGATATCTTCTCAGACTTATTCGCTTTTACGAAAACCCAGAAGATCACCACCGATTGCTGAAGCCCGGCAACGGGTTTATTTACAGTTTCGTGCAAATACGCGTTCTTTTAACTAAATCATACTTGTTAATTGGTTTTTAAACTGGCACGTAGAGGTTTACCGTTTGGTTCTTTTACCTACGACGTCGTTGAAACAATATTCCGCGTATTGAATGCGATAGATGGTATTAATGATGTAAGGAGCTGCGAAATATTGAAGTAAATGAAGAATATTCAATAATTCAGTAGTCCCTTACACGGAACGACGTAGGAAATAAATAACCATCATTCGTTAGCTCTTATTCGTCTCATACATATAGTTGTAATTGAAAATTAATTCCGTGGGATTAAATCGTTGAACAGCAGCTTGTATAAATTGTTTAGAGATGACAGCTTAACCGTGTAAATTTGAACCTGTGTATTGATATTTTGCTTATTTATTTACACAGGCTACCGTTTCCAATCTGCCAACCTACGTACGCAACAAGTTGATTTGACTTGTGCTTTTATAATAAGCGCGCTGTCCGTTATAATCGCTTGATTTTCAAGATGTAGAAACAAAAGTTTAACCATATGCATGTACACAGCTTGTCCACTTAGTGTGTGGGCGGAAGATAATTCCTTTCTTGAGCAATTTAGAGAAAAAGTCTTCAAATAAAAAATATTGGGAGACATGTTCTGTACAACATAAAATTATGTCCAAGAATACAAACGATAGAAGTTTGGTTTTTTAAATGGAACGTTCTGTATATCATTACATTTTTGGACGCTTCTTTTCAATTTATGCCAACCTTCTTCAATATTCTCATCTATCCTAAATTTTGAGATAATTTGAGAAATTTGCGAAATTCTACTGTTTCTTTAACGGCGGATATTTTAAATTTTTTTCGGTTTCGGGGTTTTCGGCAATACATCCAAGAATCTCTCTATATGCCAAATTTCAATCAGACAGTTCTAAAGGCTATTAAAGCCTACACATACGAATCTGCTCTGATACACGAACGTGTACATAATTTACGGCAATTAGGACGCAAAAATCACGTTATTTTGCGGTGGGTCCCAAGCCACCAAGGGATCGAAGGAGACGAAAAGGCAGATAAGCTGGCCAGAGAAGCAGCGAATATACCTTTCATTGGTCCTAATCCCTTCTGTGGTCTCTAAAAGAGCCACATAGAACAAGTAATCAAGATATGGAAGGACAATCAAAAGGCCTCGCGCTGGGATAATGTTCCAGAAGAAAAACAGGCGAAAGTACTCATATCAGGCTCGCCAAAAACAGCAAAAATAGCGCTATCGTTCAGCAAGGGGATCTCAGATTACTGGCAGGATTTCTGACAGATCATGTAGCCCTAAAATATCACCTATTTAAACTAGGAAAAGCTGAAGATCAAATCTGCCGTTTATGCCAAGATCTGGGGACGGCAGAATACATTCTATGTGAATGTGTTGCCATCAGTCGCACACGACACCAACACTTCAGTAGGCCATTTATTGCACTTACTGAACTGAAGGAAGTAGATCCTAGAGTAGTACTAAGGTTTATTAAAAGCTTCCAACTATTCTAACACACATTCACGGCATTCTGTTACAATAGATCTATTAAGGTCGCAGTGATTGAAGGCATGTGTGCCATGGCCCGACGAAAATAATAATAATAATATGCCAAATTTTCTCTCTAATTCAAGTCCTATGCGGATGTCTTTTGCTAGGAACACAACTGGTTCAGACTGCTTTTCATCAGAATCATTTGTTCCATTAATCAAGTTAACTAAATCATCCTCATCTAATCCTTCGTCTGCCATTAATTCTGCCAAATCCACCTCAGCTAGATCCTCGAAACCTTCCTCTTCCATTGTATGCACCAACTCACTTATTTGAGAATATTCTTGCTATAATGGTAATCGTGAATTCTCACTTTCAATTATATCTGGCCATACTTCCAACAGACATTGATTGTTGATTCCTTAGTCTGGGTATATGACATTTCAACATGCTTAACACACTATAAGATTCTATTTTTTTTTCTAAGCATCCATAATTATAAGAGATCCATCATTATCCATTTGTTCTAAAATATGCTTGATGGTTTGCTTGATATACAGTGCTTTAAAAGTCGAAATTATTGTTTGATTTAACGGCTACAATAAAGAAGTTGAATTCCTGGGTAGAAATACAACTTGCGCATATTTCGTATTGTGAATTTTGAAGGTGGCCGGGTGCATTATCAAATAAGAGAAGGACTTTAAAAGACAATCCCTCTTTACTTAAATACCCGTTGACGTCCGAGACCGAAAGAAAATTAAATCACTCACTGAGAAGTGCGGCAGTAATCCATGTTTTCTTATTGGCCATCCAATGAATAGGAAACCTGTTGAAGTTTATTCCTTTAAATTTGATGATTTATTAATAAACTGAAGCGTTGCTACAGAAAAGAATTGTTATACGATTTTTCGCTCCCAATGGTCGTCATGGCAAAAGTTCACGAATTGTTGTTAATGACTCGGACTTTGTCAATTCTCGATGTCGTATACAATTCGTTTCAGCTTTACTGTCATAATAAAGTTTTTTTATTATCATCTATATTACGTAAATAGCATTCTCATACTTGATTCGCAACAAACTTCCTTTTCATTGTAATACTTTTCATGCAGATACCCATTTCGTTCGGAAAGGAACTACAGAGATATTAAATGAATTCAAAATTGTTATCGTTGTATTGTGTAATAATACTCTACGCTGACCAATATTTATTTCCATTTCAATGAAGAAACATAATGGTACTTCAACTAAAGCAACTTTTCTTATGTTCTTTAAATATTTGTAAATTTTATTCGACGGATATCGTGTTGAAATGGGATTTACTGTTAAAATAATGTTTTCTTAAGCGTGTTTAATATTACATACATGATGGCATTAAACTGTTCGTAAATACACTTAAAGAATTCTGTTCAAATATTTTTTTAGCTTAACGAAGGGAAATATTTAAAAGAGAATTTTAGTCGATCGAATTCGCAAACTTTGTAAGCTATTCTTTAGAAATATTTTGATTTCGTACCTTTATTTGAGCAAAGATTTCTATAATAATAATATTTATATTTCATTTTACAAATGTATGAAACACGTCATAAAAGATACGTATGTAGAACACTCTAGTAGTCTTAATAGTTCTTAAGATTTGCTTTAAATTACTTTGAACCAATTTTAAAGAATTGTATAAATACAGTAATCTATAGGCTGGGCCCAGAGAGCTTCGCGCCAGGGTGGAAGTGAGGTTGCCGCGCCCACGACGCGTAAATGAAATTATTGATTTATTGCAACAGTTTCTCATCAGCCCTTCGCAGCATTAGTCGTAATATAGAGATAAATATACAGGTCTCGAGTTGTAGAATGGCGAGTTCTGGCGCTGTCCGAAGGTACTGTCGGACATCGTTCGGGAAAATTCAAGTTTGAATGCAACATGCAGTGGCGTAGCTAGACTTATTTTTTAAATTATTTTAGCATAATAAAAAACGACTATAAAATAGAGTGTATTAACAATCTATGTTACAAAAAATTATAAGAATTGCACTGGCATCATTTTACAAATCTTCATCATCCCCACCGTCACTAAAATGGAAGTCGTCTTCGCTAGAATCCTCATTTAAATTAATTATTAATTCATCGGTTCTGACGTCAATTATATATTCACTTTCCATATACTTTTTTTCAATATTTATTACGTGTTTGCACCCTTTTTGCCGGTCTTCAGCCGTGACTGCATTAAATTCTTTTTTGGCTAATTTCCATGTATCGTTTATTTTAAATGTAGTATTCAGTTTTCCCACTTTTTGTTTTACTGTTGCCCATATTAATTCAATAGCAATTTGATGTTCATTTAAACCCTCATTCGCATTAAGTAAATAACATTAATACAATATGTAAATAACATACTTAAGATGCAGGTACGAAATAGATGCATAAATAAGGTCATATTCTTCGAAATACAGTAGGAAGGTATGCACTATGTAAACATAACTCCTTACTACGCCACTGGTAACATTTAGATTGAGTGGCCTTGCATTTCCAACGCGCATATGAAGCATTCGCCATCCTATAACCCACAAACTGTATTTTATTTTCAGTAGCATTTCAGATTTTACTGTGAATGGTATGAATCTTATTAGTTTATTGTATCGTGTGGAACGTTCGAAAAGAAAAAGCAAGTTTGATATTATTCAAAAGATAGAAAATGGTATTAAACAGTGTGATATTTATCGTGATATTAGTTCATATCTAACAATATGTAAGAAAAAAAGAGAAGAGATTTTTATCATCGTACGGTAAAATTGATAAAAGTTTACACAAGGTTGAAAAAATCAGCTCATGAACAAGTTGATAAGGGATTTTTTTACAGTGGTTCACTTAAAAAAGGCAGAACACATAACATTTCCGCTTTATCGACGTATAACATTTCCTCTTCATCGACGTATAACATTTCCGCTCCATTGACCCTCAACAAGCCCTAAATAAACCCCTCCGGAATGAATAAATCCCCTGTCAACGTGCAGCAGCAGCCCTGAAGATGCCCCATAAGAGTATGAATAAAACATCGGCCAAAGCTACGACAACGACGAGGTTCCAATCCGGAAACCAAGAGTATAAGGCAGGAGAATGTTCCCTTAAGTGAGCTTATTCTTCAAGAAAAAGCCAGCGAGATGGGCAGTAAAAATTGAAAGAATTAGACGTTCTAGAAGTCGGATTGAACGTTTTAAGAAGAGCCATTGTATCACTGGAGCAAAAGTTGTTGGTGAGATTGCATCAGTTGATATTAATGTTATCAATGACTGGTTTACTACTGTTTGGGTTGATCTTCGCAAAAACTCTGACAGTAAACACATTTTTAACGCCGACGAGATTGAGATTCAAACGGAAAACTGTGTTGGTGGGAAGATACCTAAAGTGAGAATTACTGATTTGGTAATTGCCAATATGTCTTGAACGGAAAAGAGAAGACTATTTATTAACGGAAAAATCGCCAATCCTAGATGTTTTAGAAACAATACATTACCAGTCAAGTATAGATCAAACAGTAAAGCATGGGTGATATCTGATTTGTTTACAGAAGAGCTTCTTCAATTGAATGCAGAGTTAAAAAAGAAAAACAGAAAAATTTTACTATTGATTGATAATTACCCAGCACATCCTGAAGCCCCGCTAAACCAAATTAAATTGATTTTTATGCCGCCTAATACCAGTATAAAGCTACAACCTATGGGTAAAGGAGCAATTCATTCCTTAAAAAGCCGTTACAGAAAAATTATGCTGATAAAGATGTTAGAAGCAATAAAAATTGCTCAGGTTGGTATGTGGTGAAGGGTAAATGAATATAGATTCAGCTCAATACCAAGTGGATTTTTTAATTTACTTTTAGAGATCGATTTCGACAAATGTCATCATCAGGCTATATAGTATGGGATGGGAAGCGGCAATTCATATCGGTTGCCGCTCCATTTTCCTCTTCCTTTTTTTTCCCCTAATAACAAATTTCCCAAATTTCAATTTCCAAATACTTCACACCCAAACAGTAAATTTTTAACAAATACCCTTAAACTCTAAATTTCTAATGTGAGTATTGAAATATTTTTTTCAGGGGATTTTGGGAAAATTGTTAAATTTTTTAATTTTAAACTAAATTAACGATTCTTAGTGGGTTCGGAAGTATCCCTGTATACCCTTTCGGCAATTTTATAACGAATTTCCAAATTAATAAAACGAAATTAACGAGTTTTAAAATTATACATGTAACTAACCTTGAAATTTGGACGATGCCAGTGTTATATAAACTCTCTGTTTATATAACCTCTACAGGAAACTGCCTGTTCTCTAAATTCAACCCTTTTCTCTTCAAATAAAGACTTTGATTTCACAATCGAGCACTTTATGTGGGGATCGGAGTTAAGAAATACTTTGATTCAACCAAGGCTGAATAAAGATTAATGAAAAATTATGGCGTCACACATCTTTCTTTTATTTTAAATCGCGAAAGACCGGCGATTGTTTTATTCCACAGCCAATTTTGATAATTTAACCCAAATAGAAACTTTTACGATGAATTTCGATCAAATGAGATTATTTCTGCAAATAGCATACGAGAATGAATGCAGTGACTCAACTAGGAGGTTGTACTTCGAGGATTCTATGATACAAAATGTTACTGGCAAGCTTTAAACGTGAAAATTCTCTAATAATTTACTTAAACCTTTCATATAAAGATTTAATTGATGAAATATTATTTAAAATACCTTTCAATCTACGCTGTTGCTTATTTTAGACGATTTCTACATGAATTTGGACGAATTACGGGAATAGGAAAATTAACTGACGAGTAGTTTTGTTATATTTAAGATTTTACATCAACGCCCCAACGCCAGTTGGCTGGGGGTAAATGGTAACGATGACATTTCAATTTTTCTCCGCAAGAGGGATATTTAGTTACCAACGAGTGGCTAACCTGACATTTAGTCGTTTAGAAGTAGCAACCGAGGCTGTTGTCGTACATACAACGTTGAACATAACAGTATATATATTCTGATGATAATCTGATATATATTTTTTCTCAACGACGGCAATGACTAAACAACCTGATGGTGACATTTCGAAATCGATCGCTAAAAGTAAAATAAAAAATCCTGAGCTGAATTTATATTCATTTACCCTTCATATTAGAAGCAATTGATATCGGAAAAGATTTTTCATTTATTCATTTAGCTTGGCAGGACGTCAGTAAAGAAACTATTGCAAACTGTTTTAAAGATAAAATTATGAATAAAACTATTATTTACTGTTTACGTAGTTTCTTTATAAAAAAATATAAACAAAATAAACAGTTCGATTTATTTTGCGCCACCCTGTCTTGTGTCAAATTGTTCCTCCCGTTATATATACTTTTCGGAAGTGATAGAATCAATCGAAGTAACACAAAAGTCACTCGGCGATAGCATTGGTATCGGTGTTTGCAGTATTTTCGACATTTTCGGTATTTCCAACTTCTTCGCTACCTGCACCGTTTTGAACGCTTTCAGTTTGTTCACCGTTCACTAACTCCTCTACAGGAATCCCTTCGATGGTAGCATTTTCTCGATTAGCAACGTCCTCTTCACTTACAACGGTTGCACTATTTTCAGCGGTTACGCCACTTATGGACGTATCGGTACTTGGTTCGCCTGCGTTACTTCCATCGATTCTGACACTTCCAGATGTAACGGAACTCCTTTCACTTGTAGTGGTCGCACCACTAGCCGTGTTATATCCGCTCGCCAAGCTCTCGTCTCCATCTTGGAATAAGACGTTCGGATGGGAGCTGGGCTCCTCCGGTTCACTGACAATGTGGAAGCTGATGGTCTTATCGGGCTTGGGCTTGAGTTTCGGGTCAAGATCTTCGTCTGGCGTCACGTCAAGTCTTTGCGAATGATCCTCTTCCTTTTCGAACGTTAGCGACCTAATTGATGCTCCGCGTAGATTTCTGGAGCTGATTTTCTTCGCAAAGGAGCCTCCAGGACGCTCTTTGCTGGGCTATCGATAGAAATTTTTCATGATATAAGAATTACACGCACAGACAAGTAACTACAATATAATAATCATACTGAAATGTCTTGGGGAAAAATATCAAAAATCACCAAACACTCAACCCGAAATGAGGAAGGAAAAATTTTGATTTCATGTTAATTCAAATATTTTACCACATATTAATGGAATGTTTTAAAACAGGGACATTTTTCAAAAAAATTGAATTTTTGTAAATTAATTAAATAATTAGATGAACTGGGAGTTCGGAAGTGTTCTTACTCACTCTTTCGGCAAATTTCAATTCATTTTGGTAGTACAGAAATAAGAAACTATGAGCTTCGGAAACACTAACCGTAGAAGACGTGGAACTGGCAATCCCGGGGTCCATGAACACCACGCTGCCCTTGCCCATCTCACCGACGGATGTCGCTTTCTGGAAATACTCCATGACCTCCTCCGAATCGACGTCGGTTACAAATGTCTGCCGCTTCTTTTGCAATTTGACGTAGTCTTCCATTACAGGCACGTGGCCTGTGTAGGGTTCGTCGCCTTCCACTTCATCTCCGTGCGCTTCTTTGGCTAATCTAGCCAGGTAGTTGCTGACGTGAGCGTTGATTCTTGCACGGGCAACTTTGGCGTCTTCATCCTCTGCACCTTGCGCCACCATGCTGATGCTATGGATCACAGCTTCTGGTGACTGTAATTAAAGGAGTTTGATTTTAGTCAGAAGCTGAAACATTTCACTGACACACTTACCATAGCACTTCACTAAAACTGGATGCAGGTTTCAATAGCTAAGCTTCAGCAATGATAAATTAAACCTATCTCGCACTTTAAAAGTTATGCATGCTTGATTTAACAGATTCAAAATTTGGTTCATGATTGGCTATTTTCCATAAATAATCAGGAAGTCAAAATTTTATCTGTCGTCAATAGCAATATTCTTTTATCAGCTGATTGACATATACAATGCATTTCAGATAACACTGGCCATGGGTATTTACATAGTAAAGCCTTTAACCTACATGGGTCTTCATCTTCAGCCGCGTACCGATTGATGATCAATCGGTACCTCCAAAAGACCCCTATGTCCTCGAAACGGCCTTTCCGAGTTAATTAATGATTTGTGTGGTGCGGAGTGTGCCGAGAATATTGTTGTTTGCCATACTATCCCACAGTCCTTGCATATCATTATCCTTTATGTGATGTTAATAGTTTTCCTACGGGGAGTGTTTGGTTTATTTTTTGTCCATACCTAATTGGAATGATTTTTATGAGGTTTTGAGTCATTTTATGCCTTGGAACAAAAGAATAACGTTGAAAATAAAGAAAATAAAAACAGAAAACCTATATTTTCTCTAGAAACCCATATTCAAACACCTCAGAAGGTCACCGTGTTGGTCGGCGTTCTGGGTAATCATATTGTTAATCCATTTTCTATCGAAAATGCAGTGAAGTCGTGGAACAAGTAGTTAGTATATTGGCATTGTACATGTTCAACATTTTTTTTCAACAATTATTAAGGAATCACCAACGTGTACGATATTATATTTCAAATAATATATACCGTGACGACATAAAGTATAGAATAAACTCAATATCTAAGAAAATGATTCATTTTATGGAAAATCGCTCGGTCGTATTAACTTTATTTTTATTTTTTACATATTTTCATTATACAGGGTGGCCCAAAAGCATAGGGCGCAAGTCAACACTATTTTTTCAAATGGAATACCCTGTATATCTTCACATTTTCGGATTCTACGTAAAATTCTAAACAATTTTCATATATACCCCATTCACTGTAAGAATATAGTGGATAGCGCCGTAATCGGCATCCATATAACTAGTCTGGGCAAACAGCGGTAACAGTCAGTGTAGTAGATATGTGGTGCGGAGTCGGCGATTATTTATTTCACGCGTTCACAGCGTCAGTACTAAATCGATGCTGTACGCGAGTAGTTCTGTGTATATGTAGGCTGTCGTAACTTATTTCGTAATTGTACGCTTATGTTTGCTTTAAAAATGTCGCAGTTAGGTACGTCGCGAAAACGACCAATGGCAGACACAGTTAAAAACTTTATAGTGGACCCGCCGGACTTAATTTTTGATGGCGCTAAAATTCAATGTCTAGTTTGTAAAATCTCTTTAATGTGTTGGCGCAGAAGCCATTGTCAACGTCACATCGAAAGCAAACAGCATTCTTCTGCAAAAACTGGCATACGAGACCAAGAAAAATTCACATTTGATTTATGTGTTACTCTTATTTTATGTAATCTATCGTTTCGTTTACTAGACAAAGAAGCATTTGTCCCCTTCTGGAATAAATATGCGGACTGTAAATTGCCTAGTCGGACATCGATACGAAATGTAGTGCCATTTGCTCGTGAACACATAGAAAAAAGAATGAAAACAGAATTGAAAGATAAAAAACTGTGGTTGTGTGCGGACGAAACAACAGATCGTCAAAAACATTCTGCGGTTAATGTAATGGTACGTACAATGGAACCATATCGACCGTCATCCTCCTTCTTACTTGCTTCCAAAAGAGTTATAAATTGTACTGCCGATGAGATTTTAAAGGTGGTGTTGAACTCATTGAACAAATTTGAAGTTTCAACTAAGCAACTTTTAATGTTTATGAGTGATGGTGCCGCAAACATGCGTTCTTTGGGCCGAGGAAATAGAAAAATTACAAAATGTTTCGATGTCGCTAGTGGATTCTATTCAAATTATGAATGATGTTCACGTATGTGGTGTAGAAGGCGAAACAAATTGGTGTGTAATACGAAAATTTGAAAGTGTTTTAGAGAAAGACTCCAATTTTCTTATATTCAGACAAATTTGTGAAGGTGTGTGTGAAGATGCATTAATTGTTTCAAAGATTATTTTAAATATGCAAATATAACATTGCTAGCTGTCGAACGGTCGTTTTCGGCATTAAAAAACATTTATTCCGCACGTCGTACTCAATTGACGGAAACAGCAGTGGAAACATATCTAATGATTCAAATATTTAACAAATGTTACCCAGTTTGTGATTTTACGGAAGACTTTTAAAATGGTAAGTGTTTCGGCACGTTTTATAATTTATTTCTTACCTTCTATTTTATGTGTAAACTTTTATGCGCTCGCCACGCCTGTGGCTGTTACCGCATATTTGCCCAGGTTACATATAACAAAAGTAAAATGTCAGTGCTACTACAACCTTTAATTTTTTTGAAAGTAACTCTAAATACTAATGACAAATATTTTAATAAATTTGACAATTGACATTACAAAAACGTTAGATCAGTAATATTTCATTTTATCCAACATACATTTCGTATGCACAGACAGCTTCTTTCGTCGTGTGTAATATTGCCTTAGGTATTTGTCAATAGCAAACGTCAAAAATGTAAGCATATCTTGCCCAAAGCTATATTCTTAAATTGAATAAAGTATAGCATGTGATATACCTATATCGACTTAGAAGTATTCAGGTTTAGAATTTTACATTTTTCGGGCATTTTACTAAAGCACAATAAAGGGAATAAATATCTAGTCATCCTGTAACATTATCGATACTCTACAATTTTATTTTAAAGTAGGCTTTGGAAATCCTAAAGGAAACAAAAGAATAAATCTAATCTCAGCAAATACTTCATTAAAATTTACTATCAAAAACGAAACACCAAAATTTTGTTCTAGTCAAAAATTGTGAATTAGAAGAAAGAGTTCTAAAAGCATCTTTTTTCCATGTCCTGTATATTAGAAAATATGAAATCTTACAATACATTTAGATAACTTTTAGACGTTTGTAACTTCCGTCATGTTGAAAAAGATTTTAGGATAATTAATTATTTACACACAAATTTATTTTCAACCTGAATAATTCTAAAGCTATTCGACGTAGATATATCACATGCTGCATGAAAATTGTTTGGAATTTTACGTAGAATCCGAAAATGAAAAATGTAGAGGGTGTTCTATTCAAAAAAACAAAGTTGACTTGCGCCCTACTTTTTTGAGCCAGCCTGTATAATGAAAATTTTTGAAATATGTAGAAAATAAAAAATTAAGTTGTCGTACCAGAGCGATTTTCCACAAAATTAATCATCTTTTAAATAATGAATTTATTCCATACTCTACGTCCTCACTGCATATAATACTTTATACAATTTTCAAATCATTTTTCAAAATAATAATAAAAGAAAACAATATTGTTTTAGGCGTTTTATTTCCTCTGTAAAATTTCCACTTTTATTTGGTGCTCCTCCTCCATCATCTTCATTTTTAAATTATTACTTTCTTTTTAGAAAATTTCTAATTTTGTTTTGTTCTTCTTTCAAGAGCTGTAATTTTAAATTGTGTTTTTCTAAAGAAACATTTCTATAGCTCTCCAAATTCCCCTTTTGTGTCTGTCCATAATAAAAATCCGCACACTACATGTTGAGACGCCTGTACGAGGGGGTGTATGTACGTATGTGGATGCAGAGTTCAGTAATGCGGTAGACATTGAGGAGTTCGCTCGTTCGGTTATTTATCGGATTCTCATTGTGTGTTTTCGAAAACATGGGACGTAAGCCTGATGTACCTCTTGCATTGCATGTGAAGAAATATATTTGGCGTTTCCTTGGTTTGGAATTTACAGGTTCGCACATTCGTTGCAAATTTTGCGGTGTAGGGTTGCCAGGTCGCACGATATTTGAATGTAGAAGTCATATTACAAGTAAACGTCATGTATTGAATTTAAGAAACAATATTCCGTACTGGCAATCTTGTATGACTTTATTTTCATGTTGAACACCTGCAACATCCCACAACACCTAGTAGATAATGAAAACTTGCGTCTTGTTTGGGATAAATATGTTCCATCATGGAAGTTACCAACAAAAGACAATTGCGGTACAATTTACAACATGAGCAAAGTACAGAAAAAGACTGTATAAAAGACGAGTTGAGAAATCAACAAATCTGGCTCACTGTGGACGAAACTATTGATGCTTAGAAACACAGCGTGATTCATATTGGGCGCGTCCTTTAAAACGTAATGGTCCAGCAGATTCCTTGTTGTTAGTCAGTAAAAGGATTGAAAGAACTGATGCCGAAGCCGTTGTAAACATAGTATAAAAATATGTTAAGAGAATTTTGTATCGTAGGAGCCCAAATTACCATGTTAGTTTCTGACGAAGCCTCAACAAAGCTGAAAGCTGGTAGGATGTTAAAAGCATGCTCTCCGACTCTTCTTCACATAACATGCCTCATACACGCATATCATCTCGTAGCAGAAACAATTCGAAGCAAGTATCCTGGGGTGAATGATTTAATATCATCTACCAAAAAAGCGTTTGTGAAATCTCCCAAACATATCCGCGTATTCAGGCAATTGTATCCGCAAATTCCGCTACCACCTCAGCCTGTATTCACGCGATGGGGAACATGGATCGAGACAGTAACTTCCTATCGCAAATATTATTCCCAAGTGAAAGGTGTCATTTTCAAACTTAATTCTTCTAATTCTCAAGCGGTTCGCGAGAGTCAGCAACTTTTTTTCGATTCGTATATTCAAAAAGAAATAGATGACATTTCCATAAACTATTCTGTAGTGACACAAACTATTTCGCAGTTAGAAAATACTCACTTATCTATACGAGACTCGTTAAATAACATCAACAATTCAGCAGCCGCCCTAGAAAACCTGACGGATTCTATAGGACTAGAAGTCGTGCAAAAATTTGGCGCAGTTTTAAATAAAAATCCGGATTTAGAAAAGGTTCGATCTATATCTGGAATTCAAGACTACACAGAAGAGATACAGGAGTATTTGAATTTCGCAAATCTTACTTCATTAGATGCTGAACGATCATTTGCAAAGTATACGAGAACGTTTTCAAACCGTCGTCGAGGCCTGACCGAATCGACAATGGAAGCATTGCTTATGTTGCAGCGTACCATGGCAGTCGCACATTACCGCAGTGGTCATCGATACGTCACTAAAAGGTAACAATCTATTATTTTTTAATTAATACTGTGTCTACTTTTGCGCGGTACGCCCCGGACGGTTCCACTAGTTTCTCGAACATTATAAATAGTACACGCACACCGATCAACCGATAATAACCGAACGTCCACTCGATTCCTTACATGTACATAGTAAACACAGCTCCTTTCACAGCGCCTCTTCGGGTGTAACCGTTTGTCACGCTTTACTTATAAACATCTTTGGCGTGCTCTTTTTCTATTGAATGCAATTTCCATGTTATCAACCGATATTGGCGAGAGATCAATTGACTAGGGTTTCGTTTGTACGAGGCATGCCGCATTGAACTAGCATCATCTATGATCCGTAGGTCACTTGAACCGGGAATTAACTGTAATAGGTACAACCGGTCCTCATGGTCCTAGGTCTTTTCTGGTTTGTGTACCTTGGTTAGCTAATACATTCTAAATAACACTGGGTTTGATACTGCTAATGTACCTTTAATTAATACTAATCACAGCCTTACATTCCGGCATAGTCACGGTCTTTATGGTTTCTGTGAGCATTTCTGATGAGGAATTTCTTATTAATTTTGAATAAGAACTTTCCGATAATGTGGTGTTGATTCGGCTGAATGATCGCGTTATTACCTTCGCATAACTGTGAATAAAAACAGTTTTGTCACTGTTTTGTTAAATTGTTATAAATTTATAAAAACAAACACATTTCAGGACCCTCACATTCTAGGCTTTTTCTTTTGTAATGTAGGTTTATCTTAGTTCTTTAGTTCAGCATTATTGTTGAAAATGATAGCTTAGCCGTAGAAACGTTTAGTGAAATATTGTGGTAAACATGATAGTGAAGCGTTTCAGTGTTTCAATGGCACAGTATTTGAGTATTTGATATGGTCAAATTAGAAGCGTTAGTAAGGTTCTGCAGATATAGAATTCAGAAAAAAAAACCATGAGGTGATTGATTGAAAGGAGAGATATTTTGAGATGCAATCTATAGTAGCCTGGGTAAAGTACTAAAATTTACTCACCCAATTCGGTATCTTATCGAAATTGATATCGAGATTCCTAAGACTCCCCGGTAAACGCATCTGGAGCGTGGTCGGATCCAGATCAGGCAGATCGTCCTTCCAAGCCTCCCAATCTTCATATATCGTTTGAGGGACGCCTTCCGCCGAGGCGCTAGATCGTATCTCTCCATCGATCGATTCGGATATGTACGACTCCTCATCCTGAACGTATAGATCTAAACCGCTGAGGCTTTCGTGAGCAGGACATTTCTAAAATCCAAACAGCGATATCATCTTAACGTGAAAGCATATCAGAAGAAAGTTTTACCTTCTCACTAATGTATTTTTCGATTTCTGCTTCGATATCTACCCTAGATTTCGAGAAGTACTCCGCTATAACTTCGTAGATGTTGGTGCGTGGACGTTGCTTCATGACCAGTCTCAGTATTATAGCGATGCAAGCTCTAATCTACAATTTACGTTATTTTATATGATAAGATAGCTCTGAAATTAGAAATAAGAAGAAATATACGAAAAAATATTCCGAATTAGTTTTTAATCATTTTAAGAGTAGATAACTTTTAGAGGAACGACGACCCATTTCTCTAATTTACTTCAAAATTTTTGTTTGGAAGGGAGACCCTTATCTCTAACATCAATAGTGACAGGCCATTGATTCATGATTATATGGAAAGTGTCGATTCCTTGTTTGTCACATCAGGAGCTCATCAAAGTGTGTGAAAATGCATTTTCAGCAAAAGTTTTCGGTAAATTTAATTGGTCATTTCATTTTGGAGCATCACAGATGACCAGTACTTCAATTTTTTGCAAAATAAATTACAAGGATTACTAAAGGATGTTCCTCTAAACATCATAATGCTTGTATCAGCAAGATGGAACTTCTGCACATTTCTCTCGTTAGACCAGGCAACATTTGGATGCAAGGTTTTCAGGTTGTTGGATTCTTCTTGGTGATCCTACTACTTGGCCTCCAAGATCTTCGTACTTCACACCGTTGGACTACTCTTTATGGAGAGGTAATCAATCAGAGGAAGAACGGCTGCCCTTCGTAGACGAAGCAGAAGATGTTTAGAAGTAAATATGATGGTATTTTTAAACACCCATTAAACAAGCGTAATGATTAGAACAGTATGTGAAGGGAATTTTGTCATGATATGATAACTTCAAAACAAATACATATCAGATAACAACAGTTGGGTTGTCTGGAGTTATTTTTCCTCCTAACTCACTCTGTACATATAAAGACTATATATGATTCAAGAGGTGACCGAGTGGATCATATTGCTTGATTGACTTTTAAAAGCTGAAGAAAGTTTTCGCTCAAAATCGCATAAAATTTTCAAAAGACATCCAAAACTTGGGATGTCAATATCCCCCAGTCTGACGCAATGAGGACGTGCCTTATGAAGTGATCAATGACAACACGAAGGGCGTGTGTGACGGTGAAGAAAATTCGGTGACCGATGGTTATACTTAATGCACGTGCGGAAGATACTTTCTTTCTTGAGCAATTTAGAGAAAGAGGTTAGAAACAAAAAATATTCAGAGACAAGTTTTGCGCAACACAAAATTATGCCCATCGTGTTCAGTTTCCGCTTCAAATGACACAAGCTTAGTTTTTTAAACCCATTCAACATGAATCCAATTTTTGGCCAACATGTAAAGGAATGATTTTGGTTGGAAATACTTAAAGAAGACAAAAAAGAAGAAATCTTTTAACGACACAATTAGCCACTAGTTAGGATATGAGTTGCTTATCTTAACGGCTAGTCTATGTTGAGAATATTACCTCTGGATGGCCAGCTAAATACCTATGGTTCTCTCTCAGAGTTTCTAACTTCAGGGTGTTTAACTTCGTTTGTTGTTCATCCGTAAGTATCTCCATGTTATAATAGAGCATACCGCGTGGGGTATCACATGGATGGTACTCCATGGGGTCGACGATGTCCGAAAAATCTTCCGCCATTCTTATCAAGCTTTCAAATCTGCGATAAAATGTTAAAATAATGCTAAGGTTATAAAATACAGCAGAACGTTCTTATTTTTAACGGAAATAATGAGAATGAAACGAATTTGTTAATACTTTCTTGCTAATTTATGTAATAATAACGTACCTACCTTAAGTGCGTCGTAAAATCCTTAATTATACAACCTGTTCATTAAATAATGACACTCAAGAGTGTGCAGATAAACGCGAAACAGTTTTTCCGAGTAACTAGTGTAATGCTGCATGCCAGATGAATGATTATTGACCCATGTAAAGCACGGCAAGTATAATATAGAAGAAACATGAGTAATATGTGAAATTCTTGGCATTTAGAGCGGTATAAATGGAAAAAAAATCGAAGGTATTCATTAAACGTGTAACGATGTGTTCGAGTTCATGTTCTTAATTGTTTTACCAAATTATCCGGAGACCTCTTCTGGTAATTATCTAGAAAGCCTTTAAAGTTCTCGAAATTCCTGCCTCACCTTTAAATTGTAGTCGCAATTTATTCAGATCATGGGATTCTTCTTTTCTGACGTTAATTTATGTCAACGTGACATCGGTGATATGAACCGGAAACATGGAATCCAGTGAACTAGTTCATTAGCCCAAAACTGGTCGTCGTTATTAATTTTTTTGTGGTTTTAACCAATGATTCTTATGTAGATAGATAAAAGGTCGTCGTACAGTTATAGTAGGTGAAAATACCGTCTTAAATACTTTTAATTACTGCGCAAGGTTGCTTTACGAGGGTAGCCCGAAAAGTCTCCAGCCTAACGTAGAAATAAGTGTTTCATTTCTCAACATAATCTTCTCGTTGGTCTATACACTTTTCCCAGCGATGTTTCCAGTAAATTTTTTAAAATGTAAAAACAGTATTAAAATAAAGCACACTTATCAAGTTTTCTTTCTAGGTTCTTTTTCCGCAAAGCAATTAATGCAATCTTTAATATCTAACTTGCCAACCAAGTCGCTTTCTATGGCTAAAAGTGACATTGAAGCTAATCTCTCTTGTGAAATTTGATCTCTTAAGTAATTTTTTATCACTTTCGGGCATCACTCTGGCATTACTTTACTAAGACATTTAAAAGAAAGGGACTACGATGGAACTAAACCGAATTCCCAAAAATTGCCCTTTGACAAACAAAAAGATGCTGCAGAAGCAATCTCTAGGAATAAACGAATCGTCTATTAATAACGATCACAGTTTAATTTTTGTACCCTGGGTGGATAACGGAACTGTTTCCGTAGCATCAACACAGTATGGAGTTCATCTCATTAGTCAGAGAAAAAGGTTATTACAGTACCAAGACCATGGGTGGAACTGATTTCATGGACGAGAATCTTTCTCGGTACAGGATCGGAATCAGAAGGAAAAAATGGTGATGGTGCATATTTTCATGGCTACTCAATGTTTGCATGCACAATTCCTGGCAGCTACTTTTACAAAATCGATGGTACTAACATTCAGCTGCAATTTCGAAGAGATACATCGCTACAGGATACCTAAAAAGTTATGATGTATCAACAAAACGTGGTGGCAGGCTCTCTGTTACGAAATCTAGAATATCTATGAACAGAATTTCGGATAATCTACGCTACGATAGAATAAATCATTTAGTAGTTTCAGCGCCAGGTAACAAACGAAGACGTTGTGCAGGTTACAGTTCGGTTGTTCGTACCATGTGCAAAAAGTGCAGTGTTGGTATCTGCATTGAGTGCTTCTATGATTGATGATGACACCACATAATTATACTTTTATATGTAGTGAAATATCTTTCTCGGGGGATTTTTCAAATTTTGTTAAATTTTCTAATTTTAAAAGTAACTAATCTTGAATTTTTGAACGATGCCAATGTATATAAACCCTCTGTTTATATAACCACTACAGGAAACTGCCTGCTCTGGATATTTAACCCTTTTCTCTTCTAATAAAGACTTTGATTTCACAATCGAGCACTTATATGGGAACCGGAGTTAAGACACACTTTGATTCAACCAAGGCCGAATAAAGATTGATGAAAAATTATGGCGTCGAGTTTTTTAATGAAAAGATTCCTAATACGACTTCTTCAATTTTGCTGTTTATTTTAAATCGTAGTAGCATTTTACCGCGAAGAGAAAGTAACATACTCTAAATGTACAATTTAGTAAGGGGTACAATCCGAAAAAAAAATGTTTATTCAAAAATATATACAAAAATACTATGGTGGTGCCGTCTAAAGTGAAACAGACTGTATGTAAGAAAATGATGGACATTATTTGTTTTTCCGTTGATAAGCAATATTTCCATATATTTGTGACTCGTCCACCTCACCCCGCATACTGAAATACAAACAATTAATTGTCAAAACGTACAAAAATCAATTTATATAATCAAAATTTTCTTCTATTCGAATTACTTCTTGTAACAAACAGATCTCTAGATATAAATAAGTTCTTTAATATAAGAATTCGCGTCCGATCGTGTTTTCGTTTTCTTTTCTTTTCGATAAAAACCCTAGAATCCATAAATACAGCGAAACAATCGAAAGAGTGTATTGACTGGTTGTAGCAGAAGATTCATGTCATTCATACTCCTACCTATGTAAGCGGTCATAAATTTTAAGTAAATCTTCCGTAGCCTGGCAAAAAGTACAATGGTCGAACGATTGACAGATTTATAAGTGTTATTGGAAAACGAAGCGAAGAAGGCGTTGAACTTTGCGTTGCGACTTCAACCGGAAGAACTGGGTACAGAGAGTTTTTGTATTTAAGAGAAAAAGACACGTTCGAGATCTGTCTAAAGAAAAATCGTCATTTCAACCCATGATGTTGGTGTTTTTACATGTGTTTTTTAATTTTTCAGCAAGAATATTAAATTGATGTTTAAAGTTTTTGTCTGTAGGTGCTATTATTGTTAAATTGAGTTAGTGAAATTAATCAAAGATGGATTACTATTTACATCACTTAAAAATCATAATTTCAATAAATTTACTATTTTACTTATAAAATACATGTCTATATATTCATTTTACGTAAATAAAACTAAAAAAGGAGATTTTATGTAACAGAAAATAATATATTTTTTAAAACATTCTTTTAAAATAATTTAAAATTGCTCATATAGAGCCATCTAGTATGTATCACTTACGCTATTTACGAAAGTGTTTTTTTTTTACATTCCGTCGGTCATATAGGTTACTATAACATGGACCCCAAAGTAGTTCACTTATTGAGACCCGAGATGGCAGTAGAAAATCAAATATATGCAATTTATTAAAATTAAAGAATTATTTATTTCATTTTATATAACAATTATCAATTTTCAATACAAAAGTATATTTCGTTTCCAAGCCGTTCTTGTTTAATAATTCAAAAAAATGTTTTTCTTGATTCTAACGGCTTAATTGCTAAATATATTATTATTATCTTATTTTGTAATGATTAATTAGCAATTAATCATTACTCAAACCATTAATTTTTATTACATTGAATTTTTGCCTTGAGAATATTTGACGATAGTAAAATGTTTTATAGAAAATTTTTTTTTACTACATACAAATAAAAACATTTTGAGTGTGTGCCGTCCCGCTGGAATCGAGTTATTCGCATTTACCTTTCCGTCAGCCAACAAAGATGGTTAGAATAAGTATTTCAAAAATAAACAAAATAACCAAAAGATTGTAACGTAGAATAGCTTTAATGTTTTATTTGACAAAACAAAAAAAAAATTAAAGTGTTATGTCAACAATGTTCTATTGTAAATGCAAAAAAAACAAAAAAGCAAAAAGGGATCCTTATTACTAGTCAGGGCAAACAGCGGTAACAGTCAGTGTAGTAGATATGTGGTACGGAGCCGGTGATTATTTATTTCACGCGTTCACAGTGTCAGTATTAAATCGATGCTGTATGCGAGTAGTTCTGTGTATATGTAGGCTGTCGTAACTTATTTCGTAACTGTACGTTTATATTTGCTTTAAAAATGTCGCAGCTAGGTAGGTACGTCGCGAAAACGACCAATGGCAGACACAGTTAAAAACTTTATAGTGGACATGCCGGACTTAATTTTTGATGGCGCTAAAATTCAATGTCTAGTTTGTAAAATCCCTTTAATGTGTTGGTCCAGAAGCCATTGTCAACGTCACATCAAAAGCAAACAGCATTCTTCTGCAAAAAGTGGCATACGAGACCAAGAAAAATTTACATTTGATTTATGTGTTACTCTTATTTTATGTAATCTATCGTTTCGTTTATCGTTTACTAGACAAAGAGGCATTTGTCTCCTTCTGGAATAAATATGCGGACTGTAAATTACCTAGTCGGACATCGATACGAAATGTAGTGCCATTTGCCCGTGAACATCTAGAAAAAAGAATGAAAACAAAATTGAAAGTAAAGAAGGTAGTTTTAAAATTCAATCCGACAGAAGCTGCAGCAATCAAGAAAAGCCAGGAAATATTTCAAGATAATCAGGTTAAAAGAGATTTACAAACTATTCACAACAATTACTTCGGACTAGCGGAGGGAATAGAAAAATTACAAAATGTTTCGATGTCGCTAGTGGATTCTGTTCAAATTATGAATGATGTTCACGCACAGTTATGCGCTGTAGAAGGCGAAACAAATTAGCGTGTAATACGAAAATTTGAAAGTGTTTTAGGGAAAGACTCCGATTTTCTTATATTAAGACAAATTTGTAAAGATGCGTGTGAAGATGCATTAATTGTTTCAAAGATTATTTTAAATATGCAAATATAACATCGCTAGATGTCGAACGGTCGTTTTCGGCATTAAAAAACATTTATTCCGCACGTCGTACTCACTTGACTGAAACAGCTGTGGAAACATATCTAATGATTCAAATATTTAACAGATGTTACCCGGTTTGTGATTTCACGGAAGATTTTTAAAACGGTAAATGTTTCAGCACGTTTTATAATTTATTTCTTACCTTCTATTTTATGTGTAAACTTTTATGCGCTCGCCACGCCTTTGGCTGTTACCGCATATTTGCCCAGGTTACTTATTACTATTAATGAATTATTTGACTTGTTACAGTTTTGAACATATACATTCTGAAGAAGGAAATAAAATTTGTCGAAACATAAAATGTTATGTTTTAATCAACTCAAACAATGATATATTTAGCAATTAAGGCGCTAAAATCAAGAAAACAATTTTTTTTGAATTGTCAATTTTTATTGTTTATTAAAAAGAAAATATAAAAAGAGCAATTTCAAATACAGTATTCAACACAGAGTTTGTATATTGGACTTCAATATAATGTAATATGCATTTATTTGTGACGTCCAAATTCACAAATTTTCTAAATATTTTAACACCTAATTCGAACATCGCCCTTTACATTTTAAAATGCAACATGTGACATTTATTATTGATGCATGCGTTACACTTCGAACTCCATTGACAGCCTCATATACATTATTTACTAGCGATTTCTTCCTATACACCACTTAAAATATGTAACAAAACCACAATATTGTTTTCAAAACGCGATGTCGTGATTGAGAACCGTTTTTATGGTAGGTAAAGGTTACGTCATGTCAAACTGTTTATTTGGGGTTTACCTTTTTGGGTTCGTGTTACTATCTATAATTTTTTCGTTATTTTTTTTGATTGACATTTTTTAACGAAAAAAAACTCATTCATATTCTACTATATACAATGCATCGATTTATTAGGAATAAGCAAGATGCATTATATTTTTCTTTTTCTCATAAAATCAAAATTAAAGTCAATATTATTATTGCTATTTTTCCGTCTATTTTTGGGAACCCCAACCCTTGGGCGTCCGACAAAAAAAATATTCTTATACATGAAAACGTCTCTCCCATCTAAGAGTTACTTTGCATGTAGAACTGTTTTCAAAATCATTTAAAAAGTTCACTATTTTACACTTATTAAACGGCCTCAAAAAGTTTAAAATCGGTTTTTTTCCTTAAAAACACTCCCAACTTTTACTAGCGAAAACCCGGCGTACATTTAAGTGTGAAATTTATTTTTTACCTCTCCACTAGTCTAATGTTTTCCTCAATGAAATTTGTAGATTGTAGTTTTCTGATGGCATCTAGTAATACTTTTAATTGGTACTATTGTTTTTAAATCTTCTAAAGTTGAGGAATTTGAATTTCTCTTTTGACTTTTCTCAAATTGTTTTGGGATTCATTCCGATTAATTGCTTTATCTGTTAAATTTTGTTAAAAATGGATAAAATAGTAAAAAGGCCCTGTTGCCAAGTCCCCCATCGCTTTTAAAATTGGGTTTCGGGGGTTTTCTGGATCCCGGGAAAAAAATTTACAAATTCTTTAAAACGTTTAGTTTTACGAAACACTGCTTTAGTCTTTCCAATCATCCGATCAACTTTTCCCGTAATGTTGTCGAACAACTTCCCCAAACTAAATGAAAAGCATCAGCACCCGGTTTTATTGTATTAAGTTGGGAAAATATATGTTTTAAGATCGCCCAACACTTAACTCGTTGCTCACTATCTGCCACAATCATCACAACTTGATTTTGGGAAATTTTCAATTTTTTCAAAGCGTTCTTACACTTTTTGAATTTTTTCCGGGGTACATTGTTGAACACGTTCGAAAGCTAAAAAATACGAGTTTCTGTGTTCCGCTAGTAAACGCGAGCTATTACATTCACAATATGTTTTTTCTTTAATCGTCGTCTCTCCACGGTAACCCCATATTTTTTTGGAAAAAAAATCACTTTACACACATTTCTAGCATCTTTTTCATTCGGGGCAAATGATTCTGTAAATTGTGTTTGGAGGGTAAAGGGGACTTTGGGAAAGTATTTTCCCCAAACTTTTAAAAGCTGCTTTTCTCACCAAAGACAAGGGAAAATTTCAGAGGGAAAAATATTAATAAATGTATAGGAAAGTTAAAGGGATTTCATTTCTTGCTTTTTTCATATGCTTAATACCCTTGACATCTCTGGCAATCAGTTCGTCCCATCGCAAACGAACATTGCTATTTAAACAAAAAAAATGCCTTCCTTTATATTTTTTAAAAGGGGAAAAAATGACACTACTTATGTACATTTGTAAACAAAAACTATTACGAGGCATTGGGGTTTTTTTAGGTATTAAATATTAGTTCTATATGAAAAATACACTAATTATGACTTGGGATAATACACAAAAAACAAAAAAAACCAGCTAATTTCAAAAACACACTAAATACAAACCTTGACCGTTCGCTATCTCTGCACAGCCAAACCCGGTACTAAAAAAATCTCTCTCAGCGCGGTTTAACATGATTTAATCAAATCACACTAATGCGCTTTCTAAAAGGTTTTAGTTTATTTATAATTTTGTATTCTTTATTACCCGTAACCGACGCCCAGGAGTCCGCAGTTTATTACCAATAATTAGTTTGGGCGATTCGAAAGATTAAACGAGTATACGATTTAACCAATAATCGATCTTCCCATTATGGGTTTAGAAATCATTCATTATTCGTTTCGACTGCGCAGGAGCACACAAACGGATTACGATTTGAGATCTGTATTCGAAACTTCGAGGTTTCGAGTTGGATTCACAAAGGCAATATCCCGTTCGTATCTGGACAGACGTGTATGAACAAAAATTGCATAATAATAATAATATTACTTAATATATATATAATAATAATATATATATATATTATATATAATTAATAATGAGTAATTATTATTATTATTATTATTATTATATTATTATTATTAAAAATTGAATTCAACGATCTCTTGTACTGCATGTCTCGAACCACGTGTGTAGCAAAAACGCGTATATTTCAGTGTTTCACATATCTCACGACGAAACTAAGTTTCGTGGATCGTGGATTTGTACCTGTAGTTCATATTTCATTGAAATTTCAAAACGCAAATTAAATTTGAAAATTTCATACGCCATAAACATGGTAATTTGAAATTTCTTTATCTATTTATGGCAAATTTCCGAAAAAAAGGGGTTTTAGAACGTTGAATTGTTAAAGTTGACAGCGCTTGTAAATAAACATAAACCCAACTTCCTATGTTATAGTAAGGTCGTTATGACGTGACGCACGAAAACAAGCCGTTTAGAGAAATCGCAAGTATGTACAGTAGACGACAAATTTGCATGCAAAGGGGTTGTACGTTTTAGGTTTTAGGTAAAACGTATCTACAAGGATTTCTACGAAGCGAAGCGGCGAAAATTTTGCAAACGGGTAGTACAATGCTTTTTACCGGATCGTAGAAGTTTGCTATGCAAATAACGAGAAGTGCACAATAGAATAGTAACCTCGAAGTTGTAAAATGGCGTTGACCGAACGGCCGATCGCAGCCGTGCCATATTTTTGCAAGGGGTAAAAACCTGCAGGACAATCGCTTTTATTGCGCTACTAGACCTCATAGAGTTAATCTCTCTTGTGAACTGCCCCTGGTTGGCAGAATTAAAACGCCATAAAAACCATAATTTACGAAGGTATACCTTTGAAATGTTTTGAAGAAGAAGAAGATTAAAACCACGGACGGTTTTACAGAACTATAATTAGATCTAAGTAAATACGGATACTACGCTGATAAGCAAAATACATGGAAAAAGGTGGTATTTTTCCTTCTAAGGAAAGAGAAAGTTTTTTTTTATTTAATTGTTGTAAATATTCTACAACGGCAATGATTTGATGAACACTTGTAAGAGTTAGGAGACCGTATAAAGAATATAGGTGCTTTTAAACGTGCCGGATTAGTGTGACGTCATTCCGTCGTGAAGATCTTTAGGCTTTACTGTATCAAAGTCCTGTAATTTTAAATTAATAATGATGACCTGACACACTTTGTTTTAAGTATTTTAATTACGAACTGTCGAAATAAATGTCAAATAATTGTTTAGTAGTTATTAGCTATTCATGGTGTATAACTGACAAAATTACTGTAGTGTTTTCTTCTTTCTCTTGATATATTTTGTTCTAATTTTTCAGTTTCCTTCCCGTTTTCCCTGTGTTATCTTCCTCGTCCTTTTTATTCTTATTTTTAGTCCGACAGCATCTTGCATAATGTCCTATAAGTCCACATTTGTTACATTTACCTTTCCGAGCAGGACAGTGTTTGTCACAACTTTTACGATCTGGTTTTCCCACCTGTAACATAGTTGTTTCATTTCCTTTAACCTGTTAATCTGTTTTGACCCTGTCTCCATTAACTCTGCTTGGCTCTCCGCACTTTGCATAATTCTACTAATTTCTTGAACTTTCTCCAATGTCAGTTGTGGCCCTTGTTCCAAAAGTTTCCTTCGCAAGGTTGGATTTTTACATTTTTCTATGACTTGGTCACGAACTTGCTCATCTAACATAGCCTTAAAATCACATTGCTTAGCTTGTTGCTGCAATCGCAATATGAATTGTAAAACTTTCATCTGACTTCTGTTGCATGCTACGAAACAAATGTCGTTCATACGGAACATTAACTTGAGGCGTAAAATATTTAGTAAGAATTCCAATCGCAAGAAAAAATTAATAAAAGAAGAATGTAAAAAATTAAATTTTTTCTTTTATTATATTTTAGAAAAGTTTACAATTTATTAGCTTTTTATAATATACTACATAACGTATTTTAATTGGTTGACATGTCACTAGGAGCAATTTTACAGTTATCTTTACAATTTTCTGGTCACTTATGTATATTTACTTATTTTCTTTCATGGTGGTCCCCGTAGCTGGCCTGATGAACTGTCTTTGAACACGAAACCGGTCGTCTGATAGTTAATAGAATTTGTGAGAGAATTGGACCTGCTTGTTATTTCCTTTGATTATATAAATATGTAGCTTATCATTTCAAATAAAGTTCATTGTTGCTGAAATATTGCGTATAGTTTATGAGTATTTTTTGATTTTGTGCCAAGAGTTACCGAGCATACTTTAATAGCAAAGAAATGACAGAAAGAACTAAGCTCTCACAGTCAAAGAGATAATTTCCTAGGCACAATGATAGATGCATTCTTTTAGAAATAATCATCATTTCATAAGGGCGGACTTTACTTAACTTTAACGTTATAAGAAAAGCGCGCACGTTTTACTTTGATTTGAAATTAGGAACTTGTTTTTAAATTTCTTTTCTGCAAGTAATGAGTTAATATCAACTCATCTGTCAATTTATTGATCAATTTCTAAAACTAAATGGTGTGACTTCAAGTTATGTCTTTACATCTATCAATTTCTAATTCAATTTTAAGTTCTAGTTCAAGTTATTGACGTAATATTTGATATTTGTCAATATATATATACAAGGCTATACATTCCTGTCGGAATTGCAGCCACTCCTTTTAAAAGAAGTTCTGGAAACTCATTTATGATGGTGAGTCATTCCATTTCCTTCACTATCATTCTTATAGGTTATTGTGTGATTCGGTCGCTTTTACTATTTTCTTCCATTCCTTTCTGTTCTTTATTTTATTCTTCCATCCTTCCATTCCCATCCTCCCAAGGTCCTCCATCGCTTGGCCCTCCCATCTATTCTTGGGTCTGCCACTCTGTCTACCTCCTGTAGGTTTCTATTCCGTGATAGTTTTGATTGTTGCGCCATCTTGCCTTCTGTTTACGTGCCCGAACCATCTTATTCTTGCTGCTTTCATAATTTTGATTGTTTGTTCCTTCAACATTTCTTCAATTTCTTTATTATATAATCTTCTGTATTCCTCTTCGTTTATTTTTACGGGGCCAGATATTTTTCTAATGATTTTTCCTTCCCAGATTTTGAATCTTTCCTCTTCATTCTTTGTTAGACACATCGTCTCTGCTGCATATGTACCCACAGGTCGTATTGCGGATTTGTATATCTTCAGTTTTAAGTTCTTACTTATATTTTTATTTTTCACAAATACTTTGTATCTGTTAAACACTTGATGTCCAGCTTGTATTTTTTGTTCTACTTCTGCTTTTTTGTGGTTTGTTCTGTTTATCTTGCTGCAAGTTCTCCACCTACTCCAATTTAAATTCTCCTATTCTTATTTCTTTGTTCTGTGTTCGTTGTTGCTGTCTACTAACCTTCTTATACTTTGTCTTATTTTGATTTATATGTAATCCTCTCTTCTATGCCTCCGATAAAATTTTTTGCATTGCTTGTAAAAGTACTTTCTTATTCTTTGCTATTATGGCTACATCGTCTGCGTATGCAACTAATTGGCTCGCTCTGTCTCTTAACGTTCCTTTTATCCCGCTGGCTTTCACCACTCCTTCTATGGTTATATTAAACAATGTTGCCGACAATCCATCGCCTTGTAAAAAGTGTTTCACAAATCTCCCAAACGGATTGGAGCATTTCACATGCTTCGTCCCGGTATTCGCGAACCACTACAGCCGATTCTCAGCGATGGGGAACATGGTCGTGAGCGGCTTTTTATTATTATAAACACTTTCAAGAAGTAAAATCTGTGATTTTACAATTCGACCCTGACGAAGCTATAGTTATTAAGGAGAGCCAGAAAGGATCCTAATATTTTTAGATTATTCAACAGTTCAAAATCTTCAGTACATTCAAGCAATGGGCTTATTTCTGCAGAAATTACAAACTACTCAGACGCAATTTAACTAATTCAAACTATTTTCTAACCGATTTCACGGCAATTGATTGGCTCTGACTAGTTTGTGATTTCTATAGAAGGAAAGCTAGTAATTAAGAATACATACGCACTTTAACATGTTTTGATATTGAGTTAACTAACACAATTTAACCATATTTTGCATATCCATTTAGCACTCGAAGATCATGGCCCATGTTCGAAAAGAAACATATATTCATGCATTAAATTATTTTCTCTAGATGCAGATACAACAGAGATATACACACACTGTTTCTCTGTTTATTCCCATTAGAAAAACTAACATAAAATATACAGACCGGACTGCATGGCACATATCTTTTAATTTTTCGTTTATCATACGCCAAATATTTGACTAGCGATACCGTTTATCGTTTGTTTCTTTTTTATATTTTAGAAACACGACCTAGCTTAACAAAATCTACGTTGATGTCATTCGTTCTGTTTGCCTTTGAAGGGATCTTATCGCTTGTGTGTGCGTAATATGCCAAGGTCACTAGAAATTATACTCGGTCGGACTAGCCCAATTAAGATTTGTTTTTCTCATTGTTACATGTTTTCGCGATATGTGCGGTAGCACCTAACATTTTGGATTTAATTTAAAAGTATGTAGTTATCTATTAAAATCTGTATGTAAATAATAATAGCAAGGACTATGGGGTAGTATGGTAAACAACACTAAAGTCTTGGCACACAACCCACCATGCAAGTTATTAATTAATCTTGCGTGGATCCCCATTTTTAAGAGTATGACCAAATGATGTGAAAAAAAGCTCTAATTCTAACATGTTTGTTCTATCCCTACTCAAATATTTATAGAAGAACCTACTTTTGTCACCTTTACACCTTAAAACTAAAACATGCGAAATATACGCAAAATAGACGAAAAGATCTCTCGTCATTGTAACACGAAACGTAAAACATGTGCCTTCCATACCCTAATAAATCAAAAAGATTTGAGTAAGACAGCCGCCCGTTCCCTTTATTCATCAAATTTGTGTGCCTTTTCATGTAAATAGTTTCGTAAGCGTCTTATTCCCGTGGCGTAATTATATACGTTCTTAATCAATTTCAAGTTTTCTAATATAGCATTATGCCCGGTTTCATTTATGTGTTATGTGCTACACTTGACGATTCAACCTTTCCGTAACTGTAGCAGCTGATGTGCTCATTGAATCTAGTACCTATCGCTCGTTTCATTTGACCAATATGTTTTTCGGGAACTAAAACATACATTAATATCTTGTCCCCTAAAAACTTTACTAATACCCTTCGATATTTTGTGGAAGGGAAACTTCACAAATTTCTTGTACGCGAGTTCCTGTCGGGATTAAGGTCGTGAAATTTCTCACATAATGCCTATGTTAAACTTTCTTAAGAAATCAATCCACATCTATAGAAGAGTAACTATTGTAAATGGCTACATTTTTTATGAATTTAAGCTTTTTATTGTACCTACAACTTTTACTCAAAGGGAATTCAACCAATCTATTAACTAAGAAACTAATCGCGGCCATTTTGTGTTGTCCACAGTGATTAGAATCTGTCACAATGTATCTACTGGTGTTGGTTTCCTTTCCATAGATGTCTATTTCCAGTTTCTTGCTGTTTCTAATTACTAAGCTATCAAGGAACGAGAGTTGATTGTTCACTTCTTCTTCTTCTACTATAAATTTAATGGTTTCGAATTTTGTGTCACAAGGAAATCCGGAATAGCACTTTCCTTAGTATCAAAGGCCGCGAAAATATCATCTACATACCTAAGCCAGATTCTAGAAAAGTATACGGTGTCCTTTTTCATACACATTACAAATTTATTTACGAACAAGTTGGCTAAGAAAAGGGACAGCGGATTACCCATCGCCGTACTCTTTAGTTGTTTATAATACTTGCCTTCTATTTGAAAACGATTTTGGTTCATGTAAACTATATATGGGCAACTCCCGGCCCCCGGGCCGGATCCGGCCCTCCACCAGCTGCAATCCGGCCCGCGAGAGAAATTCAAATAACGCGCCAAAAAAATTAAAGATTTAGCACACATGGTTTATTTGTAATGACCGTCAACCAACCTAAAACTGTATTTATTCAAATCATAAAGACTAAAATCGATAAATAATATTATTAAGCGTACGCAATGGAACGCCACAGATCGAGTCAGAAATAGTCGTTAGAAAGAGACAAACAGATAAACATTCGGGAAGCCGCCCGACGACCTCGAAGAGCTCCAGAGCCGACTGTTATTCATAACGCGGCTAGCATCGCATATTCGCGTACGAGCGAGAGTATTCTAGTTGCTTATTGCGGGTAATATATAAACCGCTCAACGCGCGTGTCAACTCATTACTTCTTAACAGCTGATAAGAAAAGACGCGGGAAATATTCAAGCAAATTCAGCTCAGAAGAAAAAAATCTATCAAGATGTCTGGTTTAAAAAAGCGGAAAGTGGACACAGAATGTCGTCAATTCCAAAACAAATGAACTGAAGAATACTTTTTTATCATGCACAGTGGTAAACCTATGTGTTTGCTGTGCAATGAAACAATTTCCGTTTTAAAAGAATACAATATGAAGCGGCATTACTCCAGCAAGCATTTCGCTCAATATAAATTACTTACAGGCCAGTTAAGAAAGGATAAAATTAAAAAACTCATTACCGATTTAGGGAAACAGCAAGAAATGTTCCATTCACAAAGATCAAATCTAGACAGTGTTGTTAAAGCTAGTTTTATAGTTAGTTCCAAAATAGCGAAAACATCGAAGTCATATTCTGAGGGAGAGTTTGTTAAAGAGTGCCTAGTAGATGTTGCAGAACTTTTGTGTCCAGAAAAAAAAAAGAGTTTGAGAAAGTGAGCTTATCGCGACGTACTGTTGTTCGACGTATAGACATGATGGCTAGTGATATCAAAAAAACATTGACTGATAGACTGACTGGTTTTCAAGCATTTTCGATTGCTTTGGATGAGAGTACAGATTTATCTGACACAGCTCAATTAGCTATTTTTATACGAGGTGTTGATGAAAAATTTGTAGTGACAGAGGAATTACTGGCTTTACGGCCGCTACAAGGGACCACTACTGGAAAAGATATTTTTGCCGAGGTGCAAAGTACTTTTGAGCAATATGGTTTGCAGTGGTGTAAATTAGTTGGAGTATGCACAGATGGTGCGCCTTCAATGGTCGGTCCACGAAAAGGTTTTATCGGAATTCTGAAGGAAAGAGCAACCGCTATGAATGTGCAAGAATGTGATTTAATAATTCTGCATTGCATTATTCACCAACAAAACTTGTGCTCTAAGTCCATTCGACTGAAGAACGTTATAGATGTGGTAGTAAATACCATCAATTTTATTAGATCCCGCGGTCTTAACCAACGCCAGTTTAAAGCATTTTTGGATGAACTCTCTTCAGAACACGATGATGTGACATACTATTGCGAAGTAAGGTGGCTAATCAAAGGCAAAATGCTAAAAAGATTTTATGACCTTAGAAAAGAAATAGCTGATTTAATGGAAATGAAAGAGAAAACATTGACGCAAATTTGTGATCCAATATGGCTTTGTGACTTGGCATTTCTGGTAGACATCACAGGACACTTAAACGACCTTAACTTGAAGCTTCAAAAACAAGGAAGGGCAATTGGTAAATCAGCTGTACAGTCATCTTAAAGCTTTTCAAAACAAAATTCGCTTGTGGGAAACACAAATGAGAAGTAAACACTGTTTTCATTTTATAACATTATCCAGTCACGAAAACATTGATTACAGTCGCTACGCTGAAGAACTGAAACTACTGTCAGAGCAATTCACTGATCGGTTTTCCGATTTTAGGAATATGGATAGCACTTTCAATATTTTTGCAAATCCGTGTAAGTGTAATGTGGAAGATGCTCCGCTTCACCTACAAATGGAGTTGATCGAGCTTCAAGAAGACTCATATTTGAAGTCTAAATTTGATGATGTGGAACTATGCGAATTTTACAGAACATACCTTTCCGAAGAAAAGTATCCACAGCTGAGAGTTTTCGCAAGAAAAATAATTTGCACTTACGGAAGCACGTATAAATGTGAGCAGTTTTTTTCAATCATGAAAATTAATAAAAATAAGCATCGTACTCGGCTTACAGATGTTAATTTAGAAAACACTTTGCGCCTATGTACTAGTGATATTGACCCCAATATTGATCATCTTGTTTCTCAGCTTCAAACTCAAGTCTTTCATTGATTTTCATTTGACTTTTCTATCTTTTTTTGTTAATTTGCTTTTTATATGTTTGATTATGCTATTATAATTCTAATAAATAAAAAAATGTGTGAATTTTTATCGCCTTTTTATTCACTACTACCTACTTATTTCTTACCTGCGGCCCGCGACCTGATTAAGTCCCGAAATTACGCCCTCAGCTAAGCAAAGGTTGCCCATACCTGATCTAAAGCAAAGTTAATCTTTTGTATTCCACAATTTTGACATCAATTTTGTTAAGTTTTAAGGACCCAATCAAATCTATAGTTTCTGGAATCGGTACGGATGGGGAAGAGTGAACAAACAATACAAATGTTACAAAAATTCCCCATTTTCTAATCCAATATTATTTTACCTTATTTACAAAATCTAGTGAATTTTCTATTTCTAGACTATCTACTTTGATGGGTAAATTTTTGTATTCGTTTACTAGCCATTTGGGCAATTTATACGCAGGTGAGTCCATACCTGAAACTATTGGTCTCATAGATTTTCCCGTATATGCGTTTTCTAAACGATTATAGCTAAAGTTTAGTCGTATATTTACAAAACATTCCGTACATCATAAAAATATAACCCGCATTTTTTGTCACCATGCTTATTATACCCACTAACATAAAAAATACCACAAATTATTCTTTCTTTTCCGACAACCATAAAAGGAATCGAGATGTAAATACTAACCCTTTCTCGATATTCTTCGAGACGGACAAGCATGTAAAAGCGGTACTTTTTACAATTTCAACCCTTTTTATGGCAGGTCATTTTCTACCTAGGCGATACTTTTTTTGCAAGGCTTAAAACTAGAATTTATTTAACCGTAAGTACAGGCAAACTAAAAGAAATAGAATAATACCTCTTCTTACAACGTTATAAGTGTGTTTTCTGTTACACAGTTGCCAGCCTGATGTTTGGGCAAATTTCGACGATGACGATTTTTAAAATATTTTATGTACCTAGTACAGATAATTTTGTGTGTCGATAGAGTTTTATCACGGATTTTATTATTTATTTATTCTATAAATGTACAATGTACATGCAAATATTTACGTCTTAATGGTAGATTTTTATAGATGGTAAATAGAGTGTAGTATCTTTAAAATTCCTAAGTAAAATAAATGTTATTTTGATCAGTATAAGTACATAATTATCTTTCGATTTGGTATTGTTCAGTTGCAATATTTAAAATTTTAGTAAATACCAAGGAAATGATTATGTTATGCTTAAGTTTAATCATGTATTTTTCACATGATTTCGATTTGGTTGTGGTAGGTATTGCTTAAGAATGTTCATAATGATTTTTGTGATTTAGAAAATTGATCTTCATGAATTGAAATTTATACAAATATTAGTCCATTAAGAAATACCCAGAAGCAGTTCTTGACTTTTTGATGAGGGGAGCGCGATTGTAAAAAAATTATTATACAATTTTACCTTTAGCGTACAATGATCTTTGAAAAAAGGAAAGGAATTGCTGACAGATTATTAAAAAATACGTACACTTGCACTGGTGGGTATAGCAATGAATATAATGTACACAAGGATATTTATTTTTTATGTGTGCGTGAACAGCGCCCATTTTAAATCGTTTTTTTTTAAATCCTCAAAAGTGCTAATAAATTCTGCCATTAAAGATAACGTGTCAACTCGTATGGTTTTGAAATCGCGTTACATTTCTCTAATGTTCTGATTACTTTATTTACAACAATATTTAATTTTTAATTTATGAATTATTTACTATTTTAAAAATATTTTTATTTGTGTTTTTTAGAGTAGATGGCTTTGCATGACCCACTCACGAATTAGTGCCTTGATGTTGCAAGCAATTTATGTAGGTAAATATAAATTTCATATTAATGTGTATATACAGGGTGTTAAAAAAACGTTTAAATATTTAAGGAACATATATGACGATCAAAAACAAGTAAAAAAGCCCTATTGAACATGGGTCCGCAAAACAACCGTTTTCGTGATAAGTGCAATTGTTTTTTTTAGCATTTTTTAGCGTTTAACGTTACAAAACACGATAATCACAGATGTTAGAGATGTCCTCCTTCCATTTCAACACAGGATGTACATCTTCTTAAGAAGGAACTCCGCACCCTTTCCAAAAAGCCCGGTTTTGCTTGAATTGTTTGACAACATTGTTCAATTCACTGTTGCAACTCGGCAAGACTATTTACTGGTGTTTCGTATACTAAACTTTTCAAGTAGCCCCAAATACAAAAATCTAAGGGATTTAGGTCGGGAGACCTAGCAGGCCATGGAATGGGACTCCCTCGACCTATCCATCTCCTATGAAATGTTTCGTTCAGGTGCTCCCTAACATCGTAGCGTAAAATGCGGCGGCGCCCCAACTTACATAAACCAAACATTCGATCTCCGATTTAGAGGGGCATCTTCCAAAAGTTCGGACAAGGTGTTTACCAGCAAGTTAAGGTATGCAGGACCTGTTAAACGTTGTGGCAAAACAGCCGGTCCTAATAACTGATATCCTAAAATGCCTAGCCAGATATTCAAGCTGAAACGCTGTTGATGTCTGGATTCAAGAATAGCGTGCGGATTTTCGTACGACCAAACGTGATTATTGTGGCAGTTGAAAATCCCATCTTTAGTGAAAGCGGCTTCATCAGTGAAAAGGATGTTAGAAGAAAAATTCTGGTGTTTAGCAGATTTCCTTAAAAACCACTGACAGAATATCTTTCTTGCTCGGTAGTCAGGACGAGTAAGGGCTTGTACCCGTTGGATGTGGTACGGATATAAAAGTTGTATTTTCTTCTCCGCTAGGTCTTCCTCTACTGCCTCGGCCTACCTCTCTTCCTTCCACCCTCCGGGATCTTTCCTATCATCGATTTCACTTCTCTCTCTTGGCTTATCCTTTCAAGGTGTCCCAACCACTGTAGTTTTCTCATCTTTATAAAATCACTTATTTTTGTGTCTTCAAACATGTCATATACTTCTGCGTTCTTTCTTCTCTCCCATCCCATTTCTGTTAATCTTCCACCGAATATACTTCTTCAAATTTTTCTTTCCCAGGTCTCAACCCTTTGTTTTGTCTTATTTGGCATTGTCCATGTCTCACAAGCATATGTTAGTGTCGGCCTTATCACGGTCTTATAAACTCTTAATTTTACTTTTCTGAGCGCTTCTTAGCTTTTTAGAAGTCTTCGTAACCCTCCAGCACAGCTATTACTCTTGGCAATTCTCAACTCTATCTTTTTTTCTTCGTTGCATCTGTTATCTATTAACACCTCCTAAGTATATGAAGTCGTCCACCTCCTCAAATTCCACCTGTGTTCCATTTTGCCTATGTACCCAAAAACTGTTCTTGACGTTGTTTCTGCACTTATTCTTTATTTCCATATACTTGGTTTTTTCATTATTAACCTCTAACCCAACTTCTTCTACTGCTTCCAATAGACATGCTGTTCTAACTCCTTTCTACTTCTTGCAAATAGCGTAATATCGTCCGCATATGCCAGACATTGATGACTTCTATTAAACAGCAGGCCTTTCCTGTTAATTCCTCTCTTTCTCATAATATTCTCCAACACCAGGTTGAATAGAGTGTTGGACAAAGGGTCGCCTTGCCTTAATCCCTGCTGCACTTTGAAGGGTTCACTTATTCCTCCATCGAATTTTACTCTGTTTGTGGTGTCTTTCAATGTCATTTTTATTAATTCTCTCAGATTTTCTGGTATTCTTAACTCCCCCAATATATACTCTAACTTTGTCCTATTTACTGAATCATGTGCCCTTTTGAAATCCACAAAAAATATGTGGGCTGGTATGTCATATTCATAGCATCCTATCAACACCTGTTTTAGGGTAAAAATCTGGTCTGTTGTACCCCTTCCTCTTCGAAAACCCCCCTAGTACTCCCCTAGCTCCTTTTCCATATAACATTTTAACCTTCTTATTGCTGTCGTCAGGATCTTATAAGTGACATCTAGAAGCGCTATCCCACGATAGTTTCCGCACGTACTCCTGTCACCTTTCTTAAATAATAATAATATCAGTGCTTCTCTCCAACTCTCTGGCATCTCCTCTGACTTCCAGATTTGACCTAGTAATTCGTGTATCTCTTCCTTTAATTTTTTACCGCCATATTTTAGATTTTCCCTAGATATTCCATTTCGCCCTGGGCATTTGTAATTCCTCATGCAATAAAGCACTGCATGCTATGTGGACCCATTGCATCATCCATAGGGAAGCACTTGTATCAAAGTCGATGAGCCCTCAATTGAAATTTATATTAGAACGTGTCGTAGACGTAGTAAACTATATAAAAACTAGGCCACTGAAAAGCAGATTTTTCGAAAAGCTCTGCATGGACATGGGAGCTGAACACACGGCCCTGCTATACTACTACAATTCACGATGGCTTTCACGTGGCAACGTCTTATCCCATCCGTTCGAGCTACGTCAAGAAATTCACACTTTTCTACAACAGGAAAGTCATGAAAACTCCTACTCATTGCTGAAACTAGCGTATTTTCAAAGCTCACTGACTAGTTTGCAAAATACTTTGAGGAAGACAATGTCGAGAAATTTACGTGGATCCAAGAATTCATTTCGCAGGAAGAAGAGAGTCTAATTGAACTCTCTTGCGACAACAGCCTGAAAACAAAATTTGCTTCTTCCGATTTAGTGGAGGTTTGGATATCAATCAAAAATGAATATCTACCCCATTCCCTTTGCGATAACCTATTTATACGAAACCGGATTTTCAGCTGTAGCTGTAATAAACAGCAAATATCTACAGAACTAGCAACAAGCTGCCTTGTCTTCTTCAAATATTTTACACAAATTTTAATTTGTTTCCCTTTCTGTTTACCTAATTAATCCTTTTATTTACTTTTTTTTTCTTCTAATTATTATATTTTGATTGTCGTTTTTATTATCTTTTGAATACTTTGAACCATTTAAATATCATTATTATTATTATTATTATGTACTTTGGATATGTATGCCATTAAAGAACCAACCCCAAACGCATCTGCATAAGCTCCTCTATTAATATTGACGACAATAACACTTTAGCCAAACAAAAAAATCTGCTTTCTCATTATTTACGAACAGCAACAAATGAAACGTTTCCATCCTATATGCGTATATAAGGACTATACAGAACACAGGAGTGCAGCAATACCTGTCCACACACGACCGTATAGAGACCCAATTTGATTACCGACAATACATCTGTCACACAGTAAATCCAAGGGTTACCACCCCCGCAATGAGTCACGGGTGGAGCGGTGCGACGCGAGGCGCGGCGGGGGCGTCGGACCGTACGGGGTGAAGCCGGCCGTAGGGTGAGAAATGAGAGAGAACAACCCTCGCATCTCGCGGCCATTTTAGATTTTATTACTGTTCGATACTAAAACATATCGGGCGGCGAAGAAAGAGAGACTGTCACTCGATATATATTGGAGGGTGGCCAACTTTGAATTATATCCGGGACAGTGGCGACTCGTAACTTTCGCAATAAAACAACGGCGGCGGGTACACCGATATATGGGGGTTCTAGAAGCTGAAAAAAAAGAAAGGTAAGTATAAAAGCGAGGTAATAAAAAATTATTTTATTGCGAATTATATCGTTTCGTCTTGTTTTTTTTTGAGGTTAGGTATACGTGTTGATATGATTCACCTGCATTTTTTGTAAGTATTTTTAACGTAACTCTTGTTTATTATTTTAGTTGGCAATTGCTTACAAAATTTATTGCTCTATCTGGTACGTAGGCTTCCGCGGTCGTCAATAATACTATACTCTTGGTTTCCGGGTTGGAACCACGTCGTTGTCGTAGCTTTTACCGACGTTTCGTTCACATTTTTATAGAACATCTTCAGAGCTGTTACTGCGCACTGACTGGGGATTAATCATTCCGGAGGGGTTTATACCGGGTGCTCCAAGATGCGTGGCGAGGTACCATATACGAGGAACGAAGCTCGTATAGCTCTGGGAAAAAAATCTTCATAAGAAAAGTGGTCAAGAAAAAATGCTGGAAATTATTTTTAAGTTCCTATTTCCACCGTTAGGGGGCGTAACCACTATAGTCATCAGAAAAGGATTTTTCTAGAAAATATACGCATATAAGTCCTTTTTGGAGGGCCTTTTTTTCTGTAGAACAAAAAAAAAAAGCTCGATGGGAGGGGTGAGTGGGGTGAGTGCAGTATCATATCTTGATTTACTTCAACAAATTATTCGCTACGTTATTAGATTTCGTGAAATTGATGCAGTAAGTCGCAAACCCGCCAGTGATAGATTTAAGAAAAGAACTACTGAAATCATTGCGAATGTGAGGAGGCATATAGATCATTCACCTAAAAACTCAATTAGAAAACTTTCAGAGGAAACTAATTTGTTATATGGTACTTGTCAGCATATTCTTAGAAAACATCAAAAATATTCATATCAAATTCCTGTTGTGCAAGAACTTAAGAGCCCATTGATCATGCTGTGAGAATGCAATACTGCAACTGGTTTGAACATCGCATGACTGGTATTAATATCCTTGACAAATCCTTCTTCTCAGACGAAGCTTGGTTCCACCTTAATGGTTTCACTAACAAACAAACCATGGGCATGTGATCTAGTGAAAACCCTTAGGTCATGATGTAGAAACCATTGCATTCTGAATAGGTTGGTGTTTGGATAGCAGTTTCACGAAGAAGAATTACGATATTGCTCTAGTATTTTTTCATGGAACGGTAAGGATGTCAAAAAGATATCGTAATAACTTAATATAACTTTTTTTACGTAGACCAATTGCTTGATGAAAATCCGTGAATCAATAGAGACCTTCAAACAAATTTTGAATCTTTTTTGGGGGGCCTCTTTTTCTGTAGAACAAAAAATAAAAGCTCGAAGGGAGGGGTAATGTTTTATAATCAAATTGGCTGTAATTTCACTCGAAAGAGGAAGCTTTACTGATTAAAATAAGAAAAATAACCATGACCTATTGATTCTCAAAGCCATCGCTAGAGGCCGTCATTAAGAAAAATCACAGTTTTTATCACTTTTCTCAGAAATTTCAAATAGAACGAATAGTAGATTAAATTTCCAAGGGAAAATGTTAAAGAAGCAATTTCATGTATCTATTAGTGTTTGAATTATCGCCAAAAGAATAATTAACAACACGTTAATTCTTACATGATCAAGCATGCTATGTAAAATTGAAAAATTTGTTTAAACTTTTTTCACATTTAACTAAACCTCTTTTATACTTATTATAGTGTTTTTTAACGTCTTCGTTGACCTCCGGACTTTCCTTCGCACTTTATCCAAGCTTAAGACTGGTTCAAATTATGCGGCCAACGAGCCAAAACAACAATGGAAACAACAAAGATTTTAATATCATTGATCAAACGATTAAAACAAAAACAAAACAAACAAAAACGGGAAATTTATAAATGTTCAAAGAGACTCCCGTTTTGCACAATGCAACGCTCACATCTGTTTGTAATACTGAAAACAGCACTTTCAACTTTAGCTCGTGAAATCGTAGCAACGGCATCTGGAATCCTTTCAAACATATTTTCCCGTGTAGTTGGACGTGTTTGATACACAATATCTTTTATTCTTCCCCACACGTAAAAATCTAGCATGTTATGATCCGAAGATCTAGGAGGCCACGGAAACAAACTACCCCTTAAAATCCAACGATTTGGAAAAGCAACATCTAAAAAGTTGCGTACTCTTTAAGAAAAGTGTGCCGGACATCCATCATGTTGGAACCACAAGGAAAAAAGAACAGGAAGTTCATTTCTTAAAAAGTCTAGGTATGTGTCGCCATTTAGACGATCAAAATAAACGGTCCTATAAATCTGTGTCCTAAAACTCCGCACCATACGTTGACACTCCATCTGTTTTGGTGATCAACTTTCCGTATTCAGTGAGGATTTGCTTCTGACCAATAGTGCATGTTGTGTAAATTAACTTTGCCAGAATTAGTAAAAGTAGCTTCATCAGTTCATAAAATTTGAAAAGGAAATTGGGGAATTTCTCTGCACATATTTTTCAGCCGGAAGCAATAATCCAGCCTCCTGGCAAAATCAGTATCTGACAGAGCCTAATGCAGAATTAAAATACTTGTTGTCTTTTTCTAACCCTATTAAGCGTGTTACCCCACTGATGAAATGTCCTGTAATTTCATAGATTGTTAAAACGGTACGCTACTGAGTGGTGGTGGTAGAGTCAACAATGAGTAAAGGCGGGAATTTAGGGGTTCTAAATCTAAATTCATTAAAATATGGTTTTGCAAATTCCCATGCGATCATAACAATTTAGTTTTCATTTAGATAAAGCAAAAAAGGTATTCCTCAAACATTAAAAATAAAAGAAAATTGTAACAATTAATAAAAAAAGAGGATTTAAGTGCATAAAAACAAAATCATATCCTCTACATCCTCCACCAATGAATTCTTTTTCTTGTACACCGTTTCCATCACCACTACCACCACCACCAACATCATCCCCCCTGATTCGAAACATCTCTGCGTTACCCGTTTTCGGTCCACCTCCCTCTTTTTTTTTCCTTTCGGATAGAAAATGGAATAACAAATAAATCATATTTTTATGGCGAAGTTTTTCGCGACATTTTCCCCCCTATATTTTCGCCGTTGATTTATTGCTGTTATTTTAGATATGACCGGTGAAATGTGATTAGTAGCTCCTTCGGTCAAAGCTATAGCTTTTTCCATCGAAGGAGCCCCGTTTTCTCGGTTCCTCCTAACTCCCCCCGCCAAACTAGGGCCATTTATTGAATCAGGCCGATACGCTTTTAATAAAAGACATTTATATAGGAGGTTTTTATTATTTCGTATGGACGACTAGCCAGCGATTGTTGTTTTGTTCGTTTGTGTATATTTTTCCGTATATATCCTGAAAAAAAAGCTTCTAACTTTTTCTTTCTATCTTAATACGATATGGCCGATATGTCATAAAACGCAAAAAGCATATTGAGTTATTACATTGTATGGTCGTCGCTTTCTACGGCTATAACGATTGGTTTTAATGGATGTTTTGAACGCGGAGAATATTGCATATTGTTTATGTTTATATGTGAAATAAAAATATGCGTTTTTATTGGTGCTTTTAGATTTATTTGATGTAATGGGCGAATATTTTAATTCTATTGTTATTAACGTGTTATTTTCAGAAATTCCCATAAGTGTCATTTGCTTTAACAGTTTGTAGAACTGTAATAATAAATAATTTTACCCAGAATCGCATATACTTATAACAGTTAGAAAATAACGAAGATATTATACATAGTAATTATAAAAAAATTAGTCGTGAAGTTGAACGAACGTTTTTGATACTGGAAGACGTACGAATTTTAAAAAGAAGCCGTTTTACTGCAGAAAATGTAGAAGAAACTCTTGTGGTAATGGCTAATTCTTTTCTCTTATTTCCTATTTGAAATAAATTTATTACATGTGTACATATCTTCTATTTCAATTTAAAATTAATGCATGAATTTCGTTTAAATCCATTTATAAAAGCTTAGCGTCTGAAATATGCAATATACACTTAATGCGTCTCTGTATCATGTTTACGTTTATGTGCGGCTCTGAGTTATACCCCCTACGATTTTGCCGTTCACTGAAAATAAGGTAATAGCTATAAGTGAATACGCGCCATTCAATCCTTGGCTTTTTAAATTTAAAAATATACGACGTGTGTTAGAAATATAATGAGACTGGCACCATTGCAAGCGGTCTAGCAACCTTACTAGGCATGTTTGTTAGTCCGCTCCAGACGCTCAGCCCGAGTTTGAACTTCCACACATGATTTTTGAGAGCCTTATCAGTGAAGTTGTGTTTTTGTTGTGTCTTGGAGTAACGTTATGCCATTAAGTTTTGTGTTAAAATTGGGGAATGCGCGAGTGTAGCTTTTTTTGAAGCAGGCCTATGGGGAACATTGCTTATCAAGAGCACAAGTTTTTCGCTGGCACAAATCATTTTTGAGTGGGCGAGAACTGGTGGAAGATGAACCTCGCTCAGGGAGACCTTCAACTTCAAAAACCAATGAAAACATCGAACGTGTAAGGGCTCTTGTGAGGTTAGACCGTCGCTTAACAATACGGATGATGAGTGCCCAGTTACAATTGAACAGTTTTACCGTTCATCAAATTTTAACTGAAGAATTGCACATGCGAAAGGTCTGTGCCAAAATGGTGCTTAAAAACCTCACAATTGAGCAGAAATACATTCGAAAAACGGGTGCCTTGATCTTCTTGAAACAATTGCCGAAGACCCCGATTTATTCACTCGTGTAATCACAGGTGATGAAACCTGGATTTTTGAATACGACCCTGAGACAAAGCGGCAAAGCCAGGAGTGGCACAATTCTCCCCGACCGAAGAAAGCTCGAATGAGCAAATCAAAGATCAAATCAATGCTGATTTGCTTCTTTGACAGTAGGGATACGGTTCACAAAGAATTTGTACCTCCAGGGCAAACTGTTAACCAAGTTTTTTACAAGGGTGTCCTTGAAAGACTCAGAAAAAGGGTGATTCGTGTGAGACCAGGCATTGCAGACAAGTGGATGCCGCTTCATGACAACGCCCCATGTCACACGGCCATCTCCACCACGGAGTTTTTTACATCAAAAGGCATCCCTGTGGTTCCTCAGCCCCCTATTCACCTGATCTCAGTCCTTGCTACTTTTTTCTTTTCCCCAAACTAAAAAGTGTCTTAAAAGGAGGTCATTTTGGGACTTTGGAGAACATCCAAAAGAATGTGACGAACATTTCTAAAGGCCATACCGGCTGAAGCCTTCCAGCGTTGCTACCAAGACTGGGAACAACGACTCCGCCGATGTATAGCTGCCCAAGGGAGCTACTTTGAAGGGGATAATATTGTTATTTGAAAAAAATAAAAATTTTGGTAAATAAAAAAATCAGTCTCATTAATTTTCTAACACACCTCGTATGCTTTAACAAACCGCCCCTTCGATATTCTGGTTCGACTCAAATACTCGGAATTTCCAAACGCCTAGTCGTATCGGTTCTTCACTATACCTATCTACAACATGCATTAAAAGAAGATAGTGTTTTTATTATATAAAAACAAATTAATTTCTTGGCCCATCTACGACCCAATGGAACCACATATCCCACAATGAACTCGCAAAAGATTGACCTATCCTCCGGTACGGGTCCCGTAATCGTAGAATCTACTTCGTTTTAGAAGATATATAAATTAAAAATCAAATATGGTTCTGATCTTGCGTTGTTTACCTCATTCCATTATTATAAAAATTGTTCAAAGCTGTCACCACAATCTTGCTTGACGTAGCCATGAAGCTGTATTTGCAGCAAAAAGAAGTCTCGTTGTCTACGAACAATTTTACAAACATTTTCTATATGCCTGTCTCAGATCTAAAGGAACACCTTCTCATAATTGTGACAAAGTGTTTTGAAGAAAGTCTAAATATTCACTTGTCATTTGAGGTGGAAGTAAGAAACATGCCATTTAGTAAACCAGCCTAAACAACTAAAAATTTGTCCTAAAAATCGGTTATTCTCACAGCATGCTGATTTTCTAGTGCCTAAACATGGTTGTCGTTCGGAAATTGTTCATTCCATTTCTTGTAAATGTGGCTTCATCTTCAATTAAAATAAATTCAGTTAAATCTTCACTGAACTCAACTCTTATGGGTTAATCTTGTGACCGTAACGCTTTCTTGTGGTATAGTCTTCCATACTTTACTGTGAGGCACTCCTTGCCACTTGAGGTGGAGCTTGTTGTTGAATCGTTTACGGTAATTTCTAAAATTTCGTTCTCCGTGTCTACTATTTCGCATGGAGCTTTTCCCTCTTACGTTAAAATCATGTCCATAACTTAATTTTTTTCATAAACGTGTGCGATTTTTTAAACACACAACAAATAATGATATAACCAGTTCGAACGTATGCACCACCCAAGAGGGTCGTACCACTATCAGTGGTAAACAATTGAACAAAGAATACCAACATGTTCTAAAAATATGCGACAAAAACGTAATAGTTGTTAGTATGTCCGTTATTCTGCAACTAATATGTAGGCGATTTTTAGCAAAATGATTTATTTTTACCTGAACTTTGAGAACACCCAGTATAGTTTTGCCCAAAGCGAAAAGAGTTAGTGCTTTTCTCTTCTCACATTGTTTTTGCCGGTAGTGATTCCTTCAATACCATGAACTATTTATTAGCATTATCTTGGTTTCTAGGCAATTCCTGGCAGGTTGTTTCTAGGCAATTTTTTTCATAATGTTCTTCTACATTAAGATCATTTTTGTTTGAACATTATTCTGTAGATAACCTCTACTTTAGCCTATTTAAAATCACAAGCAATGTGAATAATTTACTGTATTATGTACGGATATGTCGTACTGTTTTAAACAATGTAAGGGCATTAATAATGTGGATATAGAATATGCATTTCAAGAGTTTTAAGTAAATAGGCGCTTTATTTTAAGAAAATGAAACTATTGATTCATGAACAATACCTGAACGCTTTCTGGAATTAAGAAAAATATTTACTATCCTTAAGAAAATACTATTTTGTGTTATAACGGGCATTTACTTATACTGAGAATCGCTTTCTTCAAATGTCTTAAACAAAGAATAAAATACAATTATTTCATTACAAGTATATACTTCTCTTAAGCGGAGAAAAAAACGCTAAGAAAATATTTCTTGAATTGAAGCGGGCAAGTAAATGTGTGTTATGCGTGTGCTGAATTATGAAATCAAAATACAATTCTACTTATTAATTAAATGTTAGGATGTTGAATAATCTTAACCATTTCAAAAAACTAATGAACTAAATCAATTTAGTAAAAAGGGCATTATTTTAAAGAAACGAAAAACAAATTTCTAATGACAATTCCTTTAATACCATCTGAATGTATGAATAACCAATATGCTGTGTTCGTTTACATATTCAAACAAAGATGATTCAATCTGTTCTTCGGCGAAATCAAGAAATAAGATCTGACTCATTCACTTCCACTTTCCATTAACAATTCCGGTTAAAAAGAGACCCTAACTCGTACGTGATTTGTACAAAACGGAATTCCAAAAATCTTTTTACGTATTAGACATTCAGCAAATTAACTCACACACGCACACACTTACGCATCCAAACTACAAATTCTAAAACCAGTAGCATCAATATATCTACCTCATCGATTCCTGGAAACAGTTACGAACCGAAAAGAAAGATTTTTTAAGGGTAGATTCCCTCTTCTCTTCGAAGCCCGAAAAGGAACCATCGAAAAGAGTGTCATTTCGGAAGATTAACCGACCAGCGACACAAAAAAGCGTAAGGTTTTACAAATGACCTCGGACCCAGCGAAAAATCTTTTGTCAACGCGAACGCATTATCGGTTTGGTCCACATGTATGAACGGTTTTTACATATAGATGGGCCGAGAGGGTGTTGCGGGGGTTTTAAAAATGTGTGCGTCCGAGCTCTGAAATAAACTGACCAACATGTGTTACTTTTTTGTGAATTCGAGTGAGCGAGAGGTGGAACGTCAACTTTTGCAGCTGAAATCTATTTAAAAAGATGTCAGTTTGGCTTAAGAAGAGACTTATTGCCTTTTTAGTTAGGAAGGTTTAGTTTCACGATTTCTTTTTTATGTATCTGTTACAGGATTGCGTAAGAGAAGCTGCGACAATGCAAGGGGACTTGTTTGTCTAAAGAAAATTGATCGGGAAATTCAAATTTTGAAGATGTTTGCTCTAATCTCTTATTATCATTGCCAAAATGTAAACTCAAATATGTAATAAAAAGAGGTGCTTCGAAAAAGGGTATACAGTGTGTTCATTAGACAACTACACATCCGAAACTAATAAAATTATTAAAAAATGCAAAGACAGGTCAATTTTTGTTTCGAGGGGGAACGGCTTTGATTATTAATTGATTTTCCAGTTATATTGTTTATTTTTCAGAGTTTGGTATTATGTTTAATTTTTTATTGTATTTTCATATTGTTTTCTTCTACTGTTTTTGTTATTTTTTGTTGTCTCACGTAATACCCAATGATATCCTATCGATGACCTGTTACACACATTTTTGTTTTCGTAACCAATAAATATTATTCTTAATATACCGTGATACTAAACTTATCCCCTTAAGGGCCCCCATCCCCAACATAAAAATCTTAAAAGGGATGATACCATTTGTGACACATCGTTGGAAAGGTATTTTCATTCAGTAGTATAATTTACTTTGACATTTAGCCAAGTTCTATAACAGAAAAAATATCATGCTAAGCAAAAATTGTAAAATATAAACTTTTATTCAAAAAAATATTCAAATTAGTTAATTAAATGTTCAAATTGTGCACCATTTTGTTGAGGTATCTTCTATTCTATCTCCTACTATTTTTATCATAATACCTAGCACCCTTCTAGCATCTAACTATACAGTTATCCCTGTCACTTGTTCGCGATTCTCAGGATTCCTACGAGATTACCGAGGTAGTAACTTTTTTTCTCTGTGCAGTATTGCTAAAGATGATGCAGACGTTGACATTAGTGAAGAAGCAATAAATGCCTCACAGTTATACCAGCAAGTTGTCATTGTCGGTCAAGATTTTGATCTTCTCAGGTTACTATAGCTCTTGCTCAAGAAAATAATGAAATTCTCATGATGAAGGAAGGTAAAGGATGCGTCCGTTCCTTACTACTACATCCCCTATGAGTGTTTTCCCAAAATTTCAAAACTTTATGAATTATTTCCTCCATTTTTCCTAATTTGCCCAGATTAAAAGGCATCAGAACCACATTGCTCGACACTGTTTATTACTTTCTGAACTTATGTGAACTGATGTCTTCACTTTATATATATATATAGGTGTCATATGATGAACATCAATAATCAACAGAAGCAGCTAATAATCTTAAACAATGTTTAAAAAGAATTTAGATATTACAAGAATCATTTCTGAACAATCTTAAAAGCTTAAATGAATTTCAAAGGAAAAATTCCCTTCTATTGCCTTCAAATTTATAACGCCCATATTTCGCTAGTGCATCGCACAAAAAGGTCAAACACAAAGACTAGAATAATGACACTTTAATCTTTCCATGCGCCAGTATGACGCGACCAATATATTTCCTCGGCTTTAGAAAAGTAGCGTTCTTTAGAGAGCGCACACAGACAAATTATATGCGATAACATTAATACTCCAACAGGAATCCATAGCTTCGATTTGCCATCTAGAAATAACTCAAATACATACGCATAAATTGCATATTATGCACGAAATAATAGAATCGGAGATGTAGACAAATTTAGAAAGTTCTCCCAGTAATTTGAAAACAATTAGAAAGTTACGGTCAACGTCCGAACGTTTTTGAGAAACTTTTGAATTCGCGAATGTAAACAGAGCCTAACGACACCTCCAGATGTGAGATTCCTATTAACGTAATATTTTCTAATTTAGTTTATTGTTTAAATCGTTTAGATGTAAGGGTTTTGAAATTATATTTTAATGAGAAGGCTTTGTTTAGGTAATTCTAATAATTACGAAGGGAAACTATGTCCATTACCAATAGTTTTAAGATAATAGGTTAAGAATAGATTCCTTGTAATCTATATTTTTAAATATAATATTTGTCGAAAGAAATTTCATAGAAATGGAGTTACAAATGTCCTTTGTAATACATTGAAAACCATTACAATGTTCAGTGAAGAATTTTGAGACTTATAAATTGATTTAAGCAATAAAACATTCAGAAAACAAATAACTTATTTCATACCACAACAACAAAATAATGAAATGAATCATTTGGTTACAAGGTTGAATCATTTTTCTACCATTGATGTAATATTTAAACCATTTCTTTCAATACCAATTAACACACAATAACAAAAATTGTTGTACAAGCCTGAAATAATTCAAAAGAACAAAAAAATATATTGTTTTTTGAGATATTCACTTTTCAAGGAAAAAAATGCATTAGCACTATTTTCTCAAAATGTTAATATCTCGTTTATTTGTTGCCATCTTACATTGATGTTAAATATATTTGATATATTAAGTGTATCTTACAAATTTTCTGTATTCTTTGTCATCTAAAATTGTAATAATATACAAGGTATTCCATTTAAAATAAACTCAAACAACGTACCAGAGAAACTAGACACCCCGTATGTTTGAAGATAATTTTAGGTCATAGATCATTTGATTTTACGCAAGTTTTGTTCGAAACACCCCATGCAGATGCAGGTTTCCGCAAGCTGCATATACAGTGCAGTCCTAAAGTGTCCCCCCCATGCTAACTTTTCAACGACAGAAGCTAGCGTTTTTAGAAAAAAATAAATCGATTTCCATTTTTGCGAATTAACTTTTGCCGTTATCGGCATTTCAATTGTATATCCGGTTTTACCGGAAGTGACGTCAACTTTCTTTTTTAAAGCAGAACACTCTGTATATTTTCACGTTTTTGGAAAGGTAATCGAAAGGCGAATCCAAGGATACAACATATGTTATACTTTAATTTAAAAAATATGATGATAGCAATAAAGGTTTTGATAATTTGTTTTTGTTGTTACGCAAGGCTAAGAAAGAGCGCCAAATTGTTTCTTGTGGCAGTAGACTGATCCAAGGAGCTCGCTGTTAAGTAAAGTAATCATAACAATTGCCAAACTGTCAAATCTCAATTCCAAAAACGTAAATTATTCTTGTTTTTATTGTTATTACAATCTGCATTTGTCATACTTTCGTTCTTTGTGCTTGTTATTATTTTATGTCATTTTAACTTGTTTTGTTAATTGTTGTTTCTCCTTTACTTTATCGAACCTTGTTGTAATTAATTAATTGTGGTAGGTTTATTTAAATTTATTAGTTTTTGACAGGCAATGTGTTTCAGTTATTTACTATCTTTAAGAAAATATTGCTTTGTGTTATAAGTGTTATAACAGCCATTTATTTATATTAAGAATCGCTTTCTTCAAGCTTTCTGTAAGATTTTCTTAAATCAAGTTAACAAATGTCTTAAACAAAGAAATACAATTATTTCATTACAGGTATATACTTCTCCTAAACGGAGAAAAAACCTAATTGTCTTGAATTGAAGCGGACAGCGTTGATAGAAGTAAACGTTTCTCTGCGTGTAAAATATGGTTTAACATTTTAAAGTTATAAATTCTGAATACCTGGTGTCTGAAAAATCATTTTTTTTCTTTTCCGATTCGCCGTAAATCACCATCAAGGAAGTATCGAATAACCAAAACTTCCACCAGAAAGAATACTCAAGAAATTACTTTTTAACACCACGTGTTTACCACATTAGAAAAAAGAGAATGTCAAGACTCCCTCGGCGATATTCCGAAGAATAGAGACGAATGTCTTTTAAGGTTACGCTCATCTGGAATTCCGTGAAAGAATGCTTTAGCGCAAAATTAAGGGTTGCTTCTGCTGATTTATGTCGATGAGGAAGGATCGAGTGTCTCCTCCATAATCTTCAAAATAACAACAAAAAAAAGAACTTACAACCATTAACATTCGAAAATTAAAGAGAAAGTCATCCGTATCTCCCGCATATTTCCATTGCGATATATTTTTTAAAAGAAGAGGAACACCTTTTCTCTCTGGGTGACCTATTTTTGCGTAATATGATGCAAAAAGATACACGAAAGTCGTAAAAACTTTCGTTGCCTGGCTATTTTCTTTCTCGGAAGCCGTATTCTTTCCGAGATGGCGAGAAAAAAAGTGAAATTCAACAATGGTTGTAAAAGTTTCGGTTTTACAACTCTAAAAAGTTATCTAAAGCTACTGGACATTGTCGGTAATTATCGGTGCATTCGGTGCACAATGAGGTTGTATTTTTTGAAAGAATTAGGCCACACTTTTTAGGCGAATGGCATCGGGTCCAGGCAAATTTTATGATTTATTTTCTTTCGTAAAATGAATTTCGTAATATGCAAATCAGGGCAAGATAGTTTCTGTGATTCTTTTACGATATTTTTGTAGGGATAATAAATCTTAATAATTATGGTACTTTCGCACAGAGAAAAAAATTCTTGAATCAAACAAATATACAGGGTGTTTATTAAACATACGGCAGAAATTCAAGAGGTTATTCCATGAACTATTCTAAGAATATTTTGTCCTTTGATGATTTTTGAAAAACCCTTTTGTTTCGAAGATACAGGGCGAGAAAAATTTTCGACAAAACCAACATTTTATTACCAAAAATTACATTTAAAGTTTCTTAATCTACAAGAACTGTTGAAAATGACTACCTCCAGCTAAGATGCAAGAATCCAATCTTCTCCGGATTGACTGCCGAACTCTTTCAAAACCACCAAGATCGTTTCTTATTGAGTTACACCCAGCAATTATCCGATTTCTTAAATCTTCCACATTTTCCACTGGAGTAGACTAATGACTTTAGATGGCCTCATAGGAAATAATCCAGGGGGTTTAAGTCCGGGGATCGAGCAGGCCATAAGTGAGGTCCACCTCGACCAATCCAACGATCTCCGTATGTTGCTGTTAAAAACTCACGAGCAACAACACTAAAATGCCCTGGTGCACCATCGTGCATAAACTACATTGCATTTCTTGTTGCCAATGGTACATCCTCCAGAAATAGAGGTAGCGTTTGTTCCAATAAGTTTCGATACACCTCGCTGGTAAGTCTTCCTGGTAGAAATACCAGTCCAATTAGCCAGTCACCCACAATTCCTAATCAAACGATCAACGAGAACTGATGTTGAAAACGATCTTCAAGTACCTCATGTGGATTTTCTTCAGCCCACACATGGTTATTGTGAAAATTCCTTATTGCATTTCTTGAGAAATTCGCTTCATCGGTTAAAAGAATCAGTGTCAGTAGTTGAGGGATTTGAACTAATGTGTGCAAAAGCCACAGTGCCTGAATGCGTTGTATGTGGTATGGGTACAACAAATACTCCCTAAGAATTTTCCAAACATTCAAAGTATTTGCAATTTTTCGAGTAGAAGTACCTGGATCTCCCTCTATCATGTCCTGCACATTCTCTTCTAATTCTACCGTTCTTACTATCATCGGCCTTCCTGGTCCTCCACTTCATTTCAATGTGCCTGTTTCATGAAGACGTTGATGAATACTTTGGAAGGTTTTTCTATCAGGAACATTACGATCAGGAAATCGTTCAATGTACAACCGTCTAGCTGCTAATGAATTGCCATCAGCAAGTCGATAAATGAAATGCATGTCAGTCATCTCGGCGTTCGTATGGCGATTCATAATAGAGGACTTCACTAACAAAAGTTTAAGTATTAAAAGACAGAAAATACACGTCAATCAGTCTCAACAAATTTGACACATACAAAATGATCAATCACGAAACGTATTCAAATGAAATCCGCGTTTTAACTGATTTACTTTTCTATGTCTGCACTTGCCTATTGTTAGTGGTTAAAACAGCCGTTCTTTGTAATCGGAATGTTGTTAAAAGATAACAACGCGTTTTTACAATTCCTTATACTCGGTAAGTCCAGTTTTGTACGCCATATTATTATTTCGGCTACATTAATAATGTCAACAATATCAAAATTGGTTTTGTCGAAAATTTTTCTCGCCCTGTATCTTCGAAACAATGGGGCTTTTCAAAAATCATAAAAGTACAAAATATTCTTAGAATAGTTCGTGGAATAACCCCTTGAATTTTTGCCGTATGTTTAATAAACACCCTGTATATCTTTGAGATTATTATTAATAAAAGCACATTTTTTAAGAACAACAGATTAAACTTGCTTGAATGTACAAACGTTCTTATTTGACATAATTTTGTTGAGCCAAGCAAATGTACGATAGAATCGTGCGCCTCGCGCTTCATCGACAATTTCCGTTGCGTGAACGCAATCGTAGTCCTAGTTTAAGCGGTGAGATGTAAATGAAGAAAATAATAAGTAAATAGTTAAAATTTCTGTATAAAAGAAATAATAAAATAGTTGCCACAGATTAGTGAATGTCAGAATTCCCCCTTTTTCATAGAATTTGCTCAATTTAAAGCCGATCTTTTACTTAAAATCTTACACGTATCTTCCAACGACAACAAAATAATTGCTGCTAAGGTGACATTTTATCTCATTATTTTTTTTTCTCAACTGATTAGAGCGGCAAACAGCACTCGTTAAACTTGCTTTCGTTAATAAATTTCCGGTGCGCGATAATTAATTTATTTTCTTTTTCAGAAACGAATCCAGTCAACTGTATATGCGTTCTATAAATATCGATCAAAGCTAGCCGTTTCACCAATAACAGCCCCGCTATTGCACACAAAAAAAAAATCACAGCGCGAAGGTCGACTTTCGCCTTCTCCGTCAAGTCCGCTGGTAAAAAGCTCGAAGGAGACGAGGTATCGCGTTTCGGATGACCCGTAATGGAGTGAAAAGAAAAAAAAACGCTAGCAAGCGCACATCCTCTTCCACCATGATGTCCTTCTCACATGTGCGATGATACGGTCGGTCCCGGACGCAGCCCGAGCCATCGGGGAAGAGGATTTTTTTCCGGTTAAGCCAGCGGGTTGATTTGCCGATCGTTTTCACACTTGACGTATCTAGTGGGGATGTTTTTTCCTCCTCGCTCGGTGTGTTTGCGTGCACGTCTATGGCCTGTAGCGTTTACGAGAATTACAACTGGAAAAAGATTGTTAGATGAGCGATACGTGATAAGGCTAATGCGTGCCGGGTGAGATATCAAAATAACTTTGAGACTATCTACCCTTCGATAAAAACGAATATTAGGAATGAATCTGAAAAGTTGCTATTAAAGCTGCTATTAAAGCTTAGACATGTTAAAGAATTAGTCAATTTTATGCATTTTACATTTCCTCAAAAGGAAATAGGGTTGTCATTGCGCGTGAAAATAATATTGTTTCTTTGCAGAGGACTATGGGACTATGGGACTGGAATAAACGCCACAATTACTGTCTCAGTTCAGCGAAAGTAGTAATTGAGAATGTTTTTGCATTGCGAAAGAAAGATCGATGGAGGATTCTCCTCAAAATAAACGCTTTCAGCATAAAAAGAGCAATTTTGATTATTGAAGCTTGTTGCATTTTCGATTTGCTTCATAACAATAACTATCAGAATGAACATTTTGCTTCAATTAATTTAGTTCAGAATGAATTTTATATTAATACACACTGAGAAACGTGAATTTATTTGTAACAACTTATAAACAATTTAAAAATATATTCATAGTGCTATACGTAAAGGTACCGTTTAGGGAAACTATGAATTGCTTCAGGTAATTCCGTAAATCAGGTTTTATGTTTCGCTTCTGTTATTTGACTTCAAGAATACAACGTTTACAAGTCAAATCCGCTTTATTTTACGCATTCATAATAACAATTATTGATAACTAGAGCGAGCCAAGAGCGCCACGCGCCAGGTTCGCAATCAGGCTGCCGGGCGCATATATGTATGTAAACATAGGTAATTTAAATATGTAATTATTAGGACGAGGACCAAAACCACTGTCTATTACGTCGTGAAGACGCGCAAATATACACCTGCAGTTTGGGTGTTCATCGACGGCTACGAACTAACAGCGCGCTTATTCATTTACGGATGACGCGCTCTATTCATCAACAAATGACGAGTCTGCAGATGTTACGTTTGCACCACTTCGTGGCATACTAGAAACAAGCGTCGGTGTGCTCGCTTTAGTGATTATGTCTAACGTAACTATTAAAAATAAACGGCCATTACCTACGAAAGTTAATAAATTTCTTAGTGAATTTGTGGATTTACACTACAATGGGAGTACAATTTTCTGTAAAGTTTGTAAAAAGAAACTACTGTGCTGGAGCAAACGTGATTGTGAAAGACATATAAATAGCGCACACCACAGAAATAAAAGAAATGGTGTGTCACAACAACGTCAATTTCAATTAGAATTGCTTTTAACGTTTATGGTATGTGGTCTACCACTTCGTATACTTGATAAAAAAGCATTTCGAAAATTCTGGGGTACATACAATACCGAGTGGATACTACCATCTCGGACAGCGTTACGGAGAGATATTCCACGAATACGTGAGGACATTGAAAATCGAATTAAAGCCGAATTAAAAGATAAACAGCTGTGGCTATGTCTTGATGAGACGACAGATTGCAAAAAAAATTCTATTTTGAATATAATAGTGCGCATATTAGATCCTATTAAACCAAATTTTGCAATTCTATTAGCCAGCAGAAGATTAAAACAGTGTACTAGTAAAGCAATTACGGCCGTAGTTCTCGAAACGTTACAAAAATTTCAAGTGTCAACCAGTCAACTGTTGTTGTTCATGAGCGATGGTGCAGCAACAATGTGTAGTGTAGGCCGTTCCCTTAAAGAAAAGTGTGAAGGACTTTTACATGTTACGTGTAAAGTCCATGCTTTACATCTTGTGGCACAAACTATTCGAGAGTGTTACCCGGAGGTGGATGCATTAATAGCAAACACAAAAAAAGTGTTTCTCAAAAGTCCTAAGAGGACTAGGGCATTCCACAGGTTATGCCCTGGTATTCGAGAACCACCACAGCCCATTCTTACGCGTTGGGGAACGTGGTTAAAAGCCGCTTTTTATTATAATGAACATTTTCAAGAAGTCAAATCCGTTATTTTGCAATTCGTCCCTGCCGAAGCTAGAGCTATTAGGATGAGCCAGAAGGGATTTCTCGATATTTCTGTTGAAACACATCTAAAGAATATTAGCAACAATTACAAAGGGTTAGTAGACGCGATAGAAAATTTGCAAAATTCTGGATTGTCGTTGGTAGAATCAGTGCAAGTCGTGGACGAAGTTAGTACATTGTTACACAGTATAAACGATGCAACAAGTGGACGAGTTTTAGCTAAGTTCGATAGTGTTTTAAAAAGAATCCGGACTACATGAGATTAAGACAAATGTGCGATGGGGCATCTGCAGATTCCTTGACTAAGTCTAAAGATTATTTTAATTACGCCTGTCTTACTTCGGTAGACGTGGAACGGTCGTTTTCGAAATATAAGAACATTTTTTCGTCTCGGCGAACATCCTTCACCGAGGCCAATGTGGAAACTTATCTGATGGTGCAACTTTTTAAACAAGCCTATCCGCATTATTAAGAAGGATAGAATTTATTTATTATATCTTTATTTACAGTTACATTATTAAGTACAACAGAATAAAAAAAAGCGTTCAGTTTCTCAGTTATTTCCTTATTACATCCCATTTACAACGCATACCGTTTTCAATCAAATAAAAAATCATAATGAAAATAAAAACACCTCAGCGTGTATATATATATATCCGCTCTAATTACTAAACATTATTATTGCGTCAGCTTTTATTTTTTTACTCTTGTGTATTAATTTCGAAATATCACATATCTGCTGTGACTCACATATACGCTATTTACAATAAGCGGCCGTTGCGCCTGATTCCGATTCTGTTGGATGGCGCAATTTGGCCCGCTCTATTGATAACACATGGAATTAAAGAAGTTGTTTGATTCTCTGTTATGCATCCTAAATAAATGCAATACATATTTTTTTTACTTGTTTCAGTGGATGTCTATTCCAGGTTTCGGTCATTATTATTTTCAACACAACTGCTTATATTACAATTTTTAGAACCTACCACATTATTTAAATTGATTTTATCTTTTTCATTTAAAATTTGGTGTAATAATTCATAAAACTCAGGAGATGCCTTTTTTAATTTGCTTTCGTTTTTACGACATATAAATGATATATCATAATTAAAGGAATTCTCCTCTAATGAACCATTTCTTTAGAAATAATTTGGAAATTGATATAAAAATCAAAGATGCTAGAAAAATAGGAGCGAAAACCTGCCTAACAGAACTTGAAGATAAAACTGTAAAATCGAAAGTAATGAGAAACAAAAGCAAGTTAAAAAATATTAAACAAGAGAAAGTATACATAAATGATGACATGACAATTTCAGGAAGGGAAATCCAAAAAAAAATAAGAAAAATAGCACAGGAAAACAAACAGCCTGGTGGTCCGAAGAGATCAAAATTCAAATAAAGGTTAAAAAAGAGAAATGGAAAATATACTTAAGTAATACAACAATAGAAAACTATAAACGCTATACAGAAGAAAGAAAACGAGTAAAACACTTAATAACATCAGCAAAGAAAGACAAACGGAAAGAATTTGGAGAAAAAATGGAAAAAAACAGCAAGGCCAACCAAAAATTATTTTTTAGAACATTAAAATCACTTCGAAAAGGCAAAACAGATGACAAAGCAAGAATAACAGATAAAAATTGAGTTATGCTGACAGAAGACAGACAAATAATGAATAGATGGAAAGATTATTTTCAGGAACTATTGGGATCAAACGAAGTCACAATGGAAAATGAAATACCAGAAGACCACCTGCAAGTAGATCATAGAGAAAATAGAAATGATTACTATATATACGCAGAAGAATTACAAGAAGAGAGAAAAGAATTTAAAAATGGGAAAGCACCAGGAAAGGACAAGTTAACAAACGAAATGTTTAAAAACATTAGCGAAAATGGATTAGAAATCCTTGTCGAACTATACAATAAAGTATGGACGGACGAGCGTGTACCTCAAGAATGGAAAATAGCCTTAATAACACCAATACATAAAAAAGGTGGCAAATATGATTGCAATAATTATAGAGGAATATCCTTACTAAACACAGCAATGAAAATATATGAACAGATCTTGGACAGAAAAATAAAACCAATAATATAAAATACGCTAGAAAAATCTCAAAGTGGATTTAGGAAGGAAAGGAATATACAAATAATCCAAAAAACGATACTCCAAGGCAGGTATATTTAGGCTTCATTTACTTAGAAAAAGCATTCAATAAGGTACCAAGAGAAAAACTATGGAGAATAGTAGCTGAAAGAGGAGTAGAGAGTAAAATGATCAGAGTATTGAATAACATCTATAAGGAAAATATTAACAAGGCAATACGTCAAAACCAAACTTCAACAGCTTTTACAACTAAGGAAGGATTACGACGGAAGACGGAAGACTAAGTCTGGTGTTGTTCACTGTTTTTATCGATGTCATTATAAAGAAATGTAGATCAAGAGTTAAAAATATAATGTAGGTTATAGGTACATAAGAAAAGTAGACATATCAGAAGGAGCTTTTGCCGAGGACATAGTCATCATTGCAGAAAAGTAATGGTAGTAGACAATGAAACCAAAGAAATACAAATAAAAATAGGTAATGTGCAAATACAAGTTACAAGTTTTAAATACTTAGGAGTAGAGCTAGAAAGAAATGGAAGGCGGGAAAAAGAAATAAATAATAGACTAGAAAAAACATTAAAACTGTATTTTGCAATGAATAGGACTTTTATAAATAAAAGGGAAACATCAATGAGGACAAAACTAAATGTTTATAAGACTATCTACAGGCCGTTATTAACTTTTGATTGCGAGTCCTGGACACTGACTAGGAAACAAGAAAGTAAAATTCAAGCTGTAGAAATGAAGTACCTTAGAAGAGTCGGAGGGGTCACAAAAAAGAATGAATTGAGAAATTCAAGAATGAGAGAAGACATGGAAATGCAATCGACACTTGACTACATTGAAAAAAGGCAACTAAGCTGGTGGGGACGCCTACAAAGAATGCCAAAGACAAGACAAGTAAAGCAAGTATGGGGGGCAAAGACACAGAAAAGGAAGAAGAGAGGAAGACCAAGGCAAACATGGGATGGTATTGTAAAGAACATATTACAGAGGAAAGGTAAAACGTGGAAAGAAGCAAAACTTATAGCAAGCAATATGAAAGGATTGGGACTCTGTGTATCTCTTTTTTATACACCTACTGCACTTACTACATCTGCTACCTGTACTAAAACAACTACTATGGCTATTAAATCATCAGAAATACAAGCTAAACAATAGAATTTGAACTTCAACCAAGATAGGTGACAAATTCTATAAGTAAAAAGACACAAAATTACAAAAACAAATACTTTAGTTGCAGATTTTCCCATTTACGTGTGAAACCCAACCGATGCCGATAGTAAATAGTTTCGCTTACTAGAAGTTCACACATAGTCCATGGACAAAGGAATAAATTACCGCTAGATTAACTTAACCCTGTATCACATCCATCCAATGTATACGCCCTGATTCTTCACCTTTACTGGGCAAGAACAGATGTAGGCCAAAAGTCAACCGCACAACAAAAGCCGATACTTGATTTATTTCAGTCTTATTTTATTGAAAAACTGACCCACGGTCATTCGCAACAAAAGTCCGTAGCGTAAACTTTATCATGCAAAATGTAATGGCCAACCCGGCGCATTGTTCATCCGCTTCAGTTGGTATTGTCGTTCGCGACCCCAGGGTTAAAATTTTTGACCCCCTTTATTGTCGCTGTAATTGTAGAATGGATAAACATATCGGTAATTTTTCATTACGTTTACATACATAACCTTCCGTTATTATTCGTCGAAATGGTAGCAATTTTAACTACCGTACCGGAAACTGCTAGAGCTTTACATTTGTGACAACAGATTTTTCGTAACTCCCATGTATAACTGGATTTATCACCGTAAAGTGAAATTCTAAAGAATAAATTAACAACGGAATAAAGTGATAAGCACACAAATGATATAATGACAAAAGCAAATTCTGAAATTGAATTTGGGAGCAATCACGTAGAGAAGTAGATTTTATTGTAAAAATCAGTCTCTATTCAAGAAAGTATCTTTATTTCAAGATTATAAAAACGTATGATATAAGAAAATAATTTTCCCGAAATCTTATTTGTATTAACGAAATATTTTCTTAGGGTTGAAAAATCAAGAAAATCCAAGACAGAAAAATGTTTCTTCCAAGTAAATCATTTAGTTTTATGTTAAGAAAATATTCATGTTAAAGGTAGAAATGAAGAAATAGTCCAGATCTCACAAAGTTCTAATGAGGAACTTGGCAGCCGGTTTCGTGTTCTGAAAACACATCATCAGGCCTGCTACAAGGATATCCTATAAAAGAGAAATTAACCTGGTTATCTTTTGAGAATGTTTATGAAAAACGTTGTACGTTTAAGGTTATATCATTGTATTGGTAAGTATGGCACCTGTATTCCGGTTTCTGTCGCTACTCTCTAGGACAGCATGACTATATCTCTTGGCAGTAGATGGTGCCACGAAATGTTTCAGTGCTGTTTTTGAAGATTAGTGGCATAAACTCAGAGATGAACAGCAATGTGGGCGGGAGCAAAAAGCGTTACTGCTTTTCTCTTCTCACATTGTTTTTGCCGAGAGTGAGCCATGAGCTATTTACATTAGTATTATCTTAGTTATTGTTTCTAGGCACTTTCATGTGAACTTCTACATTAAATTCACTTTTGTTTGAACATTATTCTGTAGATAACCTCTACCTTTTGAAAATCACAAGCAATGAGAATAATTTACTGCATTATGTATGGATATGTCGTACTGTTTTAGACAAGATAAGCGCAATTAATAATGTACGTATAAATAATATGCATTTCAAGAATTCTAAGTAAATAAATGCTTTATTTTAAAAAAATGAAACTATTGATTTATGAACAATACCTAAATCCTTTTTGGAATAAAGAAAACAATTTACTATGCTTAAGAAAGTATTGTTTTGTGTTATAACGGCCATTCTTTCTGCAAGATTTTCTTGAATCAAGTTAACAAATGTCTTAAACAAAGAAATACAATTATTTCATTACAAGTATGTATATACTTTTCTTAAGTGACAAGTAAAGGTTTCTTCGCGTGATGTTTGAGGTTACACTAATATAATTTTAAACAAATGCCATATAATGATTTGGTTTGTATTTGTTTCGTGAATAATATCCAATAACCCTGAAAAGCTACAACTACTATAAACAAATTTTTTACTAGATTCTTTTAGTAAGATCCTATACTAATGAATTTTATCAATGCATTTGGGACAAAGGAGCTTAATCTTAACATCAATTCGTCCAAATCGCAAGTTATTTTGTTCAAGAATTGCCAGAAAACCATTAGCATTAGAATAAATGGTGAACCCTTACCTATAAAATGGATAGTGTCAATGATCTAGGTCTTATGCTAGATAATACGTTTGGGTTCAGAAGTCAAATTAACAAACATATCAAAAATTCATATTTAAATATGAAATCCTTGTACTCTAATCGTTCTACTCTATCCACAAATACCAAAACTAAGCTTTGTGATTCGTTGGTACTTTCACAGTTCTCATATCGTGCTACTAATACTGAATACAGAATACAAAAAATTCAGAATTCGTGTCTCGGATATATTTTCGGGATCAGAAATTTTGAACATATTTCATGTAAGAAATGATATAAAACTGAAATGATATAAAACTGCCGCATCACCGACTGCATACCGCCCAAAGCTGCGCTGAATTCTGGGGCGTCAAAATATATAATAAACTGCCCGAACGCTTAAAACCACTCTCCACTGAAAAACTGTCCAAAAGCCTAAAGCAATTCGGTGCAGGAGTTCCTCAGCGGTGATTATGTATTTAATTGTTAGTTTATCTCCCGTGTATTTACAATGTCCATTGCCATATATTTATTCTACTGCTTTTTAACGTGTTTTTTACATATTTACCATTTTTGTATTATTTTTTCCCTTTGACTTTTATTGTAATTTTTTATTACAGTAAATAAAATATAGTCGCGAACTTCAAGGTCTGTGCTCGTTTCATAAAATTTTAACTACCAACGCTCCAGCTAACTTGTAAGATCTCGTTTCGTTCGACGTGCACCATGTTACAACACGTTATTTCGCCACCTCTACATAAAACATCTCTGTTTGAACCTTAATTTCCTACAACATTTACAGCGAGTACCAACTCTCTACCTGAACCTTTCTTCAAAGCATTATCGGAAAGTTTATTAAAAAAAAAAAAGTGATAGTAGATTTCGTTATTTACGTATATTTAGTCGGTCACTAACTTCCGTCACAAAACTTTTTTTAAAAATTCAAACACATAACATGCGATTGATAAAAACAAACGACTAATTGAGGTTATGTCATTTATTCTGAGTCGTTTGACGTTAAAGTTGTTGCGAACGAGTATTAAATAAACATCGAATGGAGCCAAAGAGAAGATCGTGTTAGTACAATTTTCAATCTGCTGAAAAACTTTGAAATTACGAAAAGGTTTGTTTATCGTACCATTGAAAGATACAATGAATCTGGCAGAGTAGATGGCAAGGAGAGATCTGGCCGTTTTCGATCAGTTCGCACTCCAGCTGTTATTAAAGCTGTCAAGGCACCCATCGGACGAAATCCGCTCCGAAAACAGAAACTATTGTCGTTGCAGATGGGTGTGACTAAATGCATAATCAAGAATATCCTGAATGAAGACCTTAAGCTTCGTGCTTTCAGAAGAAAAAGCGGCCACTTGCCCAATGCACGTCTGAAAGGTTTAAGACTTCAAAGATACCCAGTTTTATTAAAGCGGTACCCTAACAACGACCACCGCCGTATCCTATTTTCCGGCGAGAAAATCTTCACTATTGAAGAACAATTTAATCGGCAAAATGATCGATTGTATGCCTCCAATAGTGAAGAAGCAGGTGTGGTTGCTTCCCGTGTTCAAAAGTGAAAACCAGTGCTCGAGTCTATCAAGAGACGGTCCTGGAAAAAATAGTAAAACCTCTAAGCCAGAGCATATTCAAAAATCAGGATTGGGTCTTCCAAAAGCACTTGGTTACAAGCGAATAACATCGACTTTATCAGGCATGAAGTCCCGATCTTAATCCTCTGAATTGTAAAATCTGGCAAGCTTTGGAGAAGAAAATCTGTACTAAACACCATAGAAATTTGGGCTCGCTAAAAGCATCTGTTAAGAAGGCAGTGGCGGAAATAGACATGGAAATGGTGCGTTAATGCGATTGATGACTTGCCTCGCAGATTAAACGCCTGTATTACGAAACGAGGGGATCATTTTTAATAATTTTTTTAGTATGTAATTGAGAACATTATATTTCTCCATTTAATCAATAAAAGATTCTTATTTTCTTTCCTGTTTTATTTAATATAACAATAAAAGCTGTGACAAAACCTAATGACCGACTAAGTATGTATGTGTACTGCGAGGGGAATTAGTATTTGTTGGGTGGGGGGCAGTTTTGTGAAGTATTTAGTTTTAAGATTAAATTATAGGCATTTTATGGAATAAACTATTTCCTTTAATTGATTTCAAGGTTTGAGTTGGAAAGCAGCTAAGTCAGAACTCCACCTTGCGGTTTGCCATTGCGTTACCTTTGGCTTAATAGATAATAAACATGTTGTATCTTCTTCTATTTGTAATAAATGGTAAATACAGGCTATTATTATTATTATTAATATTATTTGTGTGCGTTTTCATAGTTTTTCCATATAAAAAAAAGTGAGCTGATTACTAATCTAGAACCAACTAAAATATGCAATTACTAGATGCAAAAAAATCGTTTTCCTTGTCTGTAACATTCATCCTCTTTCTTTCCTCCACTTATATAAAACACTGCATTTAATAGGCTCACGTATTATGTACAAAGTACCCACCCTTCTCAATTCTAAACGTATTTAATTTAGGGGGTTAGGTTCCACGCTTCGATTGTAAAACAAACAGAAAAGCCATCACCGCACGCGGTCCCCATCAGCAAGAGATCCACTTCTCATCGACAACATGGGAAATATGGCAGAAGATAACCAACTGCCAACAAAAATAAATAAAATAATTGCTAAACGGCCGAAAGATGGGGGTGGCCTACGGCGTTATTGGTCCGGAATGGTAAGAGATGACGATGATGGTTCGCCTCGATAAAAACATCAAGCTGCGATCAAGATAAAATTCACATTTTGCAAGATATGTGCTTTATGCTTACATCTGTACGTTTGTTGTTCTTAAATGCGTTAAAACGATCGGCCATAAGGGTATGTGGATAAAATTAGGTTCTTTGTTTGAGAAATTAAAGTTTTCTGACGTTTGGGATTGAGATTAATGCTGGATTGATTGGAAATTTTATTTTCACAAGGTTTGAAGAATATACTACCGTAGAGATACTGTCGAAAATTATATTAAGAATCATGTCGGTAGCATGCTATAGTCCATATTTAAAATCGGTGCAATTTTTGAGATAGCAGAAACATTAAATCTCGACTAGTGAGCTAAAATGTTCAGAATTTTGCTGCAAGGTCACTCAAGTCAACTTTAGACCATATTTTGATGATGATACCATAATAATAATAATGGAGAAATCACTCCAAATAATACAAAATGTTTCTTGTATTTAGTAAACAGATGGAGAACCCATAACCTAAGGTAATATCCTTGATTAACCTTAGGTTTTGACAACATAATCACTTTCCCAATAAGAAATGTTGTTGTCCTTCAAAAGCTTGTAGCTCTTTTGTTTTTCTTTTATCCATTGAATCTTTTACTCAAACACCATGCTTATAGAATAATGATATCCCTAATACCATTGCTTCGAAAGCCGTTACTGTCTTATCTGCTTACAAACTACGAGAGTGGGTCAATATGTTGGTGACTTGTTTCCCGCGTTACAAATTGAAAAGCAACACTGCTTCCGTCATCCACCATCTATCAATAGTCTGCAGACAACATCATGCGTTTTAACAAAAATGGAAAAAAGTGAATTTTGTGTACTCATAAAGCATTATTTTTTATGGATGAAAACCATCACTCAAACCAAGACTAAGCTTGATAAATACTATGGAGACTATGTGCGATTAGAATCAATGGTAAAAAAGTGATTTACTGAATTTCGTTGTGGTCGTAGAAGCACTAATGACGCCGAACGCTCTGGACGCCCAATTGAGCTCACTATACGCGAAACAATCGAAAAAATCCACGATATGGTGTTGGCCGATCGAGATTGTAGAAGCCGTAAGCATATCACATGGCTCAATGGTTTCGATTTTGAATGATCACTTACGTATGAGAAAGTTATCTGCAAGATGAGTGCCGCGTTTGCTCACAATTGATCACAAACGCGGTCGTGTGACAACATCGAAGGAGTGTTTAACCGTAATCTGGACGAGTTTTTACGTCGTTTTATAACCGTTGATGAAACATGGATACACCACAACACACCGGGGATCAAACAGCAGCCGAAACAGTGGATTTCTCGGGAGAATCGGCGCCAAAGGTGGGTCTGTCTGCCAACAAGGTCGTAGCGACAGTTTTTTGAGATGAACGCGGCATAATCCACATCGATTGCTTTTAGAAAGGAAAAATAATCAACGGCGAATATTACAATTTATTGGACAGGTTTAATGACAATTTAAAGGAAAAACGACTGCATTTGGCCAAGAAGAAAGTGCTCTTCCATCAAGACAATGCGCAGGTACATACGTGCGTAGTCGCCATGGCGAAATTTCATGAATTGGGGTACCAATTGCTCCCCCACCCGCCACATTTTCCCGATTTAGCCCCCAGTGACTATTTCCTGTTTCTAAATCTGGAGAAATGGCTTGGCGGAAAGGGATTTGGCTCCAACAATGAAATCATCGCTCAAACAAACGCCTATTTTGAGAGGCTCGACAAATCTTGTTATTTGGAAGGGATCAAAAATTGGAAAAACGTTGGACGAAATGTATTGAGCTAAAAGGAAACGTCGTTGAGAAGTAAAACGTTTTTTGCGCAAAAAGACTATCTCTCGTTCAAAAAGTCACGGGCCTATTGACCCATCCTCGTAATTAACTGCGCTTCTACCCTTTACGGCGAGGGGGTGACGGTAACAAAACCATGGAACATGCACCAAAAGGTCTCTGAAGTTATGACGAGCTCCAAAGTTTATAGACACCGTAGGGCCGTCCCCACACGTAAAATATAAAGTCCTTTAGTTTTAAGTAACAAGTTCTATCACCTTTTCGCCCCAAGAAATATAATCAACTAAATAAAACAGATTGAAAGAACTACAAACATCTAAGTATTTATTTTTAGCAAGAATATATGGAAATTAAAACTTCATAAATAATTGCATGCGTTACTGTATTGTATTTAATGAAACCTTTTAAGATATCATGATTGACTTCTCTGTAATGGATATCCGTTATTGTTTTACGCTGACGACGTAAAATGGAGGAAGTGACAGCTAAAGGAAATGTTTATCTGGTCAGTTTGTTCGGCTAATCGCTAGATAGAATTTCAGTAAGTATATTTATCTGTTTTCGGTACAATCAAAATTGTTTTTTTGATGTCTGATCAAAATGCAATAAGAGATGGATTGAATTTTCTTCGTCTTGAATTAAGGCGGACAGCTTTGATACAAATAAACGTTTCTCTGTGTGAACGAAAAAGAGTCCTTGATAGAACCATCTTGCGATTAATACACTGGGGAACAGCAATTTCGTTGTCTTAAATCTGTGACCTGTTTTCAACTAACTTTTGGTCTCTGGATCCAAAAATAACCGCAGTTTTTGTCAATCACGTCAACTTTTTAAGCTACAGGATACTCTCAAAAGTCATACAAATTGTGCATATAAAGGAAAATAAAGTAAAAACTTATCAAATATACTGTTTATAAAGAATAATTTTATTCATACAAAGGCTATAATAGTTACTGCAAGTTAAATTGTGTTCATACAAATAGTTGTTTTTTTATCGAACGGTAATTACATATTAAGGCAAAAATTTTCGCTTATAGCTTTTTCTGGAATGTCTAATCTGTGGACATTCTCGCTTGATGCTCCAACAATAGTCAGCCATCATATGTACATCCCATCTATCTTGATACCGTGCCTCCATGACTTCAAATCCTGGTGGAATCGCTCACCCTGCTCATCACTGACTGCACCAAGATTTTCCGAGAAGTTAGCAAGATGGCTATGTAAAAAATGCAATTTGGTGCTCATGTTGCAACCTAGGAGTTTGAAGCTCTCCAAGAGTTGCTGGACAATTTTGGCGTAATTCTGTGCTCGTGTATTTCCAATATAGTCTTTAACAATGTTTCTGAATGCCAACCAAGCATTCTTTTCAATGTCTGACATTGTTCCGATGAAATGTTCATCTTTAACAAGCTGCCGAATCTGTGGACCATCAAAAAGACCGGCCTTTATCTTTTCAAATGACAGGCTAGGAAATGCCGAAATGAGATACTTGAAACAGTCTCCTCCAGTTGGCAAAGCTTTAACGAATTGCTTCATGAGACCCAATTTTATATGCAGGGGTGGAAATATAATGTTCTTTCTGTTGACAAGTGTAATAATTTAGTTGTGTGCAGCTGATTCTTAGTGCACATGAGTGGTACGAGAAGAAAACAATTTAAGAACCACCGCACTAAGCCATCATCGTAAATGTTGTAAAAATCAATTTGCAATCTATCTAATATTAATCAATTTACACTTGTTTATGTTTCTCAAATGAACGATTTCTATTCTGTCATTCTTTTGCCCTTTATTAGGATCCATTTCACCCGAGCTATCTGCCGTCGATTGGACGCATGTGCTCTGAAATAATACATCTGCCAGGTTTCAATCATGTTGACAGTTTCTATGAGGCCAATATTTCAGCGGCGCGTTTAGAAAATTCCAAAAATAACAAAAAAACAAATGCACGGGGTCGACGTTGTATATGGGACGAGTCAATCTGGTATCCTGAACGTGGAACTGTTTCCTATATTGCCTCGCACCTATTGTAGATAAATGTGTTTTTGAGCGATGCTGTTTTTCTTGTAATTATCCTAATAGTCCCGCAATGACTAGAAATTTTTCAAATTAAATTAAAAATTAGGGGCCGAACAGAGTTGTTTGTTTTTATTTCTGCTAGATGTGGTGTTTGTTTAAGTTTTAGAATAATGTGGGGTGTATTATTTTCTATAAGCTAGTTACGTTGAACGTAAAGTTTGGGTGTAGTTTTTTGGGATGAACGCGGCTGTTTACTGCTTTGTTTCATTTCTTTTTGTGAAACATCCATAAAGAGTTACAATAGAATTTAAACATCTTCTTTTCCAACTTTGGTTTTTTAAATGGCACACCTTGTTTATCTTTTTTTTCACAATCATGACTAGTCTGGGCAAACAGCGGTAACAGTGAGTGTAGTAGATATGTGGTGCGGAGTCGGCGATTATTTATTTCACGCGTTCACAGCGTCAGTACTAAATCGATGCTGTACGCGAGTAGTTCTGTGTATATGTAGGCTGTCGTAACTTATTTCGTAATTGTACGCTTATGTTTGCTTTAAAAATGTCGCAGTTAGATACGTCGCGAAAACGACCAATGGCAGACACAATTACAAACTTTATAGTGGACATATCGGACTTAATTTTTGATGGCGCTAAAATTCAATGTCTAGTTTGTAAAATCCCTTTTATGTGTTGGTCCGGAAGCCATTGTCAACGTCACATCGAAAGCAAACAGCATTCTTCTGCAAAAAGTGGCATACGAGACCAAGAAAAATTTACATTTGATTTATGTGTTACTCTTATTTTATGTAATCTATCGTTTCGTTTACTAGACAAAGAAGCATTTGTCTCCTTCTGGAATAAATATGCGGACTGGAAATTACCTAGTCGGACATCGATACGAAATGTAGTGCCATTTGCCCGTGAACATATAGAAAAAAGAATGAAAACGGAATTGAAAGATAAAAAACTGTGGTTGTGTGTGGACGAAACAACAGATCGTCAAAAACATTCTATGGTTAATGTAATGGTACGTACAATGGAACATCGACCGTCATCCTCCTTCTTACTTGCTTCCAAAAGAGTTATAAATTGTACTGCCGATGAGATTTTAAAGGTGGTGTTGAACTCATTGAACAAATTGAAGTTTTAACTAGGTAACTTTTAATGTTTATGAGTGATGGTGCCGCAAACATGCGTTCTTTGGGCCGATCTCTTAAAGAACGTAGTGGTAGCTTCTTACATGTAACGTATAAAATCCATAGTCTAAATCTTGCGGCACAAACGATTCCTACATGTTTTCCACTAGTAAATGCATTGATTGCTAGTACAAAGGCATTGTTTCTAAAGTCCCCGAAACGCACCCGACTATTTCACAAACTGTATCCTGATTTACCTGAACCACCACAGCCGATTGTTACACGTTGGGGAACATGGTTGCAGGCTGCGTTTTACTACAACAAATATTTTGATCAAGTAAAGAAGGTAGTTTTAAAATTCAATCCGACAGAAGCTGCAGCAATTAGGAAAAGCCAGGAAATATTTCAAGATTGTCAGGTTAAAAGAGATTTACAAACTATTCACAACAATTACTTCGGACTAGCGGAGGGAATAGAAAAATTACAAAATATTTCGATGTCGCTAGTGGATTCTGTTCAAATTGTGAATGATGTACACGCACTGTTATACGCTGTAGAATGCGAAACAAATTGGTGTGTAATACGAAAATTTGAAAGTGTTTTAGAGAAAGACTCCGATTTTCTTATATTAAAACAAATTTGTGAAGGTGCGTGTGAAGATGCATTAAGTTGTTTCAAAGATTATTTTAAATATGCAAATATAACATCGCTAGATGTCGAACGGTCGTTTTCGGCATTAAAAAACATTTATTCCGCACATCGTACTCACTTGACTGAAACAGCTGTGGAAACATATCTAATGATTCAAATATTCATAGATTTCATAGATGTTACCCAGTTTGTGATTTCACGGAAGACTTTTAAAACAGTAAGTGTTTCAGCACATTTTATAATTTATTTCTTACCTTCTATTTTATGCGTAAACTTTTATACGTTCGCCACGCCTCTGGCTATTACCGCATATTTGCCTAGGTTAATCATGACGCAGTTCAAACAAAAACATCGCTGTCATGGTCCACTAGACTGAGACTTTTAACCAGGTCCTTTAAAAAAAGGAATGGAAGTATTTGTTTTCTAAAATCATGCATTCAAATGCAGAATGACTCATAGATTCCTAAAATGTAAAAATACACAAGATATTCCATTTAGAAAACCAAAATTGGAGTCATTTCCGGTAAACTGGTACAGTCAATTGTTTTTCTGATACGCGATTATGAATCTACGGCAAAAACTTTCTTCTATCTTTACAAACAAAAAAGTTACCCATAGAACAGGGTTCAAACTGAACACCCATCATTTGAAGGTTTGTTGAAGTTGATTACGTAAATATGCAAATGAAACTTGCGTCATTGAAAATGGCAACATTTTGAAATGTCTCTGTTTACTGTCTTGTTTCATTTCTTTCTGTGAAACAACCATAAAGAGTTACAATAGAATCTAAACATTTTCTTTTCCAAGTTCCAAGAGATATCTAGAACTGTCAGATTTATACTAAATGTTAAAATTTACATTGGATTTTAACTGGCTTATTGGCGAATACTTTTGATAGATCAAATATCTGATCTCTTTTATCAGATATCCTCTGTATAATTGCAAATTGTTGGATTAAAACCGTAGGTAAAACATGCATTTCCTATCTTCTTATTATCCTCTCAAAAAATTACCGACACAAAAATATACAAAGAAGAAAACATTCACAAGTGCAATTAGTACAAAATAGAGCCATCAAAATTGCTTCAGACATGTGGAAAAATATAAATGCGAACCATATTACACCCGTCATCTTAGTCATCTACCGTATGTCGTTTGTTTTCATCTACAAGCTATAGAAATAAGAAATGCGACAAACCCAAGGGTCACTTTTCGAAATTCTCTCAATTTCCTTCTCTAATTTTGCTGGTCGATAGCAATACGAACTCGATGAACGAATAGGAAAGAGTATACACATATATATCCTGTATGCGTGCACTCGCAAAGAGATTTCTGTTTCAAATATTTTATTGTAGAAGAATCGTGTCCAGTGGCCGGACAATAGTATTGTCCGGTCGGGGGTGGTGCCCCTTCGGTCATTATTCGAGATTAGTGCGCAAAAGATGGGGTGTTTTGTTCGTCGATATTATTTACCATTGCAGTTCTCTATATACGTCTTGAACAAACGTAGGAAATGTTCGTGTGTTGATGTATTTTTATTTCGGATTGTTTACCGGATCTGGTCCGTTAAGATTTTCGCGTGAGAAAAGTTCCCTAACCAAAATATCTTCCCATCTTCCACTCCACTTTCATGTCTTTGTATAATACATTATTTCAATTTACACTGAGAAAGGAGACAATGTTCAACCAACGGTTTTGGTACTTCCAACTTTTTACTTATTGATTTAAACTTGTAAAATCTTCTTCTCAAAATATCGAGGTAATCATTTTAGCGCGCAGATGAGAGTCAGCCATGTTCTAAATGGATAAGGGAATCTAAGAAATGTTTACACATTTCGTTATTTGCCACGTAAATAACTGTTGCTATTGCTATTGCAAAAAAGCAAATACATCCACGAAAATGCACTGTTTGGTGCACACAATGGACTGGAGGAATCATTGCTCCATACTTTTTTTAAGGCGAAGTTGGCAACGCTGTTATTGTCAATTGTATACACTTCTGGGAGATGCTGAACAACTTTTTCTAATGAAACCAACGATTTGCGCTTGATGTTATACAGCACATGAAACTTAGATTTCACTCCAAACCAAACCAACCTCAGAGGGATGACATCGATTGACCATCTAAGTTTTGCGATTTCACTCCAATGGGCTCTCTTCTCTGGGGCCATTTGAAGCAAAGACTTTATATCAACAAACCTGCTACGATTCCAGAGCTAAAGGAAAGCATCAGACGTGAGTTTGCCGAAATACAGCATGTTTGCGAAAGCGTTATGAAAAACTTGCCCAAAAGAGTGGTAGCATGTTGTTGAAGTCGAGGAGGGCATTGCTAATTTCTAAGTAAACTGATTTTTTCAAATATTTTGAGTTTTGTTCAGCAAACAAATCCTAAATTTCAAATTGGATCGCTCAGTATATATTTTTGTTTATTAGTTAATTAGGTAAATAGAAACATAACCTATAAAATCTATAAAATTAAAACAAAGTTGTAATGCTTCCATGACGCACACCAACACCGCTAATTCTTGCGGCTATGCATTTATAATCCCAATTTTACACGTGTAGGTGACGTAATAATGACAAAGCACGTGCTACTGAAACATCTCAGCTCTCGAGCGTAAGAAGGCAGACTCTCCGATGAAGATGAATCGTTCCCGGACTCGAATCGTCCTTGGGAACCGTTGTGCTACGGACTAAGTTCGCTGGCTGCAGTGAGAAAATGGAAACGACACGAGATTAGCAACGTTAAACGTGGATCTCATTAGAGACGGCTGTAACTGACCTACGTAAAGCGTTTTCGTAGTCGATACTTCCACTGTTCTGGAATGTAAATAGAGTATCCTGATGTGTAGAAGTTGATTGTCGATTATTTGTTTCAGAGTGAAATTACGGAGGAAAGTATATCAAAATTATTAATTAAAAAGTATTCCTTGGATTTCTTTTTGGAATAGAATAGGCTTAACTGGCCCGTAAGTAATTTATATTGAGCGAAATGCTTGCTGGAGTAATGCCGCTTCATATTGTATTCTTTTAAAACAGAAATTGTTTCATTGCACAGCAAACACATAGGTTTACCACTGTGCATGATAAAAAAGTATTCTTCGGTCCATTTGTTTTGGAATTGACGACATTCTGTGTCCACTTTCCACTTTTTTAAACCAGACATCTTGATAGATCTTTTTTCTTCTGAGCTGAATTTGCTTGAATATTTCCCCCGTCTTTTCTTATCAGTTGTTAAGAAGTAATGAGTTGACACGCACACTGAGCGGTTTATATATTACCCGCAATAAGCAACTAGAATACTCTCGATCGTACGCGAATATGCGATGCTAGCCGCGTTATGAATAACAGTCGGCTCTGGAGCGCTTCGAGGTCATCGGGTGGCTTCCCGAATGTTTATCTGTTTGTCTCTTTCTAACGACTATTTCTGACTCGATCTGTGGCGTTCTATTGCGTACGCTTAATAATATTATTTATCGATTTTAGTCTTTATGATTTGAATGAATACAGTTTTAGGTTGGTTGACGGTAATTACAAATAAACTATGTGTGCTAAATCTTTAATTCTTTTGGCGCGTTATTTGAATTTCTCTCGCGGGCCGGATTGAAGCTGGTGGAGGGCTGGATCCGGCCCGGGGGCCGGGGGTTACCCATATATGATTTACTCTGTATTCCTGACTCTAAAAAAGAAATAAATAATTTCTACAATCAATGTTAATTAAAAATTAAATTAAATTATGCATTTTCATAATTCACCGAACCAACGTGTTTTACTTACCTTTAAATATAAAACAACAGCCTCTTGTCTATTAATAATCTTCAGCTTCTACACGGAAGTCAAGATCTTTATAAACCAAATCTTGATCATGTCCAACATAAATCTTAGGTCACACAATTAGCGTTCCGAAAATTCCCATGCCAACTTAATGCACTATTAGTGTTAGGAATCGTATTTTTTTGTCTTACAAACGTTGCTTGCGTATAGATTTTCGGATGATTTATAATCTGAAACGCCAAAATGTCCGGTGTCCGAAACCCGGTTACAGGAAGTTCAGCTCCCTACGGGACAACGCGGCTTGTTATCGGGTGACAGCGCCGAGTTTTCGTGCTTGTTAGCGGTGGCTCTGCGAAAGGTGTCGGAAACTCTGAGAATTCCTTCCTAGAGGTTCCTAGAGCGGTCTATTGCTGGTATTCGCGGTATTTTCAGAGGGTTTTTAATGACGTCGGTACGGGTAACCGGTAGTTACGTAAAAAATTTGGACGTTAATGGTAGATGGATCAAGGTAAAGCTGTTCTTTGAATATTTTAAGAAAACATTGCGCAGCGGAAGTATTTATTCCATGCCGAAAAGGATTATTAGAATTGGTTTTGTTGTTTTTGCGATGGAAGGACTGTTTTTCATCTTAATATGCTATAAAGGCTTTGAAATTAAATTTTAGTGCAAGCATTCTTAGTTAGTTGAACGGGATGTTCGCATTTAGGAAGAATCTCTTCAACCAACTTGATCTTCAGTAGAAATTACTAAGAAGAACATTTGTGAAAATGTGTTCTTACCAGTTCAACTTTATATTTGTGTATGGAAAATAGCCAATTTATATTTAAAAAGCGCTCCTCCTAGTTATGTAAGAATGTATTTTTATATTGACTCAAATTACAATTCTAGGCTCATATTTATTTTCAATTTATTGCAACTTTTAAGAAAAGTCAGTTAGCATGAAAAACAACGCTTGCACTTAGACCCTTTCAGCAATAAATGCAGAAATTATAAAATATTATTGTTTGTTTATTGTTTATAAGAATGCATTCTATTTAGTTTTCGAACGAAGAAATTCAAAATTTGATAAAACAGAAAAAGGAGAGTTTGAGAGAATACTTGCACAAAAGAAGTAACGAAAGCTATGACGTATATAAAGAAAGCAGAATCAAAGTAAAGAAAAAAGTGAAGGGGACCAAGCAAAAAAGTTGGGAGGAATTTGGAAATAGGATAGAAATGCAAGGACAAGGAAACACGAAAATGCTATACAGAACAAGCCTAAGAAAAAATCAAGACAGTAAAGCACGATTTTAGCGAGGATAGTGTGGTAAAATACTAACAAACCAGGAAAAGATCAAGTAAGATGGTTTGAACTTAAATGGGAGGATAACATAAACTTATGCAGATCTAGATGAAGATGAAAATATCACGTATGAGAAAGTGATGACTTGAGCACTGAACCGTCTGAAAACTGGCAAAGCTGCTGGTGAAGATGTGATTAAACCCGAGATGCTTAAACATATGGGACAGGAAGGAAGCAGGCGACTACACAAATTAATAGAGAAGCTTTGGGAAAAAAGACTATGACCCGATGATTGGAGACTTGCAGCAATTGTACCAATACCAAAAAAAGGGGACAACACGACATGTAGCAACCACAGAGGTATCTCTCTGCTAAGTGTAGCTGGCAAGGTTTATGAGAGAATCCTTGAAAGCAGATTAAGACTACAAGCAGAATAAAAAGTCCAAGAAAATCAAGCAGATTTCCGCCAAGGACGAGGAGCTCAAGATTGGATTTTCTGTCCAAGTGAGAGAGTAATGATGAGGGAAGATACATGTGCGCAATCGATATGGAAAAAGCCTTTGATGCGTTACCCAGGGAACGGATCTGGAGTTGTATGGAAGATTATGATGTCATAGCAGGATTACAGGAAGCTATCCAAGACCTATATAGGAATACGGCAAATATTGTCAGGACAAGGGCAGGAAAGACCGTGGAGTTCTTTACCAAAAACGAAGTTACGCAAGGAGGAATTTTGAGCCCTCTACTCTTCATAATGGTCTTAGATCAAATGGCGAGGAAGACGAACAAAGATAATAAGAATTTCCAAGTGGGCATGAGAAAGTTATAGCATATAACGACCTGTTGCTGTTTGCGTCAAATGCCAAAAAGTTACAGAGGGCCACTGAGAGATGGAGTATTATTATGAAGGACTATGGCATGAAAATAAACGCTAATAAAACGGAAATGATGGTAATCTCAAGAGAATTCGAGAACATAAGCATGCATATTGATGGGCAATACCCAGCAAAGCAGACAAATTTATTGAAATACTTGGGATCATGGTTCGGGTATAAAGGAGATGTCGAATGTGATATAGACAACAGATTGAAAAATGCAACTAGAATGTTCCTTGCGCTGAGAATATTCTTTTTTAGGAAGAGGGAAATTAACAAAGCCACAAAAGTTAAGATATACAAGATAGTGCTGGTGTCAATTTTAGTGTATGGGTGTGAATCCTGGATTCTGAACGAGTAATTTAAATCAAAAATTTAAGCCGCGAAAATGCGAATGTTCAGGTACATAGAGGAGTGACAAAATCAGAAACAGCCATATACAAGAGAAGCTAAAAGTGACACCATTAATAAAAATAATAGAACAGAGGCAGTTGGGTTGGTCGAGCACCTGGTGCGAATGGAGGAAGACAATTTAGTGAAAGCGATTCGGGTGTCGGGTTCAGATAAGAAGAGAAGAAGAGACAAGCCAAGGACAGCATGGAGCACAACAGTTGGCAAGTTGCTCCAGGCAATGGATATCACATGGACCGAAGCTGAAAGGATAACGAAAAATACGGCATGGGAGAACTTCTATAAGGAGTAACATTTCACCTCGACACCTTACGGTAACCGAGGAAGCGGATAAATAAGTAAGTCTATTTAGTTTTCAATTTTAACTGTTTTTCCGTTTTTACTTTGGTAGGCCACTCAAGAATTTTATTATAAAAATCAAGATTATCTTCTTCAATGTACGGCATCATTCGGCTCAAATGCTCAATTTTAGTAGGTAGGATTGGTAACTTTACCCGTGTATACTTTTTGATTGGGCATTTGTACATTTTTCCGAAGTTTCTGGGCATTTTAAGTGAGAACCAAGCTGAAGCCACACCATATCCAAGTTTTGTTGAATCAAATCGACAATAATGAAACTGTGAAATAGAAAATGGTTGTTTGTTCTCTCTTGGAACTCTTTGTTTCGAGGTCTCAAGTGAAATAATTTTTTTTAGTAATATTTTGATCGTCAAGATTTAAAATCAAGTCAACATCTGCAGTTTTAATCTTTTTAACAGTAAAGTTTATTAGTAGCAAAGCGCTAAAGAGTGACGAAGAAACTCAATGTTACATTGTTTAAAGCAAAAACGGTTTAACTGGTGTACCTAGTACCTTTCTGCAATAAACGGAACCAAATGTTTGCCAATGCATTTGTATTTATTGGAGATAGACGATTTTTGCACTAAATCGTAGGCCTTTCTATATACTTTATAAAACATTGTTCAATTCGAAATGGTTCCTTTTTGAAATAATAGATTCAAATGGTTTTTTTATATTCATTTATCATACATGCAGCATGTCAAAAATCTTCCCTATTCAGAGCAAAACTAAAATACAACACCCCCAAAATCATTGACATATTCACCAAGAATATAACTCAAACTTTCGCATTCATTACCAAATCTAAATGATGCGGCAAAGGACCTTTACTTCCACGAAGTCCACAGAAGTCACATCCTCGCATTATACCACATTCAATATTTCCCTAAGGATCATTTCTTTCAAGGGAAAAAAACCACATCGATCATTTTTTTACAGTATCATCATCTTTGCCTCTATTCAACGCGGTATTTTCACCACACCCTCGTTTCGTTTTCAATTTGCAAAGAATCCACTCCATTATTACTATTTCTTTTCCTTCTATATACATCACCATCTCACTTTCAACCGTAAAAAATATTACATTAGGTAAAAAGAGATGGGATGTTATTTTGGGGTAAATTCTAGGGTAGAAGGTCCCGCTTGAGGAAATCGACCTGCTTTTTATGGTGTTCTTTTTGCGGGGTGTAAAACGATTAGCATGCTACTTACTGATGTTATCCCATATAAGTTATTCTTTAAAAAAGTTATCCCTACGTATCACAACAAAAATACAGCAAGCATCTACCTGGGTTCCAAAGCAAACCTTAACTTGGGGTGCTGTCTTTTAATTCTGGAACTAGGGGAGTTTAAAAAAAACAGATTTGTATTTCTTTTTTTCCACCGGCATACCTGTTGAACCTAACCTATTTTTTAAGGTGCAAGATGTCAGGTGAATTTTTACGTCTATTATCCAATAGAGTGATAAATGACGATCGCTTTGATTTAGAAAAAAAATATTGGTGCAACTTTTTTCTATTCATCATCTTGAAATATATATAGCTATGTTCTATTTGTAAATGCTGTTCTTATAACCGCTTCTAGTCCCACATTTCCCACGTACGAAGATGCCTTATCTGCCGCTGCTCTATTTTAGTAGCTGTACAGCGTTGATTTTCGACAAAGAAACAAGATAAGCGTTATTCTCTCACATATAAAATTAACACGTCAAATTTGGTAGAAATAAATCAATAATCTTTGTGAATGGTTTGCGATTAGTATCGTGGTATTGGCGGTGAAGAATGGGAAGCCACACAAGAAGATGTTATGTATGTATGTTAAATTGAGTCACAAGCTCTGAAAATCTATTAAATACATGTTGGTTCTTTAAGGAATTAATTATGAGATGTTTGAAAACAGTTGTATGCAAGGAAAATGTATCGTTTGTGAAAGAAAGTTGTTCTAAACATTATTGCCCTAGTCCGAAGTAATTTTTCTGAATAGTTTTTAAATCCGTTTTAACCTGACTATCTTGAAATTTCGACTGGCTTTCCTTGATAGCCGCAGCTTCCTTTGGATCGAATTGTAAAACCACGTTCTTAATATTCTCAAAATATTTATGATAATGAAACGCGGACTGTAACCATGTTCTCCAACGTGTAAGAATAGGTTCTGGTGGCTCAGGCATACGGGGGCACAGTCCGTGAAATTTGCGAATACGTTTTGGGTATTTGACAAACACTACCTCAGGATAACATTTTCTAATTCTATCTGCCACATGATTGAAAGCATGAATTTTACACGTAATATGTAACAAGTTAGCACAATGTTTTTTAAGAGACCGGCCTACAGAAAGCATGTTTGCGGCACCACCACTCACTAACATCAACAGTTGGTTTGTTGAGGGTTCAAACTTTTCTGATGTATTTAACACTGACTTTGAAATTACTTCGGCAGTACATTGTTGTACTCGTCTGGAAGCTAATAGAATTGAAGGTGACGATTGATGCGGTTCCATTGTACTTACCATTACATTAACTATAAAATGGTTTTTACGATCTGTTGTTTCGTCCACACATAACCACAGTTTTTTATCTTTCAACTCCGATTTAATTCTTTTTTTAACATGTTCACGAGCAGATGGCACAATTCTTTGTAACGATGCCCTACTTGGTAATTTGCAGCCCGAATATTTAGTCCAAAAGAAGACATATGCTTCCTTGTCTAGTAAATTAAACGGCAGATTACATGCAATAAAGGTAACGCATAAATTAAATTTAAATTTGTCATAGTGTCGTGTGCAATTTTTTTTTTAAGAATGCTGTTTACTATTTACGTGACGTAGACAATCCCTTTTGGACCAACACATTAAAGGGATATTACAAACTACACATTGAATTTTAACGCCATCATAATTTAGGTCAGGCATTTCTGCTATAAATTCTGTAACTTTGCCCAACATTGGTCGTTTTCGCGACGTAGGCAACATTTTTAAAACAAACGTAGAACTACGAAATAGTATTTACGGCGGCGGACATGTATACACAACAGATCTGGTTGAGACTCGCAGTTATACTGAGGGTTGTATAGGCTGTATAGTGAGCAACTCTACCCATAAGTCAGTAAGCTTTTTTTTCAGAAAATTAATAGAACTAGGTAGGTATCTAAAAATGATGTGGTTTTTCAGGATTATTTTTAAAAATTAGCTAGGCAATGCCATGTTCTAGGAACCCATATAATATAAATTTTTTTAAATTACAATTTTCATTGTATTTTTAGGATTACATTCCCCAAACAAACACAAAAAAGGTCTCACTACTTTAGCCGGTTTTAATGCCACCTATGAGAAAAAAAATTTACAATCTACCAATATTCCGAACCAAATCCTCAAGAAAAAAAGGACTGCGCCTTAGACAAAAAAAGAACCGTTGAAAGCAAGTCATAATCTTGACAAACATGCACAAAAACTGCAACATCCTCTCCTTTCACATTTACTGTCAAGATCTCCTACAAAGATCGCTTCGATCTCCGAAAAACACTCCTTTCAGGTAATATTCACCGCGTCCGCGTTTTTCTGCATAAACCCTTCGGAAAAAAAATTAAAAACATCTTTCCAGCTAAAATAAATAAGTTCCTTGCTCGAGGGGTGGAGGTGTGTGTGTTTAGTGAGGCCTCAACTGCACAGATAGGTACCTACGGCAAAAAAGGGGTTGTTACGCACCGGACAAGGACGGCCACAATAACTGCTGGTAAAAATGGAACGCAACCCGTGAAAGAGCGAAGAAAAATATCGAAATATGCCTTTCTGTGCGTGGATAATGTGTATTGACGACGGTCAATCACCCCTTTTCGTCGCAGATCGGACGCGAATGGAGGTAGTAACCCTATACTTCGCAGCTGCCAACATGCAAACTCGAAAACATCTATATTGTTAGAGGAGCGTGGGCGGTACGGAACAAGATGAAATGAGGGATAAGAAGATACATACGTATGTTTCTGCATATCGTACAGGAACAGTGCCATAACTCAGGAACTTCATTTTTATTCTTTTTTGCGTAAAAACAACTATTCTTTAATTCCATTGTTAACTCAAAGGAATTTGCACGTTATTTTAATATTCAAATATCAAAAAGTGCCTCAAAAATGATGGATTTGGATATATGATAAACTGATATCAACTTATCAATTCCATCATAAAAATTGGAAAACCAATATTTCAAACGAAAGTAAAACGCAGCGTTTTTGTGACGCCAAAATAATCAACCAACATTGAGGACCGTACATTGATGTCATTTTTGACATTAAAAACGAATTTAACATGCTTTTATGTTTAGAAGGTTTGTACAGGGCTTTCATTTGAAAACTCCCCAACTTTGAATAACTCTTTAATTAATAAAATTATCAAAAATCACTAAGACACGTTTTGTTTTGGAGGGGGACATTTAATAACCTATTCTAATCAGTTGGGGAACTTTCACCCTCCCCCCAAATTTTAAATGGCACCACCCCATATGTGATATATCATTTTAAAGGGTATAAAATTGTCAATCTTTTACATCAAAGAAAATTAAAATCGGTCAAGCGGTTCGTGAATTAGAGATGAAAATGTATTTAATTCAATCATTTAATTTCTTATAAAGTAATTCAACTTCTCAGGCTGTATTCCATTGTAATTTGAACGATAATGCAATCTATTAAAATACTAGGGCCAAAGGAAATGTTATTAATAGAGCAACGCAATTGCGCTGAAAGTCAGCGGCGGACGCATAAAAGTTTACACAAAATAAATTAAATGTGATACGTGCTCAAACACTTACCGTTTTAAGAGTCCTCCGTGAAATCACAAAGTGGATAATGTCTATTTAATATTTGTAACATTGGATATGTTTCCAAAGTTGTTTCGGCAAAGTGAGTGCGGCGTGAAGAAAAAGTGTTTTTGTATGCCGAAAATGAACGTTCTACATCTAGTGACGTTATATTTGCGTAAGTAAAATAATCTTTCAAATAACTTAACGTTTCTGTTGACGCACCTTCACAAATTTGTCTTAATGTGCCAAAATCAGAGTCTTTACCTAAAACACTTTCAAACCTTGCGTCTTCTATCGCGCATAGCTGTGCGTGAACATGTTGTACTATTTGCAAAGATTCCACTAACGACACCGAAGAATTTTGTAGTTTTTCTATCGCATCCGCTAGTCCCACGTAATTGTTCTGAATAATTTCCAAATCTGTTTTAACTTGACTATCCTGAAATTTCAAGCGGCTTACCTTGACAGCCGCAGTTTCTTTTGGGTCGAATTCTAAAATCACGTTCTTTATATTCTCAAAATATTTAAGATAATAAAATGCAGCCTCTAACCATGTTCCCCAACGAGTAAGAATAGGTTGTGGTTATTAATAAAACGTCTTCTTGTCCTTATCTGTATGACAGTTAAAATTACAAATCAAATTGAAGCAAACAAATTAATATCAAGTTAGTGGAACTATTTAGTTTATAAATTTGTTTTATGTCACAGTATTTTAATTTGACATTAATTGTTTTACAACTAAAAGTCGATGTGTTCTTTTAAAAATGGTCTACACTTTAGCTGAGCTGAAAGAACAGAAGTTATTTTTACTTATGGCCAACAAAATCGTTGCGCTCGTAGAGCTGCGGTTGTTTTTAATGAGGAAGGTTGAAAGGTACAAATCAGATTTCTGTGCATAGCGGTTGCCAGAAGAAATATAACAACCCAAAGTTAATTAAAGGAGCTGTTCACCGTTGAGACACAGATGTGAAGTCAAGAAGAGCAACGAAATCTACCTCTGAACAGTTCAAAGAACGCTGTTTTCTCTGTGCAGAGGGACAAAATAATAGCAGAATTCCCTCTCGACTGGGGGTGGGTGAGCACGTCTCAAGGCCTCAACCCCAAAATTAAGGGGGATGCAGATGATTTCATATAGTTGCAAGAGGGGTTGAGGAAACGCGTGTAGCTGCTGGAAGGCAGGCTTAAAATATTCTACAGTTTGCAACCACTGCCATCAGACCTCTTGCGAAAATATGCCAGACCTCGATTTTGGAATCGATTTCCACTCCGCCGAAAATCTTCTTCATCATCTTGACCTATCCGACGATGAGGTGGACGATGTTTTATGAACACCAGTCTCCGATGACGCTGACACAGAAGATCCTGCTGATGTTGAAGATATCGCTCAACCAGGATCATCAAAGAGATTGACATGATATTTAATTTTTAATTTTTTTTATACTGTACCGATTCTTAAAAATATTAACGTACCTAAATTTAAATAAAAATGATTTTTTCATACTTCGGATTTTGTTTTATAAGATCCTCACGTCTGTGAAAGTTCTAGTTTCAACATTTTCAAGTCGGGTGGAGGGGGGGGGGGAGTCATCTGCGGGTCCCCTCAGATCTCTGTTGGGTCTGTTTAAAACGTGGGGAGGGGGTAATTTCCGAAAAAAGTAGGCCTGTAGGGTCAAAACTCGCTCAAAACGATTTTGCTAAAAATCACAGAATTTGAAAACATTTGGAAACTCAAAGAAAATATTTCCTTTCCTGAGGTATTTAGAAAAAAAGTTCTCAGATAAAAATTATTCAGAAGGAAATTCTGCACAATGCAAGACTATATTCAAGTATACAGAGTGTTCACTTTCCAGCGCGCACGCTACAGCTTTGGTTTTCTAAATAGAACCCCCCACATATTGTTATAAAGTGGTGACTCAAATTTTATTGGTTTGAATATTTCTTGGTGGTTTCGGTAGTACATCGAAATTTTTTTTATATCAACTAGATTATACAGGATGGCCACCGTTATCGTTACCATGATTGATTCATATTATTTCAAATTTTTTTAAGCCTTTATATTTCGTTAGTAAATTAAATATTATATTAAATGGATAATTTTTTGAAAAGTTCTTTTATTGACTTCTATACATGCGCAAAATTATATAAATTACAATTAAAAACTCAAAATATTATTAAACATATCGTTTAAATGAGAAATCTGTCTCAAACTATAACATTTTCAACATTCTAAAAACATCAACCAACAAACGATTTCTCCAACGCGTATTTTATCGGTTTAAGTTTTTGTTCAAACACATTTATCTGGCATCCGCATCCCTTAGATTACGATATCTGCTCTACGTACTATTTGCCCGAGCAAAATGTAAAGGGCAATATGAGGAAAAAACAAAAATTCTGTTATTTTTAGATAAGCTCGGACGTGGTATTTATTTAGTACTAGTTTTGTTATTTATACTTGTGCATTTTGTAAATTTCTTAATATTATTATTGTTCTTATTAGTAATCAAGGGACAACCCGCAAAAGATACATCTAACAACTACATACGAAGTTATATCTTGTTTACAAGCTAAAGATACGGATTATGCGTTTCTAATAACTTCGGAGAGAGCAAAAGTCGTTACACAAATAAATAAATGACAAAAAGATATGTGCAGTTGATTCTCCAATAACAACAAAACGTATATCAGCTCTTGTATTTGTATATTTTACATGGATCTTGTTTGTTTCTCCGAATATTAACCGCTGGTATTCATCCGAATTGCTAATGCTGCTGGTTTAAGTACCTACACCGCAGATAAAAAGCTGTTTTCTTTTTTTTTAATGAGTTCTTGACATTGAGTCATCAAAAAAAAACATTAACCCGACGGAGCTGTAGGTAGACTATTGATGATTAGGTTATTACGGGCGATGTGTGCTTGCCATTACCACTTACGACATTCTTGATCAATAATCTTGTAATTGGTTTTGTAATAGAATAAAAAAATAGTTTAAAAAGTATTCCATTGTTGTCGTTTATTAGCGGAATATTTCTTTTAAAGGTAAATGAGTCTTATTCTAAATATATCTCCGTGTGTTATTACTAAAGCGTGACAAACGATTGCACCCGCAGAGGCATACATACAAGGAATCGAGTGGACATTCGGTTATTATCGGTTGATCGGTGTGCGTGTACTATTTATAATGTTCAAGATACTAGTGGAACCGTCCGGGGCGTACCACGCAAAAGTAGACACAGTATTAATAAAAAAATAATAGATTGTTACTTTTTATTGACGTATCGATGACCATTGCGGTAATGTGCGACTGCCATGGTACGCCGAATAGTACTGCAACATAAGCAATGCTTCCATTGTTGATTCGGTCAGGCCTCGGCGACGATCTGAAAACGTTCTCGTATACTTTGCAAATGATCGTTCAGCATCTCTTCTGTGATCGCACCTTTTCTAAATCCGGATTTTTATTTAAAACTGCACGAAATTTTTGCGCGACTTCTAGTCCTACAGGATCCGTCAAGCTTTCTAGAGCGGCTGCTAAATTGTTGATGTTATTTAACGAGTCTTGTATAGATAAGTGAGTATTTTCTAACTGTGTCACTACAGAATATGTAGTTTATGGAAATGTCATCTATTTCTTTTTAAACGTCCGAATCAGAAAAAAGTTGCTGACTCTCGCGAACCGCTTGAGAATTAAAAGAATTAAGTTTGAAAATGACATCTTTCACTTGGGAATAATACTTGCGATAGTAAGATATTGCCTCGATCAATGTTCCCCGTCGCGTCAATACAGGCTGAGGTGGTAGTGGAATTTGCTTGGATACGCGGATATGTTTTGGAGATTTCACAAACATTTTTTTGCTAGATGATATTAAATCATTCACCCTAGGATACTTGATTCGATTTGTATCTGCTACGAGATGACATGTGTGTATGAGGCATGTTATGTGAAGAAGAGTCGGAAAGCATACTTTTAACATCCTAGCTTTCAGCATTCAGCGGCTCCGTCAGAAACTAACATGGTGATTTGGGCTCCTACGATACAAAATTCTCTTAACATATTTTGTATTATGTTTACAATGGTTTCGGCATTAGTTCTTTCAATTCTTTTACTGGCTAACAACAAGGAAGCTGCTGGACCATTACGTTTTAAAGGACGCGCCACAATATGAATCACGCTGTGTTTCTGAGCATCAGTAGTTTCGTCCACAGTAAGCCAAATTTTTTGATTTCTCAACTCGTCTTTTACACAGTCTTTTACTGTACTTTGCACATGTAGATTGTACCGCAATTGTCTTTTTGTTGGTAGCTTCCATGATGGAACATATTTATCCCAAAAAAGACGAAAGTTTTCATTATCTACTAGATGTTGTGGGGTGTTGCACGTGCTCAATATGGAAATAAGGTCATACCAAAATTGACAGTACGGAATATTGTTTCTTAAATTCAATACATGACGTTTACTTTTAATATGACTTCCACATTCAAATGTCGTCCGACCTAGCAACCCTATACCGCAAAATTTGCAACGAATGTGCGAACCTGTAAATTTCAAACCAGGGAATCGCCAAATATATTTCTTCACATGCGATGCAAGAGGTACACCAGACCATGTTTACGAAAACACGTCCCATATTTTAGAAAACACACAATGAGAATCCGATAAATAACCGAACGGCTGAACTCCTCAATGTCTACCGCATTACCGAACTTTGCATCCACATACGACATAGACATCTACTTATTTATTTATCTATAGTGAAGGCTCGAAGTTCCTTCCTTCTGCCTCGATATTTACGAAATTGTAAAAACTGTTTTGCACTTTTCTTAGCTTACGCTATCCTTAAATTCATACATAAAATAATAATTATTATTTGGAGATAAACTATTATTATTATTATTATCATAATAATAATAGTCTATTTTCAACAAAATATTACAACAACAGAAAAAGAAAATAAGAACGAATCCATTAAAAAATGTTGAAAAACACAAGATACATATCAGTTGTGCTATAAATTTTTCACCTGTTCCTCCTACACACCCAGAAGTGCAACATATATTCATAACAAAACGAAAACATACCTAAAACAAAACTTACGCTAATATTCTATAATGAATTTGATAAACTACAAAATGAAAGTGCCATGAAAGAGCGCATACTATGAGAGTAATTTCTTCTTCAATGAAACTTTAAAATCCTTTACAGGCAACGATTTAAACTCGTTGGAGGCGGCGCTATAGATCCTCACGACCTGATAAATCACATGTATTAAGTCTTTTTTATGTAATTTAATTTCTAAGTAGCTACCAAGGCTTAAAAGTTTAAATCAACAGTTAAGAACAGCTACCAATATGTTTTGTTTATTGTTGTCACGGTAACTAAACAATACTAACACCACTTATATGCAATATCGAAATGAAGGGCTCGAGATTAGCTGTAAATATCTCTTTTACTCTGAATATTACAGATACACATCATTATTTAAAAACCTTAGAGATATACGGTGGATACAGATGATGCTGTTAAAAAAAACACTAAACAACCTGTATATGTCGAAGGCGTTCTGATACTATGTCTGGAAAGTGCCGCGTATGCAGTCTAGTAACTGTGTTTTGTTGTTAGAATATGTTGCAGCTGATATTTTTGACTTAGTTTTTAAAAAAGTAAAATTCTGAACTGGGAATTATTGGTCAAAAAGTGGAGCCACCTGGTTTTTGCACCCAGCCTCCTTCAATTCCTAGCTTTCCAACTCTATGCTTAGCTTATTATTTAAGTATTCTGTTACTAGAACTTGTTAAATGGTATTTAACTTCAAAATTGAATCTTTAGAATAATAGAAATTTGTTAACATTCGAGAACATCAAAATCTACAAATGTTGAAACAAAATAAACTAAAGAAAAAAGGATGATTGCAGCTCTACCCATCTATCCCTCTTGTTGGATGTTCTCCATCTCATATCCTAATTTTTTTTTCTCGTATATCCTATGCCCAAATGTTATGACCATTATTACAAAGGCTACGATATGAAAGCATCTTCTCCAAAGAATCCGTAGAAAATTTAAGAGCAAACACTTCGAACTCACACACACACAGAGTGAGGAGAGAGTGGAATCGATGACGGTGCATTTTTTTGCGAAAACAACGGAAAAAGGGTAGCGCGTCGGACGCAAACACGCACACACATCTACACACAGATCGTACGGATCGGAGGGTGGCTTTAGTGTGTCCGGCGGGGACGGCCAATCATAGAACGGCGAGGGTGAATATCCATCCATCCATTGAGTTTCGCAAGGGGTGAAACGAAACGCCGTCTCGGACATAAATTGCAAGGAAGGGAAAAATATATAAAAAAGATTGAGTAAAAACGTTCGGACGCGTATGAGTAGAGGAGCGAGAGGTGCGGGGGGATCATACATGGGAGATGAAAAATATTCGGATGTATACGGTTTTTATCTCCAAAAAGCTTCTCTCGTTTTCTTGTTTGGAAATGTCTTTGTTTGGATTTTATGATTTTTTCGAATAAAAAAAAATAGCTGAAAATTGTATAGTCTAAAAACAAAAACCGTGGATTTGGAAAACAATAACCCCACCTTATTGTAACTTTATATACCTACAGGGTATTCCAGATTCAATGTTACAAGCCATATCTTCCTTATTTATAGAGATATAAGATTGAACAAGGTGTCGTTGAAAATGGTTTGCAAAACCCTAAAAAATACACTTTTTTTAAACTATTTTTTTACCATTTTTTGCGACCCTCATCTTTTTGACTTTATGACAGAATTGCGAAAAGCTTGGAACACAATGGTATAAATGAAAATTACATTCAAAAAGAATTTAAAACATTTCAATAATAAATAACAACAAAATTCTTACGAAAAGTTAAATAAACATTAATGGTAGCGAGGACTGCGGGGTGGCAAAACAACGATATTCTCGGCACACTCCGCACCACACAAATTATTAATTATCCCGAAAAGGTCGTTTCGAAGACATGTGGGTCTTCGTCTTCAGCCGCCTACCAATTCATGCATCATCGGTAAAAACACAAAAAGTACTTCCTACAACGTAGAATACTTTTAACGAATGGTTTCAATGAATCACCTGTATAGTTTTAAAAAGAAACACATATTTTCTACTTCTTATCATCACAAACATCACAAGGTTTTTATTATTATAATTGTTATCATTAGGAAATGTAAATTAATTATTTTATATAAACATAAACATGTTCTTATTTGCATAAATCAAATTAAATTATAATAGTTTACTTGGATTCTTAGAAAATATTATCCCAAACAAATTTTAGAAAATATGTTAAGAAATTTATCAATTTCACTTCTGCAGTAGTTAATATTTAATGTATGTAAGTACTAATGTAAACATCATTATAAGATATTTTTTCTCATTCATAACATAACTCATAATAACCATTTCTTAAAACTATAAATATTGATTACCTAATAGACAAGACTTTCTCTACAGCTTACCTCTCTGCAATGACGCCTGGCACTAATGAGGGTAGCGCAATAAATATTTAAGCTCTTATAATTTTTAGGGACCTTACAAAGGTATACGCTACCGGTTTCAATGTAAAAATAATCTACCTACCTAGTTTTATAATTTAAAAATAGAATTAGAACTTAATATTACCAAAGATTGTCAGTAATTGTATATATACTTTTCTATTTGGGGATTATGCAGATTAGATGGATCGGGATCGCATGGTTATTGTATTATGTTTATTTTAGAAAGATAAGCCTAAAATAATTTACATCATTGTAACCAGAAATGTTTTCAAAGGAAAATGGGGATTATTTGCCAATCTATTATATCTTTTATTAGTTCATCGAACTATATCTTTCAGTATGAAATTTTATACCACAATTTTTTTTTTTTCATTTTACGAACAAATGTTTATGAAGTTGGTGATAGGACGCGGAATTTCTTCTCCAGAGGTTGTAGTTTTCTAATAATAATAATTAATTTAAAAAATGACTTTATGACTTTCATTGTAATCTTAATAAATTTTAAATAAAACATTACCTACAACATGAGAAATATAATTTAATGAAACATTTTATCAATTCGTTAGAATTCTATCCTGTCAGTTCGTTCATTACCTCTCGCATCTTAAAACTTTGAGTCCCTCTTTAATAAATAAAATAGGAAGCCATTTAGATGTTTTTTTTTTCGTTTAAAAACAGGATACTGCGACTAAATACTGCAAATCTTTGTTTTGCTAAAGACACTCATTAAAATTTATACAGGGTGGAGCACCACATTCGCGTCGGTTTATATACGAAAAACGGCAAAATATTTTTAAAATATTTTTGTTAGGTGCTATGTAGGTTCATTGGGACCAAGTTTTAAAATTGTTTTGAAATATACAGGGCGACTCAAAAAGAAGTTACACACCAAAGTTGTGAAAATTTAAATGAAATACCCTCTAAATTATTGCATATTTTGATACAGCGGGCTAAATAAAAGCAAGTTACTGTTATGTTCCCTACACCTAACTTAAGCCTTTTTTGAGTCATTTAAGAATTCTTGAAAATGTAGACCAAAATTTAAGAAACACGCCTGTCTTACGTATTTAAGCTAGATATTTTCTAATTGTATTTACTATTAGTCGAAGAATTAGACTTGATGAAATAAAAATGATCCCCAAAAATTATACAGGGTGGACGAAAATATACTTTTGATTTGGATCATTAAAGTCAAATAACTTTCTTAGATTAAATGACACGGCCTGTATTCATTATCGTATTTAGATTCTAATTTTAACCATTTATAAAATTGTATTTAGGTTTCCTACACTTATATCTTATACTTTCTTAGTAATTTAGCATTTTCGATTTCGAATATTCATTTCTTACCATTTATTTTACGAAAATAGGTTTTGACGGAAGTGACGTTATTATTACTCATAAACGAACATTATTTGACAATAATCGTCAGTTAAACCGTTATCGTTCTTTGAGATTGTTTAAAAGACGTTTTAAAATGAATCCTAACGAACTCCTAAGAAGAAATGATTGATATGATTTTTGTAATTGGGGAGTGTTTAGAAAATTACTTGTTAGCATCAAGGGTTTATGCTCAAAAATTTCCTAACGTCATCCTGGCAAGCGTTCATTAGAAAATTTGCTGCAAGTTTTCCGAAGAACAGAAAGTGTGTCTTATAAAAAAAATGGAGCGACAAAAACCAATTACCGGAAAAGAAGAAAATGAATTTTTAGTTATGGAATCTCTGCTTGAAACTCCGCATACAAATCACCGAATAATGAATGAAACTACAGGAATTAGCAGACGAAGCAACGGAAGAATCATAAAGAAACCCATACCACATACAATTGCACCAGGAACTGTTGGAAGTAGATTATGACCGACGACTGGAATTTTGTTTATGGATTCCAGAAAAGTTAGGAGATGACGAGCATTTCTTAGATTTTGTACTCTTTTAAGATGAGTCAACTTTCCATAACAACGGATTAGTTAACAGACATAATTCTCATTGTTACAGTAATGAAAATCTCAATTTCTTTAGAACTATCGATCGTCAGCACATTGCAGGTGGTCTGTTAATGTTTGGGGTGGAATAATTGGAACGCGTATTGTAGGTCCACACTTTTTGATGGCCACTTAAGTGGCGCCATGTTTCTTGGATTTATAAGAGACAATTTACCTGTACTTTTAGAAAATATTCCGCTTAATATCCGAAAGAGAATGTGATTGCAACTAGACGGTGCTCCCGAGCACTTCCAAGTAAATGTTAGGAACGAATTAGATAGGCAATATCCCAATAGATGGATAGGAAGCGGAGGTCCACAAAATCGGCCAAAAAGGTGCAGACCTAACGAGTCCCGGTTTTTTTTTATGGGGATATATCAAAACTATTCTTTATGATATACCGCCAACCACATTCCATAATATGAAAGGCCGAATAACAGCAGCGTTTCGTTCTATAACGCCAGGTAATTTATTTAAAATGAAACTGTCATTTCAAAAAGAGTTCGCTTATTGTCAACGTCACATCGAAAGCAAACAGCATTCTTCTACAAAAAGTGGCATACGAGACCAAGAAAAATTTACATTTGATTTATGTGTTACTCTTATTTTATGTAATCAATCGTTTCGTTTACTAGACAAAGATGTATTTGTCTCCTTCTGGAATAAATATGCGGACTGTAAATTACCTAGTCGGACATCGATACGAAATGTAGTGCCATTTGCTCGTGAACATATAGAAAAAAGAATGAAAACGGAATTGAAAGATAAAAAACTGTGGTTGTGCGTGGACGACACAACAGATCGCCAAAAACATTCTGTGGTTAATGTAATGGTACGTGCAATGGAACCACATCGACCGTCATCCTCCTTCTTACTTGCTTCCAAAAGAGTGTGTCCTGATTTACCTGAACCACCACAGCCGATTGTTACACGTTGGAGAACATGTTTGCAGGCTGCGTTTTACTACAACAAATATTTTGATCAAGTAAAGAAGGTAGTTTTAAAATTCAATCCGACGGAAGCTGCAGCAATCAAGAAAAGCCAGGAAATATTTCAAGGTAGTCAAGTTAAAAGAGATTTACAAAATATTCTCAACAATTACTTCGGACTAGCGGAGGGAACAGAAAAATTACAAAATGTTTGGATGTCGTTAGTGGATTCTGTTCAAATTGTGAATGATGTTCACGCACAGTTATGCGCTGTAAAAGGCGAAACAAATTGGTGTGTAATACGAAAATTTGAAAGTGTTTTAGAAAAAGACTCCGATTTTCTTATATTAAAACAAATTTGTGAAGGTGCGTGTGAAGATGCATTAAGTTGTTTCAAAGATTATTTTAGATATGCAAATATAACATCGCTAGATGTCGAACGATCGTTTTCGGCATTAAAAAGCATTTATTCCGCACGTCGTACTCACTTGACTGAAACAGCTGTGGAAACATATCTAATGATTCAAATATTTAACAGATGTTACCTAGTTTGTGATTTCACGGAAGACTTTTAAAACGGCAAGTGTTTCAGTACGTTTTAAAATTTATTTCTTACCTTCTATTTTATGTGCAAACTTTTATGCGCTCGCCACGCCTCTGACTGTTACGGCATATTTACCCAGGTTATTGATAAGTTTGCTTTGCACGAGAAGTTGCAAATTTAGGTAATATTTAATTGGAGAGTGTAGCATCTGAATTGAATTATATTTAAAGAATAACTTTTTTAGTTTTTGGCGTCATTTTAACTGCTGTTCCGGATTTTTAAAGAGAAAAAATACATTAACATATAAAAGTGGTAAACCAATATAACACAGTAGTAATTGTGTTATCCTTATCGTTATACCTTTTTAATAAACAAAAAACATTCATATTTACCTCCACGTATATTTCTTTCAAATTTAAAAACAATCCGTGGTTATATTTAAATAACGTATTTCCAGTAAATATCAGGTACGTACGCAGCATTCAAGAAATAGGGTTAAGCCCCTCCAAGAATAGAATTTAATATTAAAACCAATGGTATAATATCTATTTCCCCTAAAATAAATGATCTAATGTTTTTAGTACGTAAGTACCATAAGGGGTATATTTGAAGCTCTGACTGAGAAGAAGTAGTGGGGTTAATGTGCCTGGACCTTCCTAAACACATGAAAACCCCGTGTACTCACTCACGGGAATCAAACACTGTTTTGATTTTGTGGTGAAAACATCGCTATAGATTTGGAAAAAAATTATTTGAATGGACGAAAATTTTATCAGTGCAAAAAGTTTGAAATAACTAATAGAAATCTTGAAGTGAAATGGTGAAAAGTGTGTGCAAAATTGTACTTTCTTCAGAGTGCCGATTCATTTAGTTTTTTTATATATATATATATCGAAGAGGTAAGATTATTTTAATTTTTTTCCCCAATCAATTTTTTGATTAGATTTTTTAAATAATTTATTATTTAATATATTTAATTATATGAAAAAAAAAATTATTAATAAATATAAAAAGAATCCTCCTTTCCTGTTTCTCCGTTGGATATCCGTCAAGAGAAAACTGTCCAAGGGTAGGGATAAAAAGGTTCGTAGGTTGGTGGTGGGGGACGCGGACTGGACATGGTTATTTGTGATTTGGCGTGGTCAGAGCTTTCGTAATTTCCGAGTTATTCCTTCTCTCCCCTTCGGAGCGAAAAGAGTTCGAACGGCAGTAAACAAGGGTTGTTATTATAGGCGGCTATGGACTGTTTTTAAACTTAAAGAGTGTATTTAGTCTTTATTACGATTAAGTGATTTTTTGTGTGCTAGAGAAATGAAAAAAATCCGATAATATAGTTATTTTATATATTTTTTAAAGAATAAATCGCAACGCATTCAACAAGGTAGAATACTGCTATATTTCAATTCTTATCTAAAAAGTAATTTCTCTTAAATACTACATTTACACATTTTTATCTTAACTTGTTTCTTTTCAACAACAAAATATTTAAGCTTCTCAAATATTTTTAACTCGTATTTACTTTGAAAAAAAGGGGGAACAAAAAAAAACCTACAATAAAGAACGTGTTTGTTTATAAGTACGATTCTACGTAGATTACAATTCACAAAAATCTATGAAATATCCTTTATCTAACTTTGTTTATTGTCGCTTGCAGTTGTTATCATCAAAGAAGGATTTAAATGCTAGAAATGCGAGGTGGAAACTGTTGGGAGACGAATAATTCAGTGACGGCACAGAAAGGTGGTACACCGAGACCTTTAGGAGGTTATCAACCGAACATGATAGTTGAACCCCATTCACCTGCAACACCGTGGCAAATGCATCATACGATCGTAAGTGTTTGAAAATTGATTAATTAATTTTATTTCTTGTGTTTAAAAAAAAAACTAAAACTAACAGGTATCATAAAAGCTTTTATTTTTATAATAGTTAAGTCTTGAATCAATTGCTTCCTCTGTCCAAGTTGTTTAGTTTATATTGAAATCGTTTTTATTTGAAAAATAATTTTTTTTTTACAAAATTTTGAAAAATTTTAAAACAAATGGCCCGCCAAATTTATACCAAAATAATTTTTCAATCAAACAAAACATATAAATAAGGATTACTAAAAGCGGAACTCAATTTTTTATATCAAATCAAAAATATACCACAATTGAAAATATTGCGTGTGAACTTTAGGACACTCCAAAAATAATTTATCATATTTTTCGCAAGAACATTAACAATGATTTTCTACGTCTAATAATAATCAATTACCATTTTAGAATTTAATTTTATTTAACAGTATCAAATGTCAGTTGGTGAGCAATCGCGTCAATAATTCTGTCCAAATTTCGAAAAAAACAATGCAGTTTTATAGAATATTTTCATCGTGATTATCATTTGTTTACACCTTTTTTATTATCAAATTCCTTATCGCTAAAAACCGCGTATTATGTTTTTTGTAATAGTAAAAATGTTCACCTGTTTATTAGGTTTTACTTAACCACAAACAATACTGTCAACACTCTGTGTAAATCGAATCCTCATTCATTTGTTGGAATTGAATGAAAATTATAAAAAAATAATTATATTATGTCTATGTAGCTCATAGGTTTGAAGAAATTTAAAAATTGGTAAATATGTTTCCCAAAGTTCTTCGATTTGGAAAAACCTTTTCCACCTTTTCGGGGTGGTTGTAAAATACTTCAGGTCCTTTTAAAATCATTTGAATCCAAAATTTTGAAAAAAAAAATCCTTATAACCTGCAGCATATTCCATGAAATGTTTTCACTTATCTAATGTCTTTTGAAGAATATGAAATTTAACCCTACACTACGCAATTTTTTATACCGATTGGGAAAATGTGAAATTAGCTATATCGCTAGCCTCTCCTCGCTCTCAAGCGGAGGGGTTAGCGGCAGTCGATGGCTCAAGGTTACCGATGTGGTTAGTTACGAAGTAGACTGTAGTATGTGCGGACGATCTTAGAGAAAACTTCTAAGAGTATTTGTTTTTCTTTTATTTCATCAGAATCTGTTTTTATTTTCGTCGTTAGAATGTATTAATTTGGTCTAAGCTTCATAGCAACAATAAAATAAATATGCGAAACTCTCATTTCCGGGTGACCATGACTCCAAATTATTACGTGCGCTCTTCACACAGTATGTCTACATCCCGACATTGTTCGAAGTGTACTAGCACGACCCACATCGAATTGATCGGATTCCACTCAATCCCCTCCACGCTCTCTCGCACGTACGGTGAGAGCGCGAGGAGAGGATAGCGATATAGCTAATTTCACATTTTCCCAATCGGTATATGTATAACAATTGCCGAATATGCTCAAATTATTTATTACTCATCGTCTTTTATTTTTGGAAAAGCTAAAGCAGTTGGTTGCCTGAATGTTGCTAGCATGTGCACATGTGACATGTGGAAGAGAATGACCAAATATTGCTTTATGTTTTTTCAGTTTTGCTCTACAATATTAAAAAAAAATTATCAAAAAAATCTAAAATCTACGAATGGTGTTGCAATGGTGGTTCCTTTTAAGCCATGCGTAGCTACATCTCCTTCAATTACTTCCCTTCTTGTTGAGGGTTACACTTTACAGCTGATGCTTGCTCCATTTCTTCATTAATATCGTTATTATTTTATCAATGGCTTCTTCGTTTCTGCTGTCAGAATACTATATCATAACATCTTCTAAATCTATTGGCATTTGACTGACATCAAAATCATCTTTGTCACTTCTTCCAACTCCGTTTGAATTAAAAATGTTCGCGGCCACTTGACTGACATATTTTCAAACTAAGAAATGCAAAGAAAAGCATTGATATAACCATTTATAGGTCTGTGTAACACTTTTCAATTTAGTTCTTTCAAAGGAAAACATGTGCATAATGAAATACAGTTATTTGTGTCACAAGAATCTCTAAGGACGTAAGGTTCCTTTAGATCTCGTTCTCGTGGACAACCATGGTAAATAACCCTTTAATCACATTTACGTGCTTTCTACCAGGGCAGTAATAATTGACTTACGTAGCCGGTAGTAAATCATATGATGTTTAGATAAACTGAACCTTACGGTTATTGTTTCTTTCCTATAATTTGAGAATTTATAAAAATTTTGTTCCTTCTTCCAGAAACAAGAACCTCTCGACGAAGATCGCAACGATTCCGGCGTTACTTCCGGCGGAAGCGATACTCAATCTTCGCCATCGGGAAGCGACAACAGCCAAGACGTCAACCCACAAAAATTCCCACCAGCATCCAATGCAAGTGTAGCCGCCCATCACCAAAATAACATAATTTCCTACCATTCGACTCCGATGATACCAAAAAGTATAACCTCCTTTACCAATGCCACTTTAAATTTATCTCCGAAGAAGAATCCTTTTCCATCTTTTGGTGCCCATCCAACACTTCAACTTCCCGGGGGCGATGCTAACACCACACCAATAGCATCTCCAACCAATTCGCAAAAGGAAGGTGGTGAAGAAAGGCAAGAAGGAATGGATGCGCTGAGAAGATTGCAAATTAGCTTGGAGAAGAATGGTTTGTTATCGGCGCTCTCCCCCAAGCCAAGCGAGAATTCGATAGATGCAGAAAGCAAGTCTGAAATTGAATTTGACGAATTTGATGAGCAAGGGTTAAGAGTTCCGAAGGTAAACTCGCATGGAAAGGTAAAGACGTACAAGTGTAAACAGTGCGATTTCGTCGCCATCACCAAATTGGATTTCTGGGAACATTCCAAGGCGCACATTAAATCCGATAAGCTTCTAACCTGTCCCAAATGTCCTTTCGGAACAGAGTATAAGCACCATCTCGAATATCACATTAGAAATCATTTCGGTTCTAAACCGTTTAAATGCAATCAATGCTCTTATTCTTGTGTTAACAAATCAATGTTAAATTCTCATATGAAGTCTCATTCTAACATCTATCAATATCGCTGCGCCGATTGTACCTATGCCACCAAATATTGCCATTCCTTGAAGTTGCATTTAAGGAAATACGATCACCAACCGGATCTGGTGCTAAATTCTGATGGTACGCCGAATCCCTTACCCATCATCGACGTCTATGGTACTCGAAGGGGTCCCAAACAGAAAGCGTTCACCTCGAAGCCACCAGAAGTCCAGGAAAGACCTCCAGCAGCTCAACTACTTCAGAATTCCTTGACACAATTCATGTTGAATCCTCAGTTACCTCTGTCGTTCGCTTATCCGTTCCTGGGAGGATTTCCTGGTGGTATACCGAATCCGCTGCTTTTCCAGCAGAATCTGGTCCAAATGGCGAATGATCAATATAAAAGTGAGCAACCCCAAAACCAAGCTGCGTCCACTTCTAGTATAAACCCATCCGATGTCTTAGATTTGAGTATACAAGAAGGTGGTGAAAGTATCGAGAACGCACCAACAAATCCACAGCCTCCAATCAAAAATCGTCGTAAAGGTATAGCGTGTAAATTAGCAGAAAACGAAGTAGAAGACGACGAATACAACGAGGATGATGAAAGTGAATATGACGAGGAAATAGAGAATAACAACAACGAAGACCATTCCAATCAACACAACGATGAGGCGAACACCAGAGAACCCCCGAAAGAGGAGAAAATGGACACCCAGGACCAACCTCCTCAAGAAGAGATCACCAACAACAATAATAACAATTATAGCTGCCAATATTGCAGTATTTCTTTCGGGGATGTCATCATGTATACAATGCACATGGGTTACCATGGTTACCAAGAGCCTTTCACCTGCAACATGTGCGGACAAAAATGTAATGATAAGGTATCGTTCTTTTTGCATATAGCGCGTACTTCACATTCTTAGTACGATAGCAGATTAACAAGAAAATCTAGTCAGAAGAGATAAAAACAAAAGAGGAGATTACATTCTTTTATTTTATGTTTTTTTATACGCTTATAATAGTGCAATTTTAACAATAAATAATTGATTCCACGTAATGTTTATTTTATAAATAGGAAATTAACGTTCGTACCCTTCATGATAATTTTATTAAAATCCTATTTATCAAATGAGAACGTGTAATTTGTCCGTATTTTAATTTTAGTTTGTTTAGCTAATTTGTAATTTGTATTTTTTTTTGTTTTATTTTATAACTTTCGGAAAACGACGGGTACATAAAAATGTCATGTGGTTATAATGTAATTATTTTTTTAAATATTTTGTGTATATATGGATTTATTTTAAGAATATGGGAAATATATTTTGAATTAGCTGCAATGACGCGTCTAACAAATAGCAAATTTAATCGAGAATATTTTTGAGGTGAATATTATTAATTTTTGTTTTCAACTATGTGAAAACACCTTCAAAATATTCTAGAATTATAAGTTTATGACAAGCCAACAAATGAATACTTGATATTACAAGTGATGACGATTCAAACTATTGTTAATTATGTAAATATTCTTCTATATTATTATTTATCTCATTATAATTTGTATATTTTTATCGAAAAACACAGCTATAATCCAAAATCATATCTTTTAATATAATTAGTTAATATAGGTGTTAATGAAAGATATTCCTATTTATCTATTATATTTTAACATCGTTTTAATAAATTGCTTTGTAAATATGTAATGTTGAGATCTCTTTATTTTGTGTCTAATTTTTTTTTTTTATTATTTAATGATTTTTTGGGGGGCCATAACCTAAGACTGATGTATATAAAATTGAACATTGAATATTTGTTTAGTACGTAAGCATTGTACCTTATATACATATGATGATAATGATTATAACTTTGTCTGAGCAAAAAAAAATCAAAAAATTAAAAAAACATGTGTATATGATAATGATATTATACTGTAATTTACAATTAGGAGATATTTAAAATATGATGATATATTAGTCACTATTTTTAGTATTTCAAGAGATGCTGTGTTCATACCAAATTTTAAAAAATAAAATATTTGATTATATTTTAATAGTTTTTTTCTTTCTCTATTTGTATTGTACCTTAATACTCCTTCCTCTAAAAATATGACTAAAATCGTATAAATACCACAACCATACGTTTCACATCTCGACCATAAGCGTTAAGCTCATTGGTTCTGCGAGGATAGGACCCAATGCACTGTCGAAAATCATCTACCTCTATTAACAGCTTCCGCTTTGGAAAGTGCTGACATTTGACCCGTGCAGCACGTGGATCTATTACGACACAGCGCTCCTGCCCTTCGCTACTTCGAGCTAATACGTAACACACCCCTTAGACGTCTTTCAAGTGGTGAATGACTGCACCTTTTAGCAATTTGTTGTGACTGGTTTTGTATGTAAGTTTATGAATGTGACGTGACCGTGTAGCCATAAAAAAATGTATGCTATGTTGTAATATACAAATTTAATTTAAGAATTAGTGAGAATGTTACCGGGTGTTCAATTTAAACCCCTTTCCATGCTTAACTTTTTTGTTTCTAAAGATACAAGGACGGTTAAATTACCAAACAATTGAATTTTTTGCCGTAGATTCGGAATCTTGTATCAGAAAAACAATTGACTGTACCAGTTCATCAGAAATCATTCCAACTTTAATCTAGTGGACCATGACAGCGATGTTTTTGTTTGAAGTTTGCCGTGACTGTGAAAAACAGAGTACAATGTCTCGAACACAGTTGAACAAGTAACATATTCTGTGAATTTATGCTAGGCGATTATCATTTTGGTATATTCATTTCCACATTAAAACAGCATGAATCGAGTGCCCCATAATGCAAAGGTGGATATGTTAGAAATGTACTTTCGGTGCAATCGAAATGTAGAAGAAGCTCGAAATTTGTACAGGAAATGCTTTCCGAAGAGGAGAGTTTCAGAAAGAACGTATTTTCGACTGTTGGAGCAAACACCCAGAGCTAATTAAAAATCAGGCATATGAATCTCCTTATGAGAATGCTGAAGACTTAAAGAGCCATCTACAAATTTTATTGTTAAATATTGATGACCGAATCTTACGAAAAATAAGAAACAACAGCTAATCTGACCTTGACACCTCCCAACTAATTGTGGAACCTCCACATTTTACAACCTCCTTATCGACCTTCACCTAGCTTATTCTGTCAAGATCTTGACCCTGGTGGTGACCCTTGACCTCAGGGTTGTCTTTGTCCTTGGGGATGGCCTTGGCCGGTCTCAACCGATTCTGGAACCTCCTCGTTGGCCTTGACCTATACATATGCAAGGTCAAGGTGGAGGCTCCAAAATCGACTGAGACACTCTACTGATGCCTACTGGATATGATTTGCGTTCAATATTTTGCAGAATATTTTGATGAAAATCTAGCAGCGCTGTAATAGTGGCTTTATCAGTGCTAAACCTATGTTGGGATTGACAAAGTAAATTATCTTTGAAACACTTCGCTGAAACCCTTACCACCACACTTCACTTGCACTAGACGCACGTTTCAGTAGCCAAACTATCATTATCAGGAGTAAAACTGAACTGTTTAGTGAGTGTCAAACATATAGTAGTAGTAGTAGTAGTGGTTATATGTGGCCTTGCAAAGAAGCATTAGCCATAGAGTGTCAAACATAATCTTATTGTGTGGGATATAGATCCTATGATATTCAAACTGTTTGGCTGTGATTTGTTTTATTTATGTCTCTAAAACGGTTTTTGATCACTGCCTATTACTTTTCTGCTCTAATCGCTGATTCCTTACGCTATACTTGCATGGGGTTTTGTTACAACCGATAGCAGATAATTTGGTTTACAGCGCAGAGCAGCAAGGATAATAGATGACAAATATAAAGATGCTAATCACGATACCCGATTCCGGACACAGGTCTTTTCAAATTTTTGACAGATTAACAAAAAGTCAGAAAAGTTTTAATTACACTGCCCCTAAGTTCTATAACAAATTACCAAGATGCGTTACATCTCTATCTCAATAAAAAAAAACCTTCTTCGTTCTGCAGTTACATTGAGAAAAAAGGTAGTGATTCCTTCAATACTATGAGATATTTATTAGTATTATCTTAGTTATTGTTTCTAAGCACCTTTTTCATATGTACTTCCACATTAAGTTCATTTCTGTTTGAACATTATTCTGTAGATGATCTCTACTTTAGCCTCTTAAAATCACAAACAATGTGAATAATTTACTGCATTATGTGCGGATATGTCGTACTGTTTTAAACAAGGTAAGCTCAATGAATAATGAGAATGTAAATAATTTTACTAAGAATCGCTTTCCTAACATTTCCTGCAAGATTTTCGTGAATCAAGCTAACAAATGTCTTTAACAAAGAAATACAATTATTTTATTACGAGTATACTAGTGTACGTAAGGATTGATTTATAGTCACGAGTCCCATACATATATCGAATAATGTTGTCGCTTGTGCTAACAGCGTCCTTGATTCGCTTCGTGTGGCTCCCCACCTTACGCTTTTATAGCGGGCAAACGTTGTAACACTGTCCATATATTTTAGCGGTTCACTTTACTACGGAACATACGAACACGGTATACTTCTCGAAATATTTCTTTTGATTTAAAACAGTAATTGTCTTGAATTGAAGTGAACGTTTCTCTGCGTGTGCCACATTTTCACCAAGTTTCTGAATTTGACACCTTTCCTTAGTAGAACCGAAATAATTCTAAGGCAATTCCTCTAATTCAATATCTTGATAATTTTTCTAAAAGTACTGAATGATTCACATAGTCATATCTACTAAAATCAAAAACTGATTTTTGATATACCATGCAATTTGGAATCTTACTACATCACTCATTTTCTAAATGCAGGGTTCTGATCAGCTGCTGATAGGACTTATTATTACCAAACTCGTTCATTAAACTAACCGATTCTTCAGTATGTCAATTAAATGGATTTTGCTCATTCTAGTGGAAATTTGAATCCATTGAACTTTTCCATCCATAATTAAGGATTAAACCAGACTCTCACAGTAACATACTATGGATCGCCGATATATGTAATTGTATAAATCTCCTAACACAGCCGTATAGCTGCAACAATCATCCCACGCACACGGACAACAATACGAGAAATATTACACATGTCCAGCAGAGACGGAACCGAAAAATTTTTCAATGTGTCCCTCCCCCAGCTCTCACACATGCACACTCTCCTGATGTCCACTCTATTACGGTGTGGAGGAAAATAGTAGAAAAGAAAGGATCGGGCGACAATTACTGGGACATTAAATGTGTAATCCCCGGCTTAGAGGACGGCGTCATTTCTTTAAATTCAATATCAACGGTCAAAAGGTTATTTACTATTGCTGTACATAGTTTACTGTCCGGTGATAAATGTGTAACATTCGGAAATGATTGTCCTTGGAGGATCCACCCCAACGCACGCTATTGTGTCGCCATTTTTCCGGATTCATTGTTGCGCGTATTGTATCTTTCTGGACATCAAATTACGAAGTTCTATTTGATCTCCCACGATATATTTATTCATTAATATTGCAAAGAAAGCATTCCTTTTCTTTTGCTTTGGTAAAAAATACGAACCAATAAATATATCCTTATTACTTCATTTTGTTACATTGTTTGTCTAGATTTACTTGATCTAAAAACAAATGAAGTTCCACATTGATTGCAAAATTTTAAAATTATTTGTTACTGATTTAAATTGTGTGTCTTACATTAGTGGAGAATAGAAGTTCTTGATGTATGAGCCATATAACGAGCATTTTTTCCGTTAAAACACCAAACGGAAAGAGATAACTATCTGATGGAGATACAACTAATTTGGTTGAGAGTTAATCAGATAGTAGTTTGAGATGTCTGTAACGATTCTGAATTTCACGTTGACTCTGTTCTTAGATGTTCCCATAAGCACAATTTAAGCATTGAATTGCTGTTATAGTAGAATGAAATAGAATACAGTCCCCGGTGATCGAATTAGAACCACTTAAAATTATTATGATTTTGGGGTAAAATTTAAAAAACAGTTGGTAATGTTGGCAATATTATTATTTAATTACATACAGCATGCAAGTAGGCATAATTTAAACATACATTTACTAATATTTTCTTGTTCCTCCTTTGTATTTTATTATTTCCCCAACCCTTTTTGGCATACTGCCAATGCAGCTTTTTATTGTTTTTTTTTAATTTCGTCGCTATTATGCCATACATCTTCTATATGTTATTATAATTCTTTCTTTGTAGTTGAGTTTCGTGTACTTACGATGTTTTTCAAGACATTCCACAAATTTTCAGGTGGATTTATGTCTGATGAATTGCCTGGACAAGGTAGTACACGCAAATTTTTAGATTCACGATATCGCATTACACTTTTTGCCTGATGACGCGGTGCATTGTCTTGCAAGAAAGTATATGGTCCTTGAATCGGATCCAATGAACCAATATAAGATATTAAATAGTTTTATAAAACTTTTTATATTCTAGGAAAAAGTAAAAGATGTAGAGGACCATTAAGCGAACTATCAGGATTAGAGCAACGCAAACTGCGCTGAAAGCCAGTGGCGGACGCATAAAGGTTTACACAAAGTAAACACGGCCGAGACAATTCGGTATAAGGGTCAGTATAACTGCGACTCGAAAGCCGATCTGTTGTGTATGCATCTACGCTGTCGTATACTATATCGTAGTTCTACGTTTGTGTTGAAAATGTTTCCTACGTCGCGAAAACGACTAACGTTGGAGAGAATTTATTGCAGAAATGCCTGATTTAAAGTGTGATGGCGCTAAAATTCAATGTGTAGTGTGTAAATAAATTTAATATGTTGGTCGAAAAGTCATTGTCTACGGCATGTAAATAGTGCAGGGCATGTTTCAAAAAAAATTCCATTCGAGATTATGACAAATTTAAATTTAATTTATGTGTTACTTTTATTGCATGTAATTTACCATTTCATTTATTAAGGAAGAAAGCATACGTCTCATTTTGAAATGAATATTCGGACTTTAAGTTACCAAAGAAGAGAACATTACAGAGAGTTGTGCCGTCTGCTCGTGAGCATGTCGAGAAAAGAATTAAATCGGAGTTGCAAGATAAAAAACTGTGGTTATGTGTGGACGAAACAACAGATCGTAAAAAACATTCTGTGGTTAATGTAATGGTACGCACAATGGAACCACATCGATCGTCACCCTTAATTTTACTAGCTTCCAGACGAATACAATAATGCACTGCCGAAGTAATTTCAATGTTGATGTTAAATACATTGGAAAAGTTTCAACAAATCAACTGTTGATGTTTACGAGTGATGGTGCCGCAAACATGCTTGCTGTAGGTCGATCTCTTAAAAAACATTGTGCTAACTTGTTGCATATTACATGTAAAATTCATACTCTCAGTCTCGTAGCAAATAGTATCAGAAAATGTTATCCCGAGGTAGACACTCTAATAGCACATACAAAAGCTGTGTTTGTAAAATTCCCAAAACGTATTCGGGAATTTCATAGACTATGCCCCGGTATTCCTGAACCACCACAACCTGTTCTTACTCGTTGGGGAACATGGTTAGAGGCTGCATTTTGTTATCTTAAATATTTTGAGAATATAAAGAACGTGATTTTAGAATTCGACCCAAAGGAAGCTGCGGCTGTCAAGGTAAGCCGCTTGAAATTTCAGGATAGTCAAGTTAAAACAGATTTGGAAATTATTCAGAACAATTACGTGGGACTAGTGGATGCGATAGAAAAACTACAAAATTCTTCGGTTCGTTAGTGGAATCTTTGCAAATAGTGCAACATGTTCACGCACAGCTATGCGCGATAGAAGACGCAAGAAATGTTTGTGTTTTAGAAAGGTTTGAAAGTGGTTTAGATAAAGACTCTGATTTTGGCACATTAAGACAAATTTGTGAAGGTGCGTCAACAGAACCGTTAAGTTATTTGAAAGATTATTTTACTTACGCAAATATAACGTCACTAGATGTAGAACGTTCGTTTTCGGCATACAAAAACACTTTTTCTTCACGCCGCACTCACTTTGCCGAAACAACTTTGGAAACATATCTAATGTTACAAATATTAAATAGACATTATCCACTTTGTGATTTCACGGAGGACTCTTAAAACGGTAAGTGTTTGAGCACGTATCACATTTAATTTATTTTGTGTAAACTTTTATGCGTCCGCCACTGGCTTTCAGCGCAGTTGCGTTGCTCTAATCAGGATGAAAAATACAGATAATAAATGAAACACCTTTCTCCGATCTTCAACAGTATATTTTTTATATTCTTTAGCCTTTTTTATATTCTCAAGCTTGCTTCATGAAGACATCTACGGAGTGTTCGGGCTGATATTTGTATACCATCTCTACTAAGAATTATGAACACGTTTAGTGGATAAAAAACGATGTTCTGTAGCCAGTTTTAATATACGACGATCATCCCCTACAGTTGCTTTGCGTTTTCCGGCACAATATGTCCTGCCACTACTTGTACTAGGAATATTCTCCTCAATTAATTTCGCGATTCTCAGAACAATTTAATGTGATACACCCTTTTTTTGTGCAACTTCACGTTGAGAGAACTTTCCCGTCTCTAGAAGAACAGAAATTCATGCTTTTTTCTCTGTGATTATTCTTCTTTCCCATTATGATAATTGACCGCGAAAATAGACGCAGACAAATAAAATTAAAACTCTTTGAAATATGATCGAAAACGTGTGGAATGTATTGAAAAACATCGTAAGTACACAAAGGAAGAATTACAACAACATATTGAAGATATATGGCATAATAGCGACGAAATTAAGAAAAAAACAGTGAAAAGCTGTATTGGCAGTATGCCAAAAAGGATTGAGGCAATAATAAAACACAGAGGAGAAACAAGCAAATATTAGTAAATATATATGTTCAAATTATACTTACTTGCATGTTGTATGTAATTAAATTTTACCCCAAAATCATAAAATTTTTAGGTGGTGCTAATTCAATGGCCAGGGACTGTAGCTTTTATTGACCCTTAGGCTGTCCCGGAAGCAGACCCTGGTATCCTGAGGGTGTAGGGTTTGCTGATTCAGTCGTCTCTCATCCAATTCTTCCATTCTTTCCTGTTTCTGGCCAGTCCTCTCATGTCCTGTACTGTTTTGCCCTCTTCAAACCTATCTCTTTTATTCTTCCCACCCATGCCTTCCTTGGTCTTCCTCTTCTTTTCTTCCTATTTACCCCTGCCTCTATTATTCTTTTAACTAGTCTGTTTTGTTCCATCCTAACTTGATGTCAAAACTAAACTTCCATATATATCTGCCACTATTTACAAAATCGTTCACTAATCAATTCATATTTCGATCAGTTGTAACAGTTTTATTCGATTGAATGAATAGTCCCCAGTCAGTGTGCGGTAACAGCCTTGAAACTGTCCCATAAAAGTGTGGAGGAAACATCGGCAGAAGCTACGACAATGACGCGGTTCTAACCCGAAAACCAAGAGTATAATGCTATTGACGACCGCGGTACTTTATTCACATTACTCTTCCTGAAAAAATATTCTTTTTATTTCTGATTATAACAAGAAAAAGTTTATTTGTCCTTCGAAGATTCACGTTCAAGTTTTACACTGTTGATACAGTGTTTAAATGATGCAAGTAGTAATTCTAATTCATGATTTCTTTGTTGCACTTTTATAAGAAAAATCAGAGAAGTAATCATTTCAAATACGCATTCATTTCCTCAGAATCCACAATTCTATAAGGATTATAATTAATTTTTCACCACATAAAATTTAGTAAGCACCCCCCCTCCAAACAATATTGCATCTATTGTTAATTCCGCGGGAGGGCAACAATGGGAAAGATTAATAACATGCCATAAACGCAAGATGAACACGTGACAATTTGGAAATGGACAATGGTCAACGCGCGCACTTCCCAAGCCAAGCACGCAACGCATCCGTGAATACCGAGAAATCCAAATAATAAAACCCAATCGGAAACATTAAAAGCATCCGACTCAGGATGGATGCGGCGTAGAAGAAGCTGCATGGCGGATTGATAAATTGCGTCTAATTTATTTTTACCTCATCAATTTTGGCATGGGCGCGTGCTTATATTTCACCTTGATGCGGCTTCGTTTCAACTGAATCGTCCGAGGAAACGGCACCAGCAGTAAATGGAACATAAGGGCTCTTATGGGCGAAACGAAGGAAGAGATCTTAGATGGAAAAGGAAAAGAGGAAGAGGTTGTGAACGCAAGAAGGATTTTTAGGCTCGAATGTACGCGTGAGTCACACGCACTATAGGTTGACCAGTGGTCAGTAACGTCGAAGGGGGACGGATGAATAATTGGTAATCGTAGCAGGCGAAATAAATTTGAAAATCGACGTAAATGACGTGACGTTCGTAACAATTGGCGATCGATGATTGCGAATGCTTACAATGGGACAATATGTTGCACTTACAGCATGTTCTCAAAAGGTTAATTAATACTTTTTGTCTAACACAGAGTAATTTCAAGCTGAAATGTTATATAAAATCCACATTTTCTCATGTCTTAAGTGAATATTAATTTAAATAATAAAAACAATGTAGAAACAACAACGAAATGTTATAGTTAGATTTCATCCCTATGGCAAACAAAATTGATAGAAAAAATAAATGCTTCCCTAATAACTTTTTCTAATACAATACTCAAAAGTGTCGACGAGAATGGGTCTCCCTGTCTAACACGTCCAGTGATTTCGAATTTTTCTGATATGTTATTATGTATTTTGACAATATTTCTTCTTCTCTGCAATGTTACTTGTATCATTCTTCTTAATTTACTACTTCTCCCCAATTCTTCTAACGCTACATGAAGTGTTCATCTTTTAATCTTATCGTATGCTTGTTTGAAGTCTATAAAAAAAACTATTGTCATTTTTTCATATTCACAACTTTCTGCTTGCCATCCTGTTAGCGTAGAAATTTGGTTGATGGCATTTCTTAAAGGTTTAACAGTTAATACTGGTACGTGTTTTTTTTAAACTGCCCATCTAGCATTTAAAGATGAAAAAAATCAAACACCACCTTTTTTTCTCGAGTTCATAGAAAGTTTGAACTTCCTTGTCTATTGTACAAGTTTTCGCAAGCCTGATTTTTCGATCACACCATTTTTTAATACACTCAACGTGAAAGCAACTACGATCATGCTCTGAAAAATATACAGCTGCATGCCGCCAATCTAAGTATCCACCGTTTATTAATTTAATTTCTCTAATCTTAGTACTAAAAATCTTGCAACAAAAGCAAAAAGCAGCATTCAGTTTAGAGGAATAAACTGACCAGTTTCGTTGAACTTTTTCCCCATTTGACAAGGTCTTACTAAAAAAATTCATTGGAAATTTTCTGTGTGTATCATCAAGAGGAAAATTATATTTTTTCAATTGAAAAGGCCCTTTTTCAATCAAAAGACCAATAATGCCATTATTTATAACCGACGGCCACGTACCCGTCTTCCTTGTTTTCAGGAGAGACGGTATCAGAAATACCGGCGTCATCGCTTTCTTCTTCGTGGTCTTCATCCAATTTGACCAAAGGTTGCTCTTCAGGTATTGAATCTGCTTCATCCAAGACCCCCCTTCCCCCAAGTCTTTTGGGGCGCTGAAACTGAATATGATGATAAAAATTGATTTCAACCACTCAATCACTCCCTTACAACGCCTAGTGAGGTTAAAATTTCACTTCTTATGAAATTAAAATGTATGCATATTCTTGATATATATTAAAAATTCGAGCTTCTTAACTTTATTTCCTTTATCTACTTTTTTTTATTAAAAATAAACTTCTAAGTTGTATTATTTTTCTCTTTAATTCAAAATACAACATTGTTTTGCTGGAAAAATAAATAAATTATTCATATAGTAAAATTCACTTATTACCAAACATAATTTAAAAAAATATATTAATCTACCCCCCACAGTTTAGAAGTTACGAGGTTTTTTCCAAAAAGTTCCCTTTATTGGCTATAGTGCATCGTATCAAATAAAAAAAATTGGCACGTGTTTATTCCCCTTTTAATTTTTTGTCAACATCCTAACACCCATTTTTTTTTTACATCCAACAAAACGTCAAGTGCATCTTAAGCGATATAAAAACACCGCGTGCCCTCGAATTAGGGCGCTCAGCCCATATACTAATACACTAATATACCTAACACATAACCGCTGAAAGACGTATCAATCAAAATGCACCCCGTTTAAGATTACATCAATGCCCTGCGGTCGATTTTTTATAGGGTTCGAATAGCAGGGGGAATCGCTTATAAAAAAACCGAAGGTATATAGTAGGTACCTATGGCAAGCTTCTGGGCGGGGCATTTTATAGACCTAGAGATTTTAAAAAGCCTCGATCTAACTGAAGCGCGTTCGACTAAACCGAACCACGGTTATTCATATGGTCGAATGCCGTTTAAAAAAAAGCTGTTTACAGATAGGGTGAGTGTCGTCTCTTGGCAGAGAAAGCCGGCGTTTATGTATGTATAAGAGGGGGACAAGTTTTTTTAGGTTTTTTAGCTCCGCCTTCTACGATGGAAGTTTTATAAAATGGAGGCGCGAGATATATTTTTTAAGAAATTTTTCAATCTGACTAGCATCAAATACATGGCAAGAAGGTATATTTGTGCAGATACATTAAAAAAAGGAATTTGCATCTTTACAACGATTGATGGTTATTTGTTGCCCACCGTTCAGTGTAGTTTAATTACATCTGTGTGTAATTTTTAATGATCTAGGAAAAATACACTGCATTCTTGTAATGTTACATTTTAATGTAAATTTTCACTGTGGCTAGAATAAAATAAAGCATTTATTTACTTAGAATTCTTGAAATGCATATTATTTACATGCACGATATTAATTGCACCTTACCTCATTTAAAACAGTACGACATATCCATACATATTGGAGTAAATTACTCTCATTGTTTGTGATTTTAAAATGGCTAAAGTAGAGATTATCTACAGAACAGAAGTGAACTTAATGGTAGAAATACACATGAAAAAAGTGCCTAGAAACAATAACCAAGGTAATGCTAATAAGTAATTCATGTGGTACTGATAGAATCATTACCGGCAAAAACAATGTAAGAAGAGAAAAAGCACTAACGCTGTTTGCTCCTGTCCACATTCTTGTACATCTCTCAGTTTATGCCACTAATCTTCAGAGACAGCAACTGAAATATTTTCTGGAGTCACCTAGTGCCAGTAGATATAGTCATGCCATCCTAGATAGTAGAGACGGAACCGGAATACAGATACCATACTTACCTATACAACCTTTAGCGTACAACGTTTCATAAACATTCTCAAAAGATACTGGTTAATGTAATATTTTTTCTTTTTATCACAAGCTAAATTAGTATAGTGATATTTTTGTAAGTTTTAATGGACGTCATAAGTGACGCTAATATGACGTCGTATTGCCAATATAAATGTACAAATTTTATGCAAAAATAAAAATGTTTGTATTGCATTTTTTCATATTTTTCTTTAATACAGACGTTAGCCTTTAATAGATATCTCTATTATTTCAATGCAGTAATATAATACGACTTCGTTCTCTTAAACCAAAAGTAAATTTCTGTTGCGTATGTTGCCTGCACGCCGCACGAAAAGTTGATGTTGCCGGTTTATATTTGTTGACATATTACTAGAGTAACCTAAACTTGCGGACTCGCATAGGCGTCGGTATTACAGGTTAATATAAGAATACGAAAAATTCATAAATAAAGTAAACCGGTAGAGAAGCAGGCATGTAGTGTCGACCTTGAATATAAATCATGTTAAACCGCGCTGAGAGAGATTTCGTTTCAGTACCGGTTGAGCTGTTGTAGAGATTAGTCGAACGGTCAAGGTTATGTACTTACGTGTCGCTTTTGAAAATATAGCTGGTGTCTTTTTTGCGTGTTGTAGTATTATACCAAGTACATAATTAGTGTATCGTTTCATATAGAACTAATATTTACATAACTAAGAAAACAATGCCTCGTAATAGATTTGCTACTAATGTACATAAGTATGTGTCACTTTTTCCCCATCTAAAATATGACGGTAGTGCAGTTTTTTGCTTAATATTCAATGTTCGTTTGGCTGCATTGGACAGAACTGATTGCCAGAGGCATGTCAATGGTATTAAGTATATGAGAAATGCAAGAACTGAAATACCTTATACACTATTCCTCATACATTTATTAATTATGTTTACCTCTTGTAATCTTCCGTTGTCGTTGGTGAGAAAAGCAGCTTCTAAAACGTTTTGGCGACAATACGTTCCAAAGTACCCATTACCCTCACAAACACAATTACAGAATCATTTGCCGCGAATGAAAGAGATGCTAGAAAATGTGTGTAAACGTGATTTGTGTTACAAAAAAAATATGGATTACCGTGGATGAGACGACCGATATAAAGAAAAACAGTATTGTGAATGTAATAGCTCGCGTTTTATCTAGCGAGAACACAGCATCTCGATATTTGTTAACTTGCAAACGTGTTCAACAATGTACCGCGGAAAATAATTCAAAAAGTGATAATGAACGCCTTGAAAAAATTTAAAATTGCCCAAGATCAAGTTGTGATGATTGTGACAGATAGTACAGTAACGATGTTAAGTGTTGGGCGATCCTTAAAACATATATTTCCTAACTTAATACATACAACCTGCGTGATGCATGCTTTGCATTTAGTTGGTGAAGTTGTTCGACAACATTACGGAAACGTTGATCGGATGATTGGAAGTACTAAAGCAGTGTTTCGTAAATCTCCTAAACGTTTAAAAGAATTTCGTAAATTTTGTCCAGGTATTCCAGAACCTCCTGAACCAATTTTAACGCGATGGGGTACTTGGCTAACAGCAGCTTCTTACTATTTGATCCATTTTCAACAAATTCAATCAGTTATAATGCGATTTAATCGGAATGAATCCAAAGCAATTAGAGAAAGTCAAAGAGAATTTCAAATTCCTCAACTTTTAGAAGATTTAACAACAATATGTACCAATTATACAGTATTACTAGATGCCATCAGAAAACTACAATGTACTGAATTGTCATTGCAGGAATCATTAGACATAGTGGAGAGTGTAAAAAATAAATTACACACATTAAATGATACGTCAGGATTATGCGCTAGTCAAAAGTTGGCAGATGTTTTAAGGAAAAATCTCGATTTTAATACTTTAGAGGCCGTTTATAATAAGTGTAAGAATAGTGAACTTTTAAGTGATTTTGAAAAACAGTTTCTACATGCAAATATAACTTCCTTAGATGTGGAGAGATCGTTTTCTATGTGTAAAAATATTTTTTCTTGTCGACGCACAAGGTTTAAAGAAGTAACTGTGGAAACATATGCAATGATGCAAGTTTACAGTAGTTCACATCCTGATGCCTCTAATTTGTTGAATAATTAGCAAGTAAGTTTATTTATGAATTTTTCGTATTCTTATATTAACCCGTAATACCGACGCCTATGCGAGTCCGCAAGTTTTGGTTACTCTACATATTACTGATCTGTCAATTTTGTTTCTCTATTATATCGTACGTTTACTCTTATATTTCTGGTGCTATACTGTTTTTAGAAGAGTTCTTATCAGAACTAGCACTTTTGAAGTCAATTTTCGTGTTTCGAGCATATTTTTAATATACAATGCCAAAAGGTTTGTGTTAACAAAGCAAGATGCTTGTAGCATCTGCTATCCAGTTCTTAATAAAAGAAAACGATAATGGAGCTCCACTTGTACCGTAAACGCTATTAATGAGGTAAACTATAGATTATTTTCATAAAATATATATTTAATACATTATTATGATTTCAGCGAGTAGGTCAAGCTATGTCAATCAGTACAGTTACTGTCAGTAAAATTCGACACAGTATTCAAACCGACAAGGAATTAGAGAGTCCGAAAAGAAAGAGACCGAAAGAAACCTGTAACTAATATTACTGCATCTGACGAAGCATCTATACGTAATGCAATTTACCAAATGTACGCAACAAAGAAATACGTTACATTAACATCTATTTTGAAAAATTTGAAAGACTATAATATATACAGTGGCAGTATATATTCTTTAAGGATAATTTTAAAACGAATTGGTTTTTCTTGGAAGAAAGAGAATCCGAGAATAGGACTCATGGAATTACCACATGTTCTTGAGACATACGTTAAAAGCAAGCACACGCAATTTTATGACTTTGTGCACCTAGATGAGACATGGGTGTTCGAGAATGGGACTGCTAACAGATCTTGGCAAGACAACACTAAACATAGTGTTAAATCTATAAAATTGGATGGCACCAGATACGTCGTACAAAATGCTGTCACTAAAAATGGATTTGTACCAGGAGCTTCTAAAATATTTACCTCAAAAACAAAAGACTTAGATTACCATGGTGAAATGAACCAGAATAATTTTTTAATATGGTTCGAAGAACAATTACTTAAAAATTTAAGTGAACTCTCGATGATAGTTATGGATAATGCAAATTATCGCTCTACGTTGGAAAATAAATTACCAAATTCTTCCTCAAACAAAGCACAAATCAAACAATGGCTTACAGATCAGAATATTCCATTCGAAGAGAATGCATACAAGAAGCAATTATTGCAATTGGTTGCTATGAACAAGGGACCAAAAATTTACATTGCCGATACTCTTGCTGCAAGCAAAGTATGGCCATGTAGTTTTACGTTTACCACCTTACCACTGCATTTTCAACCCAATTGAGCATATATGGGGCATATGGAGCATATATGGGGCATGGGTTACCCGCTGCAGTGGAGTGAGACCATAAAAGATCTACGAGTTATCTTTGATAGTCAACTATCCTTTAAACAGCATGTTTCGCAGACGTGTTCCTCGGCCGCAGCCATGTTAGGATTCACCATACGATCTTCGAAATGCTTCACGAATCAACATCTTCTGAAAACGCTGTATAGAGCATTTGTCTTACGTCGGCTAGAGTATGCTTCCATTGTATGGTATCCTTACTATCAATCCTACGAGGATTCTATTGAGAGAGTACAGCGAAGGTTCCTGAAATTCCTTTTAGGATCGACGGTATATATCCGGTGAGGGGTATAGACCGTGCCACATTATTGGAACGACATGCGGTGCGGAGAATTTAGGAAAGAAGGCAAATTTGCAGTGCGCGGTTTCTCTACAAACTGATTGACAATCAAATCGATTGCGCATATCTGCCGTCAAAAATAAATTTGAACGTTCCCCGTTTGTCTTCGCGTAATGTTCAATCGTTTCGGCCTTTAGCTGCAAGAACTAATGTGCTGCTGAAATCGCCAGTTCAAAACATGTGTGTGAATGCAAATAAATATTATACAGATATTTTTGTCAGCGAAGCGATGCATTAATTGGTGGAGTATATATATATATATATATATATATATATATATATATATATATATATATATATATATATATATATATATATATTTTTTTTTTTTTTTTTTTCCTATTATTTTTCAGTTATCTTTTATTAAGTATTATATTTTATTTTTCTCTTTGTATTATGTGCACATGTATTCGTATTATTATTTCGTCCTGTAATTGGGGTCTGCTGTTGGGCGAATAAAGCTTATTATTATTATTATTATTATTATTATTATTATAACCAAAAATTATTACAACAGACACATAGGTAGGGATGGACATGGAACAGCAAGGTGTATAGAGATGTGAGAAGAAGCACTTGGCACTATAACACCTGAAGTGCGTATGAAACAATAGCGAGAGAGGACAGGTACGGAACCGCGCTGATGACGTCGGGTGGGCAAAAACACGTTTGCGGGTGTACGCTGTCCCTTTTCCTTCGCTTTGTTTTTTGCCGGAAATGATTTCACCAATACCATGAGCTATATTAGCATTAATTTGGTTATTGTTACTAGGCAATATTTTGATGAATACGTTACTTTTTTACACTTTGTTACACTTTTGATTAATATGTTACTATAATTTTATACGTGCCTGTAAATTTTATCTGTATTATTACATATTTCTTCCTTAGAAACTAGTTCAGATTTTTAGAGTATTGTGATTCTATAATTTTATTCTCTTTCGCAAATATGTCCAAAATAATGCTTCCTTTTTCAGAAAAGTGACTCATAGCTTAATAAGTTTAAACTTCTTTGTCATTTTAACATTAGAAAGTTTTACGCTATGCGTCTGGTGATTACAAGCAGTGACAAAGAAATTTTACAGATTATATTCAAACTTTGTACATATCACATTTCAATCTAAAAGTAACACTACTCAATAACTATTAATTTTAATTTATTTTGCGGAATAAGTCAATTTAATGCTTGCACATTATCATTTCTTTACCTTCATTAATGTAAAAATATTTATCAAAATTAAATTTTACTGAAATAAGGCTTCACACTTTTCACGTTTCATCAAACCAGTTACAAATAGTAATATTTTTTCCACCACAATAAAATGAATAAAATTTACATTAAAAATATACTTATCCTATGTAAAACAATTATTATTTTCGGTGTATACATATATGTGTATATGTATATGTATGGCTTCAATCATTTACTCCAAAAACATGAACTTCCTTAATATATTTTCATAAAACGTGAACATGTTCAATTACTTGTTATAATGTAACGTAATTCTTACTTAATTTGTATCAAATATCAATCAAATATAAAGAAAAATCTTCTGAATCTTCAGCAATTTTCATCGCTTACAACTACTTACAAAAAAGCATAGGTAGCTGCTTATAAACTAATTTTACCTTTCTTATCTGTCATTTCATTTGATTGATCGTTACCCTTAAAGCATTGAGCACGTGTCCATTCGCAACGCCACATTGAACTATATTAGATGCCGCTCTATAATTATCGATTTATGTATATCCTGTAAAACAAATGGTTTTGTTTTGAGCGAATTTTATGGATCGTTTAGGTAATAAAAATACTAACCGAAGAATCTAAAAAAGTTAGCTACAGTACTGTACGAATTAATGCGAACACATAATTTTCACAATTTTTTGCAGTTGGCAACACATTTATGTCAAAGTAGCGACAATTTTGTTTTACTGTTCTGACAGTTAGTGAGTAAGTAAGCTTTATTTGCTTCTTATTTTTGAAAATGGATATTACTCCCAAAAAGCGCACTAAGATTGTTACTTTAAGTGAACACACATAAATGACTCAAAGAGGTATTGCTAAGGAGTGTGGTGTAAGTTTAGGAGCTGTAAACAAAATTTTGAAGCAAAAAAGGGACACTGGGACGATTGAGGTGAACAGAAAAGGGAAATGTGGGAGGAAGAGAAAGGCAACAGCAAGGGATGAAGCTTTTTTAATAAGAGAAAGTAAATCAAACCATAGGAAAACAAGCCAAGAACTTCAGCAAGACTTAGCACACGCTGGAGTTTTTGTTCATGACTCCACCGTACGAAGACGACTTATCGAAGGCGGAAGAAAAACAATAAGACCTCAAAAAAAAACATATATTATTGACTGCTGCCATGATGAAGAAACGATATGATTGGGCAAAAAAAAATGTGAGCTGGACTGTTGAAGATTGGAGAAAAGTATTGTTCTTAGATGAGAGCCATTTTTTGGTACAAGAACAGCGATCTCGTTTTGTTAGAATAAGTGACAACGAAAAACTTACAGGAGCTCATATTGATCAAACAGTTAAACATCCGTTAAAGAAGATGTTCTGGGGCTGCTTTTCTTATAAAGGTACCGGATCCCTTGTGCTGATCGAAGGCATGATGAACTCGCAAAAATACAGAAGCTTGCTAGAACAGAGATTGAAAACTGAACTAAGAAAAGATTCGGTTCCATGTCACGTATCCAAAGTAATGAAGAAGTATTTCAAGGACAGAAACATATACGTTAAATGGCCAGGAAACTCACCAGATCTTAATCCGTTAGAAAATCTGTGGGCTACTGTAAAAGCTAGACTTCGTAAATTAGATTGCACAACAAAAACCATACTGATTAAGGCTGTAATTCAGATATGGTTTCAAGACCAGCAAATATCAAAAAACTATAAAAAAAACTAGTAGATTCTATGCCAAAACGCGTTAAAGAAGTTCTAAAAGCCAAGGGACGACATATTTCCCCTTAAAAACAATTTAAATTGTATTCTTTTACACCACAATCCCAGGTTAGTTTTCTCTTTTCAAAAATGTCATTAATTGATATCTAGTTTAATATAAATTGCCGAAAGAGTGTTTAGGAACACACCCGGACCTATAGACCGTACAATTAATTAATTAATTTGGAAGAATTATTTGTTTTTAACTTTTCCCTCGTTTAAAAGATTACAGTATACATCTCATTTTGATTCTTTCCTATAGTTCTCTCCTCCATATCTCGAAGACGTTTTAACGGTCTCGCCGCAGTCACTCACCGATTACCGGGAGGAACGATCGAACGCGTAAAGGAATATAAGGCAAGCCAAGCAGCACCAGTGGCAGCAGCTGCCTGGCATTCGCTCACTCACACACGTTCGAATACGTTGGAAAAAAAATCGACGTCTGCGGTCAATAAAACTAAATCTCTGACAGCCCTCCATATTTCAGAAGTTTGTTTCCGTGTTTCGCTATTTTCGTTTCTCCCAAGTCGATATACGTATAGTTACTGGGTGTTAGGAGGGGTACGCGAGGCTGGTATACACGCGGTGAAGAACTATTAAGAAAAAGCGTCCGAAACGAAAGAATAACGAGCCGGAGAATGAAAGAATCGAGTCTTACGTATTTTAATGAGTTCGAAGCGTCAATTGAAGCAAAATAGATTATACCCTCTCACTATATTTGGTTCTGCTTTCCACATATTGCAGTCTAATCATACATTCACGAACTCAGATAGCCTGGATTTAGAACTCCTGTTGTTTTTTAATGTTAAGTTAAGTTAGAAGTCACAACGTTATTGTAACCTCACTTTTTTATTAGAAACAGTTTTCGCTATTAAGCAAGTTATTTTCGTCAGATTTTACCAGAATTAAGTAATTGAACATCGAGCTTTTAAAAAACATTTATTTTAGATAAATTAAAGTACATATTTATGTCATGTTTGATTTTTAATACACAAAGTGTCAAAGTGGTAAAATAAAATCGAAATCTGTAAAATAACTTTTCATTTAAAAAACGTTTTAAATTAATTGCAAATAATACGAGGATTGTTCGGAAACTACGTAGCCTAACACAGAGATGGCGCGAATTAGGAGGAATTTTCATTACCATTCTGTAGAATCATCTTCTAATAGATTAAATATGACAGCACAGAGCGATCTGTCAATTAGTATGTTTCTGACAGTACGCCAAAGTGAACGCCTCGTGTGATTTTGTAAACAGTGGAAAAAACTGAGTTGAGAGCAGTGATAAAGTACTTTCATTTGAAAGGCTTAACACCAACCGAAATTAAAGCAGAGCTAGATTCGATATTATTGGAATCCGCTCCTTCGTGTTCAATGGTTAAAAACTGGGTTGCCAAAATCAAGCGTGGTCGTACGAGCACAAATGGTGAACCCCGTAGTGAACATCCTAAAACTACAACTGCCTCGGATATGATTGAAAAATTCCACCGTATCGTATTGGATGACCGTCCAGTAAAAGTGCGCGAGATAGCAGACATAGTGGGTATCTCAAATGACAGTGTGCATAGAATTTTAACTGAAGAATTGGTAATGAAAAAATACTCGGCGCGTTGGGTGCCGCGGTTCCTCACACCAGAGCAAAAACTGAATCGGTTAAGTGTTTCTCGTGACCTTTTTTTCGCCAAGGACTTTTTACGCCGTTTCATAACCGTCGATGAAGCCTGGGTCCACCATTATACTCCCGAAACCAAAGAACAGTCCAAACAATGGACACGCAAAGGTTCTCCGCCACCAAAGAAGGCAAAAACGGTTTTGTCAGCAGGAAAAGTTGTGGCAACTGTTTTTTTAGGATTCTCATGGAATAATCTTGGTCGATTACTTAGAAAAGGGGAAAACAATAAATGGCGAGTATTATACCACCTTGTTGCAACAATTTAGCGACAAAATCAAAGAGAAACGGCCTCATTTGGTAAAGAAGAAAGTGCTTTTCCGTCAGGATAATGCACCTGCCCATAAGTCTACGATTGCAATGGCCGAAATTCATGAATTGGGATTTGAATTAGTGCCTCATTCGGCCTATTCCCCAGATTTGGCTCCCAGCGATTATCATCTGTTCCCAAACCTGAAAAAATGGCTCGGCGGTAAGAGATTTTCGTCTAATTTCGAGGTAATCGCTGCTGTAAATGGCTATTTCGAGGACTTAGATTCATCGACCTACAAGGAAGGTATTGCTAATTTGGAATAACGTTGGAATAAGTGTGTTGAACGAGCAGAAAACTATATTGAAACATAAAATGTTTTTTGTCGGAAAAAAATTGCGTTTCCTTTGTTAGCCCGCATAGTTTCCAAACGATCCTCGTATTGTGTCTATAAGACTTGAAATTTCGATCATCGACTTTTCCTTGTGGGTTCATAAAAAGCAAAGTATACCTTTTGTAAGTTAGTATGCCAAATGGTGTCTTCAACTTAAACAGAAGAACCAGTTTCAGAAGTTAATTCAAAATGTAATTTGAATGAATTTAAACCGTTTGACAAAAGCCGATTTAATTTGATAATTCTGACACCTATGTACAAAAAAAGTCAAACATGAAATAAAAATGTAATACTGTTTTCTATGCCAAGTAAATCTTTTAAAGAACATCGACTCCTAGGAATTTCGTCAATTTTTTTGGAAATTGATTTAAAAAAATATGAGGTGACTGACGTAATGGAAATATTACAAAAATATGACTCTCATAAAATACTATTTTCATATATTTAAAATTTTATATATTTTGTTAGTTTATCCACAATGTTAATAAAGCTTTTCAAAAGATTGTATTTTTTAACATGTTGTTACCCTATGTGCTCATAAAAGGATGCTTTCTTCTCTAAAAACAAGAAAGCATCTATCTTCTTAACCGTTTCAGTGGAGTGATAATACCAACAGAATAATATATTTGTCAAAGTAACAGCATTCTTTAAACTACAGAAATATTTTTTTAAGCAAATACATATTTATCTAACCTTTTAATGGCGAACGTTCCCAAAACGAGAACATACCAAAAAACCGATTTTTTATTGAATTAATCATATTATTTGCATAAAATTTATATAATTAACAATCAGAAAAGTTTACATCTATGTATATTTTAAAACATACACAAATTTTATGCAAATAATATGATTAATTCAATAAAAATTAGATTTTTTAGTATGCTCCCATTTTGGGAACGTTCGCCATTAAAAGGTGGAGTCAAATAAATGGTAAAGAAAAATATATTTGTTTCAAACTGACGAAGTTCTAAGGTTAAAAGAAAAAAATGTGTTTTTGAATCAAACATATTACGTATATTAAATCAAACATACATTTTCAAGTCAAACTTGAGGTTATTTGTTTCAAGAGATCATATCTCTGCCGCCATTTAAAATTACGATTTGGTTGACTGAATGCATATTTATTCGAGTCAAGATTTTTTTCTCTGTGGGGTGCAGGATCCTCGTAAACAGCCTCCATCTCGGCTTTAATTTGCGTAGACGTATTGGTTTTCAAATGCAAGAGTTTAATGACGGCTCGATGTTCGATTTTTTAGTGATGATAAACGAATTATACGAGGGTGCTTTGAAATGTTCGCGAAATGAAAGAGAAAATGAGAATTTCGTTTGAAATACGTTTTATCTCTCTACATAATCTCCATTAAGTTGATTGCACTTCATCCAACGATATTCCAAAGCCATTATGCCATCACGAAAGTGCGATTCTTCAAGTCCTCCAAAATAATCGCCGACAGCTGCTTTTACTTCTTCTGTGGAAAATCTTTTTCCACGGAGGAAAATTTTTAGTCGTGGGAATAAATGGAAGTCAGAAGGAGCCAAATCAGATGAATAAGGTGGATGTTGCAACAGATCGTACTTCTGTTCATTCAATTTTCCCATTGCAATCGCACTTGTATGGGGACGTGCATTGTCCTGATGGAAAATGATCTTCTTACGCAAGCCAGGTCTTTTTTCGTGAATTTTTTTATTCACTTAGTCTAGAAGTTTAGTGTAATATTCACCGTTTATTGTTTGGCCCTTGGGAAGATAGTCAATTAGTAATATTCCCTTACCATTCCAAAAGACTGACGCCATGACTTTTCCAGCTGATTTCACAGACATTGCATTTTTTGGTGGTGAAGAACCCCTATATCTCCACTGTTTTGAATGTTGCTTGGTCTCAGTGGTATAATAATTAACCCAAGTTTCGTCTGTTGTAACAAATCCTCGGATGAAATCGGTTTTATTTGAATTAAAACGGTCTCGACTCTCTTGGCAAATTCTCGTTCCCTGAAGGTTTTGATCCATTGTCAATATGCGCGGCACCCATCTGGCCGAAGGCTTTTTCATCCCTAATTCCACAGTTAGGATATGAAATGTTCTTTCATCTGAGATGCGTATATCCTTAGCAATTTCGAAGACCTTTAATCGACGATCCTGCATAACCATATCATGGACTTTTTTGACGATTTCAGACGTCGTGGCAGTTTTTGGTCGTCCACTGCACGAGTCATCTTCCAGGCTCTCACGACCATGTTCAAATTCCATCATCCACTTATGCACAGTCGTATGATGAAGTAGAATCTCCTAAAGTATCCTGCATATCTTTATGAATTTCTGTTGCCTTCCAACCTTTTTTCACAAAATATTTGATAATAGCGCGCGTTTCAGTTTTATCCATTTTGCAAAACTCACATGACTTGACATAACAATATCATATTTGACATTTGTGCACAAAACAATTGGCGCCATCCATTGCGTATGTTTTAATCGAACTAATGCTGCCATCTGTGCTTCATTTCGTGAACATTTCAAAGCACCCTCGTAAGTGCATAAACTGCCCAATTCATATAAAAAATAATTGCAATAATTTTTATGGATAAATCAAAAATGGTAAATTAAAAAATTCGTACGATTTTGCGAACACCTGTAACACCCCTACAGTTATAGAAGCATAAAAAAACATTTTGGGTAACGTAAAAAAAAATACTAACAACCTGCACGCACCTTAAAACTAAAAAAACTGCAACCTGATACAACCCCTCAAAAAAAAAATCTTCTACAAAAAACCCCAGGGGCACAGGTTATAGGTTAAATGCGTGTTTTATGCCCTTCAACTAGAAACCAATTTACAAGCACAATGTAAAAAAGCGTGCGCATCTTCGGGTGTACAAAATAAAGAAAAAAACTCTCATCATTGAAGCGAGAACATCCCCAGTCGAAACACTACACCCTTATAGGTCCTAGAGTACTTCCGTCATATCACGGAGTTCACCCTTATGTAAAATTCCCCGCGTCTTATATATAAAAACGTATACATATGCGTATGTTAGGTATAAAACGCGTCTAAAAATCCAACCGACAGTTTTTTTTTTGTCTTTTCACCTTTCCTGATGCTTGCGTGTGGGGAACACGCGCTGGGCACGTCCCACGTTTAGATCCGTTCCTACCCTCTTTTTATATTATTTTTAGCAAAAGAAGAGGGTGAATTTGGCGACGATCTAGACGACTATTTGTGTCCTGTGTGTCTGCGTCCCCTATTTTTTCTATTCTCTTTACGTTTCGAAAAACGTTCGCAAAACGGGTGCCATTGTGATGGAACGCGCGTCTTGCCCTAATAGATCCGAAGGGAATTTGAATGGTAAATAGCACGAGCGTGTATGCAGGAAAAATATAATATCGAAATAGTTGACGTTTTAGTGAAAAATCGGTTTGTATATCTCGATTCTCCAAATATCAAACACAGTGGTTGTTCGTGACTTTTTGAAAAAGTAACGGTCCTAACTCGGAGTCTTCAGGTACGCCAGTTCGTGATGTATACTCGCAAGATGTAAAGCCACGGTGTGTGTGGATGTAAACTGGAGCACTAGGTTCTTCAAATGTAGATAATGGGACGAGTAAACGTGCCTGTATTAGTCTTAACTTCCACAACGCGGACCCTGCCGCCATTACAAGGGAAAAGTTTGACAACTCGACCTAGAAGCCATTGTAAAGGAGAAATGTTGTCTTGCTTTACCAACACAATTGAATTCTCCTGGATGTTGGGATGGATTTTGGACCATTTTGATCGATTTTGTAGTTGATTTAAATACTCTATATCCCACCGTTTCCAAAACTGTTGCTGAATTTGTGAACAGTGTTGCCAAAATTTGAATCTATTTGTAGGGACTACTTTGTAGGGTCTCTTTAAGGGTAAGCTGTTAATGATGAATTGATAAAAAAATGACCTGGAGTTAAGACACTTAGATCATTTGAATCATTAGAAATGGCGCATAGTGGTCTTGAGTTTAAAATAGCTTCTATCTGTGTTATAACTGTGTTTAATTCCTCATAAATGAGAATATTATTACCAATCACACGTTTAATGTGAAATTTGGCGGATTGAACACCAGCTTTCCAAATTCCGCCCCAAATGTGGACTATGTGGAGGAATAAATTTCCATGTTATTCCTTGATTAGCTGCTAAATCTTTGACATGACATATATGTGAATCGTTGTTTAGAAGTGTATACAAGTTTCGTAAATGATTGTTGGCACCAAAATCCGGCTCGAAGGACCAAAAATATGTATGTGGATATAAACTGGAGCACTGGGTTCTTCAATGTTGGATAAAAAGAACAACGACTGCAATTGACTCTAATATTTGTACTTTTAAAATGGGGGACTAGATTATTGTATCAATAAATAAAAATACCAGAGAAATGATATTTTGAAGAATACAGTACGTATATATAAATATTTCAGTTATCAACTTACATTTAGCGAGTTCACAGTTTAGAGAATGCATCGATATTTTTTAAAATATTTCGTCATAACCGTATAGAAGTTAAGTTGTGGAGTATCGTTAAGTGTTTTGTGTAATTAATTACTTGGAATTTGAAAAAAGTTGAAATGTTTGGGGTTTTTTGTAGAAAATGCTCGGGAAATATTTAACAAGTGAACAAAAAGCCGCTATACAAGCTCCTCTTCTACAATCAAACAAACATTCACAACGAGAAATTGCAAAATTACAGAAAGTATCTCCTTCTTCTGTATCGCGTTAAGCTAGAAACTGAAACGAAGGAGCTAGCACATCGACACAAAGACGGGCAATGTGCGGTCGGAAAAGAAAAACTTCGAAGAAATCTGACCGTGAAATTGTTCATCAGGCTTTGAGCAATAGATTTGCTACAATTAAAATGATTCAAAAAAATTTACAAGAGAGAGGAATAAAGATTTCGAGCAGAACTGTCAGGCGCCGATTGCGCGAAAATCGCCTAATGGGCCGAAGACCTGTAGAAAAGCCGCGTTTAACAGAAAAAATGAAATCTGCTCGTCTCAACTTTGTAAGAGAATATCGACATTTCACAGACGAGAATTGGAAGAAGGTGAATGACTTAACAACATGATTTTTACTGAATTAATGTTTGCATTATTTAATAGGTTTTCTTTAGTGACGAGTGCTCGCTCTGTGCGTTAGTGCAGCGAGCACAATTTGTTCGTAGACGACCTGGCGAACGTCTCACAGAGTCCACGGTTCTTCGAACTGTAAAACACCCTCCGCAGGTAATGATTTGGGGAGTGATTAGTGGAGATGGACCCGGCCCTTTGTATTTTGTAGAAGGTACATTGCGTCAAGGGCAGTACATAAATGTGTTAAAAAACACGTTATTACCGTATTTTAAGCCAGGACGTCGCATACCGACAGGGCGTATATTTATGCAAGATAATGCTCCTTGCCATGTGTCAAAAAAGGTTAAGAAATTCTTTGAAGACAATCACATACCTGTTTTACGTTGGCCCGGAAATTCACCGGACTTCAATCCCATCGAGAACGTATGGAATCGACTAAAAAGTAAGGTATATGAAAGAGAAAACCCTACAAAGGAAATATTAATGAAGCATATAAAGGATGTATGGGAGAACGATGAAGATATATCTTGCATTGAAAGTATGCCCCGAAGAATTAACTGTGTTATTAAAAATCATGGGTTATAGACTTAATATTAATTACTTATTTAATATTTACATATGTTACATATTTTTACAATATATTTTATAAATAAAAAATATAATACATGTGTAGTTTATATTTTATTATGAAGAAACTACAAAATATTGAGTGTCTCAAGTAATTTGGCCAGGGACTGTAATATCAGGATAAGGAAAACAATGGAACACTGTTCATACAGACGGGGCCCGTCGCTGTCACTTGAAGACAAACAAGGCAGCAGACTTCACCACAGAAAGGAGAGGAATCTTTGTAAAGAATAAGTTCAATAGTTCGCTAGAAAATTATTGTTTTCTTGTATTCATTTCCTCCATTTACCTGTTAATTTTTCTATAAGCAGCCAGATAATTAGAAAAATGTAACACGATTTCAAAACCATATAAGTCTCCACGTTAGATGTTGCCTAAAACTCTCAATTATTTTCCCATTTACCTATGTTACATACAAAATTAAGTAAATGCAATAGTAAGTACATATAATAAATTATTCCGTAATCTTTAATCTTTATTTCCGTAATCTCAAATTAGTATTTTCCATCCGTTATGGGAACTTTATGGTAACTTTGAATCCAGATATAAAAACATCTAAACGACAATACTCCCTCTCGTAGCTAAAATAAGATTGGACGCTGGAATTCTGCGTTCCAAATGCATATACATCGGCTAGACTATGATTGGTTGTTTGGTCAGACGTCATACCATAGTAACCAGGACTGCGATTTCATCGCGTCCCAAATATTTCATTGCAACGTATTGTACTACGTTGTGACTATAAGGTATAAGATATAATTCATTTTACAATATGGACCACGGAATAAATAGGAAGCCGCGGGATATCTAAATTGTATTTTCGCAATAATTATGTAATATAAATGTAGATATACATATTTCGTTTATTTAATTTGAAAACTATAAAAAAACCTACTTCATTAATATTTTATTACTTCATTTTTATTTTAATTTAATACTTCTTTGATTCACATAGAAACCTTCCATATTTATCTAAAAGTAAATTTATTTTTCTGCGAAAGGCACCTCGACCTGTAATGAATCAGCACATATTCTACAATATACCAAAAATACGAATACTTATACTCACATTTCCTTTGTTGAGGCTTCACTCTTGAAAAAATATATGGGTTAAATTTGTACCGAAGCTATTGTCCGCAGAAAAATCTCTCTCCTCCCGCATTATGCGTTGTTACTATAGGTACTTACCGATCATTCGTGAATGAACTTGTAGGAGACCGTATATAGAGAGGCCGGTGAAGTAGCCGATGCACATTTTTGCGAACCACACACAAACGCACACAGAAAAGAGACGAGGGATAAAAAACCGACTGGAATTTTGAAGAACTTCCACAATCGACGTTGGTCAAATACATTGAAAAGGCTTCGTTACCAGGAAACTGGCGCATTGTTATTTTTGTTAGAGAATGCCCATCCTTATCGATTCAAGATATTCTGCCAGCTTTAACATGGTTAGTGCATGCGGTTGAATGCAAAAATAAAGATTAGAGACTTTTTTGAATTGATTTCTTTTATCGTAGCTTACTTACTGTTTAGCAAAATTCTAATATAAGTATATATTATGTTGTAATATTTTAGAAAGCAAAGTTAATGATTGGAAGATCACCTGTACATACTTTTAAATAATAACATATTCATTGAAGAATTAGTGCCTATTCATTTAAATACTCGAGTCTTGAATATCACCAAAAAAGAACATGGAACACCTGAAAACATAGCCACATTCCTATAATAAGTCTTCAAGTTGAATCTACAAAGTTCATATTGCCTCAGCATATTCTCTGAATGAAGCCTTAAATTCTGTGACTTCTCTATCAATGGCACCAGTTATTAATTCCTTTGTATATGTTTTGGTCTTTCAAAAAGTTCCATCCTACGCTATGAAAAACATTCTAGGTCCTCATTGTTCATTTTCTTTTCATTATGTCAATCATGTGCTAGTGTTTTTTAAAAATAAATACTCCCATTATCATCATGCCACTCAGATCATCTCCAGTTTGACCAACGAAGGAATGAGCACTAAGGTACCTGTACACTCCGCTCTATACAAAATATTTAATTTAATATTAGGTATAATTCGAAACATATGCTTCGGGAATTCGGGGATTTTCATGGTCAACCGTATGACAGAATGATGTGAGAAAAAGATGCCTGGTTGGATCCCCACTCGAAAAATAAATTTGAAAAAGTGTCATCCATCCACTGGTTTATTTTATTCAGGGTGTTGAGTTTGAACTCCGTTCTATGGGTACCTTTTTTGTTTCTAGAGACATGGACGGTTAAATTACAAAACAATTGATTTTTTTTTGTCGTAGATTCAGAATCTCGAAGAACAGATCGGCTCTTCTTAAAATGTGGCTTCTTAAATTAAATTTGGCACATGATTTTTTAATTTTTTCAGCATTCTCCTAGGAAGATTGATTTTTAAATGTCACCCCGCTAGAAGAAGCCCAAAGTGGTCAAGTCTGGCGATCTCGCAAGCCAAGCAAACGGTCTATGAGTTCCTAGTCATTTATTTCGAGTTGCAGGGCTATCCAGCTGAAATATTAGGCTCCTCCGTTAGAGCTCTAGGTAGCGTTCAGTGTTGAGCATATCTTCAATGGTATGAATAATATCTTATTTCTTAAAATTCCCTACCAAACATTAAAACGAAGTAAGCCAGTACATTAATTCCGCCTCTTGGCGATTTCCCCGCCTTTTAAATGCATTTTCATTAACTCTCAGACTCTGCTGCAATAGTCGAAAATACATTCTTTCTGAAACTTTCCAATTGTTTCTCTGATACGAGATTCTGAATGCACGGCAAAAAATTAAATTGGTTTGTTAATTAGTCCCTGTATCCTTAGGTGGTACAATATCGTTGGCGGAGGTCATTTAGAAGCAATTCAAGATTTTTGGAGTCCATGCAATGTCTGGAGTAACTGGAGAGCAATCGCAGCGGCGGTGTGACTATGTTTAGGTGGGCGGGGAGGGCTAGTCGATTATGATACGACACGACAAATCATCATCAATCGGTTCAGTTTAGCATTGGATAGCGGATAGGGCGTGTTGATTTTATTGATATAGACGTAGTTATTAATTGTAGTTTTAGTGAACATGTCGAAATCTAAAAAACGACCCTTTCAAGACATAGTAAATAAGTTTATTTCTGACTTTCCCGATTTGTTATGCAACGGGAGCAAGATAGTTTGTAAAGTGTGCAAAATACATTTGATGTCAAATAAGAAGTGGAACTGTACAAGACACATAAATTCCACACAGCATAGAAAACGAAAATTGGGCATGCCACCGAGAAGTGCATTTTCCTTTATGTAATTCTTATGTTGATAAACTGTAATTTGCCACTAGGCTTACTCGATAAACAACCGTTTAAGGACTTTTGGGACAAATACAATCCCGAGTTGCGGTTACCAACGGAGAAAACGGCACGTAAGCATATTGCATTTGTACGCGATGACGTCGAAAAGAAAATGAAACGCATATTGAGAAACCAGTTTCTTTGGTTATGTGTTGACGAGACAACAGACTGTAAAAGAAATTCAATTGTAAATATTATGGTACGCATACTAGACCCTAGTAAACCTACATTACCACTATTACTAGCTAGCCGAAGACTACAAGAGTGTACTGCTGCAGCAATTACGAAGGTTGTACTTAGTACGTTGGAAAAGTTTCAAATTTCAAAAGATAAAGTGTTGCTGTTCGGTAGGCCGTTCCCTTCTTGAACATGGTTGCAAGTGTTTACATGTTACGTGTAAAGTGCATGCTTTACATCTTGTAGCAGAAACCATTCGACAATGCTCTCCCGAGGTAGATGCATTAATAGCAAGCACAAAAAAAGTATTTTTGAAATCTCCCAAACACCTACAATCATTTCACACAGAGTGTCCTGGTATTCGTCAACCACCAGAGCCAATTCCTACACGTTGGGGAACATGGTTGCAGGCAGCTTTTTATTATGCTGAACATTTCAAAATAGTAAAAGCTGTTGTTGCACAATTCAATCCTGCCGAAGCTGCAGCTATTAAGGAGAGCCAGTCAAAATTTCAAGATATTTCCGTTGAAACAGATTTAAAAAATATTCGTAGCTACTATAAAGGATTAGGTGACGCAATAGACCAATTACAAAATAGATCGTTATCATTATTGGAGTCTTTGCAAATTATGGACGGAATGCATACACAGCTACTGACTATACATGACGCAAAATATAATCGCGTTTTAGAAAAGTTCGAGACTGTGCTACAGAAAGATGTCGATTTTAGTACACTAAAACAAATTTGTAATGGTGTATCGAATAATCCACTGACTAAGTACAAAGAGTATTTTAATCATGCATGTATAACATCGGTTGATGTTGAACGCTCTTTTTCAAAATATAAACTCATTTTCTCACCACGGCGAACATCGCTTACCGAGACAACTGTGGAAACACACCTAATGGTGTCAACTTTTTGCCACTCTTATCCATATGATGTTAATAGTGATAATGGTGCTTCTAGTTTTACTGTTCCGTAGCCAAGGTTGCTTAAAAGGGTGAGTGTTTCACTACTTTTCACATATTATAATTATGTATTAGTTCTGTTATTTTTTTTCTATTTTCTTACTATTGTTTTTGTATACTAGACAGGTATGGCTATGGCACGGCTCCCTGTTACCGGGCTCTAGTCATCACCGACTATAGAAAATTCTTCCTCGAATTCTTTGAGAAACGTTCCATAAACTTTTCAAAAAGAGAACAAAATTTATGTGCTTCTGGAAAAATCTAAAGTTAATTTATCCAGATTTTCCTAAATTATTAATTTTGAGAACTAATGCAGGCAGATGTGTTATTGCAAAATCATGCTGATGAAAGTTGCTAACTTTTGGACTAGTCAGATGCATCGAAAGCGAGCTCTGTTAAAAAGTTATTTTACTTGATCATATTGAAATTTAAATGTTATTTGTTAATTCCGTTTAATTTTTCGAATTTTAATTAATAACATCAAAATTTATATCTTTGTATTAGCACTCCTTTTCAAATTAAACAATTTCCTTTAAAAATCGAACAAAAAGGATTTCGGATAGGCAATTTACCATTATATATTACCTTTTTTTAACCCGTTACCGTTTTTTGACCTATATTTACCGTTAGTTACGAAAATGCAATAAAAAGCAAGGGTTCTTACGTTTAAAAATGCCGGAAAAAACATCGTCATACACCGTTGACGTTGTAAAACCAGTATAATATTATGCAACAAACCGTTATATTGATGGGTATAATGTTATGGTCATAAAAATTTTTTTGTTGGGCTTGCTTTATTTTCTAAACTGTTTAAGCCATAGTAAAATAATAATCTGTAACGGTATCGTCAAGGGTATAACCGCCCAGTGGTGAAAAAGTAAAAGACTACAGTAGGTTAGAACGGATGGGATAAGATCTCATACTTGCTTTTTCTATTTTGTATATACGTACTCCTTTTTTTTTATGTTTGCAAGATATTTCGATTCTTCGAAATAGAAGATAACAATTACAATTCTTCCATGATTGAACTGATTCAGAACCGTTCAAACCAGTCACTCTTGCAAGTAAGACAGGCTTTAAGATCATACACAGCTGTACCATCATTTGCATTGGTGAACCATTTTGTTCAAAAGTAGAAAAAAACGAACCCAATATAACAAAATGAATTCCACTGCTATATTAACGGGTTTTCCATAGAAACCTCACATCTGTAAATTGAAATTTCTTTCATGTGGCAGCCATGTTGAGCTTACTATTTTGACATCTGTACTTATTAGTAACCTGGGCAAATATTCGGTAACAGCCAGAGGCGTGACGAACGCATAAAAGTTTACACCTAAAATAGAAGGTAAGAAATAAATTATAAAAGGTGCTGAAACACTTACCGTTTTAAAAGTCTTCCGTGAAATCACAAATTGGGTAACATCTGTTAAATATTTGAATCATTAGATATGTTTCCACAGCTGTTTCAGTCAAGTGGGTACGACGTGCGGAATAAATATTTTTTAATGCCGAAAACGACCGTTCGACATCTAGCGATGTTATATTTGCATATATAAAATAATCTTTGAAACAACTTAATGCATCTTCACACGCACCTTCACAAATTTGTTTCAAAATAAGAAAATTGGAGTCTTTCTCTAAAACACTTTCAAATTTTCGTATTACACACCAATTTGTTTCGCCTTCTACAGCGCATAACTGTGCGTGAACATCATTCACAATTTGAACAGAATCCACTAGCGACATCGAAACATTTTGTAATTTTTCTATTCCCTCCGCTAATCCGAAGTAATTGTTGTGAATAGTTTGTAAATCTCTTTTAACCTGACTATCTTGAAATATTTCCTGGCTTTTCTTGATTGCTGCAGCTTCTGTCGGATTGAATTTTAAAACTACCTTCTTTACTTGATCAAAATATTTGTTGTAGTAAAACGCAGCCTGCAACCATGTTCTCCAACGTGTAACAATCGGCTGTGGTGGTTCAGGTAAATCAGGACACGGTTTGTGAAATAGTCGGGTACGTTTCGGGGACTTTAGAAACACTGCCTTTGTACTAGCAATCAATGCATTTACTAGTGGAAAACATGTAGGAATCGTTTGTGCCGCAAGATTTAGAGTATGGATTTTACACGTTACATGTAAGAAGTTACCACTGTGTTCTTTAAGAGATCGGCCCAAAGAACGCATGTTTGCGGCACCATCACTCATAAACATTAAAAGTTGCTTAGTTGAAACTTCGAATCTGTTCAATGAGTTCAGCACCACCTTTAAAATCTCATCGGCAGTACAATTTATAACTCTTTTGGAAGCAAGTAAGAAGGAGGATGACGGTCGATGTGGTTCCATTGTACGTACCATTACATTAACCACCGAATGTTTTTGACGACCTGTTGTTTCTTTCACACACAACCACAGTTTTTTATCTTTAAATTCCGTTTTCAATCCTTTTTTCTATATGTTCACGAGCAAATGGCACTACATTTCGTATCGATGTCCGACTAGGTAATTTACAGTCCGCATATTTATTCCAGAAGGATACAAATGCTTCTTTGTCTAGTAAACGAAACGATAGATTACATAAAATAAGAGTAACACATAAATCAAATGTAAATTTTTCTTGGTCTCGTATGCCACTTTTTGCAGAAGAATGCTGTTTGCTTTTGATGTGACATTGGCAATGGCTTCTGGACCAACACATTAAAGGGAGTTTATAAACTAGACGTTGAATTTTAGCGCCATCAAAAATTAAGTCAGGCATGTTCACTATAAAGTTTTTAACTGTCTCTGCCATTAGTCGTTTTCGCGACGTACGTAACTGCGACATTTTTCAAGCAAACATAAGCGTACAATTACGAAATAAGTTACGACAGCCTACATATACACAGAACTACTCGCATGCAGCATCGATTTAATACTGACGCTGTGAACGCGTGAAATAAATAATCGCCGACTCCCCACCACATATCTACTACACTGACTGTTACCGCTGTTTGCCCAGTCTACTTATTAGTGTCTACCATTTCATAATGGAACAATACATACTAGGGTACACACTAGGGTAGGTAGGGCACATACTAGGGTAGGTAGGATTCATTTATAGGCGCGAGTTCCGTACATATAGCGAATAATGTTGCCGCATGTGCTAGGAGCGTCCCCGATTCGCTTCACGCGGCTCTCCACCCTATACTTTCGTAACGGGTAAACGTAACACTGTCCATATATTTTAGCGGTTCACTTTACTACGGAACTTACAAACGCGGTATGTCCACAACGTTTACAAATTATGCAGATTTTTTTATAAACATCACGTTCGGTCGCGTTATACTCATCCAAGTCGAAGAATAATTGAACGCCTTGTAGAAAAATCTGAATCAACATATTCATTTCATAACATCTGCATGCCAATGAAACATAAGAAATGCAAGGAGTGAAGAGAATATTGCAGTTGTACATCAGAATGTCTGTGAAGATTCGAATGTGTCAATTTCTCAGCGATCTCAGACATTGCCAACACCAGTTTGTGGCGAATTTTGGGAAAAGATGTGCTTTAATTCAAGAATTTAAACCAAACGATCATTTTTCCCGTCGCTGGTTTCATAACAAAATCATCTACATCGCGGAGAGTGGAAATTATGATTTCTACTTGAGGACTTATATCTTCTCTAGTAAGACATGGACATTGCATTTTTGATTAAGATTTAAAATATGATCATCTAGTCTGGGCAATCCTGTATATGATATATCTAAATCTGCAAAGTAATTTCTGATAAAAATTGAAATTTCATTTTTAGCAAAATATTTCGTTAAGAAAATAAGATCAAAATTATTTCGCGCTATAATTATTTCACAAAAATTATAAAGCAATTACCATATTTCTATTACACAATTTTGACCTCTGGTACCGTAGAGAGGGCTATGAATGAATAAAATAGTTGGCGTATGTTGCCACATATTCACCACCTGTCTTTTATTTGTGTTCACTAGATTGAAGGAAGAAAAGCAACAAATAAACTAGATATACCTTTTTATATGGGTATATGGACAAATTGACCCGGCTAAGATTTTACATCTCATATAACCTGTCAATCATACAAGGAAGTACAAGCGGATCTTTACGATGAGGTAATAAAAATGATATTTCTATCATTAAAAAGAAAATTATATAATGCCGAAAATTAATCTCCATTTTGTAGTGACGTGGTGCTTATATTCTTATAAATAAATCTCTGCTCCTGTCATTATGTTAAGGTAATATTAGAGCTTTCCTTAAATCCTACAGATTTCCTTCACGATTCTTCTAAATTACTCACTCTCAGATTAGGTTAGGTCAGGTCTCGACGTCGAAATTGTAACCTAACTTTAACAATATTAATTAACATCAAAGCTAGGTATAATGCGCCGATAACTTTAAACGAACTGTAGTATGTCCAAATTGTTATAATATGTAGCCACAAAAATACATCGACAAAAAATTTTTTAAAAAGTATGCACTTTTACATAAGTATCTATAAAAACAATAATTATTCATATATACGTAATTTTGTAATTGTTTACGTACAAAATTATGTTGATAAAGATGACATAACCACATAATCACTTGTATGTTGTGTGTACAGATACATACATGAAGATTAAAGTGATACCTGTATTATTTTTGTTTTCAAAGAATATTACAAAACTTACTACCTCGGTAATCTCGTAGGAATCCTGAGAATCGCGAACGAATGACAGGGATAACTGTATGGTTGGGTGCTAGAAGGGTGCTAGGTATTACGACAAAAAGTGTAGGAGATAGAATAGCAGATACCTCAAGGGACTTATACTGACCTTGTTGAAATACCTGCCATATCAAAAAAGGAGGAAATATACTAACAATTAGTTACAAAATATGAAAACGGAAACATCAAAACATTGTTAAATGTGTGGATTGAATCGCAATTTATTTAAACTGGTGACATTGGTGTTATTGGCCTCGAAAACGATATCCACGAGATTTTTGTAATTTTCGCTAATTGCGTTGTTGCGACTGAGGAACAAAATAGTAATGAATTTGACAATGACACAGTTTGTGATGTTGGTTGCAGTCACTAGTGCTAGTTCCAGTGATAAGCAGGAAGTGAAAACGTCTGTTCTAATCGCCAGCAAAAGAAACCAACAGAAAAAGGATTTTCCTTCAATCTTGGTGCAGTTTGCAAATCAAAAGACAATTCCCAATGGCAAGTAATTTCTGCGAATCAGCCTACTGCAGGCAGAAAAATCCAACCCAATATATTTAGGGACAATCCAGGGTCAACAGGCTATGCAAAACAAAAAGTAACTGCAGAAAATGTGAGTAGTTTCTGGAGATTATTTATCGATGACTCGATGCTGAGACACATAAAACAATGCACCGAAGCTGAAGCTAGAAGAAAACTAGACAGTTAAGACTGGCAATTATCTTTAGGAGATCTAGAATCCTTTATTGCCATTCTATACACACGTGGTGCCCAGGGTTCCAGTCACTTAGAATTAGATTTCTTGTGGTCTAAAAAGTGGGGAATATCGTTTTCTAGTCAAATGATGTCTAGAGACAAATTTAGAGAAATCATGCGATATCTCAGATTCGATCTCAAGTCTACAAGGAAAGAAAGATTGCAATATGACAAGTTTGCTAGTTTCTGAAATATGGCAAAAATTTGCTTGCAATTGCAAAATTTGTTATGTGCCCGGAGAAAACAACAATAGACGAACAACTTTTTCCGACAAAAGCAAGATGTCGATTTACGCAATATATGTCCAATAAACCGGATAAGTTTGGCATTAAATTTTGGCTTGCTATTGACATTGAAGCTAAATATATGTGAATACGTCGTTCTAAAATTATTAGAGACAATTTTTTTACCAGTTTGGAACTTGCAAAGAAATTAGCAAAACTAAACACCACAATTGTTGGAACTGTGAACAGGTAGAGAAAAGAAATTCCCGAAGTAATCAAAAAAAAGCAAAAGTTCTTTATATGAAACTGTTTTATTCACAAGTATAGAAAATGTTTGCACTTTGACGGTGTATCAAGCCAAAATGAACAAAAATGTTCTCCTTCTAAGTACGCAACATCCAACCGTTTCGATACTATATTTTAATTCCAATTCTGTTTCAACTGGATTAAAAAGACGTTTTGTATCATCAAATGGTAGCCATGTCGATGACATCACATTCAGGTGGTTTTCTGCAGCGCGCAATAAAAATGTGCCTATTTCTGGAACAATGATCAGAGAAAAAGCTAAAATAGCCGCAGAAAGTTTGGGAATGGATAGCTTTAAAGCGTCGTGCGGCTGGCTAGCAAAATTTAGAAAGCGTCATGGAATTTCATACAGAAGCATATCTAGAGGGGCTGCCGATGTAAACCTAGCAGACGTGAAAAATGTTCTGGATAAGTTGCCTTCATAGTATGCAGAATTACAATGCTGATTGCATCTATAATGCAGATGAGACCGACTTATTTTTCAGAGCACTGCCCGAAAAATCTATGAGTTTTAAAGGTGAAAGATGTACAGGAAAATTATCTAAAGACCGTATCACTATACTGCGTTGTGTCAATATGGAGGGCGAAAAGGAAAGGTCCTTGGTGATAGGGAAAACAAAACGACCACGTGCGTTTCGTAATTTAAAATTGGATCAACTGCCAGTAGATTGGAGACACAACAGAAAGGCATGGATGACGGAAGAAATTATGAGCGATTGGCTTCGAGCATTTGACAGAAGAACGCAAATTAAGAAAAAGTCCTACTCTTCTTAGTTAATGCTGCCTTACATCCAAAAAATATTCAGCTGGAAAATATAAAAATGTTTTACCTACCTTCGAACAGTACATCTGCCTGTCAGCCTTTGAATCAAGGCATAATAAAAAATTTTAAATTTTTCTACAGATCACTTTTATGCAAACAAATTATGTTAATTAATTTGACCGGGGCGGCGGTTCGATGTATGGGGAATTCTCGGCGGTTCTAGTGTTAAATAAATAATTTCAAAGATATATATTTGTTTGATTCAAGAACTTTTTTTTCTCTGTGTGCAATTGATTTATACCTGTACACAAGGCTTTAAAAAGATAACTTCTTGAAACTACATCAACTATCTTCTTGATTGTATTTTCCCGAATATTTGTTTGTATTCCTAACAAACGTTTTATATATAACCAAATGTTATTTGTACGAGGTCCTAACTCTTACGAATTTAAGCCACATCAAGTTATAAAGATGCGGCGTATACGCATTTGACAAACAAACAAGCGAAACCTAATTCTCCACACATAATCACCTATAATAATAGGGCCACCGAGCAGATCAGGACCTTAATCTCGAGTAAGTAAGTATCCGTGAAATGTCTATATTATTTACTTTAAGGAAAAGCACTCCGATGCGCCGTACATAGAGGCCTGAAGAGATGAAAAAAGAGACATTCTATGTACGCGCAGCAAAAGAACCAAGATCAAAAGAGGAAAAAATACGTAAAAATGGAAAGGAAGTGGTCTCTACCGAAATATAATTACAGCACCATATGTCCAAGGAGAGTGCTCTGAGGTAGAGTAGAAAAGAGCGGTTAACTTACTTGGCCGCTGTTATTTAAAAATGTCTGTATTGCACAAAGTAGAGAATAATAGCGAAGAAAAAACGACAGTATTTCGTTTTACATGGAGAATGTGACCACATACACTCTAAAAGCGCCTGCAACCGTTCACATTCTAAACGAAATCGGAGGCGGACAGTTCTTTGATGGATAGGTTACACTTTCATTCCACTTTTTGAACGCAGTATGGTCACGGTTACAATGCCTATACGGCTTTAGATGGAAAATAGTGAAAGCGACAGTTGAGAATGGTTATCCACGTTAAACGGAAGGACAAAATTGTGAATAATGAGTAGAAGAGATATGCGAATAGGACGTGTAAGTCAATAACAATGGACTCGAAAGCGTGAGTGACGTGGTTTGACGATACTACGATGTTTTGATGTATTTTTGACGGGACGGTTTTTTCTTGAGGGAGGAGTCCGGTCGTTGCTATTAAAAAAATATTTATTTAGAATCGAATGTATTGTTAAAATTCATATAGCGAAAAAACTTTTAAAAGGACTACAATATTCCTATATAATAGTTTCAAATCAAAATAGAAAAAATGTGGGAAAAAAAACGTTCAATTAAAAAAGAAAACATCGCTATACCTACTGGATATTTTGAGACAAATCAAAATATAAGTAACAGACAATATTGAAAGCAAGTATGGGGTTGTCACAATGTAGGAAATTGAAATAATTGTAAATAGAAATTGGATCCTAGTTGCTGCAATAATGGGATTTATTGTATTTATGTAAATCGGACTCCTGACGGTATGGGATTTTCCTCCAGGATTTTCCGATATTCTTCTTTTTTCATTATGCCCTCAATTTTGAGCAAGTCTCCTGTTCCGATTAAGGAAAAACAACCCCAAACCATTACAGATCCGCCTCCATGCTTCACCGTAGGAACTATACACTCCCGTAACATTCTTTCCCCTCTTGATCTGCGTACGAAAACTCTCCGTCTATTTCCGAAGAACCTCAAACTTGGATTCGTCAGTCCACAAAACGTTTTTAAAATCGTCCACTGTCCAATCTCTATGAGCTTGTGCCCATTTCAGTCGGTTCAGCCTATTTCCTCTTCGGAGTAACGGTTTTCGACAAGCCACTCGCCCAATCAACCCAGCCTCTTTCAGCCGACGTTTCACAGTACCCACAGAAACTTTGGAATCTCGCTCATTATTGAATTCTGCAGCAATTTCTGATGCTGTTAGTCTTCTATTGCGCTTACTAATTATTTTTATTCGTAAATCTTCCGCAGGAGTCGTTTTTCTTGACGGTCCTGGCCGATTACGATCTTGCACGTCACCGGTTGTCTTAAATCGAACTATAGTATCATGTACTGTAGATTTTTTTATTTTTAATTTATCCGCAATCCGTCTTTCTGCGTACCCTTCCTGATGCAAGGTAATAATGGTAGATCGTTTTGAAACAGCTAGAGGTTTTCCACGGGGCATTTTAAGCAGCCAAACCGAAATTATTTTATTTTTCACTAGCACAACCACAGATACTTTCACAATAACAATCTCTTCAGAACTACTGCGTTTACAAATGTTATACGAATATTTCCAGGTAACACGAGTGAATCAGCTAACCCTCCTAGGGATTATTATAAAGCTTTATTGTCACTGTAATTATTGGGGATTTCCAATGTAATTATATATTTTATGATAACGGTCTTATAATAGACAAATACTACCTGGAAATTGGTAAAAGGCTTCCAGAAAAGGTTAGTTTTAATAATTCCTCACAGAAATGTATATTATATAATTTTAAAATTTTTTCCTAAACAGTTAATATAATTTGTCAGCTTGCCCGAACTTCCATGAACGGTATTGTATGTATATAATTGTATTTCCTGTTGTTTTCTGTTTAATAAATACCTATTATTATTATTATTCTTTAAAAACTCCAAACATCTATGTTTCTCTAAATAAATGTTTCTGTCCCATGTCATTTATCTTTTAATTTTTCCCAAACTTCATTGATAGCGATTGTAATTAAACTTCTTTTCAAATCCGATAAATTATACCTACAACTAACTTTTACCTTGAACTTTTTTCACCGGTTTCTTGCAAAATATAAAAATCGGTCATTTAAGGGCCAATGAGAAAAAAAAGAAAGCCAATACCCCAAGCTCGTGTCCACCGGTTTACCCTCAATAAATAACATATCAATGACAATTCGGTAAAGTCCATCCATATATATATATACACGAGGCTTTTGTATTTATTTCGGGCACATGTACGCGCGCACAACGTCTGAATCTGATGCAGCAGCTTTCGCCAGGTGCTGCTGGCATGCCTAAACATATCGTTACATAAAGAAGTATCCCCGTGCGCATTTATAGCGCGTATATGCTCAGATAAAGCTGCGATGGTCAATGGCCAATCACTTTTACCATCAACCTTTGAGATTTTTGTTGAATACGCTGAAGAAAAGCTAAAAAAGGAGATCCCTTGCGTATGAGAGATGCTTCGTTAAATAGAAATGTTACACGATAATTGGCAATTTTACGGTTTTCAAGATATTTTTGAGATTCGTATGTAAAAAAGGAATTGCACGGAATTTGCTAGCGTATAAAGCTTGACGATCTTCACTGCGGGAGAGAAATAGGCAGGTGTGTGAATTATTTCCGCTAATATTGATCGATTAAAATGTCCATCCAGCTTAAACTATGATAGCTTCAAAGCTTAGAAATATATGTCGGGATTTTGTACTCATTTGGGAACAACTTACACACTTGTTTGTGGTATACTTAAAGGATTACAGTTGGCCCTATTACACAATGAAGAAAATGGAACTGGGGATGCTATTAAATGCATCAATTGCTCCAGGAGATCTTATAAGGCAAAATCAGTAGAACACTGATTCAGTGCAGTATGTAGTTCCATGATAATTTTGCTGGGATAGAAGACGAAAAAGATATTATTTCCGCGTTACAAGTACTTCCAGTTTCAATTAAATTCAATAAAAACCTAGTTGATATTTTATTTCTAGTTTTAAACTAAAAACCTATATACAAAATAACATGGACTTATAAGCCTAAGGTCATGGGGTACATAACTCCTATAGTATGCTGAAGAAATTTTTGAAGGTTTACCCCACATTTAACAGATTTTTTTGATGAACGTGTACAGTACCGTTCATGGAAGTTCGGGCAAGCTGACAAATTATATTAACTGTTTAGGAAAAAATTTTTAAAATATATAATATACATTTCTGTGAGGAATTATTAAAACTAACCTTTTCTGGAAGCCTTTTACCAATTTCCAGGTAGTATTTGTCTATTATAAGACCGTTATCATAAAATATATAATTATGTTGGAAATCCCCAATAATTACAGTGACAATAAAGCTTTATAATAATCCCTAGGAGGGTTAGCTGATTCACTCGTGTTACCTGGAAATATTCATATACCCTTAATAAAGTATTATAACATTTGTAAACGCAGTAGTTCTGAAGAGATTGTTATTGTGAAAGTATCTGTGGTTGTGCAAGTGAAAAATAAAATAATTTCGGTTTGACTGCTTAAAATGTCCCGTGGAAAGCCTCTAGCTGTTTCAAAACGATCTGCTATTATTACCTTGCATCAGGAAGGGTACGCAGAAAGACGGATTGCGGATAAATTAAAAATAAAAAAATCTACAGTACACGATATTATAGTTCGATTTAAGACAACCGGTGACGTGCAAGATCGTAATCGGCCAGGACCGTCAAGAAAAACGACTTGTGTGGAAGATTTACGAATAAAAATAATTAGTAAGCGCAATAGAAGACTAACAGCATCTGAAATTGCTGCAGAATTCAATAATGAGCGAGATTCCAAAGTTTCTGTGAGTATTGTGAAACATCAGCTGAAGGAGGCTGGGTTGCATGGGCGAGTGGCTTGTCGAAAACCGTTACTCCGAAAAGGAAATAGGCTGAAACTACTGAAATGGGCACAAGCTCATAGAGATTGGACAGTGGACGATTTTAAAAACGTTTTGTGGACTGACGAATCCAAGTTTGAGGTTTTTGGAAATAGACGGAGAGTTTTCGTACGCAGATCAAGAGGGGAAAGAATGTTACGGGAGTGTATAGTTCCTACGGTGAAGCATGGAGGCGGATCTGTAATGGTTTGGGGTTGTTTCTCCTTAATCGGAACAGGGGACTTGCTCAAAATTGAGGGCATAATGAAAAAAGAAGAATATCGGAAAATCCTGGAGGAAAATGCCATACCGTCAGGAGTCCGATTAATTGGTCGTGGATTTGAATTTATGCAGGACAATGACCCCAAACATAAATCTAAATTGTGCACAGATTACCTGCAGCAAGAAGAAAATGAAAGAACCCTAAAAATTATGGAATGGCCGCCACAGTTCCCCGATCTGAACCCGATAGAGTTGTTATGGGAAGAATTAGACCGATGTGTTAGGAAAAAGTGTCCAAAATCGAAGGAACATTTGTGGACCATTCTCCAGGAAGTATGGACAAGCTCGTCAAATGAAACATTTGCAAAATTAGTGAATCGGATGCCGAGAATAGTGGCAGCAGTCCTAAAGGCAAAAGGTGGATTTTTCGATGAAAATCGGATTTAAATTATTTGTATTACATTAACTTTTTCTTTTTAATAAATTTGTGTTTGTTCTTTCCTTGTAGACTTGAGATCGAATCTGAGATATCGAATGATTTCTCCGAATTTGTTTCTAGACATCGTTTGACTAAAAAATGATATTCCCCACTTTTTAGACTACAAGGAATCTAATTCTAAGTGACTGGAACCCTGAGCACCACCTGCGTATAGTATGGCACTAAAGGATTCTAGATCTCCTAAAGATAATTGCCAGTCTTGACTGTCTAGTTGTCTTCTAGCTTCAGCCTCGGTGCATTGCTTTATGTGTCTCAGCATCGAGTCACCGATAAATAATCTCCAGAAACTACTGACATTTGCTGCAGTTACTTTTTGTTTTGCATAGCCTGTTGATCCTGGATTGTCCCTGAATATAATAGGTTGGGTTTTTTTGCCTGCAGTAGGCTGACTCGCAGAAATTACTTGCCATTGGGAATTGTCTTTTGATTTGCAAACTGCACCAAGATTGAAGGAAAATCCTTTTTCTGTTGGTTTCTTTTGCTGGCGATTAGAACAAACAGACGTTTCCACTTCCTACTTATCACTGGAACTAGCACTAGTCACTGCAACCGTTACATCACAAACTGTGTCATTGTCAGATTCATCACTATTTTGTTCCTCACTCGGAACAACTCCGGAACGAATTTCGTTTTCACTGTCCGTAGTAATTGATTTAGAATCATTCTCAGTATTTCCTGGTGAAAGATTTTCCAGTTCGTCTAAATACGCTAAAGTTTGTGCAGCCGAGAGGTCTTTACTGGACCACATACTGTTCAGTCTAATTAAACAAGACGAATGCACTTTCAGAGTACTACCGATCTTTTTATATGTTCACAATAGTACAGGTTGAAACTTGCAAAATATTTTGTACGCATGCGCCAAATTAAGTCTACGCATGTGCACTAAAAAGAGCACGAGTAGAGACAGGTTCTTTGTCGAGGGCAAGGCTGAACATGTTGAAACTAGTACGAACAAGTACTAACAAATAGGAACAAGCTCTGATCGGTTGATGCAGTTATATGCCTTGTTTTATATGTAATAAATGTTTGTAATTATGTATATATTTACATGCGGTACATGCCTAAATGTTTAGTTCTTTCAAATGTTGCAACCAAGAAAAAGAATTGACAAATAGAGTTTGTCAAAACATTTTTTTAACGTACCGGTTAATTTGACCGGGGCGGCCGTTTAAGGTAAAATTTCCAAGAACACCGCTTAGAGTTCCACAAAATATTCAAAATTTTGTGAGAGCATTGCCAAACTAAATTTAGGAAAAGTCACATGATTTCAAGATCATATCAAAATTAATTCCGTTGAAAAAAAAACTTTAAAATTGAAAGACGGTCAAATTGACCGGTGCGGCGGTTCTAGTGTTAAGTGTCGAGTCAAATATCGGCTTAAAATAATTTTTTCGCCTTCTTCATGTCCTCGAGAAAGTACAGCACCCATACCAAAATTAAATGCATGCATCTGAGTAACAAAAGGTTTGCTAAAGTCAGCACAGGATAATAGAGGGGCAATAACCAAAGAATTCTTTAACTTGCAAGGAAGGGTACACACAGAGAAACGTAAAATAGAAACTTAAAATACACAAGTGAACCAATAACTTGTCCATTGAAATTATTTACATAGATTGGAGTAAGAAATACTCTTACAGTTTTGGTGCCATCTCTCCGAAAAACGTATTACTAAACGCTACCTAACGAAATTAATTATAGATATCTACATGCAAATGAAGATCTCTGTAAAGCCGATAGTGACGAATTTATAAAACGTTTTACCTTGGTATATAATCGTGAATTACTCATTAACCTTATCTTGTGTTTTTATGTGTCAACCCAGAAATAGTGAATTAATTACTTCTAAATAAAACTACAATAATCTCAAAAATAGATCACAGCGGCTAAAATATGTCGACGAATTCTCATATCGATAGAGATCTGGATTTACAAAACGCTAGGAGAGGCGTTTGGTTGGTAAAGGTACCAAAATATATAGCGAACAGATGGGAAAAAGCGCCAGGCGATATAGAAGTTGGCAAATTAAAAATCACAAAGTACGTGCGAATCGAACAATCATAAACAAGTAATGTTCTCATTACGTTCTAGAATACCAGGACAAAAACATCAAGTTTCTTTAACATTATCATCGGCAATTCTTAGTTTACCAGATGTAGCCGAAGAAAACATTCCAAAAGATCACAGATTAGATGTTTCAACTGTAACAAATCAAACATTAGGAGTATTCTCCCATAAAATTCGTAAGATATCTAATCTTTTTTGAAATATTTTACATTAAGGTTATGATTTAGCTGTCAAAAATGATTCTGTTGTACCTGAAAGCGAGAAGTTATGCATGGAAGGTAGGATTGTACAAAAACTTGAATGTCGACCTTATGCCGATAATACATACATGAAACTCAAATTAGAATCGATAAAAAAGGCTTCTATGCCGGCTAGGAAAGTTCAACAATTAGATAGAGTTGTTCAAACATATAAACCAGTTTCTGATCATAAGAATAACGTGAGTTTTTCTTCGCGGATATTTTTATCGGTACTTAATTTTTTTGTTGATTCATTTTTAGATTGAATATACCGAACGTAAGAAATTAGAAGGTAAAAAGGCTCGCGATGACAAAGATGCGGTTCTGGAAATGTTATTTGCTGCGTTCGAGAAACATCAATATTATAATATCAAAGATTTAGTTAAAATTACTAAACAACCGATCACATATCTTAAAGAGATTTTGAAGGATGTTTGCAATTATAATTTGAAGAATCCGCACAAGAATATGTGGGAATTAAAACCTGAATATCGACATTATAAAGAACAACCTGCTGAAACTAAGAAAGAAGAGTCTGAGAATGACGACGATTAACTCGATATTGTATATTTTAAATCAATCTATTTCTTATACTATTGTGATTAAATAAAGTTGACTATATTCATTTCTTTTTACAAATGTAAATTATATAACAATTTTAATTATGAATAAACATTTATTGTGTTATCAATATGTAGTCGTTGTTTTTTTAGCACGTCTTAATAAACATTTCTTTGGTAAAGGCTTTCGATTACATGCTCTAGCTAATTTAAGTGTTTCTTGATATGTTAGTTTCCCTTTCGCTTTAGTTTTCTTAGGATTAGCTTCGTTATTGTCAATAATCGGGGGTTCTACGTTTACATAATTATGAATATGAGCTAAAAACATTTACGATTATAAATACAAATACTAGCAATATAACACTTACCTTTTATATTATCCAAAATAGTTGTTATGATTGCTGTTTCATAAACAACAATATTTTGGGCGTAGAAATTAGATTCCAAAATATTTTTAACGATTAATTCATACTTATTTAATTTCATAACAATTAGGAAAAGAAAGACAATATTTCTGCTTTAATAATTATTGACGCTCCAAATTCTAACGAATTATTTTTCAATAAACCATGGAAATGAAAAAAACAATATATTAATTTCAAATGTAAGCGGGAAAATTTGAATTCAATTCATACTAAGCTACAGAATCCCCAACTCTCCAAACTATAAATTACTGTTATTGACTACATATTTAAATATCACATCAATTAAAATATGTAATGAGTTTATAACAAATTTATTCTCACAAACGTTTAAAGTATTAATTGAAAGAAAATGGGGCGAAAATACATACGGAATTATACTCTCTAATAATTGCATTATTTGTATTTTAATATTTTTTTTTCGGTTTGAGATTGGTACTAGCAGATGTTTCTTTAACGGTTAAAAACGTTCAATTTGATTTTTGCATTGTTATGATTCTACAAAAACGATTCACTTTGCAATCTAAAATATCCATATCCCGTTATTAGTTTAAACCTTGTACACATTTCAAAATAGAAACTAAACCTTTTATAATGGGCGCTCCGGTAAGTAAATTCGGGCAAGAAATTGAAGAAGAAGAGCCTTCCCAAGGAAGTCTACCTTCTACACCGATTCTGACACCTAAAACAAGATTAGTCGATTTAGATCCTAGGTCACCTAGCGAAAATATTATTAGGACACCAATTGAAGTAAGTGTGAAGTATTTTATGAATTTATTTAATTTTTAAATTCCCACATTAATAGGTACTTCTTGCAAAAAATAAAAACTTATTGCAAGTTAGCAATGCATCAACACCGTTACAAATTACTGATAAGATTAATTCACCAAACATTAAATTAAAAAGTATCGATCCTCGATCACCAACCGTAGATTTTACCCGGACTCCGATTGTTGTACCTGAAAAAGATTGTCAATTACCATTGAAATTGCATAACAAAAACTTAGACAATGCACGTAAGACCCTTATAGAATCACCATTAACAGCACAATTAAAGAAAAAATTACCTAATCGCACACCACCAAAATTATTAGAAAGTAATATAATCTTGAAACCAATTGAGACTAAACGTAAATCTTACGTAGGCATATTAGAAACGAACTTGGATTATATTGAAACGGATTTAGATACAGTTAAACCAAAGACTAATTCGGAGGAAAATACAGAAGACGTGGTTGACGATGTATTAAAAGAAGACGAAGCGAAACTAGAAATAATAATGGAAAGTCGGACAGTAATTCATGAATATTCAACGCCACCTCAAGTGAAACATCCTAGCAATTTGAATTATCGACATGAAGAAATTTGTTTAAATGATCTAAGTGATCCAAGATCACCTTCGACACAATTTATACGAACACCGATTCCGCTCTTACAAAAATTAGAAACCTTAGCCATAAATAATGATTCTTGTGATAAAGAAATATGTTCCAAAGTACAAATTTTAAGTACCTCCAATGAAAACGATGATAATTTAAAAGTAACTACGCAGAAACATACGAATTCCCCACAAGTGATAAGTAATTCTATTTCAAATATAGTCGATACCGAAATTTCTCAAGAAAATCAAAATAAATTAGAAATCATAAAGGATTTCGATAAGAAATTAACAAATCTCATCTACGAAGACAGGGAGAAATCGGCAACTATTATAAAAAACAAAAAATATGCTTCGGATAAATCTAGAATGCCCTTGAGTATTAGGAATTCCAACTTGAATTTGGGTAAAGGTGCTTTGAAACTTAAAGTTCATGATAAGCCACGTAAAACTGCTAAAGATTTAAGTAAAATACCTATCTTTCAAAATAAAGGAAATAGAGGAAAGTTTAATCAACAATGTGAAAACACTCCCCCTGCAAATTTAGGTGATAAAGTAGTTGAGAGACAGCAATGGGATCCAGATAATACAATCATTATTTAATGAGTTCGATGTAAGAATTGTTGTAAAATGTGCTTGCCTTAGCATAGTATAATATATGTGTGTTAAATTGTTGAAAGTATGTTTGTATACATTTTGTAATCAATAAATCGTAAATTTCCTTTTGGTTTTTATTTCTTGAAACTCTCTTGTGTTAACAATAAATTTTTACACAGGAAAGTTTTCTTTAACAGAAAAAGTCAAATTGCAAAAAATTGAAAATCTGATTTAATATATGTATGTTTCCATGTAGATTGTATTTTTGAATTCTCTATGTATGATGTAGAAATCATACATTGAATAGACTTTCATAGGATAGAATCGCGCAAACCCGAAATCGCACGAAACCTCATCGGACGGCATTATCCAAGCGCGAAATTGGCTTAATTTGAAATCGACGTGAAAAACTTGCCGAAATTCAATTTAAATTCACCTTCACACGCGAAATGCTTGCCGAATTCATATCGTACACGAACATCGTGCATTAACTTAACCTGTACTGCCACTCAATTACTATTTAATTAAAACATCCACGAGGGAAGCCGAAAATATTAGCAAGCAACACACAAAAAAATGGAGAAAATAGTTGCAGCAAATCATCCTAATAGAACACCAAAAAAAAAATCAACATTGTACTCCCATCCCTAACGCTATTATTTTTATTTGGTGTTCTAATGCGACGATTTGCTACAATTTTTTCCTCTAGGAATTCGACAAGCATTTCACGTGTGAAGGTGAATTTCAATTGAATTTCGGCAAAATGTTTTTCACGTCGATTTCAAAGTAAGCCAATTTCGCGCTTGGATCATGCCGTCCGATACGGTTTCGTTCGACTTCGGGATTATGCGATTCTATTCTATGCAGGTCTATTCAATGTATAATCTAAAGCACTATACCTTAGCGATGTGCATAATTATGCACTGTGTAAATCAACCCTAAGAAATATTGAATCGTGACGTTTACGATCGCAACAGATTAAATCAATCTTAACCTTACATTGTTTTAAATTTTCAAAAATTTTAAATTATTAGGGAAATCAGTTTTTGAATTATTGTCCACTTATTCCCTGATACATATGCAACATTGCATTTTAAGAAAAATTCTTTCAAAATCTAACTAATGCGTGTCTGTACGACTAATTCCTCCATGTCGTTCTTCTCCATTTTCGCTGCCCAATAAACTTGCCGCAAAATACTGTGTTAAAATAGAACGCGCCCAAAACTCCGCCCACTTCTCCGTAAGAGCCAATGATAGTTCCGCGAAATCGTTTTCCCGTCTAAAATACATATACCGGAAGCACACCAAACAATTGTGCAGAAGCGTTATGCCGCAAAAGACCGTTAAAGCCGGAAATTGAATCCAAAAAAGACCGTTACGTCATCCAAAATTTCCCCTCGGAATGCGAAACCGCGGATGACCTTGCATGAAATCTTAGGACATCCAAACCGAAAGATGATCCGCGCCTATTTTCACCGAAATATCAATAAGAACGAATGACCTTGAAGCTGTGCCATGATGATGCAGAAGTTTGCTTATTATCGTCTGGGTAATTTATCAGTTCCCTATTTTTATAGTTCTATTTGTTTAAATAAAACAAAGAAACAAGCTTACACCAGATACTACTAATTTTAAAATAGTAATTTTATTACCCAGAACAACCTTTAGTTTAATTTTCTCAAACGCGGTTTAGGAAAACCATGTCTAAGTCTAACTCCTACCTTTTTTAAGCATTCATTGCCAATTTCACACATAAATTTAATATTTATAGTCTGGTAGTTATTTTAAGTTTAATAACACTCCACAAAATGATCCCTTACAATTTATACTGGGAATATGGAAAACTACAACAACAAGCTTTTCATTGATATCTTAATCCCATACCAGCTCCTCCACCAAAACAGGAGAAAATTAAATAAACTTGTTGGATTAAAATATACTAAAATAGCCAAAATAGTTTATTATGTGGATTTGGCAGTAATATTAATATATCATTATATTCATAACTTAATGTTCACATTAAATATTAGTTTTGGGTGGTTTCTAAAACGTGATAGAACTGTTTGTCGTTTTTAATTCAACAAGAAATATCCATGACGTGTTATGTAGAATATCTTAGGATGTGTTTTTGTGTTGGAGCTACGATAAACGATAAGAACGGTGATATCTAATCGGTAACCATAGTTACGGCATTGTTTAGCCAATCGGTGTGCATTGCACCTCTGTTACCATGGTTACGGATCAAATATCACCGGCCTTATCGTTTATCGCAGCTCTAACATAAGCGCATCCTAAGGCGGTGCCTATAATGTTGAATATTACACTAATTACAACGTCTAGAAACAACACAGCAGTAAGACGACGAAATTTGTAGTATCTAAAGTTTGAATATCACGCATTTAATTAAAAGAACAACTTTGGAAAAGTTCTTATATGCTAGGCCTTGATACAGTATTTTTTATCATAAAAATATTTTACTACTTTTTATGCGTAATCAAACTATGATTCTTAATTATTTTCAAAAGTATTTATTTATTTTTCAGGCAACATTTAGTAGGTGGTAACAACCAGTTATATAAATAATGTGGACGATCTACAAGTTCCTTTGTACACATACTCCCAAGATCTATAATATTTTTAAATAATTCATGCATTTTAGGTATACTTAAATGATGCGAAATTAAATTAATATTTTGACAACCTCTAGAAATCCATTCAGTATCAAATCTAATATCATGTATTCGAATTAAATTATTTATTGGACCCAACCATGTCCCCACGCTAATATCTTCAGAATTGTAATATCTACAATATTATATTTCAATATTTAGTAGAATAAATTATAAAAGCGTTATACCTTAGATAATCCACATTACGTCCTAAATATGTAACTAAATTTTTTGATAATACATATCCGCCACCTAATGCATAAGGTATGTAATAATCGCATAATATCCATTCGGTTTCTTTCCATTTGCCCTTTTTATAGATTCTTGCATGTCCAGAGAAATATCCCCAATATAAGCTGCGGAGATTGTTGAAACCAGCTTTATTTACTTGATAATTCACTGTAATATATGGGGATGTATTATCGTTCACAATAGATGTATCATTAATGTGAGATTTAACGTAAATGATCTCGAGATGATTTAATTCATGTACTAAATTATCGAGTCGTACAAAACTATCATCGTCACATTTTAAAACATATTTAAAGTTTAAACCAACATCCAATTGGTCAGTTAACCAAGAAAATGTTTTAGCGATCTTCTCTGTTAAATTTTGATAACTATCGTACATTGGTAAGTATAGGAGATCATTGTATTCCATTTGTTCAGTCTTTAAGTTTGCTAAAACGCTATTAGAGAGTCCTAAAGTACCAATCGCAAAGTAATGTTTCACTTTTGTTATTTGTCCACCAACACTTTTAATTTTATCGGCAAGTTTCAACCATGTCGTTCGTATGCAAGTTCGCCTATCTAAATTGTTAGGCGCTGTAGTGATAATTATCATCAAATCCGGATTTTTCAATTTGGAATTGTTCATTATATTGTATTCCTTATCTTGGTTTTCAATTCGGCAGGTTTTATTTATCGGAGCAAGATTTATAGCAACCATGGATCCACATATAAATGAAAATATTGAGATTAAAATTAGTTTACAATATCTCTTTTGTGTTTTTCTATTAAAGAACATTTTATAAATTTGATTATAGGTTACATTGCGAACCATTATAGGTTATCTTTAACAATTGTCAACAATGTAAACATGCAACACTCCGATACTTTCATTTATATGTGCGAATTGTGTAGCGCCACTGCGGTTGTAATATGAAGTACATTAAGGATGTAAACCCTTGTATTATATAATTATTTTGATTATTTGTATATTTTGTCCTGTTATTGGAGTTTATCATTATTATTGTATATAAATCCCTTAAAATGTGTGGAGTTTTAATAATTTCAAATCCCGTTCATTTTTTAGTTTTAGGGACCGTTGGCTCATTAATGGCCTAATAAAACATTTCTTTATAGTTTAAAATGAAAGCATCACACAGACATCTAAGACAAACAATCATCAAAATATGAGTCAAAGGTGTATTTTATTATCGGGTGCTTTATGAAAATTTAAATTTAGAGCCATATTCATAGACGTCCCTTAAGTAACACTCAGCTTCACCCGTCACTCATAGCGTCCTCTTCCGACAAATCGGAATTCATAGACAATTAGATACTCATTGGCGCCTCATATTTGAGTTGTGAGTAAGTGAGAAGTAAGTAATTGTTAAGGTACAGGAGTAGGACACTAACCAAGCACTCATAATTATTTATGAAAGAGTAAAGGCATCCATTAGTTGCAAAATAAAACAAAAGTCATTTATCGATATTTTAAATTTTATAATTTGTTGACTACGTAGATGATTTTCCCTATTTATGCGTACCAAGATAAACAAATTCAAATACAAATAATGTATAACCTAAAGTTTATTACAGATGCATAATAAGAGATGTGCAGAATCCTCTAGCAAAATATATTAATAATGAACTATTGCAAAGATATAGATTTTCAAGGAATACTACTTTTCCCTAGTTTATTCTTAGTTTATCCTATCCCTCGCTCTCGTCCCCTGTGAAAAAACCTCTCTTATTGTTCATAACAGAAGTTTTGTACAATAATAAATTCTTGCAAACGCAACACGTGTTCTACGTTCTAACCTTCGGACCGTTAAAAGAACCCTTAACAATTCACTTGCCGCCTTTCAAAATTATTTTTCTATGCGCATGCTCGTGCTAAAAACGTCACGAAAACTCTGACGTAAGATACAGACGCCTCCTCATATTTTCCTCAGGTTAGGAACTCATCTCCTAGTTTCCATGTATCCGAAAAATTAGGTTTGAATAAGGATCCCTTGAATGAGTTTACGGTTTTAATATGAGTAGCAGACGAGGTGAACAGAGCCGTGCCGTATAGATGCGCGAAGTGTACGTTGCACTCAGGCGGCCAATCTAAAGGGTGGCATCGGTGACAAGTAATCAACAAGGAAAACGAGCCGGTAGGCGGCACGAACTGAGTAAGCAAAAATCAAAACAGTCTGGAGGATTATAAATTATTGACTGTTTAGTCTTACGATAAAAAAATGCTTGTAAGGAATTTTACTACTTTTCGGTACCGTGCGAGTGAGGGTACTATGATTTTACACGAACTCAGCGTATCTAAACGTGTACTGTATTGAATGTCATTTGCTTGACAGAATTGCGTAAACACAAATTCATTTGTGCATCTTGCTCGCCTTATAAACGGCGTATTCGTTCACGTACTCGTGCAAGCCACGACTTCGCTTTCGCATTTCCGAAAAATGCCGATTATGCTGGCTGCCGTAAGAGCGAGCCTACTATGCTCTTACGGTATAATAACTATTCCCCAAGTATAAAAAATAAGGAAGGAGGGGCGGCGGCAAAATATTTTCGCACACAGGCGACCAAATTGTTTGGAACGGCACTGGAGGTAAAGTTGAGTGCTAAACAAGTTAAGACTATGTTCTCTTAGAGAACAAAGAGATTCAAGTTGGCAATTCCGGCAATAATAAACGTATTCGCCAATTTCTTAGCGCAATGCAAAATCCTTTTCTTTCAGCCATGGAAAAAAATCGATGTTCTTATTTCATTTATCATTAAAAATATTTTATTTTGAATTTACAGAATTGATTTCTGAGTTTAGGGATTCTGTATTTACTGTAAATTAAAACAAGAATTGTTATAGTTGATTTTATTAAATTTTTGTGAAAAATTAATACTAAGCCCAAAAGAAAGTACAGTTCTTATAGAAAATTCTTACACTGTTGTCATAATGAGTGGGTTTTTTTTTATTGCTCAAACCTTTGAATGAACAGTTGAACAGAAAATGCGTTTTTAAATAGTCAAGTAAAATAGCGCTGCATTTAGAACTGATTTAATAAATGATAGCAAGGACTGTGCGATAGTATGGCAAACAACATTAAAAGATCGGCACACTGGAACGATCCTTTCGAGAACTCGTGGATCCTCATCATCAGCCGTACCGAAATGGTTGATGATGAGAACCCACAAGTCTTCGAAACAGTTGTTCCGAATTTATTAATAACTTGTGTAGTGCGGAGTGTGCCGATACTTTAGTGTTGTTTAATTTAATAAGTTGCAAGTATCTTTTTTTAGACCGAACGCGATGCACGATAGAAATAAAGTATTTGAACAAATCAAATTTGACAGCGCGGCAAAAAACGTACTCGTCAATTGGTAGCGTTTCATGGTTTCTTCATATGCCTTTTTGTTCGAGATGTTTATTTTTACATTATGGTAGCCTTTCTATGTAGAGGTATTCTTAATGGGGTCCAAATGCGGACTCTGCGGAGGCTATGGCATGATTTGCAAAACATGCTCTTCTACTTGAGACGTTAGAAAATCTTTACAGATTCGTGCTGTATGTTTGGGGTTGTTATCAAGCGCAAACACGAAGTTCTCCCCAATTAATGGCAATCCAGATGTCACAGCGTTCTCTTCTAGTATTGATCTATAATTTTTTTTTGGCATAATACCGTCGCTTTTTACTAGATCTCCGGTCCCGCACTACTAAAACAACCCCAAACCACCAACGCGTTTTACTTTCTTTCGCTTTATAGTTATAGGCTTTCCTTTTGGCATTTTAAAAATATTACTTCCACAAGCAGTGCAACCGAAGATCCGTATCTGATTCACAGCGGGTATGATAAGAATCACTTCCTATTATAATCGAAGACATACAGCTAGATTTGACGACCTCAGAGACCCATTCTCTCTTTTTGTAAATATGTAAACAGTACCGGTTCTAATGATTTTATTACCCGTAAATAGACCGAATTGAAATTTCTTTCTATAGCCTGTCGCACAAACATGCGCGTGGCGCCAGGCGAAGCCAAGCGGTGCATTTTTTTTTTTTTTTTTTTTTGAGATGTAGAATGATGCGGAAAAATAAACTAAACATTCACTTATCTGTATGAGACTCTGTTTGAGGAATAATTAAGGGCTTTAATTCACAGAAAAAAAAATTAAAGAAAAACTCTAAACTTGAATTGGCGCCATATGTTGCCACGCGACTACTTAGAGGTTAAACTCCAAAGACAAGTTGATTATAAATACACTTTTTTTTATAAAATTCCTTTTTTATTTGTATAAAAATCACAAAAAATAACATACAACAACTAAAAATAACTTAAACCCATTTTGTCCAACAACAAGTAATAAACAACACCCTAGTTAACGAATAACAAAACTATGCATGTTTGCTTTTCTCTGTTACTGATTTGATCGGGCCTAAAACTTTCCTCCTTTGATTGAACATATGCAAATATAACTTTGGAAAATCTAAAAAGAATGACATCCAAATATAACGATATTTTGACTGCTTAATTCAAATACTTACACGGAATATAAAGTAGCATGCTAAATACCAGGTAATGATGGTAATAAAATACAACGTTGTATTTATTCGGAAGTTCCATACTCCATTGTTTTGTTGTTTTCAAGTCTTCAACTGCAGCATACATACATAATAGCTCACCTGTGACTCCCAATGGGTACAAAGGTATAAATGTTGTATATCTAATGTAAAATAATTTAAAATCCATATAAATTTTAATATGTAACAGCTTACCTTAACCACGTTAATAAAAACGGTGCCTGACCGTAAATTCCAAAGGAATACGTCGTGTACCGGATGATTTCTGTTATCGACCAAGCAAACATGATCATTGGAAAACCTAGACTTAATCTTGAATTCTCAACAGCTATTAACACAGCGCATACAATCATAATCCTTGAATATATTTGTTGAAATGTCACTAACGGGTTAGACTTAGTAAGTTTATATTTGGCATGGTAATACTCTAAGAATGCTAAGCATTGGAATGTTATCAATGGACATTTAACTATATCATACAAAGGTACTTGAGGTCTACTGAGGTAATAATTTAAAACCCTATACAAGACAAAGCACCATCTGAAAATATTCGGTATGATTAATAGAAATAAAGATTAAGTATCCATTTCTTCGTACCCTAAAGCTTGAATTAAATTATAAGAGAATAGATAACGTTTTTTAAATGATTCACGTTTGTGGTCGTCGCTAAAATACTCATGTATATTGACCATATTAACGTTTATTTAAATTTGTAACAATTAACCTAACGCACTACACCATACGGACTGTTACGCAGCACTAACACAAAAACGTTTTAATTTCGAATGCGTTAACACAAACGCAAATAGACCAACTAATGACTTGGCGCTTTTATAACAATTATTTGTTTTACGGTGTCAACCAAATCTAAGGTGCTCACTTCGGGTTTTGTCGGTTACGCGATCGACAAATACAGTGGTACCTCGATTTATGATACCATCGGAATTTTAAGGTCACGAAAGAAAATTTGGATGAATTTTTGTTTCGGAAACCAAAAGATGCTTCCGGATACGAAACGCAGGTTACAACTTTTACAGATTCGGCAGAATTTCCGCGCGACTCGTATATATGCTGGGAAAAGATAGTTATACACAATGTAATGTATTTGTTTGTGTGGTTAGCCTCCCCACTATTTACATAGTTAATATTATTATTACTTCAATAATGACAGTGGCGTAACTACCAAATTTGGGCCCCCACGCAAGATCTTTCAAAGATTTATTTATCATAACAGGAGTAAAAACATAGAAAATCGGAAGGCCCTTTGGACCCCTTTGCGCCTAGGGCCCCTACGCATTGCGTGGGCTTGCGTGGGTTTAGCTACGCCACTGAATAATGATAGCAAGAACTGTGGGTAGAATAGCAAACAACGCTAAGCATCGGCACACTCCGCACCACACAAGTTATTAATTAATTCAGAGTAACTGTTTCAAGGATTCATGGGTCCTCATCGTCAACCGTATGACAGAATTTGGTTGACGATGAGGATACTTCAGAGGATATTTAGAATGAATTCCTGCAATATATGTTACAAGTGTGTAGAGAAGGCATTGCAGTAGAGATAAATGAATTCAAAATATGAAATAAGGATGGTTTTACATGCCAGTTAAGGAAATCCGTTTGCAAGCAACGCGGACGCTCTAGCTGCAGCTATAGGTTTCAGTAAAAAAGTTATAACAAAATTTGCAACCGCGAAAAATATTCGTATAGGACTAATTAGGTTTGTTTCTGCAGCGATTTAAAATCGTTAGAGCATGCGCATTACGAAAATAGTGTTCGTGCAGTTAAAACGCCAAACTCTGACTACTAGTTTGACGTAATTTGGCGTTCGTGCAGATCTCCAAATTAATTTCTAACCGTTTGCTGATAGTTGCTCCAGTTTGAAGATTATCGTCCAGTGATCCATCAGACGCATGCGCATTGTTATATTGTGAAATGAAAAGTTGTGTTATAGGTTTTTTTGTATATGTTCACACTTCAGGTATGTCTGTGGTTTTGTTAGGAATTAATAGTTCCTTTAAGGTTGTAATTCTCTCTAAACATTTCGCGTTTATTTCTGTTTTCGCTTACCTCTTTTTGTAATATTTGAATGTAAGATAAATCTATTGTTTTCATCTGCATGTTTGAGTACATTTTCTCTCTCAAGTCTATTAAATACGCTTGTAACTTATACATCGCCTGATAATTGTAAAAAAAGCGTTCGTGCAGTTAAATTGTTAAATCAGTTTTAGTTTGCGCATGCGTAGATTAATCCAAATTAACCTCTGATCAAACTATCACAAATCGGCTGAAGAAACAAACCTATTTATAAAAAGTGAATGTTTCAATTTTAATGGTAATTTCAAGACATCAAATACAGTTAAGTTTCTAATATAAAAATCACTTTTCCGTTAAATAAAAGCATAAGTGTAAAGCGTCTAACTATGTAATTATAGAGATTGAAAACTTTTTTTTATCATCTACGTCAATGTTATAATACGTATGAAAGTATGTTTTGACTTCTTTTACAATTGCTAGTCACGGAACACACATTTATCAAACTCACGCGGCGCCACTGATACAAATATAAATTTCATAAATACAAAATATAAGCTTCATAAATACAATTTAAGAAAGTGTACCCGTCACAAAATTCGACATATTTCAGATTTCTAATTTCTAATTCATGCTTAATAAATTGTCGCATATAGAAAATACTCACAACTTCTACCTACAAGCATGTTCTTGAAAATGGAGAAAGTACGCTTAACAGCAGTAATATCTCAGTTGGATTTCATAGAAAGTTTTTCATCATACTAATACAAAAGTAATATGTAGTGTTGTCAAAGAAATTTTGAAGTAAATGTAGCAAAAAGAAATATTTTCTTTCCATATATTTTATGTTAAATATTATATAGGTGCAAACAAAATGTTTAGACAAACTTCATCCCTGGATACCTTAACCTTGAGCTAATGTCTAACATATTAATTGTAAAGTAAATTACTAACAACTTAAAATAATCGAAGTTATTAAAATACAAATAATGTAATAAGAGTGTACTCAAGAAAATAAATGGAATTTAATATAATTATTGACGTTTTATTGATGAAATTGTTGCTCTATCTCAATTATAAAACAAATGTCTGAGTTAGAAAGAGTATTCTATCTTTTCCCCATGTAAAAATAGATTCACATTCAAGCGATAAGTTATTTATAAATAACCTTTATTTCACATGTCTGTAATTACTTTACCATTTAGTTTAAGTGCTCTATAGTTAAATACTATTAATTTTTTTAGCAATTTAACTATTGATTAGAGGACTTACAAATGTACTTGTTTAAATTACGTAAATGATGGTTACAAAGTCCAAAAATGTTTATAAAATATTGTATAGACTATAACGGTGCATGAAAGCATTTCTTTGAAATTGCAAATTGATATAACTGAAGTACATAATCTGATGTGAATTTAATATTAATGCGGAAATATCTTTACTGCTGTGTAAAACAGAGCGTAATGTTTCTTATGTTTAATAAATTAATGGGTCACTGTATAGATTTAAATTTAACATTTTCAATTATAGAAACAAATGGACATGCGTACAAAATTTTCTATGGAAATAAAGTAGTCTGGATGCAATACCTGATCTCGTGCAACCAAATCTCGTGACTTTGGAGTTATGTCGCCATTTTGTAAATTGGGTTTTCAAACTAATGTTTACATTTAGGAATTCGTTTGTTTTGTTTATTACAAGGTATGATTCTTTTAATTTAGGTCTTTGCTGCAATATAAATGAATTTTAAAAATTTTTAATAACCTGTTAGTGTACCGTTTCTGGTTTACCTAGCATTATGATACTAAATATTAAGTTTTATTTATAATCAATTAATAATTTATAACAAAAATACTACTCTGAAGTACAATAATCGGGTACTCTAAATCTGTGGCACTGGAACACTGAAACAGCTCACTAAAACCCTTACCACAATACTCAACTTGCACTGGACGCACGTTTCGATAGCCAAGCTATCATCATCAGCAGTAAAACTGAATTCAGTTTGACTGCTGCTTCAGTTTTACTGCTGATGATGATAGCTTGGCTATCGAAACGTGCGTCCAGTATAAGTTAAGTATTGTAGTAAGGGTTTTAGTGAACTGTTTCACTGAAGTACAATGTTTTTATTTCTATTTTAATAATGAAATGGTTATTACTCCTAATATACTTGAAGCTGTAGGACTTTGTATGTAGGGGGCACTTGTCAGGGGGCTCGTTGGTTATATTTTAATAAAACTAACTTCACAAAATATATAAATAAATGTATTGCTTCAAGCTATATCAAAACACATCCATTTTGCTTTACGGTTGACATCACATCTGCGTACATCACTCTTTTACAGTTTTTATCACTGTGACTTACATCACAGTATGTATTGCCAACTTAAAGTCTCTAACAGTAACTAATATAGTGCCAACTTAAAGTTATACCTTACATGTATTCTGATTCTTTTGTGTTCTCGCACATTTTTTTAATTATTTAAAAATACCTTCGTCATAATTTGATATTCAACTTTTGCATCTAAAACAAAAAATACATTTGTTTTGTTCCAAATAATAATATTTTTCATGATACCTTTACAATCTTCTGAAGAACATACTAATTCTTTTCTGTTTTGTATTTGTTATACATCTGAGCACAGTATATTCCTTTACGAGGTAGCATTATAAATTAAAATATCAAGCAATGCAACTATTTGAATGGAATTATATATGCAAATACAAATAAAACTATATCTTAAAATAACATAAAACTATGAATTTATAATCATAATTACACAATCTGTGAACACTACACTAAGAAAGAATACTAAATGCATGCCTAGAGGTCTTTAAAATAAATTATTACATCTACGAATTAATTAAAAATATGAAACATGATACACAATTTGAAATGTAGGGTTTGATAACCCAATTTACAAAATGGCGAATTCACGCATACGTTATAGAAATAATTTTTTGTAGCTGTATATTATCTTCTGTCTGTGGTATTGTTAGAGGACATCATTATAGATGCCGCCACTTATTTACGTATATGCTTCCAAATTCTACCCGGACGTTCAAAACTATTCCTCATATTTTCTTTTGTGATTAAATTCAATAAAGTTTAAATAAATCAAATTACAACTTTGTTATTTAGATGCTGTTCGAAAATTGAAAAGCTTTGATTTTCTCACTTAATCAAGAGATGTTCAAAATATAAACAAACAACTTTTTTGGTATGCGGTATATGTTGGCCGGTAATTGCGTTAAAGCAACGTTATAACCTCACTGTGTATTGGTTTAGTTTATTATCGCCCCAGTTTTCACTTCCAATTTCCAGTTTTAAACATGTCACTCTTTCGAAAACCTAAGAAAAATATCCAGCGTCGTGTGTTTTCGGAAAAAGATGAAGATGAGGAAGAAGAACCTATGGAAATAGATTATAACACCAAAGAAAGGGAAAGCAAAAAGAAAGACAAGTCGAAAAATCAACCCAAAACACAATCATTATTAAGCTTCGAAACTGAAGAAGAAGGCGAAGTATTTCAAGTGAAAAAATCGAATCATAGTAAGAAATTGATGAAAATGTACGAGAGGGAACGTAAGAGAAAAGAAAATAAATATGAAAAAGAAGATTTAAAGGAAATAAAACCTAAGGAAAAACCTACTGAAATAGTAACTGATGATTTAGTTTTGGTTGTAAATGATAGCCGTAAACCCATGGTACCTCCTCCACCACCCATACTTAGTGGTAGAGACGCTTTATGCGCAGGTAAAAATGATTTATCTTCCGATGAAGATGAACCACCTGCAACTGAACATCGATTTTCGAAACCAGATAACTTCAAACGCGTATTAGAATCTGGAGCGATCCCGGATGCTGCAATGATACACGCTGCTCGAAAAAGACGACAAAGAGCTCGTGAATTAGGTGGTGATTATGTCCCATTAGAAGAAGAGGAAATAGAAGATAAAGGAAGGTTATTAAGAGAGGATGATAATGAAGGAAGTGACGAAGAAAGAATTGATATGGGCGCGAACCCTATAATTAGAGATCAAGAACGTAGACGAGAGCAATTCTACGAAGCGCAAGAGTCCGACCATGAGATCGATGAATGGGAGGATCAACAAATCCGTAAGGGTGTGACAAGCGCAACGTTAAATCAAGAATTATTACTTAACGAGTACCAGATCACGACTGTAGTACATAGCGTGCAGAGTCAACCTAAGATGGATCCCGATATGCCACGCACACCAGAGGCGATTGTTCAGAAGTTACGGGAACATTACGAGGATGTTTGTAAGTCGAAGAGTGATAATTGCAAGAAGCTGAAAGAGATTCAGGATGAAATAGTTAATGTAACGAAGGAAATTGATGAATTAAAGCTAAAAGCCCCGAAAGCAGCTGATAGATTCAGATTCTATCAAGAATTGCGAGGGTACATTACTGATTTAGTTGAATGTTTAGATGAAAAAGTTGGAATTATTAACAATTTGGAGCAGCGGGCTATGGATATCATGAGTAAGAAAGCTGAATGGTTGATCGAAAGGAGACGACAGGATGTGAGAGATCAAGCTGAGGAAACAACAAATATGAGTAAGTATTGCGGTATATTGAATGTATCAATATTTGAGAAAGTTAGACTAATCTAGTTAAAATATTTTCGTATAAAAAAAAAACTATATACACACTGTCCCTGCCAATGTCATTATTATTAGACCTTTTCTGAAACGATAAAAACAGGATAACCGAAAAACTGTGTCGTCGGCTGTTTTGAATGTTTTGTTTGTGAGTTACACTTTGTAAAAGAAGATATTATTTATTTTTCAACAGCTACAGATTTAAGGACCGGTGAAACTGTAACTGTAAGTTTAAAAAATCCCAGGCTTAAAAAAATGCTGTTCCAACTCAATTCCCTAACTGTCCCTTATATTCGACAAAAAACTTGAAGATTTTATTGTTCAAATAGTTTTATATTCTTACGTTATATTTAACAAAATTATTTTTGAACACGAAGAGATGTTTTTAAATGTGTTTTAATACAATATATCTTAAATTATATCATCGAACGTTGCCATTTTGGATACTGTTATAAATGTAAATGTCATATTCACAGCAGTGAACGTATTGCAACAATTACAATAACTTGTTCTACAAATACCTTACTAATAATAATAATTAGTCGATTAAATATCAACCACAAATACATCTTTCACGAAAACGGTGCTCGGTTACGTGTTTGGCTTTTGCTTTGAAACTTCGTTTTTCCTAAATAAAATCGCGTGAGATGCGAAGAAGGACTCAGTTGACGACTGGCATCCTCTTTAAACCGGAAGCCCTTCAAAACTTAAAAAAGGAATGTAAAAAAACGATTCCTTTACCACTTAGGTTAATATCGTGCATGGCGATACATCACCAACCCAGCGTGACGTCTTCGAAGAGCACTCAGGCCTTGCAACGATATAGCGCGGGTCTTTGATACGATATGGCATACGGCAGCAATCTGCAGAAGGGAACTTGTTGGGGTGATTGCATCCTATGTGAGGTTTGGAAATACCTTTTCGGCCAGACGGCCTTTAAGTGCTGGTGTACCCCAAGGATCGCTGTTGGGTCTAGTATTATTTGTACTCTACACAATCGACATTCCGAGGCATCCGCGTGTGATGCTCTCCATGTATGCAGATGATACGGCAGTATATGCTTCCTGTAGAGACGAAAACGTGATAGTTGGGAGGCTGCAAATAGCAATTGATTCACTGGTGGATTGGCTAAGCGAATGGAGACCAAATGCATGGCTGTCCGGTTTACTAAGAGAAGAAGAGCAAATCTGACGAGATTTATGATTGGCAACCGTAAAATATCTTGGCCTTATAACGCCTCATGTGAACTGCATAACGAGGAAATATTCACGCGCAAGTAACATGCTAATGCCACTGCTGAATAAAAATAGCTTGATGGACCTCAGAACCAAAATTATAATATACAAGACATACTTGAGGGCCATCTTGTCTTACGCGGCGGTTGTGTGATGGATAGCTGTCAGAAGTCACTCCAAAATAGAACTCTGAGAATGAATCCGCCCGCGCCCTGGTTTGTGAGAAATAGCCAATCGCATCAAGATCTTATGCCAAAGTTAAAAGAACATTTGCGTGAGTTGTCGACCAGAATGTGGAAGAGAGCAGGATGCTTCAGCAATCTCTTGAGTTAGAAAACTGGCAATGGTTTTCTAGGACCACCCGCCTCCCAGCTGTATTATTATTATTTTAGTCGGGTCATGACCCGACTACAATAATAAATAAGGAATCTGTGTCATGACACAGATTCCTTTAGTCATTGCAACCTTAATAGATCTACTGTAACAAAGTACCCTTATGTGTGTCAGAATTGTTGGAGGCTTCTAATAAACCTTAGTACTACTCTAGGATCTTCTTCCTTCAATTCAGTAGATGCAAGAAATGGTCTGCTGAAATGTTAGTATCGTGTACAACTGATGGCAACACAGAATGTGTTCTGTTGTTCCCCAGATCTTCTTGGCATAGACGACAGATTTGATCTTCAGCTTTTCCTAGTTTAAATAAGTGATATTTTAGAGCTACATGACCTGCCAAAAATTGTGCCAGTAGTCTAAGGTCCCCTTTACTGAACAATAGGGCTATTTTTACAGTCTTTGACGAGCCCAGTATGAGCGCTTTCGTTTGTTTTTGTCCTTTTCCCAGTACGAGGCCTTTTAATTATCTTTCCATGTCCTAATTGCTTCTTTTATATGGCTCTAAGATCTCAAGGCTTTAATCCCCTCATTCTACTAAGAGTGAGGGCACTTGATATAGCCTGCTTCTGAATGTGGATGTGAAACGGCGTTATTCCCAGCAAGATTTTCAGCGCTGCTGCGGGACAAGTACGCATCACACCTGTAATGTTGAGGCATGCAAGTCCCTGAATTTGTTGAAGCTGCTGTTGTACAGTCTTCTGAGTTATTTTTTGCCACCAAAATGGGTCTGTTTATTGCTGTATATAACCAGAAGATCATTTGAGAATTAAGACCCCAGTTCTTATCAAGCAGCCTTTCGTAATGGATTTTTTCTGTAAGTTGGAGATGTGGAAGTTCCATGTTAGTTTCTTGTCGAACGGATCTCCCAAGTATTTAACTTCATGGCGAAAGCCAATGGTTTTCCCTTCTCCTTGTAAAAGGGACGATTGTAATCTTTCCGGGTTTATGCACAGACTATGATTTTGACACCATTTGTCAAGAGCTCTTTGCATAAGTTGCGGTATGATATTTTCCACGGAATATGATTACCGTCGTCAGCGTATTCCTGTACTTCATATCCGTTAGAAGTTAAATTCTGTAGATCATCTAGAACGAGACATCAGAGTAGAGGAGACAGGACCCCTCCTTGGGATGCATGGTAGTACGAGTAGCGGACAGGATACGAGTTTCTAATGAGGATGAAGAACTCACATCAGCCATGTAATAGTGCAACATTGCGGGGATGAACCTAAACGACTTTTACCAAATCCAAACGAGCTTTAAAGGCTTTGGTCTAGTTGTAAATGTATTTTTTCAAATTGATCATAACAAAATTAGTTAATAGCGAACGCTTGCTTAAAACGAACACGTTTTATCCGAGTTCATCTGTATATTAATTGGTAATCGTTCATGTTACAAACAGTAGCGGTCCTAATATGGAGCTTTGCAGTTCAGTTAATGCAAGACCGGTGAGACCAGAAACGTGGCAGGCCATAGAAATATGTATTTAAATCATTACAAACTTTACAAATAGGATATAAATACTTATTTATATTTGTTCAACAGGTAAAGGATTACCAATAAGAAAAATTGAAGACGAAGAAAAGAATCGACGAGCTGTAGAAAGAGAAGGTAGGAGAACAAGGAGACGACGATGTAGGGAAGCAGCGGGGGAACCAAAACATGTAGAAGGCATGTCCAGCGATGACGAGATATCCCAACAAGACATCCTTCAATTGGAAAAAGAAAGAGAGCAGATCGAAACGGAAATGCACACGGTATTCGAAGACGTAGTAGATGAATACTCCTCAGTCGCTAATATCTTGATCAAATTCGAGCAGTGGAGGGAAACTGACATGCCGGCTTATATGGATGCATATGCTACATTATGTTTACCGAGAGTAATGAATCCGCTAATACGTCTTAATTTAATTTTCTGGGACCCGCTTACCGATTCTGTAGATCTGGAGAAATTAGAATGGTATAGGACGTTGGCGTTGTACGGTTTACACGATGACGAAACGGAAACCACTTTATCTAACGATCCTGATGTAAATCTCCTCCCAAACATCATCGAAAAAGTCATCCTCCCAAAACTAACCGAGTTAGTTGATCGCTGTTGGGATCCCCTGTCGAGTTCGCAAACTTTACGTTTGGTAGGAGTAGTCAGCAGGTACATAAGAAGATTTCCAACGTTAGGTCCCGATAGTACATATTTACATAATCTCTTCAACGCCATATTGCACAAACTAAAAAGCGCTTTAGAAAACGACGTTTTCATCCCGATAGTGCCAAAATTAGCGGAAAGCCGATGCATATTCTTTCAAAGACAATTCGCAAGCGGTTTGAAGCTTCTACGCAATATCACAAGCTGGCAGGGGATCCTAAACGATAACACTTTAAAAGATATCGCTCTAAATTCGTTATTGAACCGATATTTGCTATCGGCGATTAAAGTGTGCACTCTAACGGATGCAGTCGCTAAAACCGGCCTGGTGAGTTTGATTTTACCGCGAATTTGGTTGCAAAGTGATACCCCACAATTGCAAATGTTCAGCGCTTGCGTGACTAATTTGGCGCAAAGGCTGGATAAGGATAATCCGTTACATTTGGAATCTATAGAAACGTTGGCTGGAATAATTAAATGCTTGAAGAATTAGTGTTGATATGTATAGAATTTAATTTTTATTTATTTAAACTTTGTAAAATTTTGTACATACAGTCGCATAGAGCGATATAAATACAATTGTTTTTTATGCACTACCACGAATACACATTTTACTTTGTTCGCATCTTTAAAAAAACGAGGGGTTATGTTAGGTATTGCCTTCTATTTCTATCCGCCGGATGCATGTGCTTGATGGCATATACATCTGACTGCTGACCTGCTTGAATTAAGCAAGATACAGCTTAGGGCAGCAACATGTCTACTAACAGGACATGGCTGTTTGAGAGGCCACTTGCATAAGATGGGGATCTACAAAGATGAACTCTTATGTAGACTTTGCAATGAGGAGGAGGAAACAGCCCCTCATATTATTTTCGAATGTGCAGCGTTAGCTCAACGCAGATTCGCTATGCGAAGCACAATTGAACTACCAATGGAGAAAGATTTACTATATAGGCTCTTAAACCTGATTGCGGGAACTAACCCGTTCGAGTAAAACAAAACCGAAGCAGGAATAATACAATAAGCTACTAAGCTTCAGTGTTAGGGAGGTAAAGACCAGCCCTGCTTTGGTAGGAAAACCAAACCAACCAATCAACTGAATAGTGAATACATATTAGGTTTTGTGTTAATGAGAAGTAAAAAAAAGCTAACAATAAAACAAAAAAGTTATCTTAAAAGATATTTATTAAAAATAAAAAAGAAAAACAAAAAATACATCAATTAAAAAGTACATTTCAATGAGCAAAAAAGAAATCGGTGATACGTGTTTGTTTTTTGGTAGCAATTTATTTTTTAATGCAGTGTGCGGAGCAATGTTACTTGTTGAGGAGCTGAATTATTTTCACAAGCCCATCTTAAACACGTGGCGAAACATTTCACAGCTTCTTCATGCACCACAAGCTTAACGGTTGGCATTTCTTCATCGCTTTCTTGATTATCGACATTCTCTTTATTTTCTAAATTAGAAGCGATTTCATCAATTATTTCTTCTTTGGTGAGAAATGCTCCATCTTCATTTTCCCCTTGCACACATTCCCGTACATCTTGGTCTGGCACAGTTTCACCAATTTTCCCAAACATGTCCTTGATTTCAGCTAGCCCATTAGTTCGAATTTTATTAGATGGAAGGAATGTGATTAAAGGTAAACCATCTTCATCATTATTGTCTTCTTCAGTCTGGTCATAGTTCATAGCTAAATCGACACCTTTTTGTTCAGTAGTTTAGGACAAATATTTTTCCAGGAGTTTCTCAACAGCTCAGTTTTTACTCTTTGCCAGGTTTCGTCGAGCAAAAATACCACGTCTTTTAAATTTATTGCCTTTAAGATTTGTGCAATATCATCATTAGATTCAACAATTTGTGAGAGAAGTTTCTTGCGATAATTAAGTTTAATAGCCTGAATCACATGTTGATCCATGGGCTGCAGAATCGGTGTTCAATTTGGTGGAAGGTACATGACGGAAATTTGATTATCATCACTCATTAATTCTAATGCATCGGGATGGCCAGGAGCATTATCCAAAAGTAACACAGCTTTCTTGGGTAATCCCAATTCCTCCATTTTGTTTTCTACCAACGACACAAAGTGCGAATAAAACCAGTCTTTAAACAGATCCTTTGTCACCTAAGCATTTTTTGCTCGAGTAAAGTTAAACATGGACCGTGGCAAGCAATTGAGCGAAATAAAAAAACAAAGAATTGTTAATTTGAGTTGTGGAAAGACACAAAGGGAGATCATAGAGTGCGGTGAAAAATTTTCTGATGCTAGGAGTGGAAAAGTATGGCAAATAGAAAAGATCTGGACGTCCCGCGAAGTTTCCACCAACTGTAAAATGTGCAGTTCTAAGAGAAATGTCAACACTGGAACTTCTTCGTTCAAAGTTGTTAATCGTTTCAGTCTTAAATGCGATCCTAGTCTTATCAGAAAATGAGACGCAAATCAGGCACCCTTAAATATCAAAAATGCATGCAAAAACTACAGTTAGAAAAACGCCATATTGACAACAGGTTAAGATTCGGGAGGAGGATCGGGGATGATTTGGGCAACATTTACAAGGATATTAAATCAGAAATTGCCTTTGTTAAAGAAAGAATGAATGTCGTTGCCTATCAGGAGCAATTAGAAAGTTTCCTCGTGCCCTTTATAACTCTCAGTGATGTTGACCAGTTTATTTTCCAAGATAACGATCTAAACCCTATAGAAAACCTACGTAGTATTGTAGCAAGAAAAATTTACGACCCAGAGAAGCCCCGAATCAAAGATGTGGTAGGACTTAAAAATCGAATACTAACAGCCTGCGCTGAAATCTCTAAGGAAACTCTGGCCAATTTAGTAAACAGTCTGCCCAATCTGTTATTAAAAATCAAGGAAAATTGACCAAATATTAGGTTTAAAATTAAAAGTAACTTTAAGTTTATACTTTTTCAGCTAAAATACTTTTACAACTACTATGGCTACGTCACTGTTTATGATTTATGTTATTAATTTATAACTGATTGTTTATTGTAAATATATTAAACATTAATAGAGTTTGTTGTTTAATTTCTCGACGTCTACAAAATTCTACCGATAATTCTGTCTATAATTATTCAGTCTATAAATGACACATTATGGAAAATTGGTAACATTTTAGGTGGCTACTAAAATATAAGATTTTAAGCTTAGATAAGTGGTATAAACAAAAACAGCAAGAAATATTATTGACAATTTTAGGGTACCAAAATAAATGCCCATTACAGATGCGTTAAAATGAAAACGTCAAATTGTATGAAATGAGTAGATTAACATAGGTTTTAACCTGTATTTATCTTAAAATCCAATGTTGTCCGATTTCCCAAACAATAGAGAACATCTTTCGAGTTCGAGTAAGCTAACGCATCGAGTAGATGTCAGCAGTGTTGCCAACACTTGTACATTCATGCAGTACGCTTATACCTCGCCTTACACGTTTGTACAAAAGAGCATTTTTCTAGTACGTTTAACTTATAGGAAATATTATTTCTTTTTTTCAACGCTCGAAAGAGAAAATGTTAGCACCGTTAGCTCATTTTTATAAAAGCAATCTTAGATTGTAGTAAATATTTTACAGTTGTGGTTCCTGCGCATACGCTATACTGTAATATATTACAGTGTAATATATAAAAACTGGTACAAAATAATCCGGTTTATGAAACTCCCAACATCAGAGGCGTATCGCGCAAAAGTAGGTATCTGAGATACAGTATTATTAAAAAATAATATATTTTTATCTTTTATTGACGTCTTGGGGCAGTAGTATTTTGTCGCAGTGGACATCAAGACGTCAATAAAAGGTAAGAATATACTATTTTTGAATAATACTGCATCTCACGTACCTACTTTTGCGCGACACGCCTCTGGCGTTGCACTCATTTGTCGAACCTTAATGATTGGTAAGGCTAGCGCTTTTGGTTGTGCATTAAATAGAATCGTACAAACCCGAAGTTGAACGAACCACGTCGGACAGCCTGATCGAAGGTCGAAATTGGCTAATTTGAATTCAACCTGAAAAACAACTTGCCGAAATCTAATTTTAAATTCACCTTCACCCGCGAAATCCTTGTCAAATTCCTATCGTGCATGAACATCCTGTATTAACTTAACCTATGCTACCACTATTCTGCTCATTTCTTTATAAGTTGTTTAGTTTCGTCGTTAGGGTGGTGAATTCTACCTCTAGGAAGGCTTTAGGTCACAGGGGGATAATAGCGTTAGGGGTGAGAGTTCAACTTTGGATTTTATTTGGTGTGCTATCTAGCCGATTTAGAGCCACTTTTTCCTTTAATATTTTTTTGTGTGTTGTTGGTAACAATATTTTCAACTCCCCCTGTGAATACATTAATTATTAAATAATACTGTTTAAGGTAATGAGTTATGAGTAGAATAATGGTAGCACACGTTAAGTCAATGCACGATGTTCGTATACGGTAGGAATTTCACAAGCATTTCGCGTGAAGGTGAATTTAAATTGAATTTCGACAAGTTGTTTTTCACATTGATTTCAAATTTAGTAAATTTCGCGCTTGGATCATTCCGTCCCATGTGGCTCGTTCAACTTCGGGTTTGTCCGATTCTATTCAATGTAGGTCTGTTTAATGTATAACCACAAGCCCTAGCGAATTATTCAGAATTATTCATTCGTTAATCATCATATGGAACCATAGTCCAGTATCAATATGTCATTTGAAATTATATTTAAGGAGGAAAGCGATCTAAATGACCTTCCAGCCGCTACCGTATTCGATTTATCTAACTGCTGTAGAACGTGCTTACGACTTGGGTGTTCCTTGACACCAACAAATTCTTCCGATAGCGACTCCATAAGATTCTGTGACAAATTAGCGGCCTGCGTATCAGGAATGGTAAGTTTTTCACATTAACATAAACAGAGAAATTATTCTTAAATTTTTAGAGGTGGCCAAAGGAGGGCGTGCCTTCCTTTATTTGTGGAATATGTATAGAAAAATTAAGAATTGCCTATGATTTCCAAACAGTTTGTTTACAATCGGATCAAACACTTCAATTACAATGGGAATCAAATCAAGTGCAAAGTTCTAGGAGTGCAACTCCGGTTCCTATGACAACAACTGACTTAGCAGGATGTGATGAAATATCAGGGAAAGTTATTTTAACTATAAAATGTGAGGAAACACAAGTGCAGCCTTTACTTCAGTGTGCCCCAGATACCGCAGCTGCAGGGCAATTGGAAGCTATGCAGACACTAGATAATCCTCGTAAACATGGCTGCCAGCTTTGTGGGAAAGAATTAGGCGAACATATTCAAAGGCACGTGGGTGAGAAGCGTTTACAATGTTCGGTATGCCTCGCACAATACACGACAATAGCTGAGTTAGTTATGCATATGCGAATTCATACTGGGGAAAAATGGCATACTTGTAACTTTTGCGGAAAGAGGTATACTAATGAATCCGATTTTTTAGTGCATATGCATTCACATACAGGAGAGAGACCATTTGCATGTTGCGATAAAAAGTTTGCTACTAAATATCTGTTGAACTCGCACTTAAAAAATACTGACAATAAATTTTCACGATGTCGAATCAGTAACAAATCATATACAAAACCTCGGCTTTCAGCACAGACGATAAAACATATTGGTGAGAAGTCCTCTTGTAAATTATGTGGGCAGAAATTTAGATATTTTTCTCAATTGTCACTTCACATGAAGAAACACATGGGAAAACCATACAAGTGCACTTTCTGCGATAAAGTATACAACTATGCTGGGGAATTGCGAACACATATGATGGAACATACTGGCGGGAAATTGACTTGTTCGATGTGCGATAAAAAGTTTACTAGCAGATATACATTGAACTGCCACTTAAGCATTCATACTGGTGAAAAAGTATTCAATTGCTTGCATTGTGATCGAATTTTTTCACATGCGAGATACTTAAAGACACATATGAGAACGCACACTCCCAAGCAACCCTTTACCTGTGGGCTTTGTGGTGGGAAGTTTACACAATCTTCCACATTATATGTGCATATGATGACGCATACTGAAGAGAAATTGTCCTCTTTGAATATGCATATGAAAAGACATACCGGCGATAAACGCTCGCGATGTCAAATCTGTAACAAATCATTTGTAAAATCTTCTTACCTTTCAGAGCACATGAGAATACATACTGGAGAGAAGCTTTCCTGCAAATTATGTAATAAAAAGTTTACACAAACTTCCTCTTTGAATATACATATGAGGAGGCATACCGGCGATAAACTTTTGTGGTGTAAAATCTGTAACAAATCATATATAAGATCTAGTCACCTTTCAGAGCACATGAGGACACATACTGGAGAGAAGATTTCCTGTAAATTATGTGATAAAAAGTTTTCACGCCTTTCCTGTTTAAGTATGCATATGAAGGAACATACCGGCGATAAATTTTCGCGATGTCAAATCTGTAACAAGTCATTTACAAAACCTTACCTTTCAAAGCACATGAGGATACATACTGGAGAGAAGTTTTCCTGCAAATTGTGTGATAAAAAGTTTGCACAGCCTTCCACTTTAAATATACATATGAGAAGGCATACCGGCGATAATCTTTTGCGATGTCAAATCTGTAACAAGTCATATGTAAGCTCTTCTCTGCTTGCACGGCACAAAAAGACACATACTGGAGAGAAGTTTTCCTGTACGTTATGTGGACAGGAATTTACACATTATTCTCAATTAATAGTCCACAGGCGGGAACACGCGGGAAAACAACCATGCAAGTGCACTCTCTGCGGAAAAGTGTGCAGGTATCCCGGGGAATTGCAAACGCATATGAAGAAACATACCGGAGAGAAGTTTTCATGCAAATTATGTGGACAGCAATTTAGCCACTATTCTCAATTGTCACTTCACATGCGGGAACACACGGGAAAGCAACCATATAAGTGCACTTTCTGCAACAAGGTATGCAGGTATCCCGGGGAATTGCAAACGCACATGATGAAGCATACTGGCGAGAAATAGACTTGTTCAACATGCGATAAAAAATCTACTAGCAGATATAAGATGAACTGCCACTTAAAAACTCGTACTGGTGCAACATATATTCAATTGCTCGTGTTATAATCGTATCTTTACACGAAAAGGCGACTTGAAAAAACATGTAAGGACATACACCGATGAGAAACCCTTTAGTAGTGTACTTTGTGCGAGAATTCAAACTCACATCAGTTACTTAAGCTTATTTACTTCAGTTATGCATTCGGCCTTTGTCGGAACATATTGTATGTTTAAAATTTGGAATTAAACGGAACGCCGAAAGTTGATTAATATTCGAATTTGTAAGTTTATACCGAAATTGTTCATTTAATATTTGTGTATAATAATTTATATAAAATAAAATGTATATTACAAATACTTGTTCACATTTTAGAGATAAACAACGTTACAATATTGAAAAATGTAATGAGTTTTAACTAGTGCTGCTGGTTTTAAAAGTGAACATGAACCACACGTGCACGCGTATGTACGAACTTTTTATACTCGGGTGTTTATTCACGGATGTCGAACATTACGGGTACAGACACGGGTTGTGAAACACGAATCGTTCCGCTACATGTCGTTTAGAAGAGGTTCGGACCAATTCGTGTACACGTAATTATGCATTAACAGTAAAGAAAAATGTAAGATTTACAAAAATAGAAACTGTTACGGTAATATTATTTTGTTTTATGGGTTAAGTATTGTTTTCTTTTTCTGAGACAACCACTGACAGTTGCTTGTATCTGCCTGTTAAATTACCTTTGAGGTGAGAATCTAAGAAAAAATACTTTGATATAATACAAACAAATATCTCAGAAATTACCTGACGCAAAATTATGGCATGCGGCAGTATTTTGAACTTCCACAGGTGATTTTGAAAAAAAAAAAATTGTAAAGGTACAAGAAATTTCAGTTACTATTAATTGCCTTTTTTCTAACTATTTCATCATTGTCTACTTATATATGCAATCAAATTTTTAAATTCCCCGGCATTTCAAGTGTGTTCTTTTTGTATCTAAAGGTTTGTTCGTTTGTGCGTTCTGAGTAAGATAGTGCTGCAAAATGTATTCGTTTATATAGTATTTAACATACAAAATTGAATTTGGAAACAGTTTGTGTTAGGGAGGTTACAACAGTTGATCAAGTATATGGAGATAATTATAATTTTCAGGCACCTATTAAAAGCAAACCAACTACAACGAAAAGAAAAAAGTTTGAATAAAAGTTTTGTAGGGATGCCGATTTTCTATCACACATTGAAACGTTCTTTTCTTTTTAAAACAACGTTCGTTATTTTCATTAAACACGGTTACTAAATTCATAATTTCCGCCTTTTTCATGGCTCGCTTCTTATCTGGTTACATTTCGTTATATACAGTCTAACCAACATAACACGGTCGGTAAGTTACGAATCTTACCATTAGATTTACGCGGCTAATTTAATTTAAAATTATCCATCACAGTTTGAAGATTTATGGACTGTAACATATAAGTGGCTTACGAAAAGATAATACAAATCATTGTGTGTGTTTGGCATACAACATACAAATTATGGGTGATACCTACATCATGAAAAAGTACACTAATAGTTTTAAAAAGTAGTTATTAAATTAAAAATAATCTAAACATTCCAACATGCTCAAACATTTTACATGTTAAAGAAATGCGGAAGCAACATGGTTCTGCTGGTAGCTGGGAACCCGCCAAGACTATGTTGAAATATTATCTTCATGAAAGCGCTTAATATTGAATATTAATAACTTTTTTTTTATTGTCTAATAGAATTTCCAATGTTATAGTTTAAATTAAAATTCATTTTATAGTAAATTAAATAAATTTATTTTGTTACTTTTTGTTTTTACTTATATTTTTATGGTGTTAAAATTATATGTCAATTAAAACTACAGAATGTCAAATACTCGATGTTTTTAGTTTTACCCACCTCCGACAGATGACGCCAGCTGCCAGAGGTGCAAGTTGACAGATATGAATCGTTACAAGTTGTTGTTCCCTTTGTTATAATTATTATTAAAGTTAACAATTATCATAAATCATAACTAAACGACTCCATAAAAGTACACCCTTTTATTTAAAACTCTGCGACAGATATTAAGCTTTTTAACAAGCTCAAAAAATATATTTAAACTTTAACAGTTTAAATATGGCGCCTTACTCCCACTATTTTGTTCATTCTCCCACTATGTTACCTTAAATTTCTCACTATATATGAAATCTTCCGTAACATCCCCGGCGGTACATATCTGGCCGCTTGATCATACGATCCACGAATTTCGACAAGTTGTTTTTCACGTTGATTTCAAATTTAACAAATTTCGCGCTTGGATCATGCCTCCCGATGCGGTTTCGTTCGACTTCGGCTTTGTCCGATTCTATTCAATATAGGTCTATTTAATGTATAACCCCAAGCACTAGGGAATTATTGATTCGTTAACCATCATATGGAACCATAGTCCAGTATCAATATGTCAATTGAAATTATATTTAAGGAGGAAAGCGATCTAAATGACCTTCCAGCCGGTACCGTATTTGATTTATCTGACTGCTGTAGAACGTGCTTACGACTAGAGTCTTCCTTGACACCAACAGATTCTTCCGATAGCGACTCCATAAGATTCTGTGACAAATTAGCGGCCTGCGTATCAGGAATGGTAAGTTTTTCACATTAACATAAACAGAGAAATTATTCTGAAATTTTTAGAAGTGGCCAAAGGAGGGTGCGCTTTCCTTTATTTGTGGAATATGTATAGAAAAATTAAGAATTGCCTACGATTTCCAAAGAGTTTGTTTTACAATCGGATCAAACACTTCAATTACAATGGGAATCAAATCAAGTGCAAAGTTCTAGGAGTGCAACTCCGGTTCCTACGACAACTGACTTAGCAGGATGTGATGAAACATCAGGGAAAGTTATTTTAACTGTAAAATGCGAGGAAATCCAACTGCAGCCTTTACCTCAGTGTGTCGCAGATACCTCAGCTGCAGAGCAATTGGAAGCTATGCAGACATTAGATAGTCTTCGTAAACATGGCTGCCAGCTTTGCGGAAAAAGATTATGCGAACATATTCAAAGGCACGTAGGTGAAAAGCGTTTGCAATGTTCGGTATGCCTCGCACAATATACGACAATAGCCGAGCTAGTTGTGCATATGCGAATTCATACTGGGGAAAAATGGTATGCTTGTAATTTTTGCGAGAGGAGGTATATTAATGAATCCGATTTCTTAGTGCATATACATTCACATACAAGAAAGAGACCATTTACATGTTGCGATAAAAAGTTTGCTACTAAATATCTGTTGAACTCGCACTTAAAAACTCATTCTGACAATAAATTTTCACGATGTCGAATCAGTAACAAATCGTATGTGAACTCTTCTCTGCTTGCACGGCACATGAAGACACATACTGGAGAGAAGTTTTCCTGCAAATTATGTGATAAAAAGTTTGCGCACTCTTCCACTTTAACTATGCATATGAGAAGACATACTGGCGATAAAGTTTCGCGATGTCAAACCTGTAATAAATCATACATAAACTCTACTCTTCTTAAGCGGCACATGAGGACACATACTGGAGAGAAGCTTTCTTGCAAATTATGTGATAAACAGTTTGCGCACACTTCCTCTTTAAATATGCATATGAGAAGCCACACTGGCGATAAACGATCACGATGTCAAATCTGTAACAAATCGTATGTGAACTCTTCTCTGCTTGCACGGCACATGAAGACACATACTGGAGAGAAGTTTTCCTGCAAATTATGTGATAAAAAGTTTGCGCACTCTTCCACTTTAACTATGCATATGAGAAGACATACTGGCGATAAAGTTTCGCGATGTCAAACCTGTAATAAATCATACATAAACTCTACTCTTCTTAAGCGGCACATGAGGACACATACTGGAGAGAAGCTTTCTTGCAAATTATGTGATAAACAGTTTGCGCACACTTCCTCTTTAAATATGCATATGAGAAGCCACACTGGCGATAAACGATCACGATGTCAAATCTGTAACAAATCGTATGTGAACTCTTCTCTGCTTGCACGGCACATGAAGACACATACTGGAGAGAAGTTTTCCTGCAAATTATGTGACAAAAAGTTTGCGCACTCTTCCACTTTAACTATGCATATGAGAAGACATACTGGCGATAAAGTTTCGCGATGTCAAACCTGTAATAAATCATACATAAACTCTACTCTTCTTAAGCGGCACATGAGGACACATACTGGAGAGAAGCTTTCTTGCAAATTATGTGATAAACAGTTTGCGCACACTTCCTCTTTAAATATGCATATGAGAAGCCACACTGGCGATAAACGATCGCGATGTCAAATCTGTAACAAATCGTATGTGAACTCTTCTCTGCTTGCACGGCACATGAAGACACATACTGGAGAGAAGTTTTCCTGTACGTTATGTGGACAGGAATTTATACATTATTCTCAATTAATAGTCCATAGGCGGGAACATTGATGGATGTGTCACGCAAGGATGTTAACGTTAATTTGACATTAATATCGCAATTAAATAATGTAATGTCAAATTGCCAGTCGATGTCAATCGTTGTGCAGTACATAATTCAACTTAATTATTGAAGTATAATAATAATGCGCCATCAGTGTAATATTATTATTATTATATGGCTTTGGCGGGCGCCACTGGCCAGCAGTGTAATATAATTTTCAATAAAAATGTTTATATTTAGAAATATTTGATATATTTTTTGCTAAAAGCAAAGAGTTTTTAAAATAAACGAATATAACGTATAACTTGTTAAGTTAAATGCAAAATATTGTCTTTTTTAGTCATCGTCACAACACAAAAAAACGTCAAAATCAGCTCATAAGAGTCGTTCCAGGTTTTTATAAAAGCAATTAATCTTACCTTAATATCCCCTAGAATTAAATTTAATTTTTTGAAATCACAACTGTACATAAAATGTTTGCGATTGATTTGATTTTTAAATTACCCGCCAAAGTTGTCTTATTGTATTTTTGAAAACTGTACATATTTTTATTACCCACATGTAAATATTTAGTCAACTTACAGCTACATTCAAAGTTACAGTCCACAAACAAATTGAATTTTATTCCACAACATAAAGTACTCCGTTTGTTTATTAAAATTTATAAGCCGAAAGAGCCGCTATTGAGGAGAATTAAAAACTGGTCTTTTGGTTGATTGATAGTATTTTAACAGTTTCGGTCAAATCAAATTATTGTAAGTACTTCCCGCTACAATTTGAAATACCGTTTGTGTCAAAAATATCTGTGTATAGAATACAGTAAATGTATGCATGTGCACGTTGATTTCAAATTTAACCAATTTCGCGCTTGGATCATGCTTCCCAATGCGGTTTCGTTCGACTTCGGGTTTGTCCGATTCTATTCAATGTAGGTCTATTTAATGTATAACCCCAAGCACTAGCGAATTATTGATTCGTTAACCATCATACGGAATCATAGCCCAATATCAATATGTCATTTGAAATTATATTTAAGGAGGAAAGCGATCTAAAAGACCTTCCAGCCGCTACCGTATTTGATTTATCTGACTGCTGTAGAACGTGCTTACGACTTGAGTCTTCCTTGACACCAACAGATTCTTCCGATAGCGACTCCATAAGATTCTGTGACAAATTAGCGGCCTGCGTATCAGGAATGGTAAGTTTTTCACATTAACATAAACAGAGAAATTATTCTGAAATTTTTAGAAGTGGCCAAAGGAGGGTGCGCTTTCCTTTATTTGTGGAATATGTATAGAAAAATTAAGAATTGCCTACGATTTCCAAAGAGTTTGTTTACAATCGGATCAAACACTTCAATTACAATGGGAATCAAATCAAGTGCAAAGTTCTAGGAGTGCAACTCCGGTTCCTACGACAACTGACTTAGCAGGATGTGATGAAACATCAGGGAAAGTTATTTTAACTATAAAATGCGAGGAAATCCAACTGCAGCCTTTACCTCAGTGTGTCGCAGATACCTCAGCTGCAGAACAATTGGAAGTTATGCAGACACTAGAAAATCCTCGTAAACATGGCTGCCAGCTTTGCGGAAAAAAAATATGCGAACATATTCAAAGGCACGTAGGTGACAAGCGTTTGCAGTGTTCGGTGTGCCTCGCACAATATACGACAATAGCCGAGCTAGTCGTGCATATGCGAATTCATACTGGGGAAAAATGGTATGCTTGTAATTTTTGCGAGAGGAGGTATATTAATGAATCCGATTTCTTAGTTCACATACATTCACATACAAGAAAGAGACCATTTACATGTTGCGATAAAAAGTTTGCTACTAAATATCTGTTGAACTCGCACTTAAAAACTCATTCCGACAATAAATTTTCACGATGTCGAATCAGTAACAAATCGTATACAAAATCTCAACTTTCAGCGCATATGGTTGAACGTACTGGAGAGAGGTCCTCCTGTAAATTATGTGGACGAAAATTTAGATATTTTTCTCAATTGTCACTACACATGAAGAAACACATGGGAAAACCGTATGAGTGCACTCTCTGCGATAAAGTATGCAATTATCCTGGGGAATTGCGAACACATATGATGCAACATACTGGTGGGAAACTGACTTGTTCGATGTGCGATAAAAAGTTTACTAGCAGATATACGTTGAACTGCCACTTAAGAACTCATACTGGTGAAAATGTATTCAATTGCTTGCATTGTGATCGTATTTTTCCGCACGAAAGCTACTTACAGATACATATGAGGACGCACACTGGTGAGCAACCCTTCGCCTGTGGACTTTGTGGTAGAAAGTTTACACAATCTTCCTCTTTAAATGTGCATATGAAGACACATTCTGGAGAGAAGTTTTCCTGTAAATTATGTAATAAGAACTTTGCTCACTCTTCCACTTTAACTAAGCATATGAGATTACATACTGGCGATAAACTTTTGCGATGTCAAATCTGTAACAAATCATTTGTAGAACCTTCTTATCTTTCGCAGCACATGAGGGCACATACTGGAAAGAAATTTTCCTGCAAATTATGTGACAAAAAGTTTGCACATTCTTCCACTTTAACTTTGCATATGAGAAGACACACTGGCGAGAAACTTTTGCAATGTAAAATCTGTAACAAATCATACACCAAATCTCCTCACCTTTCAGAGCACATGAAGACACATACTGGCGAGAAGTTTTCCTGCAAATTATGTGATAAAAAGTTTGCGCACTCTTCCACTTTAACTATGCATATGAGAAGACATACCGGCGATAAAGTTTCGCGATGTCAAATCTGTAATAAATCATACATAAACTCTACTCTTCTTAAGCGGCACATGAGGACACATACTGGAGAGAAGCTTTCCTGCAAATTATGTGATAAAAAGTTTGCACACACTTCCTCTTTAAATATGCATATGAGAAGCCACACTGGCGATAAACGATCGCGATGTCAAATCTGTAACAAATCGTATGTGAACTCTTCTCTGCTTGCACGGCACATGAAGACACATACGGGAGAGAAGTTTTCCTGTACATTATGTGGACAGGAATTTATACATTATTCTCAATTAATAGTCCATAGGCGGGAACACACGGGAAAACAACCATATAAGTGCACTCAATGTAACAAAGTATGCAATAATACCGCCCAATTACGAACGCATATGGTGAAACATACCGGAGAGAAGTTTTCCTGTAAATTATGCGGACAGCAGTTTAATCACTATTCTCAATTGTCACTTCACACGCGAGAACACGCGGGAAAGCAACCATATAAATGCACTTTCTGCAGCAAAGTATGCAGGTATCCCGGAGAATTGCAAACGCACATGATGAAGCATACTGGCGAGAAGTAGACTTGTTCAGCATGGGATAAAAAGTTTACTAGCAGATATGAGATGAACCGCCGCTTAAAAACTCATGCAGAATATATTCAATTGCTCGTCTTCTGATCGTATTTTCACACGAAAAAGCATCTTGGAGAAACATGCAAGGACACGCACTGGTAAGAAATCCTTTGGCAGTAAACTTTGTGATAAAAGGTTTACACAATCTTCCTTTTTAAATACACATATGAATAGATAGCGATAAAAAGCCTTAATAATTATACTATTTGTAATAAAAGTCTTTAATCTTCACATAGTTGTTGTTATATAACTTTAAATTTACGTTTAACATAAAAGTAATCTTAACATCTTCGTTTAAAATTATTAAAGCATAATATTTTAAATCAAAGAATTGTAAGTACCGGGATTTACACATTTTTATTTTATTAATAAACAATAAATAATAAAATCTTTATTGATCCTGTGAGCTACATGTACATACATAGATATTGTAAGTCAAGTAGAATGCATATACATATATGAATAGCACATATACCGGGTGATTCAGCGTAGAAATTTGTTTTCCATTGCCTACTGTATAAGAAGTCGGTTTTCTTCGATACATAAGTGGTTGCTACATGAAAATCGGAGTAGAACAAATGGATATCAAAGCGATATCACTAACAAGGAAACTGTTTCAACCCGGAGACATCGATTTGAATGAAACTTGGCTAAAGTGAATATCCTATAAAGCTAGCTCCCGCTGTCCGTTTCTGCTAAAAAAGCCTTAAGGGGGGTAAAACGGGGCACTGAAAATAGGGATGATTTTGTTTTTTTCTAAATTATTTCACGATTGCTAAAGATGAAAAATATTGGTGTGTGCGGATGTGTTGCATTTTAAAAGCGCTATTGAAATACGCAGAAACATCAGCGTTCGGGGTGAGAAAAAGTCACCCCCTTCCCGCCCCATCGCCGTAACGGAGAAAATGTTTATTTGTTATCAGGTTTGACGCATCTGTAGGACTATAGAAAACGCGGTTTTCCGTTTCTGTTAAGAAACCCTTTAAGGAGGTAAGACGGAGTACAGAAAATAGGGATGATTTCAGTTTTTTTTTTTTTTATTTCACAAATGGAGAAGACAAAAAAAGATTGATGCGTACCGATGTATTGCATTTTAAGGGCATCTAAAAATGGCAGCATTTAATAAATGATCTGTAGAATACAGGTGTACTAGTTAAAAGCATAAGTTAGAAAGTAATAGGTTTAATAAAAACACAAAAAACTTTGTAATTTCACTGTATTTAAATGTAGGAGACTATAATTTTTAATGCATAATTTAAGGAAAATAGTAATCTAGCCTGTTTCTGTTCTACACTAGGGAGTAGTTTAGCAACAGCTCTATATTTCAATTCCGATTACTTATCCTTCTGCTAACTGTTAACTGAGATCCAGGAAAATTTGATAATACTCTCGCATCCATTGCAGTCGAAAACGGATTTTCTCTTGTATCTTCTGCAACAATAGCGATTTAGGCACTACCAGTTCCAGTTATCCTCGCTAACGTCCTTATTTCATTTCACCATTCCTTTATAGCAAACACTTAATTTTTACTATAAGATAAGATTAAAATGTTGGGCAGTTGGTCACCCATCTTGAACTTTAGCCAGGATTTGGGCTTTCAAAACCATATTACATTGACGGGACATTATTATTACTTCAATAAAGGCGTACTGCACAAGACTTTTGACATTAAATGTTTTAGTTGATTTATGAAGATGAAGATTTGTTTAAAATCAAAATAGATAATGTCATAATAGTATCGTTTATCCCAGATTTTTTATCAACGCAATGGTATCTTTCACAACTTCTTAATAATTCAAAAATGAATTGCACATTTTTTTGGCAAAATTTTACGGCTGTTTTACACGCCGCGATTTATTGGTCAATTAATTGCACAAGTTTATCTCCGATTTTATCGTGCCATGTAAAATAGCAAAAATCGGTCCGATTTCTTGAACAATTTATTGTACGATTAATTGAAGTGAATAGAACATGCTCCATTTTTGCCACGATTTACTGACGATTTCTCACTAACTTTGTTGTTTTAATACCAATCTAGGAACAGGAAAATATCTACGAATTTACTGGAATTGATGTAATGGATGATTTGAATTAACCAACCCAAACTGAGGTAACCAAAACTATAGCTATGCCTATACCAAAACATTGAAAGATTGCCAATCTATTTTTATATCCAGATGAAAATTTCCTATTTAATAATTCCCCGTTCAACTACTTACGAAACTAAACGAATATTCACGATCGTTATTCGCTTATTTATAGTAATTTTAAAAATCTACCGATTTTCTACGAACTCTATCGAATTCATTACAACCGAAAATTGCAACACTGCAAGTACCGTTGAAAGATTAAAAAAAGCATCTCCATTGGCAAGATTTTAATTCTAATTTATTTACAAAATACGACAATAAAATTCTCATAATTTAAAAAGAAAAGATCCCTTTTATACAATATTCTCATAAAGCAATTTAATTAACTAATGTTCTTTGGATTCTCCTAGAATGTCGACTTCTTGATTCAACTAGCGCTTTTTCTAATTCCTCTGTTATATGCAACAAATTATTTGGGTCAGTTTGAAGCAACATATGTTTTTTATTCTCTTCGTTGTCATTCGAATTTGAGGTTGTTAATACCAATTCCATCGCTACGAGCGGATTAACTTGATGTAACAGAGATCTTGAAGATACCTTAAAATTTTCCAAATAAATTACGGTAGGGAAATTTACAATAAATATATTTTACCTGAACTTCAAATCTCCAATTTAAATTATGATAATGCAATTCTTTTACTGCAATTTTCTTTAGTATCTCGTTAATTTCAGTCTTTTTCGAATCATAAAATTTGCTTAAAATCGACTGTTGCTCTGCTGAAAAGCCTGCAGTTAGAACAGAATCTCGAAAATCTGCTTCGCCTAACTATAAGTAAACCTAATGTATTAAAAAAGTCTAATTATAATAATTTTACATACGAACTTTGTATCTACAGCTAATTAGTAATAAGTTCACCAATCCAAAAACACAGTTCTGTATATCTTCGGGTTGTATGTTTAATTTCTTTGCTGCGGTAGTATACATTTTGAGGTTAGGCCCATTTTGTAAGAAGTCGATTGCTAATTTGCAAAAGTCGACGATGACTGGAATTGTTAATATTTTAGTTTAGTTTATAATTCGAGAAACTATGTATATGTAATGGTACCTTGGGGAGTTTGAGTCGTTAATAATTGTATGTGTTCTTTGTGATCACTTCTTAAAGAAAGTAACATTTTCTAACCTGTATGGTTAATAATAATAAATTCGTGGTAAATATCGTGGGATTTTAATGAATTTATTTGTAATTGTATCAATTTATCCCTTGTTTTGTTTACAGTCAAATACTTATAACAGAAAAAGATAACCTCTTCATCTCATTCTTTAGCAGAATCCTTTTACAACAGCAATGTTATTGGCTTTTACTACATACTAACAGATGGCGCCTTAAATTTTTTATAAAAATTTCTTTTAATTGTAATGCATGAATAAATTATCTGGCATTTGTATTTTTATTTATTTTATTTTTTATACATCAACAGCCACGCATTTAGGTGCAATTATTCTTTTATTATTCATGTTTATAAAGTAAAAAATCTGAATGATTTTTCTGCTAGAGCTGTCTGTGATAAATTCTTTTTCGCTAGGCGTTGGTGACTTACCCACAAACTAGATGTGTTACTATTATTATATCTAGACAATCTAGACGCATAGTTTGCAATTTAACTAGATGACCGTGAAGTAGAAGGAAATGTTGAACTGCAATCTCCCACAGAAAAGGGAAACGTTTTACAAAAAATATGGTCAAAAGATGCTATTTTAGCAATGCTAAGTGTAAGGTGACGTGCACCACCTAACCAAATGGTTAAGTTAGGTAAAATTCACTTTAACCAAAAAATTAATGCTAATATAGCTCATGGCCCTCATAGTCCTACGTGTACTTCCCTCGTTATTGTTTTTCACCTCTGGAATATATGTTGCTATTCTCCACAAACATAGTCGTGCCGGCATGACTATGTGTACCATGGAACCGCGGCGATGACGCCGGGTAGGCAGAAACATGTTCGCGGGTTTACGCTGTGCCTTTCCTCGCTTTGTTTTTTGCCGGGAATGATCCCACCAATACCATGAGCTATATTAGCATTAATTTTTTGGTTATAGTTAGGCAATCTTTTCATGTGTTTTTTTAAATTCACATTGTTTAGCATCATTTAATTTTGATAATCTTTTAAATGAAAACCCTAGTTAAGAAAGAAATATGTTTAATTTATAAGAAGAAATGGTTGTGATAGTAAATGTATTTAATATATTTATAACAAAATAAGGAAAATCTATACAGTCGAAGTGTACATCGATGTTTTATCACCGATCTCCCATCCCCACTCTGAACTAAAGCGTAGCCTTCGTGTAGTTGTGTTTCTTTGCAGTTGCATTTCCTTATTATTTCGGTTGACGTCACAATTGAAGTGAAGTGCTCGTAAAACGAAAGCTCTAATTTACTTCAAATCTGGCTGAAGCGCGTGTGCATTTCCATATCACATCACTTTTAAAACGAAGGGGGTTTGCAACTGAAGTAATGTAAAACTTCGGAAGCGCATGTAAAACGAAAGTCCTAAATAATACGTTTGTTCGTTTGTCTTGCTCGCGTTAGTTCTAGAGTGTGATAGGGTTATGATCACGTGATTGTTTTGATTGCTCAGAACTACTCTAAATGGGCACAAACGAACAGTACAAATTGGTAGTTATATAGTATACATAACCTAAAAGATTGAGAATGGTGGCAATTGGCAATCACGATAGCATTAACAAATCCTTGATTTATTAATTGTTGTATTTCACCTTCAATGATTACAACGGATGTCATTTTGTATGAATATGAAGTAAAGTTGGGTTAGGCAAATAATGGAATGAGGAGGTGCAAGTTTGTGCAGTTCAAAACTGTCGGAAGCTACCCAACATATACAAACGAACATCGGATTGCCAGTTTTTTTTACAAACGAACGCGCAATTTAGATATTCGAGCTACGCCGTATTGCACTAATTGACAAACGAACAAACCTAACGGCAAACGAAAACGGAGAGCTTAGTAAATAAAACAACTGTGAATAGAAATTATAGTTTTATTGTAATATATAGATATATTTCAAAACTCCAATAATGTACAAAAAATATCTGTGTAATTAAATAATGTTTTTTGTCTGTCAATTTGTTCATTTCTCTTCATTTTTTTTTTTTATTTAATTTAGTGGCTGGGTGTAATTGACAATAATCAAGTAAGAATGCTATTACTAATAAGGTCTAGGAATACTCCTAGCAACAGTAACATGGCGGTTGCCTATCACAATGTCCAACAAAACAATCTCTCCAAATAACATATTTTAAATTATGTATAAAATATTAACAGTTACTATTTTTATGTATTTTTTTTTGTTTTCTTTTGGTAATGCGTAGCATGAACACTCACTGAAAGGAAGACAACACTAAACACATCCAAATAATAACAAGCGCCCGCGCCGAAAGTGGCGAGGGCGCGATTTTCGTTTGTTATCTTTTTTTTTGTTGTTTTGTTTTGTTCTCTTTCTCTCTAAACTCGTTCGCTCTCTCTCTTTCGCTCTCTATCTCTTTATGTAAATCTGAATTTAAACAAGTCCAATAATAAAATATAATATTATTATATCTATATATAATATGTATATAAATATAAACAAGTCCAGCTTCTATTTACAATTGCACTCGGACCCTGCGCCTTCCTCAGCTCCGCACTACCCTAACCAAAAAACGAACAAGCAACGTAGTAATGCACTTGATACAGCTAACCTGTCTAAATTACAGCCTGCGGTACTTAACCGATGAGGTACCTAGTAGTATATATATATTTATATATTTCTATTATTTACACGCGGTCATCTGATAACAGCTTCTGCAGTAGTGAAGATTGTGAACTGTGATCACCTTGTCGGACCTCCTCCATAGAAGTCTGAAAAATCGGAAAAGAAATTAATGGTTTTTATCTCGAAACGAATACAAGACATTACATTTCGTTTTTCAAATATATTACGCCGTAAGTACACTGACATCCGATGCTAAATTACCAAGCTTGCACATACAAAACCTATTTCATCATTGATTATCTAATATTTACAGTGACACGGCAAGAAATACCCTAGAAGTGAAGATAAAAATTCGGCAAGTGCAAACGTACACTATCGGTTACAGAAGTTTGGCCAAGAACAATACTTTAGAGTATTTAATAACTATGAATTTAAAGTATACAGGATGGTCCGGGTTTTATCTATGAAAATGTCACTGATGATTTTTCATGTAATTTCAAACAAAAAAGTTTTAATAAAGATATGCTTTCGGAGCTTTAGTTTTCAAGATACAGGGAATCGAATATTTAGGAAAAATTAATGTCCTTTCAATATTAAAAAAAGACACTGACGAGATTGACAGGTAATAATAAAAAGAATGCAATGTGTGAGAGGCGACCACGGCCAACTAATGTCAATTGCAATAAAACTTATTGTAATAAAACATATTAAATTGTCGATAGTTTGATTCATACATGGTAGTGAAGGCTACCAAAAAAAATGCAAGGGACTTATTTTGGTGTAAATTAAACAAGGAATCTAGCAAAAGTAACCAAAATTATATTTTAGTCAGTGGCGTAGAACATATTTTTAAGAAAAGAGACAAGTAGGGCCAGATCTTCGCCACTGGATTATATAACTTATCACCGGTAGTAACAAAATGTCAGTTAGCATTGATACTGTGACAAATTTCGAATTATCGAGTCATTTTTTAAAGATTTAGAGAACATTATTTTTTCGAAAACATTCAATTCCTTCTACAGGGCGGCGGAGACCAAATGACCTCATTTGAAAAAGGCGTGGTTTGCGGTCGGTAGCTGGGGGAACATCGTTCAAGGTCTTATTCTGCAGCCTTCGTTGGGAAGTTTAGTTGCCATGGTTCGTTGGAGTGCTCGACATCGTTCGTTCGCCGTGGAGGCGTTCTTTCGTAATAATTTTAACCTCGCTCCGCGTGCAACCCTCCCGAACAACCGTTCGATTACTAAGCGGGTTGAACATTTTCGTCAACAAGGTAATATTGTCCCAAAGACCCCCTCTACACGTGTTCCAACTGTGGTGACACCCGAGAATGTGGATCGTGTCCGGGTCTCCGTTGAGAGAAGCCCACGACGTTCAACGAGAAAACGCGCCCTAGCACTTGGAATTTCGCGTCGGAGCCTTCAAACCATAAAAACATTTAAAATTCCATCCCTACAAGATAATGGTCGTCCAAAGGCTCCTTCCAACAGACAACGTTCAACGTGTGCAATTCAGTGAGCGCATGTTGGATATTCTTCAGGACGAATTAGCATTGATTATCACATCGAACGAAGCACATTTTCATTTGGATGATTACGTAAATAAACAAAATTGCCGATATTGGGCAACTGGCAACCCAAGAGAATTGCACCAGCAGCTTCTTCACGCGAAAAAGTTACGGTGTGGTGTGCTTTGTAGAAAGTTGGGATAATCGGACCTTATTTTTTTGAAAATGAAAGAGGGTGATGGCGAATTCAGAGCGATACGTCGCTATGCTTCGTGAATTTTTTATTCCCTACTTGGAGGAAAATGAATGGGACATTCACAACATCTGGTTTCAACAGGACGGAGCCACTGGTCATACTGCGAGAGTTTCAGCGGATCTCCTCCGTGAAACATTTCCGTGACATCTGATTTCCAGAAATGGTGACGTTCCGTGGCCACCTCGCTTGCCCGACCTCACCCCCTGCGATTTCTTCTTATGGGGGCACCTGAAGTCAAAAGTGTACGTTGACATACCACGCACTATTCCACATTTAAAAGACGCTATACGACGTGAAATCGCAACAATACCGGTTGAACTGTTGGAGAATATGATGAGGAACTTTAAAGATCGTTTGCAGGAATGCGTCACCGAGGAAGGACGGCATTTAACGGACATTCTGTTTCATAATTAATTTTTCTTCTGCATTACAATAAAACTTCCGTTCATTAGCTACAAATTGTTTTTTTTTCATCCCGATAACTCGAAAATTAAAGGTAAGACGTCCATTTCAAATGTGGTCATTTGGTCTCCACCACCCTGTACATATCCTAAAAACTGAAGCTCCGGAGGCGTATGTTAATTAACATTTTCTTGCCTAAAATTACTTGAAAAATCGCTAGTTTTTGTTTTAAAAATATAACGTTATAAACTGGAAATTATCTGATTAAAAGATAATTTTCAATGGTAGATTCGGGAGTATCACCCAGATACTTTTCCAGTAGTTTAAAATAGAAATTACAAATAATAAAGTTTACGAAAAATAAATTGAAAAAAAATCTAACCTCAAAATTTCGTCGTTTACGCGCCCCACTTTATGCTAACGCGTCATGCAAGAAAACTCACATTGTTTCAAATGATAGAACCCCGAATTAACCTTGGACTTAAAATACAATTTTTATTAGAGTCTGTAATAACGTATGGTCCCAAAATTTTCGGAAAATTATCAAATGGTTTGTTTCAGTTTTACTACTTATGATGATATTTTGGTTATTGAAACGTGTGTCCAGTGCGAGTGAAATATTGCGGTAAGGGTTTTAGTGAAGTGTTTCAAATAGTTTGTCGTTGTACCAAACGGCGTTTAATCAAATTTTCGCTGGAAGTGAAATATCACAATTACCTTATTTTAATGATGACAGGTTAGTTTTTGCGTCTTTCAAGCCAAATATAAAATTTTTACTTGTTTCATTTTTATTGCAAAACGGACCTGAACATCAACATTTTTTTAAAATTTATGTTTCTAATTTAACTCGAGCTATACTTTTCTCATTTCTCAACGTTCTCCACTTGGCCGAACTTCAATGACCGGTAGTGTACAAGTGAAACCACTAATCCATCAGGAAACTTAGTACAGACATTCAGTGCACACACACCCAAAGCTCCATTTACCCTAAGTAAGACGTAATGTAACACCTTGCATTGCGAAATCTTGCATTGTTATTAATAAATAAGTGCGGACGGGTCCTTTTTGTAAATAAATCTTTTAAATGGACGTCATGCAAGCGCGGTTAGTTACAAACAGCAAGCGGGATAAGCTGATAGGACATAGGTATATATGGCTTACCCTAGAGGTCGCTGGCTGTGGTGACATTGAGCCCATATCTGACCCTATCGCACCCCAAAGTTTCGGGCTCTCACTTGCACCTGCACGCAACAATGACGTCATTGTACGCACTCCCAACAGACGTACACTTGTTGCCAATATTCAAAATTAAAAAAAAAATGTAAACGCAAGCGACAAGGCAACGAATGTACGTACTGCCCCTTATAAGTTTAGTATAAAATGTATTATACAATGTAATGCTGTATTATTTCAATTATTTTATTGCAGAGAAAATTTGGCAAATAATACAGCTATAATATAACCACCAATAGAAATAATATACACGATTTAGTTACTGAAAAACGAAGATTTATTTATAGTTTGCGATATTACTTCTATTATATGGTTTTAAAAGAATATTTAAACACATTCTGAACTACTTAAGTATGTATGAAGAAACATTAACGACACACACAAAACCAGAGGCTTGTAAACTTCTTAAACTGATTCTTACAAAACGCTTATATTTATGTAAAATAAAGAAATCAGCTTAGTTAAAACGAATAAATAAACTATCTTCAAATTAAGGTAATGTGCGAGGTAGGCGGCAGAAATTCTCGGCCTGACAGGCTTATACAAGTTCGAGCATGTTCAAACTCCATTGCGTCATAGTTGTACATGTGCGAGGCCTACACTATATACGTATATTACGATTCGAAGAGTAGTAGTTTTTAGTAGTCAGCCAGACAACGTGACTAGTGCATGAAAATGTCTCAGGTAACGAAAATTGAGTACCGCGCGGTCATTAAATCTTTAATAAAAGAAGGGCATACGCCTAATTAAACAACGTTTAAACGGCGTTTCTGGTGATTTATCTCCCTTCATATTCCACTGTAAAAAAGCGCATCAAAATGTTTCCATTTGGGGCAAGAATCCCTTGAAGATGATAACGCCTTAAAACATTTCAATTATTGAAGAAATTGTATTAGCAGATCGCCGTTTGAAAGTGAAGGAATTAGCAGCTCTGAAACAAGTATTTGCCCTGCTCTTCAACGTGAACGTCTGGTCGAATGTAGGCGCTCGTTTTTAAACATGTGTGGAGACGACCCGAAACCGATTTTGGAGTCCATTGTCACAGGAGATGAAACAATGGTTCTATATTATGATCCTCTATCCAACAAAGAAGCGATGGAATGGCGGCGACCCGATGAACCTCGTCTCAGAAAATCGAAAGTCGTTTAATCAACGAAAAAGGTGATGACCGCAATATTATGGGATTGTGAGGGTATTTTACTCATTGACTTTAAAGAACGCAATACAACTGCTAACAGCACACATTATGCGTCTTTGTTGCATAAATTGAGGAACAATATTCGTGCAAAACGTCGAGGAAAATTGACAAAAGGTGTTCAATTATTGCACGATAACGCACCCGTCTATACTGCCGCCATTTCACAAGTTACCATCCGCGAATGCGGCTTTCAAGAATTGGAATATCCACCGTATAGCCCGGACATGGCTGTAATACAACATTTCGAGGGAAAAACAAGATTATTTTGCAAGGGTATAGAATTATTAATTGATCGTTGTAATAAATGTATTGAAGTTAGGGGAGATTACATTGAAAAATAAAAATTGTTATATTTTACCAAGTTTATTTTTTCCATATTAGGCCGAGAATTTTTGGCACCTACCTCGTACATGCGCAAAATAATATCAAAATATCTTTTGGCAAATTCAAATTCCAAATACACTTCCGTTTATAACTTTAATCGAGTACAAAACTGTAAAAAATCGTAAAATAAAATAAGCGGGTGTGTGAATCTGACTGCCACAATCTTATTGCCATTGATTGCAAGCCTAAACTCCGATAGCCACTTTACCAGGTTATCTAGCGTTCTCTGGATATGCCTAACCAGTAGTCCCTTAATCCTAGACGAGTTAATGCATGACGGTGAAATCTCTTAAATTCCGCTGGGATTGCTGGTGGTACAGTACAAGACAACGACTATGTACAGATGTTAATCTAAGGAACTTTTTGTTTGTAGCCTTGTAATTGCCGTGGAATTTGAATATTGGATCCAATTCTAACTATAGTCTCGATGATCACTGTCTTTTTTTTTTCAGCTACTTAGGAGGAAGGATGTTTTTGAAACGACCGTCACGCGTGCTGACGTGGATTGAATATTTTGGGAATGGTTGATATCTACTCGTTGATAGAAGTCATTTCAGTTGCAATGGAGCCTTGGTCTATAGCACATCGTGTGTTTGTTTACAATACTTTCATTGAAACTGGTCGTTCTGTGGTGCTCATTCAGCGGCGATTTCGAAACCATTTTAATGTTGGTCGTCATGGTCCCGCTTCAAAACAGGATATTATTATAAAGTGGGTGAATAGATGTCAAACAACAGGATCTTTGAAACTGGTGACTGCGTGAGGGTATGAAGTGGCCTTCTCGGTCACCAGACCTGCCATTTTGTGACTACTTTTTACGAGGCTACCTAAAGCTCAAGATTACATAGACGAACCACGTAGTCATGAAACCTTTTCTGGAACCATAACGTGAGAAATTCCCCCCGCTATGCTTGAAAGATGTGTGAACAATTTTGGCACACGTCTTCAAGAATAACTTGGCAAACCACCTAACTGATGTGTGAGGTATTCTTAAACGGCAATGTGTCAGTAATGTATGAAAACAATAAATCTTTAAATTCGTTCGAAAATAAGTGCGTGCCAGTCTTTTCAAGAACACTACACCTCCGGAACCCGTACTAACTTCTACAATTTAATCACTTTATTGAAACACTTCACTAAAACCCTTACCACATCATCAGCAGTAAAACTGAATTAACTGAACTATAGTTCAGTTTTGCTACTGGTGATGATAGCTTGGCTATCGAAGCATGCGTCAAGTGCAAGTGAAGTATTGTGGTAAGGGCTTTAGTGAAGTGTTTCAGTGTTCCAGTGCAACAGAGTCAGAGTATTTGATTAACAGCTTATTGCTTTAGACAATACTGAGGGGGAATCATAGAAGTAGTGGTAACCTTGGGGTCGGGCTGCGAAACCATACTGCTCTTTAACAATCTCATCAGACATGGAAGACGAGTGTTAAACGTCTGGGTCTTTAGCTTATCTGTAGCACTGCTCTCGGCCTGCACACCTTTCGTCCCTTGGCCGGTTTTCTTCTTCTTGTCTCCATCAAATGGTTACTGGTAAGTGAGGCCCTTTGCTACGAGGCGCGAAAAATCGTCCGGAATCGCCCCGAAATACTCGGCAGCCCCAGGTTGGTCCTCGAAAGTTTCTTCCGTATCTCGGTGTGTGATAATCCTCATAACCCGATTGTGGAGATTCTCCAGCTGATCCAAATGACGTATGACATTGGGGCACATGAATGATACGAGGGAATATCAAATATAAACGGGATTGGCTTTTTAAAAAATTCTAACTTTATTTAATTAAGCTTACAAATATATATTATTTTTCTACATTCTCTCCCGCCCTAGGAATACATTTTTTCCATCGGATTGGGAGCTTTTTTATTCCATCATCGTAAAAACTCCTCGGATATTCATGTAGCCATTGGAGCATGTTGTCGAAACGCTGGCCTTCAAACGCTTCTTTGATTCGTCCAAAAAAGATGAAAGTCACAAGGTGACAAGTCTGGACTATAGGGTGGATGTTCCAGCGTTTCCCATCCGAATGCATCCACTTTATGCATCGTGGTGTTAGCGACATGAGGCCTGGCGTTGTCATGCAGAAGAATTACATTTCTGGCCGATTGCTTCTTCCTTTTCCTTCGAAATGACAATTTCGCGGTATCCAGTACTTCACAATAATATTGCGTTGATCGTGGAGTAAATCAACGTGAAAAGCACCTTGCCGATCAAAAAAAAAACTGGCCTCGGTCACACTTGTCCTTGAGCGGCGATCGTGGCTCTCGTTCTCGACCTTTTCACGCCCTCCAGAAATTTTTTTGTGTCATGCAAACACACAGCTTCTTGACAGGGTGTTGTCCCCGAACTGTGTCTATAATCGCCGCAAAATTTCGGTTGGGTTCACCCCCTCCTTGACCAAAAACTTGATGATAGTCCCCTGCTTCACGGAGACATGCACTTCTTTCTCGCTCATGGTTCCTCTTGATACTAAAGGGACCCGAGAGAGTTGCGGTCGGTTCTTCCCTCTCCCTAACGGTACAGGCCACCTGCGCATCAACTCCTTCCAGTACTAGAAGCCCTCCGGAATTTTTAAGAAAATTAGTCCCGTTTATATTTGATACATCCTCGTAGATAGAGTCGTCTCTTCCAAGATCTAGGTAGCTGTTACTATTTATTAGAGGGTAGAATATTCCAATCGATCTATTGAGCTCTCTCCTGAGTATTAATACACTAATATTCATTGCTTATCGTTAGGCGCTATTAAACATTGTTTTGCTTATAATAATTTAGTATTTCCCGAATAAATTTTGTGTTTACAGATGCTTATTAATTGTCCACTTCATAACAACATTATCTTAATACAGGTTGCTTATTTTATTGTATTGATCTAGATTTTATTGCATTTTATAACTCGATTACCTATGAGCGGTAGTGTAAACGTTTTAAAGACACAGAGGGACCAGATTTGATATTTATGTACAAGCCAAATATCGAAAGACGAAGTTGTTTGATAACATTTAATCCCATTTAAATATTAGTTTATGTATATTACAGCCCTAGTTATTTTTGAGTTTTGAGCAAAAAGGAAAGAATGACAGTCCAGCAAAACTTCTCTAAAGCGGACACAATTGGACCAAAATGTTTAAGATTATCGTTGAAATAAGGTGTCCGTCTTAAAGAGGTTGTTGCATTGTATGGAAGATATCAAGTTTCTTTTACTACCAAATTAATAACATTATTTTCCAGAATTGTTGCAAACAAATTTAGAACAAACCGCGTTATTAATTGATTTAAATGATTTGTTTTTAACAATTTATACGGGGTTTTTTCATTTTATTTTGACCACAACTTATCTCCGTTACTATTGCAGACACAATTACCGATTTAAAATGTGATAACTATTAAAATTGCATGTAGAGGGCGTATATTGATGTATCCAAGTTTCATCCTCATCTTAATCGACGCCAAAATTCCCGACTTATTTCGCATAAACTGCTTCAACAGGACTTTGGACATGTCCATTCGAATGCGTTTTTGGTCCTGAGCGAGCAAGTGCGGCACCCAACGCGCCGTCAGCTTTTTCATACCCAAAAACTTCAGTCAATATATGACAAACGCGTTCTTTTGAGATGCCCCCAGTCTCTGCTATCTCTCTAACTTTTCTACTTAAGTCGATGGTCGTCCAGCACCATTTGGTGAACTTTTCCGATGTTATCGGAAGTGGTTGCAGTTTTTGGCCGTCCCGAATGTTTAGCGTTAATCAAAATTTCACTTTAGTGAAATATCTTAATCCAGGAAAATTGTTGAAAAAATTGAATTTTTGTAAATTTATTAGATTTTTAAATGAACTGTGGGATTCAGGAGTATTCTTACACACTTTTTCGGCAATTTTAAACGAATTTTTATCAGTAAATGGACCGTTAAAATTTTAAAAAATGTAAACTAACCTTGATTTTACGAAGATGTCACACAAACTCTATGTTCCTACGATATTCACAGAAAACCTGCCTATTCTAACCTCCAACTTTCACATCTACCTTGAAATTTTTACTACGATTTGAATATCACGCACTTTGAAGCTTGGAACGCAATTAAAATACGAGTTGCCTCGATGAAAGCTTGGCCAGATGTAATCAAATTAATTGGCGTCCCTTTTCTCCTTTATTTTAATCGCGATGGCGATTGTTTTCATCCACAGGAAATATAATTTAGCGAGGAATTGCGATAAATAAAGTTATTTTTAGAAGTAGCGTGAGAGAATGAATGGAGTGACTCGACTAGACGATTTTGTGATACAAAACCTCAACGACAACCCTAAAATACTAAAACTTTCTGACATAAATGACGATACCTTAACGAAACATATTTAATATACGAAATAATGCTAAAAATATCTCCAAATTTATGCTGTTGTTGTTTGTTTTTGGAGAATTTTACATTCAATTTGAGGATTTACAAAATGAGGAGAATGAAAAGAATTGGAGTTAATTTATCATTACCCTCCGTTTGTCGTTGGCTAGACTTAAATTAAGTTTGTAGTACCCCCACTCCAAGGCCAGTCGCCCTGGGGAAGGGGGGAATTGTGGCTACTGTACAGAACTAATAGCCGCCAGGGGGAATTTCATATGGAACGATTGGCTATACCAAATACGCTACATGTACGGGATTGACAATCTAAATTTCATCACAACAGTAGCTAATGATGGTGCAGAATCCCGGTAAACAGCGTCCACCAAATAACAAACCACCATCAAACAACATCTGAGCGCCTAACATGGGAGACTATCTTCGTATTAACATTTTCTTTGTTTATTCTGACTTGACCTCCTTTCTTGCAAAATTTTTAATATTTCTTACATGACGGTAAACATTTACAAACGTATTTGCAGAAGGAGTTTACGGATTCGTAACAATTCCATGTATTTATTATTATTTTTTACGTAAGTAGAACATATTTCTACTTTTTTGGCTATAGTGTAACCCATATTAATTTACAGATTGACAGCACGCGCAAAACTAGTAGTTGTCTTGGTTGCCAACGTTTCGTCTATACTCTTATGGGACATCTTCAGGGCTGTTACTGCACACTGATTGTCTGAGCCAATGTGTAGTCACAGACCTCAAGATGTCGCATAAGAGTGCAGACGAAACGTCGGTAGAAGCTACGACAACAACGCGGTTCCAACCCGGAAACCAAGAGTATAGTAATTGTTTTATCTTGGCATACCATTTTTAACCACATTAGTAACGGAAATAGGTAGTGGTCAAAATAAAATGAAAAACCCTGCGCATGAAATAAAATGAAAAACCCTGCGCATGAAATAAAATTCTGCAATTTGATATTTTATACAATTTCTAAAAATTATAAATTATAATAAAATTATATAAATTATTATAAAAATAAAATATCTTGATTTTTATTGAAACTGATATCTTGGAATCTGTACAAAAATGAAAACACAAAAAGGATGGTATCTACATTGATATCTAGAAATGTAATTCTCATCCCTAAATTACAATCTTCCCCACTCCCAAAGATCCTACACTTCTAGATGGCAATGCAGTTGCTTCAGATAGAAAGCCCCATTCTATAGTGACATCTATCTTAATTTAAAGCTACTACATCGAACGTTTCGAGTTCGAAAGTACTTACCAGATGTGGGTAAGTCGAAACTATGACCTAAATCGAGATCCGGTGTAACAGCCTGGTTGAGTAGTTGGCTCTGGGTCCTGTTGTTGGGTGGTTGCGTCTGACCAGAACGTGCACCCACCACGTTTCTCAGTTCCTGTCTTACGTATTCTGATGCCGTACCACCCCCTGTTACACCTAGCAAACCATAGAATCCGTTTAAGCATGAATTTAGAGATCGTAAACGTCCAACAGCAGTACACTCAGCATGTCAGGGTGACGTAAAACACAAAAGTACACAGAATGAATGGAATGTCGTTATATTTGGTGGTTCACATCGATTAGACACACATTACGACGATAGGGAAACATGCTACGTATACCACTTGTGATGTATGTATTAAATAAACTACGAAACAAAAACAATTGAAACAAAAAAAGTGAATATTTCTAAAAATATGAATGACGTATTAATTCTAAGAAAAGCTACATATCTCGCATGTATGAATACACAAATATAAGAAGCTCATTAACAAAACGAAGCGTGCGTAAACTATTTACTCAAATTATGAAGGTTTACACGGCCGTTGACGTTTATACAACATCCTTCCATGTTTGATTCAATTTTAAACTTTTCGACTGCTTTCTTTTAGGCTGTGGCTAGTGTCTCGACTTGGGATCCAATTCGCTTTAGATTTTAAATAGTAAAAAAACGGTTAAATCAAAAATTTGATGTTCAAAATTATGACCATTATTTCAATTTTCATTCTGTAACCTCTTATAAAATATATTGTGTTGTTGCGTGGTGTTTAGTGGGTAAAACAGCCGTTCTTTGTAATCGGAATGTTGTTAAAAGATAACGCGTTTTTACAATTTTGTTTATACTCGGTAAGTCCAGTGTTGTACGCCATATTTTTATTTCGGCTACATTAATAATTTCAAAAATATCAAAATTGGTTTTGTCGAAAATTTTTCTCGCCCTGTATCTTCGAAACAAAGAGGTTTTTCAAAAATCATAAAAGTACAAAATATTCTTAGAATAGTTCATGGAATAACCCCTTGAATTTTTGCCGTATGTTTAATAAACACCCTGTATATTTATGAAAATAAGAAAAATAAGTCTATTTAAATAATTCAAAGTTGACGTCATTGTATGACGTCAGTCGAGGGGGGGACGATTTAGACCCCTAAACGGGACAGCAACCTCTGCCTTTTCTTTTACTTAACAATAGAAGAAAGCTGTATGATCCAGTTTAAAGTAAACTTATTTTTAATTCTAAAATTGAATTACATAGCAAATTCAATCAACGTTTTTATCATGCAATTCCTAAATAAAAAATCATGCATAGGGTAGCTTTTTGATCTAACAACTTTTGTATGTAATTTTAAGAACGTCTAAGTTGGTAATCACCGTAAATCATTCGAAGACAAATTATGACATGCTTTTAGACCTTCTTAATGATCGATCAACAAGATTAACTTACATAAAAGCGCATATAGAACAAAAATCATAAAAGAAAGCGTACACAAAACAAGAAGCAACATAAATCAGCGTAGGTAAAACACATGTCAATGAAGAAACATGATGATATGGGGTTGGGGAATATACGAGGGTAAACATGTAGCTAGGGTAGTACAGATGACAAATGTGGGGGGTGTTTGTGGTGGTTTTCTTGGACAAGGAAAATAAGTCCCAGTGGTTTTAGCACAGCAATGACGCGAGCACATGTAAATGTATGAGTGTTTTGTTAGACACAGGGCAGTGTGCCAGTTTAATGAGTGCTTGGTGATATGATTTTTATCTAAGTCCCTAGAATCAGTATGTGATTATCTTAAATAAAACTTGAACACGGTTTGTTTTTGAAAATAGTAACACAATGTAATTCAAGTAAAACAATGTAATTCGTACCATGATCTTCAAAAAAAAATGTATGCTAGAATTTATGATCTTAAAAGGTGTGTTATTTGCAGAAATAAAATATTTAACATAATAATGCAAAAAGATTAACAATAACAAGATTTTTGTGAATCTCTTTGTCAAATTAAAGCTATTTAAAAAATGAGTATAAAGAGTCTGTTTCAACAGAGTTGAACGTGATTGGGATTCCCCAATAACCTACAGACTCTTCGAAATTTATACACTGGTCAACAAATTGCCAACTTTTGTAAACCCATGAAACGATATAGGTACAGGATGTTTGGCACAACGATGTAAAGTTTTGAACAGCCAATAGGCGAGGACTTTAGGAACCATATTAACCACATTTACCTTAGTCCAAAGTCTAATTGATTTTAAGATATTTGGACTTTTAGTAAATTTTGATTTTTCGGCAAAAAAATCGCCATTAAACATTAATAACTTAATGCTGCTTTCCCTAAATGCCCTAACCCATTTTCTCACCATGTTCTCGCTCGTAACATTGCTTCTATACACCACGCTGATCTTCAATCATCAATTTTGAACGACTTTCACGTTTCTTGCAGTTAAGAAACGAATTATAGCCCGTATTTCATAGTCAGCTGAATTTCCAATGGTTCCAATATTTTAAGTACGTGTAAGAACATGTAGCGATGTCTGTGGCAATCCAGTAGATGAGACAACTCGGTGCACATGCGCAAAATAACGACTTCTGCGATATATGTGGCCATATATCGAACCTCCTTAACTTCAATATAAACCTTGTTCTAATTTGAGCTAACCAGAATATGAGACTGTACAATACCAAAATAAGAAAATTTTAAAAGTAGTATACAGGGTGTTTGGCACAACGATGTAAAGTTTTGAACAGCCGATAGGCGAGGTCTTTAGGAACTATATTAACAACATCTACCTTAGTCCAAAGTCTAATGAATTTTAAGATATTTGAACTTTTAGTAAATTTTGGTATTCCGGCAAAAAATTGCCACACCGTAACTCTTCTTATTTTTGTGAGATCACGCTAAAAGTTGTTTTTTTATGGAAGTTATTTAGAAAAAATATAGGCCTAGATATCTCAACGAGATAGAAAATTTTAGCGTGATCCCACAAAAATAAGAAGAGTTTTTAATGTGTAATGGCGATTTTTTGCCGGAAAACCAAAATTTACTAAAAGTTCAAATATCTTAAAATCCATTCGACTTTGGAGTAAGGTAAATGTGGTTAATATGGTTCCTGAAGACCTCGCCTATCGGCTGTTACATCGTTGTGCCAAACACCCTGAATACTACTTTCAAAATGTTCTTATTTTGGTATTGTAAGTCTCATACTCCGGTTAGCTCAAATTAGAACAAGATTTGTATTGAAGTTAAGGAGGTTCGATATATGACCACTATGGCGCAGAAGTCGTTATTTTGCGCATGTGCACCGAGTAGTCTCATCTACTGGATTGCCACAGACATCGCTACATGTTCCTACACGTACTTAAAATATTGGAACGATTGGAAATGTAGCTGATTATGAAATACGGGCTATAATTCATTTTTTAACTGCAAGAAACGTGAAAGTCGTCCAAAATTCATTGGAAGATCAGCGTAGTGCACTGAAGCAACGTTACGAGCGATAACACGGTGAGAAAATGTGTTAGGGCATTTAGGGAAAGCAGCATTAAGTTGATGAAGTTTCTAGAATTGTTCTCTATGAATGTGCCGATTGATTGGTTAAAGTATCGTAGGTAGGGGTCACGCTAGGTCCTAAAAATGCTGAATGAATTGCACAAAATAAAACATATTGCTATGATTTTACCCTTGAACTACAATGATGACGGTTATCGGTTAAATTAAATCGTCACTGGTGACGAGACAGGAGTTCTTGATAACTTTAAAGTTCATTAGACCAGTTCTCACGCGTAGTTACCGGAACCCTCAGGTTCCGTGTTGTATATTAACTTACAACTTTGATAATAGTTATTGAAAACTTGGGTTTTGTAGAAAGGTTTGCATGACCTAAGGTTTAAGAATCGCTGTATTAACCGCAGGTTGCGCCAGATCTAAGATCGCAGTAAATATGACGGTAGTCTAAAGAGTTTCAAGATTCAACATGAAGATGGCGCAACTCGTCAAAAATATTTGGTAATATAATCCCTGGTGTCAATAAGTTTTATTTACACTCCTGAAGCCAAGTGACAGACGAAACAGTAGACTGCGAAGGGTGAATCGGCTCTGAAAGAGACGAAGACTGTTCCATCGGCCAAGAAGGTGATGGCGACTGTTTTTTGGGATAATTGTGAAAATAATAATAATAAACTTTATTCGAGGACGAAATAATAACATGAATACATGTGCACATAATACAAAGAGAAAAATAAAATATAATACTTAATAAAAATAAGATAACGGAAAAATAATAGAAAAAGAAAATACTCTAATGATAAATGTACCGCGTCACCGACAAAAATATCTGTGTAATATTTATTTGCATTTAGACACATGTTCTGAACTGGCGATTTCATCAGCACATTAGTTCTTGTAGCTAAAGGCCGAAATGATTAAACGCTACGCGAAGATGTTCAAAATTATTTTAGACCGCAGATATGCGCAATCGATTTGGTTGTCGCACTGTAATTTTGCCTTTTTTCCGAAATACTCCGGATCGCATGTCGTTCCAATAACGTGGCATAATCTATATCCCTCACCGGATATGTATCGTTGATCCTAAATGATAGGAATTTCAGGAACATTCGCTGTACTCTCTCAATAGAATCCTCGTAGGATTGATAGTAAGGATATCATACAATGGAAGCAGCATACCCTAGCCGACTTAAGACAAATGCTCTATACAGCGTTTTCAGAAGATGTTGATCCGTGAAGTATTCCGAAGATCAAATGATGAATCCTAACATGGCTGCGGCCGAGGAACACATTTGCGAAGCATGTTGTTTAAGGAATAGTTGACTATCAAAGAGAGCTCCTAGGACTTTTATGGTCTCACTCCTCTGCAGCAGGTGGTCGCTTACACTGTACGTAGTAGGTAAGCCTTTTATTTTGCGAGTATATGTTGCATACATGTATTTTGCTTCATTTAACGTAAGTCTATTTTCTTGGCATTACTGAAGTACGTAATCAATACTCTTTTGCAGGTTAATCATATCATTGATGGAATCAATTCTTGCGTACACTTTTACATCATCCGCATAAGCCAGTGTATCACAGGTCAACGCTTGCAGCGGATCGTCGAGGTAAAGCACAAAGAGCAAAGGTCCTAGATCGGATCCTTGCGGAACGCCTGACGCAATAGCATATTCACATGAGCTGAAGCCATTGTAGAAGACATAATCTGTTGTTTCTTTGGTATTTCCGACGTAATGAAATATTTGAAAAAATCTCGCCTCGGTAAGGAATAGTGGTGTAGTGGTTAGCCGTTACTAACGCTAATACAAGGCTAAACACCTTTGACGTCAGCAGACTGTGACGTATTTTGAGGTAGACCATAAACGCATTTACACGTTGAGACCGTCTCTGCGTTTTGAATTGGTTTATTCAAATTATATTGGTTTTATTAAAAAAAAATACTGTATAGTGATATTTCCGTACTTTGTTGGTGATACCTGCAATGTTTTTCCAGTGTTGTATAAGCGATAAAACCTTTTCTGAAACGATACAAACGAGATAACCTAACCTAACATGGGGTCGGCTGTTTTGTATGTTTTGTTTGTGAGTTACACTTTGTAAATAAAGGCAGATATTATTCATTTTTCAACAGGTACAGATTCAAGGACCGGTGAAACTATAACTATCTTTCACGAAAACGGTGCTCGGTTACATGTTTGGCTTTTACTTTGAAACTTCGTTTTTCTAAAATAAAATCGAATGGGATGCGAAGAAGGGCTCAGTTGACGACTGGCACCCTCTTTAAACCGGATGCCCTTCAAAACTTAAAAAGGAAATGCAAAAAAAAACGATTCCTTTAACGCTTAGGTTAGCACGCCTATTCGGTAAACGGTAGATGTTAGGTTCGATTCTTTACCGGGGCAAGATATTTTCAGATATTTAATTACGTCGGAAATAGCAAGGAAATCACAGGTTTTCAATCAGAAAACAGTTACGGATTTTTATAACCAATCAAATTGCGTTTCACTAATTTGTAACTTGTGTTGGAGCAAGCCAAGAATAGACTTATTATTAATAATAAAATTGTTGACCAGTGATATGTTTTAGGTAGACAATGTATTCTTTTCTCTTGAGATAGATTATGTAGAAATAAACACAGTTATTTTAGGATCTCCCATAAATTTATTTGACTCTCTTAAAAAATATATAAAACATAAAAATAAAAGATGACATGGCATTTGTTAAACGTTATAATCAATACGATTGTGTCAATTTATTGAAGGTCACTGTTAATTCTTATTATGTTAAATGTTCTATATTCCTTACACGAATCCTAATATTTTCTACAGTCCCCTTTTCGACTTGTCGGAATGTAACTCCTCGGATGGTACACTACACAAGCGGATCAAGGTAGAACGATTCATGACAAAGTTCTAGGGACTTATAATGTTGATGATTTGTGTTGTCAAAAGTGCCCCTGGCTAGCCGTCGACTTACCGGCTTGAAGGTGTGGGGGAACACGGCCCCTGTCTGCGCCATTGTACGGTAACTGTAAACCCGTCTGTTCATAACAGTACTGGGAATCTTGTTGGTACATCATGGAGTGATGGGTTGGAGGGATAGGAGGATAAGAAGCATGTGTGGGAGGTTCCCTGCCGTAAGGCCGGGGTGATCCCAGGCCACCTGTAAACACACGCCACCCTCAGATCTCACGACTTCAAGAAAGATGTCCGGGTTATTTTTTTTTCTCATTTGATGTTATTTTTTTTATTTTGTTATTGTTATTATACCTTAATGATTATATTATTGTGTACCCACCTAACCTCGAGTTCAATGAAAGATCTTCAAACTAATATAGTACCTACCGGGTGTCCCATGACTTGATTTAAGGATTTGTTGCTTAACTAAAAAAAAAAACGTCAAAATGTTTACTGAACATATCCCCAAAACTCTATCGTAACTGAGCTACAAGCATTTGAAGTTATTAAAATGTCGGGGTGGCTGTTCATCATTTACTATTCATTGTGACAGTAAACGTCACTTATAATTAGAGCGAGGTAATTGTCTCTGCGATACATAGGCGCTTCACCGGAATAGCGGGCTGTGTGCAAAAATCGATTCTCGCTTTGTCAGCGTCCGCTTGTTTATTCTTCGTTCATTTGAAGAAACGAGAGCGTGCGTTGTGTTTTGTGTTACATGTTATTCGTTATAAATACATATACGAGGGGCACACTGTAAAAAATATAAAAACGAATATTTATTCTTTTTTAAAGTACTCTCCTTCCATTCTGTAAAATAGGTAGCTCAGGCCTCCTTGGACACTGCACTAACATGCTCTTCAAATGCATTAACAGCTTCCTGTGGTGTTGGTTTTTCTGACAACAATGTTGGCAAGCAAATTGTGGTATACCATTCTGCATTAACTGTTTTCCTATTCTCTAGAAGAACAGAGCAAATGTAACCAGTACGGCTGAAGAAAGAGGCAATCATTTGTTTAGCACCACTTCATGATTGTTTTATTTTTGTGGGTCGCATTTCATTTTGAAACATAAATTGGATAGATTGCTGCTTTGTTAACGGATCACAGCAGTAGATCCATGTTTCACCATCTATAACGATATTATAAACAGCCTTAAACGTACCTTCATGATAACGTTCAAGGTTTTCTAGGCACCAGTCGACCCATGCTTTTTTTTGATCAGCTGTTAAACAATGTGGTATCCAACGACAACGCAAATTTAAATGTGCGTGAAGAATTGTCTGAATTGCAGTCATTCCAATGCCAAGAGTTGCCCGAATTTCACTGTAGGTCACCCGACGATCTTCAATCATGTGACGAACGGCATCAATGTGACTTGAGGTTGTTGCTGAAACAGGACGACCTTCACGATTTTCATCGTCAAGAGATGATCTTCCCCGTTGGAATTCTTTGAACATGACGCAAAATACAATCGCGTTTTAGAAAAGATTCGGAGTTTATCACATTAAAACAAATTTGTGATATAAATTTTTTCACCACGGCGAACATCGTTCAACGAGACAACTGTGGAAACTTATCTAAAGGTGTCAACTTTTTACGACACATATCCAGCGCGTGATAGTACTGATTATGATGCTTCCACTTTTAATGTTCGGTAATTCCTATGCAGCCCGTCAACTTACTTGATAACGCCGCTTAAGAGGATAAGTGCTTCACAACTTTTCAGATATTCGATTCGATTTATTACTTATTTTTTGGTATTGCACTTACTGAAGAAAGCGCACACTTGTGCCGCGTAGAGATATCACCTCACTTTACTTATAATTTAATTCAGCGTATTTCGTTGTTTGTGTTAAATTACAATAATCTTAAAAGTATGTTAATTTTTTCACCTTCACCAGAAACGGTATCAATAGCACCCAGGAATGCACATTATTGGGAAATTGAAGATCCACGGGAAACTAGAGAATTTCATTTTCAAAAAGAAAATCCTGAAAATAGAGAGCAACTTTTTGCTAGGGTTGTGAATACCGCAAAAAATATTAATGCTGATCCTGAGACTATTAACAGAGCTACCGTTTAAGTTCTGAGAAGAACTCGAATGTGCATACAGCAATACGCCTTAAACAATTAATGCAATAAAGCAACTTCTTCTTAACTGATTTTCAATGAAATTTTACCCGATATTTATTCAGATTTCGAATTACCCTAGTTCAGTTACGATAGAGTTTTGGGCATATGTCCATTACACACTTTTTTACTTGAAATTACTTCAGCAATACATCCTTAAACCATGGCAATCATGACATGGGACAGCCTGTATAATAGAAAAATAGATTTTAAATAGTTTGAAACTTTCATTGAATAAATAAGAGAAGTTTTAAAAATTCTCTAATATTATCAATATAATAATGAAAAAAAAACTACCATGCATAAAAATATATGTATAATATATATAGAAAAATTGATCAATATGCTGACCTACACCACTACGGATGCATGGCCTACTGGGTAGCAAAAAATTCAAACCATGCTTAAACTTTCGATATTAAAATGTATTAAAAATAGATGTAGTTTCGTAGTGAAGTTAGAGCTTTTAAAAAAAAAAATAGTAAAAAAAAAATGAAGAAGATACTATTAACGATGAGAATTATCACGTTATGAAGTGAGAACTTCTTAAAACTTATCCTATATTAGAAATAGAGTAACAATAAATCGATAAGACGAGTAGCTAGTAAGAATTTACGCGTTCCAAACTTACCTGGCAGTTGAGTTGTGGCGTTAGGTGCACTATTTGCACGCTGTAACCTCAGGTACTGGTTTTGATTGAACGATGAGTTCGGGGAGCCTGGTGGGGGGAAATTATCGGCGGGGAAAGGTGAATGTCTCGTTGGGGCGACGCCAGGACTACCCATTGCTCGTTGCTGCTGTTGGGGAGTGCGTTGAACGGGAAAGTTACGACTACCAGGAACTGATACATAGTTGCTCTAAAGATAAGAAAAAATCAATTAGATTCGATTAGCTTTACTTAGTACTTGTACATTGATATCCAACTCTGATGTCAGGAATGTCTTACACTTTTCACTCACTCCAAGTGTATTTATGTACAACGCAAGCTGATCAATTGTTGATTTTGTTATAATTTTTTTATTACTTTTTAGTTTTATTATTTAGATTTGAAATATTTGCTATAATTAAAGTATGTAGCATCACCGTTAATGCATTTATAGTTAAAAAATTGCCTATTAATATTAACGTCTTTCACCGCAGTGTACGAGGGTACTTTGAAAAGTTTCAAGCCTCAACATGAAGATGGCATTACTCGTCAAAGATATACTGCAATTGCGCATGCGTTTAAATCTTTCAAAAGTATCTACTTTTGAAAATTTCAGCCATATTGGACGCTCAGTTGTTATTTAACAGTTGTTTGTGTCAGTCAGATGTAAAAATGAAAAAAAATCGAATACCAAGCCATCATTAAATTCTAGCATTTAAAAGGCAATAGTCCTACGCAAATTAAAACCGAGATGGAAGCTATTTACGGGGACTCTGGACCATCATTTGACACAGTGAAATTTTGGGCAGTTGAATTTAAACATAGTCGTACCAGCTTGATTAATGATCAACGTTCGGGACGGCCAAAAACTGCAACCACTACAGATAACATCGGAAAAGTTCACCAAATAGTGCTAGTATTTGTTATGTCGATTGAAGATTTGGACATGAAAAAGCGTTGGATGCCGTGCTTGCTCATTCGAATGCACATCTCAAAAGCCCTGTTGAAGCAGTTTAAGCGAAATAAGTTGGGAGTTTTGGCGTCAATTAATAACTGTAGATGAAACTTGGATACACCCCTACATTCTTGAAGCCAAGGCACAGTCGAAACGATGGACTGCGAAGTGTGAATCGACTCTGAAAAAGGCGAAGACTGTTCCATCGGGCGGGAAAGTGATGACGACCGTTTTTTTTTTTTTTTTTTTGGATAATCACGAACTTGCGTTAATCTTGAAAATGGAAAAACAATAACATATTGCGCATCACTACTTGACAAACTGAAGGCGGAAATTGCGGAGAAACGGTCGCATTTGAAGAAAATAGAAGAGACAACGACAAAAAGGAAAAAAACAACAACGAGGACATATTACGCATCATTCTTTGACAAGGTAGCCAGCCCTGGCGTGAGCGAACTAAGGTGAGTGAAACAGTGTTCCAATATTAAAGCCAAATTCTGGACAATATCGTGCATTTGTTTTAAAAATAGTGACCCAGAGGAAACTACAAGTACTGCAGTTATTTAACAACGAAAACCGCGAGGTAAGAAATTCAGTCTAATTGATAGGCGAGCTTGTAGAAGAACTTTACATCCGAGAAGTTGATTCGTGCAGCGTATGCTCTTGATCGAAGTCAAAATACTAGCGGCAAGAATCGTAGTAGACGGGGCTAGATTTAAGTGGTGGAAAACAAAGAGAAATTGGATACATTGATAAAAATGATACAACAATTGGTTGCAGAGTTCAGAGAAATGAAAGAAAATTACAAGAAAGAGATAGAAGAATTAGTAGAAGTGAATAAAATAGTGCAGAAAGAAAATCAAATAGTTAAAAATTAAGTGAAGATATTGAATTGGAAGGCATGAAGAAGAACAAACGTAGAAATAAGCTTGTGGTCTCAGGTATAGAAGTAGACAAAATGGACTATAAAAAAATCTAAACGAAATGTTGAAAAGTTCATTAACTCACATTTGGAAGTAGACATTCGCATGAAAAAGGTACAATCGATTAGAAGTAGAAATGGAAAGCTTTGTAGATAAGTTCATGGTTTTGGAAAAGAAAAGGAACCTAAGAAATGTAAGAGGAAACAATGTAATAATAAATAATGACTTGACGGAGAAGGAACGAGAGCGTGCTGAAGATGAAAGGAAGAATGGGAGAAAGGTGAAAATCGGCTATGCGAAAATGAAAAAATACTAGAGATAATAATGGAACTAACTACCAATAATCACCATGTACGGACGCACGTTTCGCCGCCTCACGGCTCATCAGCGTACCTCTGTGGCAGTTGGTAGATGTATTTGAAATTATCGCATATATACGAAGAGTAGTAGTATTGATAATAGAGAATTAGTATGGAACAAAACAGAAAATAAATTGAAAGCAAAACAAAACACACACAGAAAAACCTAATGATTCAGAAAACCAATAAACCAACCTCAAATGACAAAAGGAAACTACGAAAATGGCAATGGACACGGATAACGAATTTAATAATACTAGATGTAAGCCAAAGAAAAGAAATAGTTTAGGAAAAATATTCAAAAAGGCATCATAGAATATAAAGTGCACAAATGGAAAAGAACAATTCGAAGAGGTGAATCTAGATATATCGGCGGCAACAGAAACCAAGAAAAAGGGAGAAGGAATCGTAAAGATGGACGGAGGTCACGTGCTGATATATAGCGGAGTTAAGATAGGAATGAGAGCAGCTCAGTGTGTGGATTGTATTATCAAACATTATCACGTTAAGAACATTAAAAAATGGGAGTTCATATTTGAGAACTGTTGGAAAACAAAAACGCGGCACGGAAAACAAACAAATATTGATTGTAGTATATGATCCTGGAAAAGATGAGAAAGTAGATAAAAGAGATAAATTCTGGAACGAATAGACAGACATTATAAAGAAGTTAAAGGGAAGAGTAAGCAAAGAAGTAAAGAATTTGCGAAAAAAATTGAAGAAAGATCGAAGACAAAAATTCACTAATTTTGGTTCGAACTGATAGGCCATCCACTCTATTCACTTGATCTGGCTCATAGCGACATTTTTCTGTTTCCTAGGCCGGAAATGTCGCTCGAAGGACAGAGATTTTCATCAAATAAGGAACTTGCTTCTATGTTAGGCTAGAAGCTTTTCATTCTACCCACATACCAGCCCCTTCCCATTCCAGTTGACCTACCTAATAAAATCTAAGTTTTTTCGACACCATCAAAAAACAATGAATGCTACATTATTTTTTAGGTTCCAAATTAATTAACAAGGCATATTTAATATTTTCTGTTTGCCCTATCGCCCCTATCACACTTGAGTATCCTAGACGAAGTTTGCACCCAAGGACCCGGCCAAGGAATCATCACGAGCCGCCCGCGACTACCATTAACAATATTTTCATCGCTTAAAGAAAAAAAAACATTACAAATATAATTATAAACGGAAATAGCAAGAACTAAATTGGAATTACGTCGTAATGCCAAGTCGACGCTTGTCAGTGGCAGCAAGCATTTTTTTTTAATTAAATTTAAGACATTGAATGTAAGAAACAATAATTTTTTTCTGGCGTTGTTTTTGTGACGCATTTCATAGAATAATGTACTATGAAATAAACGATTATTATTAAATCATAAATTACTACAAATTTGTGCTATTTGATTTATTAATACCATTACTTGTTTATATTTTGACTTGGAATTACTACATTTAATTTTTATGATGCCGGACTTAAGAGTTTTGTTTAGCTTTCTTAGTTTATTGTATAAAAGGGGGCGTTGGCATATCAGTTGCGGGGTAGCGGGTTCGAACCCCGCAACTCTTAGGAAAAAATCTTAGTTTTTCGTGGTTTTCTTTATTCCAAGTTTGGTGAATGTTAAAGATGAATATCTTAAGACGACTTACAGGCGCAGGCGTAATAAAAAACTCATCCCCGATAAATGCCTCCTATAATTGGCAAAAAACTTTATAATATTATATAGCTGCATATTATTAATTGCACTTATTCTTTAGTTAGTTTATGCTTTCGAAGTATGTGACTTGGGAACAATTATTTCATTAAAAAAATTTGTAAAGACCTCAATTTTATTATAACTTGTTAAAACCGGCAACGCGGATAATTGCGACGTCACATTTAGATTACTTTGCTTTGCTTATTATCTTGTGTTATTTACCGTTCTGACGGCACTAATCACGCTTCTTTTTAAATCCTCGGACATAATATGATTTAATTATTATTATAATTATCCCCTCCGAATTCAGATTCAAATCAGTGCGCCTTTATCGACAGGGATTAGAACTATTGAAATTTACTCCACTTCTCACCAAATTCTTCATGAATTCCGCTTTTTTTTCGTAGACTTTACTATTTCTTTCTCATCTCCTAGATTTTTGACATCAGAATTGGATATCAGTATTCCTCCTTACGACTGAAAAGCCATCTTACCGTAAGCTGCGCATTGAGCATAGGATTCTGCTGTTGCTGTACGCTCAGCGGGGCTTGTGTTTGTTGCGCCGGCCAATTAGAGTTCTGCGTCGTGCTCTGTGGATACGCCTGTCTCGGCGACAGTTGTTGGGTAAACGGCGGATGCGGGGACAATCTGGACCCGCTATGCTGGTAATTACCGACCGTGGTTTGCGTGAACCCGGCTTGTTGGCCCAGCGGCGACGTGAGCTGTGAGTGTGGCGAGTAAGCTTGTTGTTTACTCAATCTTTGCGTCGATTGTGTAACCTGGGCACCGAAGGTCGGCGAGAGTTGCGATTCCGGTACGCTGGACGACCTTTGTAGAGAAACGTTGGGTGCCACCGACGTATTTAGCAGGCTGTCGATGCTTTGCATGTCTTGGTTCACTTCGATCGTCGTGTTCGGCGAACAGACGAACATCTGCTTGCTCTGCTGGCGAAGCAAGCGCATTTTCTCATATTGCGGTTGGATGCTCTTTTTCTGCTGGGTAGTGTTGATGTTGGCGACGGCGTATTGCGGTGCTCCGGCTCGATTCGCGACTGTCTTTTGGAAGGTGGTTCTTTGGTAATTCGGCGGCGGTGGAAAACCACCGGTTTGATTCGCTTGGTTATTTACCTGCAAATGGAAAAAAAATCGTTTAGAAATTTTAGAGCAGTGTTTAAAGTAGATCATATTGAATATCACAGAAAAATTATGAAACTTTTATATTAAAAAAAAAATGTATGAATTTTTAACTTACAAAGCCTTGCTTTGGTTTTCCTGAAATAAATACCAGTTCCTTAAATAATGGAGCATTTTTATCCACCAAAGGAATATTTCTCCTTTAGGAGTTCCCTGATTATGGGTGAAAAATGTACATGGACGATCATACAAGGTTCATTCAATGAATATTGTGTTGGTACTTGGGCTTATACAAGGTGTTTCAGAGTTTTGTACTTGTTTTTCTAATTTTGCTCAACTATCATCAATTTTCTCAACTAACTTTATTTCGAACATAAAACTACATTTATTGGAAATTCATGTATGGAAAATTATATCATCTAGATGTCGCCCATTTTCCCACTAGCACTCTTCCAAGCGATGGCTTAAATTTTCCATTACGCCTGTACATAAGTCAAGAGTAATGGCTTCAATTTCTTCCTGGATACGATTTTTAAGCTGAATCAAATTTGCCGGGGCGTTATTATAAACTCAACTTTCAAAATAGCCCCACAAAAAAAAAACATTGTTCGGAGCCAAGACCGGGCTTCTTGGTGGCCAGTTGATGTCACCTCTACACAAATTTATCCGGAAACCATTCTCTTACAGCTTGTAATGCGGTATTTGATGTGTGGCTAGCAGCCCCATCTTGCTATAACCACCACTGGTCATTAAAACCATCAAATTTTTGGAGGGCGGGGCCAAAAAATTCACAGATCATTACCTACTACCTATCAGAATTTCAGTCACTGTTTGTCCGTCATTATTTTCAAAAAAGTATGGACCTATTATGCCTCTGGAGGATATTGCTACCCACACAGTAACTTTAGGGCTATATAATGGAATTTCTCCCGGGGATTTTCTTGCGACCAATAACGACAATTTTGCTTGCTGACGTAACCATGCAGATGAAAATGTGCCTCATCGGAGAAGGAAATTCTGTTAAAATCGTAACATCTTACCAACATTTGGTTGGCAAACGTCAATCGTATAGGGTAATCAACTTGTAAAAGTTTTAAAAGGGTATAGCTTCAAGTCTTATTTGAAAATGCGAAAAACAGAAGACCTGTATAACCTCAAAGTACTGATCGGGGTGGATCTTGTGCCACTGCACCGCAAACACGGTCAATGTTTTGTTTAGTGCGCACACTTCGCCGGGATTCCGGGGGGGAGGGCGAATATTTACAGTCGAACCATTTTCATTAAATTTCTGTATCCAGGGCTTGATTAGGCTAGAGTTATTTAACTGTAACGGTTGCCCGATGAGAACGTGTTATGTCATCATAGACCCAAAATATACACAATACAGATGTGATTCTATTTTCAATGTTACTGTTTCCTATTTCCGTATTTTTTATACTGGCGTTTTTGATTAAATATTAACTCTTCCAATTCGCTCATAGTTTGATCTATTTCGACTCGCTCTCCCGTCCATCTCCCACCTACGGACGACCGCTCTACAACTGACGATAAAAAAAGCGAGGACGTAAAGTTATCGTTCAGCTATTATTAATATATAATCTAGTTGCAAGAAAACCTTCCGTAACAAGCGATGTATTTATGTTATGTTTCTTACGTATTTTTAAAGTCATTTCTGAGCTAAATTCTAAGCCTGGTACCAATTTTTGTAGGTGGTGTCGCTACAAAAATATTTTTTAAATAGTGTTCTCAATAATGTGGCCCATTTCCGAATTAAACTTATATTTTCTATAACACCTTTGACTCCATTTCTCGCACAATTTTCTCTGGTAAGCGGTGAAACGATACGCCAGGCCTATTGATGTGTTGTTACAAACAGCAACTGCATAATGTGAATGGGCAATGAACATTGTAGGTTCGCCCCAGCAAACTTATAAAACCGCAAATTTATCGTCCGGTGCCTGCGCAGTGTGAAGCAAATGTTCCAACTACGTTATATACCGTACCTGAAACGATAATCCTAGTGTTCCAATTTAACTTTGTATCGTACATACAAGCACCAGTTACTGTACGGTCATATCGGTACATCGTATCAAACAAGAACCGTTTGTACTGACATGCGCAATGCGTATCTGTACCAATAGAAAACATTCATATTGCATGTTACACCCTTGTCTATCATTTTCTTTCTCAATATCGATACACAATCGATTCCAAAAAAACGTTCCAACATCTACGACACCATTTACTAATTCACAAACGATGTATATCTGACGCACGCGCAATAATCGATGTGTGAACTGCATACCGTACAGAAATTTCCAAGTTTTGAAGATGTATATAGTACTTCCCTACACCTTGCCATAAAGCGTCTGCATAAGACAACTGTTACACTAAGTCAAATAACCATAGTACTAAGCACCTGATGCCATGGGGTTGATAAGCTGTTTTTCAACTAATATCGTTAAGATTTTAGCATTAGTTCTGTCCAGACTTCTTACTGTAAGTAGTTCAAGTATTGAAACAGAAGCAAATTACTTAAAATCTGCAAAGAGCAGCAAGTTTAAATATAAATAGCTTCTGTTTTGGCAATTACTGTGAGCCTAACACAGAGATCTTTATACTGATATACAGATTATGGCAATTAAAAATTAACCGCTTTAGCTGAGGCTTGAACCTGCATCGATCAAGCCCAAATTCCATAAAACAGATAAGTTTTAGATTAATATTTATTAAGGTGTACTCACCGCAACTGATGAATATGCTGGTGGTGTGTTGGCCAAAGTGATATTAGGTGACGACGGATTATTAACGGCGGTTTCGAACTGCATGAGCGACTTCTGAATGATGTTGATCGCCATCTTTTCGCTTATGCTCTCGCGTTGCAGGTAACTATTGGTTTGTGGATCGTCGATCGCGTCCAATACGGACGACAAGATATCACTGTTGTTCATTACCGCTTCCGGAACGAAATCTATCACTTGATCCAGGATATCGGAGAGGGTGAGATCAGAAGTCGCCTGCATTTCCCATATGCCGAGACCGCCCAGGCCTATACCGCCGCCACCTCCACCATCGTTCGTACTCGAAGTAGCGGCAAACGCATTCGATTCGATTTGCTGGTGTTGCTGTTGAGCTTGCTGCTGCTGCTGTTGGTGCTGCTGCGCTTGTTGCTGTTGGAATTGCCGAGTCTGTTGCGATATTCGTTGTATGCCGTCTCCGGCGGTTAACATCTGATTGAGGTAGGTGGTGGTAGGCTGTCTTACAGCGTTCATCATCCGAACAGCGTTTCGCGAATTCGTCATGATGTTCTGGTTATGCGGCGGTTGCGGTTGATGTTGCTGCTGCTGCTGCTGCGCGGACTGTTGCATGTTCGCGTTCGGTCCGCCCATCATCCGATTTGTCGGGTTCTTGTTGATGCTCGCCTCGGGTATGATGCGCGGTAGCCTTTCCTGAGGCGTCGCCGTTATCACGCTGTTCGGTACCGGCGGGATCGGTTGAGGATTTGGTTGTTTCGCGAGGAGCGACGCCAGCATTCTGTTCTTCCTCCACAGTTTGCCGTCCGATTTGCTTGACGAGACGCCGTCACCTGATCGTTTTGAATTGTTATCATCACGATCGTCGCTTGGTCTTTTCCTACCTCGGCTTTCTCCGTTCGTCGGCGACGGGGAGTTCGTGAAGCCCAGGCTGCGTAGTAGGGTGTCGTCTTGAGATTGCATTTCCGACTTTTGCTCGCTGTCGTCCTTTAGAAGTTGTTGTAATAGCTCGCTCGGTGGTTTGATGCCCGCTCTCACTTCTCTATCATCATCATCATTCTTCTCGTTCAGTAGCTAAAAGTACAAGAAAAAGATTAATAAATGAATATATTGGTTTTTATCGGCAAATACTGAAAAATCGATTTTTGTTTGATTTTACCGACGTAATTAAGTCCAATTGATCAAATAAAATTTCAAGGCACCTGTAGGATTCGAACCTACGATTCCCATTTACCGGACGGACGCGCTACCAACAACACTACAGAGTTTCTGTAGCAACAAATCCTTTTAACACCTAGTTTTTAAAAAAAGATTTATTATATGTAAAACATAGGTTGGTACAAAAAGCCTTTAAGTGATCCAGATATCCAATAATTTTGATCAAAGATCGAAAAATCCAAATATGTTAAAATCTTAAGTTATATAAGTAACAATCTGTTCCAGTATTACAAATATAAAACCTTTCTACAAATATTGCCAACCTCCAAAGTGTAAAAACCGAAAAACTATAGTTGTTATTTAATGCCGCTAAATTGCAGTACTTGTGAAATCTCTTTTAGAGGATTCTCTCAAAACAATTGTGCAAAAATTATCAGATAATATGTTTCAAATATGTACACCAGCTATGTACGCACTACACTTCTTTAATTACATCTTTGTATTTCCTTTATTTGTGCGAAGTGACTTCTTAATAAGAATTTTTTAAACCAAGCTTGGGATTTGAGTTATAAATGCCACCTCTGTGAAGAACTCTTTGGCCGATAAATGCATTCCAGTTCCCATCCGCTAGGTCTGGCTTCGTGTGACTTCTTTCTCTTCTCCAAATTGAAAAATCTCTTGAAGGGAACTCATTTTCAGTCCGTGGAAGAGGTAAAAGCAAAAAAAAAAAACGGCGCAAGTACTGAATGGGGTAACAGTTGACCTGCAGTATTAAAAGATCCATATGCAAAGATGTATAGATAGAGAAAGGGGAGTTAGTTAAGTTGCAAGATTCTTGCAATAAATCATATTTATGATTACAGTCTCGTTTATAAACAGCCGCACCTCGTATACCTTAGCCTAATAATTTTGGAGATATTTGATTTGTAAATTGTTTTGCAACTGTTTACAAAACTATATTTCATAAATGTGTTGATTAAAGTTTGTATCATCATTATCTCACTAGTAAAATGGGACAGCCTATAGTTATACAGAGAGTTCTAAAATAAAGGAAATACAGTTTTTATTTTTCACCGTACAACCTAGCTTTTTAAAATTGAACGATTTCTATATTACTGAATTGTGTGGTAATTTTAAGAAAATTATTACAAATATGGTAACACCGGAAACATTGTTGTACAAAAACAGTTCGTTTTATCCGATAGATCGTTATAACCGGGTTCATTACATGAAAAACAGTAACGTAAAAGACAGGCTCTTATGAAGATGAGATCCGTATATCTCAAATCGGTTCGTTTTAACTAGATGTTCGCTACCAGGTTCCTTACAAACGAATGCTGTATTTGTTTATGTGGGGTAGTTATTATTAAGTTTTTTATTACACAAAAGTTTAAGTGAAGATAAAATTTTATCATAAATGTTTACAATCGCGTCCACCCCTCATTAAAAAGTCACGAACCGCCACTGGCGAAGGAACAAATCAAATTCATAACATATGTTTTAAAATTGCGAATGATTTGATTATCCCAGCGTAAAATGACAGATTTTTCTGGATCTAAAGGCATCATTTCGATTGCAATTAATTTCATTAAAGAAAATGCACAACCACTGTTTCATAAGTAATTTAATCGAATTTTAGGACCAAACCAGTAAATAAACTGTGCGCGTGAATGATTTACAATTGATCAGGGTTCTTCTTCTGACGCGAATCATCTTATTCTACTTAAACACAACGTAGAATTGTTTTATTAAAAGAAAGCTAGTATTTTTTCAGATTTAAGTTATATAATAGATCAGTAGCTTTAATAATTAAATTTAAAAAGCTACATTTACAACCCCCAACTTATATTTGCAATTAAACATATTAATTAAGGTAGTAATTTACGATTTTTGATCACAACACAATACAACACGCACTAATTTCAATTAATCTGTATTTTTCGTGGTGTCCTCTATTAACTATATTGATCATTGTAATTAATTCGATAATGTAGAGTCGCTATATTACCGACGGGGTTACAGGGCACATGAAAACTAACGTTTAGCATAATCGATATATTTCAATAATCGAATGAATCGAAATAATCGTTTAAAATAATTCGAAATTTACTAACGATTTCGATTATTTTCCACGATTATTCGACAGAATCCGAGTGACGAGTGAATTATTTCGAAACTCGAAACCTCGAAGTTTCGAATACAGATCTCGAATCGTAATCCATTTGTGTGCTCCTGCGCAGTCGAAACGAATAACGAACGATTTCTAAACCATAATCGAATGATCGATTGTTCGGGTACAATCGATATATCTCGATTATATCATTCACAATTGCCCAACACTAATGAAAACGATTGATATATTCAAACTGTTCAAATATAAATCTAACCTAATCCACTTAATCTCGATCACTACGTAGTACGTTTCAACATGGCTTTAACATTACCCAAAGATCACATTGCCAATTGTTGCCATTGTCGCTGAACCACATTCGTGCTATTCCAAAACAGCGCATGCGTCAACCTTACGAATACACACTAAGTGAACGTAGAAGTTTGGTGTTTACAAACGTCTCGGCTTCTGTCAAAATTAAGATTAATAATTTCAAATATTGTGACCGGTCGCATTTAAACACCTTTGTTAAACTTTAAACACTAATTGTAACTCTTAATAGCTTTATTCTTTGAAAAATTATCTAATGGTTCATATTTCCTTTTCATTTGAAATCCTGCAGTTTACGACTCCCATTTCACGTGCCTCACCGCGCATGCGCATAACTACGCAGTATTGCCAGGTTAGAGTATCAATATTAAAAGAAACATACTAAATAGTCAGATTTATGTATGAATTTCTTTATTAAAAGCATGAAATTGCGACACGACACATATACGGTTGTTAAAATTTGATGTTTGAAGTGTCCAAGGACTTTTGCAAAATACCTTAATGTCATTTACCGTGTGATCTGCGGGGATTATTGCAATATTGATGATTTAATTGCCCTTTCTCGCTCTGTATGATTAGACCACCTTTTCCCGCTATTTCCCAAAGAGAAAATTGAACTAAACTAATAAATATAAACATTTGTAACTAAAATATTTAGATTTCGCTAAATGATTCTCAAATGACTAAATTCAGCAATGAAAATTTGGCAACGTTGCATTGATTTTTCTATACGAACAGTGGACCTTGTGAAATGGGAGCCGTAAAGTGCAGGATTACCTTACTTTGCTATATTAAAAGAAAACATGGAAATTAAGTATGTATATGGGAGATTAAATCAAAAAGAAATATCCCTGTGCTTAGATTTTATAACCTAACTCGTTAATATTTTGATTTTAATATGCGGATATTAAGTATGAACAAATTAAATAATTTACTACTACTTACAATCGTTATAATCTGGAGATATGACTTAATTTAATTTATGTTTATTTTATGAACACTTCCAGCGATTGACAATACGTCACTGTCAACATAATTTTGTTCGATCCATAAAATTTAGCGTATAATCTAAGAAATGAGATTCTTAAAACTAACTAAACAAGAGTTCATCAGCGCTAATGGTGAAAGCAACAATTTCAATGACTAAGAACTAATATAAACAAAGCGGATAATGTAAATAATGTTAATTGTACCAACTAAACGAACAAAACTTCCTATATGAAAATAACGGTTCTCGATATGAGCTGATGAAAGGCCATCTTTGCAGCTAATAGAATTATAATGAGTATTTACCAGGTTCTCTGTTGACGTAGAGTGTGGAATATTATGGGTTCTTGCAAAATCTCACGAAAATTAACACGGATGACGTCAAGATTGTTTTGAAACAAGGGAATTTGGATAGATTCACATTTTGATGGTGTTCGTGAATCTTTAAAATAGAGAATTTGTTTTAAGTGTTATATATATGCATGTATTTTTGTTTACCTTTAAGCGTCGGGCAGACTGTCGCGGTGACGGTGGGGGTAGCGCTAGCGGTCGCGTAACCGAACACATAGGATTGTAATCACAGTTTTAGAGGGATGGGATGATTCACCGCCGCGAAACGTGTAGTAAAAAAAAGCGTAGTTCAACATCTAGCAAAGACTATATTCCGTTTACATTGATTAACTTTTTTTATAATTGTCAGGGTTCTACTATACCGACCTATACTTTATTATGTAATTTACTACTGCGGTATCATGCGTCTGCGCATAACGGTCTATACCTATATTATACATGTGTATTTTTACGTAGAATAGAGAACTGTACTGTATTTTGAGTTGATTAGTGTGTGTTGAATAAATACGCCGTACATTGAAAATTTCTAGTTTCTTTCTAATATTGATATATTTTGCACTAAAGAAACCCATATATTATAAATGGAAAATATATATGAATAGGGAATGTTATTTTTACCATGGTGGTCATCCTGGGTTAACAAACATCGATGTTGCCGGCTTCAATTGGACGTAAACTGTAATGTAATCCTAACCTGATCAGCTGATCACTGTTTACTTATTTTACTTGCAGTTTTATTAATCGATTTTGTTGTAGAGTTTTGTTAGTTCTTTTTAGAATTATAATTCAAGATGCCTAGAGAGTTCACAAGTGAAAAATGTCATCTTGAAACTTGATTCAAATGATTCTGCAGCAGTTCGAGATAGTCAGCAACTTTTTTCCAATTCGGACGTTTAACAACAAATAGATGAAATTTCCATGAACTATTCTGAGGTTGCACAAGCTATTGAGAAGTTAGAAAACAGTCACTTATCTGCACGAAACGCATTAAATTGCATAAACAATTTACAAGCCGCTCTAGAAAACTTGACGAACACTATAGGAGCCGATGTTGCTCAAAAATTTGGTGCAATTTTAACGAAAAATACCGATTTACAAAAGGTTGGGTCTATAACTGAAAATCAAGAGTGCCCAGATGAGGAAAAGGAATATCTGACATTTGCAAATCTTACTTCGCTGGAAGTCGAACAATCATTTTCGAAGTCTACGACAACGTATTCACAACATCGTCGACGGCCGAATGAATCGACAATGGAAACGCTGCTGACGTTGCAATTCTGCGCAGCTTACCAGGGCGATTGCCAATTGCCACAGTGGACATCAAGACGACAGGAAAAGGTAACAATATTATTTTTCGCTAATGTATATTACGTACCTACTTTTATGCGGTGCGCCACTGCCGGTACCACCTTTTTAATAAATTCTAGTTATGACAAAGCAAAACGTTATCAGTTGTCAAATTCTTACACTAATTTTGCACTGCCCTATGTGAACGCAGCTTAACACACTCTTACAGTGGTCTCCAGTAGAAATTCTTAAATGTCCCAGACAATTTAAGTTGGTAATTCTGATAATAGACATATTCGCTAATTTCATCGCGTATTATATGCGAATATGATTTTTATTACCGGAACTTCCAACTTAAATTGTTCGCGAACTTTAAAAAACTTGGCTTGAGGTTATTAGACTTGTTTCAGCGGGAATCACAAATGAATCAGATGCAATTTGATCGGCTAGTTTGTGATTGTTAGAAAAAAGCAATTTGCCTACAATCTGACGAGAGACAAAATCGATAACTCTTACAGTAGGCTTTCCTGTAAGAAATGTAACGTCATGTAGTAAGTAGGTACGAAGTGTATTCAACTATACTCTACAGGGTGTAACATAAATAAGCACCAATACCTACTAATACTAATAATAATATTGATAAATTGCAGTGGAATATAAACATCCGTTTGTATTACGACAGTTGACAGTTATAATCTTATTAAGTTAGGATTGTTATACAACAGCACAATTGACTACCGATTTGATTCCTATGCATGGAAATTGACGTGACTGTCAAGGCCAAACGAACTTAATTTATATAGCTGTTCAATTAGAATTGAAAAAGCGAACTTGCATAAGTTATGTCTGATGTTTTGTTTACGTTGTTGTTTTTATTGGGCGAAATGTCGGGTTACGGAGTATATCTCGTGCTTCTAGGCATCGATTACTATAATTTACTCCCTCCGTCCGAAAATATGGTATACATTTGGAATTTATTTTTGTCCGAATTTATGGTATACATTTACAATTTTAATCAATTACATACTCCTATTAAATTGGTGTACTATTTAATATAATTATGAACAAAATTTAATCAATGAGGGATCTAGCTTTGTCTATGGCTTCTTGGGAACACACTAAACTAGATGGTAAGCGTCCTTCACGCCGAAGTTTTGCCTTATTGATGTGGGGAATCTTATACGAATTTCCTCCTTCAACCAACATAATTGATTCCATACAGGTCTGCGATGTTAGAAAAACATTGTCAAGGGTCTCTCTGTCTAAATCGTCAAAGGCTTTTTCAACACATTCGATCAATTCGTCAACTGTTTTTGGCGAAGCTTTATGTTGCAAAGATTGTATGGAATTGAAAAAGCCAAGATCCAAAACGTTTAAATCGGCACCGTTTGGTGGTTGTGATTTAACCTGAATAGACCAGCCATCTGTAGAGCCATGAGCCGGAAGTTCTTCATCGTTGTCGCAAGCATAAGGTTTCGCATTATCCTCTTGTATAAATATCGGTTTTTGCTTAGGACTTATGAGAAATTTTAACTTGATCGCCGGAATGACGTTCTCAAGAATCATTTTTCTACATTCTGCTGAATTGACGGACTTCACATTTTTTTTACCAAGGTTCCTTTAGGTCTATTTCTCGAAAGTCGCTTAGCTGGTTCTTGATAAACAAAAGGCCATATACCAATTTTTCCATTAAAAAATTATTTTCGATGTGAATCGTAACGTGGTCGGGCGACAGCAGCCGTAAACATCACTTTGGTTATAAAACGTTTGCTCTTGCAACTTCGGTAGGGTTCTTCTTCGTCTATCATAATGTAATAAGAGCGCTTGTTTTGCGTTAAATAAAACCATTTTTCTTCTATGTGGACATAATCGTACAAATTTTTCAAAACGTCCATCCGGTCTCACTTTCGACAAGCAAAACTTTAATCTCTCTAACTTGTTTTGTTCTGTTAACAAAGGTTTAACAGTAGAAGATATACGCTTTATTTTCTTTCCTCGTTTGTAAATGTCGAACAATGTAGACTTTGGAATATGACAGCAAAAGACAGACTACAAATTGACCCTCGATGATTGAAAATAGCGTCTTTAACTTCAGAATAATCTTTACGTTTCCGTCCACATTTACCTTTCTTTTTTGAAGTAACATCGGCACAAATTTTACCGTCATTGTACTGTTTTTGAGCCACTTTCCAAATTCTAGACACGGACAACAATTTTTGTAATATACCATGCCGTTGCTCACCGGTTAATTGCTTGAACTTGGAATTCCTTTTCAACAAGCTTACTTCATTATTTATAACAATATCTGCCATTTTGTGAACAGAGCGTGTGTAAAATTAATTTTCATAAAATGACGTTTTAACTCTACTGACGTTTTTGACACAAACAAAATCGGACAGCAGCCAACTATGTATTAGTTGTTTGCCTAGCATCAGAATTTCCAACTAAGTATATTTAATTATAATTCTTTACTAATGTCTCATTAATTTTCAAAAAAATTTCAAATGTATACCATATTTTCGGACGGAGGGAGTATATTTTATTATTAGCTGATTCTATTAGAATTTTGCCAAATCCATCTTCTAGTCTGGAGCGCCAGACATCGTATTGTCACCAGGCCTATGGTTTTACTTCCTTATTCGAGAGGAAGGCATACTCAGATTTTTATCCGTAATTAAAAAACCAGCCGCTAAGACCGCGATTTGAACCCGCGTCGTTTGGATCGAAAGGATGCCAATTCAAACAGCCTTTTGTTTAGGTATTACAAATTGATTACATTCTCGCTAATTAAGTTTAATTTACACAAACGAGCACAATACTAAAACATGGTAATTACGTAAATGCAATTACAATACAGTTGGATAACACCTTTCTGAATTTACAGAATATATTGACAGGACACATTGTCATTAATGTTTAAGACAGTATTTATTTAAATAATAAATTATCACTTGAATTATTTTAAATTTATTCTCTTAGAGTATCTTGCATTTTGATTTGTTGGCAATAAAAGAGGCCCAAACAAAATATATAAGCCTGGTTAATTATTATTCGTTGTTTTCTAAACAATGCTTGCGTACCTAATGTTCAATTGTTTATGCCTTCTGTAAAAGGTAATTGCATTGCATGCTGCTGCTAAATATAAGACAATGGACAATATGTTTGCATGTGCGAGTAAAGAAGTAAATTGGTGGTTTACATTTCTACAATGCAGAGAAAATGTTGCGATTTGTTGTCACAGTAAATGTTGGCCAATTTAATTTATAAAATTTGTGAATCTAAATATTTTTCCTTTTGTAATTGCATGCAGAATTACTTCATGTTTTTGATTTGAAGAATAAAAAATTTTAATCAAAATTTATACATGCTGTACAGGAACTTTGAGAATGCGAGATTGGCAACGCCAGAGAGTGAATGAGTTTGAAAGTTTTGAGAACGTTATTAGTGACATTATTTATGTATATGTTATTTTCAATATATTTATTAAAACAATTTGAAACAATAAACAGTATCGAGTTTATTGATAAAGAAAAAGTTATTGCTTATAACACTGATAAACAAAAAAATCAATTTTAAAGATTGACTAGTTCAAAAGAAAACACCAAAAGACACAGTTGATTATATAGACGCGTCTAAGGTTGGCAACAAAAAGATCCCTAGGTCAAGTAGTAATCTATTTCTTATTTACCTTTGTTAATTCACAACACATATGCCCATTTGTAACAATACAATAATTTACACGTTATTTTGTAGAATTTTCAAGGATAGAAAGTGCCATATCGCTATTCCCCCCTCGCTCTCAAGCGGAGGAGAAGATGCCTCAAGGTTACCGATGTGGATAGTTACGAGGCAGACTGGAGTATGTGTGAACGATCTTAGAGGGAATTTCTGGAGTATTTATTTTTCTTTTCGGTAAAATTCTAGATAACTTGCTTTTCGATTTTCGCGAAAATTTTTAGCGCATGACCTTCAAAAGGACCCCCAAAGTCACGTAGAAGCAGTAAAAGTTTGTACAAATACCTTGTTCAGAAGATATAGGACCTCGAAGGTGAATTATATGAAATGATTTGATGAAATTTTGATTTTCCAAGACTACCCTGATTACCCTAATACTATGGATGTATTTGTTGCTGCTGGAACTATTGATTGAGCTGGATCGAACAGTTCGAATAATTTTAAAATCCAGCTCCTATTTTATTCAACTTAATTGATCAAACTGTTTGTTTGAACAATTGCTACTATTTTATTCAACTTGTAAAAAAAGCATTTGAGTTGCTCGAACTGTTCGATCAATGGCTCAAGCAATTAAAAACCACATCCATTATTGTTTTTTTTTTTAATTGCTCAGACAATTTTAACATCTTACTCCTACTTTATTCAACTTGTAAAAAAAGCATTTGAGTTGCTCTAACTGTTCGATCAATAGCTCAAGCAATTAGAAAACACCCATCGGTTGTTTGTTTTAATTGCTTGAACCTTTTATTGAACTGTTGCTCGTACAATTCTAAAATATAGCTCTATCTTACTCGACTACTACGGAAATCCTATGCTCTATCTGTTAGGGAAAATACCTCAAATCTTAAAAGTAATAATTATTGATAAAACCCCTTTTAGCTAGTAATAATAATAGTAGCAACATTTGGATAGCTTTTGTTTCCATTTTAATTTTTTACGTATACGCATTCGTAGTCTAATTTCTTAATCAGCGTTGTTAACGTAAAACTTTGCAAATGTCTGCAGGAACCATCAAAATTGTCCGATTTTGTGCGCAAATAGATGAACTTTTTGAGCCCCGGTAATGAATCGAACCTAACATCTCCCGTTTGCCGGACAAGCGTGCCAACCCGCTATCTACGCTACAAGGTCTAAGCGTCATTGATGACGTCACGCTGGGTTGGTGATGTATCGCCATGCACGATATTAGCGAAAGCGGTAAAGGAATCGTTTTTTTGCATTTCTTTTTTACGTTTTGAAGGACTTCCGGTTTAAAGAGAGTGCCAGTCGTCAACTGACTCCTTCTTCGCATCCCATTCGATATTATTTTGGAAAAACGAAGTTTCAAAGCATAAACCAAAGACGTAACCGAGCACCGTTTTAGTGAAAGATGTATTTGTGGTCGATATTTAATCGACTAATTATTATTATTTGTAATTGTACATGTATTTGGACGAAACTAAGATTGAAATGATACGGTAATTGCAATTTTATTTGAAATTTTGTTCAATTTCACGAGAAAATTTACAGACATGCTATTTAATCAGGGTCTTTAATTTCCTATTATGTTGTGCTTTACCTAACCTATCACTACTTTTCCCAGAATCATTTTTAAGTAAGGTATTCGTAGAACAAGTTATTATAATTGTTTTAATACGTACGGTGCTGTAAATATGACATTTACATATATCAGTATCCAAAATGGCTACGTTCGATGATATAATTTAAAATAAAATGTTTATTATACACATTTAAAACCATCTCGTGTTCAAAAATAATTTCGTTAAGAATATAAAACTATTTGAACAATATCTTCACGTTTTTTGTCAAATACAACGGACAGTTAGGGAATTGAGTTGGAATAGCATCTTTTTTAAACCTAAGATTTTTTTAACTTACTGTTATAGTTTCACCGGTCCCGGAATCTGTCTCCGTTGAAAGATAAATAATATCTTCTTCTACAAAGTGTAACTCACAAACAAAACATAAAAAACAGCCGACACCACAGTTTTTAGGTTTTCCCGTTTTTATCGTTTCAGAAAAGATTTCATCACTTATACAACACTAGAAAAACATTGCGGGTATCGCCAGCAAAGTACGGAAATATCACTACGCAGTATTTCTTTTAAACAAAACCAATTCAAAACGCAAGAAACGACCTGAACGTGTGCACGATCGACGACCTACTGCAAAATACGTCACAGCCTACTACCGTAAGCCTTTATATATCGGAGGTAACGTCTCACTTTAAAAATAGCGTGCGCAATGACGTGAGTGGTAGTGGAATATACTAGAACGTATGAGATGCATTAATTTGAACGTTGTTACGAACAAGTACAAATCTATATATTACTACCAATGACGTCGAAATATGCGTCCTTCGCCCCTCCGCCCACAAAATTTCGGTTAATTATTGCAAGATAGGAACTGAGACAATCTACAATCTATCGAATACATACGTTTTACCAACCTTGTTGCAAGATAGGAACTGAGACAACTTTTAGAGTAAACGTATTCTACCAACCTTGCATTGTAATCACTACAAGTTACGTTTAAATTATGCTATGCATTTGTCATGGTTCCGCTTATTGTAAATGAGGGCTAAAGGCTGTTTTACACGATGCGTAATGACGTACATGGCGCATGCGTACTTTGCATGTTTGAATTCTCTATTTGTCAACAGTGGTGTTTTGATTTGTTGATTTACAATATCATAATTGAATAAAAACATAACCAACAAAATAAAAAGCGTATTCAATTCAACTGCACAGCGTTGTCAGACTAAATTTGGCATTGCAAACATTGGACACGTTTAAACGATAACTGTGTGCATGTATTCATGTCTTTTAGTAAATATATTTATCTCTAAAAGTGCATTCCTATATGTTATCGATATTAAATAATTTTAATTTGCTAGTGGTTAGTAATATTAAAGACTATTACTAGCTGTAATCACATTTTTTATTACAATTATTTACTGATGTCTTTCAATAACAAAAAATTGAAATGCGATTTCCTAACCATTACTAGAAATAGTAGTCATGTAATCAATCTAAATTATATACGTTTTTAACTAGATAAAAGTAAGTAAACACTATCAATGTTTACACCAAATCTATTAATTTCAAATTATCTCAGCAACAAAGTCATCAAAATAGCGCATAATAATACGTAAACAGTATTTATCTAAGAGAATTATTATCCAGATATGTGTAAAACGCGTGCCATGGCGAGAGAAAAATAATAAACGAAACTTACCAGCATAACTTGACTATCTAAACGTTTCGGGAATACCACGATTTAAAATGGAAACCATTAACGCGTTCATTTGCGAAACTTGTTGCATTCGCTGCTTACGACGCTGTAACTACTACAACAACACACAACGCTTCCGAAGTTCTAAGTGCAAATGACTCATTTTAAAACTAACAGCAGGTACCGAACCGAACGGACGAGCGATGGGCCCTTATCATATTGAGGAATTGCCAACTGTAAATCTGATAACGCAAATTAAATACGACAACAATATACGTTTATCGGTTGATAATTTACATTTTCAATAATAATCTACGGATGCACAAAATAATTTATTAATTCCTGAAATGTCCCGAATAAATGAGAATCGTGGGGTAGAATATGTAGGAATTCTTAACTTTGCACCAAATTTAGTTGTAGATCGTACGAACTAGGGAGAAGATGGACCGTTTAGGGTACGAACGGCATAAACCAATCAGGTAGAAGGATTTCCGAGAGGGTCAGCTGCGAAATCGTAGATAAGAAGCGACTACGTACAAGAAATGTCGGAATTTCGAAGGCTTGCGACGTTCTATTTGTTTTATTCGTGGAAACTTATTGCTCGTTATTTAACAATCAGTACAATCGTGTTATTTCGTTCGCAATAATCGAAATGAAATATTTTAAAAGTCGTTACTCAGAGCCTTGTTTGTATATCCAATGCCTTAATCATCGAGGCATGTGCTGTATCTGTCAATATTTGTAGATTGCTACTTTTGAAGAAGTAATTTGTATTGACAACGCGCATATCTTACCAATAAGCTTTATATGTTTACCAAATAACTCACGGAATTATTTTATTTACATTTGCAAATGCAAATAACTGTAAATGTTAGAGGGAGTTTTATTCCGTAACTGTACGTAATTGCTTCAGGTCTATTCTTATTACTTTTATTAAAATAACAAGAATTGTTTTATTATTACAATGTAGTACACAAATTGTCTGCTGCCAACTTCATAGCTATTCTAGATAGACATATGTAACAGTAATGTTATTTGTTTTTAGGTTGTATTCAGTGTTGCCAGGCTCTGACGTTCAAATTACCGTACACGAGGCGCGAAATTACCGTATTTCAAATAAGATTACTCTACAATTAATTTATAGGTAATTTTATTTTACAGAATAAAACAATTGTCATATTTAATACTTTATTGGAACTTATGTACATCAAAGAATAAAATACGGAAATTTTTATATAGTATCCATAGATATTGGTTCAGATCAGAGTATCCCATCTCCCACGTAATAAGATAGATTGGGAATTCGAGTATGTGAGCAAGTGTAATTATAACGGGTGATGCAAAAGTAGTTGGACATCTTTTAAAATTTTTTATACTTTAATCAAAAACTATTAGAAAATATCCTATGGTTTAATCTTAAAACTAGAACTTTTGTGTACACTTATCATTAGGTTAAAATGGCAAAAGGTCCACTTTCTTCAATTTTTCTCAGTTTAGATGGAACCTTTTGAATCATGGCTTGGATGTAATCTGGACTAATTTGCTTGAGCTTATTGCTAATTCTACATGCTAACTGATTCTCGTTTTCCAACCCTTCTCACAAACGAGTCGACTAAGTTCTGCCCAAATATCTTCGCTAGGACGTGCCTTTGGAATATTTGGAGGATTTATTTCTTTAGGGACGAAAACGATGTTATTTTCTGTTAACCATGCGGTAACAGTTTCCGCATATGAGAGGCTTTTGAAATACCAACAAAAAGACAATTGCGGTACAACTTACAACATGTGCAAAGTGTAGTAAAAGACTGTATAAAAGACGAGTTGAGAAATCAAAAAATCTGGCTAACTGTGGACGAAACCACTGATGCTTAGAAACAGCGTGATTCATATTGTGGCGCGTCCTTTAAAACGTAATGGTCTAGCAGCTTCCTTGTTGTTAGCCAGAAAAAGGATTGAAAGAACTGATGCCGAAACTGTTGTAAATAATAAAAAATTTGTTAAGAGAATTTTGTATCGTAGGAGCCCAAATCGCCATGTTAGTTTCTGACGAAGCCGCAACAATGCTGAAAGCTGGTAGGATGTTAAAAGTATACTTTCCGACTCTTCTTCACGCAACATGCCTCATACGCGCATGTCATCTCGTAGCAGAAACAATTCGAAGCAAGTATCCTACGGTGAATGATTTAATATCATCTACCAAAAAAGTGTTTGTGAAATCTCCCAAAGATATCCGCGTATTCAAGCAATTGTATCCGCAAATTCCGCTACCACCTCAGCCTGCATGGGGAACATGAATCGAGGCAGTATCTTACTATCGCAAATAGCATTCCCAAGTGAAAGATGTCAGTTTCAAACTTAATTCTTCTAATTCTCAAGCGGTTCGCGAGAGTCAGCAAATTTTCCGATTTGGACGTTCAAAAAGAAATAGATGACATTTCCATAAACTATTCTGTAGTAACACAAATTATTTCGCAGTTAGAAAATACTCACTTATCTATGCAAGACTCGTTAAATAAACAATTTAGCAGCCGCTCTAGAAAGCTTGACGGATCCTATAGGACTAGATGTCGCGCAAAACTTTCGTGCAGTTTTAAATAAAAATCCGGATTTAGAAAAGGTTCGATCTATATCTCGAATTCAAGACTGCACAGAAGAGATACAGGAGCATTTGAGTTTCGCAAATCTTACTTCATTAGATGCTGAACGAACAATTGCAAAGTATACGAGAACGTTTTCAGACCGTCGTCGAGGTCTGACCGAATCGACAATGGAAGCATTGCTTATGTTGCAGTACTACGCGGCGTACCATGGCAGTCGCACATTACCGCAGTGGTGATTGATACGCCGCAAAAGGTAACAACCTATTATTTTTTATTCATATTGTGTCTACTTGTGCGCGGTACGCCCCGGACGGTTCCACTAATTTCTCGAACTTTATAAACAGTACACGCATACCGATCAACCGATAATAACCGAACGTCCACTCGATTCCTTGTATGTAAATAGTAAATACAGCTCCTTTTCACGGCGCCTCTGCGGGTGCAACAGTTTATCACGCTTTATTCATAAATAGTCAAATTAGGTCTGGAAAAATTCCACTAACCCCAAAATAAAGAATACTATCGTTAAATTATGCCTCAAAATCACTAGATTTAGTGGTAAATCCACCAGGTTGGCAACACAAGTGATAAACCACAAAAACTTAAGAACAAACTAATAAATTGCTAACTTCACTCGACTATCAAAGAAAATTCAAAATTCATGTTGTTTGGGTTGCCTAACTTTGCCTCAAACAGTTTTTGAGGATTAATACAAGGGTTGTCTTTTTAGTTTTGCACGTAGCCATAACAGCAAACAGCAAATCGATTTAAAGCGCTTTACTGTTTTTGAAAGCATTCTCCACAAAGATTGACATACCTTTTCAAGCAACTATTAAAGCACTATTGAAACAGTTATGCCAGTCTTCAGTTGGGACAGTCAATATTGCCATTTTAAAGGCATCGATTGTTTTTTCCGGCGACTAGAATCGTTGACCATGCAGCTCATTTTTGATTCTAGGAAAGGTAAAAAGATCATTGAGACTTAGGTTAAGACTGTAGGGAGTATGACCTAATAACTCGATGTTTTGCTGCTCTGAAAACTCAATCGCCTTTTGAGCTCTCGTCGTAGAGAATGATTCGTCGTTGTGGGTTGATTTTTCGAAGTACAGCAATCACTACCGGTAAACAAATGGTTGTATAGCAATCAGCATTAAGCGTTCTTAGATCTTCTAAAGGAATTGTAGGAACATGAGCCGAAATTGAGATAAAAGTTGCGACCATTTTCTTCAACATACTTCGGATACTTTTGTTGGCTTCTCCTCATTTTGAAACACCTACACAGAGGAGTGATGTTTGGTTTTGAGTTCATAGGAATAAATCTTTCTTTAAGCTTCCGTTGTTGATCCGGCTCAAAGTCTTTCGACATCAATCAACGCAAGCCACCTTTTGTCCTTCAGTCAAAAGATGTGGGATCCAAAGCCAATTCATCACGCAGAATTTTTTGGATTCGGGACATGTCGATCTTCCTTGATCAGCTGGCGCACAGAAGCGATGTTCTTTTGAGTGACTGCTGTCTTTGGTGATTTTGACTGATGTTGTGTTTCATTACCAGAAACAAAAATCAACTCGACGAGACTTTGTTATCGAGATAATCCTCGCCGAAAGTTGTAAAAAATTGTGCAAAAATTTTCTCGGCTCAATTCCATTTTTTGAGTAACTTTGCTGTGGCTAAAATATTTTACGTATCTTCATGAAACTTTGGATTTAAGTTCAATAAATATTGAAATTAATTTTGACTGACGATGTTTCATTGGTGACACTCTTTACGCGGTTATATGCAAAACTAAAAAGATAACCCTCAATTGCAATCTACAAAATGCAATGTCTACAAAATACTTCCAGATGCATCTTTTTTATATTTATATCTTGCTGGAAAACTGGCCATATTACTTGAAACATGTCATAAATCAACCCTTTTACCTGGAAATTCCCATCCTATTATAGTGATATTCTTTTGCTTTAAATCCGATCGTTTATAGGGGGACTAGATTATTGTATCAATAAATAAACATACTAGAGAAATGATATTTAGAAGAGTAAAGTACGTATATATAAATATTTCAGTTATTTAGCGAGTTCACAGTTTAGAGAATGCATCGATATTTTTTAAAATATTTCGTCATAACCGTATAGAAGCTAAGTTGTGGAGTATCGTTAAGTGTTTTGTGTTGATATATCGTTATTTATAGGTAAAATTGTTATTCTATCTCTTTCTTAATAATTAATTGTTTGGAAATTGAAAAAATTGAAATATTTGGGTTTTTTTTGTAGAAAATGCCCGGGAAAGATTTAACAAGTGAACAAAAAGCCGCTATACAAGCTCTTCTACAATCAAACAAACATTCACAACGAAAAATTGCAAAATTACAGAAAGTATCTCTTTTTTCTGTATCGCATTTAGCTAGAAACTTAAACGAAGGAGCTAGCACATTGACACAAAGACGGGCAATGTGCGGTCGGAAAAGAAAAACTTCGAAGAGATCTGACCGTGAAATTGTTCATCAGGCTTTGAGCAATAGATTTACTACAATTAAAATGATTCAAAAAAAAAATTACAAGAGAGAGGAATAGAGATTTCGAGCAGAACTGTCAGGCGCCGATTGCGCGAAAATCGCCTAATGGGCCGAAGACCTGTAAAAAAGCCGCGTTTAACAGAAAAAATGAAATCTGCTCGTCTCAACTTTGCAAGAGAATATCGACATTTCACGGACGAGAATTGGAAAAAGGTGAATAACTTAACAACATGATTTTTACTGAATTAATGTTTGCATTATTTAATAGGTTTTCTTTAGTGACGAGTGCTCGCTCTGTGTGTTAGTGCAGCGAGCACAATTTGTTCGTAGACGACCTGGCGAACGTCTCACCTAGTCCACGGTTCTTCGAATTGTAAAACACCCTCCGCAGGTAATGATTTGGGGAGTGATTAGTGGAGACAGACCCGGCCCTTTGTATTTTGTAGAAGATAATGCTCCTTGCCATGTGGCAAAAAAGGTTAAGAAATTCTTTGAAGACAATCACATACCTCTTTTACGTTGGCCCGGAAATTCACCGGACCTCAATCCCATCGAGAACGTATGGAATCGACTAAAAAGTAAGGTATATGAAAGAGAAAACCCTACAAAGGAAATATTAATGAAGAATATAAAGGATGTATGGGAGAACGATGAAGATATAAAAGAGACAATCATATCTTGCATTGAAAGTATGCCCGAAGAATTAAGGGTGTTATTAAAAATCATGGGTTATGGACTAAATATTAATTACTTATTTAATATTTACATATGTTACATATTTTTACAATATATTTTATAAATAAAAAATATAATACATGTATAGTTTATATTTTATTATGAAGAAACTACAAAATATTGAGTGTTTCAAGTAATTTGGCCAGGAACTGTACATTTTAATAAGAATTTCTTAATAAATAATTCTTCAAATTCTTGCCTAGTTACAAAAGGCTCAAAAAAACGAAACAGCAAAATCATTTAGTAAATATAATTCATGAGTTTATGATGAAATTTGTATTTTAAAGAGCGCTGTATTCTTCGCGACCTAAATTTGACAGCACATACGCATATGCGATGACAATCAATATTATCAAATGGTTAAATTATTTTTTTAAATTAATTAAGTTAAAATTGAAAATCCTACCTGCAAAAGCATATTATTTCCCCCAGACGTGTTCGATTTGGAGTCAGACGGTCCAGGTAACGAATTCCTACCGCCTAAGCTTCCCGTCCTCGGACTATTCCTATTCTCGTTCAGATTGTCATCGTCATCGGGTTGATTCAGCAGCCCTTTGAGGATCTTATGCTTGTTCTTGCTGTCCGAATCGGCCGATTCGACAAAATTCGGCGGTTTCGTGAGTAAATTCCTTAACCTAGCGGAATCGGTCATCATGGTCGACGGCTCCTCCAGTATATTAGCTTTGGTATTATCTTTTTGTTCTTCCATGGTGAACGTGGGATCGGGGCTGAAATTAAACGTATTTAGCGCGAAGGGGGTGGAGGGATTAGGTACTGTGGGACTTGGTTGGGGTACGAATGGTGTGGTTATGGGACTTTGACCGGGTCCTCCGGGACTATACGTGGGTGCGCTGGGTGGTCGAGGGGTCGGCGTCGAACCCGGCGTTACGCTCTGCCTGGAATCCTGATGGTTTTCCAACCAGCTAATGTCGCCCCAGCTGGGTGGGATATCGACGCCAAGCTCGTTATCGATCACAAAGGGGGGACTGCTGAAGATGGGCGTGGTAGTGTTGTTGAGGCTGTTGGTCAGCGATATCGGATGGGTGTCATTGTTTGTGTTCACTAGGGGACCGTTTCTGGTACCGTTCACGACGCTGGTCATCAGGGGACCTCCGATTGTATTATTGGAGATGTTTGTGCCACCGCCTGGGTCGTTCGGTCTTGAAGAATCGTTTTCACTAGAAAATGAAACGTGTAAGAAACTGCTTTTGCAAATATTAATCATCTATTTTTAACATTTAGCGGCAATAAATGTGTCATTCTTAACAAATATGTATAGCACGTTATATTTTAGTTGTATTAGATTAAAGTTTGTGATTTGAGCATTACTGAGCTATTTGTTTGAAATACATGAGGACGTCCAAACAGAATTTGGATAGCTCTTTTGGGTTCGAAGCTACAGGGTGAAATCAAAAAATTTCAATTTTTGAACACACCTCGTATATCGGTTCTACCATACAGACCACACATACAAAGGATAAAAAAAGGTTCTTGCAGTGTTTCTCGCATTGAATTCATTGGCGTAGATGTAATTTTTCTAGAAGGACTGGTTGTTAAGAAATTAAACAGGAAGTTGATTTTTAAATTCAAATTCCTCGTACCTTTTTTCATATTTTGACTATGCATGTTTTCAAAAATGTGGGGCAATTAATATTTTTCCTCAGTAGTAACCCTACAATTTTTAAATTTTATCCATTTGATAGTAGGACTTGAAAGAAATTGACCACCATAAAACGAAACAGAATTAACCTAAATTGTCAGAATTTTTGTGGAACTACCAGCAAGACACGCAAGTAGTTTATTTCAAATTTTCTTTTGCAATATGCTGTGTTTAAATACAAATGCTAAAACACAAAACTCCAATGGCACGAATAATATACAGGGTGAATATCTGAACATCTTTGAAGAGCTTGCTTTACCTAAATTTTCTAAAACGTGTCAACTTTTGTTTGGACAGGGACAAATTCTGATGAAAAACCGATCTGCATTCCTTCAACCCCCTAGCCGTCAGGCAAACTTCCAAATTTGTAAATTTCATTAGCAGTTGAGTGATTTTGACGTTTATCTCATTATAATACAACGGTGTAATATGTTTTGAAATCTACGAGTTCATGGACCATGCTTGTACTACTGTATGGAAGTTGGAGGGGGCTAATTCCAATTTCTAAAATAAATAAATTATTGTTTTCTAGTCGAACTGTTTTTGGGGGTTGCCACGGTTAGGAGGTTGAAGGAATGCACCAGCAGAATTTGCACCCATGTTGATCCGTTTAGAAAAATAAATATCTTACATTTTTTGAAACGGATCAACGCGGCTGTTTCTTCTTTCCATTGCACTCTGTATTTTTAACGGTAAAGGGAAAATATTACTAAACTATGCTTAGAATCCCACTGGTCTGCTGAATTGGAATCTATGATGATAGTGCTACAAATACGCATCTTTTAATATGAGATAATTTACAAATAACGTCCAAGTAATGTCCAGTAATAAACTAGCAAATTACCATAATTGCCAAATTTAGTCACGTAAGTAACTTTGATTTTTGAATGTGTAAATAATTCGCTTCAAATAGGGGAATTAAAAGAGTACAAAATGAACCAAATCTATCATAATTCAGTGAAAACTACATACAAGCATGCCACAAACTAAAATACCGAATAAAAATGCAGGAAGTGACATATTTAATCACAGTTACAAAACCCGTCACTCTAGTTACAAACCAATTAAAAAAGAGTTAGATAGAAAGGTTTATTTGCGGTATATCCACTAGAGCAACGCTAACTGCGCTGAAAGCCAGTGGCTGACGCATAAAAGTTTACACAAAATAAACACGGCCGGGACAATTCAGTATAAGCGTCAGTATAACTGCGACTCGAAAGCCGATCTGTTGTGTATGCATCTACGCTGTCGTATACTATATCGTAGTTCTACGTTTCTTTTGAAAATGTTTCCTACGTCGCGAAAACGACCAAAGTTGGACACAATAAGAGAATTTATTACAGAAATGCCCGATTTAAAGTGTGATGGCGCTAAAATTCAATGTGTAGTGTGTAAAATAGATTTGATGTGTTGGTCGAAAAGTGATTGTCTACGGCACGTAAATAGTGCAGGGCATGTTTCAAAAAAAAAATTCCACACGAGATTATGACAAATTTTAATTTAATTTATGTGTTTATTGCATGTAATTTACCATTTCATTTACTAAGGAAGAAAGCGTACGTCTCGTTTTGGAATGAATATTCGGACTTTAAGTTACCAAGTGAGAGAACATTACAGAGAGTTGTGCCGTCTGCTCGTGAGCATGTCGAGAAAAGAATTAAATCGGAGTTGCAAGATAAAAAAACTGTGGTTATGTGTGGACGAAACAACAGATCGTAAAAAACATTCTGTGGTTAATGTAATGGTACGTACAATGGAACCACATCGACCGTCATCCTTCTTACTTGCTTCCAAAAGAGTTATAAATTGTACTGCCGATGAGATTTTAAAGGTGGTGTTGAACTCATTGAACAAATTTGAACTTTCAACTAAACAACTTTTAATGTTTATGAGTGATGGTGCCGCAAACATGCGTTCTTTGGGCCGATCTCTTAAAGAACACAATGGTAACTTCTTACATGTAACGTGTAAAATCTATCCTCTAAATCTTGCGGCACAAACGATTCCTACATGTTTTCTACTAGTAAATGCATTGATTGCTAGTACAAAGGCAGTGTTTCTAAAGTCCCCGAAACGTACCCGACTATTTCACAAACTGTGTCCTGATTTACCTGAACCACCGCAGTCGATTGTTACACGTTGGGGTTTTACTACAACAAATATTTTGATCAAGTAAAGAGGGTAGTTTTAAAATTCAATCCGACAGAAGCTGCAGCAATCAAGAAAAGCCAGGAAATATTTCAAGATGAGATTTACAAGCTATTCACAACAATTACTTCGGACTAGCGGAGGGAATAGAAAAATTACAAAATGTTTCGATTTCGCTAGTGGATTCTGTTAGGTTACTTATTATACAAGTGCATCTTTATTACAGATTTAATTGTATTTTAAAGCATATTCTAAAAATACAAATAGTTTGGAAATTAATACCGAACAAAAAATATAACATACCACTTTATAATATTTTAGGTTGGGTCAAGTACATAAAAACTGATAAATATTTTCTACTTACAGATTTCTACAATAACCACAAAAAATAAGCGACTGAAAACACCTAACTGATTCTTTAATAAATTCAATTTAAAAGTCGTAAGTAATTCTATTCCATAACTACGATCAAAAGTAATTTTATTAATCACGTTAGTGACGTCACCAAGACAATTAGTAACAAATTCGCAAGCTTGTGTAATACAGGATCAACTTAATGGAACGTGTATTTAATGATTTATTTCGAATACGTTTTAGTTATACATATCGTTGCTTTGCTTATCGAAAACGATGAAATATTTATACAGGTAATACACATCGAGCAGTCTAGACGTGTGTGGATCTATTCCGCGTACGGTTGCTGGCTGGAACATCTATCTAAAATCATTTCCGTTGATAAAAAAAATATATTTTAGGAAAGTATTCGATTTTGGTACAAAAAAAAAATCAAAAATTATTATGAATTTACAAACAGCGAAATAAATATTTTGCAATTTGTTTCGCTTAATAAAAAGTGTATGTGGCACAATATAAATTGTGCCTACTTATGCTGCGATTCCCTGCGAATGAGGAGTAATGTATGTAGCTGATATCGCTAAAAATGTTCTGTTTTGATAAAGCGTAACATTGAATATTATCGGACAAGAATTTATGTATATTGTTTTGCTATACGCCATATATTATTAAGTGTGAACTATTTCATTTAGATCCTATTAAAGCAGATGATTCTTCTTATTAATACATATCTAGTAACTACATTTAACTAACAATTACAAGCCAATAAGTTTCAACAAAAACCTGCGATTGGTTCTTTGTAAGTAAAGATTTGAAAGGTATTTGCAATTTGAATGAAAAAATTAGGTTATACTGGTTCAGTAATCTTTTCTAGTTTAACAGTTTTTCAGTTTGTACTATGTTCTTTGTGTTAACTCAACATTTTTGTGTTAATACATTGACGGTATGACACACCGTTTGCTGATAAATAGTGAAAACCGTTTAAGAAATAGATAAAGAGGTGAATCATGTCCGATTTTGAGAATTAAAACCATAAGATTTGTTTCGTTTATGACAGGTATTTTGCATGACAATTTCCTGTTTTTGGTACTCGCTAGCGATTTTGAGGAGATAAGATACCAATACTGTTTTGACATACAGTGAAGTTCGTATATAACGAGCTGGGGATATAACGAGCGCTTGGTTGTAACGAGCAAATTAAAAAGTCTCCGTCGGAATCCCACATAAACGCATGTATTGCTGTTCTATTATATTGAGGTCTGATATAACGAGGGCTCGCATATAACAAGGGTAATTTTTGGACCCGGGCAACTTTTCGGTCGGCTATAACGAGGCGGCGACGAAACGACGAGGATGCGTGCGGCGTGCACTTGCACATCGCACATAACCTCCGTACAAGTCGTGACACGCGCCTGAGCCAGGGATTACCCCGGAGTTAAAACGGCGTTATTTGTGCAATGGGTGTGGCGGAAAAAATGTCGAATTCAACGAAAAATACACGAAGATCAATTACGTTATCGGTTAAAGTGGAAATAATACGAAAGTTACAAAGTGGATGTTCAAATAGCCAAATATGCCGTGAGTATGGCTTAAGTACTTCCACAGTATCTAGCGTTTGGACAAAACGAGAAAAACAAAAAAATCCGACAACAAAAAAACTTCGCCAGCCCGAAAAAAGAGATGTGGATCAGGGTTTTGCTGAAGTGGTTTACATTAAAAAGGAGTGAAAATGTGCCAATTTCCAGGCTAGTTTTGCAGCAAAACGCAAGCCATTTTGCACAATTATCGGCAAATGAAGAAGCCTCCGAGGATGCTGGAGGCTTTTCTTGCACGAAATCATGGATTGACAGCTTCAAAAGGAGGCACGACATACACAGCGGTAAAATTCACGGAAAGTCTGCTGTAGTATCACCACAAATAACAGAAGAATGGTTAACAACCACTTGGCCAAGTAGGTGTCTAATATCCGTACTTCTGATTAGTTATTGTTTTCGAAATTTCAGGTTTGCGACGGCGATATGCTGGTAAAGATATTTTTAACGGAGACGAAACAGGAATTTTTTATAAAATGACGCCCGACAGAACCCTACACTTTAAAGGGGAGAAATGTTCTGGGGGTAAGCTCTCAAGATAGGATCACTGCTTGGATCTGCGCGAACATGGATGGCTCCGAAAAAGAAAGGCTCAAACAAGAGGAACTTGCCACTGATTTATGAAGCGAACAAAAAGGGCCTGGATGACAGGTGATATCTTCACTAAATTAATACAAAACTGAGATGCGGAATTAGCTAGAAAGAAAAGAAAATTTTTATTGTTGATTGATAATTGTCCAGCACATCTCACGATCATAAATTTTCAGTGGATTGAGGTGATTTTTCTTCCTCCCAATACGACGGCAACGTTGCAACCAATGGATCAAGGTATGGAATAATTTTAAGCAGCATTTTGATTGTATTCAACGTAATTTTAGGGGGGATTAAGTGTTTAAAAACACATTATCGAAGGCAGCTGTTATTTAAATTGGTCAACGCACACGACAACAACACTGAATTTAAAGTTTCGTTGTTGGATGCGATTGCAATGTTAAATACAGCTTGGAGAAATGTTTCCTCAAAAACTATTTCCAACTGTTTTCGACACGCTGGTCTTAATGTAAATGCTGATTTCACGGAAGACGACATAATTTCTGTCGCCCAATGGCTCTTGATACATAAGGATAGAGAATGGGACGTCGATGATCTGTCCAAATGGGCACAAAGCAACAACATTTCGGAATTCGATCATATTGATTTACAAGAATACGACAGGATAGATAAAAACCTTGAAGTATTCGAAGTTCCTGACGATATTCAAACTATCCAATCCATCATTAGTCAACCAGATGAGGACATTGACGAAGAAGATATCGCAACTGCAGAAGACGGGGATGAGGAAACAGAAAACCCTACGACACAAGAAGCTATGGATGCTTTGAACACCATAATGTCGTACGTGCAGTTTGTTCTCCCTGAAGAAGAAGTTTTTGAATGCCGCAGATAAATGGGATATATTCTTAAAAGCGCGCAATTTAACGTATAATATGTACACGAAAATGAAAAAATCTTTTGTAGCGAGCGGTCGTATATAACGAGCAATTTTTATGGTCGCTTGGTCCCTCCTTGTAGACGAACTTCATTGTATATGTAAATTTATATGTATTTCCCTAACCAAAATAATGCTAATATTTATGGTAGGTATTGGTAGAATCCACTCCCGGCAAAAACAATGAGAAAAGCTAGCCAACAGGCATGTTTCTACCTCCCTAGCTCACTATTGTTATTCGCCGCTCAATTTATGCCACTAATCTCCACAAATAGCACAAAAATATGTTTCGTGGCGCCAGCTAATGCCAAGAGATATAGTCATGTCGCCTAGAAAGTAGCGACAGAAACCGGAGTACAAATGCCAAACCACCTCTCGAGCAGTTCTTAGACTACTTAACGCAAGATGCCGTATAAACCTAACTTAATCCACCTAAGCTCAATCATTGTCATAACGCAGTACGTTTCAACATGATTTTAACATTATCCAAAGATCATATTACCAAACATAACCATGCGGAACACATTCGCGCTATTCTAAAACAACGTATTAAGATTATTAATTTCAAACATTGTGAACACTCGCATTTAAACACCTTTGTTATACTTTAAACACTAATTGTAACTCTTAATTATAGCTACTAATTTAGAGATTGTGAATGTGGATGTATTCTTATTGCTGAACCGGGATCATGATTACTGTTATAAAAGAGGTTATGTAGGTTTGTTTTGGAGTTGATTCTTTTCTTAAGAAATAAGACGGGGATAGCATTTTTATCCCTGATTAGAAATATAGTAGCAAGAAACTATCGGTAGTTCGACTTAATCAACGGGATCATTCAATACAAATGGACCAAATTCTTCTTGTTTCTCATACAAAAAGTCTACTTCCATGCCAAACTTAGGAAATTAATAAGAGATGTGCAGATTAAATTCTGTATCAGTCAAACAAGTAGATGTACCATTCTTCTCTGGAAGTTTTGGTACTCCTCCAAAACACATTCTATCTTTAGCAGGTTTAAAACTTGGTGTAGCCATTATAATAATAATAATAAACTTTATTCGCCCAACAGGATACCCCAATTACAGGACGAAATAATAATACGAATACATGTGCACATAATACAAAGAGAAAAATAAAATATAATACTTAATAAAAGATAACTGAAAAATAATAGAAAAAAAAATAATATATATATACTCCACCGATTAATGCATAGCGTCACCGACAAAAATATCTGCATAATATTTATTTGCATTCACACACATGTTTTGAACTGGCGATTTCAGCAGCACATTAGTTCTTGCAGTTAAAGGCCGAAACGATTGAACACTACGCGAAGACAAACGAGGAACGTTCAAATTAATTTTTGACAGCAGATATGCGCAATCGATTTGATTGTCAATAAGTTTGTAGAGAAACCGCGCACTGCAAATTTGCCTTCTTTCCTAAATACTCCGCACCGCATGTCGTTCCAATAATGTGGCATAGTCTATACCCCTCACTGGATATATACCGTCGATCCTAAAAGATAGGAATTTCAGGAACCTTCGCTGTACTCTCTCAATAGAATCCTCGTAGGATTGATAGTAAGGATACCATACAATGGAAGCATACTCTAGCCGGCTTAAGACAAATGCTCTATACAGCGTTTTCAGAAGATGTTGATTCGTGAAGTATTTCGAAGATCGTATGATGAATCCTAACATGGCTGCGGCCGAGGAACACGTCTGCGAAACATGCTGTTTAAAGGATAGTTGACTATCAAAGATAACTCCTAGGTCTTTTATGGTCTCGCTCCTCTGCAGCGGGTAACCGCTTAAACTGTACGTAGTAGGCAAGCTTTTTACTTTGCGAGTATATGTTACATACGTGCATTTTGCTTCATTTAACATAAGACTATTTTCTTGGCACCAGTGGAATACGTAATCAATACTCATTTGCAGATTAACCATATCATTAATGGAATCAATTCTTGCGTACACCTTCACATCATCTGCATAAGCTAAGGTGTCACAGGTCAACGCTTCCAGCAGATCGTCGAGGAAAAGCACAAAGAGCAAAGGTCCTAAATTGGATCCTTGTGGAACACCTGACGTAATAGCATATTCACATGAGCTGAAGCCATTATAGAAAACATAACATGACCGCTTTTTTAAGTAGGACTCCATCAGATCTCCAAGGCGAGGTGACATGCCAAAAGAACTTAATTTAAAGAGCATAATATCATGGTCAATTCTGTCAAAGGCCTTAGAAAAATCCGTGTATATAACATCGACTTGCCCTCCATCATCCAGTGTGTCACTTATAAACTGTGTAACTGTCGCTAAGTTAGTTGTTGTAGATCTTTTAGGTATAAAACCATGTTGCTTCGCAGATATATACGGCTGTACATTGTTGAATATAGAAAAATATAAAAGTTGTTCATATACCTTGGCGAAGTTAGATAAAATAGATATAGGACGATAGTTAGTCACATCAATGCTGCTTCCCTTCTTAAGAACTGGCGTAACTCTTGCTCGTTTCCAGCGTCTAGGAAAGGTAGAAGATCTCAAAGAAATGTTGACAAGAAGCAAGAGTGGTTTGACAAGTACTATGCGTGCTTCCTTCACTAAAAAACTAGGGATGAGGTCATCACCAGCTGTGTCCGTATTTGCTAGGTGACTCATTATAGTTAGCAGGTCAGTCTCACTCACAGGCTTGACGTCAAAAGATGGTATGTTGCTAAATACATTTTCGATTACTCTGCTGGAGTGTGGCAGATAAACAGAAGAAAATTTACTAGCAAAGGCGTCAACAATTTCCTGGGGATCCTGATATACCACATCCCCATCAGTGATTGTGTTTGGTATGCGTGAAACACCTTTTAGTCTATTACTATACCGCCACAGCTCTTTCGGATTTTGCTTAATTGTGTTTTGTATTCTTGACATGTAAGCGTTGTAAGCTTTTTGAATCTGTTGCTTAACTAATCTCCTGATATCTCTAAACCTCATGTAAAAAATCTCACTTTTAGTTTGTATCCATTTTCTATGATAGAAGGTTTTAGTTTTTAGGTTTTGTCGAATTGTTGTAGTAAACCACGGAAGATGAGAAGAACTATTCTGACTGTATAAAGGAACTGAACGGTTAATTACCTTGTACAAAACATTATAAAATTCATCGACAGCTTGATCAATGGTTGATGCATCCTCAATGAATGACCAATCACAATGAGCTAGATCTTCAAATAATTGGGCAAAATTTGCTTTTCGAAAATTGTAGCGCATATTTTGTGCAGACGGAAATAAGTCTGGTTTACTGTAACCAACGAGTTGGATGCTCATCGCTAAAGCAGGATGATAATTATCTTCAGGAACTAAAGGAAAATCTTCGCGGGAAATAGTGAGTTCGCCACAATGATTTGCAAAAATTAAATCAAGTATATTGTCATCAATATTTCTGATGTTATTGTATTGTTGCAATTCCATTGTATTACATAGATCATTTAATTGTAAGTATTTAGTTTTATTGTGAATATTAGAAGCAGTATCGACATAGTCAGAAAAGTTAAAATCTCCGACTATTAGTACAGATTGATTGACTATCGCTATCTCAAATGCATCAATGAAGAGTTCAAAGTCTTGATTAGAAATATTAGGAGGAATGTAAATGCCAGCTACGAGGTATACATTGCAACCAAAATAACATTTACAAAGGATTAGATCGATAAGCGGTACAAGATTAGCAATGTGGGACGTATCGACCAACTCATATCGTACATTATTGGCAAATGCAATAAGAACTCCACCACCATCACTCCGTTCGACAATGTCAAACTTACGGTCACATCTGACTACGTTGTAGTAACAAGGAAATAGCTCACTCGAAATAACGTTACTGTTAAGCCATGTTTCGGTAATAATGACGACATCGTACAATTGTTCGCAGATATTTACATAAAATTGATGAGATTTAGATTTTAAACCACGGGTTATATTTGCAAATGAAGGTGATGTCAAGAACAAGTTTGTATCGAGTGGAACAGTTACAATTAATGACGAATTCATCTGTCCAAATAATTGCTGCATTAACAAATTAGCTAAAGCAGTAGCAGCAATTACGATTTAAATCGGAGAAATACTTTTAAAGGCAGTTGGAATAACTTTTTTTATATATGATACAATTGCATGCGAAATAAGAATATACCGGGTATGCCATTTTAACCCTAACAGAGGAATATCTCGAGGTATATGAATCTTACGAAAAAGTTCGTCATACCGTTGTTTGTTCGACCCATCAGGGGTCACAAAATGGTGATCTTAGTTCCAACGTAAACGGCGCTGTAGTCGGTGAAAATAGGGTAGTTTTATTTTTTTTTTGTTTGAAACATTCTTTTGTTCATTTCGTGGATGGCGCTGTAATTGGCGAAAAAGATTACCTTTATTTATTTTAATGGAAACCCCCATTTTGCATTTTATGAAATTTCCGTGGTATGTTGTTGTTGTCTTTATTGGCTAATCAGAAAACAACAACATATCACACATTTTACCAATATTTTGATAAAAATGCGAAATGGGGGATTCCATTAAAATAAATAAAGGTAACCTTTTTCACCGATTACGCCATCTACGCTATCTACGAAATTAATAAAAGAACGTTTCAGACAAAAGTTATTTACTTTTTAGAGTAGAATTGCAATACGTAATAAAAGAAATAGGGATTACAGCGCCATCTACGTTGAAACTAAAGTCATTTTGTGGTCCCCGATGAGCCGAACAAACAACGGTATGATGAACTTTTTCGTAGGATTCGTATTTCTCGCGATATTCCTCTATTAAGAATAAAATAGGGCAGCCCGTATAGTTTATCAACCAAAGCTAATTAATCTAACAGAAAAGTATATTGTGGTGGGAACATTAGGTGGTATCATTTCCTACAAGATTATATATTTTATCCGAAGGCAATAACCAGCGATGATTGTCCATCACCCCATCATCTCTTCGAATAAAACTTAAATTTTTTACGTCAAGGAAATTTTGTGCTAAGGTTTGGGGAAACTTTAATCCAACATGGTGATTGAGTTTGAATGTCCCAAAAACTCTGCCTAACACCAACACTATTCACCATAGCGCTACTACAGAACCTGAACAGCTGAAGAACTGACGACTTTGTGTTGGACAATTTTGTAATTGTTTCATATAATGGCAGAATTTTGAGACTGGTAGACAATAGACCAACTGTTGAATGTATGGAAAAGAGGTCGAAGTTTTGATACTGGCCCAAAAAGCAAGATTGTATGACGTATGTGGCAAAATCAATCCTCCTAAAATTGCCTCAAAGACAAGTCGGTTTTTAGTTGCAGAATTAGATATGTTTCAATACTATATTCATTTGATTTTTCAACATGATATTAGAATAAAATGATTTATTTTTAACAAAACAGTGTACTTTTTTACTGTGTACACATTATTTAATATTTTCAGCATATTTAAAGGAGATGTGAACCGTAATCCAAATGGTTTATCGTTAACCCAAGCTATGTAATACATTTAAAATCTAGGTTTCCAATTTATGGGATAAAGTTATCCCAATGGCGTGCAATTTTGGGCCAAATTTCGAATTAAAGAAAGACGAACGAAACATTTTGGAGATAATATTTGGTTACATTGTAGGTCTATGTTTCGTCTATAACACAAGAAACTTGCAATATCAATATTTCTTTTCAACAGCTTTTAGTAGCGGGGACTCTAAAAAAAACATGGAAGTGAGACAAAGTTGCTTCAACTGACGGTACTGAAATAAAAACTAGTAAGGCGTAAAGTTCTTGGATTATTAGCGACATGGTGAAAGGTGAAAATTGCTAAATTCAAAAAGAAATTCTAGATAAAAGCAAAATATTCTAGTTCTCGACATGGTACACACGTGAGAGTCCTGGCATTTGGGATCGACATTGCTGTAAGTGGTTATTAAATAAAATTTGCTTGACAATTTGTGTATTAATAAAAGCATTTCAATAAAGACTTGCTGCGGAAAAACTTTGTAATTGAATTATTAAGTATTGTTAATGTATTTAAAAAGTTTAAAGAATAATAGCTGGCGTAGGTTAACTTACCCAACTATCGAATGTGTCGCCATGATAAAGTCCGTCTCCGTCGAATGAGGATTGGCCTTGAACAATTTGGACTTGGTTTGTACGTTCAGGTATCGATCGTGACTCAGCCTCAGCCGATAGGTGACACTGGTCGCCTGTCCCGAATTGATAGTGTCTCTGAGATGTTGGGTGAGCTTGTGGGTGTCCTGCGGGACGCACAGTTCCTGCAATAGTCGGTCCATAAGTTCCTTATTGAGGAACTGGCTGTACGCGGTCACACCGGATGTGTCCACACCAATTATTTTGCCGCTCGTGTCCAATTTCGTGGTGAACTGTTCCACTTGAAAGATCGAGGCCCTGTCGCGATGCGTTATACGGCTTGCCACGCACATCAAACAAGGTCCACTATCACCACTTTCGTCGTCCGTCACTGTACCCTGGTTCAGTTGCGTGCTCGATATGAACATTAGCTCATATCGGGCCTCGCGAGGTTGCTTGTCATCACCTAGATCCTCCGGATCGTCCGGTTTCACTAACAAACGACAACTAAACGAACGTGACTTGTTAGTCGGTTCACTAGCCCAGCCTATGGGCATGGGTAGCAGACTAGAGCTGAATCTGGCGTGATCACCATGGTGAATGAAGTTGTAGATGCTTTTACCCAGCACTTCCTCCTCGCTGTACTTGATGAAGTTGCTTACGTTCTTCGTGACGTGCTCGACCTTACCTTCGGCGTTCACGACGAACAAGAATCCTTCTAGGGCTTCCAAGAGAAGGGGGCCGTAGACATCGGTGGAAAGAATCGTCGGCCTCGAAGACGAAACCTCGCCTTGCTGCACGGGATCGGAAGATTGCGAAGCGCCTTCCCTTTGTTTAATGCTACGAATTTGGTTGACGGTTTCCTGAAGGATGGCGCACTTGTCGGGCTTCACCGACAGAGAGCTCATGTCCGCGAAGTTGGCGGAAATTAGCTCTGCCAGTTCTTCTATATAGATATTCTCTTGTTCACGGCGCCTTTTCTCATTGTTGCACTTGTTTCTGAAACAGACCTCTAGATCAGTCATTGTCTTTTCGTGCAAGAAAGTTGCAATGCAAATGAAAAGAATTAGACGATCGTATTGGGATGGAGATAGAGGAAATTGTGTCAGTCGCCATGGATGGACACTTGCAACAGCTGTAAAAAACGACTGACTAAGTGTCACAGAAACATAGATATTGTTTTATAACGTCTTTATACATATCAACATGCTGTTGCTTGGCCAAACTTGCCGGATCAGCGTTTCGACATTGGTCAAGATCTTTTATGGTGGGGCGACGAGATTAGCAAATTGTACGTTGCGCGGCTATTAGGTAATATGAAGGAACACGTGGGGATTCTTACGTGTTTTAGATTCCTTGTTATATATTTAGATTGTATATATGCATACGTCAATAAATTAATTAGGTTGCAAAAGAATTACTACTACTCGTACTACTGGATTCTAATTGTAATAGGAGTTGCTATACATCTGTTTTTGCGTACCGTTTGCTAATTTTAAGATGTAAATACCAAGTGAAACGAGCAATATGAGCATCTATTTCCCAAAGAACTATACCCTGTATTATAAAATGCGTGAAAAAAATTATTACAATTATTACAAAATGGAAAATCTTTGAACCTTTTCCGTAAATCATTGGGTCATTATATGAATAATAAACAAATTATTTTATGCTAATGTTTAGTAAAAGGTTAGTATTGTATTCCGAAATTGTAATGTTTCTGTTTTTTTTTCATAACATTTTCTGTTCAATTTTAATTATCGGTGGTAGATTTTACCAGAAAAAAAAAATACTATTTTACAAGCAAATTTAAGCAAAATATCTAAAACGCTTTTTAGTAATGATTAATGATGCTTGGCAATAAATAGGTCAATCTTGATTTAACATTGCAAATACATGAATATAATTTTTTTTTTACAAATAAACAACTCTGTACAAAAAGGTTTACTAAAATTATACTATATACATACGTCGTGCTATACTAAAAAGGAATTATATAAAAGGTGCATATTTACCTTTCTTTGACACCGAGTAAAAGTAAAAAACGCAAACGTTGTTGGACAAAAATAGATTGACAAGAATGTGTCTGTTAGATTTTTTATCGATTGATAAGTAGAGCTGCTCACTAGCGTCAATGGGCAGCGGTGGAGGTTCAATACAACCCTCAGTATAACTGCGAGTCTCAACCAGATCTGTTGTGTATACATGTACGCTGCCGTAAATACTATTTCGTAGTTCTACGTTTGTTTTAAAAATGTTGCCTACGTCGCGAAAACGACCAATGTTGGATAAAGTTACAGAATTTATAGTAGAAACGCCTGACCTAAATTATAATGGCGTTAAAAGTCAATGTACAGTTTGTAATATCCCTTTAATGTGTTGGTCCAAAAGGGATTGTCTACGTCACGTAAATAGTAAACAGCATTCTTAAAAAAAAAAATTGCACACGACACTATGACAAATTTAAATTTAATTTATGTGTTACCTTTACTGCATGTAATCTACCGTTTAATTTACTAGACAAGGAAGCATATGTCTTCTTTTAGAATAAATATTCGGACTACAAATTACCAAGTCGGGCATCGTTACAAAGAATTGTGCCATCTGCTCGTGAACATGTTGAAAAAGGAATTAAATCGGAGTTGAAAGATAAAAAACTGTGGTTATGTGTGGACGAAACAACAGATCGTAAAAAACATTCTGTGGTTAATGTAATGGTACGTACAATGGAACCACGTCAATCGTCACCTTCAATTCTATTAGCTTCCAGACGAGTACAACAATGTACTGCCGAATTAATTTCAAAGTTAATGTTAAATACATTGAAAAAGTTTGAACTTTCAACAAACCAACTGTTGATGTTTATGAGTGATGGTGCCGCAAACATGCTTTCTGTAGGCCGGTCTCTTAAAAAACATTGTGCTAACTTGTTACATATTACGTGTAAAATTCATGCTTTCAATCATGTGGCAGATAGTATTAGAAAATGTTATCCTGAGATAGACGGTTTAATAGCGCATACAAAAGCAGTGTTTGTCAAATTTCCAAAACGTAATCGCAAATTTCACAGACTGTGCCCCCGTATGCCCGAGCCATCAGAACCTATTTTTACACGTTGGAGGACATGGTTACAGGCCGCGTTTTATTATCATAAATATTTTGAGAATATTAAAAACGTAGTTTTACAATTCGATCCAAAGGAAGCTGCGGCTATCAAGGAAAGCCAGTCGAAATTTCAAGATAGGTTAAAACGGATTTAAAAACTATTCAGAACAATTACTTCGGACGAGTGGAGGCAATAGAAATATCACAAAATCCTTCGGTGTTGTTAGTGGAATCTCTGCAAATAGTGCAACATGTTCACGCACAGCTATGCGCGGTAGAAGACGCAAAAAATGTTTGTGTTCTAGAAAGGTTTGAAAGTGTTTTAGAGAAAGATTCTGATTTTGGCACATTAAGACAAATTTGTGAAGGTGCGTCAACAGAACCGTTAAGTTGTTCCAGAGATTATTTTAATTAGGCAAATATGACGTCACTAGATGTAGGATATCTGGGAGTTCACAAAAGCAGTGTGTGCCTTTGCTTTAACTGCTACATATCGTGTCTGAGGATTATGTAATTGTTTAGCTGTTTTTTGTTATATAATAGAAAGACTAGTCCGTGGTGAAAGTGGAAAAGTGTTTGCAAACGAATACGGGGTAGGAACATTAACAATTTCGGATAAAAAAAAAAAACAAAAACAAAATCAAAAGGTGTGATATATTTTAAAGACCATTGTGAACTTTTACTAAGTAGTGCAATTTCTTTTGGATTTATTGGCAAATGTGATTCTGTTGCCGACCGCAGAAAAACATTACGAAAAGTCGAATAAACAAAAATGGAAACTCATTTGTATGCATGGTTTTGTACACAACGATCAAGACAGGTTCCAATTTCCTATGACATTTTATCTACCAATGCACAACAGTTTTATTCTGAAATCTATGGAAATGAAAATTTTAGAGCTAGCAAGGGCTAGATTTTTAATTTCAGAAAAAGGCATGGCCTGCGTTCTTTAAAACTGTATGACGAAATACTATCCAATGATCAAAGTGCTGTCGATTCCTTCCTAAGTGCATTTGCAGAGAAGATTAAACAATTAAACCTTGCACCTACTTAAATATACAATGCAGATCAATCTGCTCTGTATTGGAAAATGTTGCCTGAAAAAACGCTGGCTCGTGCTCAGGAAAAGATCGCACCAGGTCAAAAAATAAACAAAGAACGTGTTACATTTCTAGCATGTTGCAATGCTGATGGTTCACAAAAAATAAAGCTGTTGGTGATAGGGAAGGCAAAAAATCCAAGCGCATTTAAAAATGCGAACATACCTGTTGAATACAAATCATCTGCCAATGCATGGATGACTACGACAATTTTTTTAGATTGGCTTCATTGTTCATTTCTTCGTCAAGTTAGAAGTCATTTAAGAAGTCTTAATTTAACTGAAGGAGCCCTGTTAATCGTCGATAACTCCTCGAGCCATGGAACTATAGGAGATTATTTTATCGGAAAAGTCTTTTAGCCCAGATGTTATCTAATAACGAAGAGAACGTTAAGTTATTAAAAACCATGAGGGACGCTGTATGCCTACCATACAATGCTTGGGAAAAAGTCTCTCCCGAAGTCTTGCAGAAGTGCTGAGTGAATTGCGGCATTCCTTGGGTGAAGAGATAACAGATGTTTCGGATATGCCCAATGTTCTCACAGAGCAAAATACCGCGAACGCGGAAATATGAAAATGATGAAGATTTGTTACCACTGGAAGACATACACGCTACAGATGAACACCATGATAGTAGTGATAGTGAAGGTTCAGAGTTAAATAATACAAACCAGACTGTTAAGAATGACGAGGCAGTTAAAAGTTTCAATGTGTGCATAAAGCAGAAGAAAGTAATATCCCACTACATGACAATTTTCTAGTTGTTTTGTATAAAACTGTCCTGTTTCCGGATCACCGCGGTCTTAATTAATCCGGATTATCGAGGTCGCACTGTAATTAAAAGTATAAATATTGCAAAAATGGTTTACTTTGTCACTTTGTTTCAAGAAAGACAGCGTTTTCAATTTAAAATTGAAAATTGATCAGAATACACTAATTATTTCTGTTGAAGTTGTTAGTTAGTGACTTTGTGCGTTGGGTTGGTGATATTTAGGTCTTAAAATTGTGAAATACTGGCAACCCTGGGTATATCTAATAAATAATAAAATTTGTATTGAAATCATGACAGTAGTGGTATTCGGTACAACGAAATTATGATTAGAGAAAATCTGGGACACTCGGTATAGCAGGACGACACGGCTCGCCTACCTAATAAAAACAAATATAAATTCAACGTTCACGACACGCAATACGGAACACACGGAATGGAACTTATGGAACAAACGCATAACAAACAGAAATGCACGCCCGTATACAGTTATAAGAATCGGTCACTTACGCGCATACGCAGGGACACAATCAGCATACAAGATGTACGAAATGTCCATCAAATATTGTGTAAGCAAGCATTTCTTGCATAAGTTATCTTGAATTCTAGGAAGGCAAGGTACATAATATATATGTAGATGATACGTTATGTACGTTGGACGCGCGATGGCATGCATTACATGTTTCTTTCTTACATCTTCACAGTCACGTCCGTCGGCCCACATGAAATGTGCGCAAGGAGTCCCTCAACGTTGTCATCGAGGTACAACGACTGTCAGCGAATTTTGCGCGTGCAATGCTTTTATGCATCCACGTTGTTTGATATTACGTCGTGTATCAAAGGGCGACGAAGAAGAGGAATAAGAAGGGCACAAGGAAAGGGAGAAGATGGTAAGAGAGGTCCTCCTTACTCGAGTGGTTTTACGAAGCTACTATACCGCGAATACGATGCTACGGTAACAAAAAGATGCATTGTTCTTAGTTGGGCGGTGTTCGTGATATGAGAGGATACAAGTTGATAGAGGCGATGATTTGAGTGTTCGTGATGTGACATAGAAAAAGAAGAACGCGGATGGAATTTTAAGAAAAGGAGACGTTGCTGGTGGTGAAAGGTGCTTGCCCGCGTAAAAAATGCAATTCCGTCATTTTAATCACGATTTTTTTTTTAATCTACTTTGTAAAATACATATATGGGACGTTTAGATGAAAGTGACGTTGGAATTATTCAAGTATCATTGGTCTGTTTGTTATGTTAGGTTATTGAAGACTTGTAGTGCAATTCAGGAATTGTGAAGATACGCAAAGAATGTTTAAAGCATGTACCGCAATTTTGAGTCACGTAATAACGTGCACTGTATATGTTTGTTTTGACCAGCTTAGTTTAAAAGTTTAAACAAAGCCCATGAAACGTGTCAAAAAGCTACCTACGATATAACAAGGTCTCAGCGCTCCACGATGACGTCACGCTGGGTTGGTGATGTATCGCCATGCACGATATTAGCCTAAGCGGTAAGGGAATCGTTTTTGGCATTTCTTTTTTAAGTTTTGAAGGGCTTCCGATTTAAAGAGGATCCCAGTCGTCAACTGAACCCTTCTTCGCATACCATTCGATATTATTTTGGAAAAACGAAGTTTCAAAGCAAAAACCGAACACGCAACCGAGCACCGTTTCCGTGAAAGATGTATTTGTGGTTGGTATTTAATCGACTAATTATTATTATTTGTAATTTACATTTGGACGAAACTAAGGTTGAAATTATACAATAATTGCAATTTTATTTGAAATTTTGTTCAATTTCACCAGAAAATTTACAGACATGCTATTTAACCAGGGTCTCTAATTTCCTATTATGTGGTGTTTTATCTAATCTACCATTACTTTTCCCACAATCATTTTTAAATAGAGTATTTCTAGAACAAGTTATTATTATTGTTGCAATACGTTCACTGGTGTGAATATGACATTTACATATATCAGTATCCAAAATGGCTACGTTCGGTGATATAATTTAAAATATACTGTATTAAAACAGAACGTTTAATACACACATTTAAAAACATCTCTTCGTGTTCAAAAATAATTTTGTTAAATATAACGTAAGAATATAAAACTATTTGAACAATAAAATCTGTCAAATACAACGGATAGTTGGGGAATTGAGTTGGAATAGCATTTTTTTTAAGCCTAGGATTTTTTAAACTTACAGTTATAGTTTCCCTGGTCCTTGAATCTGTAGCCGTTGAAAAATAAATACCTTCTTTTACAAAGTGTAACTCAACAACACTAGAAATACATTACAGGTATCACTACACAGAATTTTTTTAAATAAAACCAATATAATTTGAATAAACCAATTCAAAACGCAAGAAACGATCTGAACGTGTGAATGAGCGACGACATACTTCCATGAGGCTCAGGCCTCATGTATATCATAGGTAACGGTCAAATTCTATTTTACCAACATAATTGTATTTCTTACTGTCAAAGTTGTTTTATGTTTGCAATAGATGTCGCTGCATTATCTTTTCTAATATGCTTCAAAATATATAATTGCTTTTAATGACATATTTAATATTAGGTTAATACACTTTTGGTAATTTCAATTATGAAGGTAGGTTACTGATCAATTTTCATCACGTTTTTCTTTCTTTTAATTTTTTTTTGTTACTTTTTTGTACTTAAATTCGATGTTCGTTGCTCCGTAATTAACCCCGCTCTCTTTTCTGGTGGCGACCGTCAATCTAGAAGGAACGTTTTACCGAGATTTATTATTTATATATTTAAAGATTTTCGTAGTACTGTAGTACTTACTAATTACTGTGAATTGTTGTGTATTCAGTTTTTCTGTAACTACTAGCTGAAAAACCCAAGAGTTTGGGCGAGAAACAATTTTCGAGTACGCACTTAGGAATACCAGCTATAGTTTACCCACCCCAGCAAATTTTCTAGATCTATAATCACAGGGACATCACCTGTTTACCCACCCCAGTAAATTTCTTAGGGTCATACTCATAGGAATATCATCTGCAGTTTACCCACCCCAGCAAATTTTCTAAGTTTAATCATAGGGATACCAGCTGCAGATTACCCACCCCAGCAAATTTCCTAGATCTACAATCATAGGGATGAATCGGTCTCACCGTTCTAACGTTGACAATCCAAAAGCTATCTAAGCTAAGATCTGGTACAAAAATGGTTTGATTTTATCTTGTTCAATTTCGAGCATCCTTTCCTTACCGAGCCGATAAATCGATTTTGTTTGGTTGAAATTGGACTGTTCGGTTCCATTCGTCTACGATTCCATTCGGCGGTATTCAATTATGTTCAGTTCCAATCGGTCCCCTTGACTCTGTTTAGTTTGGTTCGATTTAATTGAACTACGTTTAGTTCAGTTCGGCATCAATCGCAATTACCGACACTGTCAGATGTATTAATTTATATGACGGCACGCCATTCTTTAATTTAAAAAAAAATCAGCAAGTAAAACCTCCATCCGATCCGTTTGAGGTAATAAATTATTTCAAACACATTTTATTAGATTTATGCGTATACAGCGTGTCCCCGGATTAACGCATGGATAGGTAAGGCAGACAGAAAATTGATGAGTTAAAATTTCATCTTTTGGGGTTCAGCCTTGCTTGAATAGTAATTTATCCCATAATTTTATTGCTGGAAAATCAAGTAGATCTTGGAAATTTACAAAAAAAAGGAATTTTTTTAAATTAGTAAAATGTATTTTCTGTAGGAGATACGATAAAAGGGTTATTGAAAACAATGTTCAGGGAAATAAATTATACTAGTAGTTGGTGTGTAAGCATGGCTGAACCTCAAAAGATGAAAATTCAACTCAATAATTTCCTGTCTGCCTTACCTATCCATACGTTAATCCAGGGACGCACTATAGATCGTTAGTTTCCACATTTTATGTTTTTTTTTTGTTTAGATTTATGCTAAAATAGCAGTGTTCCACTAAGGGTAGAGATTTGCCGCGTGTGTCTGCAGATAACCTCCCATCAACTAGGAACAGGACCGGCGCCGATTAATTGCCGCTGGATCCTAAATAATTGGACAATTCTTTGAGTTTTGCTCATCAATATTTTTCTTCCCTTTTTTTCTAAATTTTAGCTTTTGTATTTGAATTTATTGTAGCCATTCAATTGTCATTATCGATACAGTTTAGAAGTTTTTTTTAATTCTTTATTAGAACTTGATTACACCCCTTTTTTTCTTTTTTTTGTAAAATAAGTACGTATTTTATATTTTTTTAAATATTCTTTTAAGTTTTTTGAAATTATTCTAACGGATATTATTATTTTTTAAAAATTTACTGAACAGTTTTATATGTAAGCTACAAGCTGTTGAAATGAGGTACCTAAGAAGAAAGAGAGCAGTGACAAGGAGAGATAGACCAAGAAATAACACAATTAGAGAAAATCTACAAACACAGTCACTGCAAGATTTCATTGAGCAAGGTTAATTGAGTTGAAGGAGTCAGCTGCCAAGGAAGAGCAATGATATTCCAGTAAGGAGAGGAGTATGAGAAGCAAGAACCTTTTTTTCTTTTTCCGCCTGAAAAGAAACATATCGTTCTATTTAAATTTTTTGCGGAAAGCCGCTTTATTTGTTATAAAGTCAGATAACGTCCTCTAGTGGTGAGGGTACAATTCATAAGAAGTAGACCAAAACTGTATTTGATAGATCAAATAAAGCTCTTTTAAACAAGGTCAAGATTGTTAAAATCGGTTAAGCCTAACAGGAGTAACCAACATTTATTTTAAAAAGCAATTGACCACTTTACTCTAGAAGATACGACAAAATGTGTTTAACGTATAAAAAAAAGGAATTGGATTGGGACTAAAGTGCATAAATTTTCGATAACTCTTAATTAGACAAAACACGATGAAAACTTTAATTTTATACTTAGTCGTGACCGTTACGCCATCTACTGGCCGTCTTACAAACTTCAAAATCATTTCCAGTATTTTCTTTTGGCCACGTTTATTCAAAAAGATTTTTGAAAGGTAGCCGGCTGCCATTCTTATTTGGCCACCCGGTACATTGCACTTGATGTATAGTTATGAATAAAGCGTGACAAACGGTTGCACCCGCAGAGACGCCTGTACGGGGGGGGGGGGGGGGTATGTACCTATGTGGATGCAGAGTTCAGTAATGCGGTAGACATCGAGGAGTTTGATTGTTCGGTTATTTTTCGGATTCTCATTGTGTGTTTTGGAAAACATGGGACGTAAGCCTGGTGTACCTCTTGCATCGCATGTGAAGAAATATATTTGGCGATTCCCTGGTTTGGTATTTACAGGTTCGCACATTCGTTGCAAATTTTGCAGCATACAGTTGCTAGGTCGCACGACACTTGAATGTAGAAGTCATATTAAAAGTAAACGTCATGTATTGAATTTAAGAAACAATATTCTGTACTGGCAATTTTCGTATGACTTTATTTTCATGTTGAGCACGTGCAACGTCCCACAACACCTTGTAGATAATGAAAACATTGTTTTTTTTTTGGATAAATATGTTCCATCATGGAAGCTACCAACAAAAAGACAATTGCGGTACAATTTGCCATATGTGCAACGTACAGTAAAAGACTGTATAAAAGGCAAGTTGAGAAATCAAAAAATCTGGCTCACTATGGACGAAACTACTGATGCTCAGAAACACAGCGTGATTCATATTGTGGCGCGTCCCTTAAAACGTAATGGTCCAGTAGCTTCCTTGTTGTTAGCCAGTAAAAGGATTGAAAGAACTGATGCCGAAACTGTTGTAAACATAATAAAAAATATGTTAAGAGAATTTTGTATCGTAGGAGCCCAATTCACCATGTTAGTTTCTGACGGAGCCGCAACAATGCTGAAATCTCGTAGGATGTAAAAGTATACTTTCCGACTCTTCTTCACATAACATGCCTCATACACGCATGTCATCTCGTAGCAGAAACAATTCGAAGCAAGTATCCTACGGTGAATGATTTAATATCATCTACCAAAAAAGTGTTTGTGAAATCTCCCAAACATATCCGCGTATTCAAGCAATTGTATCCACAAATTCCGCTACCACCTCAGCCTGTATTGCCGCGATGGGGAACCTGGATCGAGGCAGTATCTTACTATCGCAAATATTATTCCCAAGTGAAAGATGTCATTTTCAAAAGAGACATCTTCTAATTCTCAAGCGATGCGAGTGTCAGCAACTTTTTTCCGATTCGGACGTTCAAAAAGAAATAGATGACATTTTCATAAACGATTCTGTAGTGACAAACTATTTCGCAGTTAGAAAATACTCACTTATCTATACAAGATTCGTTAAATAACATCAACAATTTAGCAGCCGCTCTAGATAGCTTGACGGATCCTATAGGATTAGATGTCGCGCAAAAATTTCGTGCAGTTTTAAATAAAAATCCGGATTTAGAAAAGGTTCGATTTATATCTGGAATTCAAGACTACACAGAAGAGATACAGGAGTATTTGAATTTCGCAAATCTTACTTAATGAAGAGCTGAGATGCTGAACGATCATTTGCAAAATATACGAGAACGTTTTCAGACCGTCGTCGAGACCTGACCGAATCGACAATGGAAGCATTGCTTATGTTGCAGCATTACATAGCGTACCATGGCAGTCGCACATTACCGCAGTGGTCATCGATACGTCAATAAAAGGTAACAATCTATTATTTTTTTATTAATACTGTGTCTACTTTTGCGCGGTACGCCCCGGACGATTCCACTAGTTTCTCGAACATTATAAATAGTACACGCACACCGATCAACGGATAATAACCGAACGTCCACTCGATTCCTTGTATGTACATAGTAAACACAGCTCCTTTCACGGCGCTTCTGCGGGTGCAACAGTTTGTCACACTTTAGTTATGAAACGTTCTCTTCTCTGTTAGACAAGTATGTAATTATTAAATCAGATTAAATTGACAAGCGGTGTGTTTTCTAGAAAAAAATCTAAGATCTGATGCATATAATGCAAGTTTATAGCCTTCAATTTACCTTGTTTGTTTATCTTGTTTGATTATTTTTTAATTAGTGTGTAAAATAATCTTCAAAGCATTTTTACAAATAATCTACATTAAATGTAAGTATCAACAATAGTTAATTCACCCAAGTTCTCATGCAATTTCTGGACCTCGAAGTCATTCATTAAAACAATATCCTATGTGTTACTTGCTACAAAAACTAGATTCGTTGTTTATAGCTTTACAGGCCTTTCTTTTGTAGTTTTTATTGCTCTTAAAATTAATTTAATTCACTAGAACATAACGTTAATTTATAATCATTTAATGTCGGCATAAAAAATTACGATATACAGCATTCCACTTCAAAATTTAACGTTACCATGCTGCTGCTTTACTGCAATTGTCCGATCACAGAACAGGTGGTGGCGAACCTGCAATTTTGAGGTTATGATATATCTAATTTAAAACGAGACACTCCATATTGAATACGCTACGATATATCTATTAAATTTAGGTTATGTTGTAACAAAGCAATTCATTCTTATAAGTAGAGCGGGCCAAGAGCGCCACGCGCCAGGTTCGCAATCAGGCTGCCGGGCGCATATATGTATGTAAACATAGGTAATTTAAATATGTAATTATTAGGACGAGGACCAAAACCACTGTCTATTACGTCGTGAAGACGCGCAAATATACACCTGCAGTTTGGGTGTTCGTTGATAAATAGGGCGTTGTTCACAGTGGGCCACTACAAAGAAAAAGTTCATTCATCGACGGCTACGAACTAACAGCGCGCTTATTCATTTACGGATGACGCGCTCTATTCATCAACAAATGACGAGTCTGCAGATGTTACGTTTGCACCACTTCGTGGCATACTAGAAACAAGCGTCGGTGTGCTCGCTTTAGTGATTATGTCTAACGTAACTATTAAAATAAACGGCCATTACCTACGAAAGTTAATAAATTTCTTAGTGAATTTGTGGATTTACACTACAATGGGAGTACAATTTTCTGTAAAGTTTGTAAAAAGAAACTACTGTGCTGGAGCAAACGTGATTGTGAAAGACATATAAATAGCGCACACCACAGAAATAAAAGAAATGGTGTGTCACAACAACGTCAATTTCAATTAGAATTGCTCTTAACGTTTATGGTATGTGGTCTACCACTTCGTATACTTGATAAAAAAGCATTTCGAAAATTCTGGGGTACATACAATACCGAGTTGATACTACCATCTCGGACAGCGTTACGGAGAGATATTCCACGAATACGTGAGGACATTGAAAATCGAATTAAAGCCGAATTAAAAGATAAACAGCTGTGGCTATGTCTTGATGAGACGACAGATTGCAAAAAAAATTTCATTTTGAATATAATAGTGCGCGTATTAGATCCTATTAAACCAAATTTTGCAATTCTATTAGCCAGCAGAAGATTAAAACAGTGTACTAGTAAGCAATTACGGCCGTAGTTCTCGAAACGTTACAAAAATTTCAAGTGTCAACCAGTCAACTGTTGTTGTTCATGAGCGATGGTGCAGCAACAATGTGTAGTGTAGGCCGTTCCCTTAAAGTAAAGTGTGAAGGACTTTTACATGTTAGTGTTAAAGTCCATGCTTTACATCTTGTGGCACAAACTATTCGAGAGTGTTACCCGGAGTGGATGCATTAATAGCAAACCACAAAAAAAAAGTGTTTCTCAAAAGTCCAAGAGGACTAGGCATTCCACAGGTTATGACCTGGTATTCGAGAACCACACAGCCATTCTTACGCGTTGGGGAACGTGGTTAAAAGCCGCTTTTTATTATAAGACCACATCACCAAGAAGTCAAATCCGTATTTTGCAAATATCGTTCTAGCCGAACAGCTAGAGCTCTTAGGATGAGACCAGAAGGGATTTCTCGATGTATTTCATGTGTGAAACACATCTAAAGCAATAATAGCTAACAATACAAAGGGTTAGTAACAGGATATGTAAAATATTGCAAAATTTCAGGATTGTCGTTGCGTTAAGGAATCAGTGCAAAGTCGTGGGACGAATGTTGAGTACACACTGTTACACAGTATAAACGGCAACAAGTGGACGAGTTTTAGCTAAGTTCCGATAGTGTTGTTAAAAAGAATCCGGACTACACGAGATTAAGACAATGAGTCAGCGAATGGAGCATCTGCAGATCCTGACTAAGTCTAAAGATTATTTTAAACGCCTGTTCCTTACTCGGGTAGGACGTGAAACGGTCGTTTTCGAAAATATAAGAACATTTTTTCGTCTCGGCGAACATCCTTCACGAGGCAAATGTTGGAACTGATCTGATGGTGCAACTTTTTAAACAAGACTATCCGCATTATTAAGAAGGATAGAATTTATTTATTATATCTTTATTTACAGTTACATTATTAAGTACAACAGAAAAAAAAAAGCGTTCATTTTTCCCCGTTATTTCCTTATTACATCCCATTTACAACGCATACCGTTTTCAATCAAATAAAAATCATAATGAAAATAAAAACACCTCAGCGTGTACCTATATATATATATTATATATATTAATATATATTATATATATATATTATATATATAAAATATATTATTATAAAAAAACCATTATTATTGCGTCAGCTTTATTTTTTTTACTCTTGTGTATTAATTTCGAAATATCACATATCTGCTGTGACTCACATATACGCTATTTAAATAAGCGGCCCTTTGGCGCCTGATTCCGATTCTGTTGGATGGCGAAATTTTGGGCCCGCTCTACTTATAAGTCCTCATACAACGGCGAATTAGTGCAATATTTCGCTCTAAAATTACGCTAATTTCCACTATTCTACGTGAACGGTAGTTTTATTGTTTTATTGCAATTAATACATATGATATCTAAAGTTATTTGCAGATGTCGCACTAAAAGTAAGTTTTCCCCTAGCGTAAAAAATGTTCCATTTTTAATACAACAATCAAGCTCAGAATAAAACAAACGCATAGTATTTTTATAATTTACGTATCGTACACATACTTCACCTTTTCCGTGCGTTTTTGTAAATTCATGTAAGATTTTTAATGCGGCGAATGAATTCGTTTTAAAACAACAGTACGCCACACAAACCAGTTTAACTACTTATAAGATAATTTACAGCATTCTAGATAAGTAAATCGTAATTAATGTCGAGTGTTTCGGTTTATAAGCCAGGGAACAGCTCACGTTTCGCGTGGACCTATAAAATGGTTTTCTTCGCATCAATGTACAATTTTTTTTTATTCCTACCTTGTTCCACATATCAATTAGTTAAGAACAAGAAAAAAGTTGAAATATATTGAATAAGATACCGGATTAATTTGAAATATGTTATGTAGATTTATTTGCTTGAATTTATATTTTATATAATCTCGTTCAAAAATTAAGGTATCATTCATGTTTCTGATATTTTCTGCATTTTCAAACATTTTTGGTTAACAGAACGTAATATGTAGCTTTATGCCACTACAAAGTTATTTATATTTCTGATGAAGTTCTGTTGAACAGTTTTTCTTGAAACGTTTTAAGTTACAGCCCCGGCATCATTTATGTTTCTAATTATGAATTTGTTAATTTTTTGCGTGTATAGAATTTAAGTTAATAAAGTTTAAATTGAAACCTACCACATAACTTAACCAATCATGAATGCGTAAGAGTTTAAACTTTGTTAGAACAAGGACGTACAATGCGTTATGTGGCTAAATTTGCTAGGGCGTTAATCATGGGATAGTTCCCGGGGGGGGGGGGGCGAATGTTACAAGATTGAGGAAACCCGGATCACGTCCTAAAGACGTGGTCAAGGTTAGGAAATAAGTCTAAGTAGAGACGGGATTTTAGGCAAAATGCCTCTTTTTGGGTTTAATTAAAGGAAAAATTAAAAAAATCCAAAATCATAGGTTTCCCCCAAATCAAAGCGTTTCTATCTTGTTTTATTTTTCCCTTTATTTGGGCCTTTTTTTGGGGAACTTTTAAAACAGCCTAAATTTGGGTTTTTTCGCCTATTTTTTGCCCCTAAAACCCAATATTATTTGGTGGGAAAAGGGTTTTTTTTAAAATTTTAAAAAAATTTTTTTGGTTTTTTTACACCCCCGCATCTTTTTTAAAATGAAATTTTATTTTACAGCAAAAACCCCCTAAAAACAAATAAAACGGGGGTTTTTCCCCTTATTTTGAGGGGAAAAGTTTGGTTTTCCCCTGCCGAAAAATTTATATTCCCACCCCCTATTAAAATTTTATATCCCAATTATGGGTTTTATGGGCTCTCGGGTTTTTTTAAACCGCACCCACGTTTTTTTTTTTTTAGGGAAACCCCCATGGGCCCTTTTTTACGCCCTGAAATTTTAAACCCAATATAAAAAATTTTCTTCTCCTTTTTAACGTGATTAATGAATAAAACGATGCCCTTTCCCTTTTTTTATCCCTGGACATTTTTGATTTTGCAGTTTAGATTTTATTTTATTCTTTTTAATTTCTCAAAAACGAAATAGTGTGTTTTTTCCTAAAACAAAGGTGGGACTTTTTGGGACGAATAAATTATTAGTGAAAAACGTATTTCCCAAATTTTCATTTATATCTTTAACTTTGCAACAAATTTTTTTCGGAAATTTTCTGTGGGTTTTTTTTTGGTTTATCAAACTCATGAATTGTTTTTTTTCCATCTACAAAAACCCCCAAAAATCCAAGGAATCACATAGGAAAAAATTCCCCAAAATGCTGAAGGAAAATTTGGAGCACTACTGTCCTTTCAGCTGAATCCAAAACATTTAAAAAATTTTTTTTGTAAAGCGTCTGGGAAAAATTTGGAAAAAGGCCCTTTTTTTTGTTTTTCTTTTTTTTAACTTCCCTTAAAAAAATTTTATTGTATTTTAATTTTAAAAAAGAAAAACCCTTTAGAGAAAACCATCCCCTACTGCTCCTGGCATCGGGCCAAATTTGGGAAAAACCCGTTGAGGGCCCCAAATGTTAATGCCCAAAAAAAATTTCCCCAAAGAAATCAAACTTTTTTTAACCCAAAGATTTATGCGACGTTTTTTATGTCTGCAAATATTCCTTTTCCCAGAAAAACCTTTTTTCAAAACTGCAAATTTTCTCATAAATACTGAAACAAAATTTGGGGCAAGCAAAAAAAAACCTTTAAGAACAAAAATATGTAACAAAATGTTACAAAGAGGGAAATTTAAAATAATAAATAATAATTTTTAAAAAAGCATTTTCATACTTGAGTGTCATTAAAATTTTGTTTCCCCTATAATATTTTTTTTTAATTTTTTTAAAACATTTAAAACTATTCGCGAAAAAATTGGTAAAAACGATTTTGGAAAAATCTTAGATGAAACTACTTCCCCAAAAAGGGCGTATTATGGCAAATATGATTGTTAAGCTTTTTTCTGAAAAAACCAGGGGAAAAACCGGGATTTACTGGGCTACAAAGCAAATTTTCGGGAAAAAAAAATTGGGAATCAATTTCAAGATTCCGGAAACCAAACTTTTAGGGAAAAATATTATCAAAAAAAATTACCCCTTTTAAAAATATTTGGAAAATTTTAAACCCAAATATTTTAAATTAAAAGGGAAATTTCCTCTTTTTTTTAAAATATTTTGGGGGGCCAAAAGAAAAGAATTAAGTACGAAAAAAGTTTAAAAATTTTTGTCACGGTTTGGGCTTCTTAAATGCTCAAATGTGGTCAAATTTGAAGATTTTTTTATAAAAATCTTTAAATTTTTTAAAATGTTTTTTCAAAATGGGCCCAATTTGGGTGAATGTCTAAGAAATCAATATGCTATTAAAGGTTTTTAAATTTTAAAAACCAAAAAATTTTTTTTAAAAAACTCCACTGCGTGTGGCATTTTATAAAAAAAATCTCCGATGCCCCTTTTTTTTTCCTTTCCCAAAACCCGTCTTTAAAAAACGTTGGGGAAATTGTTTGAGGCGGAATTTTTTATGCTAATAAATTTTGAAACAATAAAATCATAAGGGACTTTTTTTTAGCAAAATTTTTAAAAAAAGATTGCTTTTATTTAAAAGCTTTATTTTTAAAGGGTTGTAATATCGTTTGGGCAAAAAATTCAGCTAAATGTAATTTGACAAAAGCAAAAAACTTTTTTTTCCCAACAAAATGTCAAAAAAGAACTTTTTAAAACATCCCAATTTCCCTTTTTAAAATTTTTCCCTTGGAAAAACTCAAAAATTAGAAAAAATTCGGCCCCCCTCTTTTCAAAATTTTTGTTGCAATTTAAAAAAATAATGCCGAAGCAAAATCTCCCAAAAGCCCCAGGAAAATTTGGCAAAAAATTTTTTTAAATTTAAACCAAAATGTTTCCGGGAAAAAACCAAAGGTTTTAAAACGGTTAAAAAAAATTTTCCTTTTGGTGCTCAGGGGGCGAAACAGTTGAAGCTACCGCTCTACCACAGCTGACTGGGCCATATTTTAATTTTTCCTTTCAAACCCCGTTAAAGTTTTAAAAGTTCATTTTCCCCTTTTGACAAACCGGGTGGGTTTTTCCCAAACCCAAGAACAAAAAAAAAATTTTCTAACGACAACCTTGGAAAAAAATTTTGGGGTGCTACCAAAAGCGAAAATTTTTGAGGGCATTTTTTCACCGTTAAATTTAAATTTTTTTTTTATTTTAAACCAAATGAAAACCACAAATTTTTTTGTTTTATTTTTTAAAATTTTTTTATTTTTTATTTCTTTTTAAAGGGTGGAAAAGGTTTCCTTTAAAATTTACATTTAAATTTTCGGGCCCTTTTTATTCCTTTTTTTTTAAAAAAAAAATGATTTTTGTGTTTTTCCAAGGGTTTTTTTTTTAAAATTTGCCTAACAACCCCAAATCACAGTTTTTTCGTCCTAAATACATGTTTTTAAAGGGCCCAAAAAAGGGGCCTTTTTAAAACCGTTTTTTTTAAATTTCCCAAAATCCCTCCCCTTTCTTTTTAAACTTGAAAGACCCAAAAAAAGGGGTTTTTTTGAAACATTTTGGGGTATGCGCGATTACGTTAACAATTTTAAGCGTCAACCGGTCAACCCGTGGTTTTTATGAGGGGAAAGGGGGCAGCGACAATGTGTAATTTTAGGCGTTCTCTTAAAAAAAATGAAGGGACTTTTATATGTTCGTTGTTTGTTTTTTATGATTTCCCAGCATTTTTACAGGCCCTTTGGGCCCTTATTTACAAACCACCACAACCCCTTCTTACGCGTTGGGTTTTAAGCTTGTTATTATTCTGAACATTTGCAAGAAGCAAAATCTGTGATTTTACAATTCGACCTTGACGAAGCTACATCTATTAAAGAGAGCCAGAAAGGATTTCTAGATACTTTCGTTGAAACAGATTTAAGAAGTATTAGCGACAATTATAAACGATTACTAGACGCAATAGAAAAAATGCAAAATACTGTGTTGTCGTTAGCAGAATCAGTGCAAATTGTGGACGAAGTTAATACATTGCTACACGGTATAAACGACGCGAAAACGGTGGCGTTATAGCAAAGTTCGATAGTGTTTAAAAAAAATTCCGATTATACGAGATTAAGACAAACGTGTGGTAGTGCATCTGCAGATTCATTAACCAACTCTAAGGATTATTTTAATTATGCCTGTGTTACTTCCTATTGATGTTGAACGGTCTTTCTCGAAAATATAACATTTTTTCATCACAGCGAACAACCTTCAGCGAGACAAATGCGGAAACATACCTGACGACGCAAGTTTTTCAACAATCCTATCCACACTGTTAAGAAGTTACGTTTGTTTATTATATTATTATTTATTGTTACGGTATTGAGCAGATTTTTGAAGAAACTACTTTACTTTTAACGGTTGTTACATTACATATGCAACAAATGCCATTTTCAAAACAAAAAAGAAACTAATAATGGCAATAAAAATACTTCAACGTATGCATATATTTACCAAACATTTTGGGACTGCTCTGATTCTGTTGCGAAGACCGATTGTGCCCGGCTTATACATAAAGATAGCTTTATGCATTTTAAACAAAAAGTGAAGTTAATGCTGATGTTCTTGCATTCCTGGAACAATTTATATTCAAAATCAAAAAAGGTAGGATTTCAAAATAATTTAAATGTTTTGTTTAAACTAAGTCTAGCAACTTTGCCAAAAAATTAGGTTTCCGTATTGGTTCATATATTTAGAACAGCCCCATATATATATATCGATAATTCCGCTTATACCCAAATTGGGTGTCAGGATTACATTTTCATTTCACATTATTATAAATAAATGTAGACCATTTCTTCTTATCTTGAGCCAGCTGCTTTTGCTTCTATCCATGTTCTTCCCTTTTTCTGAATAATCTTTCCTACTACATTATCCCACGTTTCCTTCGGCCTTCCTCTGCTTCTTTTCCCATGAGTTCTTGCTTCCCATACTTACCTTACTGGAATATCGTTGCTCATTCTTTGCAGATGACCCCACCAACTCAGTCCATACAATGATCTATAAATATTCCAGAAGTTGCATGTTGAAATAACTCAAGTTATGCTGATTGTCTCTGTGCAGAACGTGAATGCTTTCTATAAACCAAATACTGAATCGCTGTGGTACTGGGACACTGAAACCAGTGATATTGGGAGTCGAATCGGTATTACACTGTATTTGAAACTTTTCAGGCTACTCTTGTACGTATAATAGTAAAATATAATCAAAAAGTAAATAAATACTTTTCTTGAAACACATAAGTGTCTTTAAAAACTACAATCTCTTTCAAGCACCAACATCGCATAGCATCCAGCTTTGATTTAATAAATTGGACGGGTATTTCTTCGGCTCCATTCCGGTGCGCTTTAGACTTAATGTGAATTCCTACGGTCTAGTAGCGCGGTTGTTTTAAGGATCGATGAAACTAAGGTATGTTCGCCAGCCCAATTCAAAACCTCATTATGTCACGCAAGCTTAGCGTCCCGTGCGAGAGAACCATGAAAGGCCGCGTACCCTCTCCATGGCAGAAATAAACCAGAATACATTGCTGGCGAATTCTCCGGATTACACCGGGAGAAAATTACTTCAAATCGGCAGGTTTTACGGACCCTTTACGAGAGATTGTAAATCTTCTACGAGGATTATTAGATACGTACGGTAAAGTTGACGATTCACCTTTTTAAAAGAGAAAAGGATTTTCTTGTGAATGATATTATCATGAGGAAATAGGCAGAGATCTAAACGTTTGATAAATCTTAAAACAGAGACCTATACACTCGACTTGTTGTTATAACATCCATCCATACCCAAACATTCATTTCTATGTATGTGTATCTCCCAGACATCGCGAGATAATGAAGTTTTTCAATTAACACATTTATATAATAGTCCTTAGCATTCTGTGTATGCTTGTATAGATTAAAACATTTAAAACAGTTATTTTTCATTCAATATACACTCGCGGACAAATTTAGAGGAACGCGAAAAAGCCACTGTTAATTTTATAACAGCAAAGACTTAAGCCAATTTTTTTGACACGCATTTATTCATTCTGAGTAAAATTTTATATTTAATCAATCATTTCCAAACACAATTGTTTTTATCTGAATATGATCTGTATTCTAATCGTTTTGCGAGATTGACGTGTTTAGTTTTATGACAAATTTCATTTTTCTTTTTAAATAATCTTTGTTAATGTCAACGTTTACCGTTGATAAGCAATTTTAAGTCAAGATGCGCGATACGAAAGTGGATACAGTTATCGAGAGGTGGCCGAAATGCTGAATGTTTCAAAATCAGTGATCTTTCGTGTTGTGCGACAGCATCAACAGATGGGACAATACAAGAGGCGTCGGCGTCATGGACAAGGTCGAAAAAGAGCAGCAATAAATAGAGACGACAGATTTATCGTTGCTGCTACTGCTTCAGAGATCAGACGCAGCCTTCAAGTACGTCAGGTGAATATAAGTACAAAAACCATAAAACAAAGGATCGGAGAATCAGGAATGGTTTCACGTAAATCTCCCAAAAGTCCGTTGTTAACCAGGCAACACTGAGTTGTTCGTAAGACTTTTGCTCGAAATCATCGTCGTTGGTCTATAAAGAATTAGAGCCAGATGCTCTTCAGTGATGAGTCTAGATTTTGTCTCCGGCCAAGTGATGGAAGAGTAATAATATGGCGACGATCAGGTGAGAAATATGTCCAATGTAAACATTGTCGAAAGAGTTCTTTATGGAAGATCGTTGATGGTATGGAGTGGTATTTGTTTGGGAGTGCGTACAGAGCTTCTCACTGTAGAAAGTGGATCCTTAACAGCTGCAAAATATCTGACAGGCATTTTAGAAGACCTTGTTGTGCCTTTCGTACCATATATTGGTGACAACCTTTTTTTGATCTCACATTGCAGACATTGTTACTCAGTATTTGCAAGAGGTCCAGTTGAACATCCAGGAATGGGCAGCGAGATTCCCAGATTTAAACCCAATAGGGCATATTTGGAACAGGCTTGGGAGACAATTACAGCATAGAAGTCCTGCACCTCAGAACTTACAAGAACTTAGAAATGCGCTATTGGACGAATGGGATCAAATTCCCAAAGAATGCATTGATCAGCTGATTAGAGGAATACCTAAGAGGCTGCTAGCAGTGTTAAAGACAAGAGGAGGCAATACGCAATAAATTTAGGAAAAAAAGTAAAATCGTACATAAATATTTCTTGGTGAATCAGCGGAAAAATCTTGTAAAACATGTTTTATGCAAATTAAAACATCAGTCATATGAAAAAATCTTTATTTTATTTATTTTTTGGGGTCCCTCTAAATTTGTCCATAGGTGTATGATAAAATTTGGTACAGGATCGATATATTTTTTGTTGTTTGTTAGTATCTTATCTACCAATAATGAGAACAACTTAATTAGTTAGGTGAACGTCATTTTTAAAGTGTCACGACTCTTTGTAATTATAAAATAGAGTTATTCAGAAATCCTCATGTAATAATCACTAACCAACCAAAATATCTATTGAAAATTAGTCATTCCAAAATACACATTTTGTGACTTTAATAAAATTCTATCTCGTAGGACAGCTTCAGATTTTTCTTCAATGAAGATACATTAGTAAGCTCTGATAATGACTTCCAAAATAAAGTTTGCTCTTTTTGGACTAGCATGTTGAATTGAAGTACTTTATTCTCAGATTAAAGCGAAGCGGCCAAAAATGTTGATTTATTTCTATTACATCGTAAGAGAATTTCTTCATCTCAAAAGATCCACCGTTTTAATAAGTTTGCCTAAGATGTCAACTTCTGTAGGACTTTCGAAAAAGGTTCTTAGAATGCGGAAAGGTTACCTTCTTCTTTGGCAAGCACTAAAGTATCGCCAAAACCTCTGCACCACAGTTTATTTGATTAATTCGAACAATTGTTTTCGGGAATTCGTGGATACCCATCATCAATCATACGACCGAATGATGTGAGAAAAAATGTTTAATTCTAATATTCCTTTTCTATTCCGACTCTTAAGGATATTTTACAAGTATCTACTTTTACCGTCTTTATACCCTAAAATATGCGAAATATACGAAACTAAAACGAAAGTTCTTCCTATAACATAAAACGTAAACATGTGTCCGTTTTGCAACAATAAATCCATCAGAGATGAGATGGCTAAGTGGTCCCTTTCCCTAATTAACAGATTTGCATATTTTTAATATAAATGGTTTCGTAAACGTCTAATTCTCGCGGCGAAGTTACGTTCTTAATTAATTTAAGGTTTTCTAGATTTATGCCCGGTTTATGTAACACTTGACGTTTCGATCCTTCCATAGCGGTAATGAGCTAGATGTTCTTAATTTTTTTTTGATTCTGGTTTAAGTATGTAGACGACATTTTCGCGATTTTTAATACTAGGAAAACCGCTATTCCAGCAACACTAAAGCTGAAATGATATTCTTTTTGTAAAAGAGAGGTTCATTGCTCAGAAAACTGAAATAATCCAAATTGGTAAATATTAACTTATCATCTGATACAAACCAAACGATTTACTAAAAAAAAAATAAAAAAAAATCCAATCATGTAAAGGTACATTAATTACGAGAGCGAGGTAATCGTCTCTGCGATACATAGGCGTTTCACGGAAAATTGATTCTCGTTTTGTCAGCGTCCGCTTGTTTTCATTCAGTTTAGGAATCGAGAAGCGTTGCGTTGTGTTTTGTGTTACGTGTTATTCGCTACAAATATATAATTCTTAATTTAAAATGTATAGTGTGAACAAGGCTAAAAAACGACCCTTTGCAGGCACAGTAAATAGGTTTGTTTGTGACTTCGGCTGAAATAGTTTGTAAAGTGTGGGAGGAACATTTGATGTGCTGGGACTGTAACAAACATGTAAATACCGAACTCACTTCGTTTACTCGAAAAAGAACCGTTTCAGTAACTTTCGGTATAATTACAACCCCGAATCGAAGTTGCCAACTCCGTAAACGTAAGCATGTTTTGTTTTTGTACGCGAAGACGTGGAAAAGAAAATCAATTCCACATAAAAAAATCAGTTGCTTTGGTTATGTGTTGACGAGACAACAGATTGTAAAAGAAATTCTATTCTAAAAATACGTTAACATTGATGTTTATGAGCGATGGTGCCACGACAATGCGTTCAGAAGGCCGTTCTCTTCTTGAAACACGGTTGCTAGTGTTTACATGTTACGTGTAAAGTGAATGCTTTACATTTTGTGGCAGGAACTATTTGACAATGTTCACACGAGGTAGATGCATTAAGAGCAAGTACAAAAAAGTATTTCTCAAATCTCCAAAACGACTTCGAACATTTTACGCACAGTGTCCTGGTATTTGTGAACCACCACAGCCCATTCTTACATGTTGGGGAAACATGGTCGCGGCAGCTCTTTATTATGCTGAATATTTCAAACAAGTAAAAGCTGTTATTCTACAATTCAATCCTGCCGAAGTCTGCAGATATTAAGGAGAACCAGACGAAACTTCAGATATTTCCGTTGAAACAGATTTTACAAACTATTCGCAACACTATAAAGGATTACGACGCAATAAAACAATTACAAAATAGAGCGTTGTCGTTAGTGGAGTCACTGCAAAAAGTGGACGAAGTACATATACTGCTACGCACTATACCATACATGACGCAAAATATAATCGCGTTTTAGAAAAGTTCGAGAGTTAAAGGAAAAAAGATTCCGATTTTATCACATTAAAACAAATTTGTGATGGTGCATCGACTAATCCATTACTGAATTTAAAGAGTGTTTTAATCATGCATGCATTGGATCCGTAGACGGCGAACATCGTTCAACGAGACAACTGTGGAAAACATATCTAATGCTGTCAACTTTTTACGACTCTTATCCAGTGGGTGACAATACTGATAATGGTGCTTTTACTTTAAATGTTCGATAATTTCGATGCAGCTCGCCAACCTACTTGATAACGCTGGTTAAGAAGGTGAGTGCTTCACAACTTTTCAGATATTGTCATTCTTGATTGGTTTTATTATTAACCAAAAAATAAATGCTGAAATAGCTCATGGTATTGGTGGAGTCATTCCCGGCAAAAACAATGTAGCAGAAAAAATAGCGCTAACACATGGACATGTTTCTGCCTACTCGGCGTCATCAGCATGGTTTTGAGCACAATCTTCTGCTGCTAATCATTGCGATAGGTGTCGCCGAAAGACATATTCAGTGCTGTTTTGGAGATTAGTAACATAAACTGAGAGGCAAACGCAATGATTAGCAGCAGAAGATTGTGCTCAGAACCATGCTGATGACGCCGAGTAGGCAGAAACATGTCCATGTGTTACCGCTATTTTCTCTGCTACATTTTTTTGCCGGGAATGGTTCCACCATGAGCTATATTAGCATTTATTTTTTGTTATTGTTATTAGGCATTCTTTCCACGTGGTTCTATTATTATTCGATTTATTGTTTATTTTTTGGTATTGTACTTATTACTTCGTTTTATTAATTACTATGCCACCACATTGTGAATCTATAAATCCACAGGACGCAAAGCTAATCAAAAAAAGTACACAACAAACGTCCTGCATGCTATAAATAGATCCGCATCTCTAGGAATAAATCTTAAAAGACTAAGAAACGAAGAGAACCGGAGGGAAAATCGCTCATTTCGGTGTAGGCAGCAATCAATAGTAAATTACCATTGCGTCAGCCAACTTAACAGTGTCCCAGGGCGGTGCGATATAACAGTTAGGGGCGGCTGCCCTCAGAAACGAACCCATTTCCGCTAAAATTTTGTTTGGGAAAAAGGAAAACCGATGTCGTAGCAAAGAAAGGCAAAGCAATAAGCGGTGGATATTATCGGTTTTTAGACACTATTGTGTATAACGCAAAATGTGGGGGCCTAATCGAATGCTATTGAATTGAGGAAGTAATTCAAAAATGCGTTAATAAATTTAAAAATTTAAAAATTAATACATATTAAAAAGATTTTGGGAAAGATAAAAATGTTTTTTATCAAAGAATCTGCATCTAAAAATATTTGTGTTTGCTGGTATTATGACCCCAAAAGACGTCGATGAGGTTTAAAAGGAAAAATTCCTGCAGTAAAATGAATATTACGGGTTTTCATCATTTATTTCAGCTTAGATAATTGGCCGGCGTTTATTTTTAAATATGTTTTCCTTAAAGTATTGATTTAAAATTGACGCAAAAAAATTTTTGCACAAAATAAACAGGGCCGGGCCAATTCGGTAAAAAGGTCAGTATAACGCGACTCGAAAGCCGATCTGTTGTGTATGCTCTACCCTTCGTATATATATCGTAGTCCTACGTTTGTTTGGAAAATGTTTCTACGTCGCGAAAACGACCAAAGTTGGACACTAAAGAGAATTTATTACAGAAAAAGCCGATTTAAAGTTGATGGCGCTAAAATTCAAAGTGTAGTGTGAAAATAGATTTAATGTGTTGGTCGGAAATGATTGTCTAGGGACGTAAATAGTGCAGGGCGTTTTTAAAAAAAATTCCACACGAGATTATGACAAATTAAATTTAAATTTATGTTTTTATTGCATGTAATTTACATTTCATTTACTAAGGAAGAAAGCATATGTCTCGTTTTGGAATGAATATCGGACTTTAAGTTACCCAAGTGAGAGAACATTACAGCGAGTTGTGGCCGTCTGCTCGTGAGCATGTCGAGAAAAGAATTAAAATCGGAGTTGCAAGATAAAAAAAACTGTGGTTATGTGTGGACGAAACAACAGATCGTTAAAAAACATTTCTGTGGTTAATGTAATGGTACGCACAATGGAACCACACTCGCCTTTCACCCTCATTTTTACTAGCTTCCAGACGAATACAACAATGCACTGCCGAAGTAATTTCAATGTTGGTGTTAAATACATTGGAAAGTTTGAACTTTCAACAAATCAACTGGTTGATGTTTATATGATGATGGTGCCGCAAACATGTTTGGGCGGGTAGGTCGATCTCTAAAAAATATTGTGCTAACTTGAGATGCAGATAGTATCAAGAAATGTTATCCCGAGGTAGACGCCCCAAATACACATACAAAAGCTGTGTTTTGTAAAATCCCCAAAACGTATTCGGGAATTTCAAAAGACTGTGCCCGGGTTTATTCCTAAACCACCACAACCTATTTTTAAACTCGTTGGGGAACATGGTTAGGGGCTGCATTTTATTATCTTAAATAATTTTGAGAATATAAAGAACTAATTTTAGAATTCGACCCAAAAAGAAGCTACGGTGTCAAGGTAAGCCGTTGAAATTTCAGGATAGTCAAGTTAAAACAGAAATTTTGGGAAAATTATTCAGAACAATTACGTTGGGACTAGCGGATGCGATAGAAAAACTCAAAATTCTCGGTGTCGTTAGTGGAATCTTTGCAAATAGTGCAACATGTTCACGCACAGCTATGCGCGATAGAAGACGCAAGAAATGTTTGTGTTTTTAGAAAGGCTTGAAGGTGTTTTAGATTTAGATAAAGACTCTGATTTTGGCACATTAAGACAAATTTGTGAAGGTGCGTCAACAGAACCGTTAAGTTATTTGAAAGATTATTTTACTTACGCAAATATAACGTCACTAGATGTAGAACGTTCGTTTTCGGTATACAAAAACCTTTTTCTTCACGCCGCACTCACTTTGCCGAAACAACTTTGGAAACATATCTAATGTTTACAAATATTAAATTTGACATTATCCACTTTGTGTTTCACAAAAGGACTCTTAAAACGGTAAGTGTTTGAGCACGTATCACATTTATTTATTTGTGAAAACTTTTATGCGTCCGCCACTGGCTTTCGGCGCAATTACGTTGCTCTAGATTAATCTTCTTATTTTTGTGATATCACGCTAAATGTTTTTTTTTTTTTTATGGAAGTTTAATACGTCTTTGAAAAGAGGCAATTAATTAAAGTCGAATGTTATTTAGAAAAAATATAGGCCTAGATATCTCACTTAACGAGATAATTCTCAAGTTTGTGGTGGCGTCTTTTCTTTTTTAAATGAAACAATTCGAATGTTGGAAATTATTTTTAAAAACTTCCTTACTTTGTACCCTTTGCAGACACAAGCTTTTTAATAATACCAAGAAATTCAACATAAACTATGACAACGCATAAAGCATACTGCGGGATAAGGGAACAGGGACCACTACCTTTCTATCTAGTTGTCATATCCGTCTCCAAAGACAATGAGTAACTTGGAAACCCTATTTTTTTTAACTTTTTGTCGCTTTTTGTTTGTCTGCTATTCAGTGTGTGATCGCGACGGGTAAGAGTTTTTTTTTCTTATTACTGTTGTTTTTATCATACGTTACGTTATTATTTGTTTTTTTTTTTCGTTTAAATTTTTTCTTACACCCGTTATGGCTACTTATAGCAACGAAGAGTACAGGGGACATCAGTGGCGTAGCTACACCCACGCAATGCGTAGGGGCCCTAGACGCAAGGGGTCCAAAGGGCCCTTCCGAATCTTCTAATGTTTTTACTCCTGTTATGATAAATAAATCTTTGAAAGATCTTGCGTGGGGACCAAATTTGGTAGTTACGCCACCTAACGACATACTCATAACGTACGATCGTGGGAAAATTGGGGTTGCGGTGGAGCGCGACGACTGTATGTATAAATTACATCCAGGGAAATTACCCAATCACCAAGTTTTTAGCAATACGCATTGGGCGTTTTGGCTTGGGGAACGGGAAGCGTTCATCACCAGAACCCCGAATTAACGTTCGCAATACAATGTGGGTGTTGATGAATTTTAGCCGCACTTGAAGAGGACCTTACCACTAGCATTAGAGATGTAGCCGCTAACCTTAATGTGTCACCGTGGAAGGTCTGGTCTACCAGTCTGACAATTAATAACGGAACTTTTAAATTTAAATCATAGAACACTTAGCGTCATTTATTAAAGGGTAGCAGCATTAGAAACATACAGGCTTCCTTTTTTAAAAACGCACAAAAAGTTCATGCAAATCGGATGGCAGCTTATAAAGTTCACGCATTTTAGTGTCTGTAGTTTAGGTGCTCATGTCGTGAAATCACAATGGAACAAAGAGCTAATATTAAATTTTGTTTTAAATTGGAAAAAAAATTGCTGAGCCCGTACGAATTGTTGAAAAAAGTTTATGGTGATGATTGTAGTTTTCGTACAAGATTTTATGAGTGGTTTACGCGATTTAAAAACGGTCGTGAAGATTTAAATGGTGATACAAGCCTGGACGTGCAGAAGGTGAAAATCGCGCTGAATTGGTGCAAAAATCCATGAAATCATTGCTATCGATGGGAATTTCACTGTGAGAATGTTGGCTGAAGAATTAAATACCAACAGAGAGGGCTGTTCGACAAATTTGACGATCGATTTGGGTAAAAGAAAGGTGTGTGCACGTTTTGTTCCACATCAATTAAATGAAGACCAAAAATCGCTAGTGTAGAGACATCATTCAAACTGCTGAAAACGACCTAGATTTTCTTGATTCTATCATAATTGGTGATGACACATGATGCTCTAAATTGACCCTGAAATTAAGCGCCAATCTGCACAATGGAAGTCGAAAGGCGAGCCAAAACCACAAAAAATGCGCTTTCAGAAGCCAAGAATCAAGACAAAGTTGATTACTTTTTTATGATTCAAAAGGGATTGTCCACAAGGAATTTGTTCCAGAAGGTGAAACTGTTAATGGAGAATGCTATTTAGGAGTTTTACATCGTTCGTGTGGGTCGAGAATTGTTCGAGTTAGGCCCGAATATCCAGCGGAAAACAACTGTTTTTATTCCCTGGGGAAAATGCACCACCTCACAAGACAAAACTTCGTGAGTTTTTGAATAAAAAACAAATTTGTCTCGTCGCCCACCCACTGTATTCGCCTGATCTATCACCGTGCGACTATTTTCTGTTCCCAAACTAAAAACTGCAATGAAAGGACACTTTTATGACATTTCCAGCCATTCCAAGCAGCCGTGACAGAGGTGCTGAAAACATCCCAAACCCGACTAAAAAAATCGATGCATGCATTAGTCACCCGTCCCAAAACCCGCTGTATTGAGTCTAATGGAACATATTTTTTTTAACAATAATATAATGTATATTTTATTCTATATCTAAAAAGTTCCTTTTTATTTAATTGTCAGACTGTTTTAACCCCGGGGCAGGAAAAGAAGCACCCCTTTCACTATACACATTGCAAGGTTTAGAAGTAGATCACGCCCATGAGGACTTGAAAATATTTTTTTTTTTTTGCGCAGCATCCTGTGGACTATGAATAGCAGATTTCCAGAGACGGATCAATTAAACTTACCCCATTTGCATTATTGGGTGAACAAAAGAGATAATCCTCACGTCAAGCATCAAACATCGTTTCAACACAAATTTAGTGTAAACGTGTGGGCCGGTGTATAGGGAATTTCTCTCATCGGCCCTATTATTTGCCCAACAACCTCAATGGAGGGGGGACTTTATCGACAATTTTTACAAAACGATCTGCCGGGAGTTGGTACAGGACTTCCCACCATTTGGGCCTATATTTTTTCAAAATGATGGTGGTCCCGGGTCATTATCGTTTAAAACCGTGGAGAATTTTTAAACAACATTTTTTCGAATGCATGGATTGGAAGAGATGGCCCCATTCAGTGGCCGCCACGCTCACCACACTTGACCCCCCCTCGATTTCTTTGGTTTTGGGCGTGCTAAAAACCTTGTCTACAACGAGGAAATTCAAAATCAGGGCTATCCCAATTACAAAAATCAATAATGGCATTCGATAGACTGATGGAAAATGGGGGGGAAAATTTCCACGGTAGAGATGAGGAGAAGATTAAGATCTTGTAAAAAGGCGTGAAGGTGGACACTTCGAGCAAGATATTTAAAAAAAATAACTATGATTATTGTTGTCTCTTTTCATTGCGGCCGGGCCTAAAATCGTACGGGCCTGACGGGCCGGAATGTTTTATTAAATACATCGAATCGATATAACTTATGCAGTAAATGCTTTTTGTGTATTTTTAGCTATCGTTTGCATTAAAAATTTTTATGCATGCATGTTATTTTTACGTTTTCTTTTGGTTTCATATAATATAGTATACAAAACAAACAAATAATGTTTCATTCTACTCTTTATAATGCAGTCATAAAAAATTTTTAGAAATAGCAGTGCAGATATAATTACTTCAACAAGCTAGAATAATTTAACGGGCCAAACGGGTCTAAATTTCCTAACGTGGGGGCTTTGTGCCGAGGTAATGAATGCAACGGCCGGCTCTCCCCATTCTGTTTGTAACGGGTCACGGGGCGGGCCTGGGATCCGTGAAAAATAGACCCGTGCGTGCTCTAGTTTAGGTTATGTGAGATCGTGGTTCGTAAGCGGTGGAAAGTATATAATGAAGAATATAATAGGTAAGTAGGATAATAGATTTATATATTTTTTACCACCTGGATAAAATTGGTTAAAAATTTCTGGGATAAAAAAATAATAAAATAGTTGCCCACAGATTGGTAAAGATCAGAATTCCTGTTTGTACTAGGGATTAGTGAAAATTCAAAAATCTCGCCGATATCGCTTTTCAAACCAACAAAACCAATGTTGGCAGTTTTAAATAAACTGCGATTCAATTCACCCCACACATTTAACAGTGGCTTTAATCTTTCCGTTTTCATATTTTGAACTAATTGCTAGTATATTTTCCTCCTTTTTTTGATATAACAGGCTTTCACAAAGGCATAAGACATGCTTGCATGCATAAATCACCCTTCTACACCTACCATACAGTTATCCGTGTCACTCTCGGGTCGCGATTCTCGGGATTTGAGGTTTTTTGTTTCAAAAAAGCATATGTTTGAATCAATAACGATGTCAAAAACATATTTCTTTAAATTAGAAAAAATATATCTTTGCCACCATTTAAAATTACGATTTGGTTCATTGAATGCATATTTTTTGGGTTAAGGGCTTTTTGTTTCTTAGTGGGAATCAAATACCCGATTGTAATGTAATGTTTTTTTACTAATTGGGAATTGTCTATCTTACGATTTTTCTGAACATATCACTGAGGAATGTCAATGTGATACAGATTTCAAAATAGGTATATTTGCTGGCAGCATAAAAAAAAAAATGAATTCAAATATAAATCCCCCCTTGTATTTTCTTATGGGGTCAAAACTGCATTTTATTCCCTACCACTCCACCTTAGTATTTCACGCAACTTCGACGTCTGCGTCCGCCCTCGCCGAAAAATTTTAAAAGCAAAAATTTTTAATTTTGTTCTTATTGTACAAGAGCTTGAAGCAACGAAATGGAATAGTGACATGGAATAGTAAAAATTTTAATTGCTTACGCCATTTCGGTATTATTTAGATCTTCATTGTGTTAGAACCCTCATAGCTAATTAAAATTCCAGTTACTGAATTATAATAAACCTTCTCAATGCTTTAAAATAAATTTTATGATGAGTAGGATTGTGAACAAAATATAAAAAGCTATTATCTCAAATTTTAATCCGGTAAAGTGTTTATTTTAAATCTTTTTATTCACAAGAACTTTTCTGCGACAATTTTGAGCAAAACAATGCAAAGAGGATGATAGAATAGAAACGAAAGTGAAAAAATAAAAGAACTTACATTTGCGCCTGTGGTTTGGTCTCCGATTTTTTCCTCTTTTTGACTCCGGGGGCCAAGGCGCTCATCTTGGCCCACACCGGGTCTTGCACTTCACACGGGCCGAGGCTGAAACAAGAGAAATATCGTTACTACTCGTGCGAATAAACCACGCCATTACTACTACAACAGTAACAAAAATAATGGTTTTCCTTAAATCGTTTCCACGATAAGTAAAAGAACCGCACGCACCTGACACATGCAAGGCTAGCTAGATGTGCCGACCACCACCTTTCAACATGCTCACGTATGCATTCGTTACGAGTTAGTAGTCTAACGGCAAATAAAACGTAAGGTGCCTGTCGTTCAATATCGAAACATCATTAGCAGCGAACCAGTTTGATGATAAATTGGAACCGCGATAAAAATCTTATCAGCGATGTTATGGAGAGAGTCCGCACGATGGAGAGCATCAGGCAACAATATTTATTGTGCGATATAAATACAATGCGAGAGGAGAAGGCGTCGTAGAATCTAATGAGATATTATGGAAACTTTTTTAACGCCATTAGTGAAGTGTTAGTTACAAATTACCTAATATCATGAGGAAGAAGAGATTGCATAAAAATAATAAACCCTTGAGATTTTTAATACATGTTTAATACAGAAAAACTCGAGGTTATTTTGTTTCATAAAGTTGGTTATCATTTAATCATCATCTGACTAGTACAGTAACAACCTGCTTTATTGATTAGGCATAACAACTTGCTCCCATATTATGGCAATTTGCAAGAAACATACTTTCAATTGTCGTGTAGTCTTTCAAACAAAGACTTACTATTTTCGATAAAAGACGTTTGTCTTTGTCCTCCATTTATTTTATTCAGGGGTTCCAAGCTACATCAAGGTGTAACATCATCACTAGAGCGGGCCAAGAGCGCCACGCGCCAGGTTCGCAATCAGGCTGCCGGGCGCATATATGTATGTAAACATAGGTAATTTAAATATGTAATTATTAGGACGAGGACCAAAACCACTGTCTATTACGTCGTGAAGACGCGCAAATATACACCTGCAGTTTGGGTGTTCGTTGATAAATAGGGCGTTGTTCACAGTGGGCCACTACAAAAAAAAAGTTCATTCATCGACGGCTACGAACTAACAGCGCGCTTATTCATTTACGGATGACGCGCTCTATTCATCAACAAATGACGAGTCTGCAGATGTTACGTTTGCACCACTTCGTGGCATACTAAGAAACAAGCGTCGGTGTGCTCGCTTTAGTGATTATGTCTAACGTAACTATTAAAAATAAACGGCCATTACCTACGAAAGTTAATAAATTTCTTAGTGAATTTGTGGATTTACACTACAATGGGAATACAATTTTCTGTAAAGTTTGTAAAAAGAAACTACTGTGCTGGAGCAAACGTGATTGTGAAAGACAGATAAATAGCGCACACCACAGAAATAAAAGAAATGGTGTGTCACAACAACGTCAATTTCAATTAGAATTGCTTTTAACGTTTATGGTATGTGGTCTACCACTTCGTATACTTGATAAAAAAGCATTTCGAACATTCTGGGGTACATACAATACCGAGTGGATACTACCATCTCGGACAGCGTTACGGAGAGATATTCCACGAATACGTGAGGACATTGAAAATCGAATTAAAGCCGAATTAAAAGATAAACAGCTGTGGCTATGTCTTGATGAGACGACAGATTGCAAAAAAATTCTATTTTGAATATAATAGTGCGCGTATTAGATCCTATTAAACCAAATTTTGCAATTCTATTAGCCAGCAGAAGATTAAAACAGTGTACTAGTAAAGCAATTACGGCCGTAGTTCTCGAAACGTTACAAAAATTTCAAGTGTCAACCAGTCAACTGTTGTTGTTCATGAGCGATGGTGCAGCAACAATGTGTAGTGTAGGCCGTTCCCTTAAAGAAAAGTGTGAAGGACTTTTACATGTTACGTGTAAAGTCCATGCTTTACATCTTGTGGCACAAACTATTCGAGAGTGTTACCCGGAGGTGGATGCATTAATAGCAAACACAAAAAAAGTGTTTCTCAAAAGTCCTAAGAGGACTAGGGCATTCCACAGGTTATGCCCTGGTATTCGAGAACCACCACAGCCCATTCTTACGCGTTGGGGAACGTGGTTAAAAGCCGCTTTTTATTATAATGAACATTTTCAAGAAGTCAAATCCGTTATTTTGCAATTCGTCCCTGCCGAAGCTAGAGCTATTAGGATGAGCCAGAAGGGATTTCTCGATATTTCTGTTGAAACACATCTAAAGAATATTAGCAACAATTACAAAGGGTTAGTAGACGCGATAGAAAATTTGCAAAATTCTGGATTGTCGTTGGTAGAATCAGTGCAAGTCGTGAACGAAGTTAGTACATTGTTACACAGTATAAACGAAGCAACAAGTGGACGAGTTTTAGCTAAGTTCGATAGTGTTTTAAAAAAGAATCCGGACTACACGAGATTAAGACAAATGTGCGATGGGGCATCTGCAGATTCCTTGACTAAGTCTAAAGATTATTTTAATTACGCCTGTCTTACTTCGGTAGACGTGGAACGGTCGTTTTCGAAATATAAGAACATTTTTTCGTCTCGGCGAACATCCTTCACCGAGGCAAATGTGGAAATTTATCTGATGGTGCAACTTTTTAAACAAGCCTATCCGCATTATTAAGAAGGATAGAATTTATTTATTATATCTTTATTTACAATTACATTATTAAGTACAACAGAATAAAAAAAGCGTTCAGTTTCTCAGTTATTTCCTTATTACATCCCATTTACAACGCATACCGTTTTCAATCAAATAAAAAATCATAATGAAAATAAAAACACCTCAGCGTGTACATATATATATATATCCGCTCTAATTACTAAGCATTATTATTGCGTCAGCTTTTATTTTTTTACTCTTGTGTATTAATTTCGAAATATCACATATCTGCTGTGACTCACATATACGCTATTTACAATAAGCGTCCGTTGCGCCTGATTCCGATTCTGTTGGATGGCGCAATTTGGCCCGCTCTAATCATCACCAAAATTCAATAAAATGATCAAAGTATGTTTTGAATGTCACAATTCTACCATAGCCCAACATTTTGCTTTGATATTCTGTTTGAAGACATACAAAAAGATATTTAATAATTGTCATTTTAGCTGTAATTTTTGCTTGTGTTTGTCAGCGTCGTCCATACGTTACCTGTTTGTGTTTATTTTATAATTTCCATTAGTTTTTTTTTATTACTAATACAAAAGTCCATGCTATTTCGTCCACACATAACCACAGTTTTTTATCTTTCAACTCCGATTTAATTCTTTTTTCAACATGTTCATGAGCAGATGGCACAATTCTTTGTAACGATACCCGACTTGGTAATTTGCAGTACGAATGTTTATTCCAAAAGAAGACATATGCTTCCTTGTCTAGTAAATTAAACGGTAGATTACATGCAATAAAGGTAACACATAAATTAAATTTAAATTTGTCATAGTGTCGTGTGCAATTTTTTTTTTTAAGAATGCTGTTCACTATTTACGTGACGTAGACAATCCCTTTTGGATGAACACATTAAAGGGATATTACAAACTACACATAGAATTTTAACGCCATCATAATTTAGGTCAGGCATTTCTGCTATAAATTCTATAACCTTGTCCAACATTGGTCGGCAACATTTTTAAAACAAACGTAGAACTACGAAATAGTATTTACGGCAGCGTACATGTATACACAACAGATCTGGTTGAGACTCGCAGTTATACTGAGGGTTGTAGTGAACAACTCTAATTGTCACATCTACTTAAAATCCATGATCTTGAAATTTTCAATAACTCCAAAATATAAATCTACTGTTAAGCTCTATCCAAGTTTTTCTTCATTTTTATAAACAGCCCGGCAAGAAGTACATTTACGATAAGTTTATCGCGCGTATATTTATTAATATTTATACAATACGAGATTAAATGCCAAACAAAAGTGAATTTATAAGGTGGTGGTGGCTGTAGCAATCAATGTTCCTTGCAGATATATACATTTTAATACCATGTAACGTTTATGTTTATAAAATGCACTACATCTATACTATACTCTGCTAATGCATGTATGCTACATGTCAATATTACGTTACGGAAGTTTGTGTTTTAAATGAAAGTTATGTAAATACGAGCTGAAAGATAAAATTTATAGGAACGTTGATAAGCCTCGTACAAACAAGCCGTTTTACTCATGCACACAAACATCAACGAAAATCGAACATCGATATCGGCGTTTTACCTGCTTCGCATGCACTGCGAATGTTGCTTCACGTTTACAGGAACTCGTTTGGCCAATGGCGTAATGAAAATGTAAAATCAATCGTTACCACCGTCAAGACGGATCGAAAACGTACTACTTTACGCGTTTCTAATCTAAAATATTTACCTTTGAACGAAGTGAACGAACGTGAATAAATTTTAATTAAGCAATTAACTTGTTTGTCGTTCGAATTGACAGCAAACATCAGGCGAAGTTTAGAATTTTTATAATGAAATTTCCAATGCTTACATCGAAATGAAGTTCTTCGTTAAATAAACTTATGTACCTATACTCTTATTCATAGCGTATAATAACACAGTTACCAATTACCAAACGAAATACAATTACGCGATCACAGCACAAGTGAAAAATTAAGGTTAGAAACGTAAAAGTCCTTACGTTAATCAATTTGCTCGATAATTTTAAAACGTTTTTTGTTTATATCTTAAATCTGTTAGATTAAATTAAGGTTTCCGCGATTTGGTATTTAACTATGTACAACGGATTTAAAAATTAAGGTTCTAATTATTACGTTATACCAATTAGCGAGGAGAAGGACCTAGAAGAAGACATACGAGGTGTGGCAATTAAATAACCGGACTAGTGCTACAAAACATTTTATTGATCAGCAATTACATTAAAAAGTTTATCCTCTTCAATGTACTCTCCTTGCCGATCCCTACAACGCTCCATACGAATTTTCCACTGTCGAAAGCAGTACTGGAAGTCCGTTTCTGTCAGCTTGCTGAGAACCTTCGTCGCTTTCGCTTTTACCGCTTCCACATTGTCAAATCTTGTCCCCTTAAGCTGCGATTTTACCTTAGGAAATAAAGAAAAGTCACAGGGGGGCAGGTCGGGCTCACTGTCTTGGTGGAGCATCCAGGATTTGCTCTTCCACAAATCGGGTCTTCGTCTTCTCACTCGTTCACGAAGGGTAGTTAGAACCTCGTGTTTCACAAGAGGTTAACTAGTTGCTCGATCTGAACACTCTGCATTTTTTCGACGCGACGCTAGCGTAAGGACTTGAACGGACGATTGCTACAGCGAGACTGAGCGACGTACAACCGTGCCCATCGAGCTCAGGGTGGGGGAAGTATCTACAAGCACAGACATGTTCAAACCTGCCGTGATGTACACGCTGTTTGCCGATAGTAGCATCAGTCCGGTTATTTAATTGTCACACCTCGTATGTAGGTATAAGCGTACCAACAAATGAGGAAGTTTAGGAATGTATACGACGGTTAAAAATAACAAGAGTCCCTTGATCAACGGCAATACGGCAGAAATTCTAAAACAAGAAAGGTAAGCAATTCAAACTAAATTATGGAAACCGATAATGATGATTTGGGAAGAAGAAAAGATGCTAGAAAATTGGAATAAAGTAATCATAATTCCCGTACATAAAAAAGAGGCAAAGGAAGATGTGAATAACTACAGAGTAACAGCACTCTTGGATGTAACGTAGAAAATTCTGGCAAGGCTAATGAAGATACGTCCAGGTAAGTATCTCAACGAACAGGTAGGAGAATGCCAAGCAGGATTCAGGTTAGGAAGATGAACAATTGACCAAATCTTTATAATGAAATTATTACAACAAAATACATATTAATAGAAGCCTAGAGCCTACACATATGGCTGTAGGTAGAGACGTTCGCCAGCCAATTTCCGCATTTCCCGAGTCTGCATACGACCCTTAGTGTTCACTGATTATCGACAAGCATATGATCCTATCAAAACCAACAAATTAATGGGAGCAATGAAAAAAATTACTGAGGAATTTGTAGTGAAAAGGGGCTACGACAAGGCGACGCAATGTTTTCAGCTCTATCCAACATCGTTCAAGAAGTGATCCTGAGAGAATGCGATACACGAACTAATGACCTAATCTACGGTAGCACACATCAATGCTTGGCATATGCTGACTATATGGCGAGATCCAAAGGATAATTAAAAAAATCCTTCAAATTACTTGAAACAAAAGTTAAAGGATATGGACTAATAATAAATGAGAAGAAGACAAAGTTCATGGTGCTGAAAAACAATAATAAGGAAGAATCACCCACTTTGGTAATCAATTGTGGAGAAAGCAGACAGTATACAATAAAAAAAAGGTAAAGCAAATAGAATATCTCGTTTCGATTAACATGTAAGGGCGAGGAAGAAAAAGAAATAGACAAAAGGTTGGCAAGAGGAAGTAAAGCTGCTGGAACGTTAACCAAAATTTTGAGACAAAAAGTAGTTGCCAGAAGAGTAAAGATAAGAGCCTACCAAACAATATTAAGGCCAACAGTAACCTATATGCTTGTGAAACAATGGCAACGAACAAAAAAGATAATCGCAAACTTCAAACCTGGGAACAAAAATATCAAGGAGAATATATGGAGGAAATAAAATAGATGGAGAATATAGGAGAAAAACAAACAAAAATTTTGAAGAGCTATATAGTCAACCAGTTATTGTCCAAATATCAAGGAGACATAGAGCCAGGTGGCTGGGAGACATAGCCAGGATGCAGGATAACAGACGGGTTAAAATAATATTAATAAAAGGAGAAGGAGAAAAAAAAGAAGTGGGCAACCAAGAAAGAAATGGTTAGCAGAGGTAAAAGAAATTGAGACCCATTGTTTTGAACATCAATATTCCAACTTACTTACATCCCAGGTCCCAAATTGAACCAAAGATTCCCGATTTAGACATTAAAAATTCTTACTCGTTCATTGAAAATATAGATGATAATTAACACTACTATGTCTTGAAAGGTGACTAGTATTGGGATAATAAAAATGTCCATTATAAATTGTATTGAATACCCATTCTTATAAAACGAATAGATCATTCTTATGTTAACTTTTGCAAGAAGGCAAAATATTTTGATCGAAAAATATACAACATACACGTCTGTGGTGTAATTTCCTTTTTACGATCAACAGAGCGAATACCAGGTAGTAAAAAACCCGATCGAAACATCATCAACGTTCCATAAATTCTTTTGACAACGTTCTAATTTCCCCTCCTGGGTCCTTTCCGTCTGTTTTTCGAAGGCATTTTACGGACAGACTTATCACGCAAATGTTACAAGTCAGATGCGATTTCATTAATAAAACCTTATGGCAGGCGCAATAAATTTTATTGGCGATTGTTAAAGAAAACTTTATTGCGAGTAGTTAGTTATAAATTACGGCTTTAATACTTTCGCGAACGACTCCCACCCTGGCTCACGGTCTCTTTTTATACTGCTTTAGTTGGATGTTAGGTCAATGTTTCGTAAATTGTGTGTGTGTTTTTTTTAGGAAAGTAATAAATCTTTCAGTAAACAGTGGTTGATTTGGAAATGACGGAAATCAAATAAATTTTGCATCAGGTTTTTACTTTTTGTATTTAACTTTGCGCATTTTCAACAACACATGTTCCTGAGACAGAATACGGGGGTAGTTTGAGAAGTTTCAAGCTTCAACGTCCAGGGCCTACAGGGCCTGTTGAGCATTATAATCTATAGATGATTTACGGTGTTAAAATCCGGGGACTACGCTAGCCATGCCAGAAAGTCCGTATTATTTTCTTTAAGTCGCCTCATTGATCGGGCAGATTTATGACAAGGCGCTTTATCTTGTTGGAATTTGGCGCCATCTATGTTTGTATTTCCAAAAATTCTCGAGAACGATGGTAGAAGTGCAGTTTCGAGCACATTTACGGTACTTTTCGGAATCCCTTCGTCCTTTACATACAAATATTTCACCAACGCCAGATCCAATCATGCAGCCCCAAACCATTATACTGCTTCTACCATGTTTTACAGTTGGCACTACACAAATGTGTAAAAAAACATGATTTTTACAATGCGAAATGTTACTGCACAGAAGATAACTCTCAGTTCAAAAATACAGTTTACCTGTACAGGGAAAACAATCGTTTAACTTACTTCAAAGTTCGATTCATCGGACCATACGATCTCTGGCCAATCCTCTTCATTCAACCTTTGATGTTCTATAGCCTGGTAACGTGCCCTTTTATTTCTCTGAGAGTTTCTTCCTGCATGCAGCCTTCTACGTGTCGTCCTCGCAGAAATTCTTTTGTTAATCGCCACTGACCAGCGACCAGCAAGCTCAAAAGAAGTTTTTTTCGTACTTTTCAAGGACTCTCTTATTAATTCCACTGTGCTTGTTGCAAAAATACAACAAGCTGGTCACCCGGAGTGTAAACTTAATTCGGGTAAGCTGAATCCAATGGTGCCAACCGTTTTTAAAAGTTAGCTCGCATTTTCGAGTAATTTTAATTTAAAAATTTTAGGGCCAAAGAACCTTTTGGAACATTCTGGAATTTTCTGGAAAATCTGATCAATGGCCGAAGAGTTCTCTGGAACCTTCGAGAACCTTCCATGGACCGTTCATGGACCATTCGTGAACCTTCCATCCCCGCTACTGCCACTTAGTCAAATGGGTATATAAGCGGCGTTGTTAGCCGCTGAGAGCTCGGTCTGTTTTCAGAAGTCAAACATCTAAATATTAAAGCAAATAACCCAAACCGAAGTGAATAGTAAACAGTTCGAGATTGTTCATTGTATTGGCTTGTTAAATCAATGTTCTAAATTGAATACCTTTTGTTACGTGTGTGGAAAATTTGTAATTAAGACCACTCGCCGTAAAATAAGTGCTGAAACCGCTGATTCGTATCAACAATATTTCTCACAAAATGTTTTTACTGATGAGTGTTGGACGCCGTCTATTGTTTGTGCAATATGGGTTTTGAATTTGAATAAATGGCCAAAAACCGGAGTCGCTATGCCATTTGGTATTCCGATGATTTGGATAGATCCGACAAAACATGATCCAGCTGAATGTTATCCGTGCGTGAATTATACTGAGGGTATGAACAGAAGAAAAAGCGGTTCTTTGAAATACATTCCAACAACATATACTCACAAAAAAGAGGTTTCTTGGGGTCTTTGGGCTTAAAATTTTGAAATTGAAGTTGCTCGAAAACGCGAGCTAACTTTTAAACACGGTTAGCACCAATGGGTTCAGCATACTCGAATTAGGTTCACACCCCGGATGCTCAGCTTGTTGCAAAAAAAAATCTCCAATTCGAGCACAGCGTTGTTGGTCTTTATGCTTCGTGGTGATGCGTTGTCATCCCGATCTGTGGCTAATACTGTGCGATCCAGTATTACCAAACCATTGAATAGCATATTGAGTAGCGCGGAAACCAAGAAAAATTTACATTTGATTTATGTGTTACTCTTATTTTATGTAATCTATCGTTTCGTTTACTAGACAAAGAAGCATTTGTCTCTTTCTGGAATAAATATGCGGACTGTAAATTACCTAGTCGGACGTCGATACGAAATGTAGTGCCATTTGCTCGTGAACATATAGAAAAAAGAATGAAAACGGAATTGAAAGATAAAAAACTGTGGTTGTGTGTGGACGAAACAACAGATCGTCAAAAATATTCTGTGGTTAATGTAATGGTACGTACAATGGAGCCACATCGACCGTCATCCTCCTTCTTACTTGCATCCAAAAGAGTTATAAATTGTACTGCCGATGAGATTTTAAAGGTGGTATTGAACTCATTGATCAAATTTGAAGTTTCAACTAAGCAACTATTAATGTTTATGAGTGATGGTGCCGCAAACATGGTGTTCTTTGAGCCGATCCCTTAAAAAAGACAGTGGTAACTTCTTACACGTAACGTGTAAAATCCATATTCTAAATCTTGCGGCACAAACGATTCCTACATGTTTTCCACTAGTAAATGCATTGATTGCTAGTACAAAGGCAGTGTTTCTAAAGTCTCCGAAACGTACCCGACTATTTCACAAACTGTGTCCTGATTTACCTAAACCACCACAGCCGATTGTTAGACGCTGGGGAACATGGTTGCAGGCTGCGTTTTCCTACAACAAATATTTTGATCAAGTAAAGAAGATAGTTTTAAAATTCAATCTGACAGAAGCTGCAGCAATCAAGAAAAGCCAGGAAATATTTCAAGATAGTCAGGTTAAAAGAGATTTACAAATTATTCACAACAATTACTTCGCACTAGCGGAGGGAATAGAAAAATTACAAAATGTTTCGATGTCGCTAGTGGATTCTGTTCAAATTGTGAATGATGTTCACGCACAGTTATGCGCTGTAGAAGGCGAAACAAATTGGTGTGTAATACGAAGATTTGAAAATGTTTTAGAGAAAGCCTCCGATTTTCTTATTTTAAGACAAATTTGTGGAGATGCGTGCGAAGATGCATTAAATTGTTTCAAAGATTATTTTAAATATGCAAATATAATATCGCTAGATGTCGAACGGTCGTTTTCGGCATTAAAAAACATTTATTCCGCAAGTCGTACTCAATTGACTGAAACAGCTGTGGAAACATATCTAATGATTCAAATATTTAACAGATGTTACCCAGTTTGTGATTTCACGGAAGACTTTTAAAACGGTAAGTGTTTCAGCACGTTTTATAATTCATTTCTTACCTTCTATTTTATGTGTAAACTTTTATGCGCTCGCCACGCCTCTGGCTGTTACCGCATATTTGCCCAGGTTACTGATAATTCATGCTATGGTTACGACTAACCCTGTATGCAGTGAACTATACTACATCATTTAAAGGAGAATATAGTGGAAACTGAACAAGTATTTTTGATTCTAAAATATAACTATCAGAAATGTGATATTTATAAATCTACAACAACATACATCCACCCCAATTTCAAATGCTTATCGTTATTTTGCGTCATTACTTCTTTTTCCACCCACACATATTTCAGTAACCATATCCCACACTCCATTCCATGTAAAAATATATCAGGTAGGTGCACATAATAAAAATAGCTCTCTGTAGCTAAAAATATCATCGTAGGCGTTGTCCGATAATTGCAAAATAAATTAGTTAATCTAAGAAGAAAAAAAATGATATTGATTATGCAAGCGGAAATGTAAACAGACGTGGTAATTTTTCTGTTATTTTTAAAAGTATTTGGTTCGAATAGCTGTCAATAACTGAATAGGTTATTTGTTGGAGTCTGTTGGTAGAAATACGTTTAACAATGAAGGTAAATTTTGTTCAGTATAGAATTCACAATACGAATGAAAATTTCCTGAATTAATTTAAACAAATTTGCAATTTTTTTACTTTTTAGTTTATTTATTACACTGAGCAACAATAAAATTGGTTCTTAGGTGAGAATACTCAATTCTGAGTGAATTTAACGTGTTGAATACGAATGTCACTTTAAAAAAAGTTGATTTAGTAAGATAAATGCATATCTTTTAAACCTAGAGATGCGATTATACAGCACCCACCGTTGGTAAAACCACAAAATCATCATCGATCTTTTACATATCAAGCCATAGATAAGAACGGACCAACAGTCAAGTACCTGTATGAGAAATTCCCTCTGTTCAGTGAGGCCAAAATTAAAGAGGGCGTTTTTGTGGGGCTTCGGATTAAACAACTATTTAGAGTTCCCAACTTTGAGAAACTTCTTCAAAGTAAAGAAATACAGGTTTGGGATGTTCTGTCAAGTGGCAGAAAACTTCCTTGGGAATGAGAAGGCCGAATATGCCAATATGTTCTCGATCAGTTCCTTATCGAGGACATATTGTCTTGGTTCCATGAATTCGGCTGCAATTTGTCTTTAAAGATCCACTTACTTCGCTCCCACTTGAATGTCTTCCTTAATAACTGTGAGCAAGTCAGTGATGAGCACGGTGGACGTTTTCATCAGGACATTGCCAAGATGGAGAAACGATACCAGGGTAATTGGTCCACGTCAATTACAAACGACAGGCCAAAAGAAAACAAAAGTCCTAAGCAGATTAAGGTATTCTAACTATATTGCTTTTAGTAACCTGACAAGCTATCAATATCTGATTGTAATTTTAAAAAAAACCATCTATGGAAGGTAGACATTGCATAATTTATTTTTAAATCCAGTCCAAAAATAGTTTACATACACTGAGCTTTAGATATGAAAACCTAGCTTTGGATGTAAAGCTTATGCGGTTTCATAATTTTTGAGCAATGACTGTTTGAAGTGGCTTTAATTGATATGTTCTTTCTTTTTACGGTGAGTAAAGTACTAAAAGCAGCAAAAAAGACATTGTATGTTCTAAATTATTTTTATTCCTCTGTTTTTTTTTGCAAAACCATCAAGTTTTTATCTGAGTATAAAACTAGAATAGGGACTAAAAACGACAACCAACTTTTATTTATTTTTTTTCTATAAGTAATAAAGTAACCGTTACTATATTGAAAAAATTACGTTTTAGATAACATAAAGTTTATCTAGTTAATACTAGAAACTTTCTAAAAAAAACATATATCATTATTAACATAATAAAATCCGCTAGACGAACTGCTGTTATCAAAACAAACGGGATGCATCAATGGCAGGCGGGCAAACATCAGCGGTACCAAAACAACGCCGTCCTAGACGCTGTATATCCGTCCCTCAAAGGCGCATACGTGTATTCGTACCCATCCAGCCGGTTATATACGACGTAGACGACGCTCTAACATGGTAGGGTCGGTCGTCAGTGAAAAATGCGAATCAATACCGGGTTCTAGGCGTCGCGACGTCGGCACGCAACAGGCTTCGAAGACGCGTGCGCGCCAGGGCCATCTAGAAGCGACAATGAAGCGCGCCATAACGATACTGATGCTGGCCGTCTGCAGCTGAAAGCAGTAGCGGAGGCAGCAGCTGCTTTCGGAGAAACTTTGAGGTAGGTCGTGGGTGATGCGATTCGCTCATCGAACAACACGATCTTCTCTCTCTCTCTCGCACTCAAATATAGGCTTGCCGGTAAGCTCGGATTACATTACATCCTTACTACATACATATATATATATATATAATTATTCCCAAAAATATTAGTACTTTAAGGCCCGTCTTTTTACCAAAAAGTAATATTAAATGAAAAGTCAGATTAATCTGACTTTTAAAGAAATGCGTCTTTTATATGGTATAACATTTATTTTTAGTTAAAATGGGTATAATATCAATTTAAAGTAGGTTGGCAACTGTAAATTGTCAAACACATGCGTCCATATAAAAGAGATGGACGGCATACGTGTTGTACGAAAGCATTTAATAAAGAACCTGGTAAAAATGCACTTTTATTATTATTGATTTATTTATTGATTGAAAACAGTTTTATTACAATCTGTTTGTAGTTTGTATTATGTATTGGAGAGAAAAATAAAAATAAATTAAATAAAAAAAAATATAAATAGTTTTATTTCTCAACATTATAAATGGTTCATGCGTTATTAAATCTTTCAAAAAAAGTATATTAGATAGTGGTATAGACAAAATGCTGAATAACGTTTACACTTGAGAATTCTTGTTGGAACTTGAAAGTCTTGAAATCGGGAATTAACTTGTGTTGGAAGAAAGACAAAGGAATGATAAAGACTTGCACTCGTTGATACTTGTTGCAACCTGCCCATACGAATTATGCGTATTTTCGCTGCACAATTCTGTCTCAGTCTCAGTTGTATTGTGTTTGCGATCGCTTCCGTTTCGTTCAAATCAAAGACAGTTATCTAAAAAATGACGTCCAGAGGTAAAAGATCTGTAGTCTGGGAGTTCTTTAAATTAACAGCGGACAACAAATTTGTAACGTGCAATTTGTGTCAAAAACAATTTAAATTTTTTAAAAATACAACAAACCTAAGTCAACATTTGAAAAGAGTGCATCCGAGTCAATTACTGCCTGTAGTGCCTGATGATATCGTTAGTGACGAAGATATTATCCTAAATGAAGCAGTGCCAACAACATCAACGGCAGGGCCATCCACATTTACAGCAGAGCCATCAACATCTACGGTAGGGCCACCAAAATCATTTTCTGGTTCTGTGAGGGAATTCCAGCCATCTAAACGGCAAAGGCAATTGCGGTTATGTGGCTCCACCAAATCCGACACTGAGCTAGCAGAAGCAGACAACGCCAAAATCAATCATTTATATATTACTGATATTTTCGTGAACAACTGCAAATTGATATTATTATTTGTTCAATGCGGATTATGCACAAACTGGTTCAAACTGGATCATATCTTTACGATTGTTCGAGATGAAATATCAGCTTAGTTATCATAAGAGATTAGTTCATTTCACACAACCTTTCGTCGTTTAATTGAATTTAAATCTTATTTATTTTTATTTTGTTTTGATATTTTATCACAAGAATATGATTAGACGAAAACATTGCAAATTAAATAAAATTAATTAAATGTAATTAATTAAATAGAGTTGTATCCACTGTTTAAAGCAACAACTTTCGAAAAAGAATCAATTTTCATGTCACTACACAGACATAACGCTAAAACTCGACAGACACATTTTAACACGAGGATAAAACTTTATGACAGACGTTAAAGTAAAGGTCTTAGCCGCAGATAGTGGAAGTAAAACGTAGAATGCTTTACATGTGCTTACAAATCAATATCGATTGTAGCAACAAATAATTTTTGGTATTTCCCATACAAGGTCTTACATCTTATGATTGATCTTGGAATAAACAAGAGGTTTTTGGGAATATTTATTTATTTTATTTCTTTTTTGGGTAATTACTATTCAAGTTATTGTAAATGAGATATAAAGCAATGCAATATCACCTTCTCTTCGTATAAAACAGTATAACTAGAACCATGTAATTATACAAAAAGGACAGCACTTTATATACAAAAAGGACAGCACTTTAATTAGTACCTTCATTTATTATTTACTTGCTTTTTAATAACCTATTTCCTAACTCTTAAGACAAAGAGAAATATTAAAATTATTATTTGAGTAATTTTATATTGATTCCTTAGTCTTCCGCAACGAATGTATTTAACATTATTTATCGTTTCTTGTACGTGTGTGGTCTTAATTAAAATTTTGTCTGATTTAAATTTATTTAAATTTGCAATCTTAAGATAAAATTTATAATAAATATTGTATTTATAGTAAATAACGTCATTTGTTTTTTTTTGTTTCTTTTGTAAAGTATAAAAACTTGCCTGTTTTCATTCTAAGGACTCTGGACGAACCAAAGCTACCTCAAGGTGATTGTTGATGAACGCCGTGCTCCAGACCGCCGTAAAGCACTAAGTTCACAAACTTCAAAATTAATTAACATCCACGTGGAAACTGTTTATTTAGATATATCAAACTTTAGGATGTTTTCGCAAAATTAATTTCATACAAATAAATACATATTTGTGGCGACATCTGTGCAACTATTTATCTCTATACTGCTAGGGGCGCTAATATAGAATCATTGTGGATAAGAATATTTCATTGTAAGGAAAGAAGGCAATTGAAAAGCAATTTATTTTCATCTGATTTACAATTACAGAGTAAATTTATCGAGAAAATAATTAGCAAAATTGTTTAACCATATTTTGCAAATGTCGAAGTTTCCTAAATCCGATATAGATAGTCCAGAGATGGAGCACGCGTTGCAACATTTACGGGATAAATTTATTTCACTCCACGGAATACTACAAGGAACAAGGTTATACGTCAAGCACTACGATGCCACGTCCGCAAGTAAGATATGTACAACAAAGAAAATGCAGAACATATAAAGGGGCAAACAGAACTATTATGGAATTTATGGTTTCCCATAAAATGTCTGCACTCGAGAGATATAATAAAAGCGATTTTTACACAGAAAAGCAGATACATAACTGAACTATCCAAGAGCGGGTTTTATGTCCTTCTATTTATATGATACCACTCGTACGTACAACGTTAGTCGTATAGATAGGCGTGGATGTATATACAAAGAGACACAATAATTCCAAAGACAAGCATTTAAGTCTTTTCGTGTTAACAAAAAAGGAATGAAACTTATACATTTATACGCAAAATTTAAAGGCATACGTGCAGTGTAACATAAACTTTCAACCATGTAAACGATTTTAATATATTTGGCCATTTTACTCTGGTATGGTTTTGTCTACAATAACTATCTCAATTTAGATCAAGTTTATGCCTAAGAATATCGTACATACTTTCTATTACTGCTACCAGATGATGTGCAAAACCAATTAATTTCCGAATATATGGCAACTAGATGGTCTGCACAAAACTAGTGTGTCATTGCGTGAAATACCAACGTCTGAGAGACTTAAAGATTTAAATGTAAAACCTTATTAAAGGCAAATTAAGAATGAATAAGGTATTTTCTCAGGAAGTCATGTAAGGGGCTGCCAAGCTGAAGAACGTGAAGAGACAGTGAAATGCTTCATCTGCAAGTGTTCTGTGCTGGTGTCAATTTGAAGACTTATTCCTCTGAACAACATACTAACGCATGTCAAGGTAATGGGATGATTGACGGTCTAAATGACTCTTCAATAACAAAAGAATGCGCAACGGGTTTATTATGACCTAAATGCTAAGAGATCCATCTCATCCTTTCGTTGTCTATAACCATAACGATAATCTTCCTTAAAAAGTAAAATAGAATAATACCATAGCAGAAAATGCAAATCGTCAACTTCCTCAAAGTCTAAGACTTCTTTGTTTTCCAGTTGGACACTAAATATTTTCTTCCTTTGTTTTCCTTTAACTTCTAGGAATTTGCTTTCTTCTTGAAGTTACTTGAATGTGTTCTTGCCCTCTTTTACTAGTTTATATATCTTTTTTGGCAGAGGAATATTTCCAAGTCAAATGGCGGACTTTAATCCTAGGATAAAACACTTGTTTTGTTTAAGTTTGTCAATTCTCAACCATGGTTTATTATACATTGTTTTTCGGCTATTGTAAACATATTACAATAATCAATTATTACCATATACAAATTTATACATTACAGCTTCTCAAGAGGGAAGCTTGCAAGAGAAGGCATCAAAACGAAAGCTATTCCTCAAGCAAAACATTAAGCTGTGGCTAAAGAATTGTGCATTTAGTTCGAAAGGAAAAAGATAACGAGAATCATCTATCTTCAACTACGGAGAAAAAGGAAAGTGGTGGTTTCATCCGCAAAAATGCTCGTTTGCGATTATATGAGATGAGCACATAAAAACACTTGTCAGATGTAAAGTCATGGATGGTCCACGTTGTGAGGCGCAAAAACGTCAAAGTAAAGGAGTAAAGAGGAATTATGTATTTTATTTTGAGATGTAAAGCCCATAGCTTCTTCTCAGGACACATCATACCTGCCATAGATATAATATTTGATATATTTGATTTTTCTACCAGAGCAGGGCTGGTCTTTACATCCCTAACACTGAAGCTTAGTAGCTTATTGTATTATTCCTGCTTCGGTTTTGTTTTACTTAAACAGGTTAGTTCCCGCAATCAGGTTTAACAGCCTATGTAGTAAATCTTTCTCCATTGGTAGTTCAATTGTGCTTCGCATAGCGAATCTGCATTGAGCTAACGCTGCACATTCGAAAATAATGTGAGAGGCTGTTTCCTCCTCCTCATTGCAAAGTCTACATAAGGGCTCATCTTTGTAGATCCCCATCTTATGCAAGTGGCCTCTCAAACAGCCATGTCCTGTTAATAGACATGTTGCTGCTCGAAGCTGTATCTTGTTTAATTCAAGCAGGTCAGCAGTCAGATGTTGCGACGGTCTTCCCATCATCTGTTTGCTGTGCTTTTGTCCAGCTGCATGTTTCCAATTTAATTGGTGTTGTGTTATAATCCACTCATTAATTGCACCACGCACTGCACTCTTGGTAATACCTAGACCCGGTTCAGGGCCTATATAATTCATTTTTGAACCTTCCCTCGCTAGCTGGTCTGCAATTTCATTGCCCGCTATGCCCCTGTGCCCTGGGTTTGGAGGTTATGCGATAAGATGCTAGTGCCTTTAAGGCTGCCTGACTGTCAGAGATAATGCTCATCGTCTCAACCTGCGGTCGTCGAATGTTGTTGAATATGTTACAGTTTGGACTAGGTTTTTGGAACACTCTATATAACACTTCTGACATACAGGGTTGGGATAAATTATAAAACCAAGCAAATATCTTTAAAACGGAAACGATGATATTGATGAAACTTTGCAGGTATTTAAGTGTAATGACGCATAATACATCTGATTTGGGGGCTGAGTTGGGCAGCCCGGTGGAGGCTCGGCGTAAACGAATCAAAGTGCGCCGCAGTTAGATTCACGAGGAGGTTGCGCGACTCCTGGAGTAACATCCACGTGGGACAAGTCCAGCTGCCGTGGAACCCTGACGTTAAGTACTTAGGTATACGCATGGACACGAGGCTCGCCTTTGCCTCACACACGAGAGATCTTCGCTCCCGTTTTTCAACTGCCCGCAACTTGCTGTTCCCCCTCCTGGGTCGAAGGAGTCCCCTCCACCTAGGAAGCAGGCTGACCTACGGCGCCATGGCCTGGCTATCAGCGGCCCCGACTTACTTCAAGGGTCTGGAAGGTCTTCAAAACAGGACCCTGCGCATCATCGTCGACGCCCCGTGGTTCGTCAGGGGTGAACAGATTCTTCGAGATCTGGGCATTTCTACGATTCACGACCACCTCGAGAAGACCCTCACCTCATCGTGGGCAAGGGCCTGCGAAAACGAAAACCCATGCGTCCAGCTGGTCGTCGAACCCCAGGATAGGCCCCCTCCTCTAGTGAGAGTGCGTCGTCCAGAGGACTTCTTCAACCCTGGCCGCACATGACCCCGGGGTATGCCCTAGTTTCCCCACCAAAATAAAGAGATGACCAGACATATGTGCATCCCTTCTTTTCCCCCCCAATCAATTACAAGCTGCGAGAAATGAGCCAGCTTTAGCATAAGAGGATAAAACGATTCAAAGTTCTTCAAACTGACCCTAGTATCGATAGCAGTTCCCAGGCACCACCAGTCACTTGATAATGGCAACAGCCGGAACCGGTCGTGACACTGCGTCAAAGAAAAATATTCGTTAAAACAGGGCCCAACACTTCAATTACTTTGTTCGCCAGTCTTTATTTTAGATAAAATCCCATTAAGTCTTATGTAACCAAATGCTACATAATCACACTATTCCATACTTCCTCATTAACTATCTCAAAGCTCAACCATCACATTGATCGATTATACGCGATTTATGTGCGATCATATTAAAATCACCAGAGTTAATAATCTGCTCGAATGAACCATCACCATCAACATTAAACGTCAAGGCGGTAATTTGCTACGAGAGCTTTTCCTCCTTCTCTCGTACGGCGTTAATTGCTTTTTCGCTTGGAATCAAGGCGACTAAGGTTGTCAGAAATGCTTTTCTTATACCGGGGACAGGATAATCCTCCGCGCGATGTTCGGACTCGTTCGCGCGGAAACGTTTCCCCCTCTGCAGTAAAATTAAACGCTAAACGCCTAAACAAAATGCAATATCTTTTGCCAAATTGCGCACGCTGATTGCTTAATGCTTAAACGCGTCCGTTCGCAGTCGGCGAGCTTCCGGTAATATAATGTAATATGTTTCTTTGCGTTAAACGCGGTGCGCGGTTTCTCATCCGAACATGAAAATGAATTAAGATTTTGATTAACAAACGAAGTGGTGTTAACAAGGCAACAAGGTAAGGTCGGAAGTTATAAGTCTTGAATTAAAGCGAACTCGAAAAAGAGGTACCCTCAATCATTAGTACAATATTTAGATGATAAAACTATTACCGAAAATCGAAAATATACACATGGAGATATTTCTAGTTGAAGAATACAGTCCCTGGCCAAATTACTTGAAACACTCAATATTTTGTAGTTTCTTCATAATAAAATATAAACTATACATGTATTATATTTTTTATTTATAAAATATATTGTAAAAATATGTAACATATGTAAATATTAAATAAGTAATTAATATTTAGTCCATAACCCATGATTTTTAATAACACCCTTAATTCTTCGGGGCATACTTTCAATGTAAGATACGATTGTCTCTTCTATATCTTCATCGTTCTCCCATACATCCTTTATATTCTTCATTAATATTTCCTTTGTAGGGTTTCCTCTTTCATATACCTTACTTTTTAGTCGATTCCATACGTTCTCGATGGGATTGAGGTCCGGTGAATTTCCGGGCCAACGTAAAAGAGGTATGTGATTGTCTTCAAAGAATTTCTTAATTTTTTTCCCCAGATGGCAAGGAGCATTATCTTGCAGAAACATACGCCCTATCGGTATGCGACGTCCTGGCTTAAAATACGGTAATAACGTGTTTTGTAACACATTTATGTACTGCTCTTGACGCATTATACCTTCTACAAAATACAAAGGGCCGGGTCCGTCACCACTAATCACTCCCCAAATCATAACCTGCGGAGGGTGTTTTACAGTTCGAAGAACCGTGGACTCTGTGAGACGTTCGCCAGGTCATCTACGAACAAATTGTGCTAGCTGCACTAACACACAGAGCGAGCACTCGTCACTAAAGAAAACCTATTAAATAATGCAAACATTAATTCAGTAAAAATCATGTTGTTAAGTTGTTCACCTTTTTCCAATTCTCGTCTGTGAAATGTCGATATTCTCTTGCAAAGTTGAGACGAGCAGATTTCATTTTTTCTGTTAAACGCGGCTTTTTTACAGGTCTTCGGCCCATTATGCGATTTTCGCGCAATCGGCGCCTGACAGTTCTGCTCGAAATCTCTATTCCTCTCTCTTGTAAATTTTCTTGAATCATTTTAATTGTAGCAAATCTATTGCTCAAAGCCTGATGAACAATTTCGCGGTCAGTTTTTCTTTTCCGACCGCACTTTGCCCGTCTTTGTGTCGATGTGCTAGTTCCTTCGCTTAAGTTTCTAGCTAATCGCGATACAGAAGAAGGAGATACTTTATGTAATTTTGCAATTTCTCGTTGTAAATGTTTGTTTGATTGTAGAAGAGCTTGTATAGTGGCTTTTTGTTCACTTGTTAGATTCTTCCCGGGCATTTTCTACAAAAAACCCCAAATATTTCAAATTCCAAATAATTAATTATTAAGAGAGAGATAGAATAACAATTTTACCTTTGCAATAACGATATATCAACACAAAACACTTAACGATACTCCACAACTTAGCTTCTATACGGTTATGACGAAATATTTTAAAAAATATCGATGCATTCTCTAAACTGTGAACTCGCTAAATGTAAGTTGGTAACTGAAATATTTATATATACGTACTTTACTCTTCTAAATATTATTCCTCTTGTATTTTTATTTATTGATACAATAATCTAGTCCCCCTATAAACGATCGGATTCAAAGCAAGAGAATATCACTATAATAGGATGGGAATTTCCAGGTAAAAGGGTTGATTCATGACACGTTTCAAGTAATATGGCCAGGGACTCTATCAATATAATAATAATATCCTTTGTTTCCCAACAGAAAATAATACATTTCCATATACAGTACAAAAGAAATTACAAAATGTGCGAGTAGACTGTAGTAACAATATGATGAAGTAAAAATAAAGCAGATTAAACTAAAGCCATACAAAATTAAACAAACAAATTAACTACAATTTGCAATTGAAGCGTTGCATGGATAAACAGGATAACTCCAATTTAGACCTTTCTTATACAGAGAAAAAAAAGTTCTTGAATCAAACAAATATATATCTTTGAAATTATTTATTTAATTCAACAAAGGTATTGAGTGAAAAACCACGCTTTTTAAGAACAACAGATTGAATTTGTTTGAATGTACAAACGTTTTTATTTGACATAATTTTGTTGAGTCAAACAAATATATGTTAGAATTGTGCGCTTCGCGTGTCGTCGGCAATTTACGTTGCGTGAACGCAAGGCAATCGCAATCTTAGCCCTAGTTTAGGTTATGTCAGATGGTAAACGAAGAAAATAGGTAAGTAGGATAATGGATTTGTATATTTTTACCATTGGATAACTAACGTTAAAATTTGTGTATAAAAAAATAATAAAATATTTGCCAAAGATTGGCGAATATCAGAATTCTTGTTTATATTAGGTATTAGCGAAAATTACAAATATCTGGCAGATATCGTTTTCAATGCCAGTAACACCAATGTTAGCAGTTTAAATAAATTGCGATTCAATTCACCACACATTTAACAGTGCTTTGATCTTTCCGTTTTCATATTTTGTAACTAATTGTTAGTATATTTCCTCCTTTTTTGATATAACAGGCATTTCAGCAAAGGCAAGTGATGTAGAGTTACTCACTAGCGCCAACAGGCAGTGGCGGAGGTTCGATACAACCCTCAGTATAACTGCGAGTCTCAACCAGATCTGTTGTGTATACATGTACGCTGCCGTAAATACTATTTCGTAGTTCTACGTTTGTTTTAAAAATGTTGCCTACGGCGCGAAAACGACCAATGTTGGACAAAGTTATAGAATTTATAGCAGAAATGCCTGACCTAAATTATGATGACGTTAAAATTCAATGTGTAATTTGTAATATCCCTTTAATGTGTTGGTCCAAAAGGGATTGTCTACGTCACGTAAATAGTAAACAGCATTCTTCAAAAAAAAATTGCACACGACACTATGACAAATTTAAATTTAATTTATGCGTTACCTTTATTGCATGTAATCTACCGTTTAATTTACTAGACAAGGAAGCATATGTCTTCTTTTGGAATAAATATTCGGACTGCAAATTACCAAGTCGGGCATCGTTACAAAGAATTGTACCATCTGCTCGCGAACATGTTGAAAAAAGAATTAAATCGGAGTTGAAAGATAAAAAACTGTGGTTATGTGTGGACGAAACAACAGATCGTAAAAAACATTCTGTGGTTAATGTAATAATACGTACAATGGAACCACATCAATCGTCACCTTCAATTCTATTAGCTTCCAGACGAGTACGACAATGTACTGCCGAAGTAATTTCAAAGTTAGAGTTAAATACATTGGGAAAGTATTGTTAAAATCAGGTTACAACTTCTACATCGAGACCTAACCTAACCTAACCAGATTCACTTTACAGGTTCCTGGGAAATGTGAGTAATCTCGAGAAGAAGCTTCACCGTTTTTGTTTGCGACCACGTAGATCTTTAGGAAGGCTTTGGTATCACCTCAAGATCAGAACAAGCGTTCTACTGTCGCAAATCTCGCAGTATTGACACAATACCATTCTGAATGTTTGGATAAAAATGAATAAGTCAACGTTATCTACATGGACTTTTCTAAAGCGTTTGACTGCGATCATACACGTCTCTTATTCAATCTCGAGTGCGCAGGGTTTTCAGCGTTATTGTTGCATTTATTTAAGTCCTATTTCGCCAACAGGGTGAAATATGCAAGTTACAAAAGGTACCGCTCAGATCATTGTATCCCAACCTCTGGTGTTCCCCAGGGAAGCAATATTGGTCCGCTTTTATTTTTAATCTTTATAAACGATCTCCCACTTCAATTTCACTGTGGTAAGTTATTTGTTGATGACTTGAAATCATTTTACAAGGCCAGTAACGTATCGGATTGTGTGTACCTTCAGCAGCAACCGATAGCGAAGTTGGAAACATGGTGCAACAATAATAACTTAAATCTCTTACATATGCAATTTATTTAATTCATTCGGCTCCAGCGAAGACATTGATGTTAATTTCACAAGGTATTAACAAATATAACATTTTATTTTAGTTATTGGGAACTTGTTAAAAAGATATCACTCTTTCTAATTTGAATTCGAGAATTTCCATCATTACACAACCTGTATCCTTCTTATCTTTACATTCCAATGACTAATATAGTTAAGCATTTAAATGTAAGTACATTAAAAGATAATTAAGAAAGTGTAAAATAGTATATCATACTAAAATATTAGATAGTGTCATAGTAAAGAAAAATAACACAATAGCCCAACATACACAAAAATTATACCTCACTTAAAGTGACAAGTTTCATAATTTGTTGTAATTTATAATCCCTAAATGTATTTACATTTTCAGCTCAAAATGTTTCGATAAGATAAAGAAGCTTGTTTCTCTAGCAAACTTGTACGCAAACCACGATAATAATTTCAAATATCCTGCCTATTACAGTAAGTTAGTAGTAGTGATACGGGACAATATTTTTCTTTTTCATAAATCAAAAGAAACGTTTAAATAATCACATAATCGTATGCGATTGTATACTATTATTTTTCTTTTGTTGATTCCAAATTGAGTTATTTAATGCTTTGATTATAGCACCTCTATCGTCTTCGCATATATTAAAGCCTAATTCTCACATATCAATTTATTCAGAAATAGAGTAGATATCGTTTATAACGACATCTGGTATAACGACGACTAACTTTATCTTAAAGCAAGAAAAGAAAGCCTACCTCGACCATATAAACACGATTTCTTTAAGCAATTGTGAAATTTGAATCTTAATACCAAGACAGAAGCTAATATTCATGACAATTTAAAGAATGCTGAGTTGATTAATCATTATTTTGTTAGTTTCGCGATATCCGATTTTAACACGAGTACTTTTCATTCTAGTGAATTGTCTGCCGAGTTTTACACCACAAAATTTTCCTTGCAATCAGTAAATGAGTACGACGTGTTCAATGCTATTATATCAATGAAATTTAGGGTTATTGATACAGACGGGGTATCTCTTGAAATGATACACCTACTAAAGCAGCTGAAGGTTGTTAGAACTGAAACGGTAAGAAATATTCCACAGTTGCCTGCATAATATGCCGACTGCCTATGGGATACTTCTGTTACCTCTGGTATAACAAGGCCTAACTGCTCTGACGTCAGCAGGCTGTGACGTATATTAGTTTAGGTAAACGAGCAGCCATATTTATTGTCTTGACATTTACACGTTTAGACCTGTTCTTTTGCTTTATGAATTAGTTTATCCAAATTATATTGGTTTTATTTAAGAAATACTGTGTGATATTTCCATACTTTGTTGGTGATACCTGTAATGTTTTCCTAATGTTGTATAAGCGCTAAAACCTTTTCTGAAACGATAAAAGCGTGACTCGAGCGGCCTATTTATAATAATGCAGGTTTGTGAGTTACGCTTTGTAAAAGAAGATATTTATTTTTCAACAGCTACAGATTCAAGGACCGGTGAAACTATAACTGTAACTTTAAAAAACCCTAGGCTTAAAAAAACATGCTATTCCAACTCAATTCCCTAACTGTCCGTTGTATTTGACAAAAAACGTGAAGATTTTATTGTTCAAATAGTTTTATATTCCTACGTTATATTTAACAAAATTATTTTTGAACACGAAGAGATGTTTTTAAATGTGTATAATAAACGTTCTGTTTTAATACAACATATTTTAAATTATATCACCGAACATAGCCATTTGGATACTGATATATGTAAGTGTCATACTCACAGCAGTGAATGAATTGCAACAATTACTATAACTTGTTCTACAAATACCCCATCTGTATCTTTTCTCGTGAAATTGAACAAAATTTCGAATAAAATTGCAATTACTGTATCATTTCAGCCTTAGTTTCGTCCAACTACATGTACAATTACAAATAATAATAATTAGTTGATTAAATATCAACCACAAATACTCTTTCACAAAAACGGTGCTCGGTTGCGTGTTTGGTTTTTGTTTTGAAGCTTGGCTTTTCAAAACTTAAAAAAAATGCAAAAAAACGATTCCTTTACCGTTTAGGCTAATATCGTGCATGGTGATACATCACTTAAACAACGTGACGTCATCGAAGAGCGCTTAGCTTGTAGTCTCGGTGGTAATGATATTTCGCGGACTTCGAGAAATATTCAACAGTTGCCAACTTAGTGCCGACTACCTGCGTGATATTTCTTGGACTCTGCTTCTAGCTGACTCAGCTTCTAGCCGACTTGCCGCAGTCTTTGCAGTTCTTCCAAATGCAAATCTGGGCGGTTTATATACCAAAATTTTACATGACATATGGCGACCTTGCACGTGACACGTACAAGCAAAATAGTCTTAAAACATATCGTTATACAAGTTCCAGTTTGATTGTTATTGTTCAAAAGTAATATACAGTGTTTTTTAACATTATTTAACAAAAGAAATGTTTACTAGGATCGAAAGAGAATTTAAAGAATTACTACAAAAGACTGTATAATTTTTATACTCTCTTCTAGCTTAAAAATCTTTAAATTTGTGCGGATGGTCGATGGTTCTCTGCCCGGAAGTATTAGCCTAACTTATTCACTTAATTAACATTTGTTTAGAAGAATGGACATTTGCCTGTGAGAGGTAACATGCACTAGTTATGCTTCTGTGCAATATCGAGCTAGTAGCTTATAAAGACCTGCGATCGATTAGCATTCTCCCAACACTTTCTAAAGTCCTTGAAAAAGTCATTCACAAACAAGTCACTTCTTTATACCCTTGGTTTACGCGTGGTTGTCGTAGCTTTTGCCGATGTTTCGTCCACATTCTTACGGGACATCTTTAGGTCTGTTACTGCACACCGACTGACCATCGGTCACGACAACGACGCGGTTCCAACCCGGAAACCAAGAGAATAGTGATATTAACGACCGTGGAAGCCTACGTACCAAGTCACTTCTTATTTTAAAATTAATAATTTGTTTGCAAGGATTCGATCTGGATTCCGTAAGGGTTATAGTTGCGAAACGGCGAAACGGTAAAGGCCTTGCCGGTTGGTTGATGCTTCTCGACTGTAGTAAGGCGTTTGATACGGTGGACCACAATTTTCGAGTTAGGATATTATCATCTTGTGGTTTTACCGATGAAACAGCCAGCCTACTACGTAGTTTTTTTTAGTAATCGTTCGGAAAGCGTGGAGCTAGGGTTTGTTAGATCATCTCCTCTCATATTGGACGATTATTGGACCACTGCTTTTTTCAATATACACTCATGATTTTATACTTACGCAGACGACACTCAGTTGTATCTCACATTCGATACTCACGAATGGACTATGAAGAAAATCAATGCTGACTTAGAATCACTTGCAGAATATTTCCGGAACGAAGACTCAAAGTGAATCCAGGTAAGGCAATGCTGCTGCATGAGAAGACTACAATTTTGCAAATTTTTAATACTTGAAAATATAGCAAATCCAAATAAATAAAATCTTATGGTCAGATTAATCCAATTTTTTCTAATAATAATAATAATTCAATACACACAATACACATTATTGGCAGGGAAGAGATACAAATCTACGTGAAACATTCGATACGAATTTCCTATGTTTCATAATCAATGTATGGTGTGGAATTATAAATAGTACTATTTTGGGTGCATATTTTTATGAAGGCATCCTTATCAAAGATATTGAAATTTATTGCAAAATGAATTTCGAGATTATTTGGATGACATGCCGTTAGCAGTTAGAGGCGGAATGGTATTTCAGCACGATGGTGCACTCCCACACAATTCGATAGATGTAACTGAATCAACAATGCAGCCTGCATTGTATCATTAAAAAAAAGTATAAAACTAGTAATATCTACGAAAATATAATTCATTTTTTACCAGATTTGTGCAGATTTAGATAGCTTATTAGAAGTACTAAAAACTCTATCTGAACAATTTTTTGTATCAATAATAACTTCGGCGAAAAACGGTGTTTCCAATCTTTTTTCAATTATTACTTCATCATATCATGTTCGTTAAAGCCCGTTAGTATTACGAAATTGCTATTATTTCATATCCCTTCGCAATATTTACACAATATTCAATACCGTTCGTGTTTTGTTATACAATATTTGAAGATCTGAGTTCAGACTCAAAAAATATGTTTAGGGGTCGTGTATCCAATTTAAAATCAAATGTGTTGAAAAAGATATTAAAACGTCGATCTTATAGACATAAAAAGAGCAATATTATAAAATTGATTGAATTTGCTTCCGTTATCTTTTAATACCGTGACGAATATCACCTTAATCCGTCTCTGGCCCATCGATCACGCCATAAAAACATGAACGCTACAATTTATGCTTGTAAATCTTTGATGTTCGTTTATATCACGTTTGTACAAACACAGTTCAGTGACGGATCTCACAAACAAACACAAATATTATGAAATAATTGTCGCGATATGCGCGATGTAGCAGCGTAATAAAATTAACTCTCGTGGACAACGGCTGCATTCGCACACAATCGCCGCATCCGAACGGCTGGATGCATCGGGGCTATGATGGGCCATAGCGACGTGTTGCGTTACGGAACGCAAAAGCAGGATTAGCATGTGAAATGTAAATATTGGATTGCATGTTGTTATCGTGTTTTTCGAACGTTGTGTTATCGTGAAATTGTCAACATCGCGCGTATAGTACATCGGGCGGGCGCATGCTTCGTATAAAAATGTCGTACGATTGACGGTGCCGATTTTTTACTCAGGAAACGTTTGAAAAACTTCGAAGACGACGGTACGCATCTAGATTAGGAATATCCTTCCGTGCTAATCAAACATAGGGCTTATATGTACTTAAGTTCCGATAAAATGGGAGTGCTATTTGCTGATGAGAGTTCGGTTTGATGCGCAAACACTTACGGACATCTCGATACGATTACTTATAGTTACCTATACACTCCATGGCAAAACAATAGCTGATGATTGTTAATCCTTAACTACTATCGTCAAATATAACCCCAATTTTTAATTAGCTGTAGAAACAATAAAAATATTTCTTTGGAAATTCCTACTGATGTAAGTAAGAATTATATTGAAAATCCAAATCCAGCTTTTGAAACATTCACTTCAAAAAACAAGATAATTATAGACAAAAATATACAAGTTTTATATTTAATACGAAACAAAAACATTACACTCTTTATTGAATGAAAATGTGAAAATACAATTAATTGTATTTTCTCAATTTCATCAATAAAAAAAGAAAAACAACTTTTAGATTCATATAAAAAAACTGCTAGCTACGTTTCTGTCGCGAATGTACTTTACAGACTGTTCTGTTGCATTCTGAGATAGTGGCGTGCTTTGTGTCTATCCCGGGGACACAGGTGGCATCTGCGTCTTACGGTGTGACCCCTTTGTCTAGGCTGCTCCTCCCAAGTCATTTCCGTTCCTACTACTTTGGAGATTATTAGGCGAAGTTCTCTAGATAGATATGGCATCGTAGACCTAATTTGTATATGCTCATTAATAAGACTAATTCCTAGTTCTTTAATAAAAGCAGAACGAGGTTTTCTACATCCAGGAATAGCTGCATGAAAAATGATATGGCTATTTACTGTAGCAATATTCATTATTGCATACCAAATTACTAAAGGCCATCGACGACATCTACGACCTGAACGAAAAAGGGCACATTTCTGATCAAGGGCATCCACACCCCCTCCGTTGCATTATAGAAGTTGATTACCTCTGGTTTTTTATTCTTCTGGTGAACAAAATTGGCGTGATGCATAGTCGATAACATGATTATACGCATCTGCCTTTTTTAGGCACATGCGACACAATTGTTACATCTTTAGTGAAGCCAAATTGTGGTGGAATTTCCCTTTGGTTCTTATACATGGTGCCCACGTATGTAAGACGAAGTTTTCTCAGTTCTTCAACGAGCTCTAGAGAAGTGAACCAGTTGTCGCCTGTGACATTGGTATTAGCAATTGGTTCCACTAAAATAAGTACTGATCTTGTAGGTATGGAAAGCTCAAGACCATTTGGTTTATTGGTTTTTCCCGTATACACAAAAGCATTCATGACTCTGATGAAGCTTTGAAATAAAGCGAACTGTTGGTTGAAATTTAAGAGTTAAAATCTTTTTTTTTAAATTTTGGTCATTATCCCCACATCAAACCACGTGACAGTATTTAGAGCTGATTTAAAATCAGGCTCATCCGTTATTGTCTAATAAATTTACTAAAGGGCATTATGTAAACACAGGAATGCACTTCTCTTATATTGTTTTTGAAGAGATTTGAAAGACTAAAGTACTGGAGAAAATTGCGTTTTGTGAAATCTCAGCTCATTAATATCTTTTTAATTTATACAGAAAACTCTTAGTATTATTTTATTATTTTTGCTCACGATCAACTTTCAGACTAAAGTACACCCGTAAAAGGAATTTCGTAAATTTTCACCAGAGATCGTAGGCGACTTTGGAACCCGCACTCTTTAGTGTTGTAACTTTACTTTAAATTTTTCATTGTAAGTGTTAACGATATATTTAAGAATGTATTCTACTACGTTATCAATTCTCAATCTTATTAATCAATAGTTATTTCCAAGAATTTACCTCTTAACAACAAAAAAATTATCTAAATTAAAATGTTAATTTTTGAGAGACAAAAGCTAGCGTTTTTGGAAAAAATAGGTCGTTTCTATTTTTTTATCGGCATTTCAATTATATTTCCGGTTTCACCGGAAGTGACGTTAACTTTCTTATTTTAAACAGAACACTCTGTATATTTTTACACAATAAATAACAAGGATAATTTATGTTTTTAGAATTGAGATTTGACAATTTGGCAATTGTTATGATTATTTTGCTTAGCAACGAGCTCTTTAGATCGATCTGGCATCACAAGAAACAATTTGGCGCTCTCGCCTAGCCAACTTTGCGTAACAACAAAAAGCAGATTAACTAAAAGCTTTATTGCTGCATAACGTCGTAATTCTTAAGTGTAAGTATAACATATGTGGTATCGTTGAATTCGCCTTTCGATTGTCTTCCCAAAAACGTAAAAATATACAGAGTGTTCTATTTAAAATAAGAAAGTTGACGTTACTTCCGGTGAAAGCGGAAACACAATTGAAATGCCAATAATGGCAAAAGTTAGTTCACAAAAAATAAAAATTGACCAATTTTTTCTAGATACGCTAGCTCTTGTCGCTCAAAAGTTAGCATGGGGGAACACACTTTACGACCTCACTGTATATGTACATCTATCAGCACTGCAGGCCTTAGAAGCTCTTGGCTTCAATCTTCTTCACTATTTTTTGCTTCACTTGCTGCACTTTTTTAGTTCCTTTGTTATTTCTTCCCAAGTGTTTATACCTATCTCCCTTAGATCAGTTTTCTCTTCCTTGAGCCAATTTTTCTTTGGTCTTCATCTTCTCTTTTTCGAGCCCTCTTCTTCATATAATACTTTCGCAGCAACTCTTTTCTCCGGCATTCGAGTAATGTGCCCTAACCACTTCATTCCTTGTGCTCGAACTTTTTGGGTTATTCTTGGTTTTTGCAAGTCCATTACTTCTATGTTTGTGCGTCTTCTCCATTCCCCTTCCGCTGTTCTTATGCCTCCTAACATTTTCCTCAAAGTTGTCATTTTCCAAATTTCGCATTAAATACTATGAGGACAATTATTCCTTAATTAATGGTGATAACAATATTTTCCAAAAGAATATAATTACTTTATCACGACTATTGTGTTTTAAGGTTGCTGTTAACACTCTCATCTATAAAAATGTGTATAATGAGAGACATACAATATTCTTGTAATTGTAGTTGCTTTCTAACTTGTATTCTAGTTAACAAAATATTATAAACTTAGCAACTGCGTCCCCTCGAACGTTCTCGTATTCATAAGAAGATAAAAATATGTCCTTTGCGATACCACTGTTTGTCTTAATAAATAATACAACCTCTCCCACAAAACATCTTCACCTTTATATCCAAATCTTAATATAACTTTCACTTTGGCTACATTTAATTCTATTCTTTGTTTTTTATTTTGTCCGCCATACTATCTCACCATACGTTTAATGCAGTTCGCTAATGTGCAACAAAATGTGCAATTTTGTCGTGGACTGTACGCAAATGTTTCGTATGACGCCTATAAATAAACTAGAAATGTACTAGAAGTGTTTTATTTTATTAACGATAAAGAAAATTGCATGTTTTTCGCTAGAATTGAGTAAATATTTGTGGCTATTAAAGCGCGATGCAGATATCCTAAAAATATTTTGTTAAGCAATTTATGCGACGCACTATTTTCATATTTTAATACGTTGGATTGTCTAAATAAATACAATACCTTCAAAATAGTGCCAAGCAAAAAAATTGATAAGCAATTTCACTTGTGTGCACAAGAAAATTGTAATGATAAAATAGGAGCTTCCTGAATTATTTAAATCAGTGTTTCTCAGCAATTGACATTCTTAACATGCCTTGTTAATAAGTTCTTGACCCAGCCTCAGGAAGTTAAATTTTTAAGTCCCAAAATATTATGGTGACCGGCCCCATAGAGGTGATGATTAAAATTTGACCTCTTGAGAAAAGAAATGCTACGTTGCCTCTACTGAGACAGCAACTGTTTTGATTTTGGAATGTGAAGCCGATGCGAAGCCTCGTCGATAGTAACAAAGCGACGTAACACAAATCCACAGGCTCCTTTGTAAGAAGTTTCAAATTATTACTGGATATTTGTACGCTTAATTGAAAATGCAGAATATGACGTCCACTTATAGTTAATATGCCTATGGCTTAAACCATCTCTTCAAAATATTTAGCGACTTGTTACCGTTTTTGAGGGTCCAGGTCTTCATCACTTGAATTGACGTGTGGTAAGGGCTTTAGTGAACTGTTTCAGTGTTCCAGTGCCACAGGTTTAGAGTACCCGATTAATGAATCATCCTGTATAATGTTCTATTTTTCAATTTTTTGCAAAATTTTAACCAAAAAGCCTACAGATTTTGATTGGAGACTAAGATTCATTGCTGCAACGCAAGTAATGTTAAACGATGATCTCACGATCACCAATAACATTTTATGGACTGACGAGGCACGATTTCATAACAATGAGGTGAAATGCCATAACTGCCATCACTGAGCTCCAGAAAATCCTCATTGGTGCGGATTATTTAACGAACGTATGATTAGTCCATATATATTTGAAAGAAATTTGACAGGATAAGGTTACATTGTTTACATAATGACCTTCCCGAGCTAATGAAAGATGTTCTATTAGCAGAGCGCAATGATTTGTGGCAGCAACAGGATGGCGCTTCGCCTCATAACTCGCGGTTGGTTGTAGAGAATTTAAGTGACGTACAGTACCGTTCATGGAAGTTCGGGCAAGCTGACAAATTATATTAACTGTTTAGAAAAAAAAATTAAAATTATATAATATACATTTCTGTGAGGAATTATTAAAAATAACTTTTTCTGGAAGCCTTTTACCAATTTCCAGGTAGTATTTGTCTATTATAAGACCGTTATCTTAAAAAAATTATAATTATGTTGGAAATCCCCAATAACTACAGTGACAATAAAGCTTTATAATAATCCCTAGGAGGGTTAGCTGATTCACTCGTGTTACCTGGAAATAAAAGTATCTGGAAAATCTGGAAATAGGCTGAAACGACTGAAATGGGCACAAGCTCATAGAGATTGGACAGTGGACGATTTTAAAAACGTTTTGTGGACTGACGAATCCAAGTTTGAGGTTTTTGGAAAAAGACGGAGAGTTTTCGTACGCAGATCAAGAGGGGAAAGAATGTTACGGGAGTATATAGTTCCTACGGTGAAGCATGAAGGCGGATCTGTAATGGTTTGGGGTTGTTTTTCCTTAATCGGAACAGGGGACTTGCTCAAAATTGAGGACATAATGAAAAAAGAAGAATATCGGAAAATCCTGGAGGAAAATGCCATATCGTCAGGAGTCCGATTAATTGGTCGTAGATTTGAATTTATGCAAGACAATGACCCCAAACATAAATCTAAATTGTGCACAGATTACCTGCAGCAAGAATAAAATGAAAGAACCCTAAAAAATATGGAATGGCCGCCACAGTCCCCCGATCTGAACCCGATTGAGTTGTTATGGGAAGAATTAAACCGATGAAACATTAGCAAAATTAGTGAATCGGATGCCGAGAATAGTGGCAGCAGTCCTAAAGGCAAAAGGTGGATTTTTCGATGAAAATCGGATTTAAATTATTTGTATTACATTAACTTTTTCTTTTTAATAAATTTGTGTTTGAAAATATGTAAAATCATGTAAGTAAGTATTAAATACATGGCCATTTAATATTTCTCTTACTTTCTTTGACTTCCGTACATTTTTTTGCTTGCCCGAACTTCCATGAACGGTAGTGTATATCCCAGTAGATGGATTGGTATTAACGGTCCTATTCAATGGCCAGCTCGCTTGCCAGATTTAAGCTCACTGGACTTGGGAGGTTTCTTAGAGGGTATAGAGGAATAGTTTTAAGAAGTATCTTTTAGGATTCTGCAAACGATTTTTTATGACACCTTGCTTGATCTTATATCTCCACAAATAAGGAAGATATCGCTTGTGATATTGAATCTGGGACACCCGGTATACATATTTTCAAACGTTTTAATGAGATTCTGGTGTAATAATAAAATATATTATCAACCTCAGTAATATTTTAGAATCACGGATTATTTCTTTCTTATCTGTCCTCTACAAATACAATTCCATTAACCTCAAATTATCCATTAACACTTAAAATTTAAGCGTAAACTGCATCTACTCGTTACGTACGATATACATAAGGCCTGACGCTTTGACGTCAGCAGGCTGTGACGTATTTTGACATAAGCCATATAAATGCGTTTACACATTGAGATCATCTCTGCGTTTTGAATTGGTTTATCTAAATTATATTGGTTTTATTTTAAAAAATACTGTGATATTTCCATACTTTGTTGGTGATACCTACAATGTTTTCCTAGTGTTGTATAAGCGATAAAACCTTTTCTAAAACGATAAAAAGGAAGTAACCTAACTTAACACGGCGAGTCGTATACCACAGGAGCTTGGTCTTCTAGTTTATTCCACATGAGCTTCCCAATCTTCCACATCTCGTAAGGGCACATATCTTTTATATCAACAAGAGGATGGCTGATATTCACGTCAGTTGGATCGCATTGTCTGAAGTCGATATTGATGTAGTTATCTTCCGGATAGATTACTTCACTTGGGCTCCAGCTTAACACCACGAAACTCTTGTTTATATTATTTGTTAAGTAAGTGGCGTTTATCTTATTCATTGCGATTTTTACATTGTCTCCTAACCACAACACTTTTACTTTCAGATTTTCCCTATCAATTTGATCTATTACATATTCGGTGCCATTGAAGTATGGTGCTAAGAGGAGGGCGCAATCATCATTTCGGCAAGCTTCTGGAGTGTAATAACCATCCTTGCAATAATCCTTATTGGTGCTACTAAAAAGATTCTACACTACTTTGACTACTTTGATTCAATAAACTGAATCTATTTTATTGTCTAAATTTAAGTAATGTTCCCACATGACCCAATAATTATGTCCGTAGGTACTACTTTCGATGGATATTCAGGTTTGGATATACGCAGATCCACTTTCCAAAAAAGTATGGATTACCTAAGAATATCTATATGACATCTACTGCATGTTCTATTAATGTAATATGGATACCTTAATAATGTTATCTTTAAAGCTGTTTATCGTTTAAGGTAGAAGACAATTATCAAAGAAAAGGGATACGGAAATTTTACAGAAACGTAAATAAAGGAAAACAAAAAGCACAGCCAAGTAATTTTCATAAAAAAATCATGGCCCGATGAACCAAAAGCCAGAATTAGAAAATATTAACGGAATGGAGGAACCTACGAGACAAGAAATAGATGAAGTCATCGAAAAACTAAAAGATAATAAGAATCCAGGAAGAAACGGAATAACCGTGGAAAACATAAAGTATGCGGGAGAAGACCTGAGACAAGCAATATACGAGGGGTGATCAAAAAGTACGGCGAATGCTGATGCTACATTCGTTTGAAGCAATAAGTTCGATAGTCTGATGCTTTAAGATAGTCAGTATCAAGTTTGAACAAGTTGAGACCTGTCAGTTCGCTTCCAGAGCAGGAAGAGTGAGGTTGTGTTTACCGTGTCTGTCGCGCATCATGGATTTCGAACAACGCGTTAACATTAAGTTTTGTTTTAAGTTGCAAAAAAGTGCCAAAGAAGCTCATGAAATATTAAAATCAGTGTATGGCGTGTGGTGTGGTCGTGTGTGAGTTACACTTTGTAAATGAAAGATATTATTTATTTTTCAACAGCTGCAGATTCAAGGACCGAAGAAACTATAACAGTAAGTTAAAAAAATCCTAGGGTTAAAAAAATGCTATTCCAACTCAATTCCCTAACTGTCCGTTGTATTTGACAAAAAACGTGAAGATGTTATTGTTCAAATAGTTTTATATTTTTACGTTATATTTAACAAAAATATTTTTGAATACGAACATGGCCATTTGGATACAGATATATGTAAATGTCATATTCATAGCAGTGAACGTATTGCAACAATTATAATAACTTGTTCTACAAATACCCTACCTGAAAATGATTGTGGGAAAAGTAATGATAGATTAAGTAAAATACCACATAATAAGAAATTAAAAACCCTGGTTAAATAGCATGTCTATTATAAGACCGTTATCATAAAATATATAATTATGTTGTAAAAAGGAAATGCAAAAAAAAACGATTGCTTTACCGCTTAGGCAAATATCGTACATGGCAATACATCGCCTAAACAGCGTGACGTCATGGAAGAGCTGTCAGCCTTCTATATTGGTGGTAACGATGTACTTTGTTTATCTAAATAACATCTTAAACGGGTCCAGTCCCGAAATGTCAGGAAAAAGTCACTTGAACGCAATTTTAATTCAAGAATAATCGTATGCAACCATACCTCCTGCACACCAATTTCTTTTTCCAATAAATATTAAACTTCCACGATATTAAAAGCAAATAGGACGGCAAAAATATTCTCGATTCTCGTCCGACTCGTTTCTCAATTACATAAATCCCAGGAATTCATAACGGCAGCCGTACGAAACCGATATTTCTTCTGTTCGCGTTTAATCCAGTTTCACCGGTAAGAGATAGCGCTGGGCTCTCTAAACATCGCGTTGTGTCGGTCACCATCGTGGAAATAAAGTCAGTGTGTCGTCGGCTGGAAGTTCACCAAGGCAACAACAACACAAAGAAAATAAAAGCGCGGTTTCGAGCGCAGCAATCAAGAAGATTCAATGTCGAACGCCGCTACACCTACCTACGTCAACTTAAAACTCTCTCTATACTTAAGATATCGCGGGTATATTGATGATATGGAGAGAATGTAAAAGCTGAATTCACTCCTTATATATCGACTTGGCTTGTTATTAAGTAATTTGCTGGAACGATGGCGATATCGGAGAAAATTTTATCGAAAATTAAGTAGCAGCGATTTTATCCCGTTGTGGTTAATGGGGAAAACAAGATGACGTCGGGTATAATGTCAATTACGCGGAAAAATTGACGCATAATTTGAGATAATCATAGAAGCGCAGAGAGAAAAAAGTTATTGAATCAAACAAATATATATCTTTGAAATTATTTACTGAATTCAACAAAGGCTTATTTTTGTGAAAGTACATTTTTTAAAAAACAACTGACTGAATTTGTTTGAATGTACAAACGTTTTTATTTAACATAATTTTGTTGAGTCAAACAAATATACACAGTGCGACAAATAAGTTTCGTGACGCCGTGGAAAACATCATTGAAACAAGATATCTGAATATTTTTCGATTTGTTTATTCAAAATAATCTCCTCTAGTTTCAATACACTTGTTACAGTGATTCAACAGTGATTCAAATGCTGTGTTCTAGCTCATTTTGTGGAATTGCATCTAGTGTTGTAGCTGTTTTGATGGTCGAAATGTCACTAAAAAAAACATCCATTCAACAATTTTAATTTTGGGAATAGAGAGAGGTCGCACGGGGCCAAATCAGGCGAATACGGTGGATGATTCAACACACAGACTTGATTTTGAGCCAAAAATTGACGAATAATGAGTGAAGTGTGAGTCGGTGCATTATCGTGCAACAGAGACCAGGTCTCTGGATCACGATATTCGGGTCGGGTTGCCCAAATCCTCGTGAAGAATGGTTCGGATCGTTTCTCTGCTGATGTTTAAAGCCTCTTCTATTATTTTCAGCGAAGCATTGCGATCATTTGCAATAAAATCACGTACTTTTTCGATCATTTCGGGTGTCCGAGCTGAAATTGGCCTTCCTTCACGTTTATCACCTTCTAACGTCTCTCTGCCTTCCAAAAATCGTCTATGCCACAGAAAAACATTTGCCCTACTCAAACAATCATCAACCGAAATGTTTCTGATGCATTTTTGCAAAGTTTTGCGTGAAATTTGATAATTGCTCTTTGTTCTATGTTAATATTTCAACATCGACTACAAAGTTGTTTTGGGAGAACTGTCATAACTTTGCTATTTATCAACCGATTGAAGCAAAATTGGTATTACTAGAAAGAGGAATATCACAGCTTTCAAACGCCTATCTGAACACATAGATGGCGCTACTAGTTACTCAGATATGGTTCGAGTCTCGGAACTTTTATTTGTCGGACTGTGTATGTTAGAATCGTGCGTTTCGCGCATGGTCGACATTTTCCGTTGCCTGAACGCAGGCAATTCCAATTGTAGTCCTAGTTTAGGTTATGTGAGACGATGGTTCGTAAGCGGTGGGATGAAAGTGCACAAAATGTAAGTAGGATAATGGATTTATATATTTTCCCATTGTGTAACTAACGTTAAAATTTCTGTTTAAAAAAAAATAATAAAATCAAAATTCCTGTTTATGTTGTAGGGACTAACGAAAATTACAAAAATCTCACCGATATTGTTTTCAAGATCGGTAGCACTAATCTTAGCAATTTAAATAAATTACGATTCAATTCGCCACATATTTAACAACAAAGTATCTCTTCGTTTTCATATTTTGTAACTAATTGTTAGTATATTTCGTCCTTTTTTGATATAATATGTATTTCAGCAAAGGCAAGTGATAAGACATGTTTGTATGCACTTTTTGTCATAATACCTAGCACCCTTCTAGCACCTAACCATATAGTTATCCCTGTCACTCATTCGCGATTCTCAGGATTCCTACGAGATTATCGTGGCAGTAAGTTTTGTAATATTCTTCGCAAACAAAAGTAGTCATCGCATCGATAAGAGTGCCAAAAAATTGACGCCATTAGATGTGTTTCCACAGTTATCTCGGTGAGCGATGTTCGCCGTGGTGAGAAAATGAGTTTATATTTTGAAAAAGAGCGTTCAACATCTGCCGATGTTATACATGCATGATTAAAATACTCTTTGTACTTAGCCAGTGGATTATTCGATACACCATCACAAATTTGTTTTAGTGTGCTAAAATCGGGATCTTTCTGTAGCACACTCTCGAACTTTTCTAAAACGCGATTATATTTTGCGTCATGTATAGTCAGTAGCTGTGTATGCACTCCGTCCATAATTTGCAGAGATAATATGCAACTTAGTAGCATTCAGCAATAAAAGCTTTTCCTTCGTAAATTTTCATTAAATTCTCAACATACTGTACAGTCTCTCTTCAAATTTAACATTTACTCGAGTGCTATAAAAAAAAATCCGTAAAAGTAGCAATGACATGTCGTGGGTGTGTGTGCCTTAACAACATAATTTACATAAAACCTAAACGATAAAATCGCTAAATCAACTACGACTAAAAGAAGTGAAATCTAAAAACAAACACCTACATACGTATTTACAAGTTCTCCTAGCGTTACGTAAAACTTTACGCGCTTAGGAACTGTGTAACGGCTCAAAAGTCCTAATACGAAAATGTTTATTTCGTTAAACCAAATAGCCCAATTACTTCTAATCGCTTATCATCGCGAGCACTTCATTACTTGCCTATCTTCAAGCGGTTTGCAAAGGGAATACGTAAGCACATTCGATTTTAGTGCTATAAGTAGATTTAGAACTTTGTAGGAATTGGCATAAAGTTTACGGTGTTTGCAAACGAAGCTTTGGCAAACTAGCTTAATTGAATTTAAGCGATAACTTGGTTATTGCTACTTTCGAAATTACTTACGTTGGTTAGTCAATATCTAAGAATGCGCTAGAGTTAACAGGAAATTAATAAATGGTTGTGTATTGGGAACAAGCGATAGAAAAGGAGTTACTGTTGAGGTAGCAAATATAATACCACTATTGTCATCCGTCGCTCTTTCGCTTATGCAACATCGCACAATTTTTGGTTTCCATCTTTCTCACGTCTGTAGGGGACAGCAGCGGGAGCAATAGATCTTATTGTGTATTGCTTTTCTGTATATAGTATTTTAATGATATACCTATACATATATCTTGACGTGACCTATGTCTGTAAAGATCTAGCGGTTAAATATATTATTACTATTATTATACTAGAGGTGCTGTATCAAATACGAGGGTAGTTTGACATTAATCTAGCCTAAGTAAGAAAACGCTCACGTCAGCAACTACCTGGCTATAGTTCATGGAATATAACAGACGACCCACGTGACATCCGTGATGTAAATTCATACCAATGTATAAGTAAAGTAGTCATTGAAGTGAAGCCATTGATATTTGGTAACATTTTTGATGGTGAAGTTTTTCACTATTTCAGCGTTGCCGCGCTGGATTTGTTTACATTAGACATTAGACGCTTACCGGTTTGACATTAGTGGTTGTGCTTCATTAATCGTTTGCGATGAAATAGCTGTTCAAAAGTGTTCTTTTTAGAACAAGCATTCCAAAATAGTCTCCATTAACGCACTAAAATGCTTAAGCCATTGAGTTGTGGGGAAAAGAAGATGGTTGCTTCTTTAATACATTTTTTGGAGGTAGTATAATTATTGACAATAGTGAATATTTTATTAATTTTACAATTTTAGCGAGTTGCAGCAGCACTGAATTTAAGCATAAGCACTGTATCCTCTGTCTGGCAATGCGTTAAAAACAACAACCAATTAAGTTCTCCCAAACGTAAACGCAAACGTTCGAAGCCCATTACATCAGTTGACGATGCACCACAAGTTGTTATTAGGAATACCATTTATCAGAGGTGCGAACGTCGTAAGTATAAATACCTTTCGTTGCTTTAATGTTATGCTAGCGAATATATTATTTCAGAGGAGCATATCACTTTAAAATTGCTTTGGGAGAACGTTACTGAGGCAGGCATCTTTCGTGGATGCCAGAAGTCTCTACATACAGTGCTCAGAAGTATTGGGTTTAAATGGAAGAACGATAACCCTCGAGGAGGTTTAATGGAGTTGTCGCATATCATTTCGCAACGTTTAACTTTTTTGCGATTATATCAGCAATACAAGCAAGAACAGCTCTATGATTTTGTATTTCTGGATGAAACGTGGATCTTCCAAAATGGCGCTGTATCACGATCATGGCAAGATGGTGATCTACGTTCTCTCAAAACTACCAAAGTTGATGGAAGAAGGTTTGTAATACATGTATATAATGAAGAAACTAGTTTAAACAGTAATTTATTTGAATGTGAATGTGCTAATAATTATAATTTTATTGTAGATACATTATTCTGCATGCTGGAAATAGTAATTGCTTTATTCCAGGAGGCAAATTAATTTTTTCATCGACAGGTCATGGTGACTATCATGGAGAAATGAATCATGACAATTTTTCAAATTGGTTTCGCAATTTGTTGAGCATTTTACCTCGTCCATCTGTAATTATAATGGACAACGCACCATACCATAGTGTTTTAGTCTCAAAAGCTCCAAACAGTTCTTCAACAAAAAAAGAAATTACAGATTGGTTGAATGGAAATAATGTGGTGTATGATCCAAACTTGTTGAAAAGAGAACTTTTGCTAAAAGTTGCATTGTAATTATTATTTATATATTTAACATGCTACGTTATTAATTCATTGAAAATTTTAGAAACAAACCACAGAAACAATATTTAGTGGATCGCTTAGCCGAAGAAGCTGGCTACAAAGTATTACGTTTACCTCGCTATCATTGCAATTTTAATGCGATCGAATTAATTTGGGGAATAAGTAAAAATTATTATAATCGACACATCGGCGGAAGTGGAAAATCCATACAGGCGTGTTTGGATATGTGGGACGAAGCTCTGCGACGTATTACTCCAGAGAATTGTGGTCAAATTCCATCACACACATTGAAAAAGATATACAGCAATGGTGGGATCGTGAAATAAGCTTTTACAGAAGAGATATTAATCCTATTATAATTGATTTGGAAGATGATACGTCAAACGATACTTCTGACAGTAATTAATAATAAAATATTATGTTTATATTTGTAATATATTATTTCCGAATTGTGTGATACTTTATTCCATTTAAATATATTTAATATATAATGCAAAAACTACTTCTACCTAATATTTATTTTTGTAGACAGTTCAAACAGTATGACATTACGCCTGTTTTATTGCTGAATAAATCAGCATCTTTACAAATGAGAACTAACCCCAATTTTCTATAGAATCAGTTAGCAGAAGTGTTTCTTGTCCATAAACAACTCGTCCATAAACGACTCGTATGTCAACAAAACGAATGCCGGCAACTCTGTTTACATTGAACGTCACAAATATTGATGACGTAAGTCGTTTGCTATATTACAAGGACTATAGATTGGCCAAAGAAACGCACGGAGATGAAATGGAAGGCGATGAACCCTACACAGGCCACGTGCCTGTAATGGAAGACTACGTCAAATTACAAAAGAAGCAGCAGACATTTGTAACCGACGTCAACTGGGAGGTCATGGAGTATTTCCAGAAAGCGACATCCGTCGGTGAGATGGGCAAGGGCAGCGTGGTATTTTTAAAGCTCAATATAAAAGAAAAGTAAAGAGAACAACTTTTTGATTACACACCAAAATTGAAAATTCGTTGTCTAGTGTTATCAAGTGCATTTCAAACAGCGGTAAGAACCTCGAAAATTTCCTTTGGAACTTGCTTTAAGATTTGTCCTTTAGAATAATGGTAACTACATATCAGTAACCGGAGATCATGTCTAAAAATAACAGATTTCTTTTTAATCAGTCGCAATAAATGCTTTACATTCTTTAAACATAAATGCATGCACAAGAAATGACTGTATAAGCGTATTAAAATCAAGCCTTTACGCATTTTCAAAAGATATCATCTCGAACGAGGGTTTACTTCAGCTATAATCACGCAGCGTGTACACGAAAAGAATGCATTTCATGCGAGATGCAGTAAAATTTTATCGCAGCCTAAGAAACTGTCAAAAGCAATTGGTAAATTGCACTCAATAAATTACGATTACGGCGCAACGCTGCCGTTTTTACGGCCGTATCCGTCGTCGACGTTACGACGAATAAATTGCGCTCGGACGCGACCGTCCACCATCATCCCAGCATCTGTTTATTACGATTAATTATGTTTACTATTAGCGCTTGGTATGTATGTACATGGTCGCTTGCTATTAATATATCAAAAGACCGTTTATAGTCAGTCAGTCAGTCACTCAGTCAATGCCTTCGTGTTTATGATCGAGACTCGCTAACATTATTTACCGCAATTCTCTCTCTTCCACATATGCACATAATATGTATCCCATGCGTGACTTCATATGTGTAGCTTCTTTTGGCGACGAACAAGAAGATATCTGTCTCTATCGAGTAGGTCAAGCGTCCATTTTTACTGCTTAAGACAATTCTTGTGTTGAAAAAGATAGAAATTAAAAATTAATGAGTTGGTTCCTCTACGTTAAGTGTAATTTTTCTTTTCTTCATTACTATACTTTGACTTTGAACTCTTCAACTTAAAGAGAAGGTGAATCATAGGGATACGATGGGGCACAAAGAACTGATTTACCGAAGATGTACACTACCGTTCATGGAAGTTCGGGCAAGCAAAAAAAATGTACGGAAGTCAAAGAAAATAAGAGAAATATTAAATGGACATGTATTTAATACTTACTTACACGATTTTACATATTTTCAAACACAAATTTATTAAAAAGAAAAAGTTAATGTAATACAAATAATTTAAATCCGATTTTCATCGAAAAATCCATCTTTTGCCTTTAGGACTGCTGCCACTATTCTCGGCATCCGATTCACTAATTTTGCTAATGTTTCATTGGGCAAGCTTGTCCATACCTCCTGGAGAATGGTCCACAAATTTTCTTCGATTTTGGATACTTTTTCCTAACACATCGGTCTAATTCTTCCCATAACAACTCTATCGGGTTCAGATCGGGGGACTGTGGCGGCCATTCCATAATTTTTAGGGTTCTTTCATTTTCTTCTTGCTGCGGGTAATCTGTGCACAACTTAAATTTATGTTTGGGGTTATTGTCCTGCATAAATTCAAATCCACGACCAATTAATCGGACTCCTGACGGTATGGCATTTTCCTCCAGGATTTTTTTCATTATGCCCTCAATTTTGAGTAAGTCCCCTGTTCCGATTAAGGAAAAACAACCCCAAACCATTACAGATCCGCCTCCATGCTTCACCGTAGGAACTATACACTCCCGTAACATTCTTTCCCCTCTTGATCTGCGTACGAAAACTCTCCGTCTATTTCCAAAAACCTCAAACTTGGATTCGTCAGTCCACAAAACGTTTTTTTGAAATCGTCCACTGTCCAATCTCTATGAGCTTGTGCCCATTTCAGTCGTTTCAGCCTATTTTTCTCTTCGGAGTAACGGTTTTCGACAAGCCACTTGCCCATGCAACCCAGCCTCTTTCAGCCGACGTTTCACAGTTCTCACAGAAACTTTGGAATCTCGCTCCTTATTGAATTCTACAGCAATTTCTGATGCCCGAACTTCCATGAACGGTACTGTACGTATGAAAGAACAAAAACTGTATGTATACAAAGATAATATTATTTGCTTCCATAGCTCTAGAATACTTTGTGAATCAAAACCAGTAAAAGGCTGGATCCAGCCCAGAGTAGATTTCTATGATAAGTTTGCTGGGGTAGAAGATGAAGAGCTTTTCATATGGCACTACATTACCACACTATTACAATACGAGACGTTTCTGTTAGAATTATATTCAATAAGAACCTAGTTGTAGCTTCATTGTGCGGCGAGCTATGGAACACAGGTACACGCAGAGAAACGTTTACTTCTATCAAGGCTGTCCGCCTCAATTTAAGACAATTACTGTTTCAATTATCCACAATACAATAACTGTTTTAAATCAAAAGGAATATTTTGTTAGCGTTTTTTCTTCGCTTAAGAGAAGTATATACTTGTAATGAAATAATTGTATTATTTAGGACGGCATGACTATATCCACTGGCACTAGGTGGCGCCAGGAAATATTTCAAGGGATAAATAAACTTAAATACCAATTCATTAATTATTAAACTACATAAAAGTAAACTCTATTTAATTACATCAATAAAGAAATAATTTAAAAATTTAAATAATAAATAATAAAATAAATTAACATAAAAAAACTTTTTCATTAGCTCCTAATTTTAATTTTTAACTTAAGATTTTTTTTCACAATATTGTAATTTTTCCTTTATTGGATATCCTTGTAAATGGCCCGATGATGTGTTTTTTGAACACGAAAACTTGCCTTCCGCCACTGGATGTCACTGCGAGTACTATGAATGTTCCTTTCTGTCAGAATAAATTTGGGTGTTGTGAAATAAATAATCACCACGGGCGTGTTAATTAAAACAAAAGATGACTGCAGGCTTAGCGGTTAAGAAGAAGTGAGTAACTTATTTTCGGTGTCCGAAATTAATCCTAGTTCAGTTTCGGAAGTTGTGCAAAATTTAACGGATTTTCTTAAATATTTGCAATCATTAAAGAAACGGTTTGCTCTGAGTTTTCTGTTATTGGTAATAAAATATATGGACTTACACGATTTCGGTTAACGGACATCAGTGTTTCACAAAAGTCAGCTCTGAGGCCACCCAATTATGAAGCATTGATAAATTTTCATCCTACTTCGCAAAAGTCAGTTTTAAGGCCACCTAATTGAAGAATATGGACGAATCTCAGCCGGATATGCAAAAGACAACTTTTAATGCCGTCCAGAGGTGTTCTATCTATTCAGCTTGAGTCCGCTGCCGCAAAAACAAAGCTATGAAATTTTTCACGGCTTATACACCAGTATTTTGAGTGACGTAGCGTTTTTTGTTGAATCGCGGCCTTGTAGGTGACGCGCACAAGCAAAACGGTTGCACAAATTCCCTTATGATTGAATTTACATAACATACACACTAAAGCTCAACATAAAATCACAATTTGCACAAGGTACACTCTTGCTCCAAATAATTGGTTCTGGTATTGAAAAATTAATAAATAAAATAAAAGCATACAACGTTGATATTTGATTTAAAGATTGATTACAAACGATTAATATATAATTTTATGTCCTTTTCTGTGTTAAACAGTCTTTAAATTGGACGCTCTTCGACAGTTCGTCACGAATATTTGTGGTAATGATAGTACGGAAGTTACAATTATAAAATAATAAGAAAATTGCCGTAAAATATGTAAATCAGCATCTCTACTATTAGAGGTCAACCCTTCAAGAAAATACAATTCATTTTGGATCATTTTTAAGTGATTGATTTATTACAGTACATATAATGCTTAATTAATGATTTTCATAACTTCAGTTTCTTTTCCCAAATGTTAATCCATTTATTTAAACTTATTAACGAATAATATTTTTCAGTTATCTATAAGTCAAAATTATATACTTAGCAGCATTAAAAGCTTCCAGATGCCCTATCACTGCTAGAAGTACGAGTTTTACAGTAAATAAGTGTTTAAGTTTGTATTAAATTAAAGTAATGGGGCGTATAAACTCGTAAGGTTTAAAAATAACTGTAGGCTTTCACGGCCGGTGCCTGAATTTGTACTAGCAGTACATATTTCCGGGCTGATGGGCCGTGGTCTTTGATGTGTCGAAGTCGACGTTTCGCCAAACACTGCGGTTGGCATCTTCAGGACGATGATTAGTCTTATGATTAGTCTTATGATTAGTCTTATGATTAGTCTTACTCTGATGAGTGACCACTTGTCAGACGACCAGTGAAGACAAATTCATAAGGTTTAATTTAAATTTGAAATCTCAAAGTAGCTGTGGCCACTCCCTTGCTGAATCTCTTTGGCCGGCGGAAATACAATATAACGGTCCCACGATTTATTATATTCACAATTTCATGATAACGTTTATGTCTATATTGTATGTACTTAGCTTGCTTATCTTGAAAATTTTATTGCATCCTTTATAGCATCTGATAACATTTAGTAAATGATATTCTAAAATGTAAGGAATTTCTACAGAAGCTGTTGTTTGAATCCCAAACGGACTACATGGTTTTGTACATATTTATTTCTTCAATAACATATACACATTGTGTTCAATTGAAATCTTCCCAGGCGGCCTACATCCGAAAGTAATAAAATTATTAAAAAAAGCAAAGACCGGTAAATTTTTGTATCGAGGGGGAACCATTTTGATTAATATATTATGATAGTCATCTTCCTTCCCTTAACCCCCCGTCCCCAACATAAAAATCTTAAATGGGATGATACCATTTGTGACACATCGTTGGAAATTCAGCAGTATATCTTACTTTGACATTTGGCCAAGCAAAAATTTTAAAATATAAACTTTTATTCAAATTAATTAATTATGTGTAACATCAAAAATATCATCCAGTATCCGTTACGACACCCTGTATCTCTCCTTAACAAATCGAGTAGGCCAAGCGCCGACTTCACAACGCTTTTTTTGCCTACACACGAATTCCGTTCTTCTGCAACAATGGGTCAGTCGGCTTTGACAATTCTAATATATAATTAGGCATCCGGAGTATGGCGAACCGAGTTCTTACGCGAACAGAATTCCAAATAACCTAACCGGCTACGTAGTAGCTCTTCTAGCCGTTTCGATTTCGTTTCTGCGGAGAGTAACAAGTCTTCATTAGCTCCGACGAAGTTCCACGACCCGAATAAGTTCTCTTTCTAGCTCGTAGCGAGCGGAGAGCGATGAGGAGTGACGCGGACGATTTTGCCTTACTGCACTTAATTATTTCTGAAGAATTGGCCGTGCATATTCACGGCCGACTGTGCCACAACCACAAAGCGGCATCTCGCATCGTCGAACAACGTGTATTATAACTTGCCCGACTAGTTTTGCTAGTTGGGGACTCGATGATGTGTGCTTTGTGTATAATATTTTATGTGTGCAGGGCGAACAGGAAAATGATATTATTACTTATGTATAATGGCGTCCGCATATACATGACAGACGCTTTATACCCATGATTTCGTGTCGAAAATAAAAGAATCGGATAAATATACTAATGCTAATTTATGTTTATGGTAATTTAATTTGAAATCTCGTTGTATGCATAAGTAGAGTGTATGGGATGACGACGTATTGTTATTCTCTTCTTATGATATAGAAATGGCACATTGTAAATTTCAATAAAACAGTGTGGGTCGTTCTCGTAGAGGATCGTTTAAATTTGTCAAAAATAATGTAGAAGTGTTTTGTGATAAATTATCGTTGGTAATATATGCATGTATTTATTTTGTTTACGATTTATAAATATGAAAGGCAAGTACTTTTAGTCTTCTAGTTTTAAATTAGTATACAGGTTTAGGTAAGAGTGTTTGAAAACGCATTTTTACTGAATTAATAATTGAAACGAAAAATACCTGTGAACAATCTTTTTATTCACATATGTGAATATATACAGTAGACACCTGATTATCCGAAATGTACGGGATCGAACTGTTACCTCCGATATATAACAAGGCCTATATACAGGGTATTAAAAAAAAACGTTGAAATATTTAAGGAACATAGAAGAAGAAACCACGACTTTCTCTAAAGTAAAACAATTGTTTTCACAGATTTTATTATCAATTCGCAGTGCTATGCATACGCTATTTTCCAAATAAATGCGATTTAATCAAACAACAGCTTTAAGTAAAACATTTTGTTTTCATATGACAATTGCGTTATTAATCAGTTCGCTGTGAATTCTTAAGCTGTTTTCTGGTAGTGAATTTATTTTCGACGCAAGGAAAATTAGTTTCCGATTTGCAATGCCTTATTCAAATGTTGAAATGGCCGACATGGTTTTCATGTATGGTCGTGCCGATAGAATTGCCTCGGAAGTACGTCGTCTTTATTGCGAGACTTTTTCCAATCGTCAACGGCCTTCGCATGCGATGTTTGGAAACGTTTACCGGCGGCTGAGGGGCCTTTTTGGAAAGGGTGCGGAGTTCCTTCTTAAGAAGATGTACATCCGGTGTTGAAATGGAAGGAGGACATCTCGAACATCTGTAATTATCGTGTTCTGTAGTGCTAAACGCTAAAAAATGCAAAAAAAAATAAAAATAAAACAATTACACTTATCTCGAAAACGGTTGGTTTGCGGACCCATGTTCATTAGGGCTTTTTTACTTGTTTTTAATCGTAATATATGCCCCTTCAATATTTAAATTTTTTTTTGAACACCCTGTATATACAACCTATGAACGCGTTTATACGTTCAGATAAGACCGTATCTGCGTTTTGAATTGGTTTATCCAAATTATATTGGTTTTAACCAAAACATAACTGTAAGTTTAAAAACTCCTAGGCTTAAAAAAGATGCTATTCCAACTCAATTCCCTAACTGTCCGTTGTATATGGCAAAAAACATGAAGATGTTATTGTTCAAATAATTTTATATTCTTACGTTATATTTAACAAAATTATTTTTGAACACGAAGAGATGTTTTTAAATATGTGTAACAAACGTTCTATTTTGGATGGTTTGGATGGAAAATGGTTTTAGATAATAAACGTTCTGTTTTAATACAATATGTTTCAAATTATATCACCGAACATAGCCATTTGGATACTGATATGTGTAAACATTATATTCACAGCAGTGAACGTATTGCAACAATTATAATAACTTGTTCTACAAATACCCTAAATGAAAATGATTGTGGGAAAAGTAATGATAGATTAAGTAAAATACCACATAAAAGGAAATTAAAGACCCTGGTTAAATAGCATGTCCGTAAATTTTCTCGTGAAATTGAAGAAAATTTCGAATAAAATTGCAATTACTGTATCATTTCAGCCTTAGTTTCGTCCAAATCCATGTACAATTCCAAATATTAAGAATTAGTCGATTAAATATCAACCACAAATACATCTTTCGCGAAAAAAGTGCTCGGTTACGTGTTTGGTTTTTACTTCGAAACTTCGCTTTTCCTAAATAAAATCGAATGGAATGCGAAGAAGGGCTCAGTTGACGACTGGCATCCTTTTTAAACCGGAAGCCCTTCAAAACTTAAAAAAGAAATGTAATGAAAATGATTCCTTTACCGCTTAGGCTAATATCGTGCATGGCGATACATCACCTAAACAGCGTGACGTCATCGAAAAGCGCTGAGGCCTTGTTGTCGCAGTGGTAACGACCGAACCCATTTCGGATAATGGAAATTTCTGAGAATACAGAGGTGAAAATAATTTTACATTTATGTGTGTACATTTTGATGCCTTTTATTGCAGAATTTAGAACTTTATGTACTTATCTATTAAAAACATTTCTTTATTATTAAAAATTTAACAATGATTTACAAGAGTCCTTTTTTGATTGGTTGGACTTGCATAAGTATTGATTTTTTGCCGCGATGTCTCTCCATCTTTTAATTAAATAGTTATTGTTCTATATAAATTAATGCTTTGTATTTACACTTTACCGCTTTATGGTGTGAGATATTTTGCCATGGATTTCCCTCTGCCTCACTATTTTCCTTTTTGTCATGGGAATCTTCATTTTCACTAGTTACATTAGCCCTCTTACTACCTTAGAGCCGATACATCGGCTTCGTAACTTTTGCGAGAAATACCTCGAGCCGATATATCGGCTTTAAATTTTCAAAACAATTATAACCTGACGCTATCTTTATTTTTAAGAAAAATATGTTAATTTTAAAAGATTCCGTTTAAATTGTATATTTTCCAAGGTATTTTTGGTCGGTACATAAAAATTGTAAGGCAGTAAAAGGGTTAAGTAGGTCTAAGTTTGACAACTCTTCACCATCTTCACCATGCATCAATATCTTCTGGAGTAATTTCCTTAAAGCCATGTATCTTAGTTCCAAGATTATGTACATTATCTTCATCTTCTTCACTTTCATGTTGATTCGGTTCTGTTGATTCATGTGGTTTATCGATAATTTTTGTTCCACGACTTTTATCCTAAGTCGTGCCCTTCGTTCTCTTTCTTCAATATAAATTGCCATAATTTTTTCCGATAGTTTCTTTTCTTACTTTCCAAAACGCCTTGATCTATTGGTTGAGGAAAGAGGTGACATTAAGGAATTTTGTAACCGATGTGACAAGCTTTTCAAAAAACCAATGTCTAAACGATTTCGAATCGGCATCACGGCATAACGGCATCACGTTAGGGCTCAGATTTTTAAATGCCTTTGGCTTTTCTGATTTTCCTATACACATGGGACGAATTTTATGATGTCCAAAATAATTGCTGCAAGCGAGGATAGTCACCCGATCTTTTATAACCAGGCGCAGAAACTTCGATCTTACTTGCTAACGTTTTACACGTTACTGCTTTGTAGTAGAAACCAGTTTCGTCACAGTTATATAACTGATCGGGAGTGTAAGAATTTTCGTTAACAATTTCTTTAAACTTTAAAGTGTTCGACCAATTGGCCTGCAGGTAATTTTTCACCACATATTCGAAGCTGCCTAATTCCGTGTCGATTTTTCCAATTGGATAACCATCCTTCACTTGCTGTCAAGTTTACCAGGAGCCGCAATCATAGGAAGTTCTTCACTAATCTCTATTGCTTTTTGTTGAAGAATCGGACCACACACTGGAATGTCGCAGGCACGTTGTTGGGTAAACCATAAATATAATGTCTTATCCACCTTATCATACTGACTAATCTTTATAACTTTCCGATTTAATGCAGAAGTTAAGACACCGTTTCATTTTTCGATTTTTTTCCGGTTTTTTAAGCGCCGCCACCTGTTTTCGCAAGGTTATGGAAGAAGCACCAGTGAAGACGCTCCTAACTGGTGTTTTGGACAAAGCGGTAGTTAAAATTCTACATTTGATTTCGGATAAAGCGGAGTTTTGGATAACCCGATTTCGGATAATCGGGAGACTACTGTATTAACTTTCTGTACTAAATAACATCTCAAAAAGTACTAGCTTCAGCTATAAGGAATGCGGTACCCTTTCGGCATGCGTGTGAGTTGGTACAATTGGTACAATGATACAAGATACCAAGGGTGTGTAATATAAATTAGGTATCGAATCAAACAATGTGAATGCATCTTTTTTCTTAAAAATTAAGTATCTCAAAAATTGCTTTTTATAGTTTTTGTAATTTTTAGATTTACAAATTCCCCCCCAAATGAAAACAACCTACAAAATGTTTTTATCTATTACGTTTTCTTTTTGTTTGGTTTGTTTGAATGCTTACCCTGACCTTATTCAAATACTTTCGAAAAGACAAATAATCAAGACAATTATTTACACTTTTGATTTGAATCCTTTTTTCCACTTATTCAAACCATTTCCAATGTGTACAAGGTACCTACCTAAATGGATACAGGTGCTCCAGATTAATAAATTTCTTTATCGCCATGGTCCCATCTAAGGCGGAAGCACAAATACACTTTTTTCCAGCTCTGTTCAACATTTTCGTATGTGTGCCGGTAGTATTTACAATCGTTATCGCAATAGGAACCGAAAACCTCTCTCAAGTAGGTAGTTTTCGCTAGCACGCACAACATACTTTTGGTTGGAATAGGGTCGACCCATTTATAATCGGTTATCAGCGATAAAAATTCGCAAATTTGCTCAGGAATTTACGTCTGGTCGCATGCAAAATATGTTTATCTACATATCGGAAAGTGGAAATGTTGGGTATATTTAGTTATTTCGACATTTGCGATTTAACACATTAGGGTAACATACGAAAGGTCAAACAGTTTTATTTTGTTCGTTAAATGCGCAATGTGCTTTCTACAAACTTTGGAACGATAGGAATCTTATATCTAACTTCTAAAACTATTGGGAAACGTTTTACTGGTAACTGGGATACTTCCAGTGATTCCATCTGCTTAGATTTTCCCACACAAATCGATACAGTGTTTAGGTTTAATGATTGAAGCAATTTAAAGATAAGTTGGTGTGGAAATTGTTATTCAAGTTTTTGCTCATTTTTCAGTATTCAGTTCTTACTACATTTTGCATATTTGCAAAACCAATTTTGTACTTGGTGGTTGTAATTATTGTCTCTTGCTTAGTTTAAAATTTGACTTCTTGAAACCTTTTCTTTGGACATGTAGTGAGGATTGAACAAAATAGACTAGTCAAAAGAATAACAGAGGCAGGAGCAGAGAGAAGGAAAAGAGAGGAAGGATAACATGGACGAGGAGAATAAAAGAGATAGGTTTGAAGAGGAAAAGCAGTACAGGACATGAGAGAACTGGCCAGAGATATGAAAGAATGGAAGAAATGGGCGAGAGACAGCTGAAGACATCAGCAAATCCGACACTTTCAGGGTACTAGAATCTCAAGAAAGAAGAACAAACTTTTTCTTTATTTGTAAGCAGTTTTCCAAGTTCATTGTAAATGTTTCCTGGAAACCATCAATCCCACTTAATCTGTATAATACTTCCCAATTGTTGATGACAACAGCAAGCACCTTAACATCTTCCCGCTGTAAATTTTTGAATACTAGAAGATTTACAATAACATTTTTCCAGCATCTAAGCTAAACACTAAGCAATGTCAATAACAACTGCAAAATATTCGCATCTCTCGAATCTATTCAAGTAAATACTAAAAGAAAGTTTCCATCCACGACATTATCAGTCTCTCCTTTTCAATTGTTTGTAATCTATAATTCTATAAGATCCCAATCAGTACTACATGATAACAAGACTAGTTTTACCTGAGATAAATAAGTATGGCATTTGACTTCTTTGACTTGAAATTGAAGTTGGCTTCGCTTTGGATTTTAAATAAAGGCTTGTTTTAGGAACTATATCGGCATTTCGGAGTCTGCCTCGTTTTTCGATATTTTGTGGGACATCAACTTGTGTTAATATTATTTTTAACAACTCCCCATAAAAAATAATCCAGAGAACTTAAGTCAGAGATTTCGCCGGCCTCCACTAATTCCAATCCAACGGTTTGGAAATTCTTGACTTAAGTCACTCTTTACAGTTGCCGCATTGTGAGCTGGTGCGCCGTCTTGTTGCCACCATAAATGTTCTAGTTGATGTAATGGAGTATTGTTGTCTAAGAAGTTAGATACGTACATATGTGCGAAAAAGGTTTAAGTATCCCCATTTAATGTTTCTTCGTACATAACTGGTCCTATGAGACGATTTCCCAAAATGCCCATAAAAACGTTTAATCGAAAAATATGTTGTGGTCTCCTTGCTCTATTTTGTTTGGGTTTCTTCAGTGACAAAATACAAAATTTAGCAATTTTGCCAAATTTAAACCATTCCCCTATCGCCGATAATAAGCGGGATCGCGATGATGAGGATCGAAAATGAATCAGCCTGTATATAAGTCCTTTTATTAAGAATTAGTGCTTTATATTCCAATGAGTTGGACAAACACAGGGATAAAAATTGCTACTATTAATATTCATTGAATATTTAAACAGGATCATATTTACAAGAGAGAGCATAAATAAGGTTTTACTTTTATTGTGGCTGCAAGCTTGTTTAATAACTAGCGCCTGCTCATTCATGTGCATAATCTGAATGTACATAGGAGGCATATGATTATGTATGCTTACAATTACCTGGCCGGTATGTGTATATGTGCATGTTATCCTTCTACTAATAATGGCGAAACAATAACAGTTATAAAAAGCTTATTAGACTTTCCATGCGAGATTAGTCGATTGTGACGACGAAATTACAATAATTACCATACCCAAAGAGAAAAGAAAATGCTCTTCTATCGATTCACTCAACGATTCCTTTCTTCTCGCGAAAAAGCATCTGGGTGAAATTAAATATTGCTTTAAGCTTGGTTGATCCAGCGAAAAAATATTGCTGCATAAATCTCTTCGCGATGATGGATGTTTTTCTACAAATACGAGTATTCTGAATTCCTCAGAACAAGAAAAATCGTAATTTGTGTGTATATACATACAGTTTTAATATCTCTAAGAGCCTTTCCCGAGAATCATACTGAAATTAATATCTCGAATAATAAATACGAACGAGAGCTTTAATGAAGCGGATGAAAACGCTTTTGTTATACATCTGCTTTTGCATACGGTTGAGATAGACGCCTTTAGAGGCGGGAGTAACTATGACTCTCTTGTTTGTTGGAGAGCAACAGTCATGGTTACTCTACCTTGTTATTAGGAAAGGTACAAGGTGGGTACCCCCTTTCCAGGGTTCGCAAGGGATTTTCTAGTTAGTGGTGTAAGGTAGAGCACTGCACGAGCCTATTTTTCACGGCCCGGCCTGCCCGTGGCCTGTTACAGCATAGAGTAGGCCCGCCCGTTGCGTTCATTACCTCAGCACAAGGCCCGCCCGGCCCGGCCCGTTAGTAAATTTAGGCCCGTCTAAATTATCGGTCTAAATTATTTTACATTTATTTTGTTTGGTTTTGTATACTATATTGTATGAAACCAAAAGAAAGCGTAAGATAACATTGCATACATTAAAATAGTTAATACAAATGAAAACTAAACAGCATATACTGCATACGTTATATCCATTCGATGTATTTAAGACATTCTCGGCCCGTCAGGCCCCGTATAATTTTTGGCCCGACCCGCAATGAAAAGAGACGATGTCCGCCCGAGTGGGCCGGGCTTTTCCTAGTCGTGCAGTGCTCTAGTGTAAGGCACCTTCCAGAGTGGCGAACATCATGCGGCCCGACCCGTCTTCCAAAAAAAACCCAGGTCCAGTGGATGGGGGAAACAGATCACATGCTCGACAGCACGCTAGAGCTTCCGGCGGGAAAGAGTTACCAGCCCAATCTCAAATGCCGTCAAGACCGGTACTGGACGACAACGGAGGCTCGGACGAGAGAGATTTACGGGTCTGGATTCCTCCGCTCCTTCAGGGACCCTTGATGACGATCAGGCGATAGCGCCGCACCCACCATTCGCGCATCCATTAGAGGGGCATCCCCAAGGTCCGTTCTGGGATTGGTCCAAAACTAGCAAAAACTGGATTAAAATCGGGGTCTGCAAGAGCTATGCAAGAAGATAGAGTCAAAATGATTTCTGGTTCCCGGCAGGTCTCCCTCTTCCCTCTAGTGTGAGGTTCTGGTAGAGATCCTACAGAGGCTCATGACCACGGCGCAAAAGACGAAAATTCGTTCTTTTACCCCTTCCACGCTAAGTAAGATGCATTCGCCAACTCAAAAACCATCGACCGGTTCGCTCGACATTCGTATTGTCGACTATGTTCGTGTTATATCTCCCGTTATTGTTTGCGTTTGCTTGGATTTCTAAAAGAACAACAAGACCATGTTCACTTAATATAAACCATTTAGAAGATTTGTAAAATTAATTTATCACGTAGTTAAATTTGTAGTTATTATATTATGAAATGTTGGAAGCACGTGTTGTTTTAGGATTGTATGTTTTAACAATGCATGAAAAATATACAACATGGTGACGGTTAATATAAGTTTCTAATGATAGAATGTATATACACATTTTATTCTACTTTTATTGTAGAAGGTATAACTTGGTTTTTTGTAACCATAAATCTTCTAATATGTATAAATCTTATCTAATTTGAAAATTCTATTTTTTAAACATTTTTCTGCAGCTCATCAACATGAATAACACACGAGTTGTTCATAGCCAGGGCTGTCAAATTATATACAATGTATATAAATTTATGAAAAAGGAGCAAGAACAAACCAAGTCAAAAGATTCGGTTTTGAATATTAATGCTGAAGCAACTGGTGTTTCCAAGAGTAGCGTTCATAGAATCATTAAAGAAGGAGGAAGTACATCTGAGGCCTTTTCGGAAAACTCGAAGATCTTTAAATCATCAAGAAAATCTATTAATCAAGTTAAACCAAAAACAAATCTTGACGGTTAACAGGAAGAAATTATAAGAAAGACGATTATTTACTTTTACAACAATTCATCACAGTCGACCTAAATGTAAACAATTTACAATGATGTTAAGGAGGAAATTAATTTCGAAGAAATTTAGGTTTACATGGCAGAAGACCACTGACAACAGGAAAATATTAATATTGTTTAAAATTCAAATTCGTGCCTATTTCAACATTTTATGCTAGAGCAAACGTTTTTAATTTGATTAGTATAATTCCACCTTTACCTCCACTTCCTAAATTTTAGTCCCGCCTTCGCGCAGCACCAAGGTCATGAGTCTTTGTAGGATCTCTAGCAACAAATGCACCAAGTGCGAAAAGTCCTATCCGTTAAGGGCTAGTCTGGCGAGGCATCAGAAGCAATGTGGCACGAGGGACTGAGAGAAGTGTCTCCATTTACTGCGAGCACCTTCGCAAGTGTTCGCCAACATGATAGATGTCGGTGCCCCTGAATCACAGCTCATGGTGAAGATTGCACCAATCGAAGCCAGGAGCACAAATAATACAAAATTTGCATACCAAAACAATACATTATAGTCTTTAATAAGATGTCGAGATTGGTGATAAGATAAGCAGGAGATCAGCACGTTTAGGTCTCTGCGTTAAGCTGAAAACTTTTCAGATTACTTTGGTAGGACAAAAAGTGGTTAGCACATCTTTCCGAAAATGGGTCTTTCACTCTATGTAAATTAGGATGCGACTGCATTAATGTATTAATGTAAACCATGAGACTATCTGGGACGCTATCTGAATTGCTTTTGTTTATAAAAAAAAAAAGGACGGGAAAGGAAGTTCTTCTAATGTTTTTAATATCACGAGAATAACACAATTCAGAATGGTTTTGCTTTGCTTACGATGAAAAAAGTTAATTCATATTCAACTTTTAACTTTGTTTCACTCAAAATTTTGCATTTATTCGTAAGAAATAATTAATTTTAAATGAGTTCCGAACAAACTACTGCCCTTAATAGACCTTTGGAGTTGGTTTTCTTTTTAACAACGTCAAAAAAGCAACATAAAATATACGATGTCGATCTTTCCGACTTGGCACGGCTGTTGGCAAGCATCGTACACGCTTTTTAGCCGCAACGTTATAATATCCATTGACCAAACAACAGTACAGTGTCCTAGAAACGGCGATTTGCCATTGGCCGCGCGCACGGAATCATCGTCTACACGTATCTCTACGTTCGAATTCTATATTATAAGGTTGGTAGGCACGGTTGCGATATTGTAGGTACACTAACGGTCATCAGTTGCGGAACACCCACCCCAATATTGAATCGATTTAATAAATTAGTTGTAAGAAGAGCTTACGTTTGTTGCAACTGGAGATTATATATAGATTCTACGAATTTTTAGTGACATTTCACCACCTTCTTAGTTAAATCCGAACTGAATACAATTTTGATCAATATAAATATTTTACTTGCTACTAGCAAGTGGTCTTAAAATTCTCATCAAGGACACAAAAACTTTTGAAGAACACATATAAAAACGTTACACCACAGTATTTCGAAAATTTGATTCTACTGAACATCAAAATATTGAACCAAAACAAAATAATAACTCATTATCTTTGCATATTCAGCACAAAAGGAAGATATTTAAGGCAAGATGGTAGTTTGCAAATTCCAAACATTTCATAAAATATTTCAAATTCACGAAATTGTGTTTTTAACAAACCAAGCCTTACGATCTTGTTTTCGGGACCTTCAGTTTATGTAAATTACTTGCCGCGGCTGTCACCCATGACAATACGCCAAATGTGATAATGGGTTTTAAATAAAATTTATAAACGAGCAGGTTAGTTTTTGGGCCGAGGGAAATGCTCTGGAGAAGCTAGAAAAACGATCAGAGCGTTTCTAGCCCGGAAGAATTTCTCCCTGATATATTATATATCGTCAGGCACTCGTATCGAGATGTCAAGTGTCTCCTGAAGTCGTCTCACCATCAGGTCTTTGCTATTCGACGACGTGTACATTGCTGTGTAGTTCTACTTGTGGCCGTTGGGAATATCGCTGATGTATAAAATAAAGAGTTCTGGTGCTAGCAGAGAACCTCGTGGTACCCCGGACAGAATTGGTCTTCGAAATAATAATGCGTGACCGTTTCTTACCGAAAAAGCTCTACCCATCAAATATGACCCCACAAGTGGTAGAAGATTATTGCCAACACCTATCCCCTTCATCTTCCGGAGAAGACCGCGGTGCCAGACCCTATCAAAAACCCTCGAAATATTTAGAAATACCGCCCCAACCGTCTCACTTCGTTCAAAAGCGTTTCTGACGAATTCAGACAATCGAAACAGTTGGAGATCTTCCGAAAGGCCGACACGAAAACCAAGCTGTTCGTCCGGGTACGGCTCTATCGCACACAATGCATCTCTAAGGGTACGCAGGATGACTGCCTCCAGTAGTTTTGAGAGGGAGGACAGGAAACTGATGGGGCGATATTTCTGAGGGTGAAGCGAATCTTTATGTGGTTTTAGGCTGATCAGCACGATCGCGTGCTTCCAGATGTTGGGGAAATAGCAAAATTTTACGGCTGCGTTGTATATCAGCATAAGAAAATGGACTGTAACTGGTAGGAGACTTTTCAATGCCCTATTGATGATTTTATCAGGGCCGGGAGCTTTGTTGTTTATTTAGACTTTTCCTTTGTAAGAGTACACGGTTCCAGTTGTGCCCATTAAAGGCCGAATGGAGTGTCTACTACTTCTCGTCAGTCGCAGATGGTCAAAGATTGTGCCTCTTCCTGCCATTACTGTTTTCTATGTTCGGCCAGCCTACACTTGACCTCCTTGGAGAGGACAGTAGCGATTTTACGATCGCCTGGGCACAAGGTGGCGTTTGCCTCTTTTGAATACCCTTCTTCTTCTGCTAACGACACTGCTACCTTACAGTAAAATAAATATAGCAGATAATGATGACAAATGTTCTTCTTGCTCGAGTTTTAGAATTTTCACAAGATAAGCATGTGTTTCCCATCAGAATCAAGGTGTTTTGGAGGAATTGAAGACAGCAAAATCATTGGAAATAATAGAACTCCGAAAGGTCAACACAATACTACGCAATTCATATTGATATAGATCATATAGAGCATAGCACGTAGATGACAAAGTATCTAGACAGTTATTTAAGTAAAGTTGAACATTTGTTCAATATGTTAGTGTGCTAATAGAAATGGTGATCTGAATCATCTGATTCTACGATGTAATTAGAATCTCCAGATTGGAATATCACCATATCAGATGTCTCTCAGATCGCTAAAAATCGCCAACTGGGAAGAATATCAATACAATGAGCATGACTGAGCGATTTTTTGCGATCCAAAAAGGTTGTCTGAAAGATATTAATATACTAGTTCAACATTTAGTTCAATTTATTTTAAATGTTGAAATTAACACTATTTTATTAAGGTAATAAGTCTCCCATGCTCACGACATAATTATTTTGTATCACTTGGTATAAGAGAATTTGACGACTCGTTAAATAGCGATAATAGCGATTAATATTAAGACCAAATAGAATTATTCTCTCGGTGTCTAGCGAATTAGTTACTTTAAATTGTAAAAATTTAAGCACTGAAATTATATGGGGCAAAAATGAGTTATGTTCTCTTTCCCAGCGATCATTGTTGCTTAAAGACATATTGAAACCCCAGGAATAAAGAGAGGGAGCCAAAAAAGAAAGGATTCAGCTATATATGCCGCTGCAACATCATGTTTGGTGACAATAAGGCGTCGTCCTTCTAACATAACGGTATGTTTTTAGAAAATCGTTTTGATGGGCTTCATAATTTGAAGTTTTATTTTAGTTGATATCTAAGCTTTTAGGTGGGCTTAATTAATTTTTTTTCTAGGTGGTTAATGGACACAAAACTCCCTTGTTTGAAATAAAGTAAATACCTACATAAGTTTCGAAATCTATAACTGCCACTGTATATACGCATTACATTCGCTGGTCTTCCAACGAGACAGTAATTTTCCCGATAAATTTAAGATCCTGGCCGTCTTCATTGGTTGAAAATTGGTATCGCCCGAGACTCCATTTAATTCGTACGCAATCGTCGGAATTGTTATTATCGTCTTTCGGCTCCTTAACATGTACCGTTAGGTCTATACGTATACGCGAATGGAATAAACGTATGTTGTATGTATTCTCGTGAATTTAAACACAATTTTTTATGTTGCATGACTGTGAATCATCAATGAAAGTCCAGAAAGGCTTTTTTTGTTATTTTTATGAGCTTCGCGTCAAAATATGAGTTTCTATGGTGAAATAAGCCATACGAATACCAATCTTGTCACCGTAAATGGTAATATAATATAAACTTTATACCATCGTGTCAATATATACCACGCTTTCACCTTTATTATGTATAATATTTCTATATAGCATGGAGAATCGATATGGGTAAGTAAATTTGTTAAACATTTCTGCTTATTAGTTGGCGCTATTTTGCTTGTAAATAATTTCGAAACTTTCTACACATCTCGTTGGTGGAGTCCGTCTACTTTCGGAAGACACCAGCGCAAAGACGCATTTTAGGATTAGAAAGAGAAGTTGGTGCTAACCGAGAGAAATAGCTATGTATTTCTTACCTACAGTAAGACCAACAAACATTTACCTCATTTCGGCGTCAGTTGTTGATGTGTTGTCGTTGAATTCGTTTCGTGCTCTCTACTTTTAATATTGTTATTGGGGTACTATTTATTAAAAAATCAGTTTTTCTCAAAACTATTTTGAATTAGGGGTAATATTCTACTGTAAGTATTTTGTTTTAAACAGATTTTAATTAAGTTGTATTAAATAATTAAGTTACAGGTGAGAATGTCCGAATCATCGAACATCGCTAAGAAGAGACAAGTTTTGCATGAGCAATCACGAAACATTGTTTTTAATGTCTACAACTATTTTTAAAAATATAAGACAGAATATATGATAATATATTTTTTTAGTATTTTTAATACTATTTTTACATATTCATATATCAGTGGTCATTATGTTTGTTTACAGGTAACATTTTAGATATTGTTAGTGAAGCTACGGGAATATCTAAAAGTACCGTTGTCAGAATTATTCGAAAGAGTAATTCTATTGAAGCAGAGCAAAGTGGCAGTTCATCAAAAGACAATGTTGTAAGACATTCACCAAAATTTACTGTGGATAATGCTGGGGAAGCAGTTTTACGTCAGGTTATTCACAATTTTCACATAACTGAAAAACAGAGGCCTACATTAAATGCTGTATATAATAAAATACAGTCAGATGATACCATTGGTTTTGTAGGCAAGCGCAGCTCTTTAAGAAAGTTAATATTAAAATTGGGATTTAGGTACATACTAATATTCAAATTTATTATTATTTTAGTAATTAATATATTTATCAAATAACAGGTGGAAGAAGACTACTGATAACCGAAAGCTTTTGATGGAAAGATCAAATATACGGTGAGCTAAGATCCTCATATATCCGAAATGTTACAAATTATCGGTTACAAGGTCGACCAATCGTGTATACAGGTGAAGCAAAATAAATTTTTATTTTGTTATGTTCAAAAACTAAAGTATTGTATTTTAGACGAAACATACCTCCATGTCAGTCACACAACTCCATATGAATGGGTTGATAACTCTAACAATGGACTTAAGTGCCCTATATCAAAAGGGAAACGTTTAATAATTGTACATGCAGGTAGATTAGTAAAATTTCTTCTAAAATTTTTAGCATGTACTGTATATTTATTGTTTTAGGCAGTAAACATGGATTTATTGATAATGCCTTGTTGATCTATAAGTCCGGCTAAAAAAGTGGAGATTATCATGACGATATGAACTTCATAAATTATAAAAGGTGGTTAGAAAAACAGTTGATTCCAAATTTGCCATCTAAATCTGTTGTTGCGATGGATAATGCAAGCTACCACAACGTTCTTTCAGTTAAACATCCAACTACTAACAGCAAAAAATTAGAAATGATAAAATGGCTAAGTGAACGTGACATCACATTTAATGAAAATTTGACAAAAGTGGAATTGTATAGATTAGTACATATGCATAAACCAAGTTACAAGAATTACACCGATAGATTCTATATTTGCAAAAGATGGACATACAGTGTTGAGATTGCCCCCATATCATCCGGAACTCAACCCTATTGAAAAGATATGGGCAATTTTAAAAGGCAGAGTAGCATCTAAAAATATAACTTTTAAACTAAATGATGTCGAGGAACTCGCTAAAGAATAATTTGGAAAAATCACAAAAGATGAATAGTCACATGTTTGTCGGCATGCAGTGAATATTGAGGAAAATTATATACAAAAAGAACACATAATGGATAAGCTTACCGATGAACTTATTACAAACCTTGATGATGACAGTGACAGCGATTTTGATGTTTCTTCTGATGATGATTAAATTAAAATTATATTTGATATAGTTAATTTAAATATGTATATATTATCCTTAAATGTATAATAAATAAAGGTGTAATTACATTCCGATTACTCTTTCTTATTAAGTAAAAATATTAATTATTATAAAAAACAGACCAAAACATTTCTCGCCTATTTTTTTTTTTTTGAGCACTGAATATTCCTACTTTTCTTTTAAAGAAATTATTTAATACATAAAGTGAAATGAAAAATTAAGAAAAAATACATTAATATACACATAAGTAAGATTTATGCTATTACTAAATACTATAAATTATAAAACTGTTAATACTATCAGAATCTAAATGTGTTTCGTATAAAAAATTACAATTATATACAATTTAATACACGTTTAACCTTCTCGTATACTTTTAAAAAGCGCGCGTATTTTGGTCAACATATTTAAGACGGTCAATACATATCAGCTGACAATTTTCGCGCAGCTTAGGTGTCTTCCGAAAGTAAACGCGGTCTATGGCGAGAATTCTCCGTTGTTTTTTTATTGCTCAGTTGGCTATACAGGGACAAGGTTTTCGTACCGAGAACTATTAGCATTAAATCTAAGTGACTGCTGATGCAGTTGAACAGAAAACACCTATTGTCCAAGCCAGACGAATCCCCTATTGTTCTATTCTGTTCTGTCTATTCATTGAACGGCAAAAAATAAACTTGAAATACAACTTCGACAGTGGAAAGAATTAAATCAACTTGGGTTTTGGCTTTACTTTTACACCACGTCTACTTCGGTCTTAAAAATATTGTTAATATCTTTTAGATTTACTAGTAGAGATTAGCAACTATTTTTGTTGATTAATTATTCTTCCTTAATATATGTGCGCCAAGGATAAGTGGATTTTAAAAAAACAAAAGCAAACAGATATACATCTGCATACATAGCAGAGGGAATTGATGACATTTAACTAAAATATAATCTAAACAAATTCGTTGCTATTGTGACAGATTATGCAAGTAATATGAGAGGTGTTAGCGCAAAAGATTGAGTCGAAATATAATATACACTACCGTTCATGGAAGTTCGGGCAAGCAAAAAAATGTACGGAAGTCAAAGAAAATAAGAGAAATATTAAATGGCCATGTATTTAATACTTACTTACATGATTTCACATATTTTCAAACACAAATTTATTAAAAAGAAAAAGTTAATGTAATACAAATAATTTAAATCCGATTTTCATCGAAAAATCCACCTGTTGCCTTTAGGATCGCTGCCACTATTCTCGGCATCCGATTCACTAATTTTGCTAATGTTTCATTGGGCAAGCTTGTCCATACCTCCTGGAGAATGGTCCACAAATGTTCCTTCGATTTTAGACACTTTCCTAACACATCGGTCTAATTCTTCCCATAATAACTCTATCGGGTTCAGATCGGGGGACTGTGGCGGCCATTCCATAATTTTTAGCGTTCTTTCATTTTCTTCTTGCTGCAGGTAATCTGTGCACAATTTAGATTTATGTTTGGGGTAATTGTCCTGCATAAATTAAAATCCACGACCAATTAATCGGACTCCTGACGGTATGGCATTTTCCTCCAGGATTTTTTTCATTATGCCCTCAATTTTGAGTAAGTTTCCTGTTCCCATTAAGGAAAAACAACCCCAAACCATTACAGATCCGCCTCCATGCTTCACCGTAGGAACTATACACTCCCGTAATATTCTTTCCCCTCTTGATATGCGTACGAAAACTCTCCGTCTATTTCCAAAAACCTCATACTTGGATTCATCAGTTCACAAAACGTTTTTAAAATCGTCCACTGTCCAATCTCTATGAGCTTGTGCCCATTTCAGTCGTTTCAGCCTATTTTCCTCTTCGGAGTATCGGTTTTCGACAAGCCACTCGCCCATGCAACCCAGCCTCTTTCAGCCGACGTTTCACAGTACTCACAGAAACTTTGGAATCTCGCTCATTATTGAATTCTGCAGCAATTTCTGATGCTGTAGGTTAAAATTTAGAAAAAATATTGAATTAATCCACAACCTCGGATTAGAGAATCGGATTGAAATACTAGATAAATTTCATGCAAGACAAGTTTACATGTTGAAGCTTATACATTATAGAGCTGATTTGTTAAATCCAGATTCTCAAGGAACATAGCTTATACAAGGGCGAATCGTAAAGCAAGTTCTGTTTCCGCTTAGTGAGCAGTCGAGAGAGGATATCGGCGCGATCAGGTTCAATGTGAGTCTGGCAGTGTTAGCGAGAGAATCGTTTGGTCGTTTAAAATGGCCGCTGCAATTGAAAATCCCGCCGATTGTGAACTGCTTGCTGTTATTCGATTTCTGTGTGCAAAGAACATGAAGGCCGCTGAAATTCATCGTGAACTTTATTCCGTTTATGGTGAAAATGTCATGAGTGTGAATGAATTAGAATTGCTTTAAATGCTATATTTGTCAAGAATTTTCTAAATAATTTACAGAATTTGTAAGCATTCATAGCATAAATTTAAAATGCTGAAAAATTTAACGTCGCTAGACTCAAATCGCGTATCATAAAACGTCGAAACAGAAACAATAACTCCCAGGCTAAAGTATCGGTATACTCCGCACCACACAAGTTATTAATTAATCCGGAGCAGCTGCTTCAAGGATGCGTGGATTACCATTTTCTACCGTATTACCGAATGATGTGAGAAAAAAACTCGAATTCTAACATGCCTGTGTGTACACTCGAGAAAATATTTACAAATACCTACTTTTGAAATTTTGGAAAGACATTGTTTTTTACAACGTTTAAGAAATAAGAAATCAGCTTGTATTAGCTTAAAATTATTTTAGTACTCACATTACCAAAGCGGTTCAATTTATTCTCACATCATTCGGTCATGCGGTTGAAAATGGGGATCCACGTATTCTTGAAACAGCTGTTCCGGATTGATTAATTACTTGTGTGCCTCAGAGTGTATCGATACGTTAGTGTTGTTCGCCATACTAACCCAAAGTCCTTGTTATCATTACCCTAATTGGGTTAATTTTAAATTAAAATTTAACATACTAAAAACCATACACTTCGATTCACAACTAAAAATATCATTATATTATGGAGGAAATATTTCCAAACTATAACTTACCATAGTTCAAAATGGCAGTTATCTATAATAATTACATAACTTAGTGCTAAATATATACAAATTCCTTAGATCTTAATCATGCAGTATTATTAATAAAATGTATGCTAAGAATCCTATTTGAAATAGCTTATATTCCTTACTAAAATGCGATGCAAATATTTGTTGCTAATAATGTTTAATGTCTGCGCACGTTCCTGTAACGTCCATATTTATTATATTTGCGTGGTATTGACTTATTGATTGTAAGTTATTTTATTCCACACACAAGGTAATGGATTGAAATGCATTTACATAGATTGTCTACACGGAAAAAAATCACTTGATAGATGTACTATAATATCGTAGGAAAAATACTATAGCAGTCATTAACACAATCGTTGCTGTCACAGATAATACTTCAAATTGTCACAGATAATACTTCAAAGTTATAGTCAAGTTTCTATTGTATTATTTCACATAAATGTATCAATTTTTTTAACAATACTTACATCGAAACGTGCAGGACAAGATTGTTTGAAACTTCCTAATTTTTTCAAAATAAACAATAGAAAATGAGTGACTATAAATAAATCATCACTTATCTGTACAGACGATTTTATTATCGGAGCCTACCTAAATGCATGAACCAAATGTTTCCTGCCCTAGAATTAGACCCGGATAGTATTGATTATTCACCAATACATGTCGCAACAAAAACTCAATTTTTTTTTAAGTAAATCATGTGATTTTATATTGTCAAATCATTTTCATCGAGTTCACAATTCTTCCAAAATGAAGTTTTCCGTGGTTTCTCTTTTTACATCAAACTTGTAGAATTTTGGGGGAATTGTATTACATATCTGGGAAACAGCACAGGTTTTGGTAAGATTCTCGTGGCTGACCAATGCTACCGTAAATTGGGAAACTCTTGAAGATACGAAAACATAAGAGCAGTTATTTTTATTGCGTTTTATTTGTTCTTTATTTCATTATAATTATAAATTGCATTTTTTTACGACGTGTGTACACTATTGCAATAATCTTTGTAACAGATCATTGATTAAATTTTTACAACGATAATGTATTTAATAGAAATACAATCCGTTAACCACAATCGAATAGTAGGGCTTTGCGCAAGTTGTAGCCAGTTGTATATTCTCAAACAAATTGTAGTAAATTGTAGTAAATTGTTTTACAATTGTTTAATTCTTTATAAATTTGTTTTTTTCACCAATAAATACAAAACTTCCTAAATGGTACGTAGACACTTTACAAACTAAAGCAGCAATTAAAAATTTACGATACGTAGCTTTTGATTTACGATTTAAAACGAAAAAAAAGAATATCTGGGTATAGCCGTAATATCATTGCATTTCAAACGAAATCCAAGCAAAGATAATAATAAAAACGACGAAAAAAAAGGGAGTAATAACAAAAAGATGCAACTGAATCGTAATTAATCTATTTCGCGATATATTAAATGCGAAAACACAGCAATATTTAGGCTATTGACTCCTCGCTATTGACTTTCTGAAAACATCTTAGATTAATGTTGTTTACGGATCTCAAACACTGGTTATTTTTAAAAGATCGCGCTGCCTAATCTGACGCCAAAGTAGCCATGCACACGGTAGCTGTCCATATAGGCGCTCGTCTCTTTCTTTTTTCTTAATCGTAAATAATAACGATTTTTATTAAACCGTTTTTTTATTACATTAATTAATCGCCCGGGTAATAAAAACAATTGTTTAAACATGCAGAATTTGTAGATGTTACGTTTAAATGTGTAGAAAATACATTTTCGAATAAATAAAATACATTTCTTTCTTGAGATCTTGTACAAGGTTAATATCTGATATCGTGACCATTTTACAAGTGCTATAATTAATAATTACATCAGTATAATTATAGAATACACAGAGAAGAGGAAATAACGTTTTGTTTCCGTTTTAAAGGTGAAGCCAACATAAGAGCAAAATATTTACATCCAATCTTACAAAGGTAGGAGTAAAAAAGGAGTTAAACTTGGTAAATGTACGGTAAAAATGTGCAAAATATTGATATGTCTTTTAGCACTTAACAAAAACACAAAAAGGAAATATTTAAAATCCCGAAATGATCCCAGCTCATATGTTCACTTTTACTACCCCTGACTCTTGGAAAAAATATGCATTAAGAATTTACCGATGGCTATGGCAAACGTTTTCAATTCACAAAATTTAGACAATCATTAATCAGGAATAAAGCGTGACAAACGGTTGCACCCGGTGAGACGCCTGTACGGAGGAGGTACGTACGTATGTGGCTGCAGAGTTCAGTAATGTGGTAGACAATGAGGAGTTCGGCCTCCGGTTATTTATCGGATTTTCATTGTGTGTTTTCGAAAACATGGGATGTAAGCCTGGTGTACCTCTTGCATCGCATGTGAAGAAATATATTTGGCGTTTCTCCGGTTTGAAATTTACAGGTTCGCACATTCGTTGCAAATTTTGCGGTATATGGTTGCTAAAACAACTAACAATTAACCAAGCTTATTATTACATGCCACAAAATTGCAAAGAACCATCTTTTAAAAATTTTACTACAATTACAAAAGTGTAATAATTAGGCTTCCGTTAAAAAGCACAACATTTTTTAAATTCAAAATTAATTAGTCAAAATTAATTGAAAACATATACTTATACAGATTGCAGTCGAAATGCACGTCAGATTAGCTCGAATATGCATTAATGAAAAAGAATTAAAATATGCATTTATGGATACGAATGTCCAAAATATACATTTGCATATGAAAATACGAGGTGTGGCAATTAAATAACCGTGCTACAAAACATTTTATTGATCACCAATTACATTACAAAGTTTATCCCCTTCAATGTACTCTCCTTGCCGATCCCTACAACGCTCCATACGAATTTTCCACTGTCGAAAGCAGTACTGGAAGTCCATTTCTGTCAGCTTGTTGAGAATCTCCGTCGCTTTCGCTTCCACCGCTTTCACTCTGTCAAATCTTGTCCCCTTAAACTCTGATTTTACCTTAGGAAATAAAAAAAAGTCACAAGGGGGCCAGGTCGGGCGAGTACGGTGGGTGGTCCGCCGGATTTCGCGAAGAACGCCTTCACAGACAAGGGGGAATGGGCTGGAGCATTGTCTTGGTGGAGCATCCAGAATTTGCTCTTCCACAAATCTGGTCTTCGTCTTCTCACTCGTTCACGAAGGGTAGTTAGAACCTCGTATTTCATAAGAAACTTGGGGTTAACTCGTTGCTCGATCTGAACACTCTGTATTTTTCCGACGCGACGCTAGCGTAAGGACTTAAACGGACGATTGCTACAGCGAGACTGAGCGACGTACAACCGTCCCTATCGAGCTCAGGGTGGGGGAAGCATGTACAAGCACTGACATGTTCAAACCTGCCGTGGCGTGCTCGCTGTTTGCCGATAGTAGCACCAGTCCGGTTATTTAATTGCCACACCTTGGTATACAAATGCATAATTGTCATCAGCCTGGTAAAAACATATCTACCAGATTATAAATTTTAAAGAAAAATAATACCTACGAGTTGCCGAATGTACAAAAGAATTATTATGTGCCTTTGCTAAAAATATAGCATCATAAATGAATCTTCCATAAAAATTACAACGTAAAAGTGCATTTTTTAAAGAGAATGAAAGTGCCTGTAATTTTCAATCAAAACAAGTTTAAGAGAACAATGTTGCACTACGATGTCAAGTCCGGTGTATTGATGCAATAACTAAAATTAGAAGATAATCAAGGAATTTCAACTCCCATAAGAAATACAAAACCGAACTGTTAGTAAATTATTCTCATTTGCAGCAATTAATTACAATAAAAAACCAATTAGGCGTGTTACAAGCTTTAAAATGCAATTAAATATTTCCAAATCAAAACTATTTGACCTAAAATTTCCTACCTGTTTCTCATCTCTTCATTAAACTAAGATTTTCAAAAAACCGTTTTTTGATTTTTGAAGATACACCAGCGAGTGTAGGTTGCCAATTAGTAAAGTTAATTTTACGTTTTAATATCCGAAATACAAGTCTATCTAACTGCTAGAATGTAAATTAATTGATATTCACGAGAGAGAAATCAAATTAGAAAGTATTAGACAACTGGCGACATTGAGTAAAATAATAAAGATTATACATACATCTCGACAACTTTTTGAAATATGGAAATGCTTTTTTATTATTGGGATTGCAGTTATAGCTTGTTTCGTATATATTAGACACCCTACAGATCCAATTAAAAAATTGCTTTTAAAAATTACACGCAAAGAAATGGTTTCTTGAATCGAGAAGATAGATTATCTTGCAAAAATCAGTTTCTATTCAAGAAAATATGTTTATTTAAAGACTATAAAAATGAATAATATAAGAAATTAATTTTCTTGAAATTTTATTTGCATTAAATAAATATTTTCTTAAGGTTAAAAAATCAAGAAATTCCAAGACAGAAACATGTTTCTTCCAAGTAGATCGTTTAAGTTAAGAAAATATTAATATTAGAGGTAAGAATGAAAAAATTATCCAGTTCTCACAAAGTTCTATCTTTTGAAAATGTTTATGAAACGTTGTACGTTAAAGGTTATATCATTGCATGGGTAAGTATGGTATCTGTATTCCAGTTTCTGCAGCTATTATCTAGGACGGCATGGCTACATCTCTAGCAAGTAGGTGGCGCCAGGAAATATTTCAGTGTTGTCTTTGAAAATTAGTGACGTAAACTGAGAGATGAACAACATGATGAACATTCTTAATTATCAACTCCTCTCAATTTATTGCCTTTAAGATTTGTGCAATGTCATCATTAGATTCAACAATTTGTGAGAGAAGTCTCTTGCCATAATTAAGCTTAATAGCCTGAATCACATGTTGATCCATGGGCTTCAGAATCGGTGTACAATTTGGTGGAAGGTACATGACGGAAATTCGTTTATCATCACTCATTAATTCTAAAGCATCGGGATGGCCAGAAGCATTATCCAAAAGTAACACAGCTTTCTTATGTAATCCCAATTCCTCCATTTTGTTTTCTACCGACGGCACAAAGTGAAGAAATAAACAGATCCTTTGTTACCCAAGCTTTCTTTGCTCCTTTATAAATAACTGGTAACTGGTAGTTACGAAAAGCACGTGGCGTTTTTGACTTTCCCAAAACAAATAACGGTAGTTTGATACTTCCTGATGCGTTTGCACATGGCATGAAAGTTATCCTTTCTTTACTTAATTTTCTTCCGGGTGCCGATGCTTCAGATTTATTAACCAACGTTTTTTTGGGCGACATCCTCCAAAAAAGCCCATTCTCATCCGTGTTGTAAATTTGATCAGAAGTTAGGCCTAATCTCTCAATTGTTTTTAAGAATTTTAATTTAAAGGGTTCTACTACACTAAAATTACTAGACTGTTTTTCTCCCGAGGCACTTAGTTGGCGAATTCCATATCTCTTTTTGAACTTGTGCAACCACCCACACACTGGCGTTCAAGTCCTTAATACGTAGCTTCACAGAAAAGAACCTAGCTTTTTCACATAGCATGGTCACTAGAAATCGCTGTTGTAAAAACCAGGTATAAAGGGCGCTTTCCATATTAGGATGTTCACATGATTTCAGAGTTTTTCTTCCTCCAGGTCCGTTTTCAGAAGTAGAAGCGACAAAATTAAAAATTTTCTCTTTATGTTTCTTAATATCCGTAGTAATAGATTTTCCGACGTTATAATTTTTATTAACCTGTGGTGTTTTCGTTTTTGCGACGTGTTTACACGGTAGTGATATTCCAACTAAGAACGATACTCTCGGCTCACAAAAGGGATTTCCCCGAGAAAAAAAAGCTAAGGAAATATTTCCATTGATTTAAAACATATTATTATACTACGGATAATTGAATCAGTAATTGTCTTGAATTAAGGCGGACAGCTTTGATACAAGTAAGCGTTTCTCTGCGCGTAGAAAATACCTTGTTTAAATTGTAAACTTTTTTATTTCAATCCACAATTTTAGAATTTACAACATTATTTTGCCAGCCACCGTAACATAAGTAATCCGACACCATAAACCGAAAATAAATTTCAAACGAAATAAGCAACTAAGTAAATATACAATCTAGATTGTACATGACCTTAGAACAGGGCATTCACCTTATAACAAATACAATTTTTTTGCACACCTGTTGTTTGTTACTCGACTGCGAATATTTTTATTTCGATCATATTTTTGTATTATTATTCATTAAATGCTTGACATTTGAATACTTAAACAATAAAAAATTAAATTTACTATAGCATTTAACTATTAATAAAATATTAACCTAGACATTTTTCGAAAGGAAGTCATGGAACAGAAATAACTGAAGATTGAAATACGTATGTACCATAATTTGAAATGCTGTGGTGACTACGGACGATATGATCAATAAAGTACATGATATCGTGTTAGAACACCGCCGGGTGAAGACTAGAGACCCCAACTGAATATGTGTAAAACATCCTTCATGAAAAATTGAGTATGAGAAACCAATCGGCGAACTGGGTGCGGCGTTTGCTGACGATTAATCAAAAACGGAATCGCGTGATAACTTCAAAGCAATGTTTGGACATGTTTAAGCGCAATACTAGTGAGCGTCTACGGCGTTATGACTGTAGAAGAGAAATGGATACATCACTACACGCCAGAAACCAAACGTCAGTCGCCAAAATGGGTTCTTCCCAGTCAACGCGCACCAGCGAAGGCGAAGACGATTCTATTAGCCGGAAAAATTGATTATTTGGAGAAGGGGAGGACAATTACGGAACAGCCCTATGCTGATTATAATTACTGGTCATTAATATAATTAGATGGATGAATTTTACGTTTTAAATTCTACACATTACGCGAGATATGATTTGCTCTTGTAATTATTCGTTGTCAAAACAATACATATTGAAAAATGTTGTATGAGTGTATTTCATAACAGAACTGATTCATTTTTGGATATTTATCTGACAGCAAATCAGTGACACAATTACCTACGTAATTGTTCGAATTGAAGTCTGTCTTTTTCTAAGCATGGTTGCAATCTATGAGGTATCGTATGTACTACTCGTTTCGAGCCTTTCTGGTGTAATTTCTAATACCGCAACGTTAATTCTGTCTCTCACTTCGTCAGCCTCTTGAGGAATTGCTGCAACTTTCTCTTTAATGAAACTCCAAACAAAAAGCTCTAAAGGATTGGGATCATATACCTCGATCGACCACTCCATCTGGGTGGGAAGTGTTCATCGAACCACTCTCTTATATTACGGACAAAATGAGCAGGACTTTCATGCATGTAAATCATGTTATGGCGTATATTCAACGGCATCCCGACAATAACTCATTCCATCACATTGAGATACCCATTGGCATCAGATAAATCAGATAAAAGGGGTAGATAAATTGGCCCAACGACCCTATGACTTATTATTCCTAGCGAAATGTCAACGAAGTTTTCTTTGGTGCAAATTTTCCTATGCACAATGGTGAAAATTATAATCAGCCCCACCTAGCGAATAACGCCCTGGTCTACTCATCGGCAATTGCAATAACAAAACTGGTCCAGTTACGCTACGACTTGGTGCCCCATCCAACATATTCGCCAGACTTCGTTCCCTGTGACTTCTTTCTTTTTACAAACTTGAAAAAATGGCTTGGGCGGAAAGCGGTTCACGTCAAATTCAGAGGTCACTGCCGAAACAGACAAAGTTCGACAAATACTATTAATTGAATGGCTTCAAAAATCGCCGGACTAAGTGTATGGAGTTACAAGGAGATTATGTCGAAAAATAAATTTATCATACCATTCTCGTAGCTAGTAATATTATATTTTCGTTCAGAAAAAAATATGCAGCAAAATTAATTACTTCTCAGCAGAATACAAGCCGAATAAAATTCCCGGAAATATTTCAATTTATCCTTAGATTACTTAGCCCCTTGGTTGAAAACCATTAAATATATTTTCGGAGTTATCTAAAGTATCTGTGAGCAACGCTGCGACTAGATGATGGATCATATATTTTAATGAAAAGGAAAAAAAAAGGTGTAGAAGATTATTATATAACTTTCTAAAATACATTCGAAAATACGTCAGTAAAATTCTACTAAAGATAGCTGCTTGAATTTACATACACAGACGCATTGATATTTTATTTTTATGTTATTATGTTTGTTGTTTATCTTTGTGTAGAATTTGAAAGCGCAGAAACGATTTAATTGATTTTCATACTACGTTACATCTTATAAAAGTATTTCGCAAGCTTATTGGACAGTACATGATACGGCAAACGATTGAACAATAAAAAATTGTTATTAGATAAACCTTTAGATCTAACACAATGCTATTATGTAAGTGAATGCGTTCTGTTACCGGGAGAATCAATTATAAAAGGAACGGTAAATCCGCTTGTAGTTCATAATATATTGTCCACATCGTCGTCTTTCTCTTACATAACCTAGAAGAGAGGAATTGTTGAAATATTGTTAGAGATTTGAATAACGTTCTTTCCAATGATAGCATCATGTAACACTTTATGTAACACAACATATGTTAGCGGTAAAAAACCACATAAAATCCGTATTATATCTTCTTAGAGAAAATACTAATTCCTATACCTATAAGCATTGCAGATTGCATCTGAGAAGTGTATTTTATGGCATTTCTAAGAAGAAACAATAATTGTAGAAAAACGGACATACACTACCGGCCACAACTACTTGCCCCTGATACTTATTTATTTATCCTAATTACATGCGTCAATAAATTAAAAATAAAAAAATATATATGTATATTGAAATATTTTTGTCTCAGGGGATCTTGGGAAAAGTGTTAAATTTTCTAACTTAAACTAAATTTTTCAATTCTTAGTGGGTTCGGGAGTATCCCTGGATACCCCTTTGGCAATTTTCTAACGAATTTCCAAATTAATAAAACGAAATTAACGAATTTTAAAATTATAAATGCAACTGACCTTGAAATCTGAACGAAGTCAATGTTATATAAACACTCTGTTTATAATAACCTCTACAGGAAACTGCCTGTTCTGGAATTTAACCCTTTTTCTCTTCGAATAAATACTTCGATTTCACAATCGAACACTTTGAATTGGGATCGGAGTTAAAATACACTTTAATTCAACGAAGGCTGAATAAAGATTGATGAAAATTATTGGCGTCGCTCATCTTTCTTTTATTTTAAATCGCGAAAGACCGGCGATTGTTTTATTCCACAGCAAATTTTGATAAATTACCCAAATAGAAACTTTTACGATGAATTTCGATGAAATGAAATTATTTGTAAAAGAAAGTAGCATGGAACAACGCATGCAGGAACTCTACCAGCTGACAGTATCTTATCGTATCTCTTATCTTATCTTATATATCTTATCTTATCGTATCTCTTTTAGACAATACACTTTGCTAATTCCATAGATGACTGCACAATTTTCCCCAAACAAACTGTTGACGAACTCCTCTAAATTCGTATATGGGCGAAAACTACATATAACATTGCCAATCAATTAAAATATAGAAAAAATGCTTAGTTAATTTTAAGAGAAAGCCGGTGACGTTATCAGAATTCTAGAATCACAAGTAATGAACCGTTTTCATGGAAAAGTCTGTATTTTTTAAATAACCTCAATAACAGCCAATTACAAGCTATTTTAAATAACTGTACACACGATTTTTCAAATAATACTTAATAAGTCTCCTTATATTTCTCTCTACAATGAATTTAATTTCGAATCATGCAAGTTATATGGTAAGAATTACATCATACAGCAAGATAATTAATACATAAGTATTACTGTACGGCAGTGACACGATTATCATTCATAAATTCTCTAATTTAATAACAGTATAATTAAATAGACTTTACAGTTCCTTGAAAAAAAAATATTACACTTTTATGCACCCTTTTATACCGGCTGTCCCATTTTAAGCGTAACAGAGAAATATCTTGACAAATGTGAATCCTACGAAAAAGTTCCGTCATACCAATTTTTGTTCGTCTAATCGTGGGCTACAAAATCACCATTTTAGTTTCAACATAGAAGGCACTGTAATTGATTAAAATAGGGTATTGTTTTTTTTTTCATGGAAACCGCTACTTTTTGTCTTTAACATCCTTTTATTAATTTCGTAGATGACTCTCATGATTGGTGAAAAAGATTATCTTTATTTATTTTAATGGAAACCCCCCATTTTGCATTTTATCACATTTCCGTCATATTTTGTTGTTTTCCGATTAGCCAATAAAGACAACAACAACATATCATGGACATTTGATAAAATACAAAAGGGTGGTTTTCATTAAAATAAATAAAGGTAATTTTTTTTCACCAATCTAGGAAATTAACAAAAGAACGTTGCTCTGAAACACTTCGCTGAAACTCTTACCACAATACTACTACAATATGCATCATTTATATATTTTCAAATGCAAGCTTTAAGGAATTAAAAGAAAAAAAAAATAAAAAAAAATAAATTAAAAAAAATAAAGTATTTAGTATTTCAGTGCTACAGAGTTCGAGTACTTGATTAAAGAATGTTTCAGGCAAAAGTTACTTACTTTTTAGCGTAGAATTGCAACATGTAATAACAAAAATAGGGATTTCCATTTGAAAGAATGAAGCTACCTTATTTCCACCGATTACGCCGCCATCTACCTTGAAACTATAATCGTCATTTTGTGGTCCCCGATGAGGCGAACAAATAACAGCATGATATATTCCTCTGTTAAGATTAAAATGGGACACCTGGTATGTGCTAAGGGGTTGAAGTATTTGATTTCAAAATTCATTCGTCGTAAATTAAAAAGCATTATTAAAACAATCGCATAAAATCAAAAGCAAATGATTTCTTGTAAACGGATTGGATCTTCTTCTTCAGCAAATTGATTACAGGTTCTAAAAATAAATTTTTGTTTTAAAAGTAGATTTTATTAGAACAAAATTCATCATTGTTTACTACAAGCGTTGGTTACAAGTTACAGTCCCTGGCCAAATTATTTGAAACACTCAATATTTTGTAGTTTCTTCATAATAAAATATAAACTATACATGTATTATATTTTCTATTTATAAAATATATTGAAAAAATATGTAACATATGTAAATATTAAATAAGTAATTAATATTTAGTCCATAACCCATGATTTTTAATAACACCCTTAATTCTTCGGGGCATACTTTCAATGCAAGACATGATTGTCTCTTTTATATCTTCGTCGTTCTCCCATACATCCTTTATATTCTTCATTAATATTTCCTTTGTAGGGTTTCCTCTTTCATATACCTTACTTTTTAGTCGATTCCATACGTTCTCGATGGGATTGAGGTCCGGTGAATTTCCCGGCCCACGTAAAAGAGGTATGTGATTGTCTTCAAAGAATTTCTTAACCTTTTTTGCCACATGGCAAGGAGCATTATCTTGCATAAACATACGCCCTGTCGGTATGCGACGTCCTGGCTTAAAGTACGGTAATAACGTGTTTTTTAACGCATTTATGTACTGCTCTTGACGCATTGTACCTTCTACAAAATACAAAGGGCCGGGTCCGTCTCCACTAATCACTCCTCAAATCATTACCTGCGGAGGGTGTTTTACAGTTCGAAGAACCGTGGACTCTGTGAGACGTTCGCCAGGTCGTCTACGAACGAATTGTGCTCGCTGCACTAACACACAAAGCGAGCACTCGTCATTAAAGAAAACCTATTAAATAATGCAAACATTAATTCGGTAAAAATCATGTTGTTAAGTTATTCACTTTTTTCCAATTCTCGTCTGTGAAATGTCGATATTCTCTTGCAAAGTTGAGACGAGCAGATTTCATTTTTTCTGTTAAACGCGGCCTTTTTACAGGTCTTCGGCCCATTAGGCGATTTTCGCGCAATCGGCGACTGACAGTTCGGCTCGGAATCCCTATTCCTCTCTCCTGTAAATTTTTTTGAATCATTTTAATTGTAGCATATCTATTGCTCAAAGCCTGATGAACAATTTCACGGTCAGATCTCTTTGAAGTATTTCTTTTCCGACCGCACTTTGCCCATCTTTGTGTCGATGTGCTAGCTCCTTCGTTTAAGTTTCTAGCTAAACGCGATACAGAAGGAGATACTTTCTGTAATTTTGCAATTTCTCGTTGTGAATGTTTGTTTGATTGTAGAAGAGCTTGTATAGTGGCTTTTTGTTCACTTGTTAAATCTTTCCCGGGCATTTTCTATAAAAAAACCCAAATATTTCATTTTTTTTCAAATTCCCAATAATTAATTATTAAGAGAGAGATAGAATAACAATTTTACCTTTGCAATAACGATATATCAACACAAAACACTTAACGATACTCCACAACTTAGCTTCTATACGGTTATGACGAAATATTTTAAAAAATATCGATGCATTCCCTAAACTGTGAACTCGCTAAATGTAAGTTGATAACTGAAATATTTATATATACGTACTTTACTCTTCTAAATATCATTTCTCTTGTATTTTTATTTATTGATACAATAATCTAGTCCCCCTATAAACGATCGGATTCAAAGCAAAAGAATATCACTATAATAGGATGGGAATTTCCAGGTAAAAGGGTTGATTTATGACATGTTTCAAGTAATATGGCCAGGAACTGTAATACCAAACAACCAACAATCATTATGACAAGAGCCAATCAACGCATCCTATCTTTTAAAGAGTTTCTACCATGTTTAACGGTCGGCTCTATCGCGTGGTTAACCTTTGCAACTAGACGTAATACAATAATAAAAACAAGCTCAGAGACGTAATACCAAACGAAGACGACATGCTCAAAATGAAAGAAGTATAAATAACATTTTCAATTTGAAACGACGCGTTGCTTGAATCTAATTCATTATTTGGATATTGTTGTTGACGGCGAACATTTTACGAAATGTAATAATGCAATATCGAGGCGGCTTTGGTTTTAAATTTAGATGAGTATCGTAGCCACACTACGATGTTGATGATGATAATAATCGGGTCCGTAAAGGTCATGTCAGGCACGAAGTTTGTTGTTATGTTATTTACGAGATAAAACACTTATTAATAACCAGAACATGTTAATGCTTCCATACATAAAAGGAATATGCACAATTATTGTTAAATGATGGACGATAATTGAATAAGAGCTCGACAGATCGCCGACTTGGTAAATGTAATTTGCGCTAAATTGTTAGGAAAATTATCGCAGCCTATTTCATGCACCATGGCTTCTATAAATTTATCGATACGTATTGATAATTTATCAGTTTCTTATTTGATTGTTGATGCTTTATTGTGTATATACATATTGAAGTTTTCATTTCAGATTTCCCAAGATTTCTCGATGTTTAGAGATGTAAAAAAAGTCAAAGAGTAGTTCTTTATGCTTCTGGAAAAACTCAAATCAATACTTTACGATTTTATGGCTTCCATAAAAGTTATTAGCGATCAAAGACAAAAAGGTTTAAAATTATTCAAGCTTGGAGGCCTTGATTTATTTTAATTCAATCTGATCGTTAAAGGTGGAATGTCGCGATATTACTCAAGCATTGAAAATTGCTTAAACTCTATAGATCGGAGTTATTTAAAAGGATTTTCAGTAACTGGAGATTTCAAATGATATAATTTATATAATTGCAAATGATTTTGTTGAAATTTCAATTAATCCTAATTATTTCAATTATTCCTATTATTTTAATTTTGAATTTAACTTTTTGTATTTTGAATTTAGTTTTATCTTTCTTAAATTTTTAGATTTCGTGTTTGTACTTAATTATATCTTTGATGACGTGTCAGTACAAGTCGCTTACATTTGATTTAGCTAAAGTTGTATTGTACAAGTCAATAATTTTTGAATAAATTTTAATTTTTGTTTCTTTCTAAATCATATATTAACACACAAAAATTATATTAAATATTTTGATGAGATAAAAATACAAAAGCTTCAAATTTCGATTTGTAAAAGAGAACTTTAAAAAAATTGTAAAAATTTCCTTATTCCTAAGCAAAAAAAAACGATTTTGAGAATTTAAAAAAGATAAAAACAAAATAGTTTCACATAAACTGTTTTCCTTTTGGATAATCAAAACGGGTAAGAAAATCTGATTATTTCATTTAAAATTGGTTCACAAAACACGAATTTATACAATGGAAGTATCAAAGGAAAGAATGAAAAAGAACTACAACCGCCAATCATAACAAAAATACAAATTATTTAAATACATAAATAATTATTACATTTAGAATTGCTTTCAAAAAAGAAAATTATAACAATGTGGTAAAAATAAATTTGCTTGAAATTTGCGTTTTAACCACTATTTCAATTTGAAACAATTCATTACCACAAAACTTAACTTCGAATTTTTAGAAGCAAACGTCCGTGGATGAGTAAATTGCAACTGGTATCCCCATTCTTTGGAAAATTTGCCCATTATGCGCGTAAACCTGCTGATATTATCAAAATAAAAAACCCTTAAGCTGCTTTTTCATAGGATAGTGCAACTTTTAAGAATTAGTGCGAAATTAGTGCAATATTTTGACAACTCACACCAATGATTTCCTATATCATAACGTAACCTATATTTATCTTTTTTCCTTTTGTAATGCACGGAATCACACAGAAACTTTATGCGATATGTTTATTGCCAGTTTATAAATTCAAAAACAAATATAGAAAGTATTGATGGCAGCATCAAAGTTTGACGTGTGTGTAGTTTCGTACTACACTAATTCTTAATTTTGCACTACACCGCGAAGTGAAATTTGCACTGTGGAAACTTTCGCACTATATCTTAATTCTTGCACTAATTTTACACTACCATACGTGAACGCCGCTTTAAGCCAATATAATACAAAACTCAAGGGACTACCGAATGTTTTCGTTATAAGCGATTTTCGTAATAAACGAGATTACTAAAAAATTCTTAAGTTTCATAATGAACCTTTATTAACCAAAAAAATGATTACATATACATATAGTAATTAAAAAATATGTAATTGAACAAAAAATTAAAATATGAAATAATCTGTAATCTTGGTCTGTTTTTGTTTGTTAGTTATTGAAAACAAATCAACCGCATTCTTCAAAGCCGCCAAATGATCAAACAGCTTATCATGATATGGTGAGGAAACACCCATAAGCACTGTCGGACGATTCCTAAAGATTCTTCTAATTTCTGCAAGCTTGGAATACATGTTGAAGATTCCGGTTCTTCTTTTTCATCCTCTTCGCTATTTTGGCCTTCATCGCAAACTACTTCCAGAATTTCTTCGTCGTTTAAAGATGCGCAAGTGGCACCGTTTTCATCAACGTTTATGAAACCAGTATATCCGTCATCTTCGGGCTCATTATTATCATTCCTTTTTTGAATATTTAACTATTCTCCCAAAGATCATCGTCTTCATCAAAATCGGCTTGTCGCCAGCCAGCGAGTTTAAAACAGTTTTTAATTGTGCTGGTGTCAACAAGAGACCACGCCTTGTGTAAGTAGTTTACGGTATCTAAAATGGTGATTTTGTATTCTTTCTGCTCTTCCAAATCCTGACGAATTATACCTAGATCCATTGGCTGTAGAACGTATGTTGCATTAGGAGGTAAAAATTCAAGTTGGATGTTTTGCAGGGTCTTTATTTTTGGATGGGCAGTGCAATTATCTACTAGCAGTAGAATTTTTCGTTTTAATTTTTTATCCCAAGCTTGTAGGGCATTCTCAAAGAGCAGGGCGGTCGTCCAAGCTCTTTTGTTTGATTTATAATCAACCGGTACATTTTTGATCTGCTTAAAACATCTGGATTTAGCTGATTTGCTAATCACTAACAATTTAGTTTTTTCAGAACCCGTCATGTTTTGTGGTAAGGGTTTTAGTGAACTGTTTCAGTGTTCCAGTGCCACAGAGTACGTCTCTACTATTTCAATTTGCTGAATGCATTTTAAGTTTCTTAAATTTAATAAATAATGATAGCAAGGCCTGTGGGGTAGTATGACAAACACCACAGAGTATCGGCACACTCCTCACCACACAAAATATTATTAATTAATTCAGAACAGCTGTTTCAAAGGCTCACTGGGCCCCCATTTTCAACCGCGTTACCGATTAAATCTGAACGAATAAACTAAAAACTTTTTCCTTAATTCAACCATGCATGTCTATCCCTCCTCTCGAGGAAAAACGAAGGGTATATATGTACAAATGTGTCTACACATGTATCTGCGTATATCTATTTCCGAATACCTACTTTTCTATCGTTTAACTCTAACATGCTGGGTATATGTGAAACGGCCAAGGGTCTCATCCCGCCCTCGTAGAATAGAGCGAGACGAAAAGAAGGTTACTTCCCGCTAATTCTCTATCTACGCACTCTAAGGATACCAAACAATGAAACAGTGAAAGAAAGGTCGGGAATTTATAAAATTGCATGCAACGACTGTGATAAAATCTATATAGGACAAACAAAGCGAGCGATAGGTACTAGATTTAATGAACACATGAGATGCTATAGATTCGGTCGAACAGGAGCGTCAAGTGTAGCTGACCATATGAATGACACAGGACATGTAATCAAATTAGAAAACCTCAAATTAATTAAAAACGTAACTTCACCTCGGGAATTGGACGCATTTGAGACAGCGTACATGAAAACACATTCGAAGCTCCTCAACAAAGAGAATGCGCCACTTCATTTCTCTTGCTTGTTTGATTTATTAGAGTAAAAGAACTTTTCAGTCCACACTTGACGAAGACCGAGTCTCGGTGTTTTGCAATATATGTAAGTGCCTAAAAGGATTTAAAGCGGCATTCTTATAGCAATTTCAGCTGAAATAAGCATTTTTATATAAAAAAATATTCATAGTGATTGCAAGTTGTATATAAGTTAGGTGCATACTCTTGCCCAGCCTTACCTTATGTAGTATAGTAAATTTAACATTTTGCAAAATTCACATCCATTTTATCTAGTTTTAAAGGAACCAAGATTTTTTTCTGTAGTTGTTTTTATTGGTATATAAGAGGTATTTTGCCATGAGATTATACTAATATTTGTCCACTTTTCGTGAATGGAATACATACAGTACCGTTCATGGAAGTTCGGGCAAACTGACAAATTATATTAACTGTTTATTATATAATATACATTTCTGTGAGGAATTATTAAAACTAGCCTTTTCTGGAAGCCTTTTACCAATTACCAGGTAGTATTTGTCTATTATAAGACCGTTATCATAAAATATATAATTATATTGGAAATCCCCAATAATTACAGTGACATTAAAGCTTTATAATAATCACTAGGAGGGTTAGCTGAATCACTCGCGTTACCTGGAAATATTCGTATACCCTTTATAAAGTATTATAACATTTGTAAACGCAGTAGTTCTGAAGAGATTGTTATTGTGAAAGAATCTATGGTTGTGCAAGTGAAAAATAAAATAATTTCGGTTTGACTGCTTAAAATGCCCCGTGGAAAGCCTCTAGCTGTTTCAAAACGATCTGCTATTATTACCTTGCATAAATTAAAAATAAAAAAATCTATAGTACATGATACTATAGTTCGATTTAAGGCAACCGGTGACGTGCAAGATCGTAATCGGCTAGGACCGTCAAGAAAAACGACTCCTGCGGAAGATTTACGAATAAAAATAATTAGTAAGCGCAATAGAAAACTAGCAGCATCAGAAATTGCTGCAGAATTCAATAATGAGCGAGATTCCAAAGTTTCTGTGAGTAATGTGAAACGTCGGCTGAAAGAGGATGGGTTGCATGGGCGAGTGGCTTGTCGAAAACCGTTGCTCCGAAGAGGAAATAGGCTGAAACGAGTGAAATGGGCACAAGCCCATAGAGATTGGACAGTGGACTATTTTAAAAACGTTTTGTGGACTGACGAATCCAAGTTTGAGGTTTTTGGAAATAGACGGAGAGTTTTCGTACGCAGATCAAGAGGGGAAAGAATGTTACGAGAGTGTATAGTTCCTACGGTGAAGCATGGAGGCGGATCTGTAATGGTTTGGGGTTGTTTTTCCTTAATCGGAACAGGGAACTTACTCAAAATTGAGGGCATAATGAAAAAAGAAGGATATCGTAAAATCCTGGAGGAAAATGCCATACCGTCAGGAGTCTGATTAATTGGTCGGGGATTTGAATTTATGCAGGACAATGACCCCAAACATAAATCTAAATTGCACACAGATTACCTGCAGCAAGAAGAAAATGAAAGAATCCTAAAAATTATGGAATGGCCGCCACAGTCCTCCGATCTGAACCCGATAGAGTTGTTATGGGAAGAATTAGACCGAAGTGTTAGGAAAGTGTCCAAAATCGAAGGAACATTTGTGGACCATTCTCCAGGAGGTATGGACAAGCTTGCCCAACGAAACATTGGCAAAATTAGTGAATCGGATGCCGAGAATAGTGGCAGCAGTCCTAAAGGCAAAAGGTGGATTTTTCGATGAAAATCGGATTTAAATTATTTGTATTACATTAACTTTTTCTTTTTAATAAATTTGTGTTTGAAAATATGTAAAATCATGTAAGTAAGTATTAAATATATGGCTATTTAATATTTCTCTTATTTTCTTTGACTTCCGTACATTTTTTTGCTTGCCTGAACTTCCATGAACGGTAATGTAAATTGACTTAATGTTTAGGACTTTTTAAGAAAAGAATCAAAGTGTAGGCACATTGCTGAAACTTGGGATCTATTCACATAATTCTTTTATAATCTAAAATTTCTAGGCTATATCATAATTTTTTTACTATCACATATAAAATAATATGGTTTCAATGAAATTGAGGGGGGAAAAATAAGCAAACAAACTTCTAAAGCACCGGACTATTATGTATATACAAATAAGAAAAGTAGATATATTCATCAATCATCACGCTAATATAACAAAGTAACTTTTATATAATCACGCCATCTACCATGCGACAAAGTTCACTTAACGAAATTATATCTATTTACAAAACGCTTTGTAAATATCAACGTTTTCTATTTGCAACTTAAAATTCCCCATTCGCACGTTATATAAAGCCGAACAAACACGATATAGAAATCTTAAAAAGCATCCTAGCGTTTTATAAAATAAAAATATGCACTCAGAATTCGCGTAGGTCATGTCAATAATATTTTCGATTATTAAAACGCTTATACCGTTGCCGTACGCGCGCAAAAATGCAGAAAATCTGCTTACTTCATCACCTACCGTGTATAAAAATCCGGAAAAGGTGTGGATTCATCGTCCAACAGCGGTGGCGCTACGTTAAAGAACATTGCGCTATGTTCCAACATTATAATTTCCTTTTCTTCGCTATTTTCTCTGAGGAGAAATCCAATAGATCCGAGCTGATCTTCGATAAACACAGAAACACGTTAGAATCGTATATTTTGCAGTTATAATCTTCTCTTGAACACGGTCGAACTAACTTTTACAGCACTTAAAGAACATGGAACACTTTTCGCGTAAATTACTTTTGTTACTATCACAGAAACAGAGAACAACAGATGTTAGGCAGTGTGACTAGACGATAATGACACGGATATTGTAATTAACTAAAGAATATACATTTTTTTTTCCAGAGACGGCAAATAATTTTAGCCGTAACCGTGGTAAGTGTTTCTCAATTTATAATCCGATAATAACACAAATAAACGTACTGAATCCTGTTTCATTTTATTTCACTTCCAGGTAGAATAAAGTTGTATACAGTTATTCACAGTTTTTCTCTTAGAATTTTCCAAACACACTCACACACTAACCCGCAAATAAAGAACTTTCACTAAAATCCGCGGAAATCCTTAGCGAACCTGAAAGAATACATACAACGCGATAAAACTCTTCGCCACTTCGTGATTCCAATCGAAAATTTTCGCAAAAAAATCTTATTTTATTAATCCGATCTAGGTTGGCTATGGAACGTTTTCGCGTTCGCGGCACACAGCTCCGTTTCGCACGGGTATGGAACGCGCTTGAATTCGAGTTGCCGGCCGCCAGCTCAATGGCGGAATGCCGACGTCGAAGCAGCGAGAACCTCAGTCGAATGAGGTTAGTAGGTCGTCGTGTGACGTAGTCAGAAGCTCGCGAACGCTGCCGATTCGCGGTTTGCGTCGTACGTTTTCAAACGACAAGGTTGTACAGCTGAACGAACGGGCTAGCCGGCGAGCTCGCTGTGTCTGCTTGTTGGCCAACTTGATGACGATCGGCGCTGCTATACGACTGACTATAATATACATATACAAGCGTTACAGCCTTGGAATAAAAGATTTAAAACTGCATTTATTCTATTTTGTAAATCCATCCTTTATTGCTTTACTTTGTAAATTTAATGTTTCATTCGCCTTACTTGTGTATTAACCATCTCATTTGCTTTATTTCTTATAAACTTGTGCATATTGTATTTGTATATATTTAAAGCATTGCATGTGTGCGTATTTAACACAAAAAACTAATTTAAAAGCATTTAACATGATTAAATATAATAAAATTACCCGCACACAATGTTAGGATGTATGTAAAATTGTATTAATTAACATAATCGTAACTTCGGTACGCTACTATATTGCAAACTTTGAGATAAGACACACACTAGACAGAATACCACTGCGGTAGTGCATGAAACAAACAATTACCGCCGAGAAAACAAGCATAACGCGCATATACGTCTGTTTATCTCGGAGTGTCAGAGAACGTAGTGTACGAAGTGTCACCCCTTCGCTTAAGCGCCATGCAGCGCTTGGACCCGCACGATGCTTGGTCTTTGGAATCTCCGCTACTATAGGGAGGTAGTAGCGAAACGGAGCGTACATACAAGAAAGATACCGTAGCAAATACTTACTATAACTAGAACGTTTGGGTAATCGTTTTAAGCTGTATTCTGCTACTGCCTCCGCGATCAGACGTTTATAATCCATATAAACGTTGCGAATTAATATACAAACAAGCGTTGCGATACTGAAGACACATTTAAGGTAACAAAATGCCTCGCACTCGTACTAGATGCGTTTAAAATTATACATGCAAATATACATATACACAAATTTAAGACACAGATACAAACGTTGCAATTTAATTTCATATAAATGTATATAGAAATACGTCCACAGAATATGTACACAAGCAAGAAAGGAAAGGTATATACATATTTTTTATATATCACAAGAGGGAAATATCATATTTTTTTTAGATATACTTTTTTATGTAATAACAAGGGGAACTGTTTTAATAATTTTTCTTATACATATGTACGTACTGTGTTTCATTTCGAGAAGTACTGAGTTATCGAACAAATAAGCAACAATTTTATACATCTAAGCAAAGCAATTGGTCCCCCCTCTACGCAAGAAAGATACACCAAAGCAGACAGCGGCATTGTTCTTCAAACCAGGAGAACCTAACAAAAACTATTATTAAAATACAAACATTTTGGGAGAAAAATTACACTATCTACGGGAGTGGAATTGCGGCTAAATGTTTAACTGTCAACGCAGAGGGTCTCAGCTGATTCTCGAACCTCGTAAACGGAACTCTACAACATCTTCCAAACGAAACAGCTCCAACAAACCATCGTATAATAAATATACACAGTCTCCATCTTTTTCAATTTTGACCACTCATATCACAAAAAGATAAACATTGCTTCTTTACTCCTGCGATTTTCATAGTTGGTTCAAAATTAATATCTGTACACAAACTAACACATATCCATTTGGAATGGCTTTTATTTAAAAAATATATTCTCTCTCCTAACGATGGTATATTCCATGTTGCTTCTCGCACAAACGCCTCCGTATATAAATTTACTTTATTTCAAACATTGTTCGACTCGTCTTCTTCAAATAATGCTTATACATGAGGATTTTTCGAAGAACTACCTTCGCCAATATTAACATTATTCGATACACTTTCTTTATTCTTATGATAACATTTACAAGTTTCTTCATCAATAACATCTACTCACTACTACAATCCTTGTATACCCAACCATCAACCTTAAGATGAGGTCTTCACACCACCCAACTAATTGTGGAACCTTCACATTGTGGAATCTCTACATTGTACAATCTCCCCATTCACCTTCAACTAGCTTATTCTTTGAAGGTCTTAAGAACTTAACCTTGACTGGTTTATGCAAATGCAAAGTCAAGGTCAATGAGGAGGTTCCAGAATCGGCTGAGACTCTCTAGTCAAAAATAATTATAAAAAAGCAAAGTATATATAAGGTAAAGCAATAGTGTAAGATTCTTGGTCAGCACCTTTACTATTGGTAATAGAAAAGAATATCCTATACAAAAATCATGGCAAATACATTAATAGCATACGCTAAAATTATTTTGACATATGTGTACATGGTGAACCAAAACATACCGAAAAGGAGAGAAATTATTGTAGAAACGCGTGCTCTGACAGTAGTACAACATAATTTAGGCATAAGCAATAGCAATCGTCAAATTGCTACAAAATTAGAATGAAATCAATCTACTGCTGATTATAACAACAAAAAATACAGTGAAAGTGGTAGTTTTCTAAATAAAGTAAGAAGTGGTAGGACCAAGGGCGACAACATCAGCTCAAGATATTGCAATCGTGATGTACAGCAAGCGAAATAGAAGAAAAACAGCTCCAGAAACCGTCGCAGATATCAATACTGTACTTCCGAAGCAGATTAGCGTGCCTACCGTTAGACGCCGTCTGCAAAAAGCCGGCCTTCACGGACGAATTGCGATGCGAAAGTCCTTGCTTCGCCAAATTAATAAGAAAAAGAGGTTACAATGGGCACGTGAACATCGAAATTGGACGGTAAACGATTGGAGCAGGGTATTGTGGACCGAGGAATCCAAATTCGAGATTTTCGGTAAGGGAAGACGAGTGTTTGTAAGAAGATCTGTGTGGGTAAACGTACACTAGAGCAATGCAGAGTCTCTACCGTCAAACACGGCGGTGATTCGGTAATGATTTGGGGTTCTTTCGCTAATACATCCGCAGGTGATCGCGTAAAAATTCAAGGCATAATGAGAAAAGAGTAATACAAACGCATCTTAGAGGAAAATTCAATACTCTCTGGTGTAAGAATTTTGGGTCAGAATTTTGTATTCCGGCAAGACAATGACCCAAAACACACTTCAAAATTATGCAAGCAATATTTAGAACAGTTGGAAGAGGAAGGGATAGAAATGGCCACCCCAAAACACGAGTTTGAATCCCATCGAGTTATTATGGGAAGAACTTGATCGGGAAGTAAGAAAAACTGCTCCAACTTCAGCAGATGACATGTGGAACAAACAACAAACACACAGACAGCGTGAGTTCGAATAATTCCGAAAACATTGTTAAAATTAATTGCAAGAATGCCCCGATTCTGCGACACAATATATAAGACAATGCTACTAGAGCCTTTCAATCCTTTACTGCAGTATTCAAGCGACTTCAACATGTTATTTTTGATATTCGTATAGATTTCTATAAAAGCAATTTTATATGAAGTTACGAAAATCCACAGAACGGTTCATTTTATTGCACACGACCGTACGCGAATTCTCAATGTTCGTGAAGACTTGAAGAGAGCGAGAGCTGCTCGCCGCTGCGTGCACGGCCAAGCGAAACTTGCTTCATGGCCGGTTGGCTGGCACAGGCAATAGCACATACAGAGCGGCGATGAAGCGAACGCTGCTTTGAAAATGTGTTTTCTATTACGTACGAGCGCCATTGGAAGCACATTCACGGTTACTTTTCTCCTAAAATATACGTACGTCGTTCCTTCGAAAATCATTTATCAAGCTACCGTTTAAATCTGAGAGTTTTCTGGTCGACACCTGTGTTCGACAACGTAATTTTGAAATGTAGAGTTTTGTCAATGTCACTATGCGAGAGTAAATCTGTTGAAATAATACATAATCCATAATTTGACTCGTACAAAACATGAATGCGAGAAAATTTGTTTAGGAAACATTATATCTTTAACAGATATTAAAATTTGTCAAACAATAATTATATTGAATTCAATATTTTTGAAGATTTGGAATAAAAAAATTAATAATACCTACATCAAACAAACAGTAAATCAAATTCTTACCAATTACTAAACTAAGAAATATGTGCGGAGAAATATCAAAATGTCTTGTTACTATTTGTTCCAAAACAAGTATGTATTATTAATTCCTAAGATTGACCTCTAATTTAATTAACTATAATTTCTTATTCCATGGGTCATCATTAGAGTAACCAAAACTTGCGGACTCGCATAGGCGTCGGTATTACGGGTTAATTAAAGAATACGAAAAATTCATAAATAAACTTACTTGTTAATTATTCAACAAATTAGAGGCATCAGGATGTGAATTACTGTAAACTTGCATCATTGCATATGTTTCCACAATTACTTCTTTAAACCTTGTGCGTCGACAAGAAAAAATATTCTTATACATAGAAAACGATCTCTCCACATCTAAGGAAGTTACATTTGCATGTAGAAACTGTTTTTCAAAATCACTTAAAAGTTCACTATTCTTACATTTATTATAAACGGCCTTCAAAGTATTAAAATCGGGATTTTTCCTTAAAACATCTGCCAACTTTTGACTAGCGCATAATCCTGGCGTATCATTTAATGTGTGTAATTTATTTTTTACACTCTCCACTATGTCTAATGATTCCTGCAATGATAATACAGTACATTGTAGTTTTCTGATGGCATCTAGTAATACTGTATAATTGGTACATATTGTTGTTAAATCTTCTAAAAGTTGAGGAATTTGAAATTCTCTTTGACTTTCTCTAATTGCTTCGGATTCATTCCGATTAAATCGCATTATAACTGATTGAATTTGTTGAAAATGGCTCAAATAGTAAGAAGCTGCTGTTAGCCAAGTACCCCATCGCGTTAAAATTGGATCAGGAGGTTTTGGAATACCTGGACAAAATTTACGAAATTCTTTTAAACGTTTAGAAGATTTACGAAACACTGCTTTAGTACTTCCAATCATCCGATCAACGTTTCCGTAATGTTGTCGAACAACTTCACCAACTAAATGCAAAGCATGCAGCACGCAGGTTATATGTATTAAGTTAGGAAATCTATGTTTTAAGGATCGCCCAACACTTAACATCGTTGCTGCACTATCTGCCACAATCATCACAACTTGATCTCGGGCAATTTTAAATTTTTTCAAAGCGTTCATTATCACTTTTTGAATATTTTCCGCGGTACATTGTTGAACACGTTTGCAAGCTAACAAATATCGAGATGCTGTGTTCTCGCTAGATAAAACGCGAGCTATTACATTCACAATACTGTTTTTCTTTATATCGGTCGTCTCATCCACGGTAATCCATATTTTTTTGGAACACAAATCACGTTAAACACATTTTCTAGCATCTCTTTCATTCGCGGCAAATGATTCTGTAATTGTGTTTGTGAGGGTAATGGGTACTTTGGAACGTATTGTCGCCAAAACGTTTTAAAAGCTGCTTTTCTCACCAACGACAACGGAAGATTACAAGAGGTAAACATAATTAATAAATGTATGAGGAATAGTGTATAAGGTATTTCAGTTCTTGCATTTCTCATATGCTTAATACCATTGACATGCCTCTGGCAATCAGTTCTGTCCAATGTAGCCAAACGAACATTGCATATTAAGCAAAAACTGCACTACCGTCATATTTTAAATGGGAAAAAAGTGACACATACTTATGTACATTAGTAGCAAATCTATTACGAGGCATTGTTTTCTTAGGTATGTAAATATTAGTTCTATATGAAACGATACACTAATTATGTACTTGGTATAATACTACAACACACAAAAAACACCAGCTATATTTTCAAAAGCGACACGTAAGTACATAACCTTGACCGTTCGACTAATCTCTGCAACAGCTCAACCGGTACTAAAACGAAATCTCTCAGCGCGGTTTAACATGATTTATATTCAAGGTCGACACTACATGCCTGCTTCTCTACCGGTTTAGTTTATTTATGAATTTTTCGTATTCTTATATTAACCCGTAATACCGACGCCTATGCGAGTCCGCAAATTTAGGTTACTCTAATAATAATTCAATTTGTTTGCTTTTACCGATCTAGATTTTATTGTATTTAACACTATTTACTGGATTAAATTTATGAGTAGTAATGTATTTACGTACTATGCTTCCTTCACTTAACGTTCTCTAGAATACAGCAAACGTTGCCAGATCTGCGCGATTTCGAAAGGTTTCGCGTCCTCGTGTCCACGGCGGTCTACGATAATTGCAACAATTAAATAAAGGACGATAATTGTAGCGATATTGATTTTAAAACCAAGACAACTACAACCTTTTCACAAGCAGTTATTGATTATTTCGGTAAATGTTAGGATGCAGTCGCCTCGCAGGGCGACCGGCTTATATTATGGAAAAAAAAAATTTTTAAATGTTTTTTTGCTTTTTTACGTGTATAAACACAATTTCCTTCTCGATTTATATTCTTATATATTCTAGCAATATTCTTCTTTATTTTGTTGCTTTTAATCCGTAATTTAACTTTAAAGGTTTCATGAAATTGATCGTCATTGCTTTCTCGGTTCTTCAGTTGCTTCGAAATCCATTAAAAGTCTATTTGGAATATCCAATAAAGCGACTATATAGATAGATACAATGTAGAAATCTATTAACGAAGCAAAATCGTTCTATAGCTAAAGAATGGCGGGGCTTTAAGCCTTTGTAGCGCTTCAATTGTTATTACCAAGCCAACCACGTACTCGTATCATGTGGAACGTATAGAATATCGTATTGACGTTTCCGTTTAAATATTGGTACTGTTACGTAAGTGAGTAGTGAATCATTTCATCTAATAATTAGATATGAATAAAGAGGTTAGTAGTTATTTCTTGAATAAATTTTGTACAATAAAAATCGGCGGTTCCTGTTATTTCAAAGGCACCTTCGAGAATTATTTGAAGTTTGTATGATGAATAGAGTCTGTTAAAAAGGTGGTACCGGATGGCCGTGGCGTAGCGGTAGCGGTGTAGGTAGTGGTAATTTTCAACTCGTAGTCGATCTCGACAGTACCGCGAGAGAGTTCAAAGCGACAGTACGTTGCACGCTGCACGCCAAATAAGTACGCGGCCCAAAGGGTGTAACGTTCTCTTCGAATGTGAATAAATATCTCAGGCATTTCCCTGGATTAGAATATAGAAGTCCGCATATTTATTGCACAATATGCAATAGCGGATTATTAAGTCGCGATAGGTTTGAATGTAGAAAATATTGTAGAAGTAAACGTCATGTATTGAATTTAAGAAACAGCATTCCACGCTGGCAATTTTTATATGATTTTATTTTTATGTTAAGTGTGTGCAACATCCCACAACATCTAGTATCTAATGAACACTTTCGTCCTTTTTCGGCTAAGTAGGTTCCCTCATGGAAACTGCCAACATCTATGCAATTACGATACAATTTGCCACGTGTGCAAGGTACAGTAAAGGAGTGTATAAAAGACGAGTTGAGAAATAAGAAAATCCGCCTATGTGTAGATGAAACAACTGATGCTCAGAAACACAGTGTCATTCATGTTGTGGCGTGTCCTTTAAAACGTGATGGTCCACCAGCTTCATTGTTGCTATCCTACTGGATTCAGAAAACCAATGCAGAAACTGTTGTCAAGATAATAAAAGATTCGTTGAGAGAATTTTGTATCACAGGAACCCAAGTTATAATGTTCGTTACTGACGGAGCCGCAACAATGCTGAGAGTTGGTAGGATGTCGAAAATATGCTTTCCGACTCTTCTTCACATAACATGCCTCATACACGCATGTCACCTCGTAGCAGAAACCATTCGAAAAAAGTATCCGATGGTGGATAAGTTAATAGCATCTATTAAAAAAGTGTTCACCAAATCTCCCAAACACATCCGTCTATCCAAACAATTGTGTCCGAAATTACCACCACCACCTCAGCCTGTAATAACGCGATGGGGAACATGGCTCCAGGCAGTATCTTACTATCAGAAATATTTTTCACAAGTGAAAAGTGTCATCTTGAAACTTGATTCGAATGATTCTGCAGCAGTTCGAGATAGTCAGCAACTTTTTTTCAATTCGGACGTTCAACAACAAGTAGATGAAATTTCCATGAACTATTCTGAAGTTGCACAAGCAATTAGAAAACAGGCACTTATCTGCACGAGACGCATTAAATTGCATAAACAATTTACAAGCCGCTCTAGAAAACTTGACGATCACTATAGGAGTCGATGTTGCTCAAAAATTTGGTGCAATTCTAACGAAAAATCCCGATTTACAAAAGATTCGGTTTATAACTGAAAATCAAGAGTGCCCAGATGAGGAAAAGGAATATTTGACATTTGCAAATCTTACTTCACTGGATGTCGAACGATTATTTTCGAAGTATACGACAACGTATTCACAACACCGTCGACGGCTGAATGAATCGACAATGGAAGCGTTGCTGATGTTGCAATTCTACGCAGCTCTTACCAGGGCGATTGCCAATTGCCACAGTGGACATCAAGACGACAGGAAAAGGTAACAATATTATTTTTCACTAATATTGTATATTACGTACCTACTTTTATGCGGTGTGCCACTGCCGGTACTACCTTTTTAACAAACTCTAATGATGAAGTTAGAAGATTAACTGATGTTTGTAAAATTAATAAAAATATTTTGTATTCCGAATTTTCTACCACCTTCAGGTACTTTAATACATACAGATAATTTTAAAATGTGTGTAATCTTTGGTTATGTTTAGAATTTCCAATTTTAGAATCCACTTATTGTGTGCATTAAAATTTCCTAAGTACTGTAATGTTATATCGACCTATCAACTTCTTGCCTGTACTTAGAAAAATCTTCGAGCGATTGATTGAAGCATAACTGCGTCGCTACGTTGACACCTGTAACATACTTCCGACAAATCAATCGGGCTTTCGACAAAACTATAGCTGCACCACGGCAATCACTCTCATTGTTGATGATATACTCAAAGCCAAAGATGAGGGAAAAATAACTGCTCTGATATTGTTGGACTATTCCAGAGCACTTGATTTAATTTGCCATGAAATTCTAATCGCCATTCTTCAATCGGTGGGTATTAGCTCAAGTGCAATTGGCTTGGTGAGGAATTTCTTACGTGGACGTAGACATACTATGAAAGTTGGGGAGAGAAAATCAGATGAGTTGGGGTTATTGCAAGGAACTCCACAGGGTGTAATACTATCGCCCCTACTATATGCTCAATACACATGCCCAATCTAAGTACATCGTTTGTTGACTGTGGACGCCGACAACGTTCAATTTTATAACTCCTTCACTCCATCAGGCCTAATTCTAACTTGAGATTTTTGTAACAATATGTTGGTAAATGTAAACAAATTTTCAAAAGATCACTTGCTGAGACTAAATCTTCTCAAGACACAAGCTATCCTGTTCTGCCCTAAACATCTCCGTCATCAAATCAAAAATGAGCTATCCCTTGACCTTACTCTTGTCCCTACCTCCTTTGCTACCACAGTTAACAATTTTGGATTGCTGATGGATGAAGACTTGCGATTCCAAAAGCACACTTCATCGCTGCTGAAAAGAGCAATTGTGCCATTGAGAATGATATACAAATGTCCTGACGTAACCCGAAATACGAAAAAGATTTTGTGTGACTCTCTGGTGCTGTCGGTGATCGATTCGAAACGCATTCAAAAAATGCAAAATTCGTGCTTGCGATTAATTTTCGGAATTCGCCGATTCCAGAGAATTTCGCATAAGCTTGCGTGTGCAACTGAATCACTATGAGTGCCCGTCGCGAGTTACACATTGCGATCTTTTATTATAAAACAACTGTATTAAACAAAGATAGGTGTACAACAGATACATTATTTTCGATATAATCTCCACCTTTAGCAATGCACTTGGTTCAACGAGCCACAAGTTTCCGTATGCCTTCCTGGTAGAAGGTTTTCGGATGGTTGTGAAGCCACTTTTGCACCGCATCCCAAACGTCTGTGTCTGAGGCAAATCGACGACCTCTCAAAGCTTCCTTGAGCGGTCCAAAGAGATGAAAGTCTGAGGGAGCGAGATCAGGGCTGTAGGAAGGGTGTTCCAGGGTCTCAAAGCCCAACCTGTTGATAGTTTGTATGGCGTTATGGGCAGTGTGCGGACGGGCGTTATCTTGCAACAACAAAACTTTCTTTGAGAGTAGACCACGGCGTTTGTTTCGAATTGCTGGTTTCAGCTTATTCGCCAACAAATCACTGTACCTCGCACTATTTATGGTAGTCCCCCTGTCCAAGTAGTCGTCCAGTATAGGGCCTTTTTCGTCCCAAAACACGGTTAGCATCACCTTCCCAGCCGATGGCGAGGTCTTGAATTTTTTCGTGCTAGGGGATCCTAGATAAAGCCCCGTATTGTAACAAAAGTCTCTGACTTCAAAAATCGGATCACTGCTCGTTGTTCCTGTTTGGTGCAAACTAATAGCGGAGCTGACATGCTTATGCTGTTGTAGCTAGCAGACAAATGGCGCGATCGTGATTAAATTCCACACACGATAACTTCCAAAGCTTGTTATGGCGAAGGTGTAGATAATATTTGACTTACCCTCGTATTTTACGTACTTTCAAATAAACAGAAGTAAACATTATCCCAATCTAACATTTCCTTATTTCCCTATTAAATTATTCTAATAATTATTCATTCTATTATCAGCATGGAACACCTACCAAATCAAGAAAAAAGATAAATTACGATTAGAAACTTCGTTACAAGATAGCACAACGACATCATACACTCGATAAACGTTAACGTGTTAGAAAGAGAAGGTAATGCAAGTGGAGGGAGATAAAGGAATGTTAATTGAATTTGAATTTTAGTACTAAAAAAGTATACAGACATTCGACAGTAATTGCAAAACGAAATAGATATATCTAATATAAAGATTATTGTTATCGTAACGTGCTATGTATTATGCTTATTATTATATTACACGCATATAACTTGTTATATATTTTTTACTTTATGTACTACAGAGATAATATATAACATTAAATTATGAGATGGTCTTTATTTTTTAATACTTATTCCTATGTAAATATCCTTCGTAACCATAGAAATGAGTTCCGTTACTTATAGTACCAATTTTTCATGGGTTTTTTTATTTATTGTAATTGCATGTGTGTTCTGTTTTATTTTATCATATTTGTAATTTTCCGACGAAGCCTATATCCTATTGGATCAATTGGCAAATAAAATTATTATTATTATTATTATTATTATTATTATTATTATTATAGTGTACCTCTATAACCAACACTAGCTTTGAAGGAAGAGCGTACGTTTTATTCAGTTAGGTGTTCTTGTAGGTTATATTGTTGCACCAAAGCGTTTTATCCATCTTATAGAAAAGAACTGATGAAGAAAATCACAATTTATTACTAGAGGTGCGAGTTCTTATCTAGTTCACATCCCTCTATTCAGGGAATATTTTAGATTACAAAATATTTGTACTGTATCGTATTTATGTATAAAATGACAATATACAATAATTTGTGACTTGTCGTATTCCATTCAACGAAGCAATTTTAGGGAAAATTACAATTACAATTTACAATAGTAAAGCAGGTCATCTACATCAACCAACAAGGTCTATTGTAGTCCGGCAATGTAATTTTGGAGGTCGCCGAGTAGATCTATCCTTTTGGCGAATTCTCATGCGCTAAAAAAGTCCCACCAAACAGAGAAATTCTGATTCTGCAGGCGGCAGGAGAGTGGCAGAAAATGTGCACAACTGTTTCCCCCTTTTCCCAACACAGACAGCACTCCTCGTCTTGAGCGAGCCCCAGTTTATGTAGGTGTTTCCTTAGTCGAGCACGGTCGCTTGATAAACTTCCTGTCCCGTTCTATAAGCTTTTTGGGTGTATCTATGCTGGGTAATATAAATGCCTTTGCATGAGATAGACCTGTGGAGTTACCCCAGGTTCGAATTACTTCTTGTTCAGCCTAATGGGTAACATGCGTTTTCTCAGTATTAAAAGATATGTCAATTAGAGGCTCTAGACCCAGGGAAGTGTGCTCAGTTTTCTTCCTAGCAAGAGCACCAACCGCCTCACTACCATCAATGCCAGTGCGTCTTAGTGTCTAGATAAGAGTAACCTTGTTGTTCTTACCTAGAATATTAATATTATTTCAGCTACGAGTCTGTACGAAGCTTTTCTACCCTCGAGAGCTCGCTGTACAGCCTGGTTATCAGAGAAAACTTTTATCAAGCTGTGACTGTCACATCGATGTAAAGGCTAATGTTAGCCTTAATTAAGAAGTCGCAAATGTTACATGGAAGGAATTCTCCAACGCATATCCGAACCTCGTCACTAAGTGATGGATTTCTGTCGGAACGCAGACTGTGCCAAGAGAAAATTAAATCCATCCATGTAATTTTTTTCTAGCATATGCTTTCCTTACAGAAAATACGTAACATATGAAAGATGTTTCTTGTTTATTGCGAAATTTATGAGTAGGATTTACTTGGATAACTGATTGTTGATGTCCTTACAGACTTTGGTGTTCCTTTGCCTTAGTAATAACTACTAAAGCATGCCATTCATTTTGTGTTGTTACTTGTATCCAATTTCTGACTTCTATTCTTCGTATATTGTTCATCCTTGATCTAGTTATCTACATATTTGTTGGTCTTCCTCGTGGTCTACTTTTCCTAAGTCACCAGTTAAATATTTTCCTTCTAATTTGGTCGTGTTCTTTCTTTTGGGCGTGACCAAACGATCTCAATCTTTGGGCTTTTATGTATCTGACAATTTCTTCACCATCCATTAAGTAATTTATTTCACAGTTTATATGTGTCCTTTTGTACCTTTCTTGGTTGTTACTGGTCTGATTTCCCCTTTAGATATTTTAAGTTTCGTTGTTCTATTGAAGCTTCTCTTGTGGTAGCAGCCGTTGGTATTTATAATATGTACCGTTTAGTATTTTGATTCTTTTAGGCACCTATTTCCATATTTCTGTCCTTTTTTGGACGTAACGTTTAAGTACTTGAAGTATTCCTATTTTTTGAAAGTTTTATCCATCTATCTCGAAACTTGCTGCAAGGGCTGTTGTTCAGAGACTTATGAACTATTTTCTTTTGTCTTGCTCCTTTGACTGATTTTCAGCTTCTATTATCACAATAAATGCATTTACAAGGCTGCCTTTATCTCTTGCTATCAATGTTAGGTCGTCTGCATGTGCGATGATCAATTTTTTCAGTTCTGCGATTTTAATTGTTTCTCCTAGGGCAATATTTTAATAGATTATCAGCTTTTGTATTGATGTTCAGTGTGTCTCTGATTGTTAGTTTTGTTGTTAATTTTTCCATTTGTCATCTTTGTCAATTCGATTAATTGGGCTGAGATTTTCATGCCCTCATTTCGTCCGATAATTGACAATTATCCACGCTATCAAAGACCTATTTACCTCTTTTTTGCGATGAAAAATTTAGAAAACAGGAAAAAATTTGAATGAAACGATTTACGAATAAAATTCTAAATCTAATCATGTAAATGCTCAAATATCATAACTTGTGCAATAAATCAATTAAAATAGAAAACCAACTCTATCTTTGAAGCAAAAGATTTATGGATTTATCTGCACTAAGATTTTTTATTTCTTTTGATGAGTGCGTGTGGATAAAATATTTATCTTTTTTCAAACACTGAATATGTCAAAGTACAGGGTGTTTGAAAATGTTCAAACCTTAATGTGTGCTTTCGGATAGTAGCAGAAACACATTATCTAAATTAACTCATGTCCTGTTTTCAACCATTAGCTAGTTACAAAGGATTTCCTTTTCCTGCTTAAGTTTCTTGGAAAATTAGTACATTTCATAGGTATATCAACCATACTTTTTGAAATATCGTATTTACCACTATCGTTTTCTAGAATGCACGTAACTGTTCATAACTTTTGCGGGAAAAATAAAAATAAAACCAATTAATAAATTTTCCAATTTATTTTTAATATTAACCTAAAAAAATGTGCCCCATTTTTCGATTTATTTATGTGAATCCTGCAACAGAACCAGTAGCGCAATGCCTAGCGGGGTTGGCTATGAGTTTAGAGGTACCGAATTCGAACTCTTGAAAAAAATAAACCAACACTCATAGATATATTATGACAGATTCAAACCACTCTGGAAAACACAAAATGGCTGCGATAAGTTTCTTAATTAATAGGTTGGTAAAATTCCCCTTGAATAAAACTAGATAAAACAGATGTAGCTACCCTTAACAAAGTCCAACATAGACCTTGTGCAAGAAATTCCACGGCTTTAATTCCGGCAGAAACCCGCGATAATGAAACGCAAGTTTTACAAATTAAACTTGCCTTTCATAGAACATCGATAGGCAAGCTTCTAGGTAATCCGAAAGATAAACCGGATATGAAGGAAAGGTCGAGAATTTGTTAAATCGCACCGTTTGTCCAGTAACAAACGAAACGAGCGATAGGCACCAAATTCAAAGAACATATCGCTCATTACCGCTATGGAAGGATGGAATCGCATCTCTCATGTTCAAAAATATCAATGTAGATACATGCATTTCCTGATAGTAAGTTTATTCATTGCTAAAAAATAAATGAATAAAAATTAACATTGAAAAACAGCGATTAACTTTATTTTTTCAACGCTTCTTTGTTAAATTAAGAAGGGAAATTTTATATTGGCAATGAATCGTAATGAACAGTCATTATTTTCTTGCTTCTTGCATCTGCTTACACAAAATCCACTTTAGCAGTGATTACGTATACCACAGGCGAAAAAAAAAACAAGACGCCGAAGAAATGCGTACACGCGGACAATCATCATCCATTAAACAAAGAAAATTACGTGATCTCAAGTAATGGGACATAATGAGACAAACAAGAAACCAAGAATACAGCCAGCTAATTGTAAGTACATAATCTGTGGTAATGTACTTCCTGATGGTAGCTCTCATCGGCCAGCATATTTATTAGCAATCCTCTTAGGTAAATAGCGGCTAGTGAATCTTTTTGTTCGCGCTAATGTGATGTACACATATACATACATTAGCATTGGTATTGATCGTCGGTTTTAATAAATTTATATTAATAAATACTTTTACGTTTGTTGAAGGTAGACGTATAATGTTAGTTTTACCTTGGGAGCTAGTGATTAGATTAGATAGGCATGCACTTTGTCATTTTCATAAACGAGGAGTCTTGTCCATAGTTGACGCTTTGATAAGGTATCCTTGAGGTTGTTTAATAAGTCTACCTCATCACAATCTTTATTAATTGCGAATAATAGTGAAAATAAATGAGTTACTTTACAGTTTTAGATAAGCGGATAAAAAAGTGGGTGGTGATTCAACCTTCCATTTTTTTCCTCTTAATTTAGATTTTGGCGTAGTTTAGTGTGCCAATGACATTCGCTAATGTAGAGCGATGATTCAGAAAAATTATTAGAATTTTTAAGTATAGTCTCCGATAATTGAAATGACCCCATCATAGAAGCTTGACTGGTAGCTAATAAATAACATTAGTTAACAAAATTTAAACTTTTTCTTGTCCCGCAAATTAGTATATAAGAACCTTGCAGCATTTTTTATGCTGAATTCAAATCTTTTGTCAGAAATATTCTTATGTAGGGTGTTCTATTTAAAGTAAGATAGTCATTCATATTTAATAATTATTACCAATATCTTCGTTATTAGCAATTTCAGGTTTATATTAACTACTAACTTCTTCACGACACGTCTTCATGACACTATGGATCAACGTCATTTAATGCAGAAGCAATATTATAAAGTACTACAGCTGCTACTACAATTCCTTCAATTTTATCAACATAGATGTTTCCAAACGCCAAAAAAATCTGTGAATAACATTTCTTGTTCGAATTTGGGACTCATTATAAAGTTGTTCTGTTGGAGTAGCGAGGTTTGCTAATGGTGTCATCATATATGATTTGACACTATAACCACTATCACTTGCTAGAAAACATCTCCAAAACATGCCGCCACCAAACGGGACCCTTGGAGAAATGTTGCAACTTGCAGATCTCTCTCCTTCCCTTCGCCAGACACGAAGACATCGGGAGATTTTAAGCTAACCCTTGCTTCGTCAAAGCATAAACCTTTTTTTCAATCATTAACACACCAATGTTGATGATTTTTGGCAAAACGCAATCTTTGAACGTTGTACTCTCTGGTAAGTAATAGTTTTTTGCCAACATTACCAACCACTAATAATTTATTTTTTAACACATTAGTAGTGATTCGCCGGTTTCTAAGAGCGGATTGTCTCAGAAAATGAGCATCTCTTTGATTGGTACATCGTTTTCGCTCTTGCCCTGGTCTTCGACTGTGCAATCTTGTTTCGCTAAACCGTCTAGCCACGCGGCTTATGCTGGAATGATTTCTTCGCAACACTCTGGTAGCACAACGTACCGAGTATTCCTCATCCAGCAGAGTTGTTGCCCGTACTGCCTCCTCCACCGATAAATTTCTTTGGTGATTCAATTTTTGCAGCACATGGACTTTGCTAATCCTTTCTTTAGCATTCACTGCGAACAAAAAATCTGCGCTTCTGGAATCATTTTTGTTCATGCAAATAACAATACAAAAAATATTTTGCCATTTTTAATGATCGTGAATATGCAATTCAGTGTTATTGGAAGCACATATAAGGACTACTTCTATAAAATTTTCCAAGTAATTGATTGATTTAAAGAATTAAAATCATTATTAACCAATTTACTGTCTGCTATAAGCAATTTAAGAATAATTGGTAATTACTTGGTGTATGTCCACAGGCAGCTGTTACTAATAAAGTTACAAATTGATTCTTAAAGCCTAGAGACCAACTTCATAAATCAATTAATAAAAGAAGTAGTAAAATTATAGCAAAAAGATGAAAGATACGCTAATGTTTTAATGTTACAGCAGGGCACATATGAACTAATATGAAACTACACTTTAAAATAGAAATTTTGCAAAATAAATGTACAATTTAATAAAATAACTATATCAAAAGAGATAAAAGCAAAATATAGTCCCTGGTCATATTACTTGAAACATGTCATAAATCAACCCTTTTACCTGGAAATTCCCATCGTATTACAGTGATATTCTTCTGCATTGAATCCGATCGTTTATAGGGGGACTAGATTATTGTATCAATAAATAAAAATACCAGAGAAATGATATTTAGAAGAGTAAATTACGTATACATATATAAATATTTCAGTTATCAACTTACATTTAGCGAGTTCACAGTTTAGACAATGCATCGATATTTTTTAAAATATTTCGTCATAACCGTATAGGAGCTAAGTTGTCGAGTATCGTTAAGTGTTTTGTTTTGATATATCGTTATTGCAAAGGTAAAATTGTTATTCTATCTCTCTCTTAATAATTAATTATTTGGAATTTGAAAAAAATTGTAATATTTGGGTTTTTTTTGTAGAAAATGCCCGGGAAAGATTTAACAAGTGAACAAAAAGCCGCTATACAAGCTCTTCTACAATCAAACAAACATTCACAACGAGAGATTGCAAAATTACAGAAAGTGCCTCCGTCTTCTGTATCGCTTTTAGCTAGAAACTTAAACGAAGGAGCTAGCATATCGACACAAAGACGGGCAAAGCGCGGTCGGAAAAGAAAAACTTGGAAGAGATCTGACCGTGAAATTGTCTTGTCAGGCTTTGAGTAATAGATTTGCTACAATTAAAATGATTCAAAAAAATTTACAAGAGAGAGGAATAGAGATTTCGAGCAGAACTGTCAGTTGCCGATTGCGCAAAAATCGCCTAATGGGCCGAAGAGCTGTAAAAAAGTCGCGTTTAACAGAAAAAATGAAATCTGCTCGTCTCAACTTTGCAAGAGAATATCGACATTTCACAGACGAGAATTGGAAAAAGGCGAATAACTTAACAACATGATTTTTACTGAATTCATGTTTGCATTATCTAATAGGTTTTCTTTAGTGACGAGTGCTCGCTCTGTGTGTTAGTGCAGCGAGCACAATTTGTTCGTAGACGACCTGGCGAACGTCTCACAGAGTCCACGGTTCTTCGAACTGTAAAACACCCTCCGCAGGTAATGATTTGGGGAGTGATTAGTGGGGACGGACCCGGGCCTTTGTATTTTGTGGAAGGTACAATGCGTCAAGAGCAGTACATAAATGTGTTAAAAAACACGTTATTACCGTATTTTAAGCCAGGACGTCGCATACCGACAGGGCGTATATTTATGCAAGATAATGCTCCTTGCAGAAATTCTTTGAAGACAATCACATACCTCTTTTACGTGAGCCCGGAAATTCACCGGACCTCAATCCCATCGAGAACGTATAGAGTCGACTAAAAAGTAAAGTATATGAAAGAGAAAACCTTACAAAGGAAATATTAATGAAGAATATAAAGGATGTATGGGAGAACGATGAAGATATAAAAGAGACAATCATATCTTGCATTGAAAGTATGCCCCGAAGAATTAAGGGTGTTATTAAAAATCATGGGTTATGGACTAAATATTAATTACTTATTTAATATTTACATATGTTACATATTTTTACAATATATTTTATAAATAAAAAATATAATACATGTATAGTTTATATTTTATTATGACGAAACTACAAAATATTGAGTGTTTCAAGTAATTTGGCCAGGGACTGTAAATATAATGAACTTCCTAAGACTTCTAAATAAAATTTCATTACGAATAGTATTGTGGAAATTGAAATGACACCAAATGACAATAGCATAAAAACTTCTATATTCACACGTTAACGCAATTCCTTGGTGTTGCTCTCTAAGAAACCTAGATTCGTATAATACGCAAGTAACGGTAAATTATAAAATACAGCTCGTCGGTTGCTTAGTGCTGTACTGTTGCAGGTTATCCGTTCTGTCGAGGTCTGGTTCTCAAAGCGATAATTGTATATAATTTAATTTAGAGGTGGAATTGCGTATAGACTTTACTATAACATAATAAACATGATCCTTACGAGTTATTTTTTATATAAATTGTATTAATAATGCTAATAATTCAAGTACATTTATTGAAAAATCGTTTTTTTTGGTCTCTCCAACGTAATTAAATTTAATTAATGAAATAAAACTTGATCTGACTCCGCTAGGATTCGAACAGGCGCGTTAAACTAATTAGATCCGACGGAGGCCTAGGCATTAAAAAATGATTCGTTCCTGTAGACTCTGTGATGTCGAATTGAATTTAGAAATCAATCAAATTTTTTCAAAGTTGGACGTTGAACTCGAATTAACAAGTTAAAATACTTTACTATTCATTACATCACTAATTTCTAGGAATATAACAGATGTGAATATCAAAAATAAAATACTGTAATGTTTTAAAAGTGATAAATTGTTAAAAAAATAAATTTTCGTAAATTACTTAATTAATTATACGAACTGAGGGTTCGGAAGTGTTCTAAAACACTTTTTCGACAATTTAGTTTAATTTTTAGATCAACAAATGAGATTTTTAACGAAAAATGGAAACTAACCTGAATTTTACGATGATGTCAATATAAACTCTATGTTTAGATTATATTTACAGGAAACCTGCATATCCTTAACCACCAACCTTCACTTCTAACTTGAATTTATAATACAATTTTAAATATTAACACTCGAAATTGGGAAAATATGAGTTAACTCGATGAAAACTTGATCAAAAGTGAGAAAATCAATTACCGTCCCTCTACTCCTTTATTTTAATCGCGATGGCGATTGTTTTATCCACAGCAAATGTTGATAATTCCTTTCCAATTACAAATTGACGATGAATTTTCGAAGAATAAAGTTAGTTTTAAAAGTAATATGAAGCAATGAATATAGTGACGCAACTGGACGACTGAAATTATACTATTCCGTCATGCAGAAAATCACCGATAACCCAACAATAATAAATTTTACTGCCAAAACCAATTACTTGGCGAAAGATATTTAATTTACGAAATCATGCTAGAAATACCTTCGAATTTACGCTGTTGTTTGTTGAAGGAACGTTTTTCATTAATTTTGAAGAGTTGCGAAAATAGGAAAATTAACTAAACTTCACCGTTCCACCACATTTGTCGATGGCTGGAGTTAAATGAAATATTTAGCACTTCCGCTCCAAAGATCGGAGGCTCGGGGAGGAGCAGATGCTACCGAAAAAGAACTAATATCCGCCAGAGGGAATTTTACATTGACCGAGTGGCCATACTGAATATACTATAGGTGATGGAATGACAGCTGCGTTCGACGATTTAAATGTTACAACACTTCAAGACGCAACAGCTCGTAGTCAATTGATACGCTTGAACAAAAGGTCACAAGGTCAAAGAAAAGAATGATTTTAAAAAATCTCAAGGAAAATCTAAAGTAGCATTAAGGCAAATGCATCAAATACTCCTAAATGAATGATAGATGATAATAACCAGAGACGAGAGTCAGTCAGGAATACGTCAGCGTTAGGGGGTAGAGAGGCGGTGTCGCGTATGCATTCTATCCTTATCTAAGATAAGGATAAAATGATGTACGCCTACTAATGCTGACGTATTCCTTTTTTGCACTCAGTCACGTCTCGAACCTAACTGGCTTTCGTCTCTGATAAATAACAGTCTTGTTCCATAAGAATAGGTATGCTATGTATCTGCAGGACCAGTTCACGGTCGCTCGCCTGTGTATTTCTTATGGAGATTCGGAAGCTGATAAGAGGCATTTTTACTTCCGGTCTGAGTATCTCACAAATCCGTGCAAGGTCATCCGCGGTGTCACATCCGGTTGGGGAGTTTTCGATGATGTAAATTGTGAGATAGGTAAAACAGATCAGACAGATAGGTAAGACAGCTTAGACCTGTCCGAGCGGATGACCTTGTACAAAGTTGTGGGACACCCAGACCTGAAGTAAAAATCCCTCTGTTCAACTCCCAAATCTCCATAAGAAATACACAGGCATGGCATACCTATTCATAAGTATTGCATCAAAATTTATTGTTTAGCGTTTAGTACTACAAGTTATTTCTAATATACTAAAAGAATATTTTCAACAAATGTTCAGAAATGCGTCAGAAGATAGTTGACAATACTTTTAATATTCACCATTTATTTCATTATTTTCTGTTAGTCCGAATTGCAATTCTATACTCCTATATACTTTCCCATCAGCATTTGCCGGATGACACAGCAAGAATTACACGAAACCTCACTTCTGAACCAATCTTTCCATTTAATTTTTTTTTTATGCATTGCATATAGCAATCATCGAATCATGGTTTTATTATACGCTCGTTACGTCCTTATACACGTAAGTACTTCGACGGGCAATTCTTCCAAGTATACGCGAAATAGGAACATGCAAGCGATTGCGTTGTCATGTAATAATAGCAGTAGCGCATCTCCGCAAAACAGGGGGCCCTCCTCGATGTTGTGCTTCTCTTCAACGTCGGCTGCCGTAACGTTTTATCATCATTTTTGCGCTGTTTTTCCGGCCGCAAGAAGCGAAGTTGTGATTATAGTAATTACGAGACATGAAAGTAAAAAGAAAAAAGGGATGGCATGGAAAAATAGAAGGTAGATTGTAAAAATCGAGACTTTTATTTGGAAAAAAGGAGGCTAAAAATAGGTGTGTAGGAAGCTGTTATATATTGGAGAGATTTTGTAAAATATCCGAACGCACATTTGTTTTTGTAAATTACGTTTTATTTCTGAGCTTCAAATTCAGGTTAGTAACCTACACAAAGAAAAACGCATTATTAAAATAAAGATAAATATTTTCGTTTAATATTTTCTAATATTATGTGACAGCAAAACTGCCTTACTATTAAATTAACTACAAAAAATTGTTGTTAAATTGTATATATAAAATTAATATACGAGGGTAAGTCAAAAATTACTTACACTTTTAGTTCTACAACTGTATTAAACAAAGATAGGTGTACAATAGATACATTATTTTTCGATATAGTCTCCACCTTTAGCAATGCACTTGGTCCAGCGAGCCACAAGCTTCCGTATGCTTTCCTGGTAGATGATTTTCGGTTGGTCGTGAACCCACATTTGCACCGCATCCCGAACGTCTGTGTCTGATGCAAATCGACGACCTCTCAAAGTTTCCTTGAGTGGTCCAAAGAGATGAAAGTCTGAGGGAGCGAGATCAGGGCTGAAGGGAGGGTGTTCCAGTGTTTCAAAGCCCAACCTGTTGATAGTTTCTATAGTGTTATGGGCCGTGTGCGGACGGGCGTTGTCTTGCAACAACAAAAATTTCTTTGAGAGTAGACCACCGCGTTTGTTTCGAATTGCTGGTTTCAGCTTATTCGCCAACAAATCATTGCACCTCGCACTATTTATGGTAGTCCCCCTGTCCAAGTAGTCGTCCAGTGTAGGGCCTTTTTCGTCCCAAAACACAGTTAGCATCACCTTCCCAGCCGATGACGAGGTCTTGAATTTTTTCGTGCTAGGGCTCGTGGTGACGAACCCACGTTTCATAAATGGTCACTATCCTACTTAAAAATGCCTCGCCTTCCGCGTTGAAGCGATCAAGTAAACTTTGGCAGATGTCCAAACGTTTGGTTTTGTTTTCTACGGCAGGCATTCGTGGTACCCATCGCGCACACACTTTACGAAATTTGAGTTCATCGTGGATAATTTGATAGGCAGAACCGTGAACGTACAACATAATATGCAAACTTTATATCGCTTGTTACTATAACAACAATCTAATTAATTAATAATTAACAACCTTATGTTGTACGCAGAAGTAAGGTGTTTACTAAAACGTAATAAAATTGTATTTTTGAAAGTATTAGACGGTATTTTTAAATTTGAAGGCGTGATATTGGAATAACGAAACATGCTTTATATGAACTTGTTAACTACTTGAACTAAGTACTTTCGATATAATACACATACATACATGGGTGTCCATTAAAAAAAAAAGAGAAAATCGTAAATTTAGATTTTGGCTTACCCTGTATATATGCGATCCTTGTGGAATCAAATTACAGTTGATATCAAAGTAAGCGTATATTCCTAAACTCGTGGCTGTATTAAAACGATCGAGTATTCATTATGAGTTATTACGTTTGTCACGTTTTTAGAATAAAATTGATCCTGACTTTTCAAATACCCAGTATAACGTAATGAAACCCTATATTGGGAGTATGGGGGAGATGAGCTTAACTAAAATTCAAATTAATGTATAGGGTGTCTCATTTGAGAAAACATAAGTTCACCCTGGAATTATTGAACATAAATAAATGTAAATAATCTTAGTGTTAGTGTTATGTTTAGGAGTGTCTACAATTTTTATTCGAAAGTTTTTTTGATATCTCTCTTAATAGCAGATATATCGAGCTTTGCCACACTATTACGTGTTCATGTAACTCCGATCGGTAGTCGATGTTAATATTCGCTTCGCCCGTATCGGTTACCTGTTTGTGGGGCGTAGCCCGAAAATTGCAACGGTATTTATTATTCTTGCCAATTTTAGCGGCTGGTGTGAAAATATCCCGTATGAATGATTGCATTTACTAAAGCAGCGAATGCATGTGCAATATATTCAGCAACGTGAATGATAAGTAGAGCAACGCAACTGCGCTGAAAGCCAGTGGCGGACGCATAAAAGTTTACACAAAATAAATTAAATATGATACGTGCTCAAACACATACGAAAACACTTAAGAAAAAGTGTTTTTCTATGCCGAAAACGAACGTTCTACATCTAGTGACGTTATATTTGCGCAAGTAAAATAATCTTTCAAATAACTTAACGGTTCTGTTGACGCACCTTCACAAATTTGTCTTAATGTGCCAAAATCAGAGTCTTTATCTAAAACACTTTCAAACCTTTCTAAAACACAAACATTTCTTGCGTCTTCTATCGCGCATAGCTGTGCGTGAACATGTTGCACTATTTGCAAAGATTCCACTAACGACACCGAAGAATTTTCTAGTTTTTCTATCGCATCCGCTAGTCCCACGTAATTGTTCTGAATAATTTCCAAATCTGTTTTAACTTGACTATCCTGAAATTTCAAGCGGCTTACCTTGACAGCCGCAGCTTCCTTTGAGTCGAATTCTAAAATCACGTTCTTTATATTCTCAAAATATTTAATATAATAAAATGCAGCCTCTAACCATGTTCCCCAACAAGTAAGAATAGGTTGTGGTGGTTTAGGAATATGAAATTCCCGAATACGTTTTGGAGATTTTACTAACACAGCTTTTGTATGTGCTATTAGAGCGTCTACCTCGGGATAACAATTTCTGATACTATCTGCTACGAGACTGAGAGTATGAATTTTACAGGTAATATGCAACAAGTTAGCACAATGTTTTTTAAGAGATCAACCTACAGCAAGCATGTTTGCGGCAACATCACTCATAAACATCAACAGTTGATTTGTTGAAAGTTCAAACTTTTCCAATGTATTTAACACCAACATTGAAATTACTTCGGCGGTGCATTGTTGTATTCGTCTGGAAGCTAGTAAAATTGAGGGTGACGGTCGATGTGGTTCCATTGTGTGTACCATTACATTAACCACAGAATGTTTTTTACGATCTGTTGTTTCGTCCACACATAACCACAGTTTTTTATCTTGTAACTCCGATTTAATTCTTTTCTCGACATGCTCACGAGCAGACGGCACAACTCTCTGTAATGTTCTCTCACATGGTAACTTAAAGTCCGAATATTCATTCCAAAACGAGACATATGCTTTCTTCCTTAGTAAATTAAATGGTAAATTACATGCAATAAACACGTAAATTAAATTTAAATTTGTTATAATCTCGTGTGGAATTTTTTTTTAAACATGCCCTGCACTATTTACGTGCCGTAGACAATCACTTTTCGACCAACACATTAAATCTATTTTACACACTACACATTGAATTTTAGCGCCATCACACTTTAAATCAGGCATTTCTGCAATAAATTCTCTTATTGTGTCCAACTTTGGTCGTTTTCGCGATATAGGAAACATTTTCAAAACAAACGTAGAACTACGATATAGTATACGACAGCGTAGATGCATACACAACAGATCGGCTTTCAAGTCGCAGTTATACTGACGCTTATACCGAATTGTCCCGGCCGTGTTTATTTTGTGGAAACTTTTATGCGTCAGCCACTGGCTTTCAGCGCAGTTTGCGTTGCTCTAATGATAACATTCACCAACTCGACAAAGCTTTGAAGGTTATCGAAAAATATTATCGTCGTTGATGGAAAGATTTACTTTATAGAAATAGTAGATGAATAAGAAAAAAGAAAGGTTATTTAAATAAAAACACAAAGGTTTCATTATAGCTATTATTTTTCTTTTCCGTAAAAATACATCGTATCGCCGCATTCGATTCCCACCATCGATGCCGCTTTTACGTTCAACTCTAGCGTGGAATGAATCAGCTTTTACTATTCACCTCCGCAATATCACTCTTTAAACTTGCTCCACAAAACGATTGCTCCGCTTGGTAATGATTTTGAAATTTAGAACAATGGCAAATGCTCACGCGGTGTTCCGCACAACGTCCACGTCCTCAATTCTCTTTCTTATAACCGATTTATAAGTGACGAAACAAAACTGCTATTGTTATTGTCATTTTTTTCTCTCTTATTCTTCGATCTTATTATTGTTGTTATTATATTATTATGCATCTCTTGCACTTTTCCTTTTTAACAAGCCCATCACGCGCTCTTGCGCTTTTGTATTGAAAGGAACCGAAAGGAAAACAATTTCATTTTAAATGAGATAGCGCGTGCTGAAATTCGTATAAGGTTAGCGTAAATATTTACCTTGAACTACATAAAATTCCATTGGTTGGTAATAGCGCCTTTACTAACCGGAATAATCTTGAAAATATGTTGTTATTGAAGGAAATGCGCTTACATTTAGTGTGATAGACCTTCATTTACATAGAGAAAGACAATCTTAAATTTCTCTACATTTAAATATTTTTTTAACTCCTTTCTAGACATATACAGGATGAGTCGGAAGGAACGCGTCTAGGAGCGCCAGGAGCGTACATGTAAAAATAATTTACAAACTCGCAACTATTGTTATTCGATCTTTATTTGTTTTAAATTTATGATGTATCAATAAAATTCCTTCACTCGTTCTAATCCCTGCCTTTTTTTTTTAATATGTGTTCAAAAATACCGCCATTGACTTCTAAATATTTTCTACTTCGTCTACAAAGTGCGGCTCCTCCCGTCAACCGATCCGAGTTGGACTCGAATTATAACTCGAGTTGCAACTCGAGTTGGCGCTAGATATTCTCGTTGTTCGAGTCAAGTATTTTTATTTACCTTTGTGACTGTGCAAAAATTTCTTAGTAAGTAGTAATATGAAATCATACAATACTAGAAACTGTGCTCCATTAACTGGCAGGGAACGCGCAAGCCGATGATAAAAACCCTGCACTGCATTCTGAATCACTGGAGCTGGTATTACATGCATCTGTTCCCGTATGCAACTCTTTAGTTCTTCAAAATTTTCGGGTCTGTTTTGGTATACACAAATAAGAGTACTTACTATTCAAGTTTGACATAAAATGTATGGGCTGCACAGAGAAAAAAATTGGGACAGCGATTACTTGTATTGATCTAATTTTTTTCGCATATTATGAACTTAGAATTTAAAATTTTTCCGATATTACCAACGAGATATCATACGTATTTTAAGTAGAATGCCATATTGTTTTATTGCCTATCCGATAGAGAATTTTTTAACTGTAGCAACGTTTACGTGCTATGAAAATAAAAGGGCGTGGAGTCGCGCGATGGAAATAAATCACAATCAGTAACAATCTAACCATTGTCAGAGGACCATCGCGCTAGACTCTAATCATACAGTATACCCCTAGTTCATTTCTTTAATTCATCACGTTGCCTTTCTCGATCTTTTCTCCTTGGTTATTTTTGATTTAGGCGACTAACTTGCGACTGCGTGGAATTGTCCAGGGGCGCTGAGGAATGGAGAGGGCGTTCCTAGCACGAACGGCAACGTTATTCGCTATATGTATGGGACCAGCGCTTATAAATGAAAAAAAAAACAAGCTCTAGATCAGCGGTCGTCAACCTTTTGGAATTCGCAGACCAGTAACTCAAAATTTGAAACCTCGCGGATCACCTCCTCCAACTCATGCATTTTCTAACATAAGACCAAAGATTTTTTGACACAAGTATGTTGTTGTGAACGTCATCAATATTTTCATGGCTTTTCCATTTAGGAAAATCAAAAGTGACGTCTTGATAGAGATGAATAAAATTAAGTTTTGAAGTTCACGTCAATAAGTTGATTCGAGTGGCACTTGCAAAATTTGATCAGGATATACAGTGAAGGAAGGCTCCAAGTTCCCAAACTCCAAATAAAGTCTATTTTGAAAAAGGAGACAAGTAGGTGCAACGAAAATAAATAACAAGTACAGTTTTTTTTATCTGATTTATTTAAAAGTGCTGTTCTCATTATCAAATGTGAGATCTAGATTTTATTTGAAGATAGAAGAAGGTTAAGTACAATGAAAAGCTATGCTAATACATCCATAATTGGTAAACATTTTCTTAACCCAAAAATAGGAAAAAGAACACCTAAGCCAATTTGCCAACTGACTTAATTAAGTTTATGCAGGGATGTTGTAAAATGCAGTACACTGACAAGCATAATCTACATATTGTTGATTCTAAATACCAAACATAAATCTCTTGATTAACCCATTTAATCAAACACATTTCCTCTCATTACCTTACCAGGAACAATTAACTTACACGTAACGAGAATAAGTATTACAGAAAAAAAACAGATGTCGAAACCATACGGTGTGCTACCGCACAATAATTATTGTTGCAACACCTTTTATCTGTGTAATTTTCTAATAATACATTGTCACTTCACTTATTATCACAATTTCACAGTCCCCAAAACAAATAATGGTACAACGTACGCAAGCGTAAGGTTAGGTATTACCGACATCCAATACACTCACAAAAAGAGTAAAATTACACTTAACCTTAATAGTTTATATAAGTATTTTTATATTTCGACATAAAAGCCGTAGATAGGATTGATTTTGATCTCAAATTCAAGGACAAAAAGAAAATTTCTAATTGTAAAATATAAATTGTTGAAATACTATTGAGTAATATCGCGCAAATTCTAAAATTATTCTATTCTAAATGTAACCTCACATCTAGGCCAAAATATAAATATAATACAGAGAGCTAAAAATATACGCACAATTAAACTGTTGTTGTATATAATAGACTCCTTTCGTTGTCTGCCAAATCTAAATCTTAGCTCATTTACCAACAAGTTTTCGAATGGTCGCCGTGATATATTGCATCCGATATATTGTTTATTTTAGGTTATCTAGAGCAGCGGTCGGCAACCGGTGGTCCATGAGAAAATTTTGGTGGTCCGAAGCGACGTTCCTTCAGTTTAATCCATGCTTGTAGACGTGAAAATCGAGAGAAAAAGTGCTAACGCGACTGTTCGAGCTGCGACAGAAAGCAAAGTCACCCCTTCAGCAGCAAAATATTCCGAAATTCCAAAATATCGTCTCTTACAGTGATTGGTCAGTCAAACTTGTGATCTACATACTTGTGATATACTTAAAAAAAGTGCCTAGAAATAATAACCAAGACAATGCTAAGTAGCTCATGGTATTGAAAGAATCACTACCGGCAAAAACAATGAAAGAGAAAATTAACGCTTCTTGTTCCTGGCCACATTCCACCATGAGCCGTACGATTTGTTTAAGGTCAGGCGAAATGACGCCCTTAGACTCTCTTATCTTATACTGATCGGCGGTGTTCTGCGGCCCCGCGCTGGCTACATTTCTTCCCCCGATGGGGGTCCGACTTCATGCAATTGATTCTCGGGTCCTAGAGCCCCGCATCGACGATTTGTTTAGGTTTCCTGATCCTCACTTTGGGAGCTTGATTCGGGTCCTTTTTACGGGGCGGAGGGTTTTCACAACCCTCCGCCCTGGCCCAAGCGGCGCGAGCAATCGAGGCGACTAATTCCTTGACACTCGGCAGATCCAGGTCTCTTCTGAGCGTCTGGGCGCTCACGTAAGGCGGCACCTTGGCTATCATCCTGAGGATCTTGTTTTGTATCTTCTCGAGGATTTAAATGTTGGTAGGCGCCGCAGCGCACCAGACGACCAACCCGTACGTTATCTTGGGTCTCAGAGACGGTATGTATAGCCTTCTTTTCTGCCTCGTGTCAAGTTTACTGTTTCGGCATATAAGCGGATAAATCATGCCTATCGCCTTGTAGCATTTAACGGTAATCTGTTGAAAGTGCTCGTGCCACAGAAGCTTTCTATCCAATTGCAGGCCAAGATACTTGGTCTGCTCCGACCACGGTAATCTTACTCCCGCAGGAACAGGTTCACCAATGGTTGTTGGACCCTCTTTGTGAATCTGATGGCACAGGTCTTGGTTCAACGCCAATCGTCATTTCCCACACCACTCGGCCATCCCATCTATCCCTCTCTGGATGTTAATCATGCCGTACCTCTCATTCTAATGGGTTGAATAGATCGCGATGTCATCCGCGTACATCGCTATGTTGACCCCGTGAAAAGACGGCAAATCTGACATATAAATGTAGAATAATGACGGAGCCAACAACGACCCCTGCGGCACGCCGGCCGCCAACCGATGCTCGGATGAAACAACATCGCCCACCCTTACCGAGAAGGTACGGCTAGAGAGATAGGACCTTAATAGTATCGTTAATCAAGGATTGGACGAGTGGGCCAACTTATGAATCAGGCCATCGTGCCAAACAGAATCAAACGCCTTCCTAATGTCGAAAAAGACCGCTGGCATGACCTCGCGCCTCTCAAGCCCCTCGACCACGTCGTTGGTCACCCGCAGTACCTGGAATTCTGTTGACAGCCCCGGCCAAAACCCGAACTGGGTGTCTGGTATTACTCCGCCCTCATCTATCTCAAACTTCAACCGGGACAAAATGACCGCTTCCACATTCCTCTTACATCTCTCAGTTTATGCCACTAATATTCAAAAACAGCAACTGAAGTATTTCCTGGCGCCACCTAGTGCTAGTAGTTATAGTCATGCCGTCCTAGATGGTAGCGACGGAGCTGGAATACAGATACCATACTTACCCATACAATGATATAACCTTTAACGTTTAACGTTTCATAAACATTTTCAAAAGATACCGGTTAGTGTAATATTTTTTTTCTTTTTATTACTATGTACCACGTGTACTAATTTAACTATAGTTTTTTTTAATATATAATAAATCTATTTTCTTGATGCAAGAAACCATTTCTCTGCGTGTACCAGAACAGTAAGGAGGCTCCAAAATGCGGAGTTTAAAGGTTACAAAGCCAGGGAGAAATCGTGATTGCCAGATAAGAATATAAAGAAGCGCTTGCAGTGGTGTATGGAACATCAACATTTCGCATCATTTTTTGAGGAGGATTGGTTGAATATCATGTGGCTGGGCGAATCTAATTTCGAGGTATATTCATTTTAAGAATCCTAGATTTATATATTCGAAACACATTATAATAACAGCGGAACAAGTAAAATTATTATTAGTTGTCCTTTAGTAGTATTTTTTTTTGTAATAATTTCTGGTGTTTGGTACCACGTGTGCAACCTATGTCAGACGCAGAGTGGGCGAAGAATATAAGCCGGAATGCGTGGCACCAATCGTAAAACACGGAGAAGGAGGGTTGCATGTCGGCAGCTGGAATCGGCGAAATCATGGTGCTTGAGGGCCGAATGGATTCAAAAAAAATACACTCAAGCACTGGAAACTGCCCTGCAATCGTCTTCGATTGCACCAACATGGATAGCGTCCATTTTCAGCAAGACAAGGCGCCGCATCACAAGTCGCGAGTGGCGATGAAGTGGTTCTCGGATAATGGAATTGAGTTCCTGCATTGGCCTCTTCAGTCACAGGGCCCCAACCCCATTGAACATCTATTACTTCAAAGGAGCCACTAAAATATGTTTTGAGTCAGGAGTTGCAAGTCATTACTCAGGCCATTACAAAATATTAATTTTTATCCGAGAGGTAAAGCAGTTACAGCATTGCCTCTGTGATGCAGGTTCATAAACGTTGGTTCTTTGGTTTTTTTTTTCCTAGACATTATTACGCATAACCTTAAAAATTTCAATTTCCACTCCATTTTTCATTGCAAGCTAGCAGATAATTGGCAAATTAAACCATATTATTTATCAAGGATCATTACGCATGCTTGTAGCACTGTTCTCCGTGCCAAAACGCATAAAAGCGCCAACATTTGTTCCATAGAAGTTCTTCCGCCATGGCGCGATATCAAGAAGCGTCAATGCGCGAAACGATTTTCAACCATTTCGCTCGAAAAGCACGTACCGTATAGCGGAGACGCGCATACACACTCGCACAATAGGAAGAAATATTCAAATAACGACCATACCATAGCTGTAAAATCGTGCAAATGTGGACAGACGAGACCAGACGGGACGAGAGAACTCATAGCTTCGAATGGCGGTGGCTACGTCTCCTTCGCATTGTTCGACTGTTAATTTCGTTTGTCGCTCCGGCTGCTAGAAAGACATTAATCACGCGGACTTGTTCGGTTTCGCCGTTGTGGCTCCACACTGGCTCTTTTTAATACCTCTATACCGGCCGAGTTGGCGACGACGAATTTAGACGTAATTTTAATTACAAAAGAGTCCCTTTATAGGGTTTACACTTGCAGGGCTGTATTCTTTATTATTGTCACTAACTAAACTAAACGACATGAAATTCTAGGATTAAATACATTGAAGAGAATTATGATTATGAGCGTGACTTGAATCTATTTCTGGATGAGATTATAAATATGCATTTTGTAGGTGTTGTTGTTAAAGTTGAGTAAACTAAGAAGTAAGCGTATTAATATTCATGACTTTCGTAGATTATAAATGTATATTCCTCTTTCCCCCGCGTTTGTAAAACCTGAAATATCAACATTTTAATGATGTAATAATAAATTTTGCTGTATTTTTATATTTCGATTAATTTTGAGGGGTTTTCTTGTAAAATTATGGCTTTATTTTAAAAAAGTGGTTAGCAGTTAATCATTCAATGTATTATTCATCGCTAGCCACTACTCTTTCCCATCTTTCTGGCAGCATACGGATACCACGTCTTTTGAGGCTATCCACGAATTGACCCTTTTCGTATCTCCATAAGAAGTGAAGCGTTGCTCAGACAGACCATAAGTAATCGATCGAAACAAGTAATGATTAGAAGGAGCAATGTTTGGAGAATATGGCGAATGGGGTAGGGCCAAGTATGTTTTGATAGGGCCTGCAACGCGGGACCGAGCATTGTCATGCTGCAGAATAACTTTATCGCGTCTTTCCTCCTATTGCGGTCGTTCTTCCTTCAATGATTAGCTCAATCGCGTCAATTCTAGTCGATACCGATCGCCCGTGATGGTTTCGTTAGGTTAGAGCAGCTCATAGTACACCACACCCAACTGACTCCACCAAATACAGAGCATGAGCTTCGATCCATGGATATTCGGCTTTTGCCGAATCGTATCGTATCCACCTTTCATCGCCAGTGGCAATACAATGCAGAAAACCTTTCCGATTTTGCCGTTGGAGAAACTGTTCAGAAATGAAAAATCGCCTTTCCACGTCTCTTGGTTTCAGTTCGTACGGCACTCAATTTCCTTGCTTCTGGATCATTCCCAGAAACTGTTGGACGATCAACTTCGAATGATTCTGCAAGTTCATCTTGCGTTTGAGACGGGTCTTTATCCAAGAAGGTCCCCAATTCTTCATGTGCGAACTTTTTCGGCTGGCCTGAACGTTCTTTGTTTTTGTCGAAACCAGTACTCATACGTTTTAATCGATGGAATAAATTTCCGAAAGTAATCAATGACTTTCAACAGCACTTTTTTCGAATTAAAAAAGAAAAGTAAAACGTCCCGCAAATGCTGTTTTATTGGTACGTAATTCCACATATTCACTGTTAAAAAAAGTATGTTGTTTACACTTTGGCAAAATGACACATACTGAAAACCAAAGCCACATGATGATGCTTTGACATGAATATAGTAACAATATGCTCCGATGCTATATAATACAAGTTACGCCCTTTATTAAAAATTCTGCACGGTCCCAATAATATTCAGTACTCGCTTAATTGCTTTTCTTTATAAGGGGTGGCCCAATAAGACCCTAACATTTATTTCTTTCATTATGAAGTCGAACATCCAAGAAATAGCCGCTACGACTTTGTTGGCATCCTTGCTCTTTTAGTGAAACTTTCAACATTTGCGCACATTTGCTGCTCAATTTCACCAATAGTGCGACGAATTCTATTCTAAAGCGCATCAATTGTTAGTGAATGATTGGGATTTGCGTAAGACTTAAGAAAACTCGGCAGTAAAAAATCGCACCGAGGTCAAACAATCTCTGGTTGCTGTTGCCTGAGATAACACAGTTCGAAAATTTTTCTAGCAACAAGTGCATTGTTTTCTGCGCTGTGTGACGGATTGCCCTGTCCTGCTGGAGCCACATATCCTCCAGATCCACAAAAGCTCCTTTATCATATCACGATAACGGTCGTTATTAACTGTAACCATATTACCGGCTTTGTCCTTGAAGAAATAGGACCCAATAGCTCCGCTATCCCAAAACCCACATCAAACAGTCACTTTTTCTGGGTGCATTTCTTTCTCATGAATTCGCCGAAGATTCTCAGCAGCTCAAACACGACAGTTGCGAGCGTTCGCGTACCCACGCAAATGAAAATGCGCTTCATCGCTAAACAGGATTATTTTAGAAAAATTAACGTTCACATCTTGATTTTGCACTACTCGAATGGCAAATACAAGCCGCATGATATATAGACTTAATTTCCTAAGTTAATTGGACCTTATAGGGATAAAGATGAAGATCTGTCCTTAATACCCGCTGTAGAGTAGTTTTTGAAATTGCCAACTCCTATGAACTGTGGCGAGTCAAAATTGGTGGATTCTCGGCAACACTAGTCACTCCGACAATATTTATAGACCGTCCTGACTGACGACGAATTGGTGTTTTCTGTTGATAAGAAATTTCTTCAAATTTTACAATCAGTTGCTTAACTGCCGAACGTTTTCTCTACCAAAAGTTAGACTTAATATGTGAACTGTTTCCGCGAAACGTTTTCCCACGTAAAATAAGTGAATGCACTAAACAAGGAAAGAAAAATCAAAAATGTTTAGCAACCCTAGGCTTTAGGTAGGGATGTATCCTGGGTCCGCTACTGTTCTTTTTGGTCGTGGATGAAGCAATAAAAGAAGAGAAAAAGGAGGTCAAAGCACATAAAATTGGATACTGGAAGATGGGAAGAATAGAGATCAGTGAACTCTGTGGTCATTATAGCGAAAAATCAAAAAATCCTCAATAATAACATATCGATACAAAAGAGTTTTGGAAAAAATCAACATGAAAATCAGCAAAGAAAATACAAAAACCATGACAATAGAAAAGACACAACAACAAAATGTAGTACAAGTAGATGAAGAGCATATCAGAGGATAGAATGAGGAAATATCAAAAACAGTGACAACAGGAGGAAAAATTTACAATAGCATACGTTTCTGGGAAAGAAGGAAAGACGTCAAAGTTGCAATATTTAAAGAAGTAATAATACCTGGAGCAGAAACGTGGACAATGATGGAAAGGAACTGAGCAAAAATAGCAGTAACAGAGATGAGATTCTTAAGAAGAATTGAGAACAAAACGAGATAGAGTTAGGAATACAACTACCACAAGTAATCTGGATGTGAAACCTATAGTGGAAGTAATCCAGGAAGCACCAATGAGATAATATGCAAGATAGTGGAATAGTAAGACAAGTTCTAGAAGACAGGATAAATAAGAAAACGAGGAAGGCTTGGAGCTCTCCTTGCAAGGAGAGCATAAACTAACAGCCCAATGCCCAATGCCTTACACCTGATAAGGGTAGATAGGCAAAAAGGAAAGTTTTAACAATTAAAGTGCGCTGTTCAATCGTGTAACGATGCATTATTCATAACTTTAATAACAATGGATGAATTCTACTGATATCAACGTGTCGTCCTAGAAATCTACAATTAAACTGAATGCAAATTTCTGCAATATACACACCGGGGATGCTGTTGGCGCACTGAGCAATACGTCCACATTGTGCGAATTCGTATGTTGCCCAACAGTTGCTCAACAATATTTGCTTAGTCGGTTCCCGCCTTAACATAACTCCGGTGCAGCATTTGTTGTAGCGCGACGCGGGACATAAGACAACAGAACTTCGTGGCATATCGTCAGCGCATAATATTTATGCCGTTCCATCAGTTCATGTTATTTTTCCAAGCATAATAGTACTGACTAAACGATATTATGTTCGCATGCGCGAATCCTAACTTGTAAACATTAGGTGCAACGCGAATAGTACATACATAATATATTTCTTTCATGCGACGAAGAAATACCGGCAACTGGTAGGAGGCTGGGAAGTTACGATGCTACGGTATTACGTTATTACGGAGTAACATCCACATTTGATACGCTGGCCGTAACGATGTTATGTTACGTTGTTCTGTTGGTATGATAGCATCATATTTTTTAATAATTGTAAACAAAAATAGAAATACTATTTGTTGTTATTATTACTAATTCAATTTTTTCCCAAAGAGTTGCAAAAGATAATTCAAAATCATGAATATTAAACAAAACCAATCATTAGAGTTGCTCAATTTGCTCCAACAGCCAGTGGCGGGCGCATAAAAGATTACACAAAATAAATGGTCAGAAATAAAATATAATACGTGCTCAAACACTTAATGGGTCTTCCGTGAAATCACAAAGTGAATAACGTCTGTTAAATATTTGCAACATTAGATATGTTTTCACAGTTGTTTCGGCAAACCGAGTGCGGTGTAAGGAAAAAGTGTGTTTATATGCAGAAAACGAACGTTCTACATCTAGCGACGTTGTATTTGCGTAACTAAAATAATCTTTGGAACAACTTAACGGTTCTGTTGACGCACCTTCACAAATTTGTCTTAATATGCCAAAATCAGAATCTTTCTTTAAAACACCTTCAAACTTTTCTAGAATACAAACATTTTTTGCGTCTTCTATCGCGCATAGCTGTGCGTGAACATGCTGCACTATTTGCAAAGATTCCACACCGAAGGATTTTGTAATTTTTCTATTGCCTCCACTAGTCCGAAGTAATTGTTCTGAATAGTTTTTAAATCCGTTTTAACCTGACTATCTTCAAATTTCGACTGGTTTTCCTTGATAGCCGCAGCTTCCTTTGGATCGAATTGTAAAACCACGTTCTTAATATTCTCAAAATATTTATGATAATAAAACGCGGCCAGTAACCATGTTCCCCAACGTGTAAGAATAGGTTCTGGTGGCTCAGGCATACGGGGGCACGGTCTGTGAAATTTGCGAATACGTTTTGGGGATTTGACAAACACTGCTTTTGTATGCGCTATTAAAGCGTCTACCTCAGGATAACATTTTCTACAGATAAAATGCCAATTAGACCGGTTACTGCCAAGGAAGTAGCAGCAGAGGTAAAACACAATATCAACCCGAAAAAGGCACCTGGATTTGATCTCATCACAGGTGAAATCTTAAAACAGCTGCCAGATAAAGCAATCAGAAAACTAACCCATCTGATAAATGTTTCGTTTAGGCTGCAGTACGTCCCGAGGCTATGGAAGGTGGCGAAGGTAATAATGATCCAGAAACCAGGAAAACCACAACATGAAGTAACGTCGTACAGACCAATATCATTACTCCCAGTGATATCTAAACTATACGAGAAGTTGCTATTAAAAAGGTTCAAACCAATAATTGAAGATAGAAATCTAATCCCAACACATCAACTTGGGTTTAGAGCAAGCCATTCGACCATTGATCAGGTGCACAGGATCACCAATATCATCGAAATGGCACTAGAAGAGAAAAAAGTCTGTTCCACTATCTTCTTGGATGTGGCGCAGGTTTTCGACAAAGTATGGCATAAAGGACTGATACAAAAGCTCCGTAATTGCCTACCTGAACAGTATTGTACACTACTTAGTTCGTACATATCAGAGAGATGCTTCAGAATCAAGCAGGAGGAAGTATACTCTGAATTGAAAGACATAAAAGCTGGAGTCCCACAAGGGAGTGTTTTGGGACCAGTTTTATATCTGCTTTACACCAGAGACATCCCTGACTTGGGTCAAGACACCATTGCTACCTTTGCTGATGACACGGCAATTCTATCAGGCGGAAATAATCACGAAGAAGCAACACAAAAACTACAGACTTCCTTAGACAAAATCTACAACTGGACAAATAAGTGGAGGATAAAGTTGAATGAAACCAAGTCCGTTCACATCGACTTCACAAATAAAAGGAAACAACATATCCCAGTCAGAATAAATGATGTCCAGGTTCCGTATGAAGACACTGCAAAATATTTGGGCATCACCTTTGATGTAAGACTGCGATGGAAACCACACATAAAAAAGAAAAGACAAGAACTTGGAATCAGATATAAGAAAATGTGCTGGTTGCTTGGACGTGACGCCAAGTTATCAATCAATAACAAGTTACTATTGTACAATCAAATACTCAAGCCTGTGTGGAGTTATGGATCACAACTTTGGGGTTGCGCCAGCGAAAGCAGTATTTCGATAATTCAACGTTTTCAAAACAAGGTGCTAAGAAATATCGTTGATGCTCCTTGGTATGTCAAGAACAGTAACATCCACAAAGATCTGGAAACTGATACTGTCAAACAAACCATCGCTAAGTATGCTCGGAGCCATGAAGAAAAGCTCCATCAACACGTGAACGTCGAGGCCCTCCAGCTCCTGGATTTCACGAACCAAGTGAGGCGACTCAAGAGGACCAAGCCTCATGAGTTAGTGCAGTGAAGTGAGTTCACAAAAAAGCAGAGCACAGTGCGGTAGTGTACACAATAAAATGGTGTATAAAGTAGCAATGAAGCTAATATAACAACTAAAGACTACTACTGAGTAAGGCTTTAGACTAAGAGATCACGTAGTAATTTAGATTAGAAACAAGTCACTCATTGTTCAAATAGTGAACAGATCGTAACGTTATAGTCACTTGTATAAGTGCTAATATAAAAAAAAAAAAAAGGATAACATTTTCTAATACTATCTGCCACATGAGTGAAAGCATCAATTTTACACGTAATATGTAACAAGTTAGCACAATCTTTTTTTAAGAGACCGGCCTACAGAAAGCATGTTTGCGGCACCATCACTCATAAACATCAATAGTTGGTTTATTGAAAGTTCAAACGTTTCCAATGTATTTAACACTAACTTTGAAATTACTTCGGCAGTACATTGTTGTACTCGCCTGGAAGCTAACAGGATTGAAGATGACGATTGATGTGGTTCCAATTTGCGTGCCATTACATTAACCACATAACGTTTTTTACGATCTGTTCCTTCGTCCACACATAACCACAGTTTTTTTATCTTTCAACTCCGATTTAATTCTTTTTTCAACATGTTCCCAAGCAGATGGCACAATTCTTTGTAAGGATGCCCGACTTGGTAATTTGCAGTCCGAATATTTATTCGAAAAGAAGACATATGCTTCCTTGTCTAGTAAATTAAACGGTAGATTACATGCAACAAGGGTAACACATAAATTAATGACATAGACAATCCCTTTTGAACCAATACATTAAAGGGATATTACAAACTACACATTGCATTTTAACGCCATCATAATTTAGGCCAAGCATTTCTGCTATAAATTCTGTAACTTTTTCTAGCATTGGTCGTTTTCGCGACGTAGGCACCATTTTCAAAACAAACGTAGAATTACGAAATAGTATTTACGGCAACGTACATGTATACGCAACAGATCTGGTTGAGACTCGCAGTTATACTGAGGGTTGTATCGAACCTCCGCCACTGCCCGTTGGCGCTAGTGAGTAACTTTACCAATCATTTAAAAGAACGAGGCTAATTCAATTACCGCGCACTGTAAATTCTAACCGCAAGTAATGGCAGTATTCAGTAGAAATATTCGCCCAAATATAGTCAAGAAATTTTACTTTCCTTGAATAGATTCTTATGTACCCATTAGAAATTGATGTAATATAACCTAGATCCAGTTTTTTTTTTCCTACCAGCAAATGAAGTAATTACCAAATGAAATTGCGTTAACATTTGAAAATAATAGTTACCCAAATATCTCTTTCTCTTTCTTATTCTAGACAAACATCAGACTGTAATATAAGAGGGAATATTTTAAATATAAAATAATCGCGATGTGAGTCAATTGGCAAGGACTCTTATTTAGAGCGTGCCGCGGTCTCAAAATTCGCGCGTAAACAATATTTACAAAACTGAAATTCTTACTTTCGCTTATTCACATCATTCGGATTTATTTTTACATCAGCTGCCGCAATAACTTTTCATTTCGAATTATTTTCCGCCATGCTTTTTCCTTTCGCTTTCTTTCGATTCGCGAATGCGAAATAAACAAAAACAATCACCGGACGACTCGATTCCCTCTCGCTCAATAAATTTGTTAAGCTGTAGGATTGCTCGTCTGTTTGTTTTTGTTCTTTCTTAAATTCCTAATGGAATGAAGTCGAGTGAATCCAGATTGTTGGAATTTTCCAGCGATTTTCTTAGTATTTGCAAAGTAAATTAGCTATACGAGTATAAGAAAGTGTTGATATTTGGTTACTTGGTATCCTTTGCAAAGTTCAAGATAAGAAAACGCTGGAAAGAAACATTTCCAGTGATCGAATAAGAATTTTTGCGACTATTATTTATTATGTAAATGAAACCTAAACATTTTATTGTCCATACATTTATTTGGAATCTAGTTTGTATCATCGATTAGCTTCAAGAAATATATACAGGATGATCCCAATTTATTGCCTACTGTTTAAATAATATTTTTAATTTTATTTTAAACAGAAGTAAACATATTTCATAATAAGAAAATTACAAGTAGATGGGAAACAGCTATTATAATCCCGCTATACAAACGAAGAGACAAAATGGCACGTGAAAATTATAGGGGCGATCCATTATTGGGCATAGCCAGTAAACTATGTAAACGAATACTGGAAAAGAGATTGGGAAGATTAATTGAGTGTCACAATTAGAGGACACATAAGCTCGTTTCAGAAAAGAAGGCCCTTCATAAAGGTCTGGGACAACCCTTATGAGTAACCTGGGCAAATATGCGGTAACAGCCAGAGGCGCGGCGAGCGCATAAAAGTTTACACATAAAATAGAAGGTAAGAAATAAAGTATAAAACGTGCTGAAACACTTACCGTTTTAAAAGCCTTCCGTGAAATCACAAACTGGGTAACATCTGTTAAATATTTGAATCATTAGATATGTTTCCACAGCTGTTTCAGTCAAGTGAGTACGACGTGCGGAATAAATGTTTTTTAATGCCGAAAACGACCGTTCGACATCTAGCGATGTTATATTTGCATATTTAAAATAATCTTTGAAACAACTTAATGCATCTTCACACGCATCTTCACAAATTTGTCTTAATATAAGAAAATCGGAGTCTTTCTCTAAAACACTTTCAAACTTTCGTATTACACACCAATTTGTTTCGCCTTCTACAGCGCATAACTGTGCGTGAACATCATTCACAATTTTAACAGAATCCACTAGCGACATCGAAACATTTTGTAATTTTTCTATTGCCTTTGCTAGTCCGAAGTAATTGTTTTAACCTGACTATCTTGAAATATTTCCTGGCTTTTTTTTGATTGCTGCAGCTTCTGTCGGATTGAATTTTAAAACTACCTTCTTTACTTGATCAAAATATTTGTTGTAGTAAAACGCAGCCTGCAACCATGTTCCCCAACGTGTAACAATCGGCTGTAGTTGTTCAGGTAAATCAGGACACAGTTTGTGAAATAGTCGGGTACGTTTCGGGGACTTTAGAAACACTGCCTTTGTAGTAGCAATTAATGCATTTACTAGTGGAAAACATGTAGGAATCGTTTGCGCCGCATGATTTAGAGGATAGATTTTACACGTTACATGTAAGAAGTTACCACTGTGTTCTTTAAGAGATCGACCCAAAAAACGCATGTTTGCGGCACCATCACTCATAAACATTAAAAGTTGCTTAGTTGAAACTTCAAATTTGTTCAATGAGTTCAACGCCACCTTTAAAATCTCATCGGCAATACAATTCATAACTCTTTTGGAAGCAATTAAGAAGGAGGATGACGGTCGATGTGGTTCCATTATATGTACCATTACATTAACCACAGAATGTTTTTGACGATCTGTTGTTTCGTCCACACACAACCACAGTTTTTTATCTTTCAATTCCGTTTTCATTCTTTTTTCTATATGTTCACAAACAAATGGCCCTACATTTCGTATCGATGTCCGACTAGGTAGTTTACAGTTCGTATATTTCTTCCAGAAGGAGACAAATGCTTCTTTGTCTAGTAAACGAAACGATAGATTACATAAAATAAGAGCAACACATAAATCAAATGTAAATTTTTCTTAGTCTCGTATGCCACTTTTTGCAGAAGAATGCTGTTTGCTTTTGATGTGACGTTGACAATGGCTTCTGGACCAACACATTAAAGGGATTTTACAAACTAGACATTGAATTTGAGCGCCGTCAAAAATTAAGTTCGGCATGTCCACTATAAAGTTTTTAACTGTGTCTGCCATTGATCGTTTTCGCGACGTACCTAACTGTGACATTTTTAAAGCAAACATAAGCGTACCGCTGTTTGCCCAGACTACTTATGAGCTCGTTTTAACGTTTTTTCAATCTTGTGACAATGACTTGTCCATTTACGATTGACACTAACAGATAATTTGACATATTTGTTCATATTTTACAAAAGACACGTTTAAAATCGGTAATACCATAATAGTATCGCTTGTCCCAGATTTTTATGAAAGCAATAGTATATGTGCTATACATGTCTAAAAAGCTTTTGATGCGATAGATAGAGATAAAATTTGGAATATGTTGGAAGAGAGGTGTATGCCTAAAGATTTGATCGATACAATACAGTGTGTATAAAAGAACTAACAATATAATAGGGATAAACAATTTGAACACAAACACATTTGAGACAAAAAAAAAGGTTAGACAAGGGAGCATATTAAGCCCGCTTTTGTTTATCATAACAATGGATGAGGAAACCAAAGAAGTAAAAACCAGGACTAAAGGAGTAGTCCTAGGTTATAGCAAGTTACAACTGGTGATAATTGAGGAGCCAATATCTGCTGATGATCTCATATTATGTGTAACATCCAATCCAAAACAAATATTTAAGTATAATCATGACGAAGAGGGCATATCTAGAATTCCCAATGTATTATTCTATGATGGCGTTACATTGTTACTGGTTTTGTTGATAAGTTTGCTTCTACCTATCTAGTTCGTTCGACTCTTCCTACAGCCACTTCACATCGCAATTACGTAATCTCCTGTCACAGAAGAAGAGTTACTCAGGATTATAACTTCTTTTGCAAACAATAGCGTTTCTGGCGATGACTTAATTCCATCTTTTATATTACCTGAAGCTGGCATGGCTCGTGCTAAGCTATTTAGCTTCCGTCATTAACTTATTAATCAAGGCGTCAGTGTTTCCTGCTAGGTAGCAGCGTACAAGAATCTGTCCTGTACACGAAAAAGGTATTAAAACTATAGATCAATAACCATTTTATCTAACTTTGCCAAAGTATTTGAGAATATCCTGTTTTTCGCCTTATTTGAGAACGTTAACTGATTTCTCTTTATCGACGTGGTTTTATTCGTGGCGGATCAACTGTAATTAACCTGCAAGGTCGAGTTGATGTAATTTACACGGATGTTAGTGTCTTTGATTCTATTGATCATTTGGACTAAGTACGTCGTTCTTGAGATTGATTTTCTCTTATTTAATTGCCAGATGTAACTAGGTCCATTATAAAGGATTCACATCCAACTACTTCTTTCCGAAATCCGGTGTTCCTCAGGGATCTAACCTGGGGCCCCTGCTATTTGTACTGTATATAAATGGCTTTTCTTGAAAAATTGATTTGCCTGATACTTGTACATGCCGATAACATTAAAATCCATGAATTATTTCTAACTAGAATATTTTGTGCCTGCAAAATAATACCAACCACATTATTGCTTCACGCGACAAATTTAAACTGCACCTGAACTTCAATAAATGTTGTTACATGTCTTTCACTCACAAAGCTCAATCCTATTTCTTTTACGTGCAGTATAAGTAATCGATTTTTAAAGAAAGTTCAGCTGATCTGAGGTCTTGGAATTTTGTTTGATCTTTCGATAAGTTTCTTCTCACACATAGCAGATCTTTGTTTATCAGGTTCTAAGAATATCTTGCGATATTCAGTTATTAAAGACCCTCTTCTTTAGCTGAGTCATCAGTGAGTTGTAGTATGCAAGTTAGGTGACATTTATAAAAAATAAAATCAGGAAATGTAAATGTCAAAATATACAGTGCTTGTTTTATTAGTACAAGCTTAAATTTTGTTGTACCTGAACGGATACCACACAAAGAAGCATCCTAGTCCCCTAAGAGCTCTACACATGCATACATACATATGTTCATTAGCTTTCATCATTAAGTTACAAAGATGATCGACTTCGTCACAAATTAATTTTGCCAAATTACCTTCCAGAGACCATCACCATAAAAAAGGCCAAACTTTTTATAACCGCGAATTAGTTTCGGCAAATTATCGACTTCGATGAGAGTCAAAATTCTCCTTTATCCGCACATTACGATACATCTACCTGCTGTCTTGCTCTCCATCTTGTTGTAGAATAGATTTCTAATCAAATTAATGGATCATAAGAGCGAAATAATTTGATACTGATGTCGGTAAGAACGCAGAATCGCATACTCATTGCTGCGAGGTATACGGTATTCAAACCTTTTCCTAACCAATTTCCACATCGGATATAGTAATAATGAAAAAAAAAGGAGTCCGACCTTGAATAATACGATCGGACAAGTAATGGCTTTGTTCTGGAACACCTGCTTTCAATTTTCCTGCCGTACGTTGTTAGTTTAATGTTGGGATATGGGCGATTTCTATGATAATCGTGGTGATTTTATACGATGGGCGAATTGTTGGTTAGATAGACCGTGAAAAATGTTATAGATTTTAATTTGCTTTGTTTTCTTTAATGATGGTAGATCTTGGATAACTTGTTGACTGATTCAAATGTTGGTATAGTTTATAGTAGAAAGATACATATGTAACTACAATTTACATTCTAGTTATAAAACTACTTATATACAACAAAAATCTATTTAAAAAAGGTAAATATTGAATAAGCTTTGTACATGCAACTATTATACCTAAACATTTTCCTATCCACTTGACGAGCTCTCTTGTCAAAGTATGGAGGAACATCAGCTACAACGATTTAATATTCAATTTTACACCACGACTTACACGTTTGCAGATTTGACCACTATCTAAACTCTTACGTATTACATGCACGTAATTATAGCATGTCAGAGAAAGACTACGAATATAGGAGATATCCAAGTACCGTTAAAATTTGTTAGACCAACATAAAAAAGATAATAAGGTAAGAAAGAAACAGAACGATTTTGGGTAGGGATTTAGAAACTACTGTATTGTATGTATAGAATATTCTCCTTACAGATCCATCAAATAATCCCCAATATTCAAAGTAATGATTAATGATTAGTCTGGGCAAATAGCGGTAACAGTCAGTGTAGTAGATATGTGGTGCGGAATCGGCGATTATTTATTTCACGCGTTCACAGCGTCAGTACTAAATCGATGCTGTATGCGAGTAGTTCTGTGTATATGTAGGCTATCGTAACTTATTTCGTAATTATATGCTTATGTTTGCTTTAAAAATGTCGCAGTTAGGTACGTCGCGAAAACGACCAATGGCAGACACAGTTAAAAACTTTATAGTGGACATGCCGGACTTAATTTTTGATGACGCTAAAATTCAATGTCTAGTTTGTAAAATCCCTTTAATGTGTTGGTCCAGAAGCCACTGTCAACGTCACATCGAAAGCAAACAGCATTCTTCTGCAAAAAGTAGCATACGAGACCAGGAAAAATTTACATTCGATTTATGTGTTACTCTTATTTTATGTAATCTATCGTTTCGTTTACTAGATAAAGAAGCATTTGTCTCCTTCTGGAATAAATATGCGGACTGTAAATTACCTAGTCAGACATCGATACGAAGTGCCATTTGCTCGTGAACATATAGAAAAAAGAATGAAAATGGAATTGAAAGATAAAAAACTGTGGTTGTGTGTGGATGAAACAACAGATCGTCAAAAACATTCTGTGGTTAATGTAATGGTACGTACAATGGAACCACAGCCGATTGTTACACGTTGGGGAACATGGTTGCAGGCTGCGTTTTACTACAACAAATATTTTGATCATGTAAAGAAGGTAGTTTTAAAATTCAATCCGACAGAAGCTGCAGGAATCAAGAAAAGCTAGGAAATATTTCAAGATAGTCAGGTTAAAAGAGATTTATAAACTATTCGCAACAATTACTTCGGACTAGCGGAGGGCATAAAAAAATTAACAAAATCTTTCGATGTCGCTAGTGGATTCTGTTCAAATTGTGAATGATGTTCACGCACAGTTATGCGCTGCAGAAGGCGAAACAAATTGGTGTGTACTACGAAAATTTGAAAGTGTTTTAGAGAAAGACTCCGATTTTCTTATATTACGACAAATTTGTGAAGGTACGTGTGAAGATGCATTAAGTTGTTTCAAAGATTATTTTAAATATGCAAATATAACATCGCTAGATGTCGAACGGTCGTTTTCGGCATTAAAAAACATTTATTTCGCACCTCGTATTCACTTGACTGAAACAGCTGTGGAAACATATCTAATGATTCAAATATTTAACAGATGTTACCCAGTTTAAAACGGTAAGTGTTTCAGCACGTTTTATAATTTATTTCTTACCTTCTATTTTATGTGTAAACTTTTATGCGTTCGCCACGCCTCTGGCTGTTGTTTAAAAAACGTACTAAAGAATACTTACTACAGTGCAATTGTTATAGTTTAGACGACTGTGTTTTTACTAGTTTGTATGTTGTGTTTTCCTAGTTGACCTGTTTCTTCGTTTTGTGTACTATGTATGTTCATTGAATAGAACATTATGGAAATAAGTGTGATTATTATTATTATTAGAATCAATTACTATAACCAGATTTAAAATATTGTAAATTTGCATTCTGCTACATTAATTTTACTCAATACGATGTGTCCACATGTAACCCATGTGACATATGCTGTAAATTCGCAGAAACGTTTTTATAGTGTATCTAAACAATAATAGGAAACAACACTTTTACGATAATCAAGGACTTTTATCATTTTTAAACCGATGGCGATGTATCCATTATTAAAAAAGAGAATCTAGAAAAAAATCCATGCTATAACTAGCTAACCAGTCATTGGGTAAGTATGTAGTACCTGTTCGGGTACACCGCGTGCATGATCATAAGTGGCGAGGCGCTGTCCAAGAGAAAAAAGTCAGCAGAAACACCTTTGCTAAGAGGAATTTCTTTGTCTTCTATTTATTGTGCGTTCTTGCTCGCTTGAAGGTTCCGAGAATGATGAATTGTTGGTAATTCGGTGGCGTCACCCGTTGAAGTATGTATTGTGAAAAAGAAAGAAAATCGCAGAGCGTGTAATGAAATATTGTCATGCGAAAGGCTTTCCTTTCTAAAGACGTTAACGTTGTTTATTTTAGAACGACACAACAACGGATGAGTTGATTGATTCCTTTTATAGATATTTGCTATGGTTTCTTTCTTCAAATAACGATAGTTGAGAATTCAAGAATAAAACTTCCACAAGTTCGTGAATTTTGAGATAAATCCATGTATTTCTTGCTTTATATAATATACAGGTTGTATTTGAAATGAAAAATTATAGAATATAGGAGTAAAATGGTTGTTGTAACTATACCACTAATTAACCTATAAAATACAACATTCATGTTCACGCAAATTGTTTGTTAAGTCACATGAGGAGCATTCACGTTTGTCCACATGTTAGAGATATTTTCCTGCATCACTGCATTAGTATTTAACCATGTCTTTTCTTAAATTCGAATATTCCAGCTATTAGAACTTAGCATTCTGTAATTGATTTCCATTTGAGACAAGCCTGCAAATTTATCCAACATATTTTGCAATCTGTACGTACTTTTACGATTTACTTTGTTACCTGTTGTAAACACCTGCCTCGACCTAAGAAAATATTCAAATGATTGTGTAATATTTTGAAACGAGGAGCTTCTTTGTGTAATGTTCCATATTTAATTTAGCAAAGCAAAATGTACGTAGGAAAGTGCAAAAAAAGGAAAAAGAAAACTTTAGGCAAATTTGAAGGTGAACAATTTCATAACATTTGTTTTAGCATGCTGTACAATTACGTTTTACTAGGCATGCGTATTTGTATCATGTAGTTTCACGTGATATGCAAAATACGAGGGTGGGTCAATATGTCTGTGATTTCTTTTAATTTCCTGCGTTGCAAATTGAAAAGCAACACTGCTTCCGCCAACCACCATCTGTTAATACACTACTGTTAAAGTTTGTGAAAGCCGCAATATTTAGCTAAAGTTTGACAGCCATTGAAAGCATACAACGTCGTGGATATGGAAAAAAGCGATTTTCATGTGTTCATAACGCATTATTTTTTTGCGAATGATAACCATCACTCAAACCAAGGCTAAGCTTAATAAATACTAGGAGGACTCTGTAGCATCAGAATCAATGGTAAAGAAGTGGTTTACTGAATTTCGTTGTGGTCGTACAAGCACTAATGACGCCGAACGTTTTGGTTGCCCAATTGAGGTCACTACACGCGAAACAATCGAAAAAATCCACGATATTGTAGAAGTGGTTTCGATTTTGAATGATCACTTGCGTATGAGAAAGCTATCCGCAAGATGGGTGCCGCGTTTGTTCACAACTGATCACAAACGCGATCGTGTGACAACTTCGAAGGAGTGTTTGACGTTGTTTAACCGTAATCCGGACGAGTTTTTGTGCCGTTTCATAACCGTTGACGAAACATGGATACACCACAACACACCGAAGACCAAATAGCAGTCGAAATAGTGGATTTCTTCGGGCGAATCTGCGCCGAAAAAGGCCAAGGTGGATCTGTCGGCTAATAAGGTCATGGCGACAGTTTTTTGGGATGCACGCGGCATAATCCACATCGATTTACCTTCATAAGGGAAAAACAATCAACGGCGAATATTACGGTAACTTAAGGGACAGGTTCAATGACGATTTGAAGAAAAAGCGACCGCATTTGGTCAAGAAGAAAACGCTTTCCCATCAAAGATAATGCACGAGTGCATACGTGCGTAGTCGCCTTGGCGAATTTTCATGAATTGGGGTACCAAGTGCTACCCCACCCGCCATATTCTCCAGATTTAGCCCCCAGTGACTATTTATGAGCAAAATTTTAATATAAAGATATAAAAAACAACAAAGATAATATTCAAAATATAATCTATTATGATCGATAATTCTCTGCCATTGACTGGTAAGGTTTTCGATTCCACGCATGTATCATTTCGCTAGTTTAGAGGCGAAAAACTCACGGCATCCTTCTTCTACCTCTACGATATTGGCAAAGACACATCCAACGAGAAAGTGTACCATTGACCTAAAAAGTTGGCGTTAAGTCTGGGCTGCAAGTCGGATATAGTAGCAAATCCTTCCAGTTTCTGGAGAGTTCTTCAGGCTTCTAATTGTTCGCAGTATAATTCGGGGTTTAACGCCATACCTTCTGAATTGAAGAATTAGATAAGCAAGAAGTTAATTATCGATCTATTACTATTTATTCAGACAGTGAAGCAGTGATAAAAGCACTGGACTCCACACAGGCGAAGTCGAAATTGGTGTGATTGAATGCGCTTAACAGGCTGGGTAACCGAACCAAGGTGACCCTGGTCTGGGTACCAAGGCACAATGGTCATTGAGAAAATGTCAAGGTAGATGAATTAGCCCGAGTAGGCTCGTCAACTGCTGAGAAAACCCCAAAACGCTCTGTAGGCATGGCTTATACGGTAGTTAAAGCACCTACTAAACAATGGAAAGCCAAGAAATCTCAAGACTGGTGGAAGAGTATTCCAGGTCAGAGTTCAAGCAGTTTTTGTAAAAAAGTAAGTCAGAACAATAGTAGGCCTGCTAACAGAACATTGTGTGCTCAAGAAACACATGAGCAATCTTGACCTGACAGAGGAAACAGCATGTAGATTCTGCCAGGCGGAAGAGGAGACTGCCGTTCATGTGCTGTGCGATTGCGGCTCTCAGGAATGAGCACGGAATGTCCAAAAGCCGAAACCTACGTAGAGGGATCAAAAGAATCACAATAGATTTGAAAAGGTCGCAGTGGGATAGGCCAAGAACCACTTTGAATACTAATCTAATCTGGTACAAATTCAAAGTGGAAAACACCTTTGCAATTCCACAAAGCATACATCATCATTTTTGCTTTAAGGCTTTCGCGTTTGACCGCAGCTTCTCCAGATTGGCCACGGATTATCCACTGATTTGATTCGTTTGGATTACGAAGGTAAATCCCCTTTCGGTCACACGTTACAATTCGTCGACAGGAATGGAAATCCTGTGGATTGGCAAGAGGTTGATTACAGATTTGCACTCGTCGCTGTGCCTGTTCTGCAGTCAATTCATGTGGTACTTCTATGCATCGTCCGTTTTCCTTTTCCAATTTGTGAATTGAATAAGAAAATAATATGGTCCGCATTCTGTTTCTTTCTAATATCACATTTCAAATACATCTTGTATACAGAAATAACTAATTCGACAATTGCAATGAATAGGTCGTGTAATTCAAGTAGGGTATTGAAATCTTTTCTTACGCGGATTAAATTTCTTACATCGCAATAACACAATCGTAAAACTCGTTTTCCAACGATGAAACGATCTCTCAAACATCAATAAGAAATCCAAACAGTTCACTATAAATATAAACTGTCAATCCATGTATTTTTTTCTATTACGTACAGTATTAGCAATAATTTGACTCATTCCCTCAATTTCCTATGAATATCATTGCGAAAATTTACTTTACCCAACGTTTTGCCGGTATATTACACCATATCAATGAACGCTTTCACTTTTTTCTCCATCTGTGTTGGGTCAGAAACTGTTATTGATATGAGTAGTGAATACGCGGTTCTATTAACAGGTTTTAGTCATACTTAAAAGCCGCGAGAGATCTTAAGGTTTTTTTTTATAATTTTCCAATTTCGACGAGCCCAATTTTTTTAACCTAAATATAAATATTTACGTCAATAATGAACGCTGTAATTATTAGTAGCGATTTTTTCCTTGCTCAAGATATAAACAAACATTGGTAAATGAATACAAGCTGCATATCGACGATGGCATAATGTAGAGACATCATTCCGCTCCTAATAAAATCTGCTGGAATGCAAACAGAAGATGTCATAAAGACAGAGGTTCACGTATACATTGCCGTTGAGAATAACGTAGCAAAAATAAATCGCCAATGGGATTTTCCATAAGATTTCGGTTTTGTTCAAATAAGTAATTATAAACATGCACAACTATATTCTAAATATAAAGGAAAATCCAGCCATTTATCAAAATTTGTATTTACACGAAGAAAAATTGATAATAAAAATAGGGATAGCAAATTTTATAATTAGTGATATTATAATTATCATCATCAAGCCTTGCAATCCTTCGGATAACGGCTACCGCTTGTCCATTTTTCATTTTAAAGGTTTTTGTGGGTCCTGGCCGCTTCTGTAATTGGGTTATTCCCTGTCAAGTGATCAAGTCTCCACGCTCGACCATCTCAGATTTTTTTCAAATTTTGTAAGTAGGTTCCACAACCGATTCCCCAAATTCTTAGCTCCTAATATGCAATTTTAACAAAAACACTGATCTAGTCCTCTTGCTTTTGGTACTCAAACTTGGCTAAAAATTTGTCGCGACAAAAAAGGGAGTCTGGGAAGTCTATACTCCAGAGAAATTAATGCAGAAAGCTCATCTTCTGTGTAACTAGTGAAAATATAGATGCTTTTAACTGTTTCAAATTTTAAGCTCCTTTGATAAATAGTTTCTGAGATACTTGAAGATGAACATGACTCCAAACAATTTTGATGTAAATTTAGCATATCTTTGAGCGTCTATATCTCATCTGGAAAACATAAGAGCCTCTTGATTCAACAACCATTTAAAAGCGCTCGGTTTTCTCTACAACATACTTGGCTTCTGTGTTGGGGTCCTTTGTAACAAACGGAGAGAAAGTAACTGCTTGAAAGGACTGCGCGCATTACTTAAAAATTTTCCCCCATCTTTGTCATCATGCAATCTAGTAAGCTAACAAGATATTTCACTGAAAATTAGTGAAGCTGTTTAAAAATAGGTAGGGTAAAAACAGTGCAAATTTGAATGAATTTTGGCAAATCCTTTTCATACCACGTGCTGTCGAAGTTAACAAAAAAAAACTTTTCATGCAATTCATATTTATTGTTTGAAATGCCATTTATTACGGCTTCAGTTCACTCAAGTGTTTCATTCACAAATAGGCTAGCTCAGTTTCTTACTTAGGGAGCATGAGACAATTGGTAAATAAACTGAAAACTGCAATTTTACAATAAAATACATTTATTGTCAGAGACAAAGAAACGTTGACGAGCATAGATAATACAGACAAGTTTTACAAGTTTAAATATATTGCAAGATCGATAAGTTAAAAAAAAAAAGGTAGTGCTCAAAAGTTTGCTTAATGACCGTACGAAGTGTAAGGAAGGTAAGTTAAGGATGTAATTGAAACAACGTCGATGTAATTCTATTAATGAATTGAAAAGAACAAAGGACCCAAAACCGACCCCTGAGGAACATCTCTCTACGTTTGTTGGGATGTATCGGATATTAAACTTACAAGACTATGAAAGTGTTTTCTTTAAGTTTATTTTTTAAGCCTAATTCTTATCTTGTTGAGTTTGAAGTCGCTGAACTCGCCCAGTACAGTTTTTGATGACATAAATGAAAATATGTTATTCTTACGACTGTAATCAAAAATATTGTGCACTACATAGTTTTTAAGCAAACAAGATAGTAGTTCAAAGCAAGGAATATCTTAGATTTTGGTGGCATTCATAATGAATTCATAAGAGTAGTGTCACATATTATATCGGATACAACGTAGAACTAACAGAAGTAATACTACATTCAATGAGCTAAAGAGCCATCCTCAGATGCCAAAAGCTAATCCGCGGAAATTTATCAAATAGTTAAGTCAAACTGGAGACAAGGCATCAATTTTTTCTTTATTCTGATAATATGATATTGCAATATTCAAATATATGAAACCACAGACTCCACAATTTATGGAAATCATATAGTAATTTTTGTCGAGTTTTATTGTTGTTACGAGGTTTAGACGAAATTAACAAGGAATTCTAAAGACGAAAATAAAAACAGATTCTGATGAAATGAAAGAAAAGAAAAATAAATACTCCAGAAAGAGTGAAACAATGTCATCCTGGAGTACCAAGACTTTTGTCGTCGGACATAACCCCTGCTGGGGGATCTTCCTTGGTATCCACGGTCTACGTTCCCGGCGATATGGTTTTGCGATTTAGTCGCCTTTGAGCAAATCATCGGGAATAACGCTTTATGCGGATCTGAACATTGATTTCCTCCATGGACTTCCGATTTTGGAAATTGGCTTCTTCCATAGAGTTGCGGGACCTGGAAATCTATTTCTTCTATCGAGCTGCGTTCATCCGTTGTCTGCTGCCCAATACTCATCACACAACACCCATTTACCCGGTCTATCAGCGCGGCGTCCTTTCCGAATCAACGCCGTCGAGAAAGTTCTACCACCGTAACTAGCTGACCAACCTCCTCCTTTCGGCGTGTCTACCTGAACCTTTTTTTTTATGTAAGTTAACATAAGATGTTTTCTGTAACGTTACGAACTATAATTAACATTTTGCGATCTTGGTCGAGTCATTTGGCGTATTTAACGGTCATTCTTTTTGGTTAATTATAATTCGTATTTTAAGATTTAAGAACTGCGCTTCACGCAAATGTTGCTGTATATTTTGAAATTTGGTAAATCATATTAACTTTGTTGTTTAAATTAATATTAATCTTTGAATATTTCTTTGGCGCTTTTATTCATTTCTTTGTTGGCCTTGAGATATTAATAGTCTTGTAACATTTTGTTTATCTTTTTAATAGTGCTCTTTCATTCAATATACAGTTTGTTCAAATATTTGCTACATGTTTTAAATTTCTTTTGTATACTCCTTTCTTCCTTTTCCTCGAAAACTATGAATGGTTTCCAACGGAATTACCAACCATCAGCGAGGCGACTAGATTATACAAAACATTCAGTGGCGCCCTACGAACATCGGAATTCTTACCCAAGAGTTAAAATACCGGGTCGTCGTCTCGGCGAAGAAATACAAAGACTTCAGCAATACAAATAAATTTTAAACGCCGTTGTATTATTACACACCTTGACTCCTCTCCTTCTAACACTACGTTTAAAATAGCAAAACCTGAGCACTATATCGCTTTATTTAAATCTTTTAACAACATAAATATCTCAACATCAAAATATATTAAATTGAACATAAAAACAAAGTATTTCAATTTCATAGTGTTATATGAAATCACCAGAATTGCAATGTAAATTATATTGTACGTGTCTGTAAGTGCATAAACTGGGCGAGCATTTATGAATAACAATCCAAGTATTTGTTTTAATTTCGCCAGCTAGTAGCCTCTTTCTAAATTACCGTGTTGACGGTGTAACTTTGTAGAGTGAATCCTATTAATAGATTCTGTTAATAATAAATAGGTCGTTTTGTATAATTTAAAGAGGAATTAAAATTGATAAATACGAGCTAATATGCTCGATATAACCTCACCACTTGCAACAGAGTCGAAATATTAAAGCAGATTAAAGCAACAATGGAATTTTGTTATTATTATCTCCGATAAACTTCTCAACCATTTCAATGATTCCGTTTCATTGGCATTTTCTCGTCCTTTGTGATTTTTTTTTTGATTTGCGTGCAGATACTCACTGGGCAAAATGTAATAATACCGAAGGTTCCGCGGGATATAAATTATTTTCAAAAGCCGACTGGATTCTTGCAGATTTATTGCTGTTCCAATGTCGGTACGACTGTTAAACTTTTGGATGACTCCGTGAATGCCATGTATACATAGTTTGCTTCCATGAAACAGATGTTATGATACATCTCTTGCGAAAAGTTTCATCTAAAATATACTATCTGTATAATATGTTTCCATCAAATTTTAAACGTTACGGATTTAAGCATTCAGACCAAAAATGTAGCATTAATTATATATTATATATATATAAGTTAATGTAGATCATAATCAGGATGTTGATGTGTTGTCTATATGTACACTACCGGTCGTAATTATTTGCTCACCCAAAGAATAAAGGAATAAATAAAGGAAGTGTTAACTGAGAAAGAAATTGTAGCTTTGTATTTAATAAAATACTCTTAAAACAAAGAAATTAATATTCTCTATTCAATTATAAAATTTATTTGACACCAAAAAAATAAATCTTTTCGGCGAAAAGTCCACCTTGACTATTAATAATTGCCGCACACACTTGCGGCGCTCTCTCTATCAATTTCGTCAGAGTAGCGGGTTCTATTTCAAGCTAGACTTCTTGTAGTTGTTTCCACAACGATTCCTTGGAAGTTGGAGGATTGATCTTCACCTGCATATCGAGCTCCTCCCACAAAAGCTCTATGCGATTAGCATTTGGGCTTTGAGGAGGCTATTTCATTATTTTGATATTGCATTCGCGTTCTACCGATTCTAAATATTTGAGACACAGTTTAGAAGTGTGAATTGAATCATTATCATGTGGAAATATAAAATAGTTACCGATTATTCTCATTCCAGATGGTATAGCATTTTTTTCCAAAATTTTCCGGTAGCGCTCTTTTCTTAAAATTCCATCTATTTCAACCAAGTCTCCTACGGATGCGGCGCTAAAACAACCTCAAACCATTACCGATCCGCCCCCATGCTTGACTATAGGTATTAGATATGATTCTGTTGCTCGTTCTCCTTTCGACCTTCAAACGAACGTTCTTCTCTTGGTACAGAAGAGTTCAAATTTGGACTCATCGGTCTACAAAACATTTTTCCACTCATCAACTGTCCAATGTCAATGCTCTCCAATCCACTACAGCCGTTTTATTTTATTTTGTTTACGTAAGAGTAGTGGTTCACGCAACGCTATTCGGCCAAGTAAACCACTCTTTCTTAACCTCTTTTCCACGGTGGTTAAACTAATTCGTTTTCCATGCTCAATACTTATTTCAGCCGTTATTTCAGGCGCAGTTTTTCATCTATTCCGTTTACTCGTCATAATTATTCGACGATCTTCCCCTAGTGTTGTCACTTTCCGTCGTCCCAACCTCTCGATATTTTTTAACGCTATAGACAACAGTTTGGCGATTTAATTTCAATTTTCTTGCGATGTGTCTGGTATTTCGGTCAAAATTATGTAAAGCAACAATCATTGTGCGGATTTCCAAAGGCAACTCTCTTGTTTTCCGCATTTTAATACTAATTTTAGATGATTTTATTAAGGATATTCAATGTTTAAAAGAACAATAACCACTAAATCTAAATTCATAATTCTAGTTCGGGTAAATAGGGAATTGTCATTTTTACCTGCACTACATTATTAGTGAATGATAATTGTATTACATTTCGGATCTTTTTATGGGCCTACCTGGACCCCAATTTATCGGATTACGGAGATTCAATCGATAACTAAGTGTCAGAGGAGTCTTATTTAATGTGATATCTTTCTTTTACTTGTAGGAAAATAATTATACCCCCTAAATAACAATAAATACATAATTTTTTAAAATCCAAGCTAAAATGTAGGTAGGCAAATAATTATGGCCGGTAGTGTATGTCTTTAGATTAATTTTTCCTATACATTGCGCGACAAAATTATTGAATAAATTCATTAATTTGAAGCAATTTGTTTTTCGAAAAAATGCTCGGAAAGGTAAATTTAATTTTTTAAAAATAAGCATTTCTGTATCAATTTTAAGCTTCCCCCACTTCTGCTTTTCAAGTAAAGTCATTGACAATTTTTTTAAATGACTACACCGGATTTTTTTTTTGATTTTTTTGTTTTGACAGATCATTTAATTGTCTAAGTGATTTCCAACAGAAAAATTACTTCAACCAAAATAAGAAATAGAAATATCTCTAAAAGAAAAATTTCAAAGTATACAATTATAAAACTCAAACAAGAAATTAGTAAATTTAAGATTTCAAACCCAGAATCTGGAAAGAATATTGCTTGGAATATTCAAACAGTTTATACACCCATAAAAACTCAAGAAATTTGTATTTTTTGTAAGCTAGAAGTTAACAGAATTTTACAATAAAAACATCAATTTAAATAATAGGAGTATAACAAATAAAATGTTATTTGTATGCATCAAGAACTAAGTAAAAAAACAACAAGGATTTACTATATCCACACCCAAATCAAGCGATCAAGACGTCCAGCAAAAAGAAAAAAAAAAAACAAATGACACACGTAACCTCGTAGGCAGGCGAAAACAAGAGAAGTAAGCAGAGGCAGTAGGTAAGTCGGTTCTGTTGTTGTGTTGCCTTCTGCGATGTCGCCTGCCTGCTTTCGATGATTGCCAAAGAGGTAAGCGGAATTCAAATTCACTAGCCGCGCATGTGATACATACACATCAAACGTACAGCGGCTCCGGTGGCAATACATAAGGCGAAGAAGGAAGATACGATGTTGAACAAAGAGGGGGCACGACCAGTAAGTAAATAGTAGGGAAAAACCGCTACTTCTGATGCCCAGATATTTTACGATTACATAGCAACGCGTAAAAGGAAATCACAGAACGGTTTTAGCGTTCGATGAAACGCACATTTGTCGTGTACGCATTGAGGAGGTGGCTTCTTGAGGGAAAGGAGGAGGAGGAGGAGGAAGAGAAGAGAACAACATGAAGCATGGTTCGGTTATAGAGCCATTTTACGCATAAATGTGAGCACGTAACCATAGGTGTTTTACGATATCGTCTCATGAATTCGTAATGGCTATTACGTCGTCATCAAGTATTATGCATTACTTTGTTGTAAGGAGGACTTTATATTGATATTTTTATTACACCATGCCAAACTCAATGGATGTTACAAATGGTTTTATGTAATAAATGCAGATTGGGAAATAATTTTGCTTAGAAATCTCATACGCCATTTCACCTCTTCTTTCTGGACATAGAAGCTCCCTAACTACAGAAAAAAATGAATAGCTTTTCTGTCATCTGAGTTAAATTAAATCATTCCACATATTACTATCAGAATTAATTAGGATCTTTATTCGGCCAAAATAATAGATTTTTGCATGCTTTTTTGATTTAGTTTTGCCCAGAGACTTCATAGATATTTTTATCAAACCGAGATTCATGTGCAAATGAGGAAGATATTTGTGGTTTACCAAAAGTTTGCAAAACAGCTTATTTGAATTGGAAAAAAGGTACTGTAATGTTTTAAGCGAGGAAAAAATAACAAATAATTTTTCGAAACTAATTGTACGGTCTGAAGGTCTGGGAGTGTTCCTAGACACTCTTCCGGTAATCGAAATTAAACTACACACCAATTTACGAAATTTTACGAGCATTGAAAATTGAAAAGAGAAAAATAACCTAGAATTGTGATATTTCAATATAAATTCAATATTTGTATGTTACATACTGGAACCTTGCGTATTCTTAAACCACCAAACTTCACTTTTACTTCGTATTTATGGTAGAATTCAAACGCTGAACACTTAGAAGATGACAACACAGCCAAACACGGGCTACCTGGATTAATATTTTGATTAAAAATGAGAAATTGATTAGCGACCATTCACTCATTTATTTTAATCGCGATAGCGATTGTTTAATCACGGCTAATTTGGATAATTATACTTTTCGAAATATAATTTGGTAATAAATTTCAAACGAATACTCCTATTTAAAAAAATGGCATAATGTATACCATGCAGGGACGCAACTGAAGAACCGAAACTGTGCTACTCTATGATATTTAACACCATCAACTGTACAATATTAAAATTTATTGACAAACAAGACGATTACTTAACGAACGATATTTAATTTTCGAAATTTGCAACTGAATTTATGCTGCCAATTGTAGCAGGAAAATATTCCATTAAAACTGAAGATTTAAGATGTGAAGAAAATAAGCAGAACACAAGTTACTTATCTATTTCACCATGATTGCCGTTGATTGGACTTAAAATAATCTCCTAACACCTCCGCTCCACCGATGGGAGGCCATAAAAGGAGCTGGCGGTGTTGAGAAAGAGCTCACAGCCGCCAGAGGGATTTTGACGATGAAAAAATTAAGATAAAATCACAACTTTTTTAAAAATGTTATTGGAAGGTAAATTATAATCATCTGCTTTTATACAAAAGGGCAAGAATTGTGTTATACAATACTTGCATAGCCTCTAGCTGAATGAAAATTATGTTTTTCTACTGCTACGAAAAAAAAAACTATGTTCAATCAACAGTTTAGAGATTTTCAAAATGCTACATCTTGATTTATCACAGAACAAGTGGTTGAAATTAAATACGTTATGCAATTTTTATTAAAGATATTACATCTTGTAACTTATGATGTGCTTTTGTTTTTCTTGAACTCGTTGCAGATGTCGCTTTGTCTTTAGGGAGTGACGTAAATTGTTTCTGTAGGTAATGATTTAACATTTTCAAAATTCGTGTCGGTCGCTTTGCGAAGATTTGTGAATAACTTCTTTAATTTCCCAATTGCCGTTTGCCGTTGCAACAGCAATTATGTAAAAGCAAGGTTAATAGTGGGTTGGAATCCCACAAGATGTGGCTAATTAATTGCAAATTATCGCCGAAATTATTGAATTCTATGTGCCAATTAAAAAATGCTTTACAATGTGTGTTGTTTAACCAAGGTCTCTTTTTTTGCTAGGTAATTTCATAGATAATTCATTAATATTCTTCTTAAGCACGTTAGTGATGAATTATTCGCTTTACATAATACCATTACTGTGGATTCACTTTTTAGATTAAATCCAATTGTAAAGTTCTTACCTTTGAAGTAACATAAAAATCCTTGGATTTTTGGAGGTTTAATTAGTTGGAATTTGTGATGTAAGGCGTAGCCACCTTCGCGAGTGGCTTCCAGATGATGGCGGTCTTTGATGGGGAAAGTAGTCTGTGAGCTTGAAATTAGGTTTGAAGGTGGTTTTTATGTTGTTCCTGAAGACAATCTTGCTGATGCGATCGGTGACACCTTGAATATAGGGCAGATATACTTGCTTACGGAAATTAGGGTTAGATGAGTGGAGTTTCTGGGGAGAAGGGTTGCTGTAGCGATTAATGGTAGTCTAAATATCTTTCCTAGAATAATTACTGCGGGTCAGCGTTTCGGTGATGTGATTCAGTTCTTAAAGAAGCGAATTGGGTTCAGATATGGAAATGGCCTTTTGAATAAGATAATTGATAACTTCGCGTTTTTGGGCTGGATGATGGTGTGAGAGGCCATTTAGATATGTCGCGGCGTTATCAACTCTCTTATCCAAAGGGCCATTTCCATATTGACCGCGGAAGCCTATGTAACAAATTCTTTCTCTTAGAATGTATTCTCCCATTTAATTGAACTTAAAGGACAATTTCTCTAAATAAACTTTATGAGAGGATCAGTAACTGGAAATATATTTATGCTTCATCCATAAGAGCATCAATATCAACACAACTACGATAGCAGAATCTAAATATTGACATAATCGAAAGATGGATACTAAACCACAGAAAATGCATTGGTTTTCTAGTTTATTATGATTTATAAAAGGTTTAGACAACATAATTAAAATTGGAGACTATTTTCAATAAATTTTAGCTATAAAGCACACATGTGGGATTCAACATTTGTACAAAAGTAGAACATTTGCATATTACTATTTTGTTTACCAATTCGGCACTGCACAAAAATATTATTTGGTAGAAGTTACACAAGAGCATTGATGGCCATAATTAGGTAGGAGTCAATATTTTGATATAATAGTAGGATGTTTTCCACTGTAAATCCGACAATAATCATAAAAAGATAACATATTGTTATTGCTAAGTGTTGGGTCAAAGCAAAACAATACTATTAATATTGAAAAAGAAAAAAAAACCTTTTTTTGTTAGTTAAGTTATTGTATCTTAAGAGGAGGATATTTTTCTAGTAATATGTTGCGTGCAATCTATTTAACGCCACTAAAACTAATCAGTTTTATTCAATTTAGAATGAAAAATATGTAGCTTATGTGAAGTTTGATTGGTAGGTACCTAAGCAAAATTCAAAGGAATATTTATTGCTTGAAGGCAAAAACAAGATTGACTATAATTGTGAGCAGTCTAGAAGCAATCAACTAATTTTTTTTAACTGTGAAAAAAAGGAGATAATCAGACAAATTGTAAGAAGAAGGAGAAGAAAAAGAAATAGTAAAAGAAAAAGAGGAGAAGGTGAAAAAAGGGGGAGAAAAAGAAGGAGCGTGAAGAGGAGAAGAAAAAGGAAGAAGGATAGAGAGAAGGACAAGAAGAAAGTGAAAAAGAACAAAAAGAAGATAGCGAAGAAGAACATACCTAAATACAAAACAAAAGAAGGAGAAGAAAAGATGGAAGAAAAACAAAAAGATGATGGCGAAGAAGAAAAAGAAAAAAAAAAAGAAAAAAACAGAGTAAAAGGAGGAAGAAGAAAGAGGAGAAGCGAAAATGATGGAGAAGAAATAGTAAAATACGGAGGAAAGAAGAAAGGAGGAAAAGAGAGAAAGGTAAAAAGGAAAAAGAAGGACAAGGAGAAAAAAAAGGAGAAGAAGAAGACAAAGCAAAAAAAGAAAAAAAACAGAAAGAAAAGGGTGGAAAAGTGGAAGAAGATGAATGAGAAGGAAAATGAACAAGGAGAATAAAGGAAGAAAAATAGAGAAAAAGAGAAGGTGAAGGCATGGAGGGAAGTAAGGAGGATAAGGGGAAGAAGGAGAAGAAGGAGGAAAAGAGCGAAAGAAGGAAGGAAGGGAAGAAGAAAAAGAAATGAGAAGAAAAAGAAAAAGAAATTAAGGCGAAGAAAAAAGAAGAAGAAGAGCAGAAAAAGAAGAAGGGTAAAAAGATAAAAAGGAACAAAAGAAGAAGAGAAAGAAGCGGAAAAACAAAAAGAGGAAAGGAAGGAGAAAAAGTCGACAAAATGAAGCAAGAATAGGAGGATTTAAAAAAAAAAGACAAGCGGAAAAATATGAAGAGGGAAAGAGAACAAGAAAAGTAGAAGGAGGAAAGGTGGAGAAGAAAGAAGGAATGACAAAAAGAAAGAAAAGGATCAAGAAGGAGGAAAAGAAGGAGAAGAAAACGAACCAAGAGAAGAAAAGCAGGAGGAAGAGGAAGGAGGAAGAGGAAAGAGGAAAATGAAAGGAACTGGCAGAAGAAGAGAAGGAGGGAGAAAAGGAAGGAGAAAAAGAAGGAGAACAGACGCAAGAGCAGAAGGAGAAAGTGCAAGACGTTACAACATTTCATATGCAACCACACCGATTAATTAAGCAAGTTTTACCTGTTTAAAAAAAAAGAATCTCAATTCCATGTTAGTAAATGATGTAACGATTAGATGATGAAATGGATGTTTAATGACAGTTTAATTAGGTATCAATATTTTTCTTTGAATAATTTACCAATTACCGCCAATTTATACCGTTATCTAAGTAATTAACTTACACTTTTTACCGTACACACATGTTTTAGCAAGAAAAGGGTTGACTGTTAAATATCACGTTATTACTCGTTTATGAAATATTGCAAAAAAGGATAAGCTTTAAAATTAATATGCGTTATTAGATGAGACATGCAATTTGTATAATTGCTAGGAATAATGAAGTGCGTTTTAACGTTGCTGCAAAGTCGATTTATTTTACAACGGGCGTTTGTAGTAAAAATTCCTACATTTTTGCATGCGTTTGAACCAATTTTCAAAACATTGTTTCCACCGTGAAAGTGGTATCTTCAAAACATGGTTTTTGAAGGCTTCAACAGCTTCTTAAGATGGTAAAAATCACTGTCTACGTATTTTTTTGCTTGACATTCGGGAATAAAAAGAAGTCGTTAGGCGATAAATCAGGTGAATACAGGCAATGAGACATTAATTTCATGTTTTTCTCCTTCAAATAATCAATTGTTTGACGAGCTGCGTGAGAGTTGGGCATGATTTCATCGATGACATCTGGCCAACAAATTGTTGTATATCATTCAGCATTAAGTGTTCTTCGATCCTCCAAAGCAATGCATGCGAAATGCCCAGTGCAACGAAGAGACAAGCAATCATTTTCTTGGAAGTGCTTCATGAATGAACAACTTTTGTTGAATTCGGTTCATCTGGGAACACTCAAACAGTTGGTTGTTGCTTAGTTTCCGGCTCGTACGAACATATGTGCTTGGGTCAAATTATGCGGAATCCATCGGGAACAAATCTTTTTCACACCTAAATGTTTATGCAAAATCGAATGTGCTGCAGTCTTCGATATGCCTAAGGATGTCCTCTATCTCATGGAAAGTCACATGCCGATCCTCTTCAATCATGTTGCACACAGCATCGATGTTCTTTGGAACAACCTTCACGAAATTCATCATTGACATAAGCACGGCCACTAACGAAATTCTGCAAACAAGTATTCTCTGATGGTGCCTCATTACCAACAGTTGAACGAAGCGATTCGAGGCATTTTTGTTGTGTTAGGCCTTTGCTAAAATCTTAAAAAACCATCTAACGTGAATATTCACGCAAAAGTTCAATTTCTTTACAAAATGGAGGCTACTCTAGTAAAAGGCCCATAATTAACAATACGTTTTTTTTCAAAATTTAACGCTTAACAATTTTAAATAAATTTAATACAAAAATTAACAACAAACCCAAATCGAATCGTTTTGATTTTTTAATAAATACATACTACAAATTTTAAGAATTGCAAAAAAGTAAAAATAATTAACAATGTTTTCGAAGCGAACAATTCTTACGCACTTCCTTGGTAGAATTAACTAACCAATTTAAAAAAATAAAGAATCGAGTATAACTTCGTTATCAGGCAATGCACACACGCAGCAGCTTCAATTAAATTCTCAGCTAATGACATATTTTCGAAAGAACCGGATGTTTGTGCAAGACCGGATATATAAATACTGCTCATCGCGCGCTTGTATGGTAGTGATAAGTATTGTTTAATAATAAAAGAACGGAGGAAAGATAGTAATTGGAACAGTATTGTTTAGCATGATGTTTTCTACTGAACTTATGCAAGAAGTGAACTCGATATTTTATGTTAAAGAAATGTTCAAATTAACAGTATTTTAATTTAAAATTTTGTGCCAAGGTGGGAGATTTCAAAAGAATATGATGATGGATATATACTACTTGTTAATATTTTTCTACGTAAAAAGAGGGATGTTTATGTGTTTGAAATAAATACGAGATTGAAGATCTAATCATTGAGTACTGCGTAGTTCTTTTAGTTATATACGAGGGTAAGTCAAATATTCTCTACACTTTCGCTATAGCAAGCTTTGAAGGTTATCGTAGTGGCGGCCGCTTGCGCATGCGTTGAGTTGGCGCCTCTACCGTCATGTGTGCGGAATTTAATCACGATCGTGTCATTTGTCTGCTAGCTACAACAGCATAAGCATGTCAGCTCCGCTATTAGTTTGCACCAAAGGGGAACAACGAGCAGAGATCCGATTTTTGTGGTCAGAGGGTGTGAAAGGTGCTGAAATTCACCAGAGACTTCTGTCACAATACGGGGACAGTGCTTTATCTCGTAAAAGCGTTCTTTTTGTAGATCGAAATGTTTCAAAGTGGCCCCACGAGCGTAACACAAAAAGAGGGAGCTGGATGGCTGTCAATCTCGACCACCGACGACAGCATTCAACAAGCTCGAGAGATGGTTACAGCAAATAGGTGAGCCACCATAGCCTCCGAAGCCCAGCATTGTATTCTAAGCTTCATAACTTCTTTATCTTTAAATTTTTTTCTTCTGGGCTTTATCTATGCCTCAACTGGATCTTCCTAAAATCGTTGCAGTTATCGGCATTTCAACTGTATTTCCGGTTTCACCGGAAGAGACGTAAACTTTCTTAGTTTAAATAGAACACCTATATATTTTTACGTTTTTCGGAAGGCAATCGAAAGAGGAATCGAACAATACCACATATGTTACACATTAACTTAAGAAATATTATGATATCATAATAATAATAATAAAGGTTTTGGGTAGAATAATTTACGCTTTTGGAATTGGGATTTGACAGTATGGCAATTGTAATGATTACTTTGCTTAGTAACGAGCTCTTTAGATCAGTCTGGCGTCACAAGGAAGAATTCGGCGCTCTTTCCTAGCCAACCTTGCGTAACCAACGAAAACATATTACCAAAACTTTTATCGCTGCATATCATCATATTTCTTAAGTTAAAGTAAAACATATGTGGTATCGTTGGATTCATCTTTCGATTTTCTTTCCAAAAGCGTAAAAATATAGAGAGTGTTCTATTGAAAATAGGAAAGTTGACGCAAAAAAATAGAAATCGACCCATTTTTTTTTAAAACGCTAACTTCTGTCGTTCAAAAGTTAGCATAGGGAGGGACACTTTAGGACCGCACTGTATGTATTAGCTAGGTGTGAAGCAATAAATAACTAATTTTAGTAATTGGAATATTACGCCATACTTTCATTTAGGCTACGTTAATAATTTAAAAAATATTGGTATTATTTTTGTTGAAAAACCTTTATCGCCCTGTATCCGCGAAAGAAAGCGATCTTAGGAAAATGATGAAATGACAAAATATTCTTAAAACAACCTAAAATAAGAAAACAATCTAAACTTTTGCCGTGTGGTCAGTAAATACCTTATATAAGCGTCGATAGAGACATTACCTGAACGTACCTCAATGCCTGTGGCTGAACAGCGCTAATTTAGATTGACGTAAATTTGTTGACAATAATATTACGTTTCTGAATATCGTGAACACCACATATGCAATACTTAGACATTCGATATGCAGTAAAATCTAAAAGTGTAGCGTTGGAGTTGTACGGAAAGCGATTATAGGCTCGTTGCTTATCGATAGTTAGATGCGAGGAGAAAGGATGTGCTGCTGGAAGCGAAACGCCGCTGCACAATAGAAATTCAAAGAGAGAAGTTCTGTATTTTGTATCTTGCGGTTTTAAAATAGCCTTCTCGCCGCACGAACATATAAAGTGCACGGTTTACTGTTATCATCGCAAGAAATGGACTGAATATTTACTTTTTCCAAGCATTTAATTTTCAAAGAACCTATTGGGGATCATTATCGGAGGCAGTTATGCGTATATGGCGGTTGTGTAAAGTAGTATGTTAATAATTTTTAACCGCACTTGTAAGATCCAGATGTTTATAGTTTGTATGTATATGTAATAAATGGCATATTGATATTGGCAAGAATGTTCTTGTAATGAAGAAACCAATCTTGTTTGGTGAATAAATTTTACCACAACTCTGCAACGTTCGTGCTCCCTCTGGACTATTTCGACAGCTTCAAAATTCACCAAATTGTGAATAAACAGTTCTTCTTAAAATTCTCTTTATCTTATTTTATACTTATGAACGAGGATGAAAATAAAACGCTTTCTAAATGATCAAACGCTTACAGGTGAATATACTTGCGGGTTCAACAAGTTGGTTGACACAACCGGCTTATAGATGTCGCCAACAGTATTAATGTAATTTCAAGAACTGTCAAAATTACTTGGATTATTTTAAAATGTGGGTGTTGTTTAATTACCATGTTTACGGTCTTGGTGATGGTGAAGTGTTTATACGGCGGTATCGAGCACGATGTTCATTTATCGTCAACCGGGGTTAGCTGCTTATGTCCAGAATTCAGTATTGGAATGAAAAGGAGTAAGTGACATTTACAAAGTTTTATTTACAAGCGCTGGTAATTAAACGTTCTTGACAAAATAACTTTAGAAAAGAACGAACGTAACATACAAATTAAATCAAAATAACCTAAAATTCTAGTTCGGTCGTGACTGTTTACAATGTTTAACAGAAAAGATGTTTTCTCGGTAAAAGATACCAATTGCTATCTCAAACAGTCAAACGTTTGTTACGGGTATCGGCAAAAGTTTATTTACGGTCTTAGATTCTCAAAATCAAAACAAATCAAGTATTTGCAAGGGATTTTAGTATAAGTTAATTACGGACTTGAATGATTCAAACGGCGGTCTTTCTCGCGAGGGAATCTACCAAACGGCTGATGGCTGTTGCTACGGGGGTGATTGGGGAAATTATTCCAACGTTGCCGGCCGTAGCTGATTGTCTCCGGGATATTTCTCGGAGTCAGAAAATATTCCAAGGTTGCCGGCGAAAATCCGACTATCCAAGGGATATTTTCTGGACTCAGCCTGTTGCAGTCTGCGTGTCTATTGTAATCAGCGTAATCGCCGACTTGCCAAGTAAGAGTCTATATACAATTCTTGATCGTGACTTTGCACTTTTTGCTTATGACTTACTTATGTTTTGTGTTGTTGGAACAACGTTGGACTAAGAGTTACAAGGAGATTATGTTCGAGAAACAAATTTACTAAATGTACAACTGCAATGACTTTCTTGAAATAGGTATTTATCATATCATCCTCGTAGTTCTCTTGTACATGATACTATTTCTCGTTGCTTTATAGTGTATGTCAATTCTTGTCGCAACGACACAGAGATTATGGTTTATAATAAAATTATATTTAGAATTTATGTTTGTACAACTTGAAGGTGATATTCTACTGTACTTTACTATCATGGTGCCACATTTAGATCAGACAGCGAGTAAGAAAGAGATTGACGATTTCTTCCTTTTACAAGGGTATATAAATATAAAGCTTAGTCAGAAGACTAATAAAGTTTTAGCAATGTTAGAATTTCTAGATCTTTGTTCAAAACCCGGAACTTTCAAGAAACTAGGTCAATTAAAGGTATTCACAGTGAAACAGAAGATTTCCCAAATTTAAAATGACTCCTCCCAACGTTTTGTTTTACGTAATTTCCATTTAAAAGCATAAGACAACATTCTTGCTTATCACACCTTACACATCGTTAAAATACTGTTATATCAACACGCGGTTCTTTTCACGAAATCTTTTTCTCAATAACGGCTTGTCGTGTTCCAATTGCGGTTTTCACGCGGAATTTTGACAGCGCCATCGCTACAAGCCGGCGTAAACCGTGATTCATAACCTGGAGGCGGGTGTTGACCGTCAATTGTAACAGTGAAGGCCCCCCTACACAATATATATGCGTTGGAACATTATTCAGCATCTCTCCCGTATATAATTATCGGGCGAGTTCGCCATCGGAAGGTACGTTCGAGAAAATACAACCTCGGCGTTGAGAAACCGGATATTTCGTGTTTATGGGGAATCGATAAGCGGTTTCGTGTATACTTGTTACCTACGGTTTATAGAGTTAGGAAGCCATTCTCGGGCCTTTACTTCGATATTGTATTTAGGTTAATCCATTTTAAAGGTTCTGCACTTTGTCTCGTCTATAGGAGTAGGTGTAGGCATAAAGTCATCGCAAGGGTGTATTCACGTACGCTTTGATTTGTGTTCAATTTATGGATGTACGTGGTGAAGGATTGGTTTTGCTTGCTTTTCTTTTCCTTGATACAATAGTAATTTTAAAGCAGTTATAGACAACAAAAACGTCTGGTGAAAAAATGATTTATTGCGTGCAATACGCACAATTGTTCACAGGCAACTTTGGCCCAAATATATCTAATGATGCAGAAACGCCAGTTGACGTATTTATGAATTAAGGCGTGCGTATTGTATGTAAAAGGTAAAGAAAGCGTGTAAAAGGTAAAGGGAAGAGAAAAACACTAGCCAACGGACATGTTTCTGCCTATCGGTATTCCGGTTTCTGTCGCCACTTTCGAAGACGGCATGACGGTATCTCTTGGCACTAGGTGGCGCCAGGAAATACTTCAGTGTTGTTTTTGGAGATTAGAGCCATCAACTGAGAGGCGAACAGCAATGTGGGCAGGAGAAAAAGCGCTCGGAACAACGCTGATGAAGTTGGGTAGGCAGAAACATGCCCATTGGCTAGTGTTTTTCTCTTTTCACATTGTTTTTGCTGGGAGTGATTCTATCAATACCATTAGGTATATCAACATTGTCTTGGTTAATCTTTAACTGTTCGATAAATACGCGAGGGTGTTCCATTCTTGCAGGTATACGCACCAACGATGAAATTAAAAGAAAAATGGGACTCACCTCACTAAATTGCAATTGCTTTGTTCTGACACTTGTGACAGTGGTTGTCATAACAAAAGTTTTGTTTTACATATATACATTAAAATCTCATTATTGTAGTAACCAGGATCCAATTCCTACTTGCAATTATTTCAATTTCCTAAAGCTGTGTAAGAACTTAATGGAACTTATGGAATTTGACAACAAAAATGGTTCATAGAATAAAAGAAATGCTAGAAAACATCTATCCAAAGTGAGGGGAATTGTGTTTGAGGTGACAAGGTCCAATGGCTCAGAGCTCGGAGTTTATAACAACTTTATAACAATTATTTTATTTAAAACATTCGAGAATAATCTTCGTATATTCAATAGTGAATACCATGCGATTTAACTTACTTGATTACGCCACGCATATATGGTTTAGGTAGTGAAGTAGTAGCTTACCTGTAACAAAAAGAAGTTATTAGAAAAATCTTTACAGTGGAAAATAAAATATTCTACTTATTTTAGGACTATGGACGTATTAAAGAATAAATCTAATTTCTTTTGTAATTAGATTGAAATGCATTGTCTTCCCTAAAATCAGATTCCTTAAACTTTTAGTACGAAGATAGGTAGCAAATGCTAGCTGATGGTGTAAAGATATACCCTAGAATATCTTTTTTTTTCAGTTTGTTGAGGGAAGTTTTGGAGGAAGTTTTGAAGTACCTGTAAATGTTAAACTAGTTGATTAACGTTCAAATTAAACTCTAATAATTTCGAGGACTGGGTTAAGAAAATAACGAGATCAAATGTGATTAATTTTTTATCCGTAAAAATTGCAAATGTTTCCCCTAAATAAGGGCTCCTTCATATTGTAAATTGCCTGAAGAAGTCCTAATTTAGTGCTAAATTGGGAACTTTTACAAATAAAGAATTAATCACATGTTGTGACCGTCCATCTTTAACCTAGTCCTCGAAATTATTGGAGTTTAATTTGACCATAAATCAACTAGTGGAAAAGGACTTTCTCCAAGCTATGGTAATTACTTTCTTGGACGGTTTTGCAACAATTTGGTGTTTAGAGTTGTTGAAAAATCAAACATTAATTTATTAGTACTGGCATGAAGGTAAAAAGAAGCTATTTTAACAGTCAGCAATTTTCATGACTGAGTAGGAATCTAAATGTAATTGCTTTAGGGAAAATGGTGGACTTTGGAAGCAGGTAAGGTCATTAGTAAAATTCAATTTGGTCGCCTATGTTAAGTTGTTTTTGTAGTTTTGATCAGAAATTTGATACCTGCATTTATTAAACATCGTTTATTGTAAAAGGAATATTGAACAGAACATAACAATCATTGAGTACTGTAGTACCTGAGACATCTTCATACGAATATGATCATTTTTTCATCGGTGGCTTCAAATTTTTGTAACAGCCCAATTTATTAGACTTATTACTTATTCCGTTATTGTTTTTCCTTTATCAGGATAGTCGATTGATACAACCCCTCGACTATCCTAAAAAACAGTCGCCATCACTTTCCCAGCCGATGGAACAGTTTTCGCCTTTTTCGCAGCCGATCCACCCTTCGCAGTCCATTGTTTCGACCATGCCTTAGCTTCAGGAGTGCGCTGGTGTATCTAAGTTTCATCTACAGTTTTCATCGACGCCAAAACTCCGACTTATTTCGGTTAAACCGCTTCAAGGGGCTTTTGGAAATGTTAATTCGAATGCGTTTGGGTCCTGAGTGAGCAAGCGCGACACTCAACGCGCAGTTAGGCTTTTCATGCTCAAATCTTCAGTCAACATATGACAAGCACGTTTTTTCGAGATGCCCACAGTTTCTGCCTCTAACCTTAATTCAACGGTCGTCTAGTATCGTTTGGTGAACTTTTCCGATGTTATCGGTAGTAGTTGCAGTTTTTGGCCGTCCAGAACGTTCATCGTCAACCAAGTTGGTCCAATCACGTTTAAATTTAGCTGTCCAAAATTTCATTGTGCGAAATGATGGTGGAATGTCCCCATAAGCAGCGTCCATCTCGACTGGATATTCGAGGAACACTAACATCGACACAAACAGCTAGTTAGACAACAACTGAGCGGCTGAAATTTTCAAAAATATCTTGCAACGCATGTCCAATTATATTACCTTGCATAGTAGCACCCTTTGCATCCTTCACCGATGCGTGAAGTTGTCTGAAAAATGGTGAAAAGATAGAACCTAAATATGCAGAACTCTTAAAATGGATTAGTCTGAAGCTGAACATTTGGAGAAGTTTAGAACATGCAGATTTGGTAAATAGAAGATAATGCTATATATGTATCCATATTCGAAATTAGCAGAAAAAATATTATTCATTCTCAAACAACAAAGAAAATGTTAGTATTTTGTTGTCTAGCATTATCCAAAATCTAAATGATTCTAATTGCACATAGTTTCGGAATAGCTTTGACGAACTAATTGACCTTCAATCATAGACACCTAACGTCAATAAATCAACAATTCTACTAATTATTGGCGTGTATGTATAAATAAATAAACAACAGTAAAAGCAACAAATACTTTCATTATTTAAAAAAACAAAACACGAATAATCTCTCAATGCCTCGGCCCTGCTAGATAAGACAATGGCAAATATTTTTCATAACGATAATGTTTAAACTGTAGGCTTAATACTTCGTCCAGTACGTCTCTAACTGAACGGACAACAAAGGCCGCATTTAAATAACGACATTAGCGATTGCGGCGTTATCAATTTCTAGGTTATGTGGGTACTGCGTGCGTAACGAAGGATTCGTGATTGGTTTACCTTATCTATATACAAGCGATGGGTAAAAAAAGTTTAGTAATAGAAGAAAAACACGTAACAAAAGTATGTACTTAATTCATGCAGCAATGAATTGTTACTAATATTTTTTATGACGAATTGGGAAGTACGCTTTTAATTTAAATTCTATTTACGCCAACAGTTATGAACTGTTGAGTTAATGAATGCTGGGACTGACAGAGGAATTGGTATAATCTTTGAATTTCAAAAAATTTTGTTTATTTGCATGTACAATACAATTAACAGTATTAATGAACGTTTCAAATGAATGCCAGTTCAGAAAATACCTGATGTTAACGTAATGTTACATATTTTTATTTGTTTTCATTATTCCACATTCCAGTGGTTTTCAAAGCGTATTCTGCGAAACCCCGAGTTTTCTTTGAAATCCAGCAAGGGTTCCGTGAAAAAGTCAAACTTAAAATGGATGTCAAAACATTCTGATTTTCATTGGACGTCCAACCGACAAACGCATTTAAGAAGGAGGAATGCGGATTTTTTTCTAAACATCCACCTAATTAATACGCATGCCAGAAAGCATTTGCTTATTTTAGCAACAACTATAAAATTCCTTGATTGGGGGTGCTTGGTCGGTAACAGTCTGACCTACTTAGTTGCTTAAGACTTAGGTCCTATCGAGTCTAAATCTTTCAAAAACATGAGCGGATGGGTACAGTGGCTTCTAAAAAGTGGTTTATATTGATATATTTTGGCTTCCGTCGATGAATTATGAAAATCTGTAATTTCCTCGGAATTTCCTACGTAATTAAATATTTGAAAAAAACTGGTCTCGGTAGGGAATCGAACCTGATACCTCCCGCTTGCCGGACGGACGTGCCAACCACTACATCACGGGGACCTTGATGCCAGGAACGTTCACTTTTTAATATCTAATTGTTATTTTATCTGCAAATATATAATAATATTTCGATAGACTCTTTTAATTATTCAGCGAGTGGAAACCGAAAGTAAATAGGCCAAAAGGAAGACTAAGGTCAAGGTAGGAGGACCAAGTAGAACACGACTTAAGGACAGGAAAAGAAAAATTGGAAATAGAAATGAATGGAGGAGACTAGCAAACGAGGCCAAAACAGAAACGAGGTTGTGAACAAACAGAGGATGAGTGTGGAGTGATTCACCACTCCAGATGATGCTTTGTGTCAAAATCTGCATTAGCAACTGTGAGAACTGCCCTTTAGTCGACGTCTGTCAAAATTACGTAGAGATTCATCGAGTAGTGTTGTTTTGAGAGCTGCTGAAAGTGAGCAAGTTATATGTGAAATTATGGAAAAAAAGGAATAATACTGGTCAGTGATTTGATTTCTTTTTTTTTTTGGATGGGAAACCGTGTGCGCAAATCAAAGAGAAGTTGGATGCTATTTCTAACGACTATGCACCTTCGATGACTCTACCATCAGATATTGGTTTAATGAATTTAAGCGTGGTCGAACATCTATCTTTGATGAGAAGCGGCCAAGTTGTCCCATTGAACGTGCGCAAAACATCCTTCACAAAAAAACAACACTCCACACCAGAAACCAAAGGTTAATCGGAAAAATGGGTTTCTACCAGCAGACGTGCACCAAAGAAGGTGAAGACGATTCCACAGTCGGAAAAGTTATGGCAACGATTTTTTGGGATTCGCAAGGCATAATCTTGATTACTTAGAGAAGGGAAGGGCAATCACGAGGGATTCGACGCTGAACTAAAGAGAAAAAGCCTCATCTAGCGAAGACAAAAATTCTCTGCCATCATGATAATGGCCCGGACCACTCACCAGCAATTGCGACGGCAAAACTAGTCCAGTTACGGTGCTCCATCCAGCATATTCACCAGATTTGACCCCCTGTGACTTATTCCTTTTGCTAAACTTGAAAAAAATGGCTTGACGGAAAGCGGTTCACGACAAATGAAGAAGTCTATTTTGCTTAAAAAGTTGGAACATTGCTGGACTAAGTGCATAGAACTACAAGGAGATTATGACGAGAAATAAATTTACTAAATGCAAAACAGTTGTGTTCGTATATTGTTCACCTTCTGCCGAACCATCGTTTGAAAAAGGGCTACATGTATTTCCTTAGAATTTAGCTTAGGTGACACTAAATTCAAAATTCGAAACTGTTGAATTCAAAGTAGAGGAAGAAGTGAACAAACAACTTCCATTCCTGGATAGTTTAGTAATTAGAAATAATAAAAAACTAGAAATTGACATCTACAGAAAGGAAACAAACACTAATAGATACATTATGTCCAACTCCAACAACTGTGGACAACACAAAATGGCCGCGATTAGCTTCTAAATCAATAGATTGGTGAAGTTCCCCTAGAGTAAAAGAAGGTACAATAAAGAGCTAAATTTCATAAAAAATATAGCTATTTATAACGGTTACACTTCTATAGATGTCGACCGCATTCTTAGGAAAGTCCAACATAGGCTCCATGTCAGAAATTTCACGATAAGAAATTTGGGAATTTACAAAATTGCATGTGGTGATCAAACGAAACGAGCGATAGGTGTTACAGGTACGGGAAGATAGAAGCGTCAAGTGTCGCACAACACATAAACAATACCAGGCATAATATTAAATTAGAAAACCTAAAATTGATTAAAAACGTGATTTTGCCGCGTGAGCCTATGAGACTATTTACATAAATAAGAATGCAAACCTAATCAATAAAGAGAAGGGACCTTTACACTTTTGTTGTTTTTTCGATTTATTACGGTAAGAGGTCATTTGATTTAAGGTTGTGTTATAACAGAGACGTCGATCCTCTCGTATATTCCACATGAATCTTTAGTTTTTAAGAGTAGAGACGGAAAGAACACAAATTTGGCGAGCAGAAAGGACATAGCCGTTTTTCCTCCTTTTCTCCTTATTTTAACTTGATTTCTAGTCTAAGCGGCAAAAGTAGGTACTTGTATGTATATATTTTTCTTGAAAAGTAGAGCTAGAAAGCGTTCGTTTGATTCAATGTGTATATGGTTCTCTCACATCAAGCGGTACGCGGCTGAAGATGATGACCCACGTGTCTTCGCAACGGTCTTTCCGAGTTAATTAATAATTTGCATGGTGCGGAGTGTGCCAGGAATAGTTGTTTGCCATGCTACCCCAGAGTCCTAGCAATCATTATTAACCTATTTCCATTTATCAATGGTAATTCGTCTTCTTTTGCTTGAATTCTCTACATTTTCGGTAATTAGGGGAATATAATCTACACATAATGTTCGTTTATTGGTAAAAAAGTTTCCCATTACAAATAAAAATCGATTGGTATTGTTCTTTTTTATAATCCTCGGCATTTTTGACCCATTGAAGATTTTCAAGGATCATTTTCAAATGAACACAGTGTACAACAAAAACATCCGAAATACCCATCCTAATCTCAAGTATATTGTAAATGATAATCTTTTATTCTTATATTATACTTGAACAATGCTCATAATGCAACATTTACACTGTACTTGAAATCTATTCCTCATATAAACATTACATCAACAATATCTACACAGATCGGAATGTGCATCGACTAAATTAAATCATCATTTGTATGTGCATGTTTATAGTAATACCGTTATTACTACTTCGATTTCATTGTTTCTTCCACTGACAATGGCTAATTTCCCCTATAACAATTACGATTATCTTGTCCCACTTTAATTAATATAGATATTTGATTATGTTGCATGGAATCGATGAGGCAATACTTACATTGTGCGTAGATATTAGTATGTAATGGTCGTCCGATTCTATGCGTAACGATTGCATTATATTAGCAACTTTAAAACCTTATGGCAACGCCGAGATAGATTACTTTGACGAAGTTATTTACTTTTACATCGCGTTGTATTTGATTAACGTATTAGATTGGAATTTCTGGAGTGTTTGTGTGTAGGAAACAATCTAGCCGATCGCACTGCGAAAAAAGGAGAGTTCTTTTGTTGTGAAAGCAATTATTCCGTATACAAAACGTAAACGCATGACGAATACGTAGAAACCTATTGTGTTTTGTTACATATGCGTATACTTATCTGCTTCGAGATTCTGTGTTTGAGATAATGCGCGTCAATTAGTGGTTTTTGTGTAACTTACTGGAAACGATCGATATTCTATAACGAAGACGATAATTAATTTTTTATCATGTCAGCTTCGATACAAAATAAAATCCCAGAGCTCAAAGTATATCACTGTTTACATAAGATAGTTTTAATATTCGTATATGAAGTGATAATTTACAGTTAGGAAACAGTTTTGGTAATTCTAAGAAAAAATTCTAGTTTTAACCAGCATATATTGCTTTGCACCATAAGAACTAGAGCAACGCAAACTGCGCTGAAAGCCAGTGGCGGACGCATAAAAGTTTACACAAAATAAACACGGCCGGGACAATTCGGTATAAGGGTCAGTATAACTGCGACTCGAAAGCCGATCTGTTGTGTATGCATCTACGCTGTCGTATACTATATCGTAGTTCTACGTTTGTTTTGAAAATGTTTCCTACGTCGCGAAAACGACCAAAGTTGGACACAATAAGGGAATTTATTGCAGAAATGCCTGATTTAAAGTGTGATGGCGCTAAAATTCAATGTGTAGTGGGTAAAATAGATTTAATGTGTTGGTCGAAAAGTGATTGTCTAAGGCACGTAAACAGTGCAGGGCATGTTTCAAAAAAAAATTCCACACGAGATTATGACAAATTTAAATTTAACTTATGTGTTTATTGCATGTAATTTACCATTTCATTTACTAAGGAAGAAAGCATGCGTCTCGTTTTGGAATGAATATACGGACTTTAAGTTACCAAGTGAGAGAACATTACAGAGAGTTGTGCCGTCTGCTCGTGAGCATGTCAAGAAAAGAATTAAATCGGAGTTGCAAGATAAAAAACTGTGGTTATGTGTGGACGAAACAACAGATCGTAAAAAACATTCTGTGGTTAATGTAATGGAACCACATCGACCGTCACCCTCGATTTTACTAGCTTCCAGACGAATACATCAATGCACTGCCGAAGTAATTTCAATGTTGGTGTTAAATACATTGGAAAAGTTTGAACTTTCAACAAATCAACTGTCGATGTTTATGAGCGATGGTGCCGCAAACATGCTTGCTGTAGGTCGATCTCTTAAAAAACATTGTGCTAACTTGTTGCATATTACATATATAATTCATACTCTCAATCTCGTAGCAGATAGTATCAGAAAATGTTATCCCGAGGTAGACGCTCAAATAGCACATACAACAGCTGTGTTTGTAAAATCCCCAAAACGTATTCGGGAATTTCATAGACTATGCCCCGGTATTCCTGAACCACCACAACCTATTCTTACTCGTTGGGGAACATGGTTAGAGGCCGCATTTTATTATCTTAAATATTTTGAGAATATAAAGAACGTGATTTTAGAATTCGACCCAAAGGAAGCCGCCTGAAATTTCGGGATAGTCAAGTTAAAACAGATTTGGAAATTATTCAGAACAATTACGTGGGACTAGCGGATGCGATAGAAAAACTACAAAATTCTTCGGTGTCGTTAGTGGAATCTTTGCAAATAGTGCAACATGTTCACGCACAGCTATGCGCGGTAGAAGACGCAAGAAATGTTTGTGTTTTAGAAAGGTTTGAAAGTATTTTAAAGAAAGATTCTGATTTTGCCACATTAAGACAAATTTGTGAAGGTGCGTCAACAGAACCGTTAAATTATTTGAAAGATTATTTTACTTACGCAAATATAACGTCACTAGATGTAGAACGTTCGTTTTCGGCATACAAAAACACTTTTTCTTCACGCCGCACTCACTTTGCCGAAACAACTTTGGAAACATATCTAATATTACAAATATTAAATAGACATTATCCACTTTGTGATTTCACGGAGGACTCTTAAAAGCGGTAAGTGTTTGAGCACGTATCGCATTTAATTTATTTTGTGTAAACTTTTATGCGTCCGCCACTGGCTTTCAGCGCAGTTGCGTTGCTCTAATAAGCACTGTTAACTTTCAAATTTATTTCTAGCTTTAATGAATTTTTAAAAATGTTGATTTTAAGTAAACATAAGGAGCATGGAAAAAAGACTACACCTAGACACTCAAGAAGGAGCACTTACGGAATTTCCTCTACAGCCTTTGCAATGAGCATATTAAATGAGGAAATCAGGGGAGCCTGCCCTGCACAGTTTGGTGGGAGAATTCGAAAGGAGAAGAAAAACTATACAATGAGCAGATGGGTTGACTAAATGCTAAGAAGGAGAGTAGTCCATGACCAAATGTTTGGTAAAAGTATCACCATGAGTAGAGCTTGTTAAAAAGGTGCTACCGGCAGTGGCGCATCGCATAAAAGTAGGTACGTAATATACAATATTAGTGAAAATAATATTGTTACCTTTTCCCGTCGTCTTGATGTCCACTGAAAAATTGACTTTGGATACTTTACGAATAATAAACCAACACTCAAAAAATGTATCTTGATTTTAATTACAAATTTATTTATTTAATGTTAAAATATTGCACAATTCATTTATTTTAATCATGACTAAATGATATATTCGTAACGTCTTGCCATTTGTATTCGTAGCTTCTAGTAGCTCATTTAAAAACAATGGGTATAAAATGAGAACAAAAGCCAACTTCAGAATGAAATTATAGTTTATGTAATATACATAGAAGATCTCAAGAAAAACAACTGAAAAAGCAAATACATTTTGTACTTTTAAATTATCTAACTCGCACGTAATTGCTTTTTATTACATTCTACAGCATCTGCCTTCGCATTCACCAGTCCATATTTGGAACAGCGCTACACTACAATCTACTTGTATGTAGCAAGTTTATTTTCAAACAAAACATCGCCATCATCATGATAGCATGTAACGATTGCCTAAACAAAAAGAATTACTATAGGATAATGGTTTCAATTATTCCGCAATGCTCACATATGTGAATATGAATACAAACATGTGCATCATGGTAGAATTTCAACATATCCATAACAACTGATGCTAACTAGAATTTTTTTCTCCTAAATTCTTATCACAATGGAACATCATCGCGGACAACAAACTAGACCTTATCCAAATCATGATTATCCGTGTATACCTCTCGCAACTGTATAACCGTATTATTATGTGGAATTTAACGTTTCACTGTAATGTTATGCGTTCGCTCAAGGTGTTCATGCTGTGTTGCTGCTGCTGCTTTTGGTTTCTTTTGCTTCGGTGCGTGCGTGGAGGACGGAAACTGGTCTTTATAGAACAGAAATAGAGAAGGAAATGCGATATTGGCAAGCTAGTATACGTTACATGATATTATTGTTATTCGAATGATTTTCATGAGCAGGGCAGCGTTTGTATTTACAGTATTATATATTACATAAATGGAATAAAAAATAAAATAACATGTCTCTGCTAGGCTTGTTAACATGAGATTTTAATGCAAATTTATCTGGTGATCGAGATTGATGGTTTGTGAGAGAATCTGCGAAAGCGAAACGAGATTGTTGGGAAGCTTAAATTTGCATCTAACTTTTTCTTGTAACAATAAAAAGAAGAAAACAGAATAGATTAAATTTGCATTTTAACGTCCAATAGGAAAACAAAAAAAATAAATAATCATTTGAAAATTTCTTCCATAGCACATTACTTCTAAATTATACCCACGCTTGTAGAATCTATTTCTCTTAATTTATTGTATAATTCCGCTTGTAAAGATGCAAAATTAACCTTTCTAATCCGATTACGTAATATATTAAGTATTTCTTCCTTCTGGCACGCCATTCATTAAAATATATATGTATGTAAATTGGTATATCTTAGTGAATCTGTAGGAGTATGTTATTTGCAAAAAGCCTCAAGTTACATGCAGTTAATAGAAAATGAAATGAGCGACGTGTGTGTATTGTAAGATTCTGTTTTAATGCGTTTTGATATTGAAATCAGACAGGTTTCTTTTGGTGAAATGAGGAACACTTATGTACAAGGCAGGCGCCAATTCTCGGCCTGATATAGAAGAAATAAACTTGGTAAAATATTAGTTTTTATTTTTTTTTATTAATAATTATATAGCCTTGTAAAAATAATCTAAGGTTTTTTCCTCAAAATGTTGTATTACAGCTGCTTGCAACTCACTATCGTCCTTAAAACGATGTCTCCTAAGGTGTTTCTTTAAATGAGAAAATAGATAAGAAACATTGTTTCATCTCCTGTGATAATAGACTCCAAAATCAGTTTCGGGTCGTCTCCACACATGTTTAACCCTACAGTGCTAACATGCTGTCTGACAGACCGATCACCCACTATTCTCCCCGTATCTAATTGTAAGTGCGTTGTACGCTGATGTTAGATGTAATTGTGCGGCTCGCTACCTTAACTTGATTTAGTTACTAGCCAGTTGTCTCAGCGTAATGTGTGTATTGGCATTTTTGTAGGTGTTATCGTAGCTTGGTCTCCCGGACGGATATCAGCAGTGGCGGTACTATTTGAATTTTCAGGAAAGATAACATTGTTTTGATTATTTTTTTGTAAAAACGGTTTAGCAAATAATTGTTTGTTTTAGAAATAACGAGAAAGAGCAGGAACGACTGCGGGGGGAGCTAGGTGGGAAGGAAAACCAAAATAATGTTCCAGACGACCAAGAAGATTGCAGTGAAAAAGACCATGTAGAAGAGCACGAAGAAGATTCTCGGAACAAGAGTTGGAACTGGAGTTAGGAAACAGAACTTCATAACAACCTTCTATTCCTAAGAAGAAGGCAAAGTTTATAGATCCTGTCTTTAATGGTAAAGATACGCTGACAAAATGGGTCCAATCAGAGGGTTAAAACTCGAGCAAAAAATGTAATCATCCATTTGCTAGGCGTAAAAGGAAGACCACCCAGTTCATAGAATCTTCTGGATATTTGGTCATGTTTTTTCACAGATGAAATGCTATATCTAGTTGGTGAACACACCCCCTGAACTTTTTTCTGCTGAGAATATCGCAAAAGCAGTTGTTGAGTGCCTTGTATCACCTATAGTCAACACTGGAAGAAACATCACTATGTACAACTGATTTATCAGTTTACCATTATGTAAAAATCAGTTGCAGAAAAAATTAACTATCATCGGTTCCATCAAAAAGAACAAGAGAGAACTACCTCGTGAATTTGTGACAGGCGTCAGACGAGGGGACCTAAATATATTCGATTTTGAAGAAAATTGCACATTGGTGTCGTACATTCCAAAAAAAAGGAAAAAAAATTGCTTTTCATATCGACCATGATGATGACAGCATAGATAAAAATACGAACAAACCAGAAATTATTATGACGTACAATCACACCAAGCGTTGACACACTTAACCAATTATGTGCAAACTATAACTGTGCTAGAAATACAAGAAGGAGGCCTAGGGTCATTTTTTACTGTGTACTAAGTCCAACTACCACAAACCCATTTGCAGTCTTCAATTCAAAACATCAGGAGTCAAATATGCTCCGAAGAGTTTTTCTAGAAAAGTTTTCCTAGGATGCCGAAGTTATTGCCCAAGATCAATACTATGGTAGATGCTTCCTTTGTAGCACGAGAAAAAATCGGAAAACAAAATATAGTGTACTTAGTGTAGCAAATTTTTATGCGTTGAACATGCTAATGGCAACACCCAAGAAGGTTAATTTTAGACTAAGTACTTATTTTTATAAAAATGTACGTTTATTAATAAATAAAAATTACAGTACTTATATTTCTTATCAACAACCCCATTTTATAAAAACAAAAAGACAAAGAAAGATAGATTTTTCTGGATTCGGTCTCGCAGACCGATGTTAGTACTAAGATTACAAAAATTATGTTAGTGCTGCCTGATTAAAAACTAGCGCGCAGATTCGGCCCGACGTTCACGTTGGAGAGCAGGAAGAAGATGTGGTACCCATCTTGCACTAATCTTATGATTAGGGTTTGTTAAAAAGGTGGTACCGGCAGTGGCGCACCGCATAAAAGTAGGTACGTAATATACAATATTAGTGAAAAATAATATTGTTATCTTTTCTTGTCGTCTTGATGTCCACCGTGGCAATTGGCAACCGCCCTGGTAAGCTGCGTTGAATTGCAACGTCAGCAACGCTTCCATTGTCGATTCATTCAGCCGTCGACGGTGTTGTGAATACGTTGTCGTATACTTCGAAAATGATCGTTCGACATCCAGTGAAGTAAGATTTGCAAATGTCAAATATTCCTTTTCCTCATCTGGGCACTCTTGATTTTCAGTTATAGACCGAACCTTTTGTAAATCGGGATTTTTCGTTAAAATTGCACCAACAACCTGGGCTTATTTTGTCCCCCACAGTCATTACAAGATAAACGTACTGACTCTACATTTCCTAGATTTAAAGATTTAAGGTGGGCCAACAAAGCTGATCCAGTTTCCGTAGAGCCACGACCAGCCTGGTTTTCTGTCCAGGTGGAAAAAACGTTTTTTTTTTAAATCAAACAGGACACCATACATAGATATATAGAATTCATCATATGGATTTTTCAATATGAGTGGATATGTCCTGTTTTGACCGATATACTAAATCTATTTTTCAAAGTTGGACATGTCTGATTTTGACTGAACTGTCGATATTCAGGCCCAGATTACTATGGGACAGAACTGAACTGAACAATTCTGGGCACTCTTGGCGATAGAAACGATCAAGAACACTACGAAATCATATCAAAATAAATTTTGACCAAAAAAAGTGGACATGTCTGGTTTTGCATGAACGCTCCTCAATTATAATGGTTGAAAGAACAAGTAAACGAAATAATAATTCATTCGTGTTTTCGCATCTCCAACAGCATTCGCTATTTACAGGGAAGGATTGACCGCCCATAAGCATATTACATACCTGCGCTCGCAGGTGTGTGTTCACTCCTCCAAGCGTTCGGCAAATTTGGGGTAAGGCAAATTATGGAAAACCATTTTCTAAGAGAGTTGCGAGCTCGGGGCTCGATCCGAGACCAATAGTTTGGTGAACTAAATACTACGTTACCTGTGCTACTAATGGTAAATGTAATTAGAGTGTATTAGCAAATCTTTTATTTGAAACGAATTAATGCAATCTATTGTAGACAAATGGCTAAAATAGCCGATATTAAAAATTGAAATAGCAACAATCTTGAAGTGTGGAATGCCATAAGAGAAAAAAATTGTTCTAATCTGGTCTTGTTCATGTAAACCAGACATCCATTATGTCTAACCTGGACAAATATGCGATAACAGCCAGAGGCGCGGCGAGCGCATACAAGTTTACACATAAAATAGAAGGTAAGAAATAAATTATAAAACGTGCCGAAACACTTACCGTGAAATCACAAACTGGGTAACATCTGTTAAATATTTGAATCATTAGATATGTTTCCACAGCTGTTTTAGTCAAGTGAGTACGGCGTGCGGAGTAAATGTTTTTTAATGCCGAAAACGACCGTTCGACATCTAGCGATGTTATATTTGCATATTTAAAATAAACTTTGAAACAACTTAATGCATCTTCACATGCACCTTCACAAATTTGTCTTAATATAAGAAAATCGGAGTCTTTCTCTAAAACACTTTCAAATTTTCGTATTACACACCTATTTGTTTCGTCTTCTACAGCGCATAACTGTGCGTGAACATCATTTACAATTTGAACAGAATCCACTAGCGAGATCGAAACATTTTGTAATTTTTCTATTCCCTCCGCTAGTCCGAAGTAATTGTTGTGAATAGTTTGTAATACTCTTTTAACCTGACTATCTTGAAATATTTCCTGGCTCTTCTTGATTGCTGCAGCTTCTGTCGGATTGAATTTTAAAACTATCTTCTTTACTTGATCAAAATATTTGTTGTAGGAAAACGCAGCCTGCAACCATGTTCCCCAACGTGTAACAATCGGCTGTGGTGGTTCAGGTAAATCAGGACACAGTTAATGAAATAGTCGGGTACGTTTCGGGGACTTTAGAAATACTGCCTTATACTAGCAATCAATTCATTTACTAGTGGAAAACATGTAGGAATCGTTTGTGCCGCAAGATTTAGAGTATGGATTTTACACGTTACATGTAAGAAGTTATCACTGTGTTTTTTAAGAGATCGGCCCAAAGAGCGCATGTTTGCGGCACCATCACTCATAAACATTAAAAGTTGCTTAGTTGAAACTTCAAATTTGTTCAATGAGTTCAACACCACCTTTAAAATCTCATCGGCAGTACAATTTTTAACTCTTTTGGAAGCAAGTAAGAAGGAGGTTGACGGTTGATGTGGTTCCATTGTACGTACCATTAACCACAGAATATTTTTGACGATCTGTTGTTTTGTCCACACACAACCACAGTTTTTTATCTTTCAATTCCGTTTTCATTCTTTTTTCTGCATGTTCACGAGCAAATGGCACTACATTTCGTATCGATGTCCGACTAGGTAATTTACAGTCCGCATATTTATTCCAGAAGGAGACAAATGCTTCTTTGTCTAGTAAACGAAAGGATAGATTACATAAAATAAGAGTAACACATAAATCAAATGTAAATTTTTCTTGGTCTCGTATGCCACTTTTTGCAGAATAATGCTGTTTATTTTCGATGTGACGTTGACAATGGCTTCTGGACTAACACATTAAGCCAGACCATCTTGTTAAATCTTCCGTTACAAGAGCTATGAGGTTATCCTATCAAAACCGTAAGAAGTTCTTTTAAAAAAATGTTAACTTTTAAACGAATTTATGGTCGCACCTTGTATCTTAAAATAATAACATGCTTACCGGTTTTGTACTTAGTGAAACTTTAACAGCGCACATTACTTGACTAAATTGCTTCATATCCGTAATAACGCGACAGTAAAATATTTTTTATTACCTATCCAACAGCTTTACGACGAGCGTAAAACCAGTGGGATCTTAATCCCTACGGGGATACGCCGAACACAACGAAAAACCCATAAAAACTAGTCACTCACTGCCTTTCAACCATATAAGCGTCTAATTTCATAAAACCGTCAAGCGATGGAACGCTAGGAATGTCCATTGTCCTTCTCTAAAATTATACAAATGCTGACCAGACTGCAGGTATTACACATATGTATATAGTTTGTCTTAGAATGAGAAGGCTGCGAGATATTGAGAAGATATTATGAAGTAAGAAATTTCACGGCTTTAATTCCAGCAGAAACCCGCGATAAGAAATTTGTGAAACTGTCCTTGCACAGAATATTGAAAGGTATTGGTAAAGTTTTTAGGGGATAATGTTTTAGTTCGCAAAATACATTCAAAAGCTTTCTGGCTAGTCCGAATGGTCGGAAATCTATAAAATCACCTGCGGTGACTGTGATAAACCCAATATTTGACAAACGAAATGGGCGATCGGCACCAGCTTTAAAGAACATATCGTTCATTACAGCTATGGAGGGATCGAATCGTCAAGTGTAGCGCAACATACAACCCGGGGATAATATTAAATTAACCTTAATCTTAAATTAATTAAGAACGTACCGTCGCCGCGAGCATTAGATGCTTACGAAACCATTTATGTGAAAAAGAATACAAATCTGTTAAAGCCGCTCAGCTTTGAATGATTTATTGGTGAAAAACGGACACATGTTTACGCCTTGTGCCACAGGCGAGAATCTTTCCTTTTAGTTTCGTATATTTCCCATGTTTTAGGGTGATGAGTAGGGGGTGAAGATAGGTACTTATAAATACTTGAGTAGGGATAGAACAAGGCATGGTAGAATTAGGATCTTTTTCTCACATTATTCGATCGTACGGTTGATAATGAGAATCAATGAATTCCTGAAACAATTTTTCCAAATTAATCAAATAACTTATGTGGTGCGGAGTGTCCTGATACTTTAGTGTTTGCCACACGGCCCTTGCCATCATTATTCTTTATGTTTTTAACCCTTAAAAACCTAGCGCAAATACAGAAAATTCTATCTAAACTTCGGCTTTTAAGGGTTAATATTTTTCTAGCCAGACATCTCGGAAGAAGCCATCTTAATTTTTATATTGTTAAGTTATCAGATGCGGGTGTACGTAATTAAACCGGACGACATTTATTTGAAATATATTTTTTTTATATCCTTTATAATTATGAAGATATTACCTTAAAGAAAACAAGCGATTTTTATTTTAAAGTTTTGTGAATAAATTATGAATTGAACAACAACCTCGGACATTGAAAAGTTCTTACTGGAATTAAGTCCAAAGTTGTTAAGCAGGTAAGTCGAAACTGAAGGATAAGTCCAAATTATACAAAAAAATCTATAATAATATTGACCTTTTCGGATCTTACACATTGCTAGATTTTCTCTCAAGCCCAAAATTTGTAAACTAACAGTCCAAATTAATAAGTACTAATTAATCAAAATTGATAAAAAATCAAGGAAGATATTCTCGTCTGTACATTGGAAATAAAGCAAAATTTTTATTGAGCTTAAGTCCACAATTAGAAAGTCCAAATAGACGGGCAAGTCAAAATTGGATACAAAATCAAAAATAATATTAATATCGGACTTTTAAGCATTGAGAAACTTGTAGAAAGTACAAAATTGCCTAGTTGATAAGTCCAAATTGATAAGCAAATCAATCTTAGTTAAAATTCAAATATGATATTGTCACATTTGTATTTAGAAAACTGAAGAACCTTTTCGAAGACTATTATCTACAAGTAGATAAGTCCAAGTTAATCGTTAAATAAAAATTAAACAAAATAGTAAATAATTGCAACAAGATTTCTGAATTTTAAACACCTCCTGTTGGAAGTAAATCCAAAATTAATAATAGATAGAAAAGCTCAAATTAATCAAAATCACTTAGAAGTCAGAACTTATTTTTGGACTTTAAACACTCAAAGCTTTTTTCTGAAGCTAAGTCCCAAATTAGTAAACTAATAATGTCGTCTAAATTAGAAATGTCGACGAACTCTTGTTGATAGTAAGTCCAATATTAAAAAGTATATAAGTCTAAATTGATACAGAGCTGAAGATTCGCAAAAAGTTAAAAATGACACATTCACATTTTCCAATTTGAAACATTCGAAAATTAATACGTTTAAAATAAGTAGAGAAGTGAACATTGACAAGTAAGTCAAAATAGATATGAAATCAAAAATGATGACATCGGAATTTTAAACATTGTAAAGCTCTTATAGGCAGTCGAAAATTGGTTGATAAGTCCAATTTAATAAGTAAATCAATCTTAGTAAAATGTTAAAATATTTTCTTTAAATTTGGAAGATTAAGAAGCTTTGTAGAACTCAGTTTGCAACTAGATAAGTCCAAATTGATTGAAAAATCAAAACTAGGCAAAATATCAACATTAACATTAACATTTTCGAACGCTAAATGTTAAAATGGACAAAAAATTAGAGATAATTTCAAAGTTTTGAATTTCAATCATTGAAAAAGCTTTACCGAAAGTATGTAAGTCCTAAAATCGTCAAATATATAGGTCGGAATTGGCATACAAGTCTAAATCAAAATTTTTTTCTCAGCGTTCCAGTTAGCTCTTAAAACTGTACAACCTTTCCAATTTATACAAATTTGATAATAAAAAAGATATCCATATTGTCCTATTAATTTTAAGACATAACGTATACGTACGTAGAAATGAAATACATCTTTTATTCAACTTTCTTACACCACAAATCATTTATTTTAGAGGTTAAGTTTTATTTAAGGGAATTCTGTAAAGATAAAAAACGTAATAAGGTGAGAAACAGAATCACGCCACAAACGCGAGCTTTATATAACGCAGCATTGAAATTAACTATTTCTGTGTTCGAATTATTTCAAAACCAACGTCGAAGTGTGTCAATGTTACATTTGTTGAGCGTTGGAATTACCTTTTTGAATTCGTGCGAGTGTTGCCGAGCGTTTATGTGTGCGTCAGCCGAGTATAGTAGCGTTTGCCGTACATTGCCCGTGTAATAGATTTGTCGTGATGAATATTCCCGCTACTACTTATCTATCTATCGATACGATATTATTATAATTGATGAAGTTAAGAGAGACTTGTTCGCCCATTTAGGAAGTCGTAATAAACGGTGTTGCGTAACCATCGCTATACGGACAAGAGAATCGACTACGTACTAATTGAGAAGTATCTATTCACGTAGTATATAAGCTAAGTTACTTATTAAAGATTGCTATTGCGATGCTGTTTTCGCGATCGTATTGGATTTCAGTTCAATAATCGATTCAATAGGATCGATATAATGCTACTCGTATTCGTATAGTATGAAAATGGTCTTTACAATTTGGAGAATTGATGGTTAAACAGTAGAAGTTGGAAATAATGCAGCTTTGTATTATATAATATAGATCCGCTCGTCATCGGTTCTATCTTTACGGACTTGTAATGCTCCCAACAAAGATAAATTTATCAGTCATTATTAGTATAAGAAGTTATCGATCAGCGTTTATTAAATTATAACTGGTAAATCTGTTAACTTCTCCTTTTTTAGCTTAGCCCAGTTACAGTCCCAGGCCAAATTACTTGAAACACTCAATATTTTGCAGTTTCTTCATAATAAAATATAAACTATACATGTATTATATTTTTTATTTATAAAATATATTGTAAAAATATGTAACATATGTAAATATTAAATAAGTAATCAATATAGTCCATAACCCATGATTTTTAATAACACCCTTAATTCTTCGGGGCATACTTTCAATGCAAGATATGATTGTCTCTTTTATATCTTCATCGTTCTCCCATACACCCTTTATATTCTTGATTAATATTTCCTTTGTAGGGTTTTCTCTTTCATATATCTTACTTTTTAGTCGATTCCATACGTTCTCGATGGGATTGAGGTCCGGTGAATTTCCGGGCCAACGTAAAAGAGGTATGATTGTCTTCAAAGAATTTTTTAACCTTTTTCGCATAAATATACGCCCTGTCGGTATGCGACGTCCTGGCTTAAAATACGGTAATAACGTGTTTTTAAACACATTTATGTACTGCTCTTGACGCATTGTACCTTCTACAAAATATAAAGGGCCGGGTCCGTTTCCACTAATCACTCCCCAAATCATTACCTGCGGAGGGTGTTTCACAGTTCGAAGAACCGCGGACTCTGTGAGACGTTCGCCAGGTCGTCTACGAACAAATTGTGCTCGCTGCACTAACACACAGAGCGAGCACTCGTCACTAAAGAAAACCTATTAAATAATGCAAACATTAATTCAGTAAAAATCATGTTGTTAAGTTATTCACCTTTTTCCAATTCGCGTCTGTGAAATGTCGATATTCTCTTGCAAAATCGGCGCCTGACAGTTCTGCCCGAAATCTCTATTCCTCTCTCGTAATTTTTTTTTGAATCATTTTAAAGCCCGATGAACAATTTCACGGTCAAATATCTTCGAAGTTTTTCTTTTCCGACCGCACTTTGCCCGTTTTTGTGTCGATGTGCTAGCTCCTTCGTTTAAGTTTCTAGTTAAACGCGATACAGAAGAAGGAGATACTTTCTGTAATTTTGCAATTTCTCGTTGTGAATGTTTGTTTGATTGTAGATCTTGTATAGCGGCTTTTTGTGCACTTGTTAAATCTTTCCCAGGCATTTTCTACAAAAAACCCCAAATATTTCATTTTTTTTCAAATTCCAAATAATTAATTATTAAGAGAGATAGAATAACAATTTTACCTTTGCAATAACGATATATCAACACAAAACACTTAACGATACTCCACAACTTAGCTTCTATACGGTTATGACTAAATATTTAAAAAAATATCGATGCATTCTCTAAACTGTGAACTCGCTAAATGTAAGTTGATAACTGAAATATTTGTATAAACGTACTTTACTCTTCTAAATATGATTTCTCTGGTAGCTTTATTTATTGATACAATAATCTAGTCCCCCTATAAACGATCGGATTCAAAGCAAAAGAATATCACTATAATAGGATGGGAATTTCCAGGTAAAAGGGTTGATTTATGACATGTTTCAAGTAATATGGCAAGGGACTGTAATACAGCTTTTGTTTTATATAATATGGACCCGCTCGTCATCGGTTCTATCTTTACGGATCCATAATGCTCCCAACAAAGATAATTTTATCAGTCATTATTAGCTAAAAGAAGTTATCGATCAGCGTTTATTAAAGTATAACTGGGAAATCTGTTAACTTCTCCTTTTTTAGCTTATTATCCCAGTTATTCCTGAACATTTGAAAAACTTATCGAATAACAATTTCTCTTTGGAAATAAGTTTATTAGAAACAACATAAACTATTACAAGTATTACAACAAAATCAATTATAATTATAAAAGAGAAAATGATGGTCGTTTATGTAGGACGTTAGGAATTTTCGGTACTACTTTGTATGGTATTTAACGAAACAGGGCACATGAACACCGACGTCACATTTTCTACACGTGGTTGTTGTTTTCATATGGCAATGACGACATTTCAACTGCTTATTCATCGGAAGAATCAAGTGATCGGCTTGGAACCGTGGCGCCCAAAATACGGCACAATTTCTTCATCAACACTATGTGTTTCTTCAGTTTTTGTATACTTCAAACATTTCTTTTTCAGAAATTCAAATTTATTAGATTTGTTTAAGTGGTCACTATCAGCTAGATGAAAAATCTTCATCATATAATCAAATTTATCTCTTGATATAGCCTGGGAAACAAGTGAATTGTGTTTGTCAAAATCTTTTTCCCAATATAACTTTCTTCGGGGTACAGAAACATATTCGCTGATTATTAGAACATCGATAAATGCTTTCATTTCCTCCATTGTAATCAATTTGCCAATTTTATTTGATTTCATGGCATACTTGTTGGTTTCTTGTACCAACAACTTTAAAATATCGTTATCGAAAAAATTGTAAAATAAGCTAATAGGACTTTCATTTTCTCTTGCTTGATCATCATAATCTCAATGCTATTACCAACAAACTCATCAGCCGTAAGATATATAGGCCTCGGGTTCGTGTCAGCAACTGACGAACCTACTTGGGTTAGTTCGTTTGGTTGACGTTCAAAAGCCTTCATGTACTGGTACCCAGACATAGTAGAATTTAATAATGAAACCAACTACCAATAACCATCATGTACGGACGCGCGTTTCGCCGCCTAACGGCTCATCAGCGTACCTCTGTGGAAGTTGGTAGATGTATTTGAAATTGTCTCCTCCGTTTCCGGAATCGCTGCTAGGGGCTGCTTTTTTCCAAAAAATACTTTATGTCAAATCGATCTGTCAAATAGTCTGGTTTTGGCGAGCATTGAAGTCAAGTATTTCTTTGTGTTTTCAATTATGGATAAAAACGAAGTTCGAGCGGTCAACAATTTTTTTCTATTTGAAAGGGAAAACCGTAACGGATATCAGATCAAGGTTAGATGCCGTTCTGGAGGATTCATCACCTTCATTTTCCACCGTGAGTTTTTGGGTTTCGGAATTCAAGCGTGGCTGCCACACCAGAAATTGTGGATAAAATCCATGACCCGATTTTGGCAGATCGCCGAATAAAAGTGCGTGAAATTGAGGATGCCGTGGGCATCTCTTATGAACGAGCAGTTCATATTTTACATAATGAATTGGGTTTAAAAAGCTTTCTGCAAGATGGGTGTCGCATTTGCTCAATTCGGAGCAAAAACGCATTCGAGCTCGAATCTCAGCCGATTGTTTGGAAGTGTTTACGAGGAATCCAACGGATTTCAAGAGACGATGTGTGACCATGGATGAGACCTGGATTCATCACTACACACAAGAAACAAAAATGCAATCAAAACAGTGGATTGAACGCGGTGAATCGGTTCCAAAGACGGCAAAGACCATTAGAAATGTGATGGCATCTGTTTTTTGGGATCTTGAAAAAGGAAGAACTGTTATTGACCAATATTACATAATACTTTTGGACAAACTGAAAGCAGCAATTCAGGAAAAACACCCGGGAATGGCCAAGAAAAAAGTGTTGTTTCACCACGACAATGCGCCCGCTCATTCAAATACAATCGCTCAGCAAAAATTGACAGAATTCAAGTTCGAAATCCTTCCGCAGCCACCGTATTCCGGCTCCGTTGGACTTCCACCTGTTTCCGAAACTGAAAACATTTCTGGGTGGAAAGAAATTGTGGCCGAATGAAGAACTGGTAGAGGCTGCAAATGATTATTTTGGGGACCCGGAGAAAGTCATTTCCAGTAGGGAATCCAGAAGCCAGAGAAACGTTGGACAAAATGTGTTGAGTTTCGAGGGGATTATATTGAAAAATAAAATATAACTTGAATCCGATTTTTTTTGTTTTCATTGTCATTCCGGAAAATTTTGAATCTATCCTCGTATTAAATGTGTTAACATCTGCAGAATTTTTAAAGATCTATAAATTTAAAATTTTTAGAATATTCAATTACGAAAATTGCTGGTCATGCATTTTAAACCCCAAGACAACACCTTTATTTTTAGCTTTCTCCCAATTTATGTATATTCCCTACCTAACCTTTAATAATAAAATTCATTTAATAGGAACGTCACCAGATTGACATTCTGGAAATGTCAAATAAATAATTTGATTATCTTTAAGATGACCTGAAACGAACTCAAATGGAAGAGAACATATCTCTTGTTCCGTTCAAATTTAATGATTAAATGTTAATAAATATTACGGGCGTAGATTAAAAATTAAACTTCGTCACGCTTCTTATCGTCAGGTAGAGGAGTGGCATTTAAAATTAAGCGACAAAACTTTATCTTCCTTCGCGAAGCGGATGAAATTAATTTATGCGAAAGAAAATACGTTCGTCGTAGGCGGCTACATTGTCGTTCAATTTACATAAAATTCGATATTCCATCGGAAAGGAAGAGGATAAAGGGAAGAGGGGGGCATGGTTCGCGAAAGAGAAATCCAATCCCCGAAATTTTATTAATTTTTTTTTATCGCCCTACCTCTCATCGTCTTGGGTTAATGGGTGAAGGTGTAGTAATGAATGTATGCGTACAATGGAGTTTTTTTATCGATATTTTAGGTTGGCGACCTTTCGATAGGGAAGATGGAGATGTGGGTGTCTTAAAATTGCGTTTCCAAAATTAAATTCAAATATTTTTAGATTTTGGGGAGGAATTTGATTACTGTGGACGAGACGATGATGGAAATTTGAAGCTTTTGAACCGATATTGTTTGTAAAATTAAACGATGATTACTTACATTTCAAATACGACATAGAAAAAGCTTGAAATTAAAGACTTAACTGCTTAAAAGAATACAAAAATCCTTGAAGGTGTAATGTACGGTACAATCCCTCATATCCGACATCGGGATATCCGACCGTCCCACGGTCATCCGTGGCTTGACCTGTAAATGAGTCATTCTTGTTTTCTATCAAAAGAAAGTGCATTTCTGCGTTCCGAATTATATGAGTGTGAACATAATATTGTTAAATAGGTGTGTGTAAAGTGAAAATGGCGACCTTAACAAAACGAAAACGGATACTATGCACACTACAACAAAAATTAGAAGTGTTACAATGACTGGAAATAAGGGTGAATCAGTTCAAAAACTCAATAGCGAGGTAGGAGCTGGTCTAATAACGATTAGAGATTGTAACAAAAAAAAAAACAGGAAAGAACTGGAGGTGTATTCAATAACAGTGGAATGAGAGTTCAGCTTAAAAAAATAGGAGAATGTTAAAAAAAAACAAAACTTGATCTTTTGGACAATGTCTTACGGGTTTGGTTCTGTCAAAAAAGGCAAAAAGCGTAATCAGGTCCTATTGTAAAAGAGAAAGCATTAATGTTATGCATTTAATGCAAGTAGAGGGTGGCTTCACTGATGGAAGCTTCGTTACGGTATTCGACATGTTGACGTTACTAGCGAGAATCCTTTGTTGACGACGACGCTGCACAGAATTATGTGAAAATTTTTTAAAATTCAATCAAAGAACATAATCTTGAAGCAGACCAGGTCGATAACATTGACTAGAAAGGACTTAATTACAAAATGCTACCAAAAACAATGTTGGCTGCCGAAAATGGAATTGTGACGGGAACAATTGCAACTTGTGGTAATGCAAGTGGTAGTCACAATCTGCCATTGTATGTTATTGGATAATCTAAAAAACCCAGGACATTTAAAATGTCATCCTTTCCTGTTTATTACACCAGTTATGGATGGATAACAATTTATCTAAAACGTGAGATAGTTTATCCCAGCAGTAGGAAATCTAAGAGCTTGGTAGGGAATCAAATACGTCTTTTAATTCTCATTCTACTTAAGTCACACGTCACATCCTCATTGATTGATGATCTTCCCTGTAAACGTTTGTTTGGCGCCCGTTCGCGCTATTTTTCCTCTATTCCGTTTGAATTTTCGTTTTTCACGTTTGCGGAAACTTCCCGGCCACGCGAGAAGTGTCGCCAATCAGCTTTTATGATATTAAATTTCTTGGAAATACCACACCAAGTGCCATTCGTCGCTCAAGAGTGACCAAAAACGTGTTCGTTAGAATCGTACTTGACATATTTGTAAATTTTAACGCGCTACAGTTTATCATTTTTTTCCAAATGTGAAGGTTATGCGGTCACAGAGACCGGAGGGGGAGTTCCGTACAGACGTCGCTATTTGGCCCTCTGATCTCGATATTGAAAATCGCTTCAGCTTACTGGAAGCTCGAAGGATACGGATGCTTCCCATATATCCCTTAAGTTCCCTACACACCGGTTAGAAACGTCTACTTTTTCCATTCCACGTTCAATTTCAACCGGTATCGCGTCTCTCTCCAATCGAAGACGGTACTTATATGCATCGTTCGGCGATCAGTCATTGTTATCGATAATTCTAAACCTTCGGGTCCAGACTCCGTACTCTCGACTTATTAGGCCACCGACGTTCCCTATAATGGAAGATAAAATAACGTATTATAAATCTCAAGGGTAATTTTTGACTAAACGTTCAATCAAATAAAAACTCATCTGATACCAACAACGTAGGGTCGCAAAAACGCGATCATTTCGCCGCAAAAATTCGTATGTTCTCATTTGAATCATATAGTAATTGACGTTTCTAACGGACACTGACAGATAGAACGCGCTACAATTTCGCGTTTTTTTTTGCTATACGACAAAAATTAACGTAGTGTTTATCATAGCATTTTCTGCGACGCCCCTACGAAGACCTTCCATTTCCGCTTCCCGTTCCCGGATCGCGATTTCCTTGTCCACCAGGCACATAGAAAGAACGATGCTTCTGGCACGCGCACTTCCCTTACCCCTACCGCGCTCCAGAAAAAATCCTTTCTGCCCCTACTTTTCTTCATATCGAACCGGTCGTCCGCTATTCTATCCTTACGGGCCGGTAACGCTTCCGAGTGCGAGAGGGCTGTCAGGGTTTCTCATTATTATAGATAATAACTAGAGCGGGCCAAGAGCGCCACGCGCCAGGTTCGCAATCAGGCTGCCGGGCGCATATATGTATGTAAACATAGGTAATTTAAATATGTAATTATTAGGACGAGGACCAAAACCACTGTCTATTACGTCGTGAAGACGCGCAAATATACACCTGCAGTTTGGGTGTTCGTTGATAAATAGGGCGTTGTTCACAGTGGGCCACTACAAAAAAAAAGTTCATTCATCGACGGCTACGAACTAACAGCGCGCTTATTCATTTACGGATGACGCGCTCTATTCATCAACAAATGACGAGTCTGCAGATGTTACGTTTGCACCACTTCGTGGCATACTAGAAACAAGCGTCGGTGTGCTCGCTTTAGTGATTATGTCTAACGTAACTATTAAAAATAAACGGCCATTACCTACGAAAGTTAATAAATTTCTTAGTGAATTTGTGGATTTACACTACAATGGGAGTACAATTTTCTGTAAAGTTTGTAAAAAGAAACTACTGTGCTGGAGCAAACGTGATTGTGAAAGACATATAAATAGCGTACACCACAGAAATAAAAGAAATGGTGTGTCACAACAACGTCAATTTCAATTAGAATTGCTTTTAACGTTTATGGTATGTGGTCTACCACTTCGTATACTTGATAAAAAAGCATTTCGAAAATTCTGGGGTACATACAATACCGAGTGGATACTACCATCTCGGACAGCGTTACGGAGAGATATTCCACGAATACGTGAGGACATTGAAAATCGAATTAAAGCCGAATTAAAAGATAAACAGCTGTGGCTATGTCTTGATGAGACGACAGATTGCAAAAAAAATTCTATTTTGAATATAATAGTGCGCGTATTAGATCCTATTAAACCAAATTTTGCAATTCTATTAGCCAGCAGAAGATTAAAACAGTGTACTAGTAAAGCAATTACGGCCGTAGTTCTCGAAACGTTACAAAAATTTCAAGTGTCAACCAGTCAACTGTTGTTGTTCATGAGCGATGGTGCAGCAACAATGTGTAGTGTAGGCCGTTCCCTTAAAGAAAAGTGTGAAGGACTTTTACATGTTACGTGTAAAGTCCATGCTTTACATCTTGTGGCACAAACTATTCGAGAGTGTTACCCGGAGGTGGATGCATTAATAGCAAACACAAAAAAAGTGTTTCTCAAAAGTCCTAAGAGGACTAGGGCATTCCACAGGTTATGCCCTGGTATTCGAGAACCACCACAGCCCATTCTTACGCGTTGGGGAACGTGGTTAAAAGCCGCTTTTTATTATAATGAACATTTTCAAGAAGTCAAATCCGTTATTTTGCAATTCGTCCCTGCCGAAGCTAGAGCTATTAGGATGAGCCAGAAGGGATTTCTCGATATTTCTGTTGAAACACATCTAAAGAATATTAGCAACAATTACAAAGGGTTAGTAGACGCGATAGAAAATTTGCAAAATTCTGGATTGTCGTTGGTAGAATCAGTGCAAGTCGTGGACGAAGTTAGTACATTGTTACACAGTATAAACGATGCAACAAGTGGACGAGTATTAGCTAAGTTCGATAGTGTTTTAAAAAAGAATCCGGACTACACGAGATTAAGACAAATGTGTGATGGGGCATCTGCAGATTCCTTGACTAAGTCTAAAGATTATTTTAATTACGCTTGTCTTACTTCGGTAGACGTGGAACGGTCGTTTTCGAAATATAAGAACATTTTTTCGTCTCGGCGAACATCCTTCACCGAGGCAAATGTGGAAACTTATCTGATGGTGCAACTTTTTAAACAAGCCTATCCGCATTATTAAGAAGGATAGAATTTATTTATTATATCTTTATTTACAGTTACATTATTAAGTACAACAGAATAAAAAAAGCGTTCAGTTTCTCAGTTATTTCCTTATTACATCCCATTTACAACGCATACCGTTTTCAATCAAATAAAAAATCATAATGAAAATAAAAACACCTCAGCGTGTACATATATATATATATATATATGTATATATATATATATATCCGCTCTAATTGCTAAACATTATTATTGCGTCAGCTTTTATTTTTTTACTCTTGTGTATTAATTTCGAAATACCACATATCTGCTGTGACTCACATATACGCTATTTACAATAAGCGGCCGTTGCGCCTGATTCCGATTCTGTTGGATGGCGCAATTTGGCCCGCTCTAATAATAACTTATAGGATTTAGCAGAGAATCGTTTAAATCAGTCTGATGAGTTAACCCTATAAGTTAGTCTCGACTGAACGTGAGGAAAATAAATGTAAATAACAAAATATGATAAAAATCGATAAAATATTTTTGACTTAGGGTTCGAAAACAACTTTATTTATTTTGCAAATGAAATTTGTATTAACAGTGTATCGAGACTATCCAGTTGTATATAAAAATGTGGTATTTAGGAAGTTGAAATTAAAATATAGAGAATTGAATTGAACCACAAAATCGACATTTTCATAAGCAAAATTTCCTTATATTCCAATACTGCCCGTTTAAAAATTAAATTAAAACGGGGAATAGCACTGATAGAAAAAAGAAATGGTCCAATGGTGGGTCCCTGTGGACACCTGAATCTTTTCCCAAAATCAATTTTCCAATGCACATCTACGAAGCCGAATAACAAAATTTCATGTGAATATACGTATGTGTTACGAAGAAACGATTCCGACGTATGTATGTTAGTCCATATTGAGCAACAACGAACGGTACTAAACAAACGATAAATTTCGCCTTGGGATAGGTATATCTTCAATTTAATCTCATGTAAATTCAGCGGCAGTCGCGTAACGTAAGTCTTGATCAGAAGCTTGAAACACTCGTGTCCACAACGCGTGAAGATGTAAATGCCTATTGGCTACCGTCATAAGGACGAGAATGATATGTATACTATAAAAGTGAACAACAGATAAGGTATAAGATATACATACATGTGGGTAAAATGTGCAATGGGCAACGAATTGGATAGATTATTTAGAAAATGTTTACATTTAAAGAATGGATGGAGGCTTTCAGGACCGTTGTCGAACATAAGTATCGTTTCGGCCAGCCCAACCACTAAGCTGTCAGAAGTTCTGTTAAGATTCAGTGAAGTAGACTTTAGAAATTTTCTAAAGATGGTAAAGTGCGTCGAACTATAAAAAGAATTTTAGTTGTGAAGTTAATTTATTTCTACAACAGTGCTTTCGGAAATGCTTATTTCCGTTTCTACTGATTTTTATATTTATATATCTAGCCTTAGCTGAACTGTTTGTAAGCAGTTTGTTGTAGTGAAAATGGAACATCTGTTAAGACCCATCGTTTGTTAGAATGGTAATTCAAAAAAAGTTAGTACAGAATTCAAGTACAATGATAACTTGATCGGAGTTAATGTTAATACTTGTACTTTGTCCAGTTTTTTTACTTTAATGAAGTAAAAGAAAATACTTTTGTTCATATAAAAAAAATGTGGTACAAAATATACGAAATAAAACCTTCTGTAATTGCTAAATAATAGACTTAGGCATTTTACGTACGTTTTCAGCTATTGGGAATACAACGACGAGAAGAATAGAAGAATGTTTTACTTTATAGGCATATACACATTAGCTCAGGCTTCAGCGGGTTGCGAGATATACTGTACGTAGCGCGATCTGGCATCCTTGCGTTTATACCCGCCGGCCAGCCTCGCCGAGCGCAACTGCCGTAACCTATCTGACGCACTCTTTGCCTTTCTGTGCGCTCGTAAGCTTCTAACAAGAGATCGTGGATTTCGAATACATTATGTTAGGTTATACAGCCGCAGAGATGGTACAGATTATTAAATGGTATTTTGGGAATTGCCGTAAATGCCACCCAATAGACGAACAGCCTCAAAGAAGAAAAGAGAGAAGTGAGGGTTTGTTCGTTAGTTGAAATCGGTGAATCGGTGTTAGTAGAAGTACTGTGAAACGTCTTTTGAAACGTAACAAATACAAAAGTTACAAAGTTCAAAATTGCCAGGAGATTTTTCTCCTTAATAAAGTAATATTCTTCAATTTATTTTGTATAATTATCGAATTTATTTTTCTTTAGTTTAATTTTATAAGAATCGTTGTTTATTTTCCTACTTAGAATTGCCTTTTCATTCTCCTACATCGTATAGCAGCAACAAAATGAATCTATCAGTTAGACTCGAATGCTCCATTGCCATTCACAAAGGCAATACCCCGTTCGTATCTGGACCAACGTGTATATCTGATACATGATTGGTCCGTGATACAACCATTAGACAGCTGTATTAGGTTGCTTTAATTTGTTTTACCAAAATTATACGTTTTCGTTGTTACATGTCATTTCTACTAAATGGAAGTAAATTTTCCAAGAAAAAATTCATTTAGAATGATTTGCAAGTGATTAATTATATCTGTAATTAATAATTAATAAATAAAATTTGTGACTTGTGTATTAAGGTGCAGGGAATGTAGAAATTGTGTTACTTCTTTGCATTTCATAGCACTTTTTGCATCGCTATTTAATAGCCAAAATGATGTACCTCAAGATGTCAATATCTTCCACATAAAACAAGCTAGTATCTGACCAAGTGCCCCATCATTATTAGCGTTAAAAGCAAGGGTTTTCTAGTAAATAGAGGTTTTAAAACTTGGGGTCTTATTCCTTTAAAAGTGTAGTAGTTAGCTTCAGTTCAAAAGTCGTTCGTAATTTTATTTTCGTACATTTCTTGTAGCTATTGACGTCGATGTAGTGTTATATTGGATTGAAAAAATCATTACTCTTTTTACCTCCTAAACAATTCTATAAGCTTATAACATTTTATTTAAATAGCTACCTCTTTGAATCTAATTATTAATCTAGTTCTTTCGGTTCTTTAGAAGCTGTTCTAATTTTCCTCTACAATTAAAAGCATTAAAACTACTATCTCCGTAAATTCTTTCTTTTGTATTCCATTTTTCAATACACATTTGTTACTAGTCAAATACCACGTCAGCGCCGACTAGATTCGGCCCGTTTTGTGTTCGTAGAAGCTCCGTACATGCACACATTCTTTTATTTTGTAGTAGTTGGCTTGGCATTGATAGCGCCCCGCGGACATATTGAGCGATGACGTCATCGCGGCGGGTCTGACGCGCGTTTCATTGCCGCGCGCGAGGAGGGCGCTGCTGCCCGCCTCGCTACACCTGACTGACTGACTGGCTGGTGGCCGTCGCCGTTTCATTATTGCATCGTTTCAATTCAACTGTGGCCGAGTTGACTAATTTAATGAAGCGGAACATACGCCAACGCGTATGTTCATATCTGTAATATGCGCGTGTTTGCATGCATCTAAGCTGGCCGACGCATTCAGTTAAGAGACCGTTCGAAATGATGGAAGCTTATCAAATGCACTTGTTTTGTTTGTAGGAATGAAGTGGGTATTAATTAAAGTGTATGTGTTGAGAATATATCTGCATGTTTTGGTCGCAATTTTTTATGCGCGTACCTTTTCTCGATTACGAATAATATTTTTCGTTTCATACAGGGTGTTTCTTAAGAAACGCTGCCAGCTATAACTCCTTCATTTATTATTTGATTCTAAGCACGAGAAACGATGTTATAAGGACTAGAATCAAAGTCTACTATAAGATTTAAAGTCACCGAAAATCAATTATCTTCTTCCCTAAATAGGAACCTATACGTCTTTATAAGCTTTTTAACTGCAATCATGTTATTGGAAGACTTTTAGAAAAAGCAATGTTGCCAATAGCTTATGAGAATAACTTATGTATTTAATAATAATAACAATCTATATTTTCGAAAAAATAAGTGCGATAGGAAACGTCACAAGAAAGAATCTAACTAACTACGGATCAAAACAGGTACCAAGAACTGCGGGATAGTTTGACAAACAACACTAAAGTATCGGTACACTTCGCACCACACAAGTTATTAATTAATTAGCCCGGAACAGCTATTTCGTGGATGCGTGGATTCCCATTATCAACTGTATGACCAAATGGAACAGCTGCTCCGGACTAATTAATTAATAACTTGTGTGGTGCGGAGTGTGTCGATACTTTAGTGTTGTTTAACAAAACAGGTATATTAGCACTAAATATTAAAATTTAGATCAACAACAAACTCTTGCAAGTATAATACTGTTATAAAATTTTGAATCTAGACAGAACAAACTATTGAGCGTTTTCACATTTATCATCAGTGACAGCGGTGCCGGTGGGTATTAAATCTCCTAGAAAGAATTGATTTAATTTATTCGTAGACAAAAGTATTTTCCTAGGGGAAAACATTATTTTTGTAATATGCTCAACGTTATAGCGACAGCATTCGTTAAAAGGAATTTGCTTCTTTTCCGTAGCAAATTTCTATTTATACCATTATGTATTAGTCTGATTTCTATTGAAATTGTTAACATTTTTAGTTAATTAAACGTACTATGTCACTTACAAATAATTGTTAATGTAAGTATTCCCGCAATGCATTATTAACACGTCGGTCGACCGCTCAATCTCAGTATATTCTCATATACGAAAACATGTCTCCGCTCCGTACATGGGGAGTGCCAGTGTCAGCCAATACCGACGCCAATACAGTGTCAAGTAAAAAATGCTACGCTTGTAGGTTCATCCCTGGTTATATCGAAATGAGCCACCTAAATGAGTTAGATGTTGCACGTATTATAGCTATTATCGAGAATGGCACCAGTATTTGAGAATTTGTGAGAAATTTTAAAGTTAGTCCTTCTGTCATCTATCGTATGTGAAATCGTTAATTAGGAACCAAAGGATATGAAGGACGTATTGGGCACTAAAGTACATTTTGGTTTGATTTTTGATTTTATTGGATGATACTGTTCGCACAAAATTTATCTCGAGCGCTTTGTGGCAAATACAATGTTTGACTGGCATTGTGGTTTCTAGCCAATATTATGCCTCTGTAACCACGCTAGATCTGCTCTTTATTAGGAAAAAGATTTACTACTCTGCTCGGATTACTAAATTTCCGCAACTTTGTTTTATCAATTGTTTATTTGTTATTCGAACTGGGTATGCTTGTGAAGTTGTTTTATTTCCTTATTTTGGGAAAAATTTTGACAAAATGGCAGGTAATTGCTATTTTTTTTTTATCTTTAGAATGTGATTTCGTTGAATTCACCTTTTCTGCAGTGAAATTCCCTTCCAACATATTTATTGCTATTTTGTTCTATGTTTTATACAAGTTAAGTAAAAAATTAATTCTGCCTTGAAAGGGTTAAACCAAAGATTGGTGAAGATCTGAACCCATTCGCCATAATATGCATTATAACGGTTAACGACCTTCTACTAAGATCGTCCTCCAGCAATCTATGGCCAGTTAAAGATTTCAGAAACTAGATCCTATAGATTTCTTAGCTGATAGAATAATTTTTAAAGGATACTTTTGGAAAGTTCAGTACCCAAGAAAACCTTTCAAACAGGATCAGTGACAGCAGGTTTTCTATGTAATATACGAGGATGGTATGAGAAGTACCGGCGTTTGGAGACAGAAGACGCTCTGTGTCAAAATCTGCATTACCGGCTGTGAGTACTATTCTTTAGTTGACGTCTGTCAACATTTCGGAGAGATTCATCGTGTAGTGTTGCTGTGAGAGCTGTTGAGAGTGTGCAAGTTTATGTATTTGCGAAATCATCGAAAAAGAACAATACCGGTCAGTGATTCGATTTTTTCTTTGGGATGGGAAAACGAATGCAGAAAGAGAAGTTAGATGCAGTTAAAACGACCTTAGTAGTTTAATGAATTTAAGCGTATTAGCCGGGTGAAGATTAGAAAGATTTCTAATGTAATAAATATCTCAGTTGAACGTGTGCAAAACATCCTTCACGAACAATTCTGTACGAGTAAGTTATTGGTGAGATGGGTGCCGTGTCTGCTGACGATTGATCAAAAACGGAATCGCGTGATAACTTCAAAGCATGGCATATGCGCTTAATGTTTGGACATCGGCGAAATGGTTTTTTTTTCGGCGAACGTGTACCAAAGAAGGCGAAGACGATTCCATCTGCCGAAAAAGTTATGGCGGCAATTTTTTGGGATTTGGAAGGCACAATCTTAATTGATTATTTGGAGAAGGGAACGACAATCACAAGACCAATTCGATCCTGAACTAAGCAGAAAACCATGACAACACCCTAGTCCACTCATCTTGAAAAAATGACTTGGCGGAAAACGGTTCACATCAAATGAAGAGGTCATTGCCGAAACAGATGCTTCTTTTGCAGAGTTCGACAAGTCCTATTATTTCAATGGCTTAAAAAGTTGGAACATCGCTGGACTAACTGTACAAAGCTACAAGGAGATTATGTTGAGAAATAAATTTACTAAATACAAAACAATTGCGTCTCCCTTAATACAAGTATTTATCATACCATCCCCGCATTTCACCAAACAGCTTTCTTACTTGATAACCAAATTAATCTTACGAACACTGCAGAATCCCTCAAACAGTTGTATCAACAAATTTGCTCTTCTTTAAGAGGCTCCTTTACTTACCTGAAACAAAAAGAAAGCATATAAAAATGGCGTCGAAATAAAAATTTTCGATTATGTACATTTCACTAACAAGTTTGTTGTTGTTAATAATTTTGAGAGAAAAAAATGATAAAAACGTCTGGAAGGCGGTACAAGTTCCAGACAAGAGCCTAAGATAAGGATACACCTTGTAAATTATATCACGCCAGCCTAAAAACAAACGTTAATCCCGCCGTAATATCTAGGAACTTTGAGAGTTGCTATATACGCAGTGGTTGCCATGGCAATTAAAATGGAGCGGAGGATTAGTCTCGCCAAGCATCTAAATAATTAAAACGAAGCAAATGGTGATTACCCGTTTGGCTGGTGGAGTATGTTCAATATTTTTACATGATGAATACGATAGCGTGAGCTCATATTCTACGTTAAGTGTTAAAATGTTTTGCAGGTTAGTTAAGCAAAATTCTAAGTTCAGGCTCAAGAAGTGTAAAAGAAAGTAGATAGGTTTACTCAGTATTTTGGTAAGTTTTAATCAAAAGTTGTACCTTAGTTGATTTAAACTTTCCGCAAAGTGCAGAACTCATAGCAAAACTATCGTTTTACCTTGTAAACTATTCCATGACAGGTTAAAGATCTCTAGTTATTTGCTTATTTAGAAAAGAGGACATAAAATGTCTTAATAACCACAGGCCTGTTACTTGTACTGTAATTTTTTTTGGAAACAAATAATATTTTGTGCAACAAACAACATGGCTTTAGAGGAAAAAAAAAATGTAATTGCCCTTTGCAACGTATTAAATATACGAGGTGTGACCAAATATTTGAATAATTTTATCACGAACAAATAAGCTTACATCAAATTTGAAGTACTCTCCTTCAAGGTACTCTTCTTGTTTAGCGATGTACTTATCCAAACGTTGATTCCATGATTGAAAGCATTTCTGGAAGGCTTCTGTCGGAGAAGCTGCTTCGTCATGGCCCTCTCGATGTCGGGAATGGTGTCAAAACGTTTTCTTTTTAACACGGTTTTTACTTTTGAGAAGAGTCAGAAGTTGCATGGTGCTAAATTCGGAGAGCAAGGCGGATGTGGACAGACTGAAGCCTTTTCTTCGGCCAAAAACTCGCGGATCAGAAGCGAGGTGTGGCACGGCGTGTTGTTGTGATGAAGGAGGAAGCCATTAGCCCATTTTTCTGGTCTCTTTCTCCGTACATCGTTTCGCAAATGTTGCAGTATGCTCTTGTAATATTCGGAGTTTGTAATGATCGCACTATGCCCTCATTATATATATAAAAAGAAAGCAATGAGCATCATCTTGACGTTCGACTTTCACTGATGTGTCTTCTTAGAGCGGAGGAGAGCCACTCGTTTTCCATTTGGAATTTTCGTCTCAGGGTCATATCCATACACCCAACTTTCATCCCCAGTTGTAATATTGGCCATGAAGTGCGGATCTGCTTCAAGACGATCCTTCAATTCCGTGCAAACTGACACACGATTTTCCTTTTGTTCACCAGTCAAAAGTCTGGGAACAAATTTCGAACTCACTCGCCTTATTCGCAAATTATCGGTTAAAATGATTTGCACGGATCCACACGAAATGTTCAGTTCTTCGGTAAGTTCTCGAATAGTCAATCGCTTGTTTCAACGAACCATTTTTGCCACTTTTTGCACGTTTTCGTCTATTTTTGAGATCGAAGGACATCCCGACCGTTGGTCGTCTTCAACCGACTCATCTCCACTTTTAAATCGCTCATATCACTTGTTAGCAGTCTTCAGAGTCACCACATTATCGCCACACACTGATTTTAACATTTCATGAGCTTCTTTGGAACTTTTTTGCAACTTAAGACAAAACTTAATGTTAACGCGTTGTTCGAAATCTATGATGCGCGACAGACACGGTAAACGCGACCTCACTCTTCCGGCTTTGGAAGCGGACTGATAAGTCACATCTTATTCAAACTTGACACTGACTATCTTAAAGGATCAGGCTATCGAACTTCAGCAGTTGCTGCTATAAAAATTCATTCACCATATTTTTTGATCACACTTCGTAATTTATAGTAATTGATTCACGGGGAATAGTCATGGTTTTATTTGTAGACATCACAACAAAGCATATTATTGCGTGTATCATCAAATTCTCATACATAAGTTGAAGATGTATGGTCTATGCGGTTCATGTCATCAATTTTTGCAGTTTTACTTGTCTAATAGAAAGCAGTTCGTGAAATCTTTTGAAGAAAATTCTGCCCAAATTCCAGTGAAGTATGGAGTTCTCCAATGAAGTGTACTGGGACTACTATTCTATATTTTACACTGTAGTGAAGTAAACGGATCTATAGTTACTTGTAACATGGCCTTTGCCCATATGACAATGTGAGTTTGTCATCAAAATCAAAATGAAATACTTGCCCAAATAAGTAAAGATGTATATCAATTGAAAGTGCATTTTTTAGTAAACAGTTCAAAAATAAGTCGCAATTTTATCCTTATTACTGCAAGTTGTATCTAAAGTTCATTGATTAAAGTAAACAGGAAATCTATTGAACAGGTAATGTCTAAAAGGGGGAAACATGTAAATTAAGTATGCAATAAAACAGTTTAGATAAATTACCAGTAACATCTAGTGCAAACTTTTTATTACACAGACAATAGAGTGCTCGAAATGCAGAAACATGTTTGGTTTAAATGTGGATAAATTTTGTAAAATGATAACGTTTCCATCTCTTTGTCTTTCTTTGCAAAGGTTGAAATTTGTCAAAAACAATTTAGGTAAATTGAATCTTTGAAATATCCTCCAGCAATATCATTCAAAGAATGGGGTTGGCTTGCAGTATTCTACACATGGAATAAAACTAGTTCGACATTATTTACAACAAATTATTGAAAAATGATTCGATAATAAAATCGTCTGTAAAGATAAGCGATGACTTATTTATAAACTCACTCATTTTCTATTGGGTTGGCAAGAAAATAATTTCGGTTTTATAGTGAGAAATACAACCCTTTATTTTTCTTTTGTACAAAGAATAAACTTTAATCAATTATATATTTTCCATTTTGTTCAATGACCTTTTGCCATCTTTCTTGCAGCTTCATGATTCCGCGCTCATAGAAATGTTGATCCTTATCAGCAAAAAATTTAACTAAGTGCGATTCAAGGTCATCATCATTTGATCACCATTCAAAGAGTTTTGCAAATTTCGAAATAAATGGTAATAAGATGGTGGCAGGTCAGGGCTATAGGGGGGAAGCGACATCACTTCCCAACCAAGCTCCGACTACTTCCCAAGAGTTACTAAAGATGTGTGAGATTTCGCATTATCATGGTCCTTTGTGATTTGCCGATTCTGGCCGTTTTTCTTTGATTCTGCGATACATTTAACCTCTCCACACTTTCTCCAACAGTTATATGATGATTCTCTTCAATTATGGTTTTGATTTGGTCATCAATTTCAGTAAGTCGACCAGAACGGAATTTTTTAAACCAATTTTGACACGTGCTTTCTGTTACGCAATTAACACCATAAACTTCACTATCTCTTTGTGAGCCTCAGTAGCTTTCATTCCTTTACGGAAATAAAAAAGTAAAACATGGCGAAAATGTTCGTTTCTGCACTCCATGTTAAAATTGACCCTAAACTAACAGCTAAAAGCAAAATTACGCACAACTTGCTTCTAAAGTAACCTAAATGTGACTGATGTCAAATGCCAAAAGGAAAAAGACCATAACACTGACAGATGTCCTTCAAAACAATTACAATGCTCTCCATGTGTGACAACGGAAAATAATTTCTTGCCAACCCAATATTATTTATTTTGAAAAAATTAGGAAGTTTTATGTAAAAAATTGCCACAATCTTGTCTTGTACGTCTTGACAAAAAGATTGTTCATTACTTGCAAGTAGAATACAGTTTCATTAATCTACTAGCCTTTTCACCACCAAATCCATTAATCCATATACAAAATGTAATAGTAAAAGATGTCCTAAACGTGCGAATGAGGAAAGCTCCTAATATAAAACAACAAGCAGACCATCGAGATTACGAAAGGTTGCATTTTGCTACAGTGGAAAGAACAGCTCCGCAGATTTGCATATTACATGAATTACGATATGTCCAAAAATAACACGTATCGTACCACTCGCTGACCGTATAGACATTATCGACGATTCAATTTTAAATTTAAATATTATCCTTTCCGAAGTAGAAATATGGCATCGCGTTAAAGTGGAACGCCGGTACAAATCTCGACTGTCATTCCCCATTTTTCAAAGCTCCCCGTTCCTGTCTGCCGTTACGTCCGTTTCGTCTCCTCGCCTCCCTTTGCTCTTCCTACGAACAGGAAATTTACATTTCGCCGTGACAAAATGTGAGCGAGCGCTTAAAATAGATTTTGTACACTTTTTGGAACAAGAATCCGGATGATGTTGTGGAGCAAGATGACTAAATGATCTGAGAAAATGTGCCAATTGCTTTTATGACAATCTCTCTTCAAAATGGATTCCAATAGAAATGAAAGAAACCAAGACAATTAATTTACTCTGAAGTTATGTAAAGATGGCGCTAAATATCTAAAAAAATGTTCAAAAGGAATATATTTACATGCTTGGGTTAGCTTTGTCGAGATGGATTCTAAAGTTTGGTACAACCTGGGTTACTATTTAATTTTCAGCAAGAAAAGTTATGGTGACTAAGATTTACAAAAAATATGATGGTAAACGTCAAACACCTTAAACTGCTTAGGTGCTTACATTTAAAAAAACAGCCCAGGAATCTCACAAAACCTGGTCACCCAATAACTGTTTCTGTCTAGTTCATTTTGTCTTTGACGAAGTTCACTGGATTGTCCTTCCTCTTGCTATTCTTTTTTGCAATATCGGAAAGTTGAGATTCACTTTTGTTAATAAGGTCCAAGCTTTGAAACGATTAGCATCCATCAATTCCTAGCTCCATTGACGATTCCTTTGGATATGATGCAGTTGGATACACATTTTCTACATATTTATGAAAATTATCAACAATAGACCTTATGCAATAAAAGAACAAGCTATTGGATATGTATTTATTTAATATTTTGAATTTAGGTTTCTTTCTTGGTAAACTATAGCCTAATTGAAATGATCGAAGAAATGCCAACAATGCTGTTACGTTCTCCGCTTCGGTGTATCTTCGTTACGTAGAAGGATGAGCCATTGTTTTCGTTAGTTGTATAGGACGTTTGTTCCTTATCCTGCTTGATCAATTGCTCTCGGAATAAAATATAGTACATACTATTAAATTTGTAAAGCCAGTCAAGAGACTCCCCCCCCCCAATTAGAATTCTTTATTCCTAAAACCAAATTTTTTCTTTTCTCATTTCTTTTCTCCAAATGAGGAAAGGAACAATTATTGCATCCCTTAAACAAGAAATGTTGCTATTAAGAATAAGTATATGCTGAAACTTCCATAAAATGGGCTGATCAATAATAATACCAAGACTAGAATTCGGTGGGGTATCTTCAGAAATAGAGTCATCCACGGTGACACCATTAGGTCTAAGAGAAGAATGTAGTAACTTACTAATAAGAAAAATAGAATGATTGTTCTTTCTCAGAATGTCGTAAAGCGGTTTAAAGTTCTTGTCGTAGTAAATTGGATGTGAAATGTTTAGAATGCGATGTTTTAAGGCAAGAATCAAGTTAATTTTGTAATTAAAAGGGATGACAAGATTTAAGTTTGAGATGACCTGAACTGGTTGGTTTGCAATACCAATCAAGAAAAAGAACACTTTGTTTAGTTTGTTTTTCAACTGTAAATTTCAGGTTGTTATTAAAGCTATTAAACACATCTAAATTAGTTTAGATTTTGGCATGGAGTAAAGCATCCAAAAGGTAGTCGTCATATTGCAAAATAAAAGGGAAATTCAAAATCTACACAAGCCTTAATGTGGTGTAGTGAAGCGTTCATAACAATTTCAGCAATTGAAGAGCTGATCGACCCGCCGATAGGGCAGCCAACCTTCTAAGAGAAGAGTACAGTACATACTTACAAAAAATAAATGTATTACATAAAACAGTTTCCATAAAAATGTGTGGGAATATGTAATTCACAAAATATTAGAGACACCACCAACCCAAATTATTGGAGCCTAAACGTCTGGTTGAAACTTCGAACCCATTTCTAGCCAGACGTTTTTACGATAGTATTTGCTAGGATTGTGTATTTAGTAATGTATGGTTTATGCTACTGCCGCCTATGTAAGTGATAATGGCATGAACCAGGTTTTGTGCGGTGTGTAGCCTTTTTATTGTGAACAAGCAAAAGTGGCGGCGGATAAGAATCATCGATGCATTTGAAATCTGCTCCGACGAAGTATCATTCACTTGTAGATTCCTTCATGCATAACATGCAGTTATATTCCTGTTTCCTCCGAGGAAGTATCGCAGTTTTCTTTTCATTTCTTTCGACGGAGTTACAATGCACAGTGCTGTATGGATCTAGTTGTATTTTCGTTTTTTCTTTGTCTCTGATTAAGTTGTGTAAAATTACAGCTTATCCAATACAAGTCCAACTAGTGACTGTTCCGACGAAGATAGTCGGACGTGTCATTCCTCTAAGGAAATGACCATGCAGGGTACAGTGCTGCGAATAATTATAGACTCATGTAGAATACACATGAAAAGATTGCCTAGCAACAATAACCAAAAAATTAATGCTAATATGCTACCCGGCGTCATCAGCGCGGTTCCATACGTGTCTTTGTCCCTCGCTATTGTTTTTCACCTCTCGAGTATATGTTGCCATTCTCCACGAACAGAATCACGATATATCTCCCCACGCCACCTAGCGTCGAGAAACATAGTCATGTCGTCTAGAGAATAGCGACAACAACTCGGGATGCAGACTCCTACCACCTATCGAGCAGCTCCTGGGCTGCTTAACGCAAGATGGCATGGCGTATAAGACGCCGCATGTCCACACCTTTAAACGATTCCTACAGGCTTACCATGATGTATTAAAATACACATGAAAAGATTGCCTAGTAACAATAATTAAACAACAAAATTCATTAAGGTTCAATATATTTATTAAAAAACAAAAAAAGAACATCGCCAAATCATAAACAGTGAATTATTTTCAATTTTAAACTTAATATTTGGTCCATCTTCCATAATTTTTAATAACAGATAGTAATCGATTAGGGAGTTTATTAAATTGACAGGAGTTTCTTTAGGAATTTGAACCCAGACTGTCAGTATTCGATTTTTTCTTGCTACAACACCCGATAGGTTTTCTATAGGGTTTAGATCCGGGCTTAAAGCCGGCCAGGGCAAAACTTGCACCCCAAACTCTTTAAACCAAGTTTTAGCAGACGCAGCTGTATGAATTGGAACGTTATCTTGTGTGGGAAAATAAACTGGTCATCATCGCTGAGAGTTAGAAGGGGCAATAGAAAGCTTTCGAATTGCTCCGGATAGGCAATGGCATTCATTCTTCCTTGAACAAAGGCAATTTCGGATTTAATACTTCTGTAAATTGTAAATGTCGCCCAAATCATCACCGACCCTTCAGCGGCTCATAACATGTTGCCATTGTGGCGTTTTTGCAACTACGGTTTCTGCATGCCCCTTTGGAAACTAGGATCGCATTGAAGATTGAAACGATTAACAATTTTGGACGAAGAAGCTCCAGTGTTGGACATTTCTCTCAGAACTGCACGTTTTACGCTTGATGAAAACTTCGCAAGACGTGCAGATCTTTTCTTTTTGCGATACTTTTCCAGTCCTAGCAATAGAAAATGTTTCACCACACTCTGTGATCTGTTCATGGCGTTGGCTATCTTCCTTTGTGTCTTTCCATAACTCCTTAAATCATCAATTCTTTGTTTTTCTATTTCGCTTAATTGTTTACCACGAAGCATTCTTAACTTTACAATTTTAAGACTTTAAAATACTTTTAACGACAGTATTAACTGACTAACAAACACAATTTCTTATAACAGACTGAAAGACAACCCTAGTCTTTTTAAATCAACTTAAAACTGACACTGAGTTTATAATTATTCATAGCTTATTAACAAGGAAACACAGGTAAGTGCATCTCACCTACCACTAAATGCATGTGATATGATAAAATGTTTAAAGCTGTTATAGTAAAAATAAATGATAAAATGTAATTGAGTCTATAATTATTCACAGCCCTGTCTCTAACCTCGAAGATTCTTGTACAAGGTCTAGTGGTGCTTTCGATGAAGTTACGAATATTTAAAAATATAAACATCAAATGTACGAATTTGCTAATACATAAAACATTAAGAGTCCTTAAGAGATCCTTTTATAATCTGCTCATAGTAATATTCGCTTAGTTCTAATACTTTCTAGGTCGCCTGTACCGACGTAACACAATGAAACCACTTCTCGCCGTGCTAGCTCGCTGAACATAAGCAGTGTTTGTACAAAAACCTTTCCATGTGTGAAAGTAACTGTATATTTGTAGTGCGTCGTGTAGAACGATAACTTCGGCGCTCTCAAAATAAACAATCCGAAAAAGATATACCCGGATTAATATGTCGTTGCGTTAATGGCGCGGAGGTTTAATTGAATAATTATAAGCTTACAGAAATAACTTCCTCCACCATAACGATTAACAGAACGATCTCCTTCATCGGTTTGTGTTACAGCTTCACTTCTCTATCTATCCTTCTATCTGCGTATATTTAATTAAATAATTACGGAAAGAAATACGTGTAGAAGGGGAATACCTACACCTCCTTCTCTTTTTACTGGATTATGGTTGCGGTTTTCGAATACGTATATGTAGTACACACTGATATACACACATAAGGTGGCGTAGAGCTAAAAATAAACAAGATATCATCCTAACGAGCGGCTTTCGTAATGAGATAGCGATTTGATCGGAGGCTTTTACGACCTGATAGAACTACGTGTACCGGACATACAAAAAATTTAACGTTATGGACGTAAAAGAACACTAAAAACCGTTTTAATTTTAATTTCAATATTAAAACCATCTATGTTCTTTACAGTTATTTAGTTGTAAAACGGAGATTTATTAAGATTACGTATACATTCGTTGTAATCCAAAGTGGGTTATTAATTTGCTGTAATATGGAATAAATGGCTGCGAAGAATTAAATCCTAATAAAAGAAGATTAATTTGTTTGTCAACTTCTCAAAATAATTAAGGAATCAAAAGTTAGCCGACTATTTTCTTAAGAGACTTTCCAATTTCATAATATATTAACTCATTTTACTTTAGCAAGTTACCTTGTTGCAGCACACACAGTAAACTTAACATAATTGAACACAAGAGCTTGTCAACTTAACCTAAAGTACAAGTTACAGAAATGAAAGCTGCATTAGTACCGTGTGAAGTAGCGTTCGCATAGGGTATCGCGGGGGCAAGGTAGGAATTAACACTAGAACCGCCGCGCTGGTCAATTTGATCGTCTTTCAATTTTTTTTTCAACGGAATTAATTTTGATATGATCTTGAAATCATGACTTTTCATAAATTTAGATTGGCAACGGTCTCACAAAATTTTGAATGCTTTGTAGGACTTTAAGCGGTGTTCTGGGAAATTTTAGCTTAAACGGCTGCCCCGGTCAAATTGACCGGCACGTTAAAAAAATGTGTCGACAAACTTTATTTGTCAATTCTTTTTCTTAGTTGTAACATTTGAAAGAACTAAACAGTTAGGCATGTACCGCATGTAAATATATACATAATTTCAAACATTTATTACATATAAAACAAGGCATATAACTGCATCAATCGATCAGAGCTTGTTCCTATTTGTTAGTACTTGTTCGTACTTGTTTCGACATGTTCAGCCTTGCCCTCGACAAAGAACCTGTTTCTACTCGTGCTCTTTTTAGTGTCACGCATGCCCAGACTTAATTTGGCGCATGCGTACAAAATATTTTGCAAAGTTTCAACCGGCACTATTGTGAACATATAAAAAGATCGGTTGTACTCTGAAAATGCATTCGTCTTGTTTAGTTAGACGGAACAGTATGTGGTCCAGTAAGGGCCTCTCGGCTGCACAAGCTTTAGCGTATTTAGACGAACTGGAAACACCAGGAAATTCCGAGAATGATTCTAAATCAGTTAGTACGGACAGCGAAAACGAAATTCGTTCTCGAGTTGTTGCGAGTGAGGAACAAAATAGTGATGAATTTGACAATGACACAGTTTATGATGTAACGGTTGCAGTGACTAGTGCGTTCCAGTGATAAGTAGGAAGTGAAAACGTCTGCTCGTTCTAATCGCCAGCAAAAGAAACCAACAGAAAAAGGATTTTCCTTCAATCTTGGTGCAGTTTGCAAATCAAAAGACAATTCCCAATGGCAAGTAATTTCTGCGACTCAGCCTACTGCAGGCAGAAAAACCCAATCCAATATATTCAGGGACAATCCAGGGTCAACAGGCTATGCAAAACAAAAAGTAACTGCAGAAAATGTGAGTAGTTTCTGTAGATTATTTATCAATGACTCGACGCTGAGACACATAAAACAATGCACCGAGGCTGAAGCTAGAAGACAACTAGACAGTCAAGACTGGCAATTATCTTTAGGAGATCTAGAATCCTTTATTGCCATTCAATACGCACGTAGTGCTCAGGGTTCCAGTCACTTAGAATTAGATTCCTTGTGGTCTAAAAAGTGGGGAATATCGTTTTTTAGTCAAACGATATCTAGAAACAAATTTAGAGAAATCATGCGATATCTCAGATTCGATCTCAAGTCTACAAGGAAAGAAAGATTGGAACATGACGAGTTTGGTTTAGTTCTGAAATATGGAAAAAACTTGCTTACAATTGTAAAATTTGTTATGTGCCCGGAGAAAATATAACAATAGACGAACAATTTTTTCCTACAAAAACAATATGTCGATTTACGCAATATATGTCCCATAAAAGATTCCCTCCTTGTATGTATTTTTAGAAATATTTTAGCTTTATTATATCTTATGAGAAAAGGAAGTAATAAAACACGACTAACCGATAAAATGGTAAAGGTGATACTGTTTTAAATTATTGGATTTAATGTATACAGAAAATATTTATTTATTTTTTGTTATACAGTTGTATGATAAATTCCTTCATTTTTAGCAATAAAATTTGGGCGAAAACCATAAACGGTATTGAACAGGTTATTTAAAGACGTTAAAAAACAATTAGGATAGACGTAAAACACTTTTTTGTGATTTTGTGGACGTACAAACTGATGCATATTTTCATCTATACAGGGTGTTTCAGGGGGAATAGTTTGATTGATAAAAACATGTGTCTAATTCTTAACGGTTACAGAGACACAGCTGTTTGAAGTTGGTGGACGCTTTCCCGACCGCAGAATATCAGATTCCAGAGTGTTTACTGGTGTAAACTGCAGTACCCAACCGTCATATTTCTTCTGAACATGCAAATGGAGAAAATGTGAATATAATGAAAGGCATTAATCAGTAGAATGTAGTTCTTCAACAAGCGCACGATACGTATGCGTGTTGTTCAAGTAAGAGTATGATGAACATTACGAATGCACGGCTTCTATCCGCAGGGGATGAAGCTAGACGATTGTAACGTTTAATGGCTAATTGCTAATACTTTCGCTGGTGACGGTATCAATAAGAATCGTAGAGCAATTATCAACAACACTTCTCTGTAAATGTGTGGTGAGGCATGCTAGACCATCAGTAGATTGGCGTTTCTATGTCACATCGTTTTACAATGCCCATTTATCTAGAGTTTCTTGAAAACAAGCTTCCAGTATTATTGGTGGAGATTCCTATGACTGCAAGGATGGATATGTTCTTCCAGCATGACGGAGCCCCCGAACATTCTAGCCATTAGGTGACATCACTGGCCACCAAAGTCTCCAGACCCCTTCAGATTATTGTCTATGGGGCTGGATGAAAGACGACGTCTACAAAGAAAAAAAACACACAAGACGAATTGCTCATTCGCATTGTGAATAATGCTGCCCGCATCAAGGGTGACAACCTCAGAAGAGGTATATGTGGTATAGTCAAAAGAGTTCAAAAGTGCTTTGAAATCAGTGGTGGGATTTTTTGAAAATCATCTTTGAACTTAATTATTTGTGCGTTCAATATTATAAATAATAATTTTTGCTTCTTACAATATACCGCAGTTTCTGTTTTTGTCCTAGTTCTGGCTTTTACTGCTTTTGCGTTCCCGTCCTCCAGAACCATACATAATACCTTTAAAGAGTTGTATTCTATTTTTAATACATTTCAAAACGTCTTGTTTATGACATTTTGAAATTTAAATTACACAATAAATTTTTAATGTCTTCTCTTTTTCATCAATTCAAAATGAAATGTTTAAACTTTTGGACATAATAATTCAATGTTTATAAGTAACTTAAATTTGTCTTTTGCATTGTTTATATTATCACTTAATTGTTTGTCGATAGACGCCTGGATGAAGGCTTTATTCAGAGCCCAAAATTTGGCAATAAAACAAATAAAGAATTGAATTTAGACAGCCTTTTTTAATCTTTTTGCTTGTCCAGTTTTATGGTTGATGCGAGCGTCATTACGAAGTCTTTTATTCGAAATACCCCATACCACCACTTCCTAAAATATTTATTATTCCTCCTGAAACACCTTGTATATCTGTACAGCAGACGCTGACTTGGTTCAACATTCCTCTAGCTTCTCTTTGAGGTTCCCAAAATAATCGTTTACAGTCTGTATCGGTTCTTCATTCGACCAAAATCTCTTTCCACCCAGAAATGTTTTGAGTTTCGGGAACAACTGGAAGTTCGACGGAGCCAAATCAGGCGAATATGGCGGATGCAGAAGGATTTCGAACTTCCATTCTTCAATTTTTGCTGAGCGATTGCACTTGAATGAGTGGGCGCATTGTCGTGGTGAAACAACATTTTTTTCTTGACCATTCCCGGGCGTTTTTCCTGAATTTCTGCTTTCAGTTTGTCCAAATGTGTTGTGTAATATTGGGTAGTAACAGCTTTTCCTTTTTCAAGATAATTAATTAGCAAAATTCCTTTTGCGTCCCAAAAAACCGATGCCATCACCTTTCCAGCCGAGCGAACGATCTTTGCCTTCTTCGGAACCGATTCACGGCGTTCAATCCACTGTTTTGATTGCATTTTTGTTTCTGGTGTGTTGTGGTGAATCCACGTCTCATCCATCCATTGGATTCCTCGTAAACACTTCCAAACAATCAGCTGAGGTTCGAGCTCGAATGCGTTTTTGCTCCGAATTGAGCAATGCGGCCATCCGTCTTGCAGAAAGCTTTTTTAAACCCAATTCATTATGTAAAATGTGAACTGCTCGTTCATAAGAAATGTCCACGGCTTCCTCAATTTCACGAACTTTTATTCGGTGATTTGCTAAAACCATGTCATGGATTTTACCCACAATTTCTGGCACGGTAGCCGTTTTCTGACGTCCTGAACGTGGTTCATCACTTGTATGTGTTCGGCCACACTTGAATTCCGAAACCCAAGAACTTACGGTGGAAAATGAAGGCGACGAATCACCAAGAACGGTATCTAACATTGATTTGATTTCCGTTGCGGTTTTCCCTTCCAAATAGAAAAATTTGATGACCGCTAGAACTTCATTTTTATCCATAATTGAAAACACAAAAAGGTATTTTACTTCAATGCTTGCCAAAACCAGACTATATGACAAATCGATTTGACATGTTCTGCACACGTTGTCAGATATAGTAAAACAATACAAAATTAGTCTTTCCTTCGTCTACCTCCAATTAGCTAATTCAAAATCACCCTTGCAACAGTTAACATAAATAGTAGGAAGTTGAATATTATAAATAAAAATAGAACAACCAGGAAAGTAGAAAAAGCTTTGGTCTGATTCTCACAAATTCTTTATTGGATATTCACAATTTCTGGGAATCAGATTAAATTTCAACTGGGTGTTCTTTGCCTAAATGGCAAATTACCTTTTTACGAATAATGGATACTTTTCCAAGTACTTTTTTTCTACGACGGGATTTTACGTCTTCAAACGTCATAATTTTAACCATCTGCTACTGAAATCTACAACTAATAAAAGAAATTACACACAGACATTATTTTCTTCACTAACAATCAATTTCTCATCCCCAAGATAATCCCTTTTAAAACCATTATTTTCCACTTCATTTATTCATGGAGATAAATTTGGCAGTGCTCTTCAACGTAAAATCCGACATGCTTTATAAATATTTTTCCGGATACTCATTTAGGTTATCTATCACCGACATCAAAAAGATCTCTCATCTAAAGCGGGCTAAAAATAGCCAACAGACTATAACGACACCAAAAAGAAGTATGTAGATTTCCTTCATTTTGCAAAGCGAAAAAAGAGAATTTGCAAGCGTATACGACGCATTTGAAACTGTGTATTATTTTTACGTTGGCCGGATTAAAATGGGTCAAGAATTTAGAAACAAAAATTTCCTTCCAAAACCCTCGCATTCATTTATCTCGTTCACTCAGCTGAGAGCTCCTCTAGGATTCCTTTTATTGAAAAGGGGGAATCTTTGGAACCTTGGAAACGCATGGAGTGGCATGCTGAAATATTTCACAGAACAATTAATCTGCCTGGCTGGCATAGAGGCGATAAAAAGCGACGGTATCTTGTATTGGGCTATAAACAACGTTCGCGATATATTTTTGGATTTGGATTCTCTTATTAGCGCAGCTAAACAGCGATGGGTGATGAATTTAGCAAGGTTACATACGGTGCTTGTTTTAACAAACAACGTTATTCCGTTTTGCATTGTAAGGTTGATATTAACGTCAGCATTGTATCATCAGCTCCTGTTTCTATATATAAACTTTATAATAATGAATCATAAGATCGAGGATAAAACAACAGTATTTTAGTACTATTTGTATATAAGCAAAATATTCATTGCGTTGAGTTGGTTAATAGACCACCTCAAGACCAAGTTCTTCTGGTGCGACCCTTAGGAGTGTTTCCAAAATTGGTAACATCAAAAACATTACCCACAAACATTTGAAAGATTTTATTGCATTTCATCCCACAAGTTGGATTTCTTTCTACTGATTGATTCAATCTAAGAAAGGCAAGACGTTTCTCCTTGAATTAATCTGGAATTTGATTTTTAAATCATATTGGACGTATAGCCTTCCCTTGTTTGTCAAAGACGATTTCTCACTAGGAACCAGATAGAACTGTTTCAATTAACCCGTCAGCTTGCTGATGGTCTTCACTGTCATATGATTTTTGTATAAAGTCATCTTTTTGGAGACCAAAATCCTTCGTATTGAGTGTAATATTTTAAACGAGAGAAAATTAAAAACAAATTGTTTACAAATTAATTAATTAATTGTACGGTCTGTAGGTCCGGGAGTGTTCTTAGACACTTTTTCGGCAATTTAAATTAAACCAGATATCAATTTTACGAGTATTAAAACTTAAAAGGAGAAAACCAACCTGGAATTGTGACGTTTTAATATAAACTCTTATATTTATATGTTACGTACTGAAACTCTGGGTATTCTTAAACCGCTAAACTTGACTTTTACTTCTTATTTATGGTAGAATTTAAACGCTGAGCACTTAGAAAATGGAAACACAGCCATACACGTGTTACCTGGATGAATATTTTGACTAAAAGTGAGAAATTGATTAGCATCACTTCACTCCTTTATTTCATTCGCGATAGCTATTGTTTAATCATGGCTAATTTAGATAACTATACCTTTTGAAATATAATTTAATAATAAATTTCAATCGAATATAATTTTTTTTTAATAGCATAATGCATGCCATGCAGGGACGCAACCGGAAGACTGAATCAATGCTACTCTATGACATTTAACACCACCAACAACTGTACAATATTAAAATTTACTGGAAAAGAAAGACGATTACTTGATGAACGATATTTAATTTTCGAAATTATGCTAAATAACAAATGAATAACATACAGGGTGACAGAAAACTAATGTCAAATTATATTTGTAATATTTTCGTGGCCGTCTACCCAGCTTTTATTATTCGACATCTTGCCACGAATTTCCTTATTTTGACGTCCCTAACTATAGGGTGGTCCCTTCATATTTCTTAAATAGGGTGGCGCTTATCAACGCCATCTTCGGCTGGGCTAGGGTAGAGGGAACCGTATCCCATATTCACCATCTTTTCGAATATATAAAAGTACCCACCATCTTCATTTTTCCGGAAGGTTTATCATCTTTCTTTTTCGCGCGATATTTTTAGGATAATATGATAGGCGATGATAGGCGTTGAGCGTGGCAGTTTAGAGAAGCTTAATATAAATTACAGTAAATTCGTGTCAATACGAAAATATTTCCCATACCTCCACATTTTCAGATGCATTTGATTTCAATTTATTGTGTTATATGTGTAAAGCACTTATTATACGAGAAATTTCATTCTCATTTACGAGGAATCGATTACAAACCTTCTAACATTACACTTACACACTTCCATCGTTTCTCCGACGGACTGCTTGGGAGCATCGGGTGCAATTTAAAATCCAATTTTCTTCAAGTGAACACACACAATACCGGCGGCTAACCGCCGCTCATCTACGAATTATAGATAAACGATTTTCAATCGAATAAATAATATGCATTGTTGCTAAATAGGCCGCACCGGGTATCGGCATGTACTTTGCGATTGATAATCACAAGCTACACGTCAGGCATAATCCGGTCATAAATCATCAGTCGATTTAAGGTCTGTTATTACGCGGATAATTTGAAATTTTACAACAACGGCAGGAGGAAAGCTGAAGGAGATGGAGGTGCGTGTTAAGTGGGACTCTTCCTGCCACCAGTTAATTATGACAAATTGTCCAGCATATTAATAAGAGGTTTTGCACTTAGAAATACCGTGGACTAGATTAAACGGATCCTAAATGAGACGTTGAAAGATGTCATTTACAGCACAGTTAAAACGGAAGAAGTGTATTTCCTCATTTACTTAAACGACGAAGATTTGAAAAGGATTTCAAAGTAATAATCTTAAAAGTGATATGTACAGTACCGTTCATGGAAGTTCGGGCAAGCTGACAAATTATATTAACTGTTTAGGAAAAAATTTTAAAATTATATAATATACATTACTAACCTTTTCTGGAAGCCTTTTACCAATTTCCAGGTAGTATTTGTCTATTATAAGACCGTTATCATAAAATATACAATTATGTTGGAAATCCCCAATAATTACAGTGACAATAAAGCTTTATAATAACCCCTAGTTACCTGGAAATATTCGTATACCTTTTATAAAGTATTATAACATTTGTAAACGCAGTAGTTCTGAAGAGATTGTTATTGTGAAACTCTCTGTGGTTGTGCAAGTGAAAAATAAAATAATTTCGGTTTCACTGCTTAAAATGCCCCGTGGAAAGCCTCTAGCTGTTTCAAAACGATCTGCTATTATTACCTTGCATCAGGAAGGGTACGCAGAAAAGGATTGCAGATAAATTAAAAATAAAAAAATCTACAGTACATGATACTATAGTTCGATTTAAGACAACCGTTGACGTGCAAGATCGTAATCGGCCAGGACCGTCAAGAAAAACGACTCCTGCGGAAAATTTACGAATAAATATAATTAGTAAGCACAATAGAAGACTAACAGCATCAGAAATTGCTGCAGAATTCAATAATGAGCGAGATTCCAAAGTTCCTGTGAGTACTGTGAAACGTCGGCTGAGAGAGGCTGGGTTGCATGGGCTAGTGGCTTGTCGAAAAGCGTTACTCCGAAGAGGAAATAGGCTGAAACGACTGAAATGGGCACAAGCTCATAGAGATTGGACAGTGGACGATTTTACAAACGTTTTGTGGACTGACGAATCCAAGTTTAAGGTTTTTGGAAATAGACGGAGAGTTTTCGTACGCAAATCAAGAGGGGAAAGAATGTTACGGGAGTGTATAATTCCTACGGTGAAGCATGGAGGCGGATCTGTAATGGTTTGGGGTTGCCTTTCCTTAATCGGAACAGGGGACTTGCTCAAAATTGAGGGCATAGTGAAAAAAAAAGAATATCGGAAAATCCTGGAGGAAAATGCAATACCGTTAGGAGTCCGATTAATTGGTCGTGGATTTGAATTTATGCAGGACAATGACCCCAAACATAAATCTAAATTGTGCACAGATTACCTGCAGCAAGAACAAAATGCAAGAACCCTAAAAATTATGGAATGGCCGCCACAGTCCCCCGATCTGAACCCGATAGAGTTTTTATAGGAAGAATTAGACCGATGTGTTAGGAAAAAGTGTCGAAAATCGAAGGAACATTTGTGGACCATTCTTCAGGAGGTATGGACAAGCTTGCCCAATGAAACATTAGCAAAATTAGTGAATCGGATGCCGAGAATAGTGACAGCGATCCTAAAGGCAAAAGGTGGATTTTTCGATGAAAATCGGATTTAAATTATTTGTATTACATTAACTTTTTCTTTTTAATAAATTTGTGTTTGAAAATATGTAAAATCATGTAAGTATGTATTAAATACATGGTCATTTAATATTTCTTTTTTTTTCTTTGATTTCTGTACATTTTTTTGCTTGCCCGAACTTCCATGAACGGTAGTGTAATTCTATATCAGGTATTTTCCGGCTTTTTGATGTCACTTGATCTTTCGTACTTTATATTGTCAATTACTTCACAAGAACAAATGACGTGAGCAGAAACCAAAACTACAATCGCCGCCTATGCTACATTGTTAAAGTATGAAAGAAAATATAATGCTAATCGAAATTAACGAGCCACTACTGTTACCTCACTAGAAGTAAGATGAAGTTTGTAGTTTGTTTGATGCGGAATTTTTTTTCAACTTGTCGCTTCCTGCATTTCGGCCGCCATCATTTCCTTTTCCTGCAGCCTTCTTCTTCAAAGGCTCTATCTTTTATTATATACCGGATATTATATCCCATGCACTTGCCGGCATTCCTCTTCTTCTTCTTTGCTGTGGTATGTAATTTCGTCCATTCTCTTTACGTGATTATACCAAACGAGTTGTCTCGTTTCTATCATGTCTATACTAGAATACACAGTATTTGTCTTTCTTCTAATTGTTTAATTTTTGATGTGATCCGTTCTAGATATACAACATGCTCTTCTCAGATGATCCAATTCCACCGTTCCAATTTTTTTTATCTTTTTGTCAAAAGTGCCAAACTTCTGCCCCATAAGTCATAATAGACTCTACCAACGCTCGGTAGATTGTCATTTTGGTTTTTAGTATGATATCCTTAGACCATAATAAGGAATTTAAAGTGCGTATCGATTTTTAACCCTGTTGAAGATAGAAATATCAGCTAATCCACAGAGTAAAATCGTGGGAAAATTTAGAGAAACTGGGCGTATCAAACACATTTCAAATGCAGAGCGTCCTAGCAACATGAATGAAGAGAAGTGAAACTCGATATTTAGTTAAACGTAGGTAGGAATTCTCATGGTGTACCTCGATCATTTGCAGCAGGTAACGACGTTTCTGAACGATCAGCATTACCTGTTTTGCAAACAGAAAAATGCCATCCTTACAAAATACAACTACTGCAAGAATTCAATGAAGATAACCCTGATCACTGAATGCAGCTTTGTGATATAATGCAGGATTTATGCAACCGTAATCCACGCTTCGCTCGCCAAATTCTCTTTTCAGATGAAGCCTCATGTTGCCTAAAGGGAACAGTAAATCGACAAAATAGCAGGTGCTGGAGTAGAGAGATTCCTCACTGGATTACTGAAGCACATTCTCAGCAACCTCGTAAAGTCAATATGTGAGCAGAGATAGTTGACAATAGAATCATTGGTCCTTTCTTCTTCGGCGAAACTCTCACGGGGCAGCGATATCTGGATTTTTTGAGGGATGCATTTGAACCTGCTCTTGCAGACATTTTCCCAAGTGAAGATGATTCTAACTTACCAAATGGCGATCTATGGTATCACCAAACTGGCACACGTTGCGCGTTCTGTTCGCGAATTTTTAAACAACTGCTTTCCTGGGAGATGGATCGGTAGACGAGGAACAATAGAGTGGAAGTAGGTATGGGGACAGTTGAGCGTGGGAAGAAAACCAGAAATAGGTACAGACGGGTTAGACGGGTTGACAGACAGGTATAACAGGTTAACAGGCAGGTAAAGAGTGATTCATTAAGTGTTTCCACATATAAGGTTTAAAAAAAGACAGAAATGTTGAACATTAATACAATTTTTTATGAAATAATGTAGTTTGATTAATTACAATTATGTATGGATGGCTCATGTGGCACGCTCTAATGCATTTGTCGTAACTTCTAATAACATTGTGGCACATGTCAGGGTCTATGCTATTGATTTCGCGACGTATCTCGTCCTTCAGCTCTGCAATCGTTCTAGGCATATTTCTGTAGACTTTACTCTTCAGATAACACCAAAGGAAAAAGTCTGAAGGCGTTAAATCACACGAATGAGGAGGCCAATTAATACCGCCGTTTTTTGAGATTATGCGTCCTGGGAAACGGGTCTGAAGTGTGACTGTTTCTCTGGCTGTATAGCTAGTGGCACCGTCTTGTTGAAACCAGAGGTCATCAGCGTCCAAATCTTCCAATTGGTCCCATAGAAAGTCGGTTAACATGCTCTGATAGCGAACGCATTTTCAGCATCGTCTTCGAAGAAATACGGGCCAATGATGCCTCCACATCAAATGCTACATCAAACAGTCACATTTTAGGGATGCATTTCTTTTTCGATAATCGCTCTTGAGTTTTCTGATCCCCAAATGCGACAATTTTGTTTGTTGACGAAACCATTAAGGTGGAAATGGGCTTCGTCAGTAATGATGATTTTCCTTGAAAAATCATCTTCTTGTTCAAGTATCCATTCTGCGAAGACACGACGCTGTTGGTGATCTCTCGGCTTCAAATCTTGTGTCAATTGCATTTTGTAAGGATGCAAATGTAAATCCTTGGCCAAGATTCATTGTGTACTGGAGTAGGAGTCCCAGTTGTTGGGATCGACGCTGAATCGATGTGCCTGGTTCTTTGGCCACACTTTCACGAACGAAAGTCATGTTTCCTTCCGAACGCTTTGAATGGACACGATGAGGTGCTTTAACTGTGCTTACAGCCCCAGTTTGCACAAATTTCTGAACCACATTCCAAATTGTGCGTTTCGAAGGTCGATTGTGTACACTAAAATATTCACGTAATGCATGGAATGCATTTTTTCGCGAACACCCATTTTCATAAAAAGCCCTAACCATCTTAGCACGTTGCTGGATCGTGTATCGCTCCATGAATATCAGAAGGCTACTATGTGGAAATCCTTAACGAATCACCCATTATAACAGGTCTGAGATACGGGTTAGACGGATTGACAGACAGGGCTAATCCGTCTGTCAACCCATCTGTACATATTTCCGGTTTTTCTTCCACACTCAACCGTTCTCATATCTACTAGTGGACCCCCAGGTCTTTAGATCTTACGTCCCTCAATTGTTCTCTTAAGGGGGTACTTGAAGACTTGAACAATAGAATTAGGTATAAAAGGAGTTGAATTAGAGCTGACACAAAAGCTAGAGCTGTACAAAATGAATGCATCCATAGATCTGATCTGCTTGTCGTCAAGAAGCCGGTGGATGGCATTTAGAACATTTGATTTAAAGGAAACAATCATTTCATTTCTTGAATTACAGCATTTATCGTTGTTGTTTGTTATTAATAAAATTTATGTTTTCCATTTTTTAAATGACTTTTATTCGAAAATTTTGTTGTGTGAGGTATTCAAATTTTGATACCATTTAGACAATTAAATAATGTATCAAAATTCAAAAAAATCGGGAGTTGTCTCTAAAAAAATTGTCAATGACGTCATTACTCGACAACCAGACGTGGGGAAAACTTAAGATTTATGCAAAAATGTTTATTTCAAAACAAAATAAAATTCACCTCTCCGAGCATTTCTTTGAAAAGCAAATTGAATTTATTCCATAATTTTGCCGCGCACAGCATAAGAAAATTTAAACAAGAAAAATGGGAAAGGGTACATTAGATATTTTATATTACATTTTTCTATATACAATACATAGGCATAAAATATAGGCCAACATCGACTTTTACGAATTCATAGCTGAAGTGACTAACCTAGTGGCGTACGGTTGCATGCGTACATGATATTATAAATAATAGTTTTCGTTTGAAACATTTTGTCCTAACTGGGTCAATGTGTTTCAATATTTACATATTTTTAATCGATTTGTAAGTGTTCGTGCAAGAGTGGTATTACCCGTTGTTTTTTCGAAGGTTTTTTTGTTCTACACCTTAAATGCAGTCGTAATTTAGAACATGCAGATAAGGATTGTTTGTTCAATTTTTCGTCATGAGAGAAGATCAGCTATAATGTACTTCCCTCCGCTGATGAATTAATGAATTTGAACATGAAAAAGCTAAAATAAGGCCACATTAACGTAACTGATTGTATATCGACTAAAGAAATGAATATCATAACCTTAAAACTTTACGTAAATATAATTTTCAATTCTAAGAAGCATACTTATGAAAAAAGTGTCTAAACACAATAACCATAATAATGCTAATATAGCGCATGGTATTGGTGGAATTACTCCCGGCAAAAACAATGTTTGACATGTTTCTGGGCGCCATCAGTGTCGCTCCGAACACAATCTCTTCTACCGTCGCCTCTCGGGTTTATGCCACTAATCTCCATAAACAGCTACTCGACAGGTGGTTTGGCATCTGTACTTTTCATATTATCTTAATTTATAGACATTCTGTCAATTCAATCTTAGATTTTCCGATGGTAAACGTATTTATTCAACAAGCAGAACTTTTTATAAAGAATGACTTTTTGTCTTAAAATCAATAAGAAAAATTTGTTTCCTCTTGTCAACTCCATCCAGGGACACAGTGTATAATGAAATGAAATATATTTTAATGCATTACCTAAGAAGCATATTTAATAGAATCTTACGGTATTTAGTATTATGTTGGTTTTGTCCATAGAATTTCAAACTTTCAAATTGCTTAAGTTTCAAATAGAAAAGATGCAAACATGGGATAACACCGTGGAGATTTTATAGTAACATTCTGATGTATACCTTAAAGAAATTAAGTATAAGCTTCTAAAGTGAAATATTTCTATGAAATATTGTTTCTCACGTTAAGTAATTTATGTAAAAAGAGATATATTTTTATCTGCTTGACGTTTATTAAATTTTACTTGCTCATTTTACCTTGAATATCTTTAAATATTACTCCATTCTGTTGATTTATTATTATTCTCATCTGAGATTATAAATTTCTTTTCTTCTTCTTAGCGCAGCACTAAATTAAATGTCCCTTTATAATTAATGAAGCCTATTCCGCGTTAACGGCCATGCATTCTATTTTCATTAAAACAAAATTTACTGTAATGCTAAGGATACTCCTTAGAATCCAACTAATCTGATTCCTCTTCCTATTTTAGGCGATTGTCCAGTTAGATTCTCATCTTATCATAGAAGCAAACACATTACATAACGGCTTTAATCGAACAATATAAATGCTAATATATTTATACATTTCTAGAAATAAACATGCTTAATATAGTCTCTAACATGTATATTTCATGCTAGCATCCGTTTTAATTATAATAATTTTCACGTAACCGCCATCAATGGAGCTCAAACAGGAAGTCCGACGAGTTCTGTTATACTAAACATTAGCTCGTCATGTACAATTTATATTCTAAGTTGGTCGCTGTGTTACATAGATTCTTAACATACAACGGGCTGAATGTGCGTACAATGTGCGACAGTCGAAGTGTCCGAGTTAGGTTGCAGTCTAATCGCTATGTCGCCGTTGGAATATATTCTGTTGATAATACGTGTTTTCCTTGGGTGCATATTTTGGCATTTCCAACATTACTAAATGTTATAAATGAAAACTTTATTGTTAATTTCAGGGTGTTCTAATATAGCCAAGAAAATGTTTTATTTGTCAATAAGAATTTGAATTTAAGTTGTATTACTATTATGTGTAAAACAGGATGTACTATTTGAGTAGTGGGTAGTAATTAGATAGATAGAGAAGGCATTGCATGAAGCTAAAATTGCCATGACCGCAAATTAAATTTTATAATCCCTAAATATAATAAATTAACATTTTCTGGAATTTAGAACGCGTTGATTTGGAAAATGTTTAGATATTTATGACTAAAAATACACACAAAGAGAGTGCCTAGAAGCAATAACCAAAGTAGTGCCGATGTAGCTCATGGTATTAATGGAACCACTCCTGGCAAAAACAATATGAGCAGAGAAAAGCACTAACAAACGGACATGATCAGCGTTGTTCCGAGAGCTTTTTATCGCTGCCTACAATGTGTTCGCCTTTCAGTTTATGGCACTAATCTCCAAAAAACAGCACTGTCGCTACTTTCTGGGATGGCATGACTGCCCATACATATATCTCTTGGCACTAGGAGGCGCTAGGAAATATTTCAGTGTTGTTTTTGACTGTTTAATAGAACACTCCCTGCTCATCAATAAATTGGATATTACTGGATCTTCGTCATCGCTTTTGTCATTATTTAGATCATACCTTTGTAATAGGAAACTTTTTGTAATGTATTTACAAAACTTGATACCGTCCAACTGTAGTGTATCAACAATAATCTAACAATGATTATCAACAAATGCAAAGTTAAAGAATGCAGGCTTTCACAGCCGGTGTATCTAATAAAAGTGATTCTTCTGAACTCTGTAGCCGTGGCTGATGGGAATTTCTTCCGTACATTTCGTCTATTACTGCGATAAACATCATCAGAGGCGCGGTTGAGGTGTTAGTCTCGGTCACTCATCGTTGACGATAATATTGCTTGAACAAAAAATGTATTCTTTACTCGGCACAAGGCTTCAGTCATACAACTTTGTTTGCAATATTTTAATGTTAAATCTTTGTACTTCGTCGAAAGCAAACAAAGTCTAAATTCCCTTTTAATTTACGCAATAATGGTCTTGATACTCCTGATTTGTTAGCACATATTAACTTTCTTGTTCCTCGTTCTGCATCTAGACAGAAAAATCTATTTTACTGTCCTGGGGACAGTAAAGCTCAAGTGGATTTAGCGGATATACACACCTATTCATTGCCATCTCTGTTAGCAATGTGTACAGTACAACAATCAATTGTGTAAGTATTGTAATGTTTTAAACGAGTAAAACATTTTTTTTTAATTAAATTTTCGAATTTCATTAATTAATTGTACGGCCTGTAGGTCTGGGAGTATTCCTATACACTCTTTCGGCAATTTAAATTAAACTAGACATCAAATAATGAAATTTTACGAGATTAAAATTTGAAAAGGGAAAACTAACCTGGAATTGTAACATTCTAATATAAACTTTATGGAACCACGCGTATTCTTAAACCACCAAATTTGAGAATTACGTTGTACTTATGGTAGAATTTAAACGACGAACACGAAAACAGTAACACAGCTAAACACGTGTTACTTGGATGAATATTTTTACCCAAAGTGAGAAATTGATTAGCATCCCTTCACTACTTTATTTCATTTGCGATAGCGTTTAATCACGGCTAATTTGGATAATGACATCTTTCCAAATATAATTTGGTAATAAATTTCAAACGAATATTCTTATTTTTGAAAGTAGCATGATGCATGCCATGCGGGGACGGAACTGGAATATTGAATCAATGTTACTATTTTAACACCACCAACAACTGTACAATATTAAAATTTGCTGATAAACAAGACGATTAATTGACGAACGATAATTAATTTTCGAGATTATGCTAAAGATACAATCGAATTCATGCTGTCAATTGTTGTAGGAAAATATTTCAATAGAATTGAAGATGTAGGATGTGAAGAAAATGAACAAAAGACAAGTTATTTATCCGTTCCACCATGATCGTCGTTGACTGGACTTAAAATAATCTCCTTGCACTCCCGCTTCAGCGATAGGAGGCTATAAGTTAAAAAAAATTGTTATAATAAAGCCTTTAAATCGGTAAACTTCATATATCTAGTTTCTCTTCGTATTTTTGTTCAAGCTTATTTGATATACTAAATTAAATCTGAAAAACATAGGATTAGGAGTTGCGGAATGTAATTGAAATTCATTCACAATCCATCTTTGCTCAAATTTAACATCTAATGAACACTACTTCTAAGTCCATTTTCAAAAACCCTACGATACAGAAGTCTATCCTATTTAGTTACATGTCTACCACAACAAAATTAACAGTTTTTCAATTCTTTTTATAAAGGTTTTTTGAAACGTTTTTCCTTGAATCTGCAGCTGTTGAAAAATAAATAATATCTTCTTTTACAAAGTATAACTCACAAACAAAACATACAAAACAGCCGACGCCACAGTTTTTAGGTTATCCCACCTTTATCGTTTCAGAAACGGTTTTATCGCTTATACAACACTAGGAAAACATTACAGGTATTACCAACGAAGTACGGAAATATCACTACACAGTATTTTTTTAAAATAAAACCAATATAATTTTGGCCTTCTAGTATCGTAGGTAACGGTTTAGCACGAAATCGGTCACTCATCCTATTTCTTAATAAAAAATTTGTGAGATCCAGACCTCCACGCTTTTATGGTTAAATATCTCGCATAGAGTCAATTATTTAATGAATTAAATGAAGAAATATGTTATTCTTTTCTAACCAAGTAACTTCCTTGCATAATATCTTTGTGGCTTTCTATTTTTAAAATGCATTTGATAAAGCAGTTAGGTAGTGCCAAGAAATATACATCTTCCATAGCCCATAGCGCTTAGATTGTAACTTCAAACAAGACACTTTGATTGTTGCGCATTATACATGAATATATTCAACACTGCACAAGAACGTAAGAAGATTTTGCAATCGAAAGGGATCTTAAAAAGGAAAACATAATAGACGCACACAGACGATGTCACACATACTCTATAATTGTATTGGCGGTTTCTTCCGTTAATTGGACAACGAGGTAGGCAATTTCAAGGTAAAAGCGTTTGAAAAAGGCAAGCATAATTTAGTAAGACGCTCGTTATTTCGGCGATTACATCATTAAGTTCTTTTGTTTATTAAAGTACCGATCATCCCAGCTATGTATGTTATTTCGAATTTATCGATTCATAAATTAAGTTAATAATAAGGAAAGTCGTGAAAAAAGTATTATAAACCGGCAGAAGGCGAACCTTTCGAAACGGTACTGTCCATGAATAGAAAGTGTAGACTTGCACAGTTGCAGAAGGTAAGAAAACAATCTAACGTTAAACGATTACGATGTATAATCGAGTAGGGTACTTGTAATAAGAAAGTTGTATTTGAGCCAAGTAGAGAGTTCTTCGGATGCTCTTCAGATTCAGTAAGCACATAAAAAGATAAGATCACACCTAGTAAATAGAGATTGTTTGCATTATATTGTCCATCATTTTATACAATTTGATTTAGTTTTTATACTCTTGACATTGAAAAAAAATATGTTCATTGCATTAGAGGGCTTACTACTATAAATGCAATAATATAGCTCAAATGGTTTCTAAACATTCTGTATTTTAAATTAAAACTTGTAGAGGGTCTTTTCTAGAGCTTGGAGTTCCAACAGTCTGTAATCTCTACTATTATGTTCAACGTTGTATGTACGACAACAGCCTCGGCTGTCACTTCTAAACGACTAAATGTCAGGTTAGCCACTTGTTGGTAACTAAATATCCCTCTTATGGAGAAAAATGGAAATTACCTCGTTACCATCTCCCCCAGCCAACTGGCCTTAGGGCGTTGATGTTAAATCTTAAATATAAGTCCAGATAACGACGAGTGTAGGGTAACATGGATAAACCTACTCTTCAGTTGATTTTCCTATTCACGTAATTCGTTCAAATTCATGTAGAAATCGTCTAAAATAAGCACCAGCGTGAATTGAAAGGTGTTTTAAACAATATTTCATCAATTAAATCTTTATCCGAAAGGTTTAAGTAAATTGTGGGAGAATTTTTACGTTTAAAGCTTGTCAGTAACATTTTTTACCATAGAATCCTCGAAATACAACCTCCTCGTTGCGTCACTGCATTCATTCTCGTATGCTATTTGCAGAAATAATTTCATTTCATCGAAATTCATCGTAAAAGTTTCTATTTGGGTTAAATTATCAAAATTGGCTGTGGAATAGAACAATCGCCGGTCTTTCGCGATTTAAAATAAAGGAAAGATGAGCGACGCCATAATTTTTCATCAATCTTTATTCAGCCTTCGTTGAATCAAAGTGTTTCTTAACTCCGATCTCAATTTAAAGTTCTCGATTATGAAATCAAAGTATTTATTTGAAGAGAAAAAGGGTTAAATTTCCAGAAAATGCAGTTTCCTGTAGAGGTTATATAAGCAGAGAGTTTATATAACATTGGCATCGTCCAAATTTCAAGGTTAGTTACATGTATAATTTTTATATTCCTTAATTTCGTTTTATTAATTTGGAAATTCGTGGGGGGTGGGGGGGCTCACTTGGGTCTTAAAAAGTTTCTGTGTTATTTATACAGTCTACGAGATTTTTTCCTGGTGATGTTTTCCTGACCACCTGCTTGCTGTGCACTATGACATCAGGTAACATACATATATTCTTTGTAGTTATAGTTATGTTGTTGTTTATTGTGAATTCCACGCCACTGGTATTGTGAATTAAAGCCCATCTATCTATCTGTTTATCTATGATCTAAAGCTTGACAAAAAGGCGAGAAAACAATCCATTAACAAAATATCGATATTTAACATAACTGATTCCATACTTTATATAACGCAACTAATATAGATATACACATTCAAATTATAGTTAAATATGCCGAAAATTACAAGTCATACGATCGAATACCGCTGATACACGAAGAGAACATGCCGCAATGTCCGGCTGTCATGACGCAATTCCGTGATTTTCAACGAGCAAGTGGACGCAGACAATGCTCCAACAATGTATTATCAAAGTAATTCTTGGAACGCTAATTATTCGCGAGCCGATAGACGTTGATTTCTGCACGAGTGGGTACCGCTTCAAAAGAACTCCGGGCCCCGGTGTGACTTTGAAAACGTCGAATCTCGAGCCGAGATCTGCGCGATTTCCACTGGCTGGAATGCGTATGCGTTTTGACATTGGCCGACTATTTTGCTTTTGCAAAAAGTTCGATTAACGATTGGCTAAGTTTCGTGAACTTTTTCCATCGTCGTAAGAATAGAATGCAAGCAACGAGATTCGATTTATAAAGGATTTTTCTTCCTTGAAGTGAATAATTGAATTGAATTGAAGAAATAAAGCCCTTTTTCTTAAGGGGAAACCGATCCAAAGCTATATAAGGATACAGTTAATTAAAATTGAAAATTGCCTTAATGAAGATTGTTAGTATTTGAGAAAACAATCTGGTAGATGATGTAATCACCTAAAATCTCATCAAATATTTTTTTTAATGGGAAATTTTGTATGCATTATCGCAATGTTTTTATAGTTGATAGGCTATGTATTAATTAATTAATTAATTTAATTATTGCATTTGCACCGCTAATGGACAATAAACTACACATATTTTTTATATATGTGCAGTAGTATAATTCAGAAGAATAAATTTTAATTTTCTTGTTCACATAAATATGTGTATTTATTATTATTACATATATATTGCGTACTACAAACGAAATCGCCAAGTTTCCCGTCCGGTTCAACGTCCTCCTTAAGATATTGCGCAGATGTTCAACGAAGCTAGGAATGGATATCGAAGTTGAGAATTTCGGATGTACCGAGGCGATAGAATAACCATCCTAAGCATTTCTTTTGGAAGGCTTCAAGCCGGTGGAGATAACTCGAAGCAGCTGTCCACCAAGCCAAAGCGCTATATGTCGAAATAGGCCAAAGGCCGGAAGACCAAGAGTTTAATATTCAAGTCCAAAGAATGTTTCATGCAAAGAAGGGCCGTTAACACGTTTCTGGCTCGAAGTTATTTTTGTTTGAGTCAGTTTATGTGTAAGTAAGGCGTTGATCTATTAAAAGACTGCAGGGAATTCTCATTCTGTCAATTGTCAACAGATCAGGCGAATGTCTGCGCGCCGACGTATGGACCTGACAGCCACGCTCTTGTCTCCGTTGAGCCTCAGTTCCCATTTCACAAGCTACTCGATCAGAGAATTCAGCGAACTTTAGAGTCGTATGTGTTTAAAATCCATATCCCCGCAAGACGTATGAATTGCAGTGTCATCAGCAAACACAAAAAGCTTTGCGGATGAAGTAAGGGACACATCCGCGGTGTAAACAGGGAACAACTCCGGTCCCAATAATGATCCTTGGGAAACGCCTGACAAAAGAGGTCGCTTAGATGAAACCGTCGAAACTGGACCTGATCGGGAAGGTTTGTCACCGCAGGGCAACCAAACCACTGCCCAACCAAAACATACTCATTTTATATAGGAAGCTGCAAGGCCACATCGAATTAAAAACCTGAGGGATATCCAAGAACACCGCATCCACTGTTTCCCTACGTTCAAATGGGTCCCTGATATGTTCTGTCAGACGAAACAACTGCAAATTCGTGGAGAGCCCAGCTCGTAACCCAAATTGTTCGTCCAGCAGGAAGTCCACAGCATATGGCGTTCCGCAATCGAATTAGAATTATTGCTTCGAAAGGACAGAAAAGTGTTGGGGCAGTAGTTCCGAGGAATAAGGGAATCCTTCTCGGGTTTAAGTATGGTTTTCCAGAGCGTAGGGAAATATTAAAGTCGAAGGATTGAGTTGACCAACATCAGTAAGAAACCTATCACCAGCGGAGGGAAACATTCTAAGGTCCTGTTCGTAATGCCGTCACGTCCAGGAGCTTTAACGTTTTTAAGATGGATTATGTGAGTCTGATCTTCCTCCTGGGTAGCTTCATCAAGCGGGTTGAACCCATCGGTCCCGGAGAGAGTCTCTCTGACTTCTGCAAAATGTCGGTTTATATGGAATATGCCAAAATATTGTATTAAATATTTTAAATATATTGGTCTGCTTTTGGTTGTTTATTGTAGAAGCAGGTGGTTAAGATTCAATGCACGACCGGATGTTCATTCATTCAAACGAGAAAAATATTTGTATATTGAGGCGCCTCAAGGCAAAGTGCTTGGGCCTTTATTTTTATGCTTTTTATGATTTTTTTCTATTGCCATCGAAGACAACGTAAAATTTATCAGTCGTTTCGAAATTTTTGTGTGGTTTATATGTTAAGATTAATTTCCTTCAATAGAAAGTTAAAATAAATCCTAAATATCCCAATCTTTAGTAATTTAGTAATGATACCAGTTTTTTTTTTCAATACTCACGAAGAAGACAAGCTCAAGCTTAAGATACAAACACAAGCACTTTAGGTACCACCTACACAACTTAAAACTGGAAAGTAAATTATTAACACACAATTTTCTAAAATGAGAGTGGAATTGGGATCTTGCGCTGGTCAAGATTCCACGAGTAATACACATCAGGATCAAAAGTTATGCAGCTAACTAAATTCGACAGCGTAAATCAGATACAACAATACAAGAAATCGAAAAGACAACAAAAAAACATTTCGCAGACGTTAATTTAACCTAAGACAAAGATTTCTCTTAATTGCATAGCGCTATCCTTATCCATCTTCCATTTATGGAAGCAACGCCGACAGCAACCGCTTCACTCAGAGGCTTAACAAGAAAAGATTATCTAAAAATTTTGCCAGCACGAACAAACCGGATGTGAGAGAAGTATCCCGCGATTGAGGTAGAGCTGGATGTTAAATCAACTTGTGTGTATATGTAGGTACTTACTTTATCGGCTTGTCGTTGTTCTGTTTCTTCGAATGCTGGTTGAATGCTTGTGTGTTAGTATTTTAAGGACGGAAAGCAGTGAAAGTTCGGCAGTAATGAAATCGATTTGGATCACACACAGTGCCGCCGCAAATAGTTACAGTCTGTGTTATACAAATTTCACTTTCTAGACCTTAGAGGTGTAACATAATGTGCGATGAAAAATGCAAATGAAATGACAATTAATGGGTGATACGAAACAATGGCTTTATTGTTCTTCTGATTTAGGTATGTCGTTTCGAGATACAATGAGGTACAAATAACATTAATAGCGTTGTAAGATAGTCTTACTTTAACTTTATAGGATTTCCAGAATCACCTCAAAATAGTCAACTAGAACATAGAAGTGTTTTCGTTCTTTCTTGACTAAGAAATTACTCTCTTTTCTTGAAGTATTCACTTGAATAAAGTCAATTTTGGTCAATTTGGATCTAGTAGAGTGTCATTGGATGTAGTTCGAGTGTGCTGGAGATGTAGATGATTTTATTTGTGTGTAATATTACTACAATACAAAAAGTTCTCTTTGAATTATATTCAGTGAAAATCTAGTTCGTGGTGTGGTACACAAAAGAAAAGAATAAAATTAGAAATATGTACTGTTTAATAGGCCCCATGTGTGACATTCTCCACCACACCATCAGACATTACAGAGAATTAAAGTTCTGTAAGATATAATCTTTTGCCAGAAAAATCAGGTGAGTAACACGAGAATATGTATGATCAGTAAAGCTGGCCACGAGCGGTACCGCGCAGTAGCGCAGAGTCGGCCAGGCCTCGCGTTCCACTAGAGTTATTCTGCTAATACAGATGTTTGCTGCCGCAAATAATTTCGCTCATCTTTTAAATAAAAATTAAATAACACGTGCTCAAACACTTACCATTTTAAGAGTCCTCCGTGAAATCACAAAGTGAATAATGTCTGTTAAATATCTGCAACATTATATATGTTTCAACTGTTGTTTCGGCAAAACTAGTACGGCATGAGGAAAAAATGCGTTTATATGCAGAGAACGAACGTTCTACATCTAGTGAAGTAATATTTGCGTAAGTAAAATAATCTTTCAAATAACTTAACGATTCTGTTGACGCACCTTCACAAATGTGTCTTAATGTGCCAAAATCAGAATTTTTCTCAAAAACACTTTCAAATTTTTCTGGAACAGAAACATTTTTTGCGTCTTCAATCGCGCATAGCTGTGCGTGAACATGTTGCACTATTTCTAGAGATTCTTCTAACGGCACCGCAGGATTTTGTAATTTTTCTATTGCATCTGCTAGCCCGAAGTAATTGTCGTGAATGATTTTTAAATCCATTTTAACCTGACTATCTTGAAATTTCGACTGGCCTTTCTGGATAGCGGCAGCTTCCTTTGTATCGAATTGTAAAACCACGTTCTTAATATTGTCAAAATATTTATGATAATAAAACGCGGCCTGTAACCATGTTCCCCAACGTGTTAGAATAGGTTCTGGTGGCTCTGGTATACGGGGGCACAGTCTGTGAAATTCGCGAATACGTTTCGGTGATTTGACAAATACTGCTTTGGTATGCGCTATTAAAGCGTCTACCTCAGGATAACATTTTTTGATACTATCCGCCACAAGATTGAGAGCGTGAATTTTACACGTAATGTGTAACAAATTAGCAGAATGCTTTTTAAGAGACCGGCCTACAGAAAGCATGTTTGCAGCACCATCACTCACTAACATCAAGAGTTGATTTGTTGAAAGTTCAAACTTGTCCAATGTATTTAACACTAACTTTGAAATTACTTCGGCAGTACACTGTTGTATTCGTTTGGAGACTAATAGAATTGAAGGTGCCGATTGATGAGGTTCCAATTTGCGTGCCATTACATTAAGAACAGAATGTTTCTTCCGATCTGTTGTTTCGTCGACACATAACCACAATTTTTGATCTTTCAACTCCGATTTTATTTTTTGTTAAATATGTTCGCGCGCAGATCGCACGATTCTTCGTAACGATGTTCGACTTGGTAATTTGCACTACGAATAGTTATTCCAAAAGCAGATAAATGGTTCCTTGTCTAGTAAATTAAACGGTATATTACATGCAATAAACGTAACGCATAAATTAAATATAAATTTTTCATTGTCTCGTGCGCAATTTCTTTTTAAGACATGCTTTTCACTATTTACGTGTCGTAGACAGTGTTGTCTGGACCAACACATTAACGGGATTTTACAGATTACACATTTAATTTTAGCACCTTCATATATTAAGTCTGGAATTTCTGCAATAAATTTTCGAAGTTTGTCCGACCGCGGTCGTTTTACTGACGAAATCATAATTTTTCTAGGACAGATAAACAATTGCGCAAATGACCGGCAGCGAAAATGTCCGTACTGCTCCGCAGACGAAGTAATACTACCGTTCCTCTCGGTCCGAACTGATTCTACGCCGATGCGCGGTACCGCTCGTGGCCAGTGTTAATGATCAGTTTAGAAAGTAATATCTGTTTCAGTGTTCTAGTGACTCAGATTTCGAGTACTTGACTAATATGTTTTTGGTTTTCCTCTGCAGGGTGGTCAAATATGTGAAGGTGCTAGAGATAAAAGAGGAAAATGACCTTTTTTCGTTGTTTTTAAGTCTCGAACGTCATTTGCCACAGGTCCATCTTGTCTTCAGTTTCATAACAAACGCAAAATTTTGTAACTTTACCAAATTTAAACAATATCTTGTATGGATGAGAGTATATAATCAAATACATCCTAATCACTGCAAATGTCGAAAGTAAACGCTATATCGACTTCTACAGAAGTGAGCAACCGACGTTCCATCAGTTTTCTGCGAAGGTAGCAACTCGACTAAGTGGTATCTCACCAAAGGTAATTAATTAACAAATAATGAAATTACAACTAATTGCCATCAACCGCCATACATGGACGCGTTTCGCTGTTATACAGCTCTTCAGCATGTCTTTGAAGAAGATGGCAATCTGAGTTGGTAAGTCGTACATATATATCAACTTAGAAGAAGAATTTTAATGCTACAACCGCCTAAGTCCGGTAAAGAATTTTAATTTTCAATAATCTTGTTGATAGTAATAGGGATCTCTTGCTAAGTCATTTAATTAAATATCTCTCAAGAAACCTTTTTGATAGTGAAATTGCCTCCTGAAAAATTGTTAAAAAATGACTTAGGTTTTGGAAGTAAGCCGACGATTTACGTGTGCAACTATACATATTTACATATAATTAATTAATTGAGCACGCTACAGTAAACAACCTTATTTCCACGAAATACTGCAGATTCCCAGAATTTTAGAACATCGCCCAATTAATGCGAAAAACTCATGTTTTCGGATAAATATGCAAATAAATAGATTTATGCGCGACGGGGCAATATTATTTTCGAACCTAAAATGTGTGTTCTTTGAAGTTATTTAAAAATAACTGTGGGCGTCTATAAATCATAGAGAAATTATCGCTGATCTCTCTGGACATGACATTTTCATATTTACTCCACGCTCTTCATCATTTTTATATGGACAAATTTCTGGGAAGCTAATTTATCGCTTTTACCAAGCTCTGGTTCAAATTTAACTGCCAAATAGGAAAGAACAACGAAGAACAAAGAAGCATTGCACATGTATACGTTGAATAAATCCGTTTTGTAGCAATCGATCATCATTAATAGGCCGAACACAGAGACCTTCGCGCCAGGTTAGAAGTGAGGTTGCCGCGTCCACGACGCGACGTATGTATGCAGATGAATCGGCACGGGCTACCTCAGCGAAGGAAATTATTGATTTATTGCAACAGTTTCTCATCAACCCTTCGCAGCGTTAGTTGTAATTATAGAGATAAATATATGTATGAGAGTATGTCTAACGTACGCAAGGAAAATAAACGATCGTTGGCTAATAAAGTCACTAAATTTATCAGTGAATTTCCGGATTTGAACTAATATATTGTGTAGTTTGCAAAACACTTTTGATGTGCTGGAACAAAGGCGATTGTAAGACATATAAATAGTATACAGCACAAAAATTAGAAAAATGGCGTGCCACCTCAAACCCAATTTAAGTTGGATTTACTTTTGATGTTTATTGTTTGTGGTCTACCGCTTCGCTTACTCGATAAAGAACGCGACCCGTGCGACTGATCCGATTCTGTTGCGAAGACCGATTGTGCCCGAGTCAATCATTAATTTCGGCAATAAGCATTTAATAGGATTCAAATATCAAAAAGAATTACTTTAATTTTGATAAAATCTTCTCATCGTGATTTCCGCCACTTTCAAATCGAAACGTGCTTGTTCCACCAGAAACAAAAGCAATTGAAATAGAAACATACATTAGCAATCATCTTACTCATTCACGAAGTCGAAAACCGTATTCTTTCATAGCGCAAAGCACCATATAGAAATCATTTTACAATCGCACCTAATTATAGTACGAGAAATTTTGTAATTATAGTTTTGGCCCGCATCCGACTAGCAACCTCCGCGGTACACATAACGTTATTTCAAATAAGCTTTCGTTTTCAATTACATCAATTTCAAAACTACCGCACACATACAACTACTCAAATAACGCACCACAGCAAGTATAACATCCGACTTAATTTGGTTGTTGGAAAATAACAGGGAAAGTACATATAATATTATCCTTTCCTTCGCGATAATTACGGAGCAGGAATGTAATCAAGATCTCATGTGTAATTTATGCAAATAATGTATAATACCGTTGGATATTAGATATGTTTCGGGGGCTATGAATATGCTTAATAAGTTTCTAAATGTGTATTGACTTGTTGGTATCATATACGAGAGTAGTCTGAAAAGTTTCAAATTCAATTTAGTCTCCTTGTATGTAAGACTAATAGGCAAACTGATAGAACTGACCCCCTCCGATTTCAATGAAACTTGGTATATTGGTAGACCATCAAAAAGTAAAGGACACGTATTTTTTTTATCGGTTGATATTCACCTTAAGGGGTGAAGGATGCGTCTGAAATTACTCCCAAAAACGCATTTTTCATCACAACTCCGAAACCGCGCAAGCTATCGGGATGAATTAGAAATCAAAATGTTTTATTTCAAAGGGGATTTCAAACGGACCATAGATGAATGCCCCCCCTCTCTTAGTGCGGCAGGGGGAGAAATATTTCACCCTTTTTTCACCACCTTGGTTACAATTTTCTCCCTAGACAGGTCATAATATTTTTTGCTGCAAACTACATTTAAAAATAAAAGTCACCTCTTTTTGCACTTTTTCGTCGGTTACGTATAATAGAGGAAATATTTTTTATAAAGTGCGACCTCGCACATACATACAGAGTGGCGGAGACCAAGTGACCACATTTGAAAAAGGTGTGGTTTGCGGTCAGTAGGTGGGGGAAGATCGTTCAAGGTCTCATTATGTAGCCTTCGTTGGAAAGTTTAGTTGTCATGGCCCGTTGGAGTGCTGAACATCGTTCGTTCGTGGAGGCATTCTTTCGTAATAATGTGTTTTTTCGGCCACGCGGCGCGCCTTCCGAACGCATTTAAACCTCGCTCCGCGTGCAACCCTCCCGAACAACCGTTCGATTTCTAAGTGGGTTGAACATTTTCGTCAACAAGGTACCTTATTTTTTTGAAAATGAAAGAGGGCTGTGATGGTGAATTCAGAGCGATACGTCGCTATGCTTCGTGAATTTTTTATTCCCTACTTGGAGGGAAATGAATGGGACATTCACGACATCTGGTTTCAACAGGACGGAGCCACTGTTCATATCGCGAGAGTTTCAGTGGATCTCCTCCGTGAAACATTTCTCGGACATCTGATTTCTAGAAATGGTGACGTTCCGTGGCCACCTCGCTCGCCCGACCTCACCCCCTGCGATTTCTTCTTATGGGGGCACCTGAAGTCAAAAGTGTACGTTGGGAAACCACGCACTATTCCACATTTAAAAGACGCCATACGACGTGAAATCGCAGCAATACCGGCTGAACTGTTGGAGTATGTGATGAGGAACTTTAAAGACCGTCTGCAGGAATGCGTCACCGAGGAAGAACGACATTTATCGGACATTCTTTTTCATAATTAATTTTTCTTCTGCATTACAATAAAACTTCCGTTCATTAGCTACAAATTGTTTTTTTTTCATCCCGATAACTCGAAAATTAAAGATAAGACGTCCATTTCAAATGTGGTCATTTGGTCTCCGCCACCTGTATACGTATTCCATTATTATACCTATCTACTATGAACGATCTATTAGACAATGATAAATTCTACACTTCGGTTTATTTCTAGCAATGAGAAGTGACTTTACAAATCACGAAAAAACGAAAATAGTAAACTAAAAGTGATTATATAATACAGTACGAAAATATATTAAAGTGCGTCATAATGTCAGTAAAATGTCGTCTATTTTTTTTTAAGAAATGACTGATTTACTGCCTATATGTTGGCTTTGTTTTCAGGATATTTTTTTTTTTCACCTCATTAAGGTGAATATCAGCCGATAAACAAAAATACGTATCCTTTACTTTTTGATGGTCTACCAATATACCAAGTTTCATCGAAATCGGAGGGGATCAGTTCTATCAGTCTGCTTATACATATGTAAGTCCTGAATTTTCCTAGCGATCCCACCACTTTAATCTGTCCAAATAGTAATCGGCATCTTGTTTTTCAAAATATGATGATGACCTCTTGATTCGATGAAGCAAAACTTTCTTCTTCTTCTTCTTTTATATAAGCTGCTTTTCTTCACATGTTAAGGGGACTCGTCAGATGTTGTTGTCCAACATTCGGCCCATCTTTTCAGTGGTCTGCCAGGGATGCTTTTTCCAGTTGGTTTTGGGTCTCTTGCTATTTTGATTAGTCTATTGTCTCCTGTACGTGTTATGTGGTTGTACCATTCTTTTTTCTTCTACTTTACACTGTCGTCTGATTTCTCCGTTTCTTACTCTCTTCTCTTCTTGTTTTTCTTACAATAGTTCTCTGTGTGGACACTTCTGTTGTTCGCAGTAACTGTTTTGTTTTGCTTGTTTCAGCTCTTGCTTTTAGGACAGGTCTAACTGTCGTCTTGTAGATCTTTACTTTACTTTCAAGGTTCAGGTATTTATTTTTCCAGGTGATATATCTTATCCGGATATGCGAAATCCTTTCATCGCCTGTTTTCTTACTTGATTGGTGTTGCGGTCGATAGATATGTCGATTCCCAGATATTGGAATTCCATCACCTGTTCAATCACTTGTCTTTCAATTTCCAGTTTACACCTCATAGGTTCCCTTGATACTACTATTGACTTTGTTTTATCTGTTGATATTGCCATGTTATATGTCTTTGCTGTTATTACCAATTGATGAAGTAGTCTTTGTAGCTTATCTTCTGTGTTAGTTATTAATATTGCATTGTCCGCATAACATATTATGTTTATTTTGTTGTTGTTCATCTTGTATCCTTCTAATATTTTGTGCTGTCTATTAGTTTGTCTATCATTAAGTTGAACCTCCTGTGTTATACCTCCTGTGTACCTGATTTCTCGTGTGACTTGATGCGTGGGTACTTGTTCCTTTTTTTTAGAATGTTACATCAGATAGTCTTACCCGATCGAATGCCTTTGTAAGGTCAACGAAGCACATAAAGGCAGGAACGTTATATTCGATCGCTTTCTCAACTATGTGGCGTACTACGAATATGGCATCTGTGGTGGATCGATTGGGGCGAAATCCCTGCTGTTCTTCATTTATCTGTAGGTATGGTTGTGGTTTTTCCAATATCATTTTTGTCGTTAGTTTCTGCGTCGTAATCAAGACTGTTATACCGCAATAGTTGTCTGGGTCACTCTTTTGTCCTTTTTTAAAAATTGGTATCGCCACACTTGCTTTCTATTCCTTTGGTACTCTACCAGTCGCCATTATATTGTTAAATAACACTGTTAACTGTTTTTCAAAAAATTTGTCACCAGGTTTCAGTAGTTCATCGGTTATTTCGTCGTGTTCACGAGCTTTTCTGTTTTTTAGTGTCTTCAGTGTTTCGCGTATATATTCTTCTATTTCTGTTGTGTTGTCTACGTCACCTTCTGTTATTGTTGACGGAGTCACCATATGGTTCGTTTTGGTATAACTCTTGGAAATATGATTCCCAGCGGGTTATATTAATGGCGTTAACCTTAACTGCTTCGCTGACATCTGCTTTCCTAATTCTGAGCATTCTCCATACTTTCTCTTTCCATATCTCTTGTAAATTATTCCCAATATGATTCTTTTATTTCTCTTATCCTTCTATTCCCCATACCCAAATCTCCAGTGAATATATGACAAATGCGTTCTTTCGAGATGGCGACAGCCTCTGCTATCTCTTTAACCTTCATTCGACGGTCCCTTAGGATCATTTGTTGAACTTTTCCGATGTTATCCGTAGTGCAGTTTTTTAGGTTGCAGTTTTTGGCCGTCCAGAACGTTCATTGTCAAGCAAGCTGGTACGATCACGTTTAAATTCAGCCACCCAAAATTTCGCCGTGGCAAATGATGCTGCAGAGTCCCCGTAAACAGCATCCATTTCGGCTTTAACTTGTGTAGGCGTGTTGCCTACACAACACCATCTTCAGGTTGAGGATTGAAACTTTTCAGACTACCCTCGTACATGCAAAACTCTATTCATTACTATGAATATTGCAATCATGGTTTGAGCATGCGCACTCTCTTTGAACTTCTTAAATATATGACAAGCAAAACTGAGAACTATTAACCTATTGAATAAATAGTATGAGTTTGCGAGAATAAAAACAAATAAAACTTCCTTACGTATGCACAAGAGAAATCTAAATTTTACGTCCAAATACATCGTTTTTATTGTATCAACATGCCAATGTTCCTTCTACTCGTATTACAAAACAGGTGTATGCATGTAAATACGTAATATTTGAATGGTAAACATTGTTTCAATGTCACGAGGGCAAATCTTGAAAATATTTCACTTTTACGATTTTCTATCCGATATGTTTTCGGTGTAAAAGTGGGATATATCCGATTGTAGCAGGGTATTACTGCCATATGCGCCACTGACGACGTAAAATGCTTGTAAACATGCTGTCAAAGGTTTTCAGTTCTCTTGTCACAAACATATGGATATTTTATCTCGTTCTCTACTTTAAAGGGATCGTGGAATTTTGTACTTCATGTTATAGATCCTTTTTTGATATTAAATTTTCTTAAAAAGAGTTCTATTGTGTTCTTTCTTTTACAATGGAAATTAAATATTGGCAATTTCATTTAGGCAATTGGGATTAAATTTGAATCTAAAAATAATGCTGTCCATTTGAGAAGCAAAATATACGAGGGATGATCGTAAAATAAGGTTCCCAAAGCCCTACAGCAGCAATAAGACGTGTTAGGCGAAATCCGACAACATTGGCGTGTGCAGCAGCTCTCCCACTCTATATACGTACCACTCCCGTCTCGCTACGCCGCTTAGTATTGGCTAAGCAGCCGTCCTAGATGGAATTCGCGATCGCCGCTACCGCCAAGTACGAAATTCGCGCTGTGATACGTTTTTTATACGCAAAAGGGGTTTCACCTATACACATTCATCGTCAATTAACCGAAGTTTATGGAGAAAAGTACATAGCTGTTCAACACAAAATGGTGTAGGGAATTCACTGGAGGTCGGACGGAAATTCACGATGAAGAGCGGAGCGGAAGACCATCAGTTTCAAAGGAAATCGTTGAAAAGGTCGAGAGCATACTGCTTGAAGATCAGAGGGTCGCCATTCATCAACTCGCTCTTCGGATTCCTGAGATTTCCAACACCACAATTGAACAGATTTTGACTGGCGGCAGAATTTTACGACTTGGGGATACAGAACTTGGAGCACCGTCTGCAAAAATGCTTGGATAGAAATGGCGATTATGTCGAAAAATTGCTTAAGTTTTTACCTTCAAAACGATGTGTAATGTTAAGGAAATAAAGAATGTTGTCTATTTTTTTAAAATATGAGAACCTTTTTTTACGATCATCCCTCGTACATCTTTTAATCAATTCAATTCATATCTAATATTTATTCTACTAAAACAGATGTGTGATTGAAAAATTTTAGTAAAAAAGATTGGTCAAAACTATTCAAAAGGATTAATTTGAAAATTTAATAAAAAATGTTTAAATTTGGGTTAAAAAAGATCATTCTATTGTGTTCTTGCGATGTAGACATTTTTATTAAAATAAAACGTAAGCTGCTAAATAATTGCCAAGTAAACTCAAATTAATTAGTTGATTTCTGCATATTTTCTGTTTATAATACTGCTGAAATATTGCTAAAAATCAAAATTGCAAATTTTTTATAATAAATTACGTTTTTTATTTCGATTTTTTCGATTTATTTTATTATTGCAGGTAGTTTTCCTCTGGCAGAGGGCGAATAGCTTTTTACGTTATCTATTCACGTTATTTATTTATTACGATTTGTGAACAAAAAACATGTTCTAAAATACAAAACAAAATTAGACCTTTGAAGTAAATTTCTTCCCCGTAATTTTTTTTAATTTCGCGGCAGATGTAAGTTGGTAGTTCCGTCAATAATGGACATATTGGGTTAATTTTAAGAAATTGTCGAAATCATTTTTCTGTAATTTTTGACGCAGAAAGTCTTATCACTGTGGTAATATTGAGTCGCATTAATTGCAATTGCATTTTAAATCGTGTAGGTGAATTACTTTCACTGTCAAAATGGCTCTTACGTTTCTTTTGCCTGAATAAACAGATTAACACCTTACGGTTCGTCAATAGAATGCGAAAAATATTACAATCAGTGCAATTACAAAACCGGCCATTTTCCACAGAACTCCAGAGAAATTTATTGTGTTGTTTGTGATTTTTAAATGAAGTAAAAACTTTTATAAAGAATATTCTTTTCACTAATCCATAATATGAAAGTTTTTCCTTTTGTGACACCTATTCGGTAACGCCGTGTATATATAAGCAGATTTTGGTTCAAATATAAAAAAAATAAAAAGAAATATATAAGGGTGCTACAATCTTAAGTGAAATACACAGTATATGCTTGCAAGAAGTTGAACACATACTAAGTAGAAACATTGTCATACTGCATGGAATCTCATTTGTTATCTAATTTATTTCAGAATGTAGTTTTATTAATATATTTACCACAGCAATTAACGTCTTTTTTCAAAATATTCCCATCAGTCAGAACACATCAAATACATTAGCACATCTAAGAATTTTGGCCAAATCTACCGAATTGACACTATCCATACCAATTCGATCAAAACTAAGATTCTCAAAATGTTCTTCAAGCGGATGAGTCCAAAAAGTGGTTTGAGAAGCTTGGAAATTGATTAGGGAAGTTGATCTAGTGAACCAATTGGAGCACCAATCAAAGTAACCAGAATTAGTGTTGGGATGGGAAGGTAGCTATGAAATGGTGAATCTTAATGTCAGTATCAAACGCCCAATTATTATTCTAATTTGAGCTAGAACAACTGCGCAATCGGACAACAATTGAGGGTTTCACGAATAAAACGGAAAATCACAAAATCGATGTTTTGAGAAAATGAGCAAAATAAGTTTGTTTCTTAATACAAAAACCATTACATTCTTCCATAAATTTTCCATGGAGAAAGTTTGTCCATTGTTTAACCATTGTTGAACTTCGATTACCACAAACAGTGATGGTTTTTCACGATAAATTCTCAGCAGTTCATACCAATCATCAGGTAGTTCCATCTTGCTTTTTAAATTAATGAGACCCATATTTTTGTCACATTCCATGTCTGAGTGTCCTCTTATGGGAAATGTGATTCCTACAGAATGAAGACGTTTCACAGTGTGGATAGATCGAAACATTGTATAATTTTTGTTTTGTCCTCCTGCTGGATCGCAAAATCTGTGAAGATATTTAATTTTCTCATCAAGCTGATTCATTAAAAAATCAGAAAAACACAAATAAATATACTTTATCGGATACTTTTTGCAAAATGTTCTGGGTACGTATAAAATAGTGCAGAACCTGATGTGAGCATATGTATAGTAAAAGAATACATAGAGAGCTGCCCAGGATAATATACGTCATTAGTTGGGACGTATGGAAGATAGTTTTTCTGAAAATCCATTGTAATCCATTACAATCTTCATTTCTTTCTTTGGTGTAGAATACATCTGCTTTTCGCAAATCCTTTTTAGACTTCTAGTTGTTGAATCTCCACGTTTGAATTTTCTTGTAGTCGTAATCTATTAATTTTTGCAGCAAATTCATGACAAGCTGAGCAAGAGTCAGTTCGAGGATATGCAAAACTTCGCTACTTTTTACAGTCCCATAATACCCCTAAAGATGCTTTGGATATATTCGACTGCATTTGATAGTTTTGTCCTTACTTATTTGAAAAATCAAATATCTACGACCTATGCAGATTATGCATAGCACGCTTAACAAAACCTGTATATCAATCTCGTTACAACAAGGTTATAAAATCTCCAAACGCCCTTGTACCAATAAGGATATAGAGACATTACTTTAAATACCATATCATTTCCATATAAGCACAGACCAGAGCTACAACGTATAACAGTAATAATTTCTGCAATTTCCTCGTGATTCTGATGTGATTGAGTCACCGTACGTAATCACTACTTATAAAATTACCGGCGTACATAGAAGACACGACACACAGTAGATAACGGTACCGTAGAACTCGCTAAGAATATGTGCTGGCCGATGGCTTCAATCGTAAAGCGGTTGTCATCCGTCCATTGGCCAAACACTCCTTACCTATTTCTCGTCTTCTTCGTTCGTTTCGCTGCCGATAAAACGGTTCTTCGTCGGCTTGCATATTAAATTTCCGATCACGAAAACTGGGTTTGCAAGTGTAACCTTAGCTATCGCATCGCAAAACAACCAGCAATTCGAGAAAGAGCGTAACGTAGGTAAGGAATCAAGCGCGAATGACGAGGCATTCGATTTTACATAACTACTTTGTTTTCTACGCTGTTCGTGATGTTATGTTTTGGGTTTTTATTCGAAGACAAGTAATAGGAAAGTTGGATTGTACTTTGGCTCTCGTAAGAACTGGCACGAATGCAAATTGGTACCTGTCAACGCTGGTTGTGTTGTTCTTGTTGGGTGTGAATATGCCATTTATTTTCGACGTGTTAAATGTCAAACAGCATGCAAAGTCTTAGTCATCGGGAAAGAGTAAGTCAGAAAGATTAGAAAACGTAAAAAAAGGAAATTTCTTGAAAGGTGATGACATTAAAAAATCCTGAAGTTTTAGATGGTTGTATGTAATGAGCAATTTTCAGTGGTCTCTAAACAAAAATTGGCTCGTCTTCAAATTGTTATAATGCTGTAACTTATATAGGTGGTGATTATTGAAATGCCATTATCTAAACAATTATACTTTTATCGGCTTTTTCCTTCCAAACATTTTTGGAAGTTTGATGTATTTTCAGGTGCGTTAATTTTTTTTTAGACTTTTAGCTCCTTCAGTTAATTAGATAAGGCAAGGTAAAAACAAAGAGAAAAAAACATTCATTAACAAGTTTGTGAACTACGTCAACGGGTTAGACAAAGGTGGTGTGAACGATTCATCAACGTTAAAAGTTACATTCCACAAACAAATTGAGTTTTGTTCCAAAACATCAACAAAGACAAAGACAAACCAAACATTTTGCTACTAACATACTTACAACAAACAGAACTCAACTTAAGGCAGCGATATGTTTACTGATAGCACATAGTTCTTATTCTTCTTCACAGGGGAGTTATTTGGTGTTCTGTCTCTCTGGATGAAGACAATTTTCAACCACCAGTTGCAGAAGACAGCACATGGTAGCCTGAGAGGAAATCTGCACAAGATGGAGGTTTTTACAGACGAACTCCAATGTATACTTTGTAATGAGGAGGAAGAAACAGCCTCTTACATCATTTGCGAATGCTAAGAAAGATTTACTGCAGACCCCTCTAAACCTGATTTAGGAATTAAACCTATTCCAGTGAAACTGAAACCAAATGCAGTAAAGCTTCTAGACTGTAGTGTCAAGGCTCCATAAATGCATATAACTGCCATCAATTAACAAACAATGTTTTGGATATGATGGGCCAGTTGATTTAAACCGCCCCAGGCATGACTCTCCAAAAGGAAATTTAAAAATTGTGGAATTTTGTCTGTGTGCAGAAAATTCTAATTTCAATGAATCCTCAGTCATATCTAGTAAAAGAACAAAACAGTAGCAGATAATAATTTTTAACAATAATGCAATGTTTTGGAATCCTAATATGTACGGAAAAATCAATTTTTTACACGAAACAATTTCTTTAATTTCATCACCACCTCAGAATGTAAACTTGGCCCAATTCTCTTTGTGTATAACAAATCTTTGCAGTTCATTGCACCACCATCGACAACATTCAACATCTTGCAGTCTTTTTTGTTGAGGTGAGAATGGAAGCAGCACAAACATTAGCTTGGTAATCATTTGGATTGCTTCAGTTAACACTTCCGTTGGTTATTATCGCATTTAGACGGCTTTTACCAAATGAATACTGGGAATTATATTTAATGTAATGGTGTAGCAAATTTCCAGGTATCTCTTGTTTTAGAAGTGCAATTAATCAGCGGATTTTACAAATTTAGTACCTCGAAAACGACAGTTAAATCGCCTTGTTTTCCGAACACAAAAACAATCTAAAAAACGACGAAAACTGACTGATGACATTTTGTTTACATTCTCTTTCCGAGCACATTTACGGCAAAAAATAGAAGGGTTTAAGGTTTAAGGCCCTCTAAGAGCAAATTGTAAATGCGCCACTTAGAATAAAATATGGCGGAAAATAGAATCCCGACGGTAGACGCTTTTTGCATCCACACAAATAAACAGAACTCCTCCCGATGACAGATTTCATCACCGGGAAGTACCCAAAATGCCCGTTATAGGGGAAGCGAACGGCAAAGCAAGCGTTGGAAACGGAATAACACCCAGCAGAGCGGTGCGTATAGTAACGAGCGGTGGTGGTGGTAGCGCTGGTGGTGGAGGTGGTACAGGAGAGAGTGAAGAACGGTAAGCGAAAGGGTGTCTTCATTGGCTGGCAGGTTCGTAGTGTCTACGTGCAAACAGTTCTATGTCTGTATGTACAGGGGCAGCTGAAAATATTGTAACATGTATGCATAAATGTGTTTATGCATAAAATTAATGCCAGGAAAATAGTGTCTGCTAATTTGTAATTTTGGGTTGGCAATTTGATTGTTTTGTACAAATTGTTATGAATTAAGTTGCATTTAATAACAAAGACCAGTGGAGGTATTTTATGTTACTTAAAAAAATATGAACAGAGGAGCAAATTCCCAAAGAAACAAAAAAAAAGTAACTTGTTATGTGAAAACTGGAGACCAATTATCTTGGCTGTGGGGTCAGTAAAATCATAACAAAAATTATACTTGAAAAAATTAGGGATCCTTAGAGGGAAACCTAGGCCGGATTTAGATCAAATAGATTAAATTATTTTGGAGCAAATGACAAAAATTTACATCGATTATATTGATTTCGAACGAGTTTTTTACTCCATAGATAGGGCCCCAATGTGGAAAATATTAAGACAGCACGGAATACCAGAGAAATATATAAGAATAATTAGGCTCTTCTATGACAGCATTTTACAGCAAAATTAATCAATTAATATACAAAAAGAGATCAGACAAGGATATGTGCTGTCCCCAATCTTATTTTTAGTAATGGTGGAAAGAGACAGGAGTGAATTGGAATGTTTTCTAAAATTTTGCTTCTAAAATTCGCTGACGATGCGTGCTTGATATCTTCAAAAAAACAACAAATGCAACAACTGACAACCAGCCAGAAAGAAATGGGCACAAACCACATTCAGCACGCTACACAAAATATAGTAATATGGCTTGGAAACCTGGAAAAACAATAACAAATTCATTCTTGTCCAGGAAAATCATTGAGGAATTATTGAACAATCGCAAATGGAAGTGGATAGGACATACGTTACAAAGACCAACTACGAAGACAGCAAGACAAGTGCTAAGCTGCAAGGTTCTAGGGAAGAAAGAGATAGATCTCTAAATATCTGGAAGAGGACGATTTAAAAAGACTTACAACAAATCAATCTAACATGGAGCGAACCCACAAGAATAGCCAGGAAGAGGAGAGAATGGAGAGAATTGGTTAACAAGCATGAGATCAACAATTTCACCACAATAATGCCATTGTTTTTGAGACACCCATGATGATTTGAGCAACAAAGACTAAGATACTGGACAGCATGTATTCAAACTGTACCTAAAAGAGGGGTTGTTTTGAAATGGTGGGGGTGGAGTGTAAATGCATTGGTCAATTAAAAATAAAAGAAAGCATGACATCTTCAATTCCTGAACAAGCAATTACTTTATCTAGCAGTTTGAAGGAATCGTCATTCACATCAGAGAAAAGGAGTGTAACTCAGAAATTTAAATTGAAACAGTAAAGTTCAAAGGAAAAGGTTAGAATCCAATATTTTTAGGCATATTCCTTTTAGATATTTTAATGTCTTATACGTGAATATTAAAATTGTTAAAGCAGTATATTTGGGAGCAATTTCTTTTAAAGGTTTTCAAATTACAATCCACAACCTAGAAATTATGGTAGTTTGTTCTCTGCTTGTAAACCACTTTATACCCATACCAACGGTAAGAATTCTAAATGAAGCCCCTTGAATTCTTTCAATGACATGGACCATAATTTCAGACGGTAGTGTAACCGTTTGTAAAATTGTGTTTGGGCGGCGGCCACGGTGCCCTTGACCCTAACCTAACCTGCCTCACGGCCGAACACTCTTCCCGTTCGATAGCGGGTGGCTGGCTGGTTGCCGCGACGGCCTTTTATTGATCTTGATGTCGAGAGCGACGCCGCCGCTGCCGCCGCCAACGCCTCCCTCAACATTTCGCACGCAGCAGCAGCAGCAGCTCCGGCCCAACGCAACCGGCCAACCAAAACGGAAAGCGTCGGCTTCAGAAATCCATTAAAGCGTCTGAGAGGTGTGTTGGGCCAGGTCCTCCCTCTGTACTCGAGGAGCAGCATTGTTATGGGATAATTCGTCGTCGCGCTAGGTAAGGTAAGTTATAGATTGGGGGATGTATTGGTGGAGAGGAAAAAGATGGGGAAATGAAAGAGGGTGTGAGTGGCGCTGTTACTACAAGGTTTATTGTTATGTGTTGTCTTCCATTCTTTTCTCTCATATTCCTTCTTTTTGTACTCCGAGTTAATCGGCAAAGTGGTGATGGTATATGGCTTCCGAAAACACGCATCGTACACGAAAGGGTAATAATTTTAGGTGTGGCTTGTGTCGGGTCTGGTGATCTTATATTTGGAGACGACATCGTCAAGATTGTAAATCGTTTCTAGTTGACACTGATAGAAAACCAGAGAAAAAGGTTTCGTCGATGAATTCTGATTTTTATTGAGAAGCTACTGGGTATCAAAAATCTTTTAATTGCATTATGTGAGTAAAAGCCAATGCTTACTTTCAAAACACTCAGTGAAAGACTATGCAGGAAAAAAGAATTAATGCAATGGCAGGAAAATGGCACCAGCAGGAGAGACGGATCATTAGCACCATCTTTCAAGACATTGCACATTCGCGTAGAACAAGCTACCTGGACAAAAATAATCATTTAATACCTAGAAGTTACAGCACCTGTTTTCACTGAAAATCTATACTTTGATGCAATTTACTCTTAATTAGACTTCACATCGGTCTGTATCTTCGCATAATAATACCATTTAAACCCAAAAAAACGTAGTACATAATTTTGTCTAGCTAGCATGTTCTACGCGAACCACTGTGCATTTGGAAGAAAGAGAAGATGCAGTTTTTGTAATCTTTGCAATGGCATAAATTGCATAAAATTAGACATGTCTTAAACAAAAACAAATTTCTTCCAATAGACAATTGCAGATCTTAAGCACTTTCCACATCTTCATTAGTCGACGATCTGCACCTCTCACTACAGCTAGACAATGTCTTTTAGCCTCTTTATCACATGTTTAGCAGCCTCTTTTCACTACTGGGGTTTTTGTACAATGGTTATACTGTTAGTGGGTTCCTTTTTGATCAATTTTCCTTCAGGCACTGTTCCTCTGACCGTTAGCTGCCGGGGAGTAACATCATTCTCATTGGGTAATGAGTTCTTAAACGTCTCTCAAGCATAGTTTTGATTGGTTCTACCCATTAATGACTTTAAAAATGAATGGAGTGGGTTAAACTTACTGACATGTATAAGTGAATATGATAAAAAAAAGGATTTTTTGCTTACACATGCAAGTTCTTCAATTAATAGCAGGTGTAGTTTGTTGATCTTTGTCCTTAACTTAATTTGGTGAGAATATACGACGTAGTTTAAGGGCAAAGTGGTGGTCCATTCTTTTCTTGGAGGACATATGGGTTAATAGTACAGAGATGAGATGGGCCAAAGTTTTAGTTCGTAATGCAGACAGTAAACAAGACCAAGAAGATGGTAGACATTAAACTAGTTCCAGCCAGTGATAGAAAAAGTTACTTTAGGCAACATGAAAGTAAGTAAGACAGCTCGGGGGTTTTGGCAGTACCATTACTTTTAAACTGTATATGTTTTAAAGAAAATTGACAACATTCTTTAGCAAAGAAAGACGAGTCTTTAGTATAGTTATCATATTCAGTAGCACTGACCAGTTTTGGCCTGGTTTTTAGTTTAATTCTACCTACAAAGCATTCAAAAAAAAAACAGCAAAGGTCTCATGTAACTCTTTACATTACAGGCAGCTGTTGTTCGTTTTATCAAATCTCGTAGTAATCTGGCCTACGCTAGGAAAGACCAGTGTACTCTCTACCGATAAAAACAAAGAATAACAAACCATAAGACTTCTTCAAATGCCAATGTTATATAATTGAAGTGGTTCACGCATTGAGTCATCATGTCAGCTTTGGTTTCAAACCATCTCTTTAAGAAATTCTCTTAGATTATGGCCCTTGAATCTTTCCTTCAATTCTTTCACATTAGAAGATGGAATTTCTTGCTCTCATATACCGTATCAAGGTTTCAGCCAGCGATAAGAATGTAGCTTTTTGTAATTTGGAAATAAAGGCTAGCTTCTCTTGGTTTTCTCTTCTAATTTAATATAGGAAAATTGTAGCCTAGGTTCTGACCAGTCAATTTATTTAACAATTTAATGATGTGTTTCAGTTATTGATGTTTTGAAGCCCTGGGCAAGCTAGTGTAATTTTGTTTTTGATACAGTTTCCTTTAACTATTATTACTATTCAAACAGACCATAGAATTGGTGTTTTTAGTCGCTGCGATTCGAAATGATCTATTGCAATAGTGCTTTTAGGTGCGTTAAAACAGTTAGAAGCTTTTAATGAACCTTAATACCAATGTAGAATCTTTTCCCTTCAATTTAGTAGGTTTTAGGAATCGTCTATTGAAATATTGATGTCACTTGTGATCAATGGCAACACATTTGCATAGAATATGTTCAACTATCTCTAGATATTCTTGGCCTAGTCAACAGTTTGTGTAAATGGTATAGCGCTACATGACTTTGCTTCTGTTTTAGGTGGCTCCTTTGTAGATCACAGTAAGGGTTAGAATCAATGAAAGGTGTATTTGCTGCTTCTTAAGCCAACTTATTGGCATTTTCGTTTACCCAGATCCTTTGGCAGCTTGGGCCGTTCTTTCAAGTAAATCTGCCTCCTTAATATGGATTTGTTCAACATTCCGGATAATTAAAACTCATCCCCAATTATTTATTGCAAGCAAAAATACCTTTAGAGTAATTCTAAAAACTAAATTTAGCAAAAAAACTGTGCAAATGTGAAAATTTGACCTTTCTGTTTGTTTCAAAATAATTGGAGATGATAAATTATATTAAAATTTCCTTTATGGCAAGATATCGTATAATTATAATAACACATTATGCCGCAAAACGATCCACAAAGGGAATACGCGAATTTTCGCGAGCTTCCTGTTCCTCTCGCGCTCATAGAAGGAAAGAGGAGAAAGAGCAGGAAATGTTAATTAAGAAAATATCCGGCAGCAACCATGTCTGCCCCACAGTCAATATTGATGCGAAGTGTAACAGCACATCAGATAGAAGCGGAACAGACCACGCCCTCTTAAATTATTTTCACCCGCAAGCTTAACAACGTTTCCAGAGTTAAAACCGGAGTATATGGGTGTACTAAGTACCATCGTGGACATTACGATGTTAGTGGAAAAATATAAGCTGAAAGACCCTTTTTAATTTTGCCATATTAAAATATACAGTGAGGTCTTAAAGTATCCCTAAAGTACTTTTGATTGACAGAAGCTAGCGTGTTTAGAAAAATTAGGTTGATTTATATTTTTTGTGAGTTAGCTTTTGCCGTTATCGACAGTTCAATTGCATTTCCGGTGTCATCGGAAGTGACGTCAACTTTCCTATTTTAAATAGAGCACCCTCTATATTTTCACGGTTTTGGAAAGGTAGTCGAAAGGCGAATCCAACGATACCACATATGTTATGCTTTAACTTAAGATATATAACGATATGCGGCAATAAAGGTTTTGGTAATTTGTTTTTGTTGTTACGCAAAGTTGGGTAGGAAAGGGTGCCAAATTGTTTCTTGTGACGTCAGTCTGTTCTAAAGAGCTCGTTGCTAAACAAAGTAATCATAACAATCGCCAAATTGTCAAATCTCAATTCCAAAAGCTTAAATTATTCTTGTTATTTATTGTTATTATGACCTGCATTTGTTATACTTTCGTTCTTTGTGCTCGTCATTATTTCAACTAATTTTAACTTGTATTGTTAATTGTCGTTTCTCCTTTACTTTACCGAACTTTATTGTAATTAATTAATGGTAGGTGTGTAAATCTTCATTAGAAAGTGTTTGTTAGTCAATATGTGTTGACATTCTTCCCAATGTATGTGCAATCTAACAGAGGGGCGATGTCAGAAGTCGAAAAAAGAGTATTCTGCCGTTATTAAATTCAAATCAAAGCATCAAAGATCGGCTGGATGGGGTGCATCAGGAAAATTCACTGTGTTATTCTGTGTATGTGGTAAAAGATGGGTCAAAACGGTTTCGAATGGGACAGGAATCGTTGAAAGACGACGCAAGAACAGGAAGGACGGTCGAAGTGGTGGAATCAAAAATATCGGGACTTTCTGAAATAAATGTTCGAATCCTCCAGGATCATTTAGATATGAATAAAGTTAGTGGAAAGTGGGTGCCCAAACATCTCCCAGCAGTTCAGCGCCAGCGTCGTGTTAAATGTGCCAGATCTCTTATGGAGTTCTGTAGAGAAAACCCTATGGACGTGTTGAAGACAATTGTCACAGGGGATGAAACTATGGTTCTTTACTATGATCCTTTGTCCAAAAGGGAGTCATTGGAATGGAGACGAAAAGGAGAAGCACCACAAAGAAAATTGAGGGTCTACCAATCGACCAAAAAGGTAATGGCTACAATTTTTGGGATTGTGAAAGCGTTCTTCTTATAGACTTAAATGAAAATAATATTACACTCAATGAGACATATTACTAGAGTAACCAAAACTTGCGGACTCGCATAGGCGTCGGTATTACGGGTTAATATAAGAATACGAAAAATTCATAAATAAACTTACTTGCTAATTATTCAACAAATTGGAGGCATCAGGATGTGAACTACTGTAAACTTGCATCATTGCATATGTTTCCACAGTTACTTCTTTAAACCATATGCGTCGACAAGAAAAAATATTCTTATACATAGAAAACGATCTCCCCACATCTAAGGAAGTTACATTTGCATGTAGAAACTGTTTTTCAAAATCGCTTAAAAGTTCACTATTCCTACACTTATTATAAACGGCCTCTAAAGTATTAAAATCCGGATTTTTCCTTAAAACATCTGCCAACTTTTGACTAGCGCATAATCCTGGCGTATCATTTAATGTGTGTAATTTATTTTTTACACTCTCCACTATGTCTAATGATTCCTGCAATGACAATTCAGTACATTGTAGTTTTCTGATGGCATCTAGTAATACTGTATAATTGGTACATATTGTTGTTAAATCTTCTAAAAGTTGAGGAATTTGAAATTCTCTTTGACTTTCTCTAATTGCTTTGGATTAATTCCGATTAAATCGCATTATAACTGATTGAATTTGTTGAAAATGGATCAAATAGTAAGAAGCTGCTGTTAGCCAAGTACCCCATCGCGTTAAAATTGGTTCAGGGGGTTCTGGAATACCTGGACAAAATTTACGAAATTCTTTTAAACGTTTAGGAGATTTACGAAACGCTGCTTTAGTACTTCCAATCATCCGATCAACGTTTCCGTAATGTTGTCGAACAACTTCACCAACTAAATGCAAAGCATGCAGCACGCAGGTTATATGTATTAAGTTAGGAAATATATGTTTTAAGGATCGCCCAACACTTAACATCGTTGCTGCACTATCTGTCACAATCATCACAACTTGATCTTGGGCAATTTTAAACTTTTTCAAAGCGTTCATTATCACTCTCGTTTAAATTTGTTAGTTTTTGATAGACAATGTGCTTGAGTTTTAGTTTTTTATGTTGTTGATTTTACAATGGCCTCCGCATGGACCACGTAGAATAAACATCAAGTACCTAATTCTAGCATTCGATGAATTTGGCAACAATTACTACGAAGTGGAACATAATGAACACTGCTGTTGTACAGCCGGAAATATTTGAACTTTGCGCTAACAATAAGTAAGGATAGATAGGGTAAAATTTACAAGGCGAACTGTTTTAACAGAATATGATTTAAATTTTTGCAGCAGTTCCGTTGGGATATTTCTGATCATCCTCCCGGTGGCAGATTTGGCACCTCTTCGGGAGCATGAAACGACGATGTCAATATACTTCGCGATGCTGTTACAGAGTGATTTATTTCCCAGCCGGCAGATTTTGTTGAAGAAGGTATTTCAAAACCTGTTAGACGTTATGATAAGTGGCTCAATGTGTAAAGTGCAGTTATAGTTTTCAAATGTGTATAATAAAATTTCTATATATGTCTAGATCCCTGAATCTTTACTTCCTAGAAAGGAAACACCGTTGAAATAATAAAATTTATTGAAACATTATCTCGGCGAATTTGATTATAAACTCACGCAGATATTGTTTTTCCATTCTTTATCCATAAAGAGATCTTTACAAGCAATCTTAGTGCACAGCGCGCGCGTTTTAATCCAATTACAAAGTCCCTTCTCTTTCCCGCACACAGTTAGAAACTCTCAGTAAAGGAGTTGAAGTTTACATGTTCACAATTAAGGCGATATCGATCGGCCAATTTGCTCACTCACCGACTTGCCAGAACCTAACGGCGGTGGTCCGCGGGAACGTTCGATTTCCACGTAAAAAACGGGACAACACGATTTTGCTATCATTTCCCACACTTACCGCGTACTTTCGGATTTCTTACAACAATCTCCAGCTTCGGAGGGAACTGTCTTTCTTTTGAAATCTCTGGAATCGATTACGTAGATTGAAATTTAAATTATACAAGAGAACAAAATAAAAGCAATTAGTAAAAGATGGTTTCTACATTGAATCTCCATCAACATTAAACCACTATGAATTTATTATAGATTAATTTATATATTTTCCTACATATACAGCATCCTCACAGAGCAACGCGTTTTCAATTAAGGGTTTTAAGGGAACGCAAGAGAAGGATTTCAACATTCGTCATTTATTTTCGCACGAATTAAAGATGTCGGCGTATTAAACGAAAATACTTAGGGAGTAGCTTGTAAATTTGGAAGAGAAATAGATATTTGCCAAAGGGAATGTGTTTGGACATCTTTAAATAAAGGAGAGTAGAATTTAAGTGCTTTAAAAGCATCACGTCTTTGACAGATTAATAAATAAACAGGACTTGAAAATCGAGATTTTAGTAAATTCCTAAATTCCCAGGGAAATTCGTTAAATGTAGATAAACACTAAATATTGCAATTTACAACGAAGATATTAGTATTAAGATTATGTAATGATCTTCATATTAAGTGCTTGCTTCTTACGAGAGGTGAGTATCCTCTAAGTTTTTACAAAAACCGTGAAAGAAAAGAAAAATTTCAGTACAAATCGTTTTATTGTTACCAATTCTCCAAACATTTTTTCTACTGTGAAGGTGGTACCTCCAAACCATGGCTCTTCAAGGCTTAAACAGCTTCTTGATATGATAAAAATCGCTGTTCACGCATTTTTTTGTTTGACATTCGGGAACAAAAACAAGTCATGATGAAGGATGATGCGACGTTATCGATTGTTTTTCCTGATTTCATCGATAACTTCTGGCAAACAAATTGTTATATAACATTTGTCAGCATTAACTGTTCTTCGATCCTCGAAACCAATGCTTGCAACATGTCCAGTACAATGAAAGAAGCTAGCAATCATTTTCTTGGAAGTGCATCGTGAACAAACAACTTTTGTTGAATTTGGTTCATCCGGGGAACCCCAACCAGTTGACTGCTGCTTAGTTTCCGGCTCGTACGAATATATCCAAGTTTGCTAATCTGTTAGGAAGGTGCATACGGATTTTGAAATTCCTTCCTGTCGAATTTTTTGAGCTTTTCCTTACTCCAATTCATACGAGCTTTTTTTGTAAGTCACATGCCAATCCTCTTCAATCATTTTGCGCATAGCATCAATGTTTTTTGGAACAACAACCGACTTGGTCCGCCTTCACGAAATTCATCAGTTCATAATTTATAGAAGCACGACCACGACGAAATTCTGCAAATCAGTTCTAAACAGTCTTTTCATTACCAAAACTTGATCGAAGCGATCCTGGACAAAGATTATCCAACAAAAACCTTCACGTGTGGAAATCTCACGTGAAGGTACTGTATATTACATAAATTTTATACAGAAATATAGTCTTGCCACTACTACCCAGTAAACAAAGTGTAATCCTGCTTTTCTCTTACTATTGTAGGACTTGACGTAAACATTTTGATTTCATGCTGGCTTCACTTTTAGATGTAAACGAAAATGTTTTTATTGCGCTAAGTTCTTTGGAATTTACGAAACATTCTTTGTGGAAGCTTACTTTCAACAATATTGAGTTTTGGAGCTTCATAAACTCTAGATTTAATAGATTTTCAGTAATACCAAAAAAAGTTATAGACGATGGTCGCAGATAACTAGAACTAAAGAACTAAATTTGGCGGGAAGAAAAATATATTTTTAATTTTGAAAACAGTGGACTTGCACCAAATAAGTAATTGTTTTATAAGGATTCTCGAGAAGAGATCCAATTTTAATGATATTCTGACATAGTAACTGTTGAATTATAACCTAAATAACTCAGATTCGAGTTGGAAATCTATAGTTGCCTACTTTAAGCAACAGATGACGGATTTAATAATATTGTCACTCAATTTATGCAACAAAGACGCAAATATGTGCTGTTGACTGAATATGAGTAAAATACCCTCAGAATCCCAGAATATTGTGGCCATCACCTTTTTCGTTGATTGAACGACTTTCGCTTTTCTGGGACGAGGTTCATCGGGTCACCTTTGTTTCATCTCCTGTGACAATGGACTCCAAAATCGGTTTCGGGTCGTCTCCACACATGTTTAAAAACGACAACATTCGACCCGACGTTCACATTGGAAGATGCAAAAGGTTTAAAGAAGTAACTGTGGAAACATATGCAGTGATGCAAGTTTACAGTAGTTCACATCCCGATGCCTCTAATTTGTTGAATAATTAGCAAGTAAGTTTATTTATGAATTTTTCGTATTCTTATATTAACCCGTAATACCGACGCCTATACGAGTCCACAAGTTTTGGTTACTCTAGTGATGAGCATCAGGTATTTCATTGTTAGATTTACCGTGTTTGCGTCTGTACATTCTTTTTCTTTAACCTCTTGGACTAACAAAAAAGATGCTGAGAATGTATTCATTCATTTAAATTTAAATGCTACTTATTTTAGCCACAACACAAAGGAAACGTTTCAGATTTCACAACGCACATCGTACGATAAGGCATGTGTGTCATATTCCGTAATAATACAGCAATTACGTTAATGTGTGTAAATATATATAATGAAAAAAAAGCGAAAAACAATACAAACTCACTCTTTAATTATTTATTTATACATTTTAATGGCGCTCGCCTCGTAATTAGAAATTGCATCGTACGCTGCTATTGTAATAAGAAAAGAGAGACCGAGAGAATGCCTGCACAGCGCATATCAGGCTGAACGATAGCAGTATCGTCATATGTTAATTTAATGTTTTAATCACTAATTGCGGTACTTCGAAACAGATGACGTTGACGTCGCTCGGTGCTTTTTTTCCTTGTTTCGCTAAGCAAAGAGGAGCAGCAGATGTTGCCTATTGTGGAAAATTTGTTTAAATTATTTTCGTCTCGTTCTATCAAGATGCGCGCTGCTGCGGTTGCGAGGATATGATTAAACATTTGATGCACGTTCTGGTAGATTAGAATAATTACTGGACGCCGTATATTAATAATATAGAATGTTTTCATTTTTTCAACGCTAATAATAGATGTATGTACTCCTCTCTATACTGCAGATTAGCTTTTATAATTTCCTGTATTTGAATTATTAAATAAGTTATTAAAAAGTAATTTGTACATGGAGAGAAATGGCTTCTTGCATCAAGAAAATAGATTTTCTTGCCAAAATCAGTCTCTATTCAAGAAAATATTTTTATCTATATCTAAACCGGATAAGTACGGAATTAAAATTGTTTGCATGTGTGATGCAAAGACATACTATATGATAAGTAGAGCAACGCAAACTGCGCTGAAAGCCAGTGGGGGACGCATAAAAGTTTACACAAAATAAATTAAATGTGATACGTGCACAAACACTTACCGTGAAATCACAAAGTGGATAATGTCTATTTAATATTTATAACATTAGATATGTTTCCAAAGTTGTTTCGGCAAAGTGAGTGCGGCGTGTAGAAAAAGTGTTTTTGTATGCCGAAAACGAACGTTCTACACCTAGTGACGTTATATTCGCGTAAGTAAAATAATCTTTCAAATAACTTAACGGTTCTATTGACGCACCTTCAGAAATTTGTCTTAATTTGCCAAAATCAGAGTCTTTATCTAAAACACTTTCAAACCTTTCTAAAACACAAACATTTCTTGCGTCTTCTATCGCGCATAGCTGTGCGTGAACATGTTGCACTATTTGCAAAGATTCCACCAACGACACCGAAGAATTTTGTAGTTTTTCTATCGCATCCGCTAGTCTCACGTAATTGTTCTGAATAATTTCCAAATCTGTTTTAACTTGACTATCCTGAAATTTCAAGCGGCTTACCTTGACAGCCGCAGCAAAATATTTAAGATAATAAAATGCGGCCTCTAACCATGTTCCCCAACGAGTAAGAATAGGTTGTGGTGGTTCAGGAATACCGGGGCATAGTCTATGAAATTCCCGAATACGTTTTGGGGATTTTACAAACACAGCTTTTGTATGTGCTATTAGAGCGTATACCTCGGGATAACATTTTCTGATGATTTTCTGCTACGAGACTGAGAGTATGAATTTTACATGTGATATGCAACAAGTTAGCACAATGTTTTTGCACCATCACTCATAAACATCAACAGTTGATTTGTTGAAAGTTCAAACTTTTCCAATGTATTTAACACCAACATTGAAATTATTTCGGCAGTGCATTGTTGTATTCGTCTGGAAGCTAGTAAAATTGAGGGTGACGGTCGATGTGGTTCCATTGTGCGTACCATTACATTAACCACAGAATGTTTTTTACGATCTATTGTTTCGTCCACACATAACCGCAGTTTTTTATCTTGCAACTCCGATTTAATTCTTTTCTCGACATGCTCACGAGCAGACGGCACAACTCTATGTAATGTTCTCTCACTTGGTAACTTAAAGTCCGAATATTCATTCCAAAACGAGACGTATGCTTTCTTCCTTAGTAAATGAAATGGTAAATTACATGCAATAAAGGTAACACATAAATTAAATTTAAATTTGTCATAATTTCGTGTGGAATTTTTTTTTTTGAAACATGCCCTGCACTATTTACGTGCCGTAGACAATCACTTTTCGACGAACACATTAAATCTATTTTACACACTACACATTGAATTTTAGCGCCATCACACTTTAAATCAGGCATTTCTGCAATAAATTCTCTTATTGTGTCCAATTTTGGTCGTTTTCGCGACGTAGGAAACATTTTCAAAACAAACGTAGAACTACGATCTAGTATACGACAGCGTAGATGCATACACAACAGATCGGCTTTCGAGTCGCAGTTATACTGACGCTTATACCGAATTGTCCCGGCCGTGTTTATTTTGTGTAAACTTTTATGCGTCCGCCACAGGCTTTCAGCGCAGTTTGCGTTGCTCTAGTTATAACATTTAACGAAATCTATGTAATAATTTTTGTATTTGTTATAAACCTTCAATCAAAAACAAATCAATTTTTTAAAATAAACAAACGAGGAAACGAATATAAAATACATGTTTCACCAGAAACACATTTTTCAATATTGAATTATATAAATAAATAAATAGTTTGAACAAATACATATTAATATGGGGAGCACGTTCGTGAAACAAGCAGCGGTTCCTGTTTTTTATTGCATCACGGGAAAAAACGCGTTCATTAGACACGTACGTGCTGTTTTATTTAACGCGCCTCAATGTAATAGTTTAAATTTAAATTAACCGGTACGAACGAGGGTATGCGTTCCATTGTCTTATATGTACGTAACAAAATGGCGATATTAGTCGACAATTACACGTTATCCTTCTTTTTCAATGGCGTATACATGCACGGCGTACGTTGTAAATAATACCTAACACACCGCGTATGCCACCTTTTGCCTAGCTGTCTCTAACTTAAGTACAGTAGTGTGATTATGTTACCGACCAGTGGGTTTTTACTTTTCCTGTAGCAGGCAAATTAATAGGAATCTCATGTTATTCTTGCTACAAGATTGGCGTTTATGCAAATATTCTCAAACACGTTCTGTTATATTAAGGTCCAAGCTCTGGGTTGGCCATTACATGATTTCTAATTGTGTTTTTGTATACAATTTTTCACGATTCTGCTAGGATTTTTAGGACCACTGTCATACTACACCATAAGTCTTCATTAAAATCCAGATTCTTATTGAGACAATTTCGTTTTCTTGGCAATTTTTCTTTGGCTATAACTTTCCTAATGGTGGTGTCGTAAAACGTTGTGAATACATTTTGTTCAGTTTAGGTTTTTCTACAAGCTCTCAAATCTACTGACTTACACCATTACAATTATAAATACAATTCTTCCATTTTCTTGACAATTTTTTTCCGTTGAAATCTATTCTGTACCTAGGTCTTTCATATCTGCCGTTCTAGCATCTAGCCATCATCCCTCCAGCAATACGTTCATCACATATCTACGCCCTGGCATTCTACCAATATGTCCTAGTCACTTCAGCCTTTGTGCTTTAATGTGGGAGTTGAACGTTTTTACTTCAATTAAAATGAAATTATCAGATTTAGTCCAAACAAAGCCCTTCACACCTGTGTACTTTGTTTATTAATGAATATGTGTAGATTGTTCACCGTAGATCCTGTAGTGTTTGTTATGCGATTTTTACGAGGATTAATGTTGATGATTTTTCATAACCCAAAATCACATGGACTCAGATCGGGTAACCCTGCTGGCTACCCCTTCCAATCCAACATCTACCAAAGTGTCTTCGAATTTCCAATGCGAACATGGGCGGTGCACCATCTTGTTTAACCATTTTGTAAGATATTCTCTTCTAAAAAATTCTATAACACGCACAAGCAAGCAACACTTGTAATAGTTGAATTATTAGCACACCGACGTGCTCTATTAATTCAAAGGGATTATTAACTTTTCCATCGACATGGAATATAGCTTCATCACACGTAATACAGAAGGGTTTACTTCCGCCATTTGTAATCAAATTTGTGCAGCTTGTACACGAATAATTTTATCAGCAACATAAAATGCCTGCACAACCTGAATGCGATATGGCTTCATTACCAAATCAAAATGAAGAATTTTACAAATGTTTGGTTCAGAAATGTGGGTTTCCAGTGATAATTTTCGAGTTGACATTCTTAGGTTATTCAAAACGCATATGATGTTGGCTTCTCTTCAAACATTTCTAGGTCTTCCACTATTTCCCTTTCAGTTGGATTGCTAAACGGCTAGGAAGAGCCCGAAATTTATTTTTAAGTACTGGCAGTGGCAAAAAGAATTTAATTCAAGCTGAAATCTCCCATCTTTTTTCAAGAGTAAATCATATCGCCATATTATGTCTGCAACTAAATAAAGTTCTTTTATTGCCTTATTTGTTCTACGTCTCCATATTCCTTCCTTGGGTTTCGTCCCCCCCAAATATCTTCCTCAACATCTTCTCCCCGCATTTCTTTATAATTTTATTTCATTCTTTTTAGTTAGGACCCCGGTTTCATAACCATATACCACCGCCGGCCTTGCCATTGTCCTAATTATTATTTCTAAAGATTTTTCTCGACTTTTGCATCCTATTCAAAGGCCCCATTGCCTTATTTCTCATATATTAGAATTTAAATATGAATATCCTTTATAAATAAAAACCCCTTCATGGTTTTATTCTATGCAGCGACTGGGAACATATTCACAATACTGTACATATACATATATATATACCTCTTGGTTGTACTAAAGTTCTAAAGCGAAACAAGTGAGTCGTTGGTTTTGATGCAGTCACGATGGTCACGACATCCAACATAATCTGCATAAATTAATGATGATGCTGTTCTTATTCTGCGCGGCTGTTTGCATTGCGGTCACGTAAGAGTGTCAAGTTTAGCGTTTTGAATGGTCTAGGTGTACACGAGGCAGCGTGCGACACTTTCCAGAGTCCCTCTTTAGATGTATCCTTGTCATGCGATTATGAAAGCGTCTAATGTTTGAGATATGTACAGATTAAATTGTAAGTGAAGTTAGACGGGGAGCGTGCATGTAAAACAGCTAAAGTAATTACGTGGATAACCTTATAGGTATATATGTACGTACTTTCTTGCTCTATTATGGGAGACGAAAATCATTTCAAATGATAATAAATAAATAAACAATTAATAAACATGTAAATAATGTAAATAGAAGACTTTGACATCTTGTTCAGGAAGTCATTTAGACAAAAAAATGTCATATAAACATAGGTATTATTCTTTCCTTTTACAGAGCTACAACAGATTTAAATAAGAGAAGAAATAAAAGTGATCTTCCCTCATAAAATTCTATATTGGTTTACACAATGCTACAGATTTCGTGCATTAAGCACATCCTCAGGCAAGTTAGAAGCCATTCAAAACATCAAATACAATGTTGTACAATAAATCTATTTTTTGTTGTAAAATATAATTTGTATTAAATTATATAATCTAACTTATTTTCTCTAATGTAAATAAACTCTATCAAATCCAATTGTAATATTAAAAGAGAGCAATTATTTTAAAATGAGTGTAATGAATATAATTTCGTCTTTTTTTTGTTTTTTTTTCTTTTTTTGTATATATTCTTCGGTATAATATACGTATTAGTCTATGTCTAAGTTAAAAAGTATAACCCGTTTAAAAAGTATAATATGAAATATAGAAATTAAATTACTTACAATTTGTTAAAACAGTAAAAATTGTCAAAGAATGAAATTAAATATTTTAAATTTACTACACTAGTCTAGACTTAAAATAAGTATGTAAATCATTGTAAAGAGTGTAATAAAATTGTAAAATTAAAGGTCTTTTATTTATTTATATATTTCTTTAAAAAATAAGACGTGAGGGACATCTATGGTGGGATGTCATAGGCAAATAATTACCACCAGAAATAGGAAACCGAACACGACAGGGATCTTGGCTCTAGTAACGTCTGAAGTGTGGGTGTCGCCTCGAAGTGCAACTGAAAATTCAAGCAGTTGTTGGCGTTCATAATCTGCTGATTTAAAATCCCGAGAGCTCAAGTTTATTGAGGAAACCGCTTTTATTAGCTCTATGCAAAATGGCGAAGTTGTTCTCCACACTAAAATTATGGTTGTTATCTAAAAGATGTTGGGCGAAGTGTGAGAAACCTGAGGAATTCCTACCAATACCTATCTATTTTAGGTCTGTAAATAAAAAAAAATAGGACCTACGTTTATTTAACGCTTTATTGTGTTAAATTACTTATTATTGAAATCTCTCAAAATACCATATTCTTTCCTGAGGTGTTTCATCCAATCTTTATAAACGCAAAGTCTTGTCCAAATTCTATATACACATATTGAAAAGATAATTTAAGCAGGAAAATTTGGCAATTGAATAAATTATAATCGCCTGTACTGGTAAGAGCATTGATCATTCTGTGTCGAATGTTTCTATTATGTGTTTGTCATGAAGTGTTAGAAATTATTTAGGTGAAAATTATCATGTTGTAGGGTCATACATTTTAAACATTTTGTTTGACCGATAGAACAATCGTTTGGGTATTTGGGTATCTACAAGAACACTCATAAAACTATGTTATCGTGAACTACTGTATTTCCTTTAAGATTGAATTGAGACTCACAAATCAACCTAATGAATATCCACGCAATTTATTTTACAATTTCGCTACGAACAAGAAGAAATCCAATAATGTAGCGAAGAAGGACCGTTAGATCAGATTTATATGTCTCGACAATGAGTCTAGGTCTGAGAAAGAGAGAGAGAAAAAAAACGAAACAATAGTCCACTTAACCGAACGCTTGTTCTAAAAGAGCTGATAGGTTTGGACGGAACGAGTAAAAAGTCTCTACTCTATAATTCAGGTTTATAGTTTCCAAATCGAAAATGAGAGTCGCCCATCGTAGATAATGAAGATAATGACACGATACGTGGAGTACAGGATAATGGATTAACGGGAATGCGGTCTAATGCGATTAGTGAGGAAGGACATTACTCAAACTCAAATTTGTAAACGCCTTCCCCACTTATTAGGACCAAGAAATACGATAGGGTCGGGTAAGAAATGAGCAAGGAGAGGAATACCGATAGAATTTCAGAGAAGTTCTTATACAGGGCGTTGGAATAAAGTATTTCTTATAGTTTGTGCTGCAGATTCACCACAAGATTTTGAATAAAGATCTTGTATGATCTGAATCCTTTGAGTTATATGGGGTTGTCACAAAGTAACAGATATACTTTAGGTTCTTACACAGTTTTAGGAAATTGATATACAGTGAACATTCGATATAGTCGTCTTTGATATAAGAAACATTTGATATAAGCAACCCTTGATATTGACAACAAATTTTGTTTCTGTTATTTTGTGTAAACTTTTATGCGTCCGCCACTGGCTGCTGGCGCAAATTGAGCAACTCTGGTAATTGCAAGTAGAAATTGGATCCTACTTGCTACCACAGTATCAAAACAGAACGATTGCAATTTAGTGATTTATTTATTCCCAAAATAAAACTGATCTCAACGTATGTATAAACGAATTACAGATAAAAAAGTGTATCTGCAAACAAGAATAAGTTTAGTACAATCTTATTATGAATGTGGTAGAAATTACAATGTTGGATTACAAAGATTTCGTACGAGAATGGATTTGAGAGCAAACCCTTGTAAAATGAGGGCGTACCACAATTTGAAAGAAGATTAGGAAGACCAACCCTATTATTCAAGAAATTCAGTCTCTATTGATGGTTTTTGTTATTGGCTGTGGATGTTGTGTAATAATTTGAAATATATCCCTTACTTTATGATAACTAATGTAGAAAGACGGGTTCGAAAGTCGAAAGGAGAACGAGCAGCAGAATCATGTGTAGTACCTGCAGTCAAGAATAGGGGCGGATCGCTAATGGTTTGATTGTTTTGGCGGCGCATCCGTGAGGAGATTTGGTTAAAGTAGATAGGATTTTAAGAAAAGAGCGCTAGCGAGAAATTTTGGAAACAAATGCTATACCATCTGGTATGACAATAATCGGTGATTATTTTATATTTCAACATGATAATTATTCAAAACACACTTCTAAACTGTGCAGCAAATATTTAGAATCGGTAGAACGCCAAATATCAAAAGAATGAAATGGTCTCCTCAAAGCCCAGATGCTAATCCCATAGAGCTTTTGTGGAGAAATTCGATAGGCAGGTGAAAATAAGTCCTCCAACTTCCAATGATTCAATTTCTTTGCTTTAAGAGTATTTTATTAAATGTAAAACTACAAATTCTTTTTCAGTTAGCACTTCCTTTATTTACGCGTATTTCTTTGTGTGGGCAAATGATTATGGCCGGTAGTGTATATTCCAAAAAATTCTACCAATTCCTTTGAAAGCATTTTGAAGCCAGCATGAACGGATGTGTACGGGAAAATTGATTTCACTTATTCATTGCAGTCAGTTTAATATTCTGTATTCCCCTCATAAATTTATTATGTTGAAAGATTCTATTTAACTTTTCTCAATAAATTTTCCTCAAAAAATAGAAAGAAAGTGAAAAAGAAACTACAAAATTATCTACTCTGGACAATGACGCTCGTTGTATGGAGTATACTTGGCTCTCCAGAATCTATTACAGGGGAACTCAATCTGAAATGCTTAAAACAAGCACGTCGCTGTACGTGACATGACTTGAAAATACACTCCTAAACGAAAACTTTCATTTTCGCCCGCACCGGGGCATAAAAGCTGTTGTTTCTAAATAAAAACCGAGATTGGCTGCGTTTGATAGAAACAAAATCGACTCGCTAGGCTGATACGCCATAAGCTTCTATATACACCAATATCCATAAGTTTGAGATCCATATTCTCTGAAAGATAAATGGTGGAAAATGCCTTTGTTGCTTATTTAGGCGGATCCTTTTTTTTTGGTTCGTTTTGTTAATATTTATGGGTTCCTTACTAAATCTGATTTACATTCAATGAGAGGTTGTAACGTATTATTTTTTATTCAAAGCAGTCAAAAAACCTATACCGGGTGTTCCAGATTCAATATTACCGTGGCTTTACATCTTACGAGTATATATCACGAACTAACGGACCTCAAAGCTCCGTGTTAGGACCGTTACTTTTTCTAGTCTTTGTCAATGACATAACCAACTGTATTTCATTTCGCTGTTTGTTATATGCGGATGACCTTAAAGCTTTTCACAAAATCGAAAGCGTTGAGGATTGTGAATTGTTGCAAAGCAATTGAAGTGCTCTCGAAAGATGGAGTTTAGAAAATGTGTTGTTCCTCCATACGAACAAATGTAAATGCATGATCTTTAGTCGAAAACAGCAGACAATAACGTTTCCATATACAATTTATAGTTCTTCTTTTGAAAGGTGTGAACGTCTCACAGAGTCCACAGTTCTTCGGACTGTAAAACACCCTCCGCATGTAATGATTTGGGAAGTGATTAGTGGAGATGGACCCGGCCCTTTGTATTTTGTAGAAGGTACAATGCGTCAAGAGCAGTACATAAATGTGTTAAAAAACACGTTATTACCGTATTTTAAGCCAGGACGTCGCATACCGACAGGGCGTGTATTTATGCAAGATAATGCTCCTTGCCATGTGGCAAAAAAGGTTAAGAAATTCTTTGAAGACAATCACATACCTCTTTTACGTTTGCCCGGAAATTCACCGGACCCCAATCTCATCGAGAACGTATGGAATCGATTAAAAAGTAAGGTATATGAAAGAGAAAACCCTACAAAGGAAATATTAATGAAGAATATAAAGGATGTATGGGAGAACGATGAAGATATAAAAGAGACAATCATATCTTGCATTGAAAGTATGCCCCGAAGAATTAAGGGTGTTATTAAAAATCATGGGTTATGGACTAAATATTAATTACTTATTTAATATTTACATATGTTACATAATTTTACAATATATTTTATAAATAAAAAATATAATACATGTATAGTTTATATTTTTTTATGAAGAAACTACAAAATATTGAGTGTTTCAAGTAATTTGGCCAGGGACTGTACATACATATTGTGCTGATATTGATATGTTTAATGATTCGTTGAATTCTTTAAGAACCCTCCTAAGGATTTTGTTCGAACTTGTTGCACAAGAAGAACCCTCTTGTACAACAAGTTCGAACAAAATCCTTAGTTAATTTACTTTTTGTATTATTGTATAATTGAACAGACTTTCTTCTTTTTTTAAATACTTTTTGCAATGTAATTCATATATTTTCTTTTTTTTTCTTGTTTTTTTTTTTTTGGTTTTTATGTACAACCCCTCATAATGTCATGGATTATTTAATGGATGTATCATTAGTCCATACATCTTTGAAGGAACTTTGACAGGGTAACGTTATTTTCAATTTGTACACAAAATTTGTGGTAGTAACAGGATAGCGCATCGCCTCATAACTCGTGGTTGGTTGTAGAGTATTTAAATGACGTATATCCCAACAGATGGATTGCTACTACCGGTCCTATTCAATGCCCAGCTCGCTCGGCAGACTTAAGCCCACTGTACTTCCTTTTCTTCTTTTTGTGGGAGAGTTTGAAAGAAGTTGTGTATCTTACTCCGCCTACGAACTTAGACGATTTGAAACTTGAAACACAGTACCAACTTCCAGGGAATTAATTAGTCGATATGAAGTTTTGCGTCGAATGGTCGTTTTGAACAATATTTCTAAGTGATTAATTTTATGAATTATTAATGTATTTATTGTTTATTTAACTTTTTGTAAGAATTTTTTTGTTATTTATTATTAATGAGAAAGTTAATTTTTAAAAGAACACCGTTACAATATATTGATTAATCCACTTTATGTATGATACCGTATATACAACGGTTTTCAATTTATTTATTATCTCTTTGATAAAGAATAATTTATTTAAAAAAATAATTGTCTCCTTTGCTACTTCTTCACCTATTATACTTAGAGAATTAATAATAACTGACGATAATTGCACTTGCAATAATACCATGCGTTCTCTAGGAAGTTCTAAACAGTACCGCCGTTGGATTGCAATCTGTGTTCCGTATGTATGCGGTGCTATCCCACTCTCTTACTAATCGATACTAACGCTTATGGTAATCAAAAGTTATTTATTTGTCTACTCTCCGATAAGGTATTATAAATCTCAAATCTCGCCCAGACACCGGCGACGTGTTCGGCGTGTTTTTTTACTACGGCGTCAAATTTTCGAAATATCGAACCCAGATTAATATACTTGCGGGCCCCCGTTTCGAACGAAAATACGCCCATGTTATAGGAAAAGTAGCGCCCTTTCGATCTAGGTCGATCGCAAGCCTTCATGAGGCTTGCTCTTTTTCGCAAATCCCGTATAATTTGCTCCCGTTTGACCCTCTTTCCCGTCTCTATCGCGCCTACGGACGACCGATCTATAACCTAGGACGCAAGAAAGGTGACATTTAGACATTATTAATTAGTAATAGTATTATATACCCTTCGCCTAATGTTTAGAAATTTGGGTACTTTTCTATGAAGTCCTCAATAAACTTTTAATATCCCCGAGCTTATTTTCATCGTTCCACACTTTTTTTACCATCAAAATGCTATGAACGCCTAAAATCTACACTCAATTCAATTATCTTCTCTTTCTTCGGTGGGCGGCTTTTAATTCATGGGCGGTAGTGTATGTGTTTACTCATATAACACGTTATTCATAGGCATAAAAGGACCGAAGCCTCTCAATATTCCGTTACTTTTACACATATACGCAAGTAAGGCGAGTCTCTTTTTTCTGCTCCGTCCGACCGTACGTAGAGTAAAAATACGGGTTAAAATCGTGGATAATTTGCTCGCATGTTTACGCCTTGGGTTACGACGGCAAGGTCCGTTTTTCACAATATACAACAACTAGGCGCTATCGAAATCAATATTCGGATATATTTTGTAACACAATCGCGTTACCGTGTCCGCTTAATCGACCTTTCCACGATCGTGAGCAAGTTTATAACGTAAAAAATGCGCAAACAAGAGAAAAAAAATTGTAAAAAGAAAGTCGAGGAAATACCGAACCTGTTGGAATTGTTGTATGTCTGTACATACGATAAATTGTGGCGAGGTATAGATCGCATTCCTTTACTTTTATACATGTAAAACGAAAATTACTAAACTGGTAAACGTTTTCTGTATGTTTCGTTAAGGTATTTCTGCTTGTAGTATTTCACAACGCATCTGTATGCCTTCCTTAAAGCGATTACATTAAAAATCGATGAACAGATACACACGTTGATTTGATTCACATGTTTCGAATACAGAATTAGAATGTAGAATTGGTTTGTACATGAATGATTATACAAAAAGAAAAAAAAAACATGTATTTTAATTTAAGACGATTCTTTATTCTTTGAAAAAGTACAACAATTATTTTTAAAGAATGAAACGGCAACATATGCAAAATAGAACTCTAAACTTTGAAAGTATAAAAGATCCAAGTCTTTAACAGACTGGAGTGCTTACAAAGAAATTAGAAACTTTACTATCACGATAATTCGTCAAGAGAAGAGGCCATTTTATAAAAAAACTTGCGACCATGTTGCTTGGTTATCGACTAGAAGATAGCTGATCTTTTTCCACGCGTTATCGGACAAAATGTTATCGTTGAAATTGGAAAAGTGTACGGATGGTAAACTGTCTATGGACAACTTAACCATTTTGTTTTGTTTAAATATGGCACGACAAAAGAAAGATTTATTGTTTATTGGTGATTGGGAAAGCTGCTTCCAAAAATATTCCCCTCAAAGATTTACCAGCCACGAGGAAACCAAGCAGAGAAACAAATGCTACACAAGACAAAATTATATTCTAGTATACAGGATGTTCAGTTTCCGCCGCGGACGATATAAGTTTAGTTTTCTCAACGGAATATCCCGTATATTATTACGATTTTAGATGTCTCCCTTCAATTCATGTCAACTTTAATCAATATTCCCTATACGTATCTATCTTAGTTTCTGAGATAATTGACATACTTTGAGAATTTTGCGAAATGTCGCTGTATCTTTAATGCCCGATATCTTAAACGCCTTACACGCTGGTGTGGTGATTCAAACTTTATTCCATTGGGCATTTTTTGGTGTTTCAGGCAGTACATCTAATAGTTTTTTTTATATCAAGTGGGGTCTGCAAGATGGCCATCGAAATCGTTGCCATGTTTGATTCGTGCTATTTCAATTTTTTTGAATGGAATTTCATATCAATTGCCTCTATTCTGCTTTCTATATTATTTGCTAAAATCCATTTTTGGCTTCCGTATGTTAAAATGGGTCTGTAGACTGTCATTTTTCTCTTTCTACTAATCACTTTTTTCCCTATGAACTTGCTTGAGGTGTGGTTCACTTTTGCTGCATTGCTGATTCTTTCTGTTACTTCGTTCCCTATATTGCCTTCTCTTTCGATCATGACTCTCATGTATTTAAATGCATTTACTTGTTCTATTTTGACGTTCAGTTCTGTATTGACATTTTTATTTAACAAATTTCTTTTTGTGAAACTTTATTGAATGCTTTTTGTATATCTAAAAAAGCGACATATACACATAGAGAAAGAAAATATCTAGCTATACGAAAACGTCATTATATTGCACCAAATCAATGTTTTTTTTAGCGATGCATATATTGCTGCTCAGTGCAATCGGAATGGAATTTTTTGAATTGGTGTTGAGTAGCAGAATCGCTTTCGAGTGGATTGGATGACCAAGTGGCAGTAGCGGAGATGGAAGTTTCTAGAAGGTTCTCGAAAGTTCCATAAAGTTCTTCAGCCATCGATCAGATTTTCTAGAAAATTCCAGAATATTCCAGAAGGGGCCAAAATTTTTAAATTAAAATTACTCGAAAACCCGAGCTAGCTTTTAAAAACGATTGGCACCATTAGATCCGGCGTACTCAAATTAAGTTTACCCCCCGGGTGCCGAGCTTGTATTCTGCAACTAGCACAGTGATCAATAATGAACTTAAATTTATAATTTTTCTTTTTCTATTTTAAAATATTAATACACGAACAAGAAATTAATGATTTCCGAAACTTAAAGCATTAAATAATAAATTGAAGGAATTTTCAGATAGATTTTTATATTATCACTATTATGAGTTCTTTTTGAAAGCAAAAACTGTTGATTCGATGAATTAGAAATACAAGGCACATTACTTACACTTATACACACCTTTTTCATTACTAGAGTTGCTCGCTAACGCCAACGGGCAGTGGCGGAGGTTCGCCGCTTGCAGTATAACTGCGAGTCTCAACCAGATCTGTTGTGTATACATGTATGCTGCCGAAAAATATTGCCTACATCGCGAAAACGACGAATGTTGGACAAAGTTACAGAATTTATAGCAGAAATGCCTGACCTAAATTATGATGGCGTTAAAATTCAATGTGTAGTTTGTAATATCCCTTTAATGTGTTGGTCCAAAAGGGATTGTCTACATCACGCAAAATAGTAAACAGCATTCTTAAAAAAAAAAAAAATTGCACACGATGCTATGACAAATTTAAATTTAATTCATGTGTTACCTTTATTGCATGTAATCTACTGTTTAATTTACTAGACAAGCAAGCATATGTCTTCTTTTGGAATAAATATTCGGACTGCAAATTACCCAGTCGTTTCAAAGAATTGTGCCATTTGCTCGTGAACATGTTGAAAAAAGAATTAAATTGGAGTTGAAAGATAAAAAACTGTGGTTATATGTGGACGAAACAACAGATCGTAAAAAACATTTTGTGGTTAATGTAATGGTACGTACAATGGAACCACATCAATCGTCACCTTCAATTCTATTAGCTTCCAGGCGAGTACAACAATGTACATATCTAATGCCGCAGATATTTAACAGACATTATTCACTTTGTGATTTCACGGAAGACTCTTAAGACGGTAAGTGTTTCAGCACGTATTATATTTTATTTCCGACCATTTATTTTCTGTAAACTTTTATGCACCCGCCACTGGCTGTTGGCGGAAATTGAGCAACTCTATTCATTACCACAGTCTTTAGCCGTAAGTGTTAACGAAATTAATGTATTGACAATTGGTAGTTGGATAAATTACATCAACAATCGTACAAACAGCATGTAAAAAATAATTAATTAAATTTTAATATATATGTTCAACATGCTTGTTGACTTCAAACATATACCATATGTTTTTTTTTCATATACATATACTTAATTAAGCTTGTACCATATTAATTAAAATTATGTCTTAGATACAAGAAAACGAGTTAATCAAACCTTTCATTCCGCTGTCCAAACAACAGCTGGGCCTCGAGCTGCACCTTGATCTAAATTATTTTTTCGCAAAAAAGTCTCCACCTTACTCACCTGCAACAAAAAAAGAAACAAAAGAATAAATTAGGGCGTTCGAAAATGATAATGGGTTAAGCTTAGAAATAAGTGTTATATATACATACGAAATAAGATATTCAAATAAATATATTCATTTGTTTTGCCTACATAATATGCAAAGCTCCGTATGCGTTAAATGTATTGTATAATAACGTATAAATATGTGGTAAGTGAATGTGTTGTGCTCTTATATAACTTTTAATGTATAGGTGCCTATACGTTACACAATAGCGTATCCTTTTTTTTTTGCTTCAAGTACCTATGCATTATGTAAGACAGCTGTAATACGATATAATAACATAATTGGTAAAGGTGTGTGGAATTATTCAGATCAAATGCGTTTGAAAGCGATAGTAGCCCTTAAGTGTAGTTTCAATTATTGTAATTATATATCGTAGTTGATAAGTGGAAGATCAAGAATCAGGATTACAATCCTCGAGTGAATAAAATTGAACTACAACTGAAAACAGGCAAGTAGAAAGAGAAATTAATTCATACTTCATTCAATTAATGCCCAACTAAAATATAAAGTAAGAACATTACATGTAGTTATTGGTGCAAACGAATATATACTAGAATTTAAAAAGGTTACAATTTATTTGATGAACTGCCATGAGAATCAAAAGTTACATTTGATCAATTGAATAAATGAAGGATGAAGCAACCGAAAGTTTGTCAGAATGCAACTATAGATCCCACAGCAAGACCAGAATGAATGAATGCATTGTATAAATTGAGTCCATGGATTTGGTTTGTTATAAATTTCGGTTTCTATGAAAAAGTTCTGGAAATGATATCGAAGTACGGAAAACAATCACGACGGATCTAAATTAATGTTGATGGTATTATTTGAAATAAAAACCAGCTGTCCTGTGAAGGATTTTGTATATACACGTTGGTCCAGATACGAACGGGGGATTGCTTCTGTGAATGGCAACAACGCATTCGAGTCTCCTTGAAAGATCCCATTCAGTCCTAGTGTACGCACGTATATTACAAATATGCATGTTCGCTCAATCAAGTAATATTATAATTCATTCTGACAAAATGTGTTAATACAGAATTACTGCGTAATTTTTCTGTATTCTCAGATTATGTTAGAAAGTACAGTTTCTTATATTCATTTTGTTGCTGTTATGCGATGTAGGAGAACGAAAAAGTAATTCTAGGTAGGAAAATAAACAACGATTCTTATAAAATTAAACTAAAATAAATTGAAATTCTAACAATGTTACTTTATTGAGGGGAAAAATCTCCTGGCAATTAAGAACTTTGTAACTTTCGTATTTATTGCGTTTCAAAATACGTTCCGCAGTACTTCCACTAACACCGATTCCGTCTGCAATTTGCCGGCTAGCAAGGTTCGCATATTTCAACCAACCATCAAACCCTCACTTTTCCCTCATCCACGATCATTTGTTAGAACCTTGCGAGCGCATAGATAGACAAAGAGTGCGTCAGATAGGCATCTCAAAGCTACGGCAGTTGCGCGCGACGAGGGTGGCCGGCGGTGATAAATGCAAATATGCCAGATCGCGCTACGTACAATATACACATAAGGAAAGAAAATTCATCACAAGCGGAGGGGTTAGCGGCAGTCGACGGCTCACATCGTTATTGTTACTAGGCATTCTTTCCACGTGTATTTCTATACATCATGGTAAGCCTGAGGGATCATTTGCACGTATAGATGTCGCAGTGCCTAGGCACAACGCCCCCTTGCGTTTGACAGCCCAGGAGCTGCCCGATAGGTGGTGGACGTCTACACTCCGGTTTGTCTTGCTACCCTCTGGGACGGCGTGACTGTGTCTCTTAGCGATAGGATATTCAAACGCAATTGTAACAGGAGAAAATTGTGCTCAGAACCACGCTGATGACGCCGGGTAGGCAGAAACAACGTGTGCTAGCGCTATTTTCTCTGCTAGATTGTTTTTACCAGGAATGATTCCACCAATACCATGAGCTATATTGGCATTAATTTTTGGTTAAAGGCTGTTTATAATAAATTCTATATCGATAGGAATAGATTTTAAAGTCGTTTCTGTGTAAATGTTGCCATTTTATTAGGTACACCAGAAAAGTCTGTCGCTTGACCCTTAAAGATCATAATAAAATGACAATGTGGTTTTCGTTTTTCGATATGTCGAATAGTTTTCGAGATATTCGACTTCGATGATATGCAAAATTCGAAAATATGCGCGTAATATCAAATGCACCATTTGATATTTGATATTTGTTAAAAAATTATGGTCATCTAGCTATTCGATGCTCCGGATATCGAATATCACAAACGTATTTCAAATAAAAGTATATCTTCGAAAATACTGGAAATAAATATTACGTTATTGGTGCCACTTTGAAGGTAATTTTACAAAGAAATTGCTAGCATTATCAAAAAATATAAGTTATATTTAAAAAAATCGAAAAAAAGCGTTAAAATTTCGATAAATGTTGCACAACATATTTAACACCCTGTATATATTGTTATATTGTACCACATTGAAACATATAAAGTGTTAGCCTCTAAATTGATAGCAAAAGAGTAACTCGCGACGCCTTCATGCTAGGTCTTAGAACATAAAAGTCTGCAACTGTCAAAATTCTAACAAAAAGGTGTAATATAGCCAAAAGAAATTGTGGAAAGTATAGATAATCATATATCACTGCAAAGGTAACGTATAGTATACGACAGCGTAGATGCATACACAACAGATCGGCTTTCGAGTCGCAGTTATACTGACGCTTATACAGAATTGTCCCGGCCATGTTTATTTTGTGTAAACTTTTATGCGTCAGCCACTGGCTGTCAGCGCAGTTTGCGTTGCTCTATTAATGAATCCCGTTATTATATCAATAAAACGTTTTTAATGAATACAATTATCTTTAATATTCATCGACAACTTTCATACAAGTCCTCGTACATATTTTTTTTAATTACAATCCATCATTCATTATTTACAGCTTATAAATTATGTATCACCAACGAAGTAAAAAAAAAATCAAATTATACCATCCTGTTCCCACAATATCTCTTATACACGGAGAGGCCTCGGCGATTATACGTTTTTTTTGACTACTGACGATCTCGCGTTACGTAATCAAAACATTTACGCGTTTTTTTCTCTCTAAGCGATTCACATTGACTCATTCCCGCTGTAATTTTATATTCGATATAGCCAACACTGGCAGATTTTTGGAAATTGAAATTAAACTACTATGTAGATGTCTAATGTGTATATAACTAAAACCTTAGTATTATTTTACAAAAGTACCTTATCGACACGTGTTTTAGTCATAAAATTTCTTGTTAAACATTCCGTGAATCGGTGAAGAAATTCTTAAGTTCTAACGCCGGAGATTACGTGCGCGTACTCAAAATAGTGAAAGGTCAAAGACCGGTAGAGTAGTAGGTTTTTGTTTTTGGAATGAGAATTGTCGATGATAAATACAATGTGTGTATGTGTGTGTGATTTGAAGGAGATTTTTTAAACTTTAGTTTAGTACTTCAAGTGATTGTTTAAATATTTTATCTAAGGTGTTTATTATTTGATTTATTACTGGTGTCACGATGTATAATTGCCAATCTTTGCAATAGTATTTCTTTAGAATTTTATTGTACAGGTGCTGTATGGCACAAGTAAATTATTACTAACGTACGAAAGTAGTTTGGAAAGTTTCAAACTTCAACATGAAGATGGCGTTACTCGTCAACAATATTCTGGTGATACAATTGCGCATGCGTTGAAAGCTACTTTTGAAAATTTTGGCTATGTTAGATGCTCAGTTGTTGCTTAATTTGCGAATTTTCAATTTCCTACTTGAGACGATCGCAAAATATTCTGTACGTTTCCTTGTTGATTTTATTTTTCTTTAATTCTTCAGACAATTGTCTCTTAACACCACATATACTTTTGATTTTGTCTGTTAGCCATTTCTTATTAGATCTATTTGTTAAAGTAATAACTTTTTTATTTATATGTTTATTTATCAACAATGTGAGTATTTCAATAAAATTGTAGCACTCGTTCGCTTCAGTGCTGCATATGATCGGCTCCCAATCAATGCCCAGTAGCTCTTGTTTCAATAATGATAGTTTGTGATTTGTGTCTTTCTAGTTTCATCGACGAATTCATTTAGAACTCCAAGAATATTCTTTCCGCATAATGATCAAGCAATGCTGAAATAAGACAGTAACTCTTATAATTTGTTAAATTAGTAAAGAAGTTATCAATAATTGTCCCCGACCGATCAGTAACTTTTGTTGGAGCATTTATCGTTGGATATAGGTTGTAAGATCTCATTAGATCTATGAATAGTTCTGAGTTTGTGTCAGTATTGCTTAAATCTATATTGAAGTCGCTGCTTATTAACAGTGTGTATTGAACCTCAGAAGAAATATCCTCTAAAATCCCATCCAATATCTGTAAAAATTCATTCAGCTCACCTGTCGACGGTCGATAGATATTTACAATAATTGTTTTCGCACTCATATTTTTAATAGCATTGCATTCTAAAACCAATTCCTTGCTTTTTTCTTCCAGCGACATTAGTTCAACATACTCAGCTCCATTCGGCACTCGTATAAAGGACCCGCCATGCTGATTATATGTTCTGCTGACGCAAGAAGCCATTTGGAACCCGTCAGGCACATTATTTTCATGTGTGTTCAGTTAACGCAATAGCATTCACCGGTGCATCTAAGTTTTCTATAAAAATTAGTAAATCGTTCATAGCTTATGGTATTGATGGAATCACTCCTGACAAAAACAATGTTAGAAGAGAAAAGCACTAACGCTTTTTGCTCGCGCCCATGCTCTGGGAACTACAATCGATACTAGGGTCAGTTTGAAGAACCTTAAACCCTTTTGTCCTCTTATGCTAAAGCTGGCTCATTTCGCGCGGGTTGTAATTGAATGTGGGGGGAAAAGAAGGAGTGTACATATGTCTGGTCGTCTCTTTATTTTTATAGGGAAATTAGGGCATATCCCGGGGTCATGTGCGATCGTCTGGGGCCGCAGCGCGGCCAAGGTTAAAAAAGTCCTCTGGGCGACGCACTCTCACTAGAGGAGGGGGCCTATCCTGGGGTTCGACGACCATCTGGACGCATGGGTCCTTTCCCACGATGAGTTGAGGGTCTTCTCTAGGTGCTCGCGAATCGTAGGAATGCCCAGATCTCGAAGAATCTGTTCACTCCTGACAAACCACGGGGCGTCGACGATGATGCGCAGGGTCCTGTTTTGAAGACCTTCCAGGCCCTTGAGGTACGTCGGGGCTGCTGATGACCAGGCCATGGCGCCGTAGGTCACCAGCGGTCGAAGTGTCGATTTGTAGAGTAGCAGCTTGCTTCCTAGGTGGAGGGGACTCCTTCGACCCAGGAGGGGGAGCAGCAAGTTGCGGGCAGTTCAAAAACGGAAGCATGCATATACCTAAGTACTTAACGTCAGGGCTCCACGGCAGCTGGACCTGTCCCACGTGGACGCACTTAGATTTGTTCACGCCGAGCCTCCACCGGACCGCCCAGCCCAAGAAACTGTCAGTAACGGCTTGCAGTCGCTGGCTGACGAGTTTCTCGCTTCTGCTTCTAGCGTAGATAGCAACGCTAGTGCCGGGCGATCGGGGAAGGTCCCCCATGTACAGGAGGAATAGGCGCGGTCCCAGGAGAGACCCCTGCGGGACTCCGGACAGTATTGCACGGGTGCTCGACTTCACGATGTTGATTTTGGTGCAGAAGGATCTGCCCTTCAAATATGACCTAACGAGTCTAACCATATTGGGATTTAAGCCTGAGGTTATCAGCTTGCTGATCAGCCCTTGGTGCCAGACGAAGTCAAAGGCACTTGCAAAGTCGAATAAGACTGCGCCAACGGTATCTCTGACAAACTCCGTGAACCGGAGTAATTGGAACTCTGTGGACAGCCCAGCTCGGAAACCGAACTGCTCGTCCTGGAGCGCCCATGCAAATCTTCAAAAACAGCAATGAAATATTTCTTGGCGCCGCCAACTGCTAGTGGATATAATCATGCTGTACTAGATAGTAGCGACCGAACCAGAATACAGATGCCATACCTACCCATACAGTGATATAACCTTTAACGTACAACGTAACGTTTCATAACATTTTCAAAAGATACCGGTTAATGTAATATTTTTTTTTCTTTTTATTACTATTTATCACGTGTACTAATTTAACTGTAGCTTTTTTAGATATATAATATAATAAATAATAATAAGGGATAAACTTAAATATGAACTCATTAATTATTAAACTACATAAAAATAATCCCTATTTTTAACATTTTATTATACTGTAACCTACAAAAACAAAACCTTTTCATTTTTCCATTATTGTAATTTTTCTGTTATCGGATGTCCTTGTAGCTTTTCTAAACTTAAAACTAATGATTTACTTGAAATAAACATTTTTCTGCCTTAGATTTTCTTGATTTTCTAACCATAAGAAAATATTTATTTAAAAATGTTTTTTATGTTATACATTTAGTCTTGAAATAAAAATATCTTCTTGCGTAGAGACTAATTTTTGCAAGAAAATCTATTAATGCAAGAAGCCATTTCTCTGCTTGTATGCCATTAGATTCGATGTTTTTTCATGTCGTTTTCACTAGTAGAATTTACAAAGTTAGATACGAAAATCCATTTCCGATTTTCAACTGCTGTAAGTGTTTTTCGTATTTGGTTTCTGTTTTGGATCGTGATGTAAACTCCTTTTATTTTTTTAAATTCCAGACGCATTTGAAGTAATCTTGGTAATAATAATAGTCTGTAAACTATAAAGTTCATTTTGCAAATTACAATTGCATGCAGTAATTACGAATATTTGGATGGTAATTCGTTACGAAGCAATTTTTAACAATACATATGTTACACGCGATGACTAGTTGAATTGCTTTCATTTTATTTTAGTTTTTTGTTTCAAAATAAATTACCAATTCAAACGTGTATACATATATTCCACGAAAACCTAATTTATTCAACGCGAAGAGGATGATTCTCCATGGTATAATACCCGAAAAAAACAATAAACAGCGAAACGAAAATAACTCACACCGAGTACACGTACCGAATGCAAAACAGCCAAGATAAAAGTGTTTCCTCCCTGCAATTTAAGCCAACTAAGCGCGATAATTAGACTAAATTATAGAGTGGGAATTATATAGAAAAATGTTATATATGGATCTCACAATTTATTCAATTTTTTTTTTTGTTTTTCGCAGCGCACCTATGAGTAATAGGATTGTATACGATTTCGTGGAAGGGATGTGTACAGACAAAACGAATAGCAACTAAATTGCCGCTGTTTATTTACATCGTATCGAAAATGGTTCTTTTGATTAGCAAATCGGGCAACAATGGGGACCGCGCGCCATCGTATCGTTTGGTTGGCGTCCTTCACGCGAATTTAACAAAGCGATAAATTAAAAATATGACCCAGCAAGAAATGCCATTACTATTATATAGATTATTTTTCGATGTAACAATGACCGCGGTGTAAACCGCCGATCGTCGCAGTTGGCTGTGTTTTGTGCGTAATACCACTGGAATTGGTAAGGGAAGAAATCAATGGAAGAAAAAGAAACAAAAAGAAGAGATACATCCAGTAGAAGCCATAATACTCATAATGTAATGGTTTATCGTCTAAATAAAATTCTGGTTTGATGGCGTAATCATCTGCATCAATTCCATGACAAAAGAATAGTTGGTTTTGTCTGACTGTGAGTGAAAAACTCACCTAATAACGTTTCCATAATGAGTAGCGATTCAGATCTTCTTAAAATACTGTGGCGTAATATCAAAAAAAAGGAGAATTTGGATTCAACCACACCACTCAGCACTTGATATGCTGTCAGCAACAAGGTAATCGTTTCTTACTCCCAATCTCAAAGTTTGGGTTATCAAGGTATGCAGAAGTAGCGTCTAAAATCTTAAAAAGGAATTCATTCTCTTAAACCTTTGACTGGAAAGAATAATGGTGACTGGTTCTGAAATTGAAAAATTTCCGTTGTTTTGCTAGGGATTTGAATAATGAAAATTGAATTATTTAAAACTTGAACACAGACGCGTTGTACAATTTTTTACTTAAGAGGAAACTATCTTGAAAATTATCCATCAACGAAAAATTGCTGTACATCGAAGGAACGTTCCATCACATTATCAAGTGAAATTCTGGTCGAAGCAATCTCGTTGGGGTCGAGATTCCGTTGAAGATGAAGATCCTGGTGGACCTCTTGAGGCAAGAACGCATGAAGCAATAAAGGGAATTGAAGGTACGGTCTTGACAAATCGAAGAATTAAAATTTTGGTTATTGCAAGGGAAGTTCAGATATCAAAGAAGTTTCGTAAATTTTACATGAGGATTTAGATCATCAGGAATTAGTTATAAGAGCTTATGAGACAAGGTGTTTAGAGAAACAACGAGGAGGTCACCCTGTAAGACCTGTGCCACGCGAAATAGTATACAGTGAAGACGACATTTCATAAATTCTCGAAAATAATCCAACAACGAGCACCAGGTCTTTTTTGATTGATTGATTGATTGATTTGCTTATTTCAACTAGTGAATATTTTATACAGTACTTGAATAATCAGGAAAAATTATTATACAAACATATACAATAAATGCATTGATTGCTAGTACATAGGCAGTGTTTCTAAAGTCCCCGAAACGTACCCGACTATTTCACAAACTGTGCCCTGATTTACCTGAACCACCACAGCCGATTGTTACACATTGGGGAACATGGTTGCAGGCTGCGTTTTACTACAACAAATATTTTAATCAAGTAAAGAAGGTAGTTTTAAAATCCAATCCGACAGAAGCTGCAGCAATCAAGAAAAGCCAGGAAATATTTCAAGACAGTCAGGTTAAAAGAGATTTACAAACGATTCACAACAATTACTTCGGACTAGCGGAGGGAATAGAAAAATTACAAAATATTTCGATGTCGCTAGTGGATTCTGTTCAAATTGCGCATGATGTTCACGCACAGTTATGCGCTGTAGAAGGCGAAACAAATTGGTGTGTAATACGAAAACTTGAAAGTGTTTTAGAGAAATGCTCCGATTTTCTTATATTAAGACAAATTTGTGAAGGTGCGTGTGAAGATGCATTAAGTTGTTTCAAAGATTATTTTAAATATGCAAATATAACATCGCTAGATGTCGAACGGTCGTTTTCGGCATTAGAAAACATTTATTCCGCACGTCGTACTCACTTGACTGAAACAGCTGTGGAAACATATCTAATGATTCAAATATTTAACAGATGTTACTCAGTTTGTGATTTCACGGAAGACTTTTAAAACGGTAAATGTTTCAGCACGTTTTATAATTTATTTCTTACCTTCTATTTTATGTGTAAACTTTTATGCGCTCGCCACGCCTCTGGCTGTTATCGAATATTTGCCCAGGTTACTCAGAACCTGTTTTAATCTAGAAACTCCTCTATTCATCAAGAGTATAACCTTCTAATAGCAAAATTACGTATAGTTAACCTCAGGCAAAAAATAAACATTTCATTATATCCTTCTATCCCTACAATAGTCCACTTCTTATTCCATGTCCAAACAAATTAATTGCTTCTCTACACACTAGCTTTAATCCCACTGTATTTAAGAGAATCCCCCTCTTGTATCATTCAAGAATAAAAGGCATAATACATAGCTCTCCCTTCTATATAATACAGGTATTACCCCTCTGCTAATCTCTAATTCAAATAAAAGAAAAAAAAGTTTGATTTGTTTAGGTTTGAGACGTAGGGAAGATGTTTCCCATGTCTAAGCATTGCAAAACTGGTTTCTGAAAGAGTTCTACGACTAAGGTACTTCGGACACATCTGCGAATTTTATTATTTTGCAAATGAGGCTGCTACGTTCGCAAAAATTGCTCGCGATGGTGTTCTGAATGGAAAACAAGTGTTACAGGTTCTGTATGAATGGAAGTTCTTCGCCGATTTAGATTGAAATCGATGTTTTTTTGTGGGTAGCGTAGAATAAAGGAGAGATTTTAAAATAACGTGAGAAAATTGCAACAGTTGTATTATTTTTTGCTTCATACAGCATACAATAGTGGTTAGAATCTTGTAGATAAATGAAGGAAATGTAAGGGTGTTTTTTTATATTTTGGAACTTACACTCGCAAATCGAGCATTCGTTTGAAATTAACCCGGACATACAGCTTGCACATAATTAAATGTGATTTGACTAGTTCCGAAGGCGCATAATATGTTGCCTACCGCATCCAAGGCACGAAATTAAAAGTGGGCTAACTAGCATAAGACTGCAGTATAAGACGCATTGTAGTACTTCTAAATGTGTTTTAGTTTGGGGATTGCTTACGCCTGAAATACTTCCCTCCATTTCTCACACGTATTTAGTTGTAACAGCGGAATCTAACAGCTAAAAAGCCGTTAATTTTGACAAATTTTTAAAAGATAATTTCGTTGGCAACTTCAACTCGGGATTGTACTTATACCAAAAGTTCTGAAACGGTTCATTTTCGAGTAAGCGAAGTGACCAGTTACAGGTTATCATCATGACAAGTAAATCGAAAATAAAAGCAGTTCTCGTTGGCACGCTCATTTTTCTATTTCTGCGTTCTTCGGCATTTACATATTTGTTATAGTCCGCCTTGTTCCAGCATATCAAATGTTTCTCGCACACTTTACGAACTATTTTAGCACTGTCGTAGAACAAATTCGGAAAGTCACAGATAAACTTATTTACTGTGCCAGCAAAGGATTGATTTTTAGCCTTGTTCACATTACAAATTTTAAATTACTAATTGTATATTTATAACGAATAACACGTAACACAAAACAAAACGCTCTCGTTTCCTAAACTGAACGAAAAATAAACAAGCGGACGCTGACAAAGCGAGAATCGATTTTTGTACGCCGCCCGCTACGGAGAAACGCCTATGTGTCGCAGAGACGATTACCTCGCTCTAGTGGTATTGTTTTCTCTTAGACAGCATTATCTCTTCTTTGGCATTAGTTATATAAATCAGTTTTGAGATTCTTATAAATCACATAAATAGCTATTTACAATTATAAATAAATGTCTAAAATGTTATACAGCGTGTTCTGAAAGCAATCCCCATTTTTGATCATTATTGTACATCAATTACAGATTAACGACTTTTAACAAACACATCGAATAGAAAAACCAAATAATTTGTTTTCGAATAGCCTAAAAACACGATATAATATACAACGACTAGCGCCATCTATGCGCCATTGTGGGAATTTCCAAAGTAATTTTCATTGAAAGATAAGATTGAATCAAATTATTCGAGGAAATAGCGTGAAAAGTGAAAAATCGCCGCATATCATCGTTTTCAATAAGGCCGGAAGCCAGAGGAAAAACGTGACGTATTTCACTCGTCTTCGAGCGTAGGAAGAATAAAGGGAAGCGAATTTATGAGTTATGACGGTCTATACATAAATGGCGACTCGGAACGGGGCCGCGATGGATTTATTGCATATTTTTAATGTTCCAATACGGCATCTCGAGGCGGTTTTTTAAATTAATTTTCTAGGAACGTAAAAATGCTACGATGATAAAAATTTGTTGCAATTTAAGCGGCGCTATGTAATAGAAAAAGAGGGCTGCAGAGGGAGAAAGGAAACATGAGTTACCATGAGCAAAATAGCCTTAATAATAATGTAATTTTTTTTTATTCGTTTTTAGTACGGCGAAGTATGGTAAATAAGAAGGGCGTTCATAATAAGTTTGCGGCTACAGTCGATCTCACGTTGAGATCGAGACCATCTTACGCGGAATAGCCGTCTTTTATTAATTTATATAAATTTGTACGAGCGTACGAGTGTAGCTCATTAGTCGATTTGGTGTACCACTTGCACTCTGATCAAGGTCGTAACTTTGAATTATCCGTATTCGAGGATGTTTGCAAGATATTGGGCATTCGAAAAACTGGGACGATTGCAATTGCGTCCGCAGTCCGATGGCATGGTAGAGCGTATGAATAGCACCGTCGTAAAATACCTTTCCAAAATTGTTGCCGACCATCAACGAGATTGGGATCGACAATTACACTTGTTCTTATTAGCATTACTGCATTAGTGCAGGAAACCACTAGACAAAGTCCGGCAAAATGTGCTCTTTCGCCGAGAGTTACGACTGCCGTGTGATCTAAAGTTCGGCTTTAAATCAGACGAAGAAATGGTTGGGGAAGTTTATGTTTTGAACCTTCGCAAGCGGATGGATAAGATTCACAATCGAGTAAGAACCAACATCCAAGAAGCAAGCGACAGAATGAAGGAGTATTGCGATGTCAGAACGGAAGAGGGCGGATATCAGCCACGAGATTTGGGCTAGCTATACAATCCTCAGCGACGTCATGGCTTCTCCCCTAAGTTACAACGATGGTGGGAAGGATCTTATGAAGTAATCGAAAGAATTAATGACGTTGTCTACCGGATCAAAAGAAAACCTAATGGAAAGCCGAGAATAGTACATTTTAATCGACTGGTGTCATTCCTCGGAAATAACCGTAGTGATGAACACGAACAAGTGGTACAACAGTGCAACGTCACCAAGCTGACTTGCGAGGAGTTCATGACAAACTACAAGATCTGAGAATGGAGAAAGGGATAGCCAGAAATTTGGAGGCGTTGAAAACCTTCGATGTCAGGATCCTGAAATCGGAAAGACTCTGTACCTATACACGTAGTAAAGAACGATATTTGTTCTATTTGGTGACTAAGGAACTGTCATATCAAAAGCCGACTGATCGCACAATCTGGGAAGGTCTGACAAGCTTGAGATAATACATGCTGCAGCTGGAAATCCACAAGTTGAGCACACCGAAGCTGGGTTGCGGACTTGGTGGTTTGAATTGGAGGGTCGTAAGGAACATGATTGAGGAGTTGTTCCTGTGTACAGGCAGTGACATTCAGATATGCTGTACAATGCACGAAAACCAGACGATGTAAAGAAGCTCGTACCCTGATATTTCTTCCAGACGTCGCAATGCCTAAAAGGTGTCATTATCTTTGTAGTAGATGACAAATGGATATAACGTGGTGAAAGACAACAATGGTTTATAAAAATGAGGCTAATCAACAACAACAAAACTAATACTAAACATTTTGTACAAAATCTAGTATAAGGTATTTTGAAGCAAATGTTTGTGCCGTAGACAGAAAGATTCCAAAATGAAAATAAGATTTTTTGGTAGTTTGAAAAGTGCTCTTTCCAATCATGCTAAATTTAAATTGGAGAAGACCTATTTAGAGATAAATGGTTCTAAAAATGGGTAAAATTTGATGTATTCAACCTTGAATATTAACAAAGTAAATAAACTAGCAGGAAAGACCCTAAATTGGCATCAGACAATTGTGGCCACTTGTTCACTAATTATTAAAGGGTGACAAACGGTTGCACCCGCTGTGTTTACTACAGTCCCTGGCCAAATTACTTGAAACACACAATATTTTGTAGTTTCTTCATAATAAAATATAAACTATACATGTATTATATTTTTTATTTATAAAATATATTGTAACAATATGTAACATATGTAAATATTAAATAAATAATTACTATTTAGTCCATAACCCATGATTTTTAATAACACCCTTAATTCTTCGGGGCATACTTTCAATGCAAGATATGATTGTCTCTTTTATATCTTCATCGTTCTCCCATACATCCTTTATATTCTTCATTAATATTTCCTTTGTAGGGTCTTCTCTTTTATATACCTTACTTTTTAGTCGATTCCATACGTTCTCGATGGGATTGAGGTCCGGTGAATTTCCGGCCCAACGTAAAAGAGGTATGTGATTGTCTTCAAAGAATCTCTTAACCTTTTTTGCCATATGTTAAGGAGCATTATCTTGTATAAATATACACCTTGTCGGTATGCGACGTCTTAAAATACGGTAATCACGTGTTTTTTAACACATTTATGTACTGCTCTTGACTCATTGTACCTTCTACAAAATACAAAGGGCCGGGTCCGTCTCCACTAATCACTCCCCAAATCATTACCTGTGGAGGGTGTTTTACAGTTCGAAGAACCGTGGACTCTGTGAGACGTTCGCCAGGTCGTCTACGAACAAATTGTGCTCGCTCCACTAACACACAGAGCGATCACTCGTCACTAAAGAAAACCTATTAAATAATGCAAACATTAATTCAGTAAAAATCATGTTGTTAAGTTATTCACTTTTTTCCAATTCTCGTCTGTGAAATGTCGATATTCTCTTGCAAAATTGAGACGAGCAGATTTCATTTTTCCTGTTAAACGCGGCTTTTTTACAGGTCTTCGGCCCATTAGGCGATTTCGCCAATCGGCGCCTGACAGTTCTGCTCGAAATCTCTATTCCTCTATCTTGTAAATTTTTTTGAATCATTTCAATTGCAGCAAATCTATTGCTCAAAGCCTGATGAACAATTTCCACGGTCAGATCTCTTCTTTTCCGACCGCACTTTGCCTGTCTTTGTGCCGATGTGCTTAGCTAAACGCGATACAGAAGGAGATACTTTCTGTAATTTCGCAATTTCTCGTTGTGAATGTTTGTTTGATTGTAGAAGAGCTTGTATAGCGCTTTTTGTCCACTTGTTAAATTTTTGCCGGGCATTTTCTACAAAAAACCCCAAATATTTCAATTTTTTTCAATTCCAAATAATTCATTATTAAGAGAGAGATTATGACGAAATATTTTTAAAAATATCGATGCATTCTCTAAACTGTGAACTCGCTAAATGTAAGTTGATAACTGAAATATTTATATCTACGTACTTTACTCTTCTAAATATAATTTCTCTGGTATTTTATTTATTGATACAACAATCTAGTCCCCTATAAACGATCGGATTCAAAGCAAAAGAATATCACTATAATAGGATGCAAATTCCCAGATAAAAGGGTTGATTTATGACATGTTTCAAGTAATATGGCCAGGGACTGTATACCATGAATAACTATTTTTTCAAAACAATTTCGCAATTTAATAATAATTTAATAAGAGCTAACGTGTTATAATCGATTACAAAGTAATGATACAAAGCGTAACTCATTACAAGCATTCGCATTTTACTTGCTCGATTTTCACCCATTTCTTGGTGGCCTCACGGGGAGCAATAACCAGTTTAGAAGGCCGGTAAATAACCTTTAATCCTAATTTAGTTAAGTTCAAGCCGTGCTTTTCCGAAAGGATAACGAAATGCTCCGCTTGTTTTTATCCGTGAATCGTCAAACGGGGTTCATTTATTTGATTCTTGGTCGGTTGATGTCGCAGTAATCTCGTGACGGGTACGATGTGAATGTTCTACACTAGCATTTCAAGAAAGCCCTTTGGGATGAAAAAAAAAAACATTTTGAAGATAAGGATCTTTTCTGCTATTTATTTCCAAAAATTTCCCAAAATTCTCGGAAGAAATACAGAATTTGTACAAGCAATAAGTACATATGCAGTATCCTGCTTTCAGTACAAGTTAAAACAGTAACGTAATTAATCTATTAGACAAACACACAAGAACGAGAAAATTAATAGTTTATATTAAGTAGATGTAGTAATAACAACTTGTTGTAAATCAATTTGATGTTTCACAGCCGTAAATGCCGCTCATTGCTGGTTTTAAGAGAGATCGAGCTTCGTTACGATAGCGCTAAGCTTTAAAAGGCTATTCGATGCCGACAAAGAAATTGCATTATGAAAGTAGAAGCTAAGAGCTTGTAGTGTGCAATAGGATTAAATGAAGTTTAGTATCTGTGGAAATTAGTAGCAAAAACCGTACGACAATCCTCATCTTCAAATACTATGTTCCATGTTCGATGATATATGTCACTGTTACATGCTATTTATTTGCTAATCTTATCTTTAAAACGGTATATATTATGTTAGAATCGCAACATTTAAAAATGACATATTGGGTTAGTTCCTTATTTTACTGTTGAAGTCGCTGCCGAAATAAGATAACCAAATACTTTAACTAAAAATCTGTATACGTTTAAATATAAGCAAACAAGTAATAACAATAAAAATCAAAAAATGTTTATCAAACCTTTACACTTCCTCCTCAATCTTGCTTTCCTGAGATTTGGAAAGTTACACGCGTTTGCCCTGTTTTTAAATCAAGTGATCCATCTGCAATTACAAATTATCGTCCATAGCTATACTTTCAGACTTTTCAAAGATATTAGAATTATGTTTGTGTTCACTACAAATACCTTCAATCAGTAACTACATTTCTCCAAGTCAACATGGTTTTGTGCTTGACTGCTTCACTCAATATATTTCCAACGCTTTAGACAACACAATCCTAGGTAGATGTTATATTTACTGATTTTTCAAAAGCCTTTAATCGTATTGATCACTAACCTGCGCAAATATGCGGTAACAGCCAGAGGCGTGGCGAGCGCAATAAAAGTTTACACATAAAATAAGAGGTAAGAAATAAATTTAAAACGTACTGAAACACTTACCGTTTTAAAAGTCTTCCGTGAAATCGCAAACTGGGTAACATCTGTTAAATATTTGAATCATTAGATATGTTTCCACAGCTGTTTCAGTAAAGTGAGTACGGACGTGCGGAATAAATGTTTTTTAATGTCGAAAACGACCGTTCGACATCTAGCGTTGTTATATTTGCATATTTAAGATAATCTTTGAAACAATTTAATGCATCTTCACACGCACCTTCACACATTGTTTTAATATAAGAAAATCGGAGTCTTCTCTAAAACACTTTCAAATTTTCGTATTACACACCAATTTGTTTCGCCTTCTACAGCGCATAACTGTGCGTAAACAAACTTTTGAAAAGAGCAGAAAAAAAAAAAAATAAAGAGGAAAAATCAATTATAAAAGTCACACTAAAACGTAAGATAGTAAAAACACAGTTTTTCCCGGAAATCAAAAAAATAAGATTTTATTAGAATCATCTGACACAGACTGACAATTATTCTACAAAAAGTGTGAACTCAACCATGGCACCGAGTGATCAGAGTCATAGTGAAGATGGGGGTATGGACAGAAAGCCAAACATGAATCATTGGTTGTTAATGAAAATTCGAAGGGAAAAAAATCTGTAAAACGATTTGTTGGAAAAATTACTAACAGACAAGAAGAAGAACTGGAAGTTAAGTTTGTAAGGAGAATTGCGGATTCTAAGATTAAATGGCGTGAAATTGAAGACATCTCTGTTATTGACGGGACCAAATTGAAATGATTCTTCGTCCTCCAATCATAAACACCAAAAAACGATCATGTAACGAGTTTCATTTTCAGGACTGGTTTTGAAGGACTTTCTCTTTTTTAGATAGTAAGTTTTAAACATTATGTATTAAACATAAGATTTCATGTCATACTATTAAAAAAATAAATAATTGTTTAAGTTTCTTTAACTATCCAGATCAACTATCCCCACCATGGGGATTGTTGAGCCATGTTGTAAATCTTTATGTAAACATTTTTTTTCAATGTTAAATATGTTTTGATTCACAATTTTAAATACATGATCTGATAGTAAAAAAAAACACAGATTACAATGACATTTTAGCACTAGGATGCATGGGTGTTCGGATATACAGATTAACATTTCTCGGGTCTCTTATGCCCGGTTGTTTTTTTTACTCTGTTAAAAATATATAAGAACATGAAATATATTTAAATCATTTATTTGTGTGTGCAAAAATCTTAAATAATTAAACAAAACGTCTAACTAAGATTACAGCTCTTATAAATGTAAACTTGTTCAAAAGTAACAATTTTTACAAATTCTTACACTATGTTCGTTGCACACATTATTGCGACACTTTTTCACAAACTAGTTGTTTTTTTCTGTCTAAACTAGAGGGATATTATCTCTTCCTTTTATTTGTAACGGCATCAGTCGCAGTTTTCTCAATGTTAATAAACTTGTTTATACAATCATATGCGGTATTACCAATGCTCAGCTAATTCCTTCAAAAATCGTCGTCTAGCGTGTGTTACATGATAATCAGGCTTCAACGTGGAAATATAATAATGCATTTAGTGCTGCAATATCGATCATATTAGAAAAAAGCGCCATAGGCCAACGCTTCGTTTGTCTTTTACATGTATAGTTGGACTGTTTTTGATGCATTACGTCTACTCCCCCTTTGGTCTTGTTATAATAAAGTATTAATTCCGGTTTCTGCTTAACATTTCCACTTGCAGACATGTCATTGTGCATGGTCCTGAGCAAATGACTGACTTGTTTTTTCTTAGGAATGTAGCCAACCATGGTCATTTTGTCATAAAAGCCAAATGTAGAAGAGTAGACCGGTTTGTTTTCGCATTTCTTATTTCATTTGGTATTGTCTCTCTTATTTTTTCTTAGTGTTCCAACCACTGTTTAGGTTCTTTTCTAATAAACATTTAGCCAATGCAATGCTTGTAAAGAAGTTATTCCATTGTAACATTTTGTCCAGAGAAGTGGATGCTGGGTACTAAAGTTTGTACTACTTCAGAAGCAAGATTTGTATGGATAGATCGATTGGGTCGTCGTCCGGTATATACCATTCCATCAATTGCAAATCCTGATTCTGACTCACACATCCAGAAAATCTTGATACCGTATTTTGACGGTTTATTTGGCGTATACTGAATAAATGAACATCTCCCTCTATACGAGAGTAACTGCTCGTCAATGGTAACACTTTCGTTTGGCACCAAAGATGACCTGCATTGTTGTAAAAATAAGTTCCATATATACGATATCGGAACTATTCTATCGATCTGTAGGCGAAAATCACGAGTTCTTTTGTCATCAAAACGCTGGTACCGTCTAATATCTTCAGACCGATGAATTCCCATAGTAGCTTGATAAATAGGATTACCTTGTCAGAAGAAAACAGTACTCTTTATCGGTACGTCTCAATTTCTTTTCCACACCAGCTTGTATCAGCAAACCTAAGAAAGCATTCAGCTCCATCACATCAATATTTACCTATCCTTTGTCTTTTACTGTAGTTACTCTTCGAGCTTCAAGGTTTGTGCACTGACGACTTCTTCTAAGATCGTTCTTGTAATAAAACATTTGAAAGCATTTTCACGTGTATCACAGGACACTGCTTAATTTTTACACCTGGTGCAAAACGCAGTACGTTGTTTTGCAGTTTTTCGTAGAGCTTGGCGGAACTTTATTCCACTGGATGCCGGATGGAGAAGCGAAACAGTTGGGATTATCACTATCGACCTCCGCTGTAGCTACATCTTCTTCAGACTCAGAATTTGAAGAGTCTGAATTGGCTTCTAATGAATCTTGACCAGGTTCTTCAATTTCAGACGTTCCACTCTCTTCCGATAAAACTTCATCACATTCCTCTGCCCACCGCATTAGAGTTTTCTCGTAATTGGGATCTCCGTACCTCACCGTTGCACGTTGCCCGGTCGATTTTCTTGAACTTGAAGCCGTCACAAACAAACACCTCAAGCAAATTTTAGCAACAGAAGTCTAATTTTATGCGTTCGCATATTTATATGATATGCATTTCTGCGTGTTGAAACCTACATACGCCGTTGGAAACTTGCAAACTCCGTTGAGCGCAGAAGCAGGCCTGTTCCTACATGTTACAACATGTTGCAGCCGATTGTTGACACTTTGTAGTCCAAATAATATTGCAATAGCAGTACATTGACGCCAGAAGTAACAAATTATTTAAACGAAGACAGTTTTGGATGTAAATATGAACGATTATCAATCAAAAATAAACCGGGCCTACGAGACCCGAGAAATGTAAATACGCGGTAGAATTCAAATATCTAAAATAGATTTTTTTATAAATTATATAGATCAAACGCCAATTAGAAATAGCAACGGGAAGATCCAGTTACGGCATAGACAAGGCCCAGAAGAAAAAAAATTTAAAAGATAAAGAAGTTATGAAGCTTAGAATGCTACGCTGGGTTTCGGAGGCCCGTGTTATGCATCCTAGGGTTAAGCTATGTTTAACTATGTCACTAAAAAACATCTTAAGCAGAGATGCAACCTATTTTGCACCTATAGTACTGTTGGTTAATAAAGGATATTATTATTATTATTATGTTTAAATTAAATAAAATGGCAAGTAACATTTATGTTAAAAAAAAAATTATAATTGGCTTTATTTTGATAATCCTATAATTACCAATCTTTTCTAGTGAAGTATTTTGTAACTGCTTTTTGTTTTCAGACTTTCTACTTTATATTACGTATTATGTATACTGAAGTAACTTATCCCTGCATATTACATGTACAATAGCCTTCAGCCAGATTACAAGTATATACGTTATTGCGTAGTTCAGTCCAGTTTGAAATTACCGTTTAGCTCGGAATAATACAAAACTTTATACTATTATGACTATTACATAAAGGCTATTGTCGTCTGTACGACGGATTTTACTTGTAATGATGTCACATGTAGAGTTGTTTATTATAATGAAGCACTAGCAAAACTGCCATGAGACGAAACTTTAAAACAATATAATTACGTACGTCTATGTTGCTAGCAGGTAAACGGTACTTAAATTTGCTTAATGTTGTGAGACTAGTGTCCCGTATAGTTGACTATAAATGTAATTTAGTAATTTGTCATTAGAACGAGTTCTTAGAATTACACGTTTTGAAATATTTGTTTCAATCTAAAATGTATTTCGTTGTGAACAGACTTTTGATTTCATCAAAGTCATATTAAAAAGAAAATAATGCACAGTTGGAGAAAGGATTTCTATACATAAAGTTGCACATCTGAAAGATTTCTAGTACCGCCTCAGACTTAAATGCAGATGAAATGGACAAGCATATTACGAGGATGATCGTAAAATAAGGTTCCCATATTTTTTTAAAAATACAGTCCCTTGCCATATTACTTGAAACATGTCATAAATCAACCATTTTACCTGGAAATTCCATCCTATTATAGTGATATCCTTTTGCTTTGAATCCGATCGTTTTATAGAGGGACTAGATTATTGTATCAATAAATAAAAATACCAGAGAAATGATATTTAGAAGAATAAAGTACGTATATATAAATATTTCAGTTATCAACTTACATTTAGCGAGTTCACAGTTTAGAGAATGCATCGATATTTTTAAATATTTCGTCATAACCGTATAGAAGCTAAGTTGTGGAGTATCGTTGTGTTTTGCGTTAATATATCGTTATTGCAAAGGTAAAATTGTTATTCTATCTCTCTCTTAATAATGAATTATTTGGAATTTGAAAAAAATTGAAATATTTGGGTCTTTTTGTAGAAAATGCCCGGGAAAGATTTAACAAGTGAACAAAAAGCCGCTATACAAGACTCGTCTACAATCAACAAACATTCACAACGAGAAATTGCAAAATTACAGAAAGTATCTCCTTCTTCGCGTTTAGCTAGAAACTTAAACGAAGGAGCTAGCACATCGACACAAAGACGGGCAAAGTGCGGTCGGGAAAGAAAAACTTCGAAGAGATCTGACCGCGAAATTGTTCATCAGGCTTTGAGCAATAGATTGTGCTACAATTAAAATGATTCAAAAAAATTTACAAGAGAGAGGAATAGAGATTTCTAGCAGAACTGTCAAGCGCCGATTGCGCGAAGATCGCCTAATGGGCCGAAGACCCGTAAAAAAGCCGCGTTTAACAGAAAAAATGAAATCTGCTCGTCTCAACTTTGCAAGAGAATATCGACATCTCACAGACGAGAATTGGAAAAAGGTGAATAACTTAACAACATGATTTTACTGAATTAATGTTTGCATTATTTAATAGGTTTTCTTTAGCGACGAGTGGTTGGGTGCACCAAGCAACACTTGTTCGTAGACGACCTGGCGAACGTCTCACAGAATCCACGGTTCTTCGAACTGAAAACACCTCCGCAGTAATGATTTGGGAGTGATTAGTGGAGACGGCCCCGGGCCCCTTTGTATTTTGTAGAAGATCCCAATGCGTCAGGAGCAGTAACATAAATGTGTTAAAAAACACCGTATTTTAAGCCAGGATGTCGCATACCGACAAGGTGTATATTTATACAAGATAATGCTCCTTAACATGTGGCAAAAAAGGTTAAGAAATTCTTTGAGACAATCACATATCTATTTTACTTTGGGCCGGAAATTCCCCGGGAACCCAATCCCATCGAGAACGTATGGAATCGACTAAAAAGTAAGCTATATGAAAGAGAAAACCTACAAAGGAAATATTAATGAAGAATATAAAGGATGTATGGGAGAACGATGAAGATATAAAAGAGCCCAATCACATCTTGCATTGAAAGTATCCCCCGAAAAATTTAAAGGGGTGGTTATTAAAAATCATGGATTATGGACTAAATTTTAATTACTTATTTAATATTTACATATTTTTACAATATATTTTATGCATAAAAAATATAATACAGTATTATTTATATTTTATTATGAAGAAACTACAAAATATTGAGTGTTTCAAGAAATTTTGGCCAGGGACTGCAGATGAAATGGACAAGCACTTTACGAGGGATGATCGTAAAATAAGGTTTTCGTATCTTTTAAAAATGGACAGCATTCTTTATTTCCTTAACATTACAATCGTTTTAAAGGTAAAAACTTAAGCTATTTTCGACATAATCGCCATTTCTATCCAAGCATTTTTGCAGACGGTGCTCCAACATTGTTTTTAACTTACTAATTACAAATATAAATTTACTAAATGTAAATTTCATCGTATCTCTTTTGTTTTTCATTTTAGTTTCTATAGTACTATAAGGATATTTTACGCAAAGCTTCATTCCCTATCGAATAATTGAAAAATATCAGGGTAAATTTAATTTAACTAATATAAACAATTCAAGTTAGCTCTGAAATACGAGTGCAATTTGTTTACTCTCAAGACCAACTTAACCAACCCTCGTATTTACAATAAAAACAATAGTGGCCCCGATAACGTAAACAACCTGTATAACTCAAAAAAATTTGAATCACGCGTTAGAACGAACAATCGAACATCCATCAAAACTGTAGTATTTGTATTTGTATATTTTTTTTATATATTTAAAAAATTTTTCTAATTTAAAATATATGGTTTTTCAGCTGTTTGAATATAATCCCTTTTACTTCCTTTTGCTTTTGTTCCAATGCCTTTGATATGACGTTGTGTATTCATTTTTTAATTTGAGAAGAAAATTCAAAGCAGTCTGTAGTTTTTTTATAGCTATAAACGTTTAGACATGTTTTTTAAATTTCTTTTGTGATCAGAGGCAGAAATCGAAATGTATATTTAGATCAATAACCCTTTGTAATACGAAGTATTTTCTGGGAATTCTGCATATTTCATATACCTCGCAATAATCACTCTTCCCCTCTTTTTTTTTTCCAATTCCCCCTCCGTACCTTCAAGATTACTGCCCAATCCTAACGTCATGGCCATAAACATGCGTTTCGATTTTTCCCCCTGTACGGTAGCAATACATTCGTATATCTCATTATTTTTTTTCTGCAGAGTTTTGTTTCGTTCCCTCACGCCCGAAACGAAATATCGAAGTTTAATTGAAATTTGTATAAGCTTTGATGTCGTAAACCGCAACGCGTGTTGCAAAAAGCGACTGCCACCGTCAATGCCAATAGCGAAAGAGATTATTTTTGCTCTCTTTTGGAGGAGGGTGTAGTCGAGTAGCGGTTTTTGAAACGAAAATCAGAAAAAAAAAGAAAATGCGATCGTGTAAAAAGCCATTTCAACATGTCGATATTTTTAATGTGGACGTATGAAGTCATTTATTATATCTCCATCGCCGATGATGGATTCTTTTTATTTGTCTGATTGCTTTATTGGTTTTTAGGGTTTATTTGCTATTTTTAGCAAACGAGGAATGTATTGCAATTGACACTTTGTGTTGGACATGTAGATAAAAGTAAAAATTAGATTTGAAAGATAATCCAGTGGCAATTTCTTTCTATAGAGATCAGGCTCTTATTTACTACTACGGTGACACGAACACTCTTAGAACGAAGTATTGGTCTTATGGAGGTACCACTAAACACTGCCAGATTTCCAATAGAAGTGTTATTTGAGATAGTACGTTGGTATTTTCTAAGCGATTGAAGACAAAATTATAAATATCTCGAAATCTGTTAGAAATAGACATACGAAACTTGTATTATGTTGGTTTATTTCTAGATAGGGAAACCGAATGCGTAATAATATACAGGCTGTTCCATTTAAAATAGAAAAGTGAAATGTTCGCTAGTTATCGATCAGCCTGTATATACGGAAATATTTTTGAAAGATACTCTATGATAATGCTAATATAGTTCATGGTATTGGTGGAATCATTCCTGGCAAAAACAATGTGAGCAGAGAAAAGAAAGCACTACCACCCGGGCATGTTTCTGCCTACCCCGCGTCATCAGCGTAGTCACGAGCACTTCCTGTTTTGCTGTCTGCATTGTCTCTACCTCTCAGTTTATGCCTCCAATGTCCACAGCAGTACTGAAAATATTTCCTGGCGTCCTCTAACGCCAAGAAAAACGGTCATGCCGTCCTAGACCGTGGCGACACAAACCGAAGTACAGATGCTCGCTACCCATCGAGCAGCTCATGGGCTGCTGAACACAAGGTGTCGTTGCGCCTAAACGCTCGGCAACTGCACGTACAAATGATCCCTCAAGCTCACCATGATGTATAAAAGTATACATGAAAAAATGGCTAGTAACAATAACCAAACATTAATGCTAATATAGTTCATGGTATTGGTGGAATGATTCCAGGCAAAAACAATGCGAGCAGAGAGAAGAAAGCATATTGTGATGTTACAAATAACGATTAAAAGATTTGAATAGGGAGATAATCAGTTCTACGTTTATTTTAAGTATTTCACTTACAAAAATGAAATTTATATGTTAAAATTACTTACAGTTAATGTTGTAATGGGTGTTTGATATGTCTGTGTATAAAGTCCTTATGGTTCCTTCTTTCCTCTTCTCAACAATATAGATATCCGAAATCCTCTTATTTTAAACCCCTTTTGATCGTCTTCTTGAATGAAATTTCTTTGGATTACTTCTTAAAATTTCTTGATTGATGTAATACTGATAATTGTTCATGATTGTTTACACTTTACTTTAACAGCTTTTCAATACATTTGAATCAAGAGTTTCGGCGAGATTTGATTTTTATAGTACAATTTCTAAATACATCGGTCAAAAGATGTTTGCTTTTGTCAGAATGTTTACGTTACTAACTTCTGTTTTTTTGGTTGTCCCTAGCATTGCCAATCTAACGACTTGATATTTAATTTTGATGTTTTGAAGATCGAACAACTAGCAGGTGACATAAGGGATTTTGGCGGTTATTTCCAAGTACAGTGTGTTGTTTGTGTGTGTACGTGTAATTTTTACAAATAATGTTTTCAAAATGTAAATAACTTACAATAAGCTGGAATTTTGATTCTCCCCTGTAACATAACATTAACTGTTTTTCTTTTTTTTAGAATAAAAGATTAATAATATAAATAATTATATGTCAGAACTCGAATATTAATGGAAAATAATTCAAGTTCCGCATAAAACTCTATCAAAATCTAATATCAGCGAATTTTGATATAATATTGATTAAAATGAATTTAGCAACATATAAACACACGCTTTTCACGTTGGAACATCCCACTACAATATACATCATGATGAGATAAATTCAGATGTGGACATCGTTGTTCAATCGTCTAATGTCTAATACATAAATCATATCAATTACCTAACTTTTCTTTTGCAAGTAGTTAAATTGGCTTGAAATTTTGAACCGACGATTTAGATACGTGAATGTCAACGTTTTGTTTACTTCAAAAGCAAGATTCATCTTTGACTATAAGTATCTCCTTTACTGTTAATATTAGACATATGTATTATTACACAAAAATATTGGAGAATATGAATTTCCTAAACAGTGAATACAAAAACAAAATATATGGTGCTATTTAAAAAATTTTCGTTTCCGGTGTTTCAATTTAGCCAAGTTTGGTCTTCAATTCTGAGCACCCTGTATATTTCCAAGGCGTTCTGATACCACGTTTAAATAGAACCAGATGTTTAATTCAACATAGTAAAAATTTACGCTAAAATGTATTTGTATTCTGAATTTATTAAAGGAAATAAATATTTTTGCCTTTAAGCTATTGAGGACAAAATTAAAAATTTCTCAAAATCTGTTAAAAATAGACATACAAAATCCATATTGCATTGATTTATGTTTAGAAGGATAAACTAAGACCGTAATAATATACAGGCTGTTCCATTTAAAATAATAAAGTAGGTCAGTGGTTCGCTAATTATCGATCATCCTGTATATACAAAAATATTTTTAGAAGGTACTCTGAAATGTCTAATATGTTATCAGAAAATTTTGACTTTCTAGTATTTATAGTATAGGCGGAATTCTACAATTCCAGAAGGTTGGAACACCCTGTATTAATAAATGTAATATGGCATAGGTTGCTGTAAAAGAGCGGAACTAACTGTCGTTATAAGATTCTTTTCTAAATTTCTTGGTGTTAAAATTGCTCGTTTAGATGTAAGTACATATTTAAATACAGGGACCTCTGCATCGCAAATGTTGCATTCTTCATAAAATATTTAACGGAATGATCAATTTTAGTCAAATACGTGTTTACTGCTAAAAATGCTTCAGTACCAGCGATGCTCCCATCCCTTTTATCCGTCCAAATAGTAGTTGCCAACATGTTCTGCAAAATAGGCGATTACGAAACTGATGGCCTCCTTATTCGATGAAAATTTCGGTCTTCCAAGCGAAATTTTTAGCTTAAGAAACAGAAAAAAGGTTCTGGAGGTTAGATCTGGTGAATAGGGTGGGCACTAGTGTGAGAACAAAGCTTTGTTTTTCTTCAAATGCAGCCATTTTATCGTAATTTCTGCCTTTAGCTTGTCAAGTAATGATTCATAGTATGGCCCCGTTATTGTTTTTCGATTAACACAACTCCGTGACTATCCCAAAAAGCCATCGCCATCACTTTCCCGGTCAATGGGATAATCTCCGCCTTTTTCGGAGCCGATCCACCCTTCGCAGTCACTGTTCTGACTGTCTTGGCTTCAGGAGTGTACCGCTATATCTAAGTCTCATCCACAGTTATTAATCGTCACCAAAACTCCGCCTTTTTCGGAGCCGATCCACCCTTCGCAGTCACTGTTCTGACTGTCTTGGCTTCAGGAGTGTACCGCTATATCTAAGTCTCATCCACAGTTATTAATCGTCACCAAAACTCCGACTTATTTCGCTTGAACTACTTCAACACAGTTCTGGAAATGTTCATTCCAATTAGGGATGGATCGTTATTTAACTGTTATTTTATAACTGTTATGGATCCAATAACGGTTGCAACTGTTATTTCGCTGGGAAAATAACAGGTATAGCACGGTTGCTTTCGGACTGTTGTGAATATATCATCGACCGCCGTTGCGGCGTACTCAACTACGTGGCGCTACGACTGTCTGATCGAAGCCGCTGTTTATTACAGATAATAGTTACAACTCCCCTAGAAAAATAACTTATCAGATCACGTACCTACATAAATATCCTCTCGAACGGTTATTACGGCGGTAGTCGACATCGAGTCGGACGTTTATTATGGACATATTTTCTAAATAATTGTATGTATTGGAATTATCAAATGTAAGATAAAAGACCGATGTTATACAAAAAATTTACTTATAAAAACTAAAAATAAAACCGTTATATTTATTATATAGCATTTAAGCACATAGATGTCCTCGCATTTTGAAGATTAACTAAGATTAAATATAAGAAAAATAACAGTAAGATCAGTCAAAATGGTGGAAATTAAACGCTGCTGTAACAATGATTGCTAGAGCAACGCAACTGCGCTGAAAGCCAATGGCGGACGCATAAAAGTTTACACAAAATAAATTAAATGTGATACGTGCTCAAACACTTACCGTTTTAAGAGTCCTCCGTGAAATCACAAAGTGGATAATATCTATTTAATATTTGTAACATTAGATATGTTTCCAAAGTTGTTTCGGCAAAGTGAGTGCGGCGTGAAGAAAAAATGTTTTTGTATGCCAAAAACGAACGTTCTACATCTAGTGACGTTATATTTGCGTAAGTAAAATAATCTTTCAAATAACTTAACAGTTCTGTTGACGCACCTTCACAAATTTGTCTTAATGTGCCAAAATCAGAGTCTTTATCTAAAACACTTTCAAACCTTTCTAAAACACAAACATTTCTTGCGTCTTCTATCGCGCATAGCTGTGCGTGAACATGTTGCACTATTTGCAAAGATTCCACTAACGACACCGAAGAATTTTGTAGTTTTTCTATTGCATCCGCTAGTCCCACGTAATTGTTCAGAATAATTTCCAAATCTGTTTTAACTTGACTATCCTGAAATTTCAAGCGGCTTACCTTGGCAGCCGCAGCTTCCTTTGGGTCGAATTCTAAAATCACGTTCTTTATATTCTCAAAATATTTAAGATAATAAAATGCAGCCTCTAAACATGTTCCCCAACGAGTAAGAATAGGTTGTGGTGGTTCAGGAATACCGGGGCAGAGTCTATGAAATTCCCGAATACGTTTTGGGGATTTTACAAACACAGCTTTTGTATATGCTATTAGAGCGTCTACCTCGGGATAACACTTTCTGATACTATCTGCTACGAGACTGAGAGTATGAATTTTACATGTGATATGCAACAAGTTAGCACAATGTTTCTTAAGAGATCGACCTACAGCAAGCATGTTTGCGGCACCATCACTCATAAACACCAACAGTTGATTTGTTGAAAGCTCAAACTTTTCCAATGTATTTAACACCAACATTGAAATTACTTCGGCAGTGCATTGTTGTATTCGTCTGGAAGCTAGTAAAATTGAGGGTGACGGTCGATGTGGTTCCATTGTGCGTACCATTACATTAACCACAGAATGTTTTTTACGATCTGTTGTTTCGTCCACACATAACCACAGTTTTTTATCTTGCAACTCCGACTTAATTCTTTTCTCGACAGGCTCACGAGCAGACGGCACAACTCTCTGTAATGTTCTCTCACTTGGTAACTTAAAGTCCGAATATTCATTCCAACACGAGACGTATGCTTTCTTCCTTAGTAAATGAAATGGTAAATTACATGCAATAAACGCATAAATTAAATTTAAATTTGTCATAATCTCGTGTGGAATGTTTTTTTGAAACATGCCCTGCACTATTTACGTGCCGTAGACAATCACTTTTCGACCAACACATTAAATCTATTTTACACACTACACATTGAATTTTAGCGCCATCACACTTTAAATCAGGCGTTTCTGCAATAAATTTTCTTATTATGTCCAACTTTGGTCGTTTTCGCGACGTAGGAAACATTTTCAAAACAAACGTAGAACTACGATATAGTATATGACAGCGTATATGCATACACAACAGGTCGGCTTTCGAGTCGCAGTTATATTGACGCTTGTACCGAATTGTCCCGGCCGTGTTTATTTTGTGTAAACTTTTATGCGTCAGCCACTGGCTTTCAGCGCAGTTTGCGTTGCTCTACTTCTTATTCCAAAAGCTACTACAGCAACAATGGAAATGATAAACGCTTCTAAAGGAAACAAAACAAAAAAAAGTGACATTATATTTAGCGAAACCAACGCTTAACCTTGAGATGATATGCAATATTATAGTGGCCGTTTATTTTTGCACAAAAGCGAAACCGTGCACACGTCATACAGGAAGTAGAAAGTGCTTGGAGTTTAAAAAACGTGATTACTATACCATGAAAGCCTGCTGTTGTTACGTTATATACTAAGATCTTTTTCGTACTTAACCACCATGTGGTAATGATGGCACCAAGGTCAAAGAAATTATAAATATGTTATTTATATCTACGGACTTCTTTGCGAGGGAAGTAAATTACGAAACGGTTTCGTAACAACGTTAAAAAGTACTATTTTAGGCATGGAGCGTCTTACAAATCCAACATTCTGAGGTACATGTTTTGCGGTAAGGTTAAATAATACATTTATGCAAAATACTACCACGATTTTGCATGTTTTGTATTTATGCTACTAGTGTTTGTTGTGCGGTTTGTTAAACGTATGTATCTGTGTTAACGGCAAATCGTTTTTAAGGTGTTGCGTCGCACCAACTACGAACCGCGCATAAAAATTTGCCCGTGCCAAAATGTATTCTGTTGAAAAGCTTTGTTCACTGTAGGTATAATGTATTTGTGATTATCCTATTTGGCGCCTTACGAATGACGTAAGGTGTTTAAAATGCTACCAATGATAGGAAGTATCAGTCAATACGTAATTTGTAGAGGACTTTAATATTCTAGAAGGTGTTTGTGGTCTCGGATTAGTTGGTATTGTATGCTAAATAAAATAAAATTTAAAAAATACTTGAAAACTAAATGTTTAATATGCGAAAGATGGATTAGAATATGAAGGAAAAGTAGTGAAGATTATGTCGAGGATTACTGCAAAATTATCACAAACTGCTATCCCTACTACTCGATTGTGGTTAAAGGATTGTATTTCTATTAAATACATTATTGTTGTAAAAAATTGCAACAACATATTGTTCTAAAGATTGTATTGGATAACACAACATGTATTCGGTATTCTTATAATTATAATGATTCAAAGCACAAGTAAAACGCAATAATAGTAACTACATTCTTATGTTTTTGTATCTCCAATAGCTTCCCAATTTACAAGCAAATTCTATAGATGCATAACCTTTATAACTCAACTCATGGTGGTTTCTATCGGAAAGAAAGGTTCTCAAGAAGAAGATTGGTAGTGTAGAAAAGAAGATTAATTCAAATTTACTGACAAGTAACGCATGATCAATTCTGTCTAAAGCTTTTGACATGTGAGTGTAGATAACACCCACTTGTTTATTACTGTCAAGGTGATTCTTCGATAGAAGTGAAGCCATTAGTGTTAAATTTGTAACAGCGAATTGTTAGGAATGAAGTCGTGATTGATAAAAATAAAAGATTTAATTTGGTGGTAATACTTCGGTTAAGTTGCAACGGACTTACAATTTTCAATGAAATGCTTCTCTCTCTTTGCATCAACATTTTTTGGGGTCATGTTCATCTTCAAGTATCTCAGAAACTATTTTTCAAAGAAGCTTAAAATTTGAAACAGTTAAAAACAACTATTTTTTCACTAGTTACATAGAAGATGAGCTTTCTGCATTGATTTCCCTGGAATACGGACTTCCCAGAAATTATAATTTTTTTTTGGCGCGACAAATTTTCGGCCAAGTTTGAGGACCAAAAGCAAGAGGATTAGTTGACTGTTTTTGTCAAAATTTGAAAAAAGTCTGAGATGGTCGAGCGTGGGGACTTGATCACTTGACATGGAATAACCCATAAAAAAGTTCTATGGTCGCATATTTGTGGAATAAAATTTCAGTTCGCTACCTCTAACCGTTTAGGAGATATGGGCGTTTGAATATACGAAAATTGCAGAAGCAAAAGTGCGCCGAATTGCGCAAATTTTACGAGAATAGTAATGCTAAATCTCAATAACGCCATCTAGTGGTCGTTTGTAAAAACTTAACGTGCTACCCTCATAAAAAGGCATTGGATAAATCACCAGACCTCAAAGAATCATTATACCATAATATGTAACTGATCATTAAATTTTGTAGGAATTTAACAATTTTGAACCATGATATGTATTAATAGTAACATATGCATTTTCCCTTTCTGCAGTACAATACAAGCACATAACAAAAGCAATCAATACAAATGCGATACCTAATTCAATCTCGCAGTGTTTGCTTGTGTCCATACGTACGATAGAAAATATAATCATTGCATGCCGTTACTAATAACTTACCAAAGAAAAATGCTTTTAACACGACTACAAAGGTACTGATTACACTCATTACCCGCGGTATTGCGGTATCATACTTCCAGTAAGACTGATATCCGCTTATAATGGCAACGGACAAGGCAGGGAGCGCATGTAAATCTCGTATATACCTAGCATAAAGTAAGAGAATAGATACTGCTTTCGTTGGTAAGTAATTCCGTCGAACATTAGACGATAGATCCAATGATAATAAATTATATCGTTTATGTAGTTGTTTATGGACTAATCACGCCGCCTATGACACGACTCCTAAGGAGATATTGCCGTTTACAAACAAATTGCCGAGTTAAGCTTTGAGAATGGAGCGAGCCCACAGACACACAACAGGCGAATAGATTATTGTAGTCCGCGCACGAGAGGTAATTATTTTTGTAATGCTCACGTTGCTGGATGATGTAGAGCTTAATAAAACGATAGTGACGGAATTGATATTATATTAGCGATAGGTAGAGTCGGTAATATCGAACGCGATAGGCAATTACGTAATTAACATAGATAAGGTTAGCGATGGTGAGGTGAAGGAGTATTTGCTCCTCGTTCCACGCTCGGTGTTACAGTTATCCTTTTACTTCCTTTCACTGTTTCTAAAACAATTCTATCTGAATCAGTTTCAAAATAGAATGCGCTCCTATGGTGGCCCAAAATTGCCATTTTTGCTGCATTACTCTAACTATAATATGTACAATTTTGAAAATCGGTAACAAGGAGGAATATTAAAACTACAATGTGTAGAATAAGATAAGTAGCAAGCATTTATATTATGTCTATTAGAACTTGGAACTTATAAAATGCATTTTTGATAAACAAATTGTACAGTTTTTGTTTCAGCGTTTTTACAGGGAGGTATTTAGGGTAACATGGTGAGTGATTATGAACACGACAGGCGCCATAAATTCTCGGCCTGATTCTATACCCTTGTAAAAATAATCCAAGGTTTTTCCCTCAAAATGTTGTATTATAGCACCTCACTATCGTCCTTAAAACAACGTCCCCCAAGGTCTTTCTTTAAATGACAAAATAAATAATAATCACTTGGAGCTAGAGCACTGCACGGGCCTATTTTTCACGGCCCGGCCCGCCCGATGTTTTGTTTTAATTTTATCCCAAAATCATATTTTTTAGTGGTCCTAATTCGCTGGCCGGGGACTGCACATATTTTGTTAGATTAAATAAGCATATTGTAATTCTTAGTACAAATTGTTCTTGTTTTAAAAATACAAGGGCTGCTGTCCTACATTTTTTCTTTGTGTAAATCTTCCATTTGTTTCGAAAATAGTACACTTAAATACATTCTATTACTTTACTACCAACAAAGAAAATGACTAAGATTATACTTAATAGTTAATTTCTTTTTTTTTTTTTTGTACATTACACAATTAATTTCCATTTTCGTCTCTTTTTGTAGCGCGAAAAAAAGTGGTATAATCTATTTCCGTATTTTTCATCCTCGAAACGTAAAAGCTTAATCCATAAAAAGCAAAAGAAAGAAACAACAGAAAAGAAAGTGCGAAAAAGAGCGAAAGCAAACAGGATGAAAGCTTTCCACCGTCTCGACAACCGTACATTTCGTGACTTGTGCAAAATTGAAAGTCTTCCTTCTAATTAGAAGGATTACAAAGTGTCTGTTCGCGTTTAAAGTGTGAATTCCCTCTTCTCTTTCTTCCTATAAAGCATTCCTCTGCTACTTTGCACATAATCGTCCATGGAACCATTCAGGAGACGAAAAAAAAAATTCTCAGTCATCGTACAATGTCGCACGCTCGAAGGGAATTCATCTCCCACTCTGTCTAAGCCGTATTCGTCTTTGTAGGAGACCGATTCGTTTCGTTTTGCAATTACGCCGGATGTACGTTTTCAAAAGCCAATAAGAAGAGCAGCGCTCACTGCTTTCGATTTCAAACGAATCTTTGAAGGTGTACAGAGTGTGCCTCTCGATTCATCATCGTTTTCTCAAAGGTATTTGATATAAGCTTCAATAATAACGTCTGTAAAGTACGTAGAAATTGAGCGACGACATACTGTTAAACACGTTTATGTGGGTTGTTTATAATGTCAGACATAAATATACGTAGGTATGTATATGATTCAATATCTTTTATTGCTAGGTATATTTTGGGTATGTTATATTTATTTAGTCAAGAATAACTAATGAATTTTTAAATATCGTACGACCTAATCTACTAACGAATAATAGTGTTCAGAAATGAGTTTTTAAATGGGCGACTCCCATGTGAGTCACATTGATGACTTACTTTATCTGTTAGGTCTTACCAGTGAACCACATGGATATCAATATTATGAGATCCTTTTGTAGCTTCATTGGATATGTCTCTAGAATGGCTGATAGCGCTTGCACTTGAACCAAACGGTAAATTGTTGTAGTGTAGATGATGATTGATCTTTAACTTGTCTAAACCATTACTTGAAAAATTTAATGATATCATATATGTATATGTGTAGTGCATAAAGCCCTAAAGGACCATGACTTCAATTTTACACACTTCCTCCATTTTTGTCTATCTTCAACAACCTCCTTCCATCTTTCCACTGCTAATTTTCTTAAATTCGCCTCGACCGCTCTTTGCTATTTCTTCCTTGGCCCCCTGCTCTTCCTTCGTCCACCGTTGCCACATCAGAGGTCTTTACAATATGTTTCAATCGCCTGACTTTGTGACTCTTCGCTACTTGGACATTGCTTGGATCCTTAAGCCCTTGATTGGTTCGTCTTCTCCATTGATGCTACATATTGCTTATACCACACAAGCGTCCATTTCGTGGCTATTTCGCTTTCTCTCAAAACAGTTATCAGGAATAGGTTGTAAACCGTCGATATTGGGTCTTCTAAACTTCTCTCGACCTAACAGATCTCTGAGATTCTTTAACCCAAAACTACCATTAAGTTTGCGCTCCTCAGCGTCACCTTTACTAGTTTTGTTAGTTTATTTAAGATCTCTACTGCAGAATGCAATTTATGCCTAGCTTAATCGAGTCACGGGCTTGCTTAAAGTCTATAAACAGCGGTTGTCTTGGTCGAAGTTATTTTGGAGCATTTTCAACGTAAAAATTTAACCCACTGTTGAACTTTCTTGCTTGTAGTCTCCGTGGTAGCCCCAAGTACTGGGTTTTGATGTTTTATGAGCCTGCTTCTTATTATTCTCGCCAAAATTTTATATATCACTTCCAATAATTTTCACATTTTTGTTTTATCACCTCTTTTGTACATAGGACAAATCAACGCAGTGCTGCATGTTCTCCTTTAATTTATCTCCGCCTTTTTTAAATAGCTTCACCGTAAAACCGTTTTCCCCAGCATCCTTGTTATCTTTTAGTTATTTTCCGTACTTGAACCTTCCTGCCCTTGCATTTAGCAATTGTCCAAAGTATTCCCCCTGACAAATTTAAACAAAGAAGATATAAATTGTCTTCCTAAGTTGCGTTGTAGATTATTTCCCGTCTTGGAAATTTTGCATTTCCTATGTGCATATGTTCTAGTTTTAACTCATTTTCATGCGCGTTTCTTTTCCAAATTTATTCTAACAGGATTTATTTTATAAATGGATCATCATGAGATGGAATTCTTTCTCACTATTAGAGTAATCTTTCACAGAACATGGAACAAATATTTTCCTTCCATAATTGACTACATCCGAAAGAACTGTGATAAGGAAATAACTTAGATTTCTCTTTTGTCTCATGTCTCATAGTGGCCCCTAATATGCGCTACGAGGGGCATTATAATGAGGCACACATTTATAGGATAGGAGATAGCAATGGTTGTATCAGGATTAGGTGAAAATATTACATATCGACCATGAAACCTCAAGATGGACCCGAAAATATGTCGCCTGGTTGTCCATTTACGCATGGTTAATCTGATCCGATCTAGTACAATTTAAATCTTAAGATCCAAAAGGAAAGTTATTGAGCAACTTTAAAAGAAAATGTTTTGATGGCCCAGTGGTAACAGTGTTTGCTCCTGATTGTGGAAGAATTAGGCGCTGTGCATACGAGCCCCAACTGGATCAGGTAGCAGACTTTTGTGGTGGCTTCAGTAGAATCACTCAATGTACTAAACCATGTTCAAACTGCTGCGTAGTGTAGTGGTAAGAGAGTTTGCTTCTAAATGTGAGAGTATTACGGAGTATTACGGAGAGTATGAGTTCAATTAGAAATAGTGGAATTATTTCTGGTGAGCTTGCTGCACCCATAGAGTAATTGATTGCGGTTCATGTACTGTGTAAGTTTCACCAGAATTGCTTTAAGATGCTAAGATACGTTGTCTCTTGCCTATTATTAGCAACTTGTACAAATTAGGGACACAATTTGCATGCAAAATCTATTTAACTTTTTAAATATGATTGGAACAAATTTCTATAAAGTACCGAATAAATACACTACCGCTCATAAGTATTTGAGCACCTCAAACTTCAGGGTAAATCATTAAATATTCAAATGGAATATTAAAATATGTATTTGGCATTTAAGTATGCACAAATATACAACATCAACAATTAAAATTATTTAATTGATCTAAATTTTAGATTCGTCTATGTGACTTCCTTTACTTTTAATGATTTCGTCGCATAATCGGGGCATTTTTGACAATGTTTCCGGAGTTATTCGAGCCCATGCTGTCTGTAGTTTGTTCCACATGTCATCTGCTGAAGTTGAAGCAGTTTTTCTTACTTCCCGGTCGAATTCTTCCCATAACAACTCGATGGGATTCAAGTCTGGGCTTTGGGGTGGCCATTTCATGATTGTTCTCTTCCAACTGTTCTTAATACTGTTTGTAAAATTTTCGTGTGTTTTGGGAATACAAAATTCTGAACCAAAATTCTTACACCAGAAGGTATTGCATTTTTCTCTAAGATGCGTTTGTATTGCACTTTTCTCATTATGCCTTGAATTTTTACGAAATCACCTACGGATGTACCAGCAAAACATCCCCAAATCATTACCGAACCACCGCCGTGCTTGACTGTAGAGACTGTGCATTGCTCTACGGATCTTCTTACAAACACTCGTCTTTCGCGAACCGAAAATCTCGAATTTGGATTCTTTGGCTCACAATACCTTGCTCCAATCTTCTACCGTCCAATTTCGATGTTCACGTGCCCTTTGTAACCTCTTTTTCTTGTTAATTTGGCGAAGCAAGGGCTTTTAAATCGTAATTCGTCCGTGAATGCCGTTTTTTTGCAGACGGCATTTAACCGTGAACATGCTAATCGGCTTCGGAAGTGCAGTATTAATTTCTGCTGCGATTTCTGGAGCCGTCTTTCTTCTATTTCGCTTGCTGGACACCACGATTGCAATATTTTGAGGTGATGTTGTCGCCCTCGGTCTACCACTTTGTATTTTATTTAGAAAACTGCCACTTTCACTGTACTTCTTGATGTTATAATCAACAGTAGATGGATTTAAATGTAATTTTCTAGCAATTTAATTGTTGTGCTACTATCAGAGCAAGCGTTTCAACATTAATTCCTTTCCTTTTCGGCATGTTTCAAAATTTCAAATGAAATTATGAGCGCTATTCGTTAAAAGACGTCGCTACTAACATGGAACGATAACTGACCGTAATTTAAAAATATTAGTTGAAATAGCTTTGTTATAGCTTGATGATTCATAGTAAAATTACCAACTGTTGCACTTTTCCTGGAATTTCAAGAAATTCGATCTTTATTGTCGCTACAATTTGCGCTTTTATGGCGGTATAACCACTCATACAGATAAAAAAAGTACATAAGGTCGATATTATTTAATTAATTTAAGTGAATCTTACTGATTATTAGCATACTATTCAATAATGCTGGAATGTATTTCCCAAATACAGTCTTTGTATACAAAAATCTAAAATCCAAGGGTGCCCTAATACTTATGAGTGGTAGTGTATATTAAAATACCTAAAGCCCTATGGCTATATTCAGTTTTAAGTTACACCAAATGATGATTATTCTCAAGCTGTCATAAGTATTACCAGTAGATGGCGCGGAAGTGAAAGCACTGAAGACGTAAGATTTGAATGCTCAAATCAAAATGTAGAAAGATAAATTGCGAATAAACCCGCACCATGAAAATAGCACTCGGATAGATGTAACAAATCTTTAATAAGTGCTATTTTAAAATTACTAATTTACAAGACATCAACTTATAGCGTAGGTCTTCAATTTACAGGTAATTACCTTTTCATAGTACGTAGAAATATTACCGAGTAAGAGGTAACCGTCTATAACTGGAGGAGATGCAATCATCGCATATTATTTAATCTATTACCACGACTTTGTCTATGCGCATTTGCTCCGTCAGGTGTAAGAGGCATGACGACATCGTTTCTCTAGTTGCGTGCGAATTCAATTAGCAACGAGATTTAGTGCCATTACGTTTAACTTAACAATATTCAGCGTTGGTTACCGGATTAAAATTTACAATCACGCGAGAGCGTGGTGCTTATCTCAGATAATAATGTGTAAGCAACGTATTATATTGCCTATTCAAATACGAAAAGTGTCTATGAAAGATGTAGATGCATAATCCTGCATGACGCATTAATAGCAGGCGGTCTAAAAGTAAACTTCCGAAGAAGGTCAGTGGTCTTTCGAGCCGTGTGGGTACGAGAATTGTCATGCAGAAGAACAATGCCACTTGTCAGCATTCCCCGCCTCTTGTTTTGGATGGCCCTACGCAGCTTCTGAAGTGTTTTACAGTATGTGTCCACATTGATGGTCGTCCCTAGGGGCATGAAATCAACCAACAACAGACCTTTTCGGTCCCAAAACACTGAGGCCGTAACCTTTTTCGTGGAAAACGACTGCTTAAACTTGCGTGGCCTTGTTGGAGATCGTGGATGGTGCCACTCCATGGGCTTGCGTTTTGTCCCAGGTGTGAAATGGCACACCCAGGTTTCATCGCCAGTAACAATTTGGTCAAGGAATGCATCGCCCTGTTGCTCGTAATGAGTCAAAAACATCAACGCTGCACCCATGCTCGTCGGTAAGCATTTTGGGCACCCATCTTGCGCAAATTTTTCTGTAATTCAGATAGTCCGCCATGATTTCATGGAGCAATGACTGTGAAATTTCAGGAAATTGCTTACTCATTTCTTTCAGTTTTACGCGTCGATCTGCGGAGATGAAATCATCGACACGTTTCTTCAGATCGTCGGTGGTAAGGGACGGGCCACCTGACCGCTCTTCATCGTGCACATTATCGCTTCCCTCTTTGAAATTTCGAACCCAGCGCCTTACAGATGACTCATCTATTGTTGCCGTATCATACACTTCAGTAATCCTGCGATAAATTTCGCTTGGACGGACGTTTTCTGCATTCAAAAAACGGATCACGGATCGCACTTCGCGGGATTTTCTATCTTATGCGCCATTGTAAACAGTCATAAAACTCACACCACGCACCGGAAGAACTTCAACTCTTTTTTTTCCCGCAGAGCTACGATGTTACTGTTGACATCTGCGCTACTTTGCTTTTAATTGGATCAATAGCGCCATTTGTATGACTAAACGGGTACTATTTTCTGGAATGCCCTCGTATAAGAGGAGCCTTTTGCGGAATTATTTAATATGATATCTTTCTTTTACTTCTAGGTAAATAATTATACCTCCTAAATAACAATAAATAAATAATTTTTTAAAATCCAAGCAAAATATAGATGTAGTGCACATAACGGAAGATTATTTGTATTGCCTCGTTTAGCTCGAGGCAATACAAATAATGAAAATAGGAAAGGCACCAGGAGATGAGACTACTGCCGAAATGATGAAATACATGAGAGAAGAAGATAAACAGCAACTACTGACTTTACTAAACTTAACAGAGGAAAAAAAAGAGACACCTTGGGAATAATAACGCCAATATTCAAGAAGGGGAACAGCGAAATATGTAGCAACTTCAGAGGCATTACCTTAACAAGCGCTGTCGAAAAAAATTATTCTAGAATTCTGAAAGAAAATTATGCCAAAAAAAGGCAGGCAGGCAGGAAGGTTCTCAGGATTAATATAAGAAGATAAGATTCTTCTAGTCACACAGTCTCGCAATTTTTTTACGTCAGTATTAACAGACTTAATTGGTTGTACCTAATGATAAATTCCCAAAAGGAACTGCTAGTTGTTAATGTTATATTTATTACCCTGTTATGTTAAAACTTAATATTCTTTATAAATCGGCTTGCAGTCGAAATCAAAAAAATAGAAAACTAATTTTAAGTGAATGTGATGCAAATCCAATTTTATGCACGGATTACTTCCAGCATTGTAACTTTAATTTCCATATTCCTAGCACATATTGCTCCGTAATAATCTCATAATATACAGTTATACGAGAACAGTTACCATCCTATCCCAAGATTATACAAACAAACCGACAAATAAATAAACTTTATACTGTCATAATTTCCGAGAACAATCGTATAATAAAAACATAGAACAACAAACACAATAAAGCTTTCCCATTACATCTTCTTTAACATAAAAATTATTTATTGTCTTATTTCTAATTTAAAAGGAAATTACAGTTATTGTATATTATTGTTTCGCGTCGTTTTTTTGTTGTTGCTTGTAATTAGATGGTAAAAAAACTAAAACCAATAGTTTTTCTTTCTATTTTGAAAACAAAACTAGGTCAACCGCACCTTGAATAATAATTACCTCCATTTCTTTTAAATTGCTATAAATTATGGTAAATCGAGAGTTGTTAGAGGTGCATACTTAATTATCTCGATTTGGTAAGTTTTATTGTTTCTTTTTGACTTGGTCATTAGCGTTAACAAAAGCTTTATTGAGGAAGATACTAGCAAATTAAGGAAACGACCTTTTATGGGTTATTAAGATGTTAATTAGGCATGAAATTTTGAGTTAATTCCTTCACATCTAATACTTAACACATTATTGCATTTTATATCTGTAAAAAAGGTTTTACTTCAAAGATATTTCTAAATTTTTTTATCATAGGAATCCATAAAGATTATACAGGTTGCTCTATTTTTAGGTATTGTAGAACTCGTAGAAATAAATTATTTTACAAAAAAAAGTCGATATAAAATATATTACATACGATTGTTTACAAAAAGTTTAAAAACAAAATAGGGCCTCTTAAATTTCATATCAGCTTGTGAGGTTGAGAAGCACTCGGAGCAACGCTGATAACGCCAGGTAGGCAGAAACATGTTCGTTGGCTAGTACTTTTACCGTTAGTGATTCCACCAATACCACGAGTAGAGCAACGCAACTGCGCTGAAAGCCAGTGGCGGACGCATAAAAGTTTACACAAAATAAATTAAGTGTGATACGTGCTCAAACACTTACCGTTTTAAGAGTCCTCCGTGAAATCACAATGTGGATAATGTCTATTTAACATTTGTAACATTAGATATGTTTCCAAAGTTGTTTCGGCAAAGTGAGTGCGGCGTGAAGAAAAAGTGTTTTTGTATGCCGAAAACGAACGTTCTACACCTAATGACGTTATATTTGCGTAAGTAAAATAATCTTTCAAATAACTTAACGGTTCTGTTGACGCACCTTCACAAATTTGTCTTAATGTGCCAAAATCGGAGTCTTTATCTAAAACACTTTCAAACCTTTCTAAAACACAAACATTTCTTGCGTCTTCTATCGCGCATAGCTGTGCGTGAGCATGTTGCACTATTTGCAATGATTCCACTAACGACACGACCCGCTCTAACAGGAGAGCGGGTCGAAGTAGGGCAAACTATGGTGGTGGAAGAACAGGCTTCCACCACCAACGAACGACCGCTCTATAACCAAGGATGAAAAAGCGAGGACGTAGAGTTCAGCTATTATTAAATAGGAAAAGTAGCTTCCTCTCGATGTAGGTCGATCGCAAGCCTCCATCTGGCTCGCGTTTTTTCGCAAGCCTGTACAATTTGCTACCTTTTGACCCTCTTTCCCGTCTCTCTCGCGCCTACGGACGACCGATCTATAACCGAGGACGCAAGAGAGGTGGGTGACGTGTTTTTCACACTCAGATATTAACTAGTAACTTCAGTTTTAATATTAAAGGCTGGCATTTAAGGGTCGTAAATCTGAATGCTTAAACAAACACCATTCTCCTAAACATCGAAGAATATTTTTTTTTAACAAATGGAGACGTGATTAAATTCTGTAAGCGAGTGTGCAGAGAAGTGTTTTTATCCTCAAATTCACTTCATCAAAAACAAAGGATTTCGTACTTTTCTCCAAATGATAATAAATTAAATCGAGTACATTTGCACTTGATAAAAACGCTTCTACTTCTTCGTATTATCAGCGGGCTAACCACTATAAATAAATAAATCAATGCGAACATGTGTACGTAATTGTAGCGTCAAGAGATGACATGAACCAACGGTCTTCTAGATTAGATAAGCATTGCTATTCCTCTGACTGCTTGACAAATGATACTAGTCTTCACGCAAATTCCATGGTAAACACGATTATTATTCTTTGTTATCGTCTTTTAAATCAGCCGTTGCGCCAAGCAGAAGACTTATTAAATAACTCTGTACACATCTTCATGTAATTTTGTTAAATGAGATTACATAGGGTTAGACTCCCAACAGTTTATGTTCTTTTTTGCGTGTAATTCTCTAATCTTTTTGCTAATATGGCAGTAAATAATAATGGGATGTATTAAACACCATCTTTGTTCGTGTTTTGAGAATATCCAATGCATAAAATCACCATCGCGAGCAATTACTGGTGTAATTTAGACGTGATTAAACGCTAGGGTATTACTACGAAATCACTTCAAAATGGTTTATATTATAATACTTTAGTGACAAAATAAAATGGAGGAAAATACACTATTGACCATAAAACTTTATATTCTTAATTAAATTTAAATGTTTAACATTGGAAAGTGTTTATATAAGATATCCAAGACTTCAGTGTCATTTTTTGCAAATTGCTTTTATATTAGATCTTCTAAACACAAAATTCCAATTGGCTTTACAATTAATAACATTAAGCCTCTTATTAATGTTATTAGTTATAACACTTATAACAAGCACACACGAGTAGCAAAACAAATATAAAATTAATAATAATAAGATAACATTGCTTAAACGTATCTGGTCGTAATGTCGTTGAAGCGATGTGGGAAGTCCGCCAAAATTTTCGCGACTCCTTGACACACATTATGTGTGACCACGCAAAACCGTCCAAACCTTCGACATTTCAATTGGAATAACTTTTATATGTATACATGTACATACAAAAGTTATACAGCAACTCGTAGTGACGAACAACGTACAGATTTGGTCGTACATTTGACGATGAGAACCCACAAGTCTTTGAAACGGCTGTTTCGAATTAATTAACAACCTGCGTGGTGCGGAGTGTGCCGATACTTAGTGTTGTTTGCCATACTACCCCGCAGTTCTTGCTATCATTATTAACTGGTAGTGAAAACGGTATTTAAAGGTAATTTCTCAGTTTGAAAAGACCACTACTTTACACAAGTTGTTACTTCTGCAAAAACAAAAACAGTAGCTATAATTTTTCTATAATTACGTCGGAAATTCCAAGGAAAAATTATAAATTTTCATAATTCACCGACGGAAGCCAAATATATTACAAACAGTAACGTTTTCAATGCCACCTGATATCGATTGCTGCAATTCTGTGCAAGTAATAGATGTACTCAGAATTACACTTTGTCTGAGGGCATTTGGCCATACTATTAATAAACCGCCCTTCAAGCGCATTGCAATTCGCTGACTTCATTTGTTACTAATTTTGGTCTACTCAACCAATTTACTGAAATTTATTTGCGAGTTCATTTCTCGCTTGTCTGCGCAGTGTTCAGAATATTACCAGTGCATTGGAACATTGTTCTTAGGTAAGGCAATCTCGCAGAGACAGACCATTTTAACAATATCGATGAAAGATTCCTGCTAATACTTGAAAGAATGATTCGTATTTTAAAACTTGAAAAACAATACCACCGTAGTGCCAGCTAAGTTAAACAACGCCATACACAAGAGATCTGTTTCCCATGAAGCATAATAATGTCCACATGGAAGCAAAACAGTTATGGATTTTAAAAACAACAGGAATACAGGTTCTATTGAAAAGAAAATCCAATATAACACCATCAACAGTACATTATGAGTAGTGGTGGGGGTTTTGCGTACGCTCAAACAAGCGCAAGGCCATTTACAGTTCAGGTCGAATCTCCGCGGGCTAGAGAGATTCAAGAATGGAACATCCATAACGAACCAGTGTGAATCCGGGTTTAAATGAAACTATGAGCATATAAACAAAATTGGTGTAAAATCTATGGGGATTAAGAAATATACACAAAAAGAACGAAAATCTTTTCAACTGTCTTAGGAGAAACTGGGGCGTTTGAATAAAGCCACATTTCTCTAATTTAGTTTAAACTTTAAACCCTAAACCTCTATCACCAATAGTGATGGGACACTTAAATGACAATGGAAAAAGTTTTGCGAAATGCAAAGAAGTAACCCAACCTCCATATGAATACGATTATCACAAATTTGGGAAAAGCTGAAGATGTGAGAATTGTTAAATATTACAGATATTGTAATTAATCAATGACTGAATTTTCTTTTCTTGAAAAAAATGTCTTCTATGTCGGGATACATATTTTACACAAATTTTATCATTAATTTATAATTCAACAAGTTCACTAGGTAACAGATATACTTTTACGTAGTTATTTATCTACCTTATTTTAATTTTATTTGGCTTAAAAACAACTAGCTATTTATTTATATCGGCGCACTCCGCATCATACAATTTATTTCATTAATTCGAAACAATTGTTTCGGGGATTCGTAGATTCTTACTGTCAATCATAGAACCGAATGATGAAAAGATATCAATTCTAACAAACAAAACATGTTTACAAGTACCTTCTTTACCGCCTATATACACTAAAACACGGAAAAGTTCATGCCTGTAGCACAAAACGTAAGCTTTCCATCAATAAATCCATCAAAGCTGAGCGGCTAAGTGGACCTTTTTCCCTGTTTAATAGGTGTACATTCTTTTTCATATAAATTGTTTCGTAAGCGCCTAATTCTCGCGGTGAATTTACGTTCTTAACTAATTTGAAGTTTTCTAGTTTAGTATTATGCCCGGTTTCATTTATGCGTTGTGCTACACTTAACGATTCGATCCTTCCATAGCGGTAATGAGCAAAGACGAAAGTCAGTTAGGATCGAAGCGTGACTTAGCAATGCGTCAGCATTAGAAAGGGCAGAGAGGCGGCATCGCATATGCATTCTATCGTTATCTAAGACAACGATAGAATGATATATGTACGTGAGCTACCAATGCATATCCGATGCCGCCTCTATGCCCCTACTAACGCTGACGTATTGCTGTGGCGCTCTCAGTCACGTTCCTAACTGACCGTTGTCTTTGGTAATGAGTAAGGTTCGACAAACGCGTGCTACGGCGGAAGCGCCGAGAGGGGATCTAGGTCGATGCGAAGCCAATGGAGAGTTTAGTCATTTGATAGGCGTGGCAGTGAACGGTCGTTCGATAATTATTTTATAGTATTTTGTCGCAGTGGACATCAAGACGTCAATAAAAGGTAAGAATATATTATTTTTTAATAATACTGTATCTCACGTATCTACTTCTGCGGGATACGCCTCTAACGTTGCACTCGTTTGTCGAACCTCAGTAATGAGCTAAACGTTCTTTGAATCTGATGTCTATCGCCCGTTTCACTTGTCCAAAATAGGCTTTTTCACAATCACCCAATGCGACTTTATAAGTTCCCGATCTTTCCTTAGGATTGCTTAAAAGCTTTCTGAGTGTATTTTGCGTTCATAAAAGTTTCACAAATCTCTTATCACGTGTTTCTGTCGGAATTAAAATCGTACAATTTCTTTAATTAATCGGCATATATTCGTCTCGATTGAAACAGGCCATACTTTGCTTATAACCTATTTCTTAATTGAAAGTAAGCATTCAAGTGCAATGTTGTTACTACTTTAAAATGTGATCGTTTGGCGAATAATGTTCTTTGTTCGAATCGTGAATATAATATATTTTATTTCATTGTTTATAACATTTTATTAGCACACGACCTAACGTGAGAATACTAAATTCAAACAATTTTTCGCTTTTTCTTTCTTATCGAAGGCATGATTTATTGTCTATGGGATACAAAGAAACTGCATAACCTGTAGTATAACCCGTACTGGGAATATAAGCAATAAAAATTCTTTATATCGGCCGCATTGTCTTTGTTGTAGAGGTTCCGTCACGAATTTCGTTCGGCTTTGTTATCCGCTTGTACTTGACATAGTTTTGCGGAATCTTTAAACGTTTTCTTTTATCGACAATTGCGGGGATCGCTTGAAAAATTGTGCTGGTATTATTTCATCTACACGATTTTGTTACTATTTTTAGCGATACGCTAAAACGTTGTGTCATCTTTGACTTTGAATTTTGACCATCTGTGTTGGTGGGATTGCATGAATAGCAGTCTGGACAAACAGCGGTAACAGTCAGTGTAGTAGATATGTGGTGCGGAGTCGGCGATTATTTATTTCACGCGTTCACAGCGTCAGTACTAAATCGATGCTGTATGCGAGTAGTTTGTGTATATGTAGGCTGTCGTAACTTATTTCGTAATTGTACGTTTATGTTTGCTTTAAAAATGTCGCAGTTAGGTACGTCGCGAAAACGACCAATGGCAGACACAGTTAAAAACTTTATAGTGGGCATGCCGGACTTAATTTTTGATGTCCCTAAAATTCAATGTCTAGTTTGTAAAATCCCTTTAATGTGTTGGTCCAGAAGCCATTGTCAATGTCACATCGAATGCAAACAGCATTCGTCTACAAAAACTGGCATACGAGACCAAGAAAAATTTACATTTGATTTATGTGTTACTCTTATTTTATGTAATCTATCGTTTCGTTTACTAGACAAAGAAGCATTTGTCTCCTTCTGGAATAAATATGCGGACTGTAAATTACCTAGTCGGACATCGATACGAAATGTAGTGCCATTTGCTCGTGAACATATAGAAAAAAGAATTAAAACGGAATTGAAAGATAAAAAACTGTGGTTGTGCGTGGACGAAACAACAGATCGTCAAAAACATTCTGTGGTTAATGTAATGGTACGTGCAATGGAACCACATCCACCGTTATCCTCCTTCTTACTGGCTTCCAAAAGTGTTATATATTGTACTGCCGATGAGATTTTAAAGGTGTTGTTGAACTCATTGAACAAATTTGAAGTTTCAACTAAGCAACTTTTAATGTTTATGAGTGATGGTGCCGCAAACATGCGTTCTTTCAACCGATCTCTTAAAGAACACAGTGGTAACGTTTTACATGCAACGTGTAAAATCCATACTCTAAATCCTGTGGCACAAACGATTCCTACATGTTTTCTTCACTAGTAAATGCATTGATTGCTAGTACAAAGGCAGTGTTTCTAAAGTCCCCGAAACGTACCCGACTATTTCACAAACTGTGTCCTAATTTACCTGAACCACCACAGCCGATTGTTACACGTTGGGGGAATATGGTTGCAGGCTGCGTTTTACTACAACAAATATTTTGATCAAGTAAAGAAGGTAGTTTTAAAATTCAATCCGACAAAAGCTGCAGCAATCAAAAAAGCCAGGAAATATTTCAAGATAGTCAGGTTAAAAGAGATTTACAAACTATTCACAACAATTACTTCGGACTAGCGAAGGGAATAGGAAAATTACAAAATGTTTCGATGTCGCTAGTGGATTCTGTTCAAATTGCGCTGTAGAAGGCGAAACAAATTGGTGTGTAATACGAAAATTTGAAAGTGTTTTAGAGAAAGACTCCAATTTTCTTATATTAAGACAAATTTGTGAAGGTGCGTGTGAAGATGCATTAAGTTTGCTTGACTGCTGTGGAAAGATATCTAATGATTCAAATATTTAACAGATGTTACCCAGTTTGTGATTTCACGGAAGACTTTTAAAACGGTAAGTGTTTCAGCACGTTTTATCATTTATTTCTTACCTTCTATTTTATGTGTAAACTTTTATGCGCTCGCCACGCCTCTGGCCGTTACCGCATATTTGCCCAGGTTAATGATTAGTAACCTGAGCAAATGGTTAACCTGGGCAATGTGTTGTTGAAAAATAAATGACAAAACAAAGTTTGAACAAAAGCGAAAAATTATTTAAAATTATATAAGGATTTTAACATTTTTCTTTGTCTTAAGAGTCTTCACGGGGGCGGACTACGGTTCGTCATGGCCTTACTATAACCTCTTTTATGGAAATTATATTTGCAGCTTTTCTGGAACCCTCTTTTAAATACCTTGAAGGAAACTTTTGAAAAAAGCGTTTAATGGCTTCATAAAATTCTGTAAATTATATTTACTTGTGTAGAAAAGAGATAGCAGTTAGTATTTAACTAATAAATTTATTAGTCTACACCTTTCAATTAGATGATTCGTTTTTATCGAGCTATCTTTCAATAGCTCTCCCATCTTTTTGCTATTGACCCTCGCCTCAACTGTTGAAAGAGTTATCCAGCTTGAGGACGTTAAATATGTTTTATTATATGATTCTGTGTGGAGAATTAATTGATTTTACGACAAAAACGCCAACAACCAACTTTTCCATTTAATTTAACACTCATACGGAATAACTCTTTGTGATGAGTCACCCACAAAAACTACATCAAAAGCCATTAAATCGAGTAAAATAAAATTTATACGCTGCGCTGTCATTAAAATCCGTTATCGGCGTCAATAATTGCACTTAATTGCACCTTGAGGTATCACCTATTATAGCCCATTTACTTCCTTCCTCCAACAAAAAGCGTACATTTTACTCGATTGCGTTCATCATTTTACATTTCGGTATCGTTTAAAGCTTTTAATTAATGGCCGATAATCAGCAAGAATGTTGTATGAAGCCATATGTGTTAGTATATAAAATACTGTAAAGGTTTCAAAGTAATTTTGCTTAATTTCATATTACAACACGCAAGAATTAGTCTTTTGTTTGTAAACAAGATAGACGACGGTTAATTTGACCAATTGTTCGTACCTATAACACTTGGCTAGCTCGGCAATTACATAAAGAACATTTAGAACATTTCAATCGCTCTTGTGCATTCAGATATGTTGTGTCAGAGATAGCATCGCTGCAACACTACTATGTAGGTCCTGTGTGCAACGTAATTTATATAATGGCCTCGGGTACGCTTAATTTTGCAATAATTATATATTATTATATGGGAACGGGTTAATATAAGAATACCGTCTAGTAAACCGATAAGCCAATATTATATTGTACACCTAAAACCTTTATAACGCATTCGCTTTTGTTTTCAGTTTAACGCGTATACAGATTTCTATCTGAAACCAAGGTTCGACGCTTAGTAATTGTCTGAAGATAGTGGGAAAACAAGTGGAATGAGCCCCTTTTATTATTTTATAAAATGAAAGCGAAGGTGATGATGTCAAAAGACAAAATAAATCAATCTTTAAACCGGATCTGAGAACATCGAGAAGTACGAGTAAAACTTGCTTGCTTGTCGCCATAAAACAATGGCGCTTAAAATTAATTACTTTAAATAGTTTTATTACGGTTGAAATACAAGGAGGGCCATAAAGATGAGCAGTTTAAACAAATTCTTAAAAAAACTATAAAGTATATCGAAATTTTTTTAATTCATATTAAAAATAACATTATTCATCGCGTTGCAAAGAATCTTCAAATCCGGACCTCAAATTTGTGAAAACTCATTGGCATATTTCGCGTGAAATAGCAGCCACTTCTTATCGAATATTCTCTTTCAAATAGATTGTTGTTGTAAATCAGACATTTTAAGTATCCCCAGAGAAAAAGTCAGAAGGAATCAAGACAGTATTCCTGGGAGGCCATGGAATATCCCGACTACGCCAAATGAGTTCTCCTGTAAACACTTCGTTTACAGCAGCCAAAGATTCGTTAGACGTGTGGCATATGACGCTATCTTGTTGAAACCATGACCTGTTGTAGTGGGCGAAAAAATCAACAATATTACGAGGGATGATCGCGAAATAAATATATTTTAAAAATAGACAGGATTCTTTATTTCCTTAACATTACACATCGTTTTAAAGGTAAAAACTTAAACTATTTTTCGACATAATCGCCATTTCTATCCAAGCATTTTTGCAAACGGTGCTCCAACTTCTGTATCCCCATGTCGTAAAATTCTGCCGCCAATCAAAATCTTTTCAATTGTGGTATTGGAAATCTCAGGAATCCGAAGAGCGAGTTGACGAATGGTGATCCTCCGATCTTCAAGCAGTATGCTCTCGACCTTTTCAACGATTTCCTCTGAACCTCATAGTCTTCCGCTCCGCTCTTCATCGTAAATTTCCGTCCGACCTCCAGTGAATTCCCTACACCATTTGCGGACGTGTTGAACAGCTATGCACTTTTCTCCATAAATTTCGGTTAATTGACGATGAACGTCTATAGGTGAAACCCCTTTCGTGTTTAAAAAACGTATCACAGCGCGAATTTCACACCTGGCGGTAGCGGCGATCGGGAGTTCCATCTCTGACGGTTGCTTAGCCAACACTGAGAGACGTAGCGAGAGGGGAGTGGTACGTATATAGAGTGGGAGAGCTGCTGCACACGCCAATATTGTCGGATTTCGCTTAACACGTCTTATTGCTGCTGTAGGGCTTTGGGAACCTTATTTTACGATCATCCCTCGTACATTGTTGTGTACCGGTCGCCTCGCTCGTTTTCGAAGAAATCGGAGCCAATAATCTCCTGAGCTGAAATAGCTGCCCGTGCTGTAACTTTTGGAAAATGCAGAGGCATTTGCTTTGATGCTTTACTTGTTGCTTTGATTAGGGATTTTCCTGGGCTCAATATCGACAATTTTGTTTGTTAGCGTATCCATTTAAATGAAAATGAGCTTTGTTCGAAAAAAAAATTTTAAATTTTGCAAAACGTTCGAACATGATTTCAATAAAAACACGGCGTAAATTCAAATCAATCCGTTTCAGTTCCTGTACTCATAGAATCTTGTAAGGGTGCAATTTAAGCTTTTCTTTTTAAATACGCCGCGAAGATGTTTGGCTGATCGCCAACTTCGTTAATCTGCTCCTCGGTTCCTATTGACCTCTGACGCCCTGTAAGCTTTTGATTGAGCGTGGCACCTGTAGTCTTCATTTTTTGGGCCTATTGGCTGAACAAAGGGGGTACAATTTGGTGGTAGAAACAATGCTTCAATGCTTTCGTCTTTAGCACATAATTTTTCCACATCGGGATGTCCAGGGGTATTATCCTAAATAAACAATGCTTTCGGAGGTAAATTCGTTTCCCTTTTAACTTCAGGTACAAGAACATCATGGAATTATTTACGAAAAACATCCATTGCAACCCATCCTTTATTTTGGACTCCTCTTACATATCCTAGGTTTATTTGCCTTTCCAACAACTAACAGTTTCAGCTTGAGTATCGGAGGTATTGGCACAAAGCTCGAGCATCTTTCGTCTCTTTCCAGAGTAGGCCTGGATCTTTGTTCCCTTTATTCTTCTTCTAGGCTGCACATTCACGCCGTCGAGAGTTGGACAATATTCTTTTCTTGTTTGTTCTTTGCTTGGTGGGTTCTATTTATCTTTTATCTTCTTTCAACGTCTTCAATCCTTCTTATCTTAGCTCCTTATCTTTATCTCTCTTACTAGTGGATTACTTGCCATTTCTCACGCTACTTTGACCAGCTCTTTAACGTGTTCCTCGAAAGTAGTGATCCGTAGGTCCTGTCTTACTTGTCTGTTGGTCATGTGCCATGAGGCTGATGTTATCATTCTCAAGATCTTGCTTTATTGGACCTCAAGCACGTTTATTTGATGCCTGGAGACCGTGCACTACGCGAGGAACCCATGTCATTAAAGGTCGCACAGTGGAAGTGTTCACACTGATCCTCCAATTGGCTGTGCGCTACCAGAATTGGGTATAACGCATTTCCGGCAAGAGCCAACTTTCTCTTGATCTTTCCTATGTGGCTCGCCCATCTCATTCTCTTGTCTATCACCAGACCAAAGTAGATTGCCTCCTTCTCCCAATGCAGACGAGTGCTTGGCTTACAATTAGTTTATCGGTGAATATAACCGCCAAACACTTGCTGGGGTTGATGATTATTTTCCAACTCTTTGCCCATTTTGTGGATCTATTTATTGCACCTTGTAGTTTATAAATTAACTTGTTTCCGTTTCCGTAGGTCGAGTAAATGTCAAAATCGTCCGCATACACCCCCAGGTCCGTTTCAGGATGTTTCGGAATGTCATATGTGTAACACAAGGCATAAACGTAAACCGGGACTATACTTTTTTCGCTTCGGTGTGCGAAAGCTTTGTTTGGAAGCATTCTCCAAAACAGTTCACTTTCGTCAGCATTGTAGATCTGATGGTATGCTAAATTTATTTCTGCGATGTTCATTAAAAATATTTGCTGGAATTGCTCAACCATTACTCGGTCTTATTCCTTTCTTTAACATTACCACCTCTTTTTTTACTTTATTTTTTAATTTCCTATAAGCAACACAAACAGAAATACTTATCCTACGAACAAAATTTACTACACAAGCAATACTACAACAAAAAGTGTTCATTTTTCTTCCTTCAAAGCAACTTCATTCGTAACACGCGTTCCATCCATACCACGTTATCAGTTCAAGTAATCATCCTTTCTAACTAGAACTCCGTCCAATTTCGCCAGTCGGGTGCTAATCATTTTCGATAGATAGATCAGTCACGTAAGGTTCGTGTGCTGTGTACGCTAAGCTCGGCTGTGTCGGACAAGCTCGCGTTAAACTCAAGCGAATGGGTGTCGACTGTTGACAGCGAGCGAGAAGGAATCGCAGTTGGATGTGAAAGTATATTTGTCAAGGTTACACGCGCGCTTGTTACTGGTACGCCGTAGAAACTTGTACACACACAACATAAACAAGATCATTGATGCGAGTTTGGATACGATTCTACCTTGTGTCGAACGTAAATGGATTTGTAAAAGTATTAGTTATAATTTGGTGGTCTTAGGTGTTTACCTGTGTGCTTGTTATTTGTTTTTTTCTTGTGATTATGATCAAATTATCATTTAAGCGTGTTATTTTTCCGATGAACGGAACACAACAATGGATAGAGAAGAGTGAGTTCTATGGTTATTTGTGGATCATCTTCCTTATAGAATATTCCATGTCCAAGTATGATTTGCTACTGGAATGCATTCTTAAACACTTCAATTTTGATGTTTTATCTCGATTGTCCGTGTTGATTTGTTAGGACATATCATTTACCACCATTTTTAGAAAAGTAATTTATTATTATTGTCACTTACATATAAACACGTATCGCTTAGCCCAAAATGATTTTAATTTTAACGGAAATATGAAAATTTTAGCTGATTTATTGAATTTGAACTTGGCAGATTAAGAAATACATTGAAGGCACTGGAGATACTTCTAGACCGGCAATTAGAGACGCTTTCGAACTCTGGGGACAGTTGGAGTTTTCAGCACGATCTGGCACCACGGCCTAATCTTCAAAATGAGAGGAGCAGGAATAAACGAAAGATTAGTGTTACTGATTCAATCGTATCTCCGGGATAGAACTTACTCGACAAGACGCGGTTCAGCTTTCTCCTCCAGGAAACCTATATTATCTGGGGTCCCTCAGGGCTCCCTATTGGGGCCAGAACTTTTCATATTTTACACTCATGTTACTCACACTCCCCAAGCAGAGCTGTCGATCTTCACAGATGACACTGCGATATATACTGCCACTAACAGTGGCAGTATAGTAGTGAAACGGCTACAGCGAGCTGGTGTTGGAGTGGATGGGTTGGGCTAATGCGGAGAAATGCATAGCTGTCAGATTTACAAGAAAAATAGGGAATTACCACCAGAAGAATTGGAGACAAGAGAAGTTAGGATCCCATGGAGGGTGTCGGCGAAATACTTGAGGTCGCGAGATGGTTAGGAAAAATACTACAGGGCAAGAAATATGTTAGTGCTCTTAATTGCTGGGGATAGTGTGTTCGATATCCAAATAGAATTACTTCCATACAAGACTTGCCTTCGTCCAATCTTGACTTACGGGTGCGTCGCCCTGGTCGAGAGCAGCAATGAGCCATCTGCGTAAAATTGGGATCATTCAGAACAAGGCATTAAGACAACATTTTAGAAAAAATAAATTTCACCAATATTTTGTTTATATTTTTAAAGCTTTATCAGGGTCATAAATAAATTAAAATAGACAGCCACACTTGCGAATACAAAGATTAAAAGACGTCCACGCTAGGAGCTTTGATTGATGAATCAACTCATTTATGACCCTGATGAAGCTTTAAAAATAAAAGCGAAATATTGGTGAAATTTAAAAGAATTACATTTTTTTCTAAAATTTTGGTCGTCATCCCGACAGTTTCAACCACGTGTTAGTTCCTAATGACCACCATACTCTTTGGTGTTTTATCAAAACATTAAGACTAATGGTTTGGAATTTGTGGTGCATCAAAAACAACTTATTGGCTAAAGACTTCCATTTGCCCATTTTAGAACAACACCTATATGAATTATCGGAGGGGACATCGAGAAGAGCCTAGAACAACCTTTACTAGTGCGAGTGGTAAAAGAACCCCGGACCAAGGTGACACACTTGAGGGATATTCTGTCGATTTACAAGATTATTTACCGCTATTCTGAACTACAAATAAGACATCTCCAAACGCCGTCTAGAAGACGTGCTCATTTAACACTCGAGCAGTGAGTTGTGACTGCCAACTAGTGATTAAAAGGTTACCACAAGTTTAGCTTTGGAAAAAGTATGGAGATCTATATGAATGAATTTGAATCTGTTTCTTTGGACTAACTGAAAGATGTAATTAATTCAAGAAAAAAGAAAACAAACAAGTCCATAAGGTATTATCCCAAATATGATTGTGGATGGATTTTCTGTTATTGGAAAAACTTGGTAATACAATTAATGAATTTTATGGAACTAGGATTCTTCTAAAATTTCGACAGTAGTATCTACACTGGAAGTAAATAACGCAAACATTTAATCCAAATTTAGACCAATTACTATGCTGCGAACAGTGAAAAAAATAATAAAAATTAAAAAATTCTTCCGAATCTGGTAGCAATTTAAAATTTTCACATTGTTACAAATTACTTAGCGTCAAAGAGACAAGTAGTTATTACACTTATGCGTATCATTTTTAAATACTGCCATATTTGATAGTTAGATCACTTTTCTTCCCAATTTTCTTTTTTATTCTACCACAATACACACACATTTGGTTACGATGACATTTTTATTTATACAGTCAAGAACGTTATTTTCCAATATCCGATACTAACTCATTCAGAACGGATTAGGTAAATATATTTCGAAGGCAAATTCTGGATGGATGGTGTACTCTCTGAACCTGAGAGAACGTTACAAGAAGGGTGTGTAACCGCCGTCGCGACAAATCTCGTTCCAATTCATCCCGGGTCTAACCCCACTTCAACTGAAATTAAATTTTTAAAGGTGGGGTGCAGATGTACGCGCGGGTGATGGAGGGATGGAGTTTTATTTTACGTAGACATGTCCGCTTTGTCTAATATGTGTTTAACATTAAATCTACTATGACTAATAGTAATGATTTGTTATTACCTTATTAGTGCTAGTTTGTTGTCTAAAGTGCCAGGGAATTTGAAGTATGTACTTTTAACAGCCTGTGCTTTTTTTGGGCGTGATTTATTGACAAGCAAATATCATGAAAACTATCACAAATAAGCATTTAGTGCGCGATATGAATTTGCAACAATTTTTAACGTACAATACATCAACGTAACAATATACAGGATATTTCGTTTAAATAAGTATTTGAAAAATCATCATTTTGTGGACATACTGTACAATTATCAGCATCACCTTTATATACACTACTTGATAGCAAATACAGCCATTATAACCGTTCTCTCAAACTCGAGCAAGTAAGCATAACGTATGTTCTTTCTTCTTTATTATAACACCCTGTATATGTATACCCCATCAGCCGAAAGAGATCATCAAATGGTACAAGTCCGCTATTGATACTTTTTCGCTATCTTTAATCGAACAAAACATATCTTGGAAAAACGAAATTAGGGGCGAATTTCAAGGGCAAATTTCACCCCTTAAATATGCAGCTCTGCAGCAACGGAAGGTACCATTACGCAACACTCGATGAGGTCTACAAAGCTCTGATTGATTTATTGACGTAAAACAGTTATGTTTAGGTTTTGTGCTGCAGGCAAGAACTTTTCTTTTTGGTCTCGTATATTTCGTATGTTTTAAGGTATATAGGCGGTACAAGTAGGTAATTGTAGAGTACATCTTTTTCCCACATCATTCGATAATACGGTTCTAAAGTTTTATGCCAGTTAATTATGATGATTCTTAAATATTGGTACAATTTGCCCTTTCCTCCCTTCAGGCTAAAACGCGATATTTTGCATGTATAGTGCGTCCACTATTTGCAGTGACTTCACTAACGACAACGCTCTATTTTGTAATTGTTCTACTGCGTCATGTAATCCTTTACAGTTGTTACGAATAATTTGTAACTCTGCTTCAAGGGAAATATATTGACATTTTATTTGGCTCTCCTTAATAGCTGAATTGTAGAACAACAGCTTTTACTTGTTTGGAATATTCTGCACAATAAGGAACTGCCTGCAACCATGTTCCCCAACGTGTAAGAATCGGCTGTGGTGGCTCACGAATACCAGGACACTGTGCGTGAAATGATCTAAGACGTTTTGGAGATTTGAGAAACACTTTCTTTGTACTTGCTGTCGAATAGTTTCGGCTACAAGATGTAAAGCATGCACTTTACAGGTAACATGGTAAACACTTGCAACCGTGTTCAAGGAGAGAACGGCCTACCGAACGCATTGTCACGGCACCATCGCTCATAAGCATCAACACATGACGTGGTGAGACTTGAAAGCTTTCTAACGTACTAAGTATTACTCTCACAATTGCTGCACCAGTACACTTTGCCAGTCTTTTGCTAGCCAGTAACAGCGGAGATATCGGGTTCTGAGAGTCCAATACACGTTCTATAACATTTAAAATAGAATTCCTTTTATCTATTGTCTCGTCAACACATGATCAAAGCAACTGATTTTTTAATGTAGATTTGATCTTCTAAAAGCTCTAAAGCGGTTCTTTTTCCGGTAAGCGAGAGTGACAAATTACAGGTTATCCTCATGACAAGTAGATCGAAAATAAAGCCAGTTCTCGTTGGCATGTCCTTTTTTCTATTTCTGTGTTCTTCTTGTCCCAGCACATCAAATGTTTCTCGCACATTTTACAAACTATTTTAGCACCGTGGTAGAACAAATCCGGAAAGTCACAGATATTTACTGTGCCAGCAAAGGGTCGTTTTTAAGCCTTGTTCACACTACACATTTTTAATTATTAGATATATATTTATAACGAATAACACGTAACATAAAACACAATGTACGCTCACGTTTCCTAAACTGAACGAAAAATAAACAAGCGGGCAAAGCGAGAATCGATTTTTGCACACAGCCCGCTACTCCGGTGAAACGCCTATGTATCGCAGAGGCGATTACCTCGTTCTAATAATGAAGCTCCTCTACCACAATACTAGTTCATTTCAAACTAAGGAAGAGAGAAAAAATGAAAGAAATCAATTAATAATGATATCGTTTTACATTTTAATAACAAACGCCAAATTCTTTGAAATCCCGCCATTTCCTTCCAAACCCAGCCACATTTTCCATTCCCAATCACTCGTCGCCTGTCTCGCTTCTATTATGTACAAGCGTACAAAGCCAGCTCGTGTAAACGTATCCGCATGTAATATTTAATGATTAACGGACCGTATCGCTTAATTCGTAATTAGTCTTATCGCGTATACATTTATGTTAATCGAAGTAATCAAGTGTCAGTCCGTGTGTCACTTTTGTTTATAATATTCACGGTTCACTGGATTCTTAAATCCGTCGTCGCTGGCTGCTTGCTCTCGTTACATAGAGGGCGCTGTTGTGTGATCGTGTATTTGTGCTTTTAACGCGAACAACATGTTGCTACTGAGATCGTTGTGTTCGCCATTAACGGCTTTAACTGGCTAAGAAAGAGGGCAACGGTAACAACGACAAGCTATTTTTCATATGTAATTTATGTGAGTGTTTTGAACAACGCGCTCTATACAACTAGAGACATAGGTCGTAAATGTTAGCAGATTTACGGATAATTTAACGCCGCGGTGTTAACTTATTTATTGTCTATTAGCGGTGGAACGATCTTTACTCAAATAGATTTACGTAAATTCGACTTGTAATAATGTCTTGTTAACAATAAATTATCTGTTCTATAGTATATCTTCTACAATAGAGTTAGAGTTTTAATATAAAGGTTATAAACAGACAGTGTTATAATCTAATTTTACCAACGGAAATTCAAATTATATTTCTTAAAAATCAAAAATATGTAAATACACCGTAAACTATGGATATTAAGATAGACAAAGGGGTGCGACAGGGAGACGCTTTATCAGTGAATTCATTCAATATGGCACTAGAGTATGCACTGAGGAATGTAGGTACACTGAGAACCGGAGGATCTCGCTCAAAATGGATAGAGGAGGTGAAAGAGGACTTAAAGAGGGCAGGAATAAGAAATGTGGAAGAGAAGGCGAAGAACAAAATAGCATGGAAAAAGATATGCAGCGAAGTATAAATGACTAGAGTAACCTAAACTTGCGGACTCGCATAGGCGTCGGTATTACGGGTTAATATAAGAATACGAAAAATTCATAAATAAACTGAACCGGTAGAGAAGTAGGCATGTAGTGTCGACCTTGAATATAAATCATGTTAAACGGCGCTGAGAGAGGTTTCGTTTTAGTAGCGGTTGAGCTGTTGCAGAGATTAGTCGAACGGTCAAGGTTATGTACTTACGTGTCGCTTTTGAAAATATAGCTGGTGTTTTTTGTGTGTTGTAGTATTATACCAAGTACATAATTAGTGTATCGTTTCATATAGAACTAATATTTACTTACCTAAGAAAACAATGCCTCGTAATAGATTTGCTACTAATGTACATAAGTATGTGTCACTTTTTCCCCATTTAAAATATGACGGTAGTGCAGTTTTTTGCTTAATGTGCAATGTTCGTTTGGCTGCATTGGACAGAACTAATTGCCAGAGGCATGTCAATGGTATTAAGCATATGAGAAGTGCAAGAACTGAAATACCTTATACACTATTCCTCATACATTTATTAATTATGTTTACCTCTTGTAATCTTCCGTTGTCGTTGATGAGAAAAGCAGCTTTTAAAACGTTTTGGCGACAATATTACGTTTGGATAGAAATCGTCCAAATTTGCTGTGGATAGAAACTATCGCCATCGCGATTAAGATAAAGGGGAAAAGGGACGCTAATTATATTCATCACTTCCGGATAAGCGTTTATCGAGTTAACTCGTATTTTGGCTGCGCTCCCAGCTTAAAGTGTCCGATATTGACATCATAGAATAAATTCAAAGGTAGAAGAGATCGTTGGAGGTTAGAATAAGGAGGTCTCCTGTGAATGTCATAAGAAACAAGAGTTTATACGACATCTTCGAAAAGGCAGGGTTAGTTTACATTCCTCAATTTTTACATTCGCCAATTTCTATTTATCGATATCAAAATTCATCTAAAATTGTCAAGAGAGTGTGTAAGAATACTCCCGAATACCACAGTTCATTAAAAATTTTAATCAATTAATAAAATCCCAATTTTTGAATAATTTCCCTGAGACAAAACATTTCAAATTTGATGCCCAACGTGGGGCATATTGGTACATATATTTAAGAAAAAAGCATTATTTGTATTCTAAAAGTCATCCTTTATAATGAGTAAATGACATTTTCATGCGTTTTACAGCAGTATTTCGTCGCCCAAATAGGCAGGTGACTTGAAACGAGACATTCTTTGTTTTTTGATACATTTGTAGCTGCTTAAGTAATTCCATATTCGGGTATCATATTGCTGACCTAGTTTGGCATACTGGATACATTTTTTCCATTACAGCGTCAAGAAGTTCCAAAAAGTAGTCAAGTCACCCACTTTCATGGTACTTACCATACGATCGTCCAATGTATTGTATGTATTTTAGAATAATCTTCCGGGCGTTGCCGTATTGTTGAATTTGCGCTTGACATTTCCCGGATTATGCTGTCAGTTTCTTCAGAAGGTTTCAAAAGACTATTCGACATTAGACAACGGCCGTGAAAGCCTACACTCAACTATTGGGTATACACTTATTTAAATTTTCAAATAATAATGTGTATTTGAAAATTCTGGTGTTGCGATGCAATTTGTACTTTTTTTATTCTATCAATGGAAGTCATTAACAAAAATTATTTTTGTATACAATATGAAGTTTTTTAAAGCTTCTTCACAAGTAATGAATGCTTTCACCTGATTTTGCCAGTACGAGGTCTTCTGATTTTACTCCCATTTTCTCAAAATTCCCTTCTTTAGATGACTTTCTTTTTGTAGACCACAGCAAGGGCTTGGAGCAATGGAAGACAAATTCGTTGTTTTTTTGGTCAGCCTATGAGTCTTTTCATTTCCCTTAATCCTTTGGTTTGGAACTTACAGTAAAGTAACCTGGATTTCCCGTTTTAATTACCTTAGATTCTGTACACATTCGGGCATTAGATAAGATTCATGCGTATAGGCTTTCAGAAGCTTTAGTGCTACTTGACTGTCTGTGAAAATGTTTATGATTGTATCGTATTCCCTTCTGGAGTTTCCTTTTGGCGCAAAAGTCTACACTTGAAATATATTCAGTTCAAAGTTGAAGTTACCAGAAGTGACGATTGTCTAGGGCACCTACGTCTAGAGCTGTAGATCTGTCATTAGTAATTGGTTACAGGAACAAGAATCTGAAGGGGTCGCCACTTTAGGGATGCAAAATTCGTAGAAATTGTGGATTTTTCCTTGGTTCTACAATGAATCAGAATTCAAATTAAAGACCTTCAAGAAACTCATAAAAAGACAGCTTTCAGCAACAAACATTGCCCATAAAACTATACTTTATGGATCTAGTCGTGGTAAGTACCATTCCTCGCATCGTTTTTCACGATTTACATTACCCAGAATTCGTTACGCTAACGATACGACGCGACAAGCTATGTGCACCCATACGTTTACCCGTAACGCGAACATATGACATACGCGAAAGCGGAGACATGTTGCATTGTTGTTTATTTGCTCGCGACATAACTAACTTAATTACTCGCCTATCAACTTCGAAATTTATTATCTCGAAATGTGGCGGAGGTGTGGCGTAGACGAGAAGGACGCGGAGGCAAGGAAGAAGGGTGAAAGACCAGAAACAAAAAAACTTTTATCGCGCCACTGAGGAGAGATTTATCGCGTTTAATAAATGGACGAATACTAGTTAGTAACACGGTAAATTGCTTGATATATTGCTCCCTGCTGCTGCCGTTACCGCCATGACGTTACACGGGTATAACCTGCGTGATGGCGTGGAACGTTAATTTTTTCGGTAGTTGGTTTTGAAATGTTGCGAAAATTTTAGTCGGGTGCTTCTTTTTCTATTTACCGACAACCAATAAGTGTTTCCGATTACAGAATTTAAGGCGTGGGACTTAAATGGTTAGGCCGAGCACAGAGAGCTTCGCGCCAGGTTAGAAGCGAGGTTGCCGCGCCCACGACGCGACGTATGCTTGCAGATGAATCACCAACGGCTACCTCAGCGAAGGAAATTATTGATTTGTTGCAACAGCTTCTCATCAACTCGTCGCTGTGTTAGTCATAATTATAGAGGTAAATATACATATGTATGTACACCCTGTGCCATAAAAACCGCCGAGATAACAATTTTTGCAGATAGAGGGTTTAACCGTTGGTTCAATAAAACCCCTCTTATTACGGGTCTAAAATAAAACGTGTTTAGTGTTGTTTTGATGCTAATTGAGTACATTTTACTTTTGTGTATCAGTTATAAGTGATCAAAAGTGTTTTAATATACCGAAATATCAATTGAATATTGAAGGTAAAGCGGATGTGATGGCTTTATACCAAAATGGCCTATCAAATTGTAAAATTGGTCGTCGTATAGGGTGTAATGAGTCAACAGTACGGCGTGTAATAAAAAATTTTGAAGCGTCGAGGTCATTACAACGACGTCGAGGGAGTGGACGAAGAAGTGTCACGACGGTCAGAGAAGATCGTGATTTAAAACGAATGTCACTGAAGGATCGCTTTGCATCTGCGGCTGCATTAAGAAGGGACATGTTAATGACAAGGCAACGACCCTTAAGCGTGAGAACGGTGCAACGACGGTTGAATTAAATGGGTACGTTAGTAAGGAAATCCGCTAAAAAAACCCTTTTAACCGTAAAAAATGAAGAAAAAAATTATAACGATGTTACGAGAGCCAGAAGATTCTAAACCAACAGTTATTGACCAGTCAGCTGGAGTTTCACTTGAACATCAATGGTGTTTAGATAATAATGTATAAACGCTCTGCACAGACCCCAGTAAAGCCGACGACGTAGGCACAAAGCCTACCAAAGAGATGAACAAGAAGAAAAGGAAGACTCTCAAGGTTGGGTACAAAAGTGAAAATCAGGAAACGAAAAGACCGAAATTGAATTTATTTTTGTTACATTATTGAAAATTTGTCATCTCAGCAATAAAAGAACGTTGCAATCTTGGACTTTAAACAAACTTTTATTTCTCTATCAGAATCATTCAAAGGTCTAAACTTGGTTCTTAATTTCTTTTCTTGATTCCGCGTCAGATGTAGACTTTGCAAGGTAAGAATTTTTTGTTTTTTGCTTCTACAGAATTTTCTCAAAAGATTACCTTGCAGGAAACCAAAGATGTGACAGATATAGGCATGACATGTAGCGAGAGCTACAATATAAAGCAAGCCCTGAATAATAATCTATTAACCAAACACAAACACGCAGCTCTAGCTACTAGTAGACTCCAGAATTCCCTATCAAATACACTTGTCGAAAATATTTTTTCTCGTTTTGTTATAGACAATTTAACTGGAGGAATCTGTAACCTTCATTTACGTAAAGTATTACAAATTTTAAAGCAAAGCTACATGTATTAAAGAAGTCTTTTACAATGATCTATTTACAACTATTTTCTTTAAACTGCCATTCAAATCCATCTCAAGCACGAGTTAAACCTTTAGTTTTATCTCAAAGACGTTGACAAATATCCCCTGTACGAGAATGTGGGAAGTTGTGGGCGAAATACAACAATAAACAACGTCAAGCTTAGAAACCAACCAACCGGTGTTAGCCGTTTACGGACGGCATAATATTATTAATATCATTTGGTGTGTACTCAAGTGCTTATTGTTCGACAAGACCAATAAATTAATGAGAATGGAATGGATGAATGAATGAAAAGAGAAGTTCCACATACCAACGACGTGGCGTTGCACGGTATATGGACATATTGTACATACATATGTTAAATACACGCTGAAACACAAATGTAACTATTTGTTACCACCTATGAAGAGGTGTGTGCAGAATTATAACGTCCATACTATGAATAGAATGATGAAGTTCCACCCGGATGGTTTCTGTTCAACAATGTAGTATAACAATAGTGTAGCTCTTGATTTAGTAAGTCGATGATGTAAAATGTGTATATTGGTCAGACAATAGACTCCCAATTAAAATTTCAATTGTCAAATCTACGAATACGAATGTATTTCATTGTAGCTGCCACCTAGATTCATTTTTGACAAAAGTTATTTGTCATTTTATTAAAAAAACATTTGTGATCCCATAGATATATTAATTCAATCCGAGATTGGCTTAGATCATGGGGGAACCACTTGGGTTAGGTTTTATGAAAAAAGTTTGTGAATGATTTGCCTTGTTTTCCACCCAAAGAACATTTAGATCATAATTTTAATGAATACATTCAGGTTACAACGGAAAATTAAATCAATAATTCTATTCCGTTGGTAGATAGGTTATTTCAATTGATAATAATAGCATCACACCTGATTTGCACCAAAAATCTTTGGCCAAATATATTAAATTAGCATACGTTGCACCATTTACATCAAAAGATTAACATTATTTAAAGCAATGAAAATAAGGGTAACCAAATTATCACATCCCAATTTCTGCCCTAGTACATAATTACAAAAAAACTAATATTTTCTTAATCAATGGTTTTTCTTGGGTTTAGATTGGGGTTTCACTGGATGAAATTCAAGATTCTAAAATCGTACTTAATACGATTTTTGGGAAGATTTGTTTTATATAAAATTTTTTCAATAGAAACTTACTGCAAACCAGGGAATGAATCTCGTCCTTATGGCTTACCTGTAACAAAAAAAAGTGCATATTAGAGAAAAGAATATCATTTACAATTTAAGTAAGCTTAAACAAAACATTTCCATTATGTTATCAAATATTTCACGTATTTTTTCCCACTCAGATTAAGATCCTCTTTACCTAATATTATCAAAACTTCCTCCATCGCTTCTTTCAGGTTTTTCGCATTTATCAAAGTCGAGAAACTTTCTTACGTGGCCAACAAAAGTGTCTCCTCCCTGACTTTTTCCCTTCTTCTTTTTGCTATTGTATAACGTTAATATCCGGTATTATCACGAACTTATTGAATAGGGACTGTCGTGTTTCATTTAGTCGCAGGCGGCGTTGTTCGATTTCCCTCCACACGAAACGTGCCCACAGTCGGAAAATAATTTGTCGATGGCTGCCCGACGATATTTTACAATGTGATTGCGATAATACGTTATATTGTGCCTATTGTTTCCTTATCAGATCCAGCGTGTAACGTTCCCATTTTGCCGAAGTGCGCCGTAAGCGTTATTCTGTATAATCGCATACGTACATCGATGTGTTGCGCCTCTGTATAGGTTCTTGTCGAAATGATAGACTGTTTTCTTTTCAACTAGCTAATAAAAGTGATATTGCTCATGTAGAGCTTTTTGAGGACATTGATCTATAGTTTCAAATGTTTACACAGCTAATAATGATTCATTATTAGCTGCTAAATTTGGTTGAACGAAACAAAATCTTATATGGTGTTCATCACAAAAATTTCTCATCTTATTGTATTCCGGGATGGCCACTTGTTTTCAGTGTAGTAGATATGTGGTGCGGAGTCGGCGATTATTTATTTCACGCGTTCATAGCGTCAGTACTAAATCGATGCTGTATGCGAGTAGTTCTGTGTATATGTAGGCTGTCGTAACTTATTTCGTAATTGTACGCTTATGTTTGCTTTAAAAATGTCGCAGTTAGGTACGTCGCCAAAACGACCAATGGCAAACACAGTTAAAAACTTTATAGTGGACATACCGGACTTAATTTTTGATGGCGCTAAAATTCAATGTCCAGTTTGTAAAATCCCTTTAATGTGTTGGTCCAGAAGCCGTTGTCAACGTCACATCAAAAGCAAACAGCATTCTTCTGCAAAAAGTGGCATACGAGACCAAGAAAAATTTACATTTGATTTATGTGTTACTCTTATTTTATGTAATCTATCGTTTCGTTTACTAGACAAAGAAGCATTTGTCTCCTTCTGGAATAAATATGCGAACTGTAAATTACCTAGTCGGACATCGATACGAAATGTAGTGCCATTTGCTCGTGAACATATAGAAAAAAAAAGAATGAAAACGAAATTGAAAGATAAAAAACTGTGGTTGTGTTTGGACGAAACAACAGATCGTTAAAAACATTCTGTGGTTAATGTAATGGTACGTACAATGGAACCACATCGACCATGATCCTCCTTCTTACTTGCTTCCAAAAGAGTTATAAATTGTACTGCCGATGAGATGTTAAAGGCGGTGTTGAACTCATTGAACAAATTTGAAGTTTCAACTAAGCAACTTTTAATGTTTATGAGTGATGGTGCCGCAAACATGCGTTCTTTGGGCCGATCTCTTAAAGAACACAGTGGTAACTTCTTAGATAGTTTTAAAATTCAATCTGACAGAAGCTGCAGCAATCAAGAAAAGCCAGGAAATATTTCAAGATAGTCAGCTTAAAAGAGATTTACAAACTATTCACAACAATTACTTCGGATTAGCGGAGGGAATAGAAAAATTACAAAATATTTCGATGTCGCTAGTGGATTCTGTTCAAATTGTGAATGATATTCACGCATAGTTATGCGCTGTAGAAGGCGAAACAAATTGGTGTGTAATACGAAAATTTGAAAGAGTTTTAGAGAAAGACTCCGATTTTCTTATATTAAAACAAATTTGTGGAGGTGGGTGTGAAGATGCATTAAGTTGTTTCAAAGATTATTTTAAATATGCAAATATAACATCGCTAGATGTCGAACGGTCGTTTTCGGCATTAAAAAGCATTTATTCCGCACGTCGTACTCACTTGACTGAAACAGCTGTCGAAACATATCTAATGATTCAAATATTTAACAGATGTTAACCAGTTTGTGATTTCACGGAAGACTTTTAAAACGGTGTGTTTCAGTACGTTTTATAATTTATTTCCTATCTTCTATTTTATGTGTAAACTTTTATGGAGTCGCCACGGCTCTGGCTGTTACCGCATATTTGCCCAGGTTAATAATGAATAACGATAACAAGGACTCTGGGGTAGTGCTGCAAACACTAAAGATATCGGCACACTTCGTGCCACAACAAATATTTTGGGAAATCCCTGAATCATTTGTGATATATAGAAGAAGAAGCAATTATATTGGTGTGTCCTTGCTTCACTGTGGATTAAAATAATTGTAGGTCTCTTATAAACGTTGACGACAAGATTTATCATCAATTTTTAAGTTATGCAATATTGTAGGCCACATTATTAGCGCTGGTTGTTTTCAATTTCTATTTATTTAAGGATATATATATAATCACTATTGCCCATGAGCTACAGTACGTTCTTCCTATACAGAACATTTTCTTACGTCCGTCTCTTGATGGAAGAGAAAAATATAAAGACCAAGGAACATCTAAGAAGATAAGGGTGCAAATTGTTGGCGGACGATATTCCGGTCGTACTGATTGGTGACCTCAACGCCTTTGTCTTGGTGTTGTAGGGTCACAAACATGTATGCTAGACATCTTATGGAATTCACCGGCAATAATAACACCAAAGTCCTTTCCCCCGCATAACCCACCTTCTTTAGAGTGGGAGTATAACCGGATATTCTAGATATTACATCGGTCAGCAATTTGTCGTCGGACCATTTCTTAATATAAATTTATTTCCTAATGTATTTATGTGTTTATTACATATTTATCACAAGAAATAGTCATCTATCAGTGCATTAGAAAATAGTAGTAACATTTATAGTGCTCTCTTATCCATTGTAATATGCACACATAACAACTGTACACATTTATATATATATGTATTTATATATAATGTAAGCATCAACATATTGCTTACATTTAGTATATTATATGTACTCTACCTACATGTGTTTAGGTTTGCTCGAACTCTTCGTTGCGTTTTTCAAATTAGTTAGCTATAATTTGAATTTCTTCACGAAAAATTTCAAATGTGAAGTGATTCCGAAATTAAGGGTTCGAATAGATCTGATAATTTTCTATATCTAAGGGAATCGGTGATATACGTATAAATGTATGTGTAAATATGTCGACAAAAATAAGTAGCGACTCGAATAAAGCTCGTTATAACTGGGCAACTATATTGTATGGAAATCAATATATATTTTGTCTCTAAATGCTCAAGGATTAAGGGTCCCTATGGACATCAAGTGCTAGACTAAGAACTCTCATTTGCGTTTTCTATGTCTGAACGATACTTCTTTCTAAGACCGGTGACAGCAGACACGTTTTATCTATGTGAGTTTCGCCTGAAATCGGAAAATAAACGAAAAATAAGAACCAATGTATTAAGAAAAGGAGGTTACAAATTGCATTCCAAAGATGGAGGTATGCAAAGAAAAGCGTAGACTTATTAGCCAAAGATCAATACAATAACCACGTTCTAATGTCACTAAGTTGCGATCCCTTTGTGGATAATTCTTCCCCCCACAGGAGGATGGAAATGGGACAAGCATGGTTGTTTGGTGGCGTCCGCTTGTTTAGAGATGCCTTCGGAGTCTGGTACGTAGGTTTTCGCGGTTGTCAATAACACTATACTCTTCGTTTCCGGGTTGGAACTGCGTCGTTGTTGTTGTTTTTGCCGACGTTTCATCCACACTCGTATGGGAGATCTTCAGGGCTGCACTCAGTGACGACGGCAAAAGCTGCGACAATGGCGCGATTCCAACCTGGAAACTAAGAGTATAATGCCTTCGAAGGTTTCCTCCGTTGAGGGGTTGGAGAGTGTCGCTTGTCTTCTTACAGAGATGATTTCAAGTAGCTGGGGCGTTGTCTGGTTTCGAAGGAGTTGAATGGTTGGTTGCCTAATTCTCAAAGGGCCCTTACCAAAAAGCAAAGCTATTAAAACGGCATGGAAGATTATGTTCCCTGCTCATAGGACCAATGCGCTTCCTAAGCAGGTCCGTGATGAGGCCAAGGCCTTTCGGGCTCGGAGGTGGCTTGATTGGCTCTCCTCTCTGGTGTTCGACGACAACCCTTTGTGGCGAACTCCTAGGATATTAATTAGCGTCAATAATAAGGCGTTTTATCACGTTCACGGACATTATGGTCTGGTGTGTGGGCATCCGGAAGTGACTGGGGCTCAGGCCGATTATTTAGAGGAAGTATGTAGTGGAGAATCCTCTAGATGAGGCCACATTGGTGAATTGGACTTCTATATTGATTACCTACGGTTGGGAAAGGCCCCGGGCACCGATGGGATCCCCAATCGCGCCCTGAGATTGTTGCCATAGCCGGAACGTTCTATCCCCTTTTACATTGTGCCATATTGCCTTCCTACATTCTCTATCGTCGTGAAAGCATGCCGCCTTGATTTTGTTACCTAAGCAAAACAAGAATTCTTTGATCCTACAGAATTGCCCACCAGTCTTCTCTCGTCCATTTCCAAGGTGGCAGAAACAGTCATATCAACGAGACTTAAGAAGGAGGTCGACTCGCTGGTATTTCCCCGCTGAACTCGAACTGTTCGACAGACACTGATTTTCAACTCCTCCGCATCGCAGAGGTTATTCGAGATGCGTTTAAGAGAAGAAAAATTGTTAGTGAGGTGTTCCTTGACTCTGGGAGAGCATTCGAGAACAATGGTCGAGATGGGCGTTGACAGGACATTAATCAAGCTGCTTCCATCTTATTTGGAGAGACGTTCCTTCAGTGTATGTGTTGTCTAGACGAAAGGTCTGCCAGAATTCGAAACTGATTTCCTGTTTGAGGACCTGTTGCTTTCTGGTTGACTACTATTATCGTCCGTGTGGTTCCTTATGGGTGATTTCAATTTAATTCTACGGGAGTGGCGTTGCCGAATACTTGAAACTAGGGAGCCTAAATGCTTGTTCCCTGATTCCAGTAAAGAGGCGTAGTCCTTAGAAGTGCAGCTTCCGAAGAGCAATGGGAGAAAATTTCTTTGAAAAACTAACCCCATAAAAAAGGAAACAATAGATGAAATGTATGTTGGTAGTTGAAATCTAATCATAAATTTGACAATTCTTTAGATTAAAATGGATTATTGAAAAATTACCAGATGGTGTCTAAAAGTTTCCGGAATTTGAATCACACACGTGAACGGATGTAGTTACAATCAAACGCCGCTACGTGGAGTTGTGTACATTATTTGTGGGCCAGTATGCCAAGTGGAAACGTTATTTGTTGATGAACAATTCATTGCTGTGTCTGTTTGTGTTTGCGATTCTTCAATGGCCGATTTGAGGGAACTCAAGCTCTGTTTTAAACTTAGTAAGAAGCCGCAGAAACACATAAGATGTTGGAGATGACGCTTTGGGACAAACTACAAATTACGATTGGTTTAAACGTTTGAAAAATGGCCAAACATCAGTTGATGACGATGAACCTTCCGAACGATCATCGACCGGTTCTAATTGAAGCAAGATCAAGAGAAGCACAGCAACGACTGGGTTCGCCACCATGAAAACCCGAGACCACGTACCGCTTTCATCGTACATAAATTTTCGGAGAAAAACAATGGTCATTGTTCCTCAGTCAGAGTATTCCTCGCGACTGTTTCCTCTTTTCAAAGATAAAAATAAAGTTGACGGCGCGAAGATGTAACAGGATAAAGGGGGACTGAAGTTGAATCGTGAACTGTATTGAACACATTAATAAAATAAGACTTCTAAAATGCATTCCTGTCGTGGCAGAGGCGCAGAGGAGATCGGTGCTTGAACTCCCAAGGAGGTGAACGGAATTCCGATATTATTTCATTTTATTCATGATCTCCACTGTATTTATCCTGATAAACACATGCGCATGTGAACGGTGAAAGAATTCTTACGATCGACAAGATCAATCAGATTTGAAATTAGTTGAAAAAAACAGGAACCCAGCCCAGACACATAAATCGCTCGACGTTTCGCGTTATCTGCGCAGTAATCTACATTTTCCTATATATTAATCACGGCGTAACGACTTACATGCTTGTACAATGTACCAGTGCGTTGCATATAGATAGACGTGTTCTCGACCGAAAAATAATCGCATTGACAGCGTGCCTATCTATTATTTAAAACGCAGATGGCTGTTGTACACACCTTTCGCCTTGCCAGCTAATGCAGACGCATAGTTTCTCGTAAACAATATTCAGCAGCTTCATTATGCACTTACAAGATAGTTTCAGATCAAAATATTGTAGGAAGTGTGTTGTGTTGGGATTTAGAAAGAGGTGCCGTTATGTGAAACTAAATCCTGACGCATGTGATTAATAAATTATAGTAAGCTGTTGATATTTACTTGGATAGTAAAGTTAATGGTGCATTAGTTATTAAGCGATGTGGAAGTCTCGATAGTGTAGATTAATAGTAGAGAGTAGGTGAGAGGTATCTGCAATTTATTTGGTTTAATGTTTAAGGTTTTCATAAAAATATGGGGAACAAAACAAAATAGCAAGTAACAATTGTTAAGTAATAAAATCTATTCAGTCCAAATAAAGACTAAATATGCAGTGTTTTCAGCGAGGAATCGAATAGAGCAATATCTTATGGACGAATGAAGATTTTAAAACGTTAAGAACTACTAAGTATAAATCTCTGTTCGTGGCACACATTCTCTAGTAATTAAAAAAAAGAAAATTAAATGCATCATCGCTAGGTGGCGCTTATTTCATTCTAAACTAAATACACCTCTTTTCACCCGATTTTTGGAATCTATTACACATTAGTAATGACTTTCCGTATAACTACACCCAACATAATCTCTTGTACCTTTCAAAAAAATAATTTTTGTAAATTACAAGTACTTATACAGTGCGACCCACTTGAAATGGAAGCACTCCTTTAGAACCTATACTTTGCACTAAAATGAATCCAATTCTTTTTGAATACATACTGAATCAAGAAGTCTACTTCCACAAAAAATTTCAGAAGTTCGTCTAGATTTTCGGGGCATACTATGGGCAAAATTTTATTAGGGATTTTTTCAGCAAAGATCTTACTACACCAACGAATTCAGAAGGTCCTAGAATGGTTTTATCTAAATTTTCATTGAAATATGTTTGTTATTAAAAAAGTTATGAGGAAATTATTTTTCAAAATTTACCATCGATTAATTGATAAATCCACTTCTAACAAAAGGGTTATTTCATGTCAAGTGATCAAGTCCCCACGCTCGACCATCTCAGATTTTTTTCAAATTTTGTGAGTATGTTCCACAACCGACTAAAGGTAATTCCCCAAATTCTTAGCTCCTGATATGCAATACATGACCTGGAAAAGTATTAAAAAGAACCACGACCAGATAAAGCAAGCATCTGCTAAGATTTCAACATTGTCGAAATTGCATTTTCCCCCAACTTTAAGTGCATGTGGTAAGAAGGGATTTTAATATTGTTCCTTAAACTCTTCAGCACTCATACTCTACTCAATTTTAAACAGCTTCACTAATTTTTAGTAGAATATCTTATTGGCTTACTGGATTGCATGATGACATTTTTTAATCTTATAAGAAAAGACCCCAACACAGAAACCAAGTATGTTGTATAGAAAAACAAGCTCTTTTAAATGGTTCTTGAGTCAAGAAGCTCTTAGGTTTTCCATTTGAGATATTGACGCTCAAAAATATGCTAAATTTGCATCAACATTTTTTGGGGTCATGTTCGTCTTTAAATATCTCAGAAACTATGTTTCAGAAAAGCTTAAAATTTGAAACAGTTAAAAATAACTACTTTTTCACTAGGCACGCAGAAGATGAGCTTTCTGCATAGATTTCCTTCGAATACAGACTTCCCAGAAATTAGGATTTTTTTTTGTCGCGACAAATTTTCAGTTGAGGACCAAAACCAAGAAGACTAGTTGACTAATTTTGTTAGAATTTGGGAGTTTGGGACACTGATAACTGCTAAGCAAGCACAGCAATTTCCAGGCAAATATCTCTCTTACTTACAGAATAACAGCTTCACAAAAATTGCAAAAAGTGTTCGCGAGCATCTGCGACATTTTAACAGTCATCACTAGAGTTGCTCAATTTGTGCCAACAGCTAGTGGTGGGCGCTTAAAAGCTTACACAAAATAAATGGTCAGAAATAAAATATAATACGTGCTCAAACACTTACCGTCTTAAAAGTCTTCCGTGAAATCACAAAGTGAATAATGTCTGTTAAATATCAGCAACATTAGATATGTTTCCTCAGATGCTTCGGCAAACCGAGCGCGGCGTGAGGAAAAAGTGTGTTTATATGCAGAAAACGAACGTTCTACATCTAGTGACGTTATATTTGCGTAATTAAAATAATCTTTGGAACAACTTAACGGTTCTGTTGACGCACCTTCACAAATGTGTCTTAATGTGCCAAAATCAGAATCTTTCTTTAAAACACTTTCAAATCTTTCTAGAACACAAACATTTTTTGCGTCTTCTATCGCGCATAGCTGTGCGTGAACACGTTGCACTATTTGCAGAGATTCCACTAACGACACCGAAGAATTTTGTAATTTGTCTATTGCCTCCACTAGTTCGAAGTAATTATTCTGAAGTTTTTAAATCCGCTTTAACCTGACTATCTCGAAATTTCGACTGGCTTTCCTTGATAGCCCCAGCTTCCTTTGGATCGAATTATAAAACCACGTTCTTAACATTCTCAAATTATTTATGATAATAAAACGCGGCCTATAACCATGTTCCCCAACGTGTAAGAATAGGTTCTGGTGGCTCAGTTATACGGGGGCACAGTCTGCAAAATAACGTTCCTAGTCGTTTTAGATTATTCTAGAGCATTTGATACGATCAATTGTATCTTGTTAGCTGTTTTGGATTGCATTGGCATGAGTCAAGGAGTAATTAAATCTTTTAAGCAATATTTACAGAATAGGAAACAAGTTAAGATTTCAAATAATATTTCATCTGCAAAGCCTTTGACTTCAGGGCAGTGTATGTGGCTCCTTATAGTTTATAATTTATACATTTGGATGTTTGAACTATACTAAACATTCTAAATTTCATGCTTACGTGGATGATAACCAATTGTTCTTTACATTTCATTATACCGATGCTGCTCATGCCAATCACTAATCAGGATATTCACTCACTTCGCACGGTCTTAAAGTCAATGGTAACAAATCGGTCACCATTCTTTTCGGTAATAAAAATAAAATTGAGGAAATTTGACCATTAACTAGTACTAAGGTTGATACGGCACTTTGCGTATTGTACGTTGTGTAAGGAGTCTGGGTCTCTGTTTAGATAGCGAATTAGGATTTGATACGAATGTTAATAAAATAATTCAGAAATCGTATGGTATATTTTGAGGTTTATACTCGTATCACCACAGACTTTCTGAAATAAATAAGCTTACACTTAATAATTCGTTAATTTTATCTCCTTTTAATCACTGTGATTCAGTATATGAATCCTGTATTGGGATTGGTGTTAGGATGAGGATCCAGTATGTTCAGACATGTGGAATGCGAAAGTTCACAGAGTCCCATCCCAGTTTTGGATATTTGTTGATCTACCAGTGTGATAGGATACATTGTGAAGGCTAACACAATTTGACCAAAAAATGATTGCATTGAAGCTTCCAGCATAGCATATTGAACGAACTACGATAATACCAATCCGACTTCCGCTTTCACAGATAATAATGTTAATTATTCTGCAGAGAATACTTAATGAATTATTAGTCCAAATTGGTAACCCAACAAGAAATCATATCCACTACAAACGTTGCTTCCCACACAAAACAAGATTCTAATTATACTTATTGGCAACTCAATTCCATGGCTATACGAATAGAGTAAAACGTAAAAAGGGAAAAGAGTATATTACAAAGTCGGTGTGTACAGACCATGTGTTCGAATTCCCTCTGATCTTAATTATGCTGTTATAATCTTTCCTCCTATAACGGACAGATTTATGTTTCACATGATATCTGCTTTGTTAGTGTGTTGCTCCTAGAAATATGGCGAGCATATTTTAATGACTTCCACGCACAACGTACACGGATGGCGATGGGTTTCCTTTTGGTTCTATTTTCGTGAGTAACTATTACGCAGCGTACACAAATATTAGATGCAAGTAGTGTAAATATTATTGAAGCTCTTATTACATCAATTCGACCTTTGCTTATTTTGTTTATCTTTACGTGCATACGTTTATTTACCTAATGCAAATTAATTGTAATCATTTCCTTAGATTCTACTGGATTAATTTCGTATAAGTCTACATTTAGTTACGACCAATAAAGTTAATAACTCAACAAATGCCAATACAAGTGACCATGATAGCTGGGAATGAAAACCCAGGAAACCAAGTTGAAAAACAAAGTGATGTATCAAAAAGTTAGAAATACTTTACATTTTGTTAAAGGTAGGTCATTCAGATTCTATTTTTCTAATAGATGAGAAAATTGAGGCAGTGTACAATCGTATAAAATGCAATTAAATTTATAACAACTACAAATACTAGCATCAAAATAAATTTCTCGTTAAAAACGAGTGGAAAAATTACACAAAGCAATAGAATGTAATAAGAAAAAAGCCTATCCTCAACACAACTTTCCTTCCATCCACATTCCACTATATCTATTATTATCCAGAACAGAATCGTACTAATTCTCTGAAAGACCATTACGTTAAGACGTTGAAATTAACACCACAAGACTTTTTTTTCGTTCCCTTTACGCGCTCCGAAGATTGTTTCTGCGATGCAATTTTCACTTATGTGATAAATACCGCAAATGACTTTTTGCCCGTGATGTACAACGAATGCGAATAAAAGAGAATTTATACAGCTTAACGTCACGCATTTTAGCTCCGGATATGAGCATATGATATTCCTATATACAGTCCCTGGCCATATTCCTTGAAAGATGTCATAAATCAACCCTTTCACCTGGAAATTCCCATCCTATTATAGTGATATTCTTTTGCTTTGAATCCGATCGTTTATAGGGGGACTAGATTATTGTATCAATAAATAAAAATACCAGAGAAATGATATTTAGAAAAGTAAAGTACGTATATATAAATATTTCAGTTATCAACTTACATTTAGCGAGTTAACAGTTTAGAGAATGCATCGATATTTTTAAAAATATTTCGTCATAACCATATAGAAGCTAAGTTGTGGAGTATCGTTAAGTGTTTTGTGTTGATATATCGTTATTGCAAAGGTAAGATTGTGATCTGACCGTGAAATTGTTCAGGCTTTGAGCAATAGATTCGCTACAATTAAAATTATTTTTACTAAATTATTTAATAGGTTTTCTTTAGTGACGAGTGCTCGCTCTGTGTGTTAGTGCAGCGAGCACAATTTGTTCGTAGACGACCTGGCGAACGTCTCACAGAGTCCACGGTTCTTCGAACTGTAAAACACCCTCCGCAGTTAATGATTTGGGGAGTGATTAGTGGAGACGGACCCGGCCCTTTGTATTTTGTAGAAGGTACAATGCGTCAAGAGCAGTACATAAATGTGTTAAAAAACGCGTTATTACCGTATTTTAAGCCAGGACGTCGCATATCGACAGAGCGTATATTTATGCAAGATAATATGCTCTTTGCCATGTGCCAAAAAATCCCATCGAGAATGTATGGAATCGACTAAAAAGTAAGGTATATGAAAGAGAAAATCCTACAAAGGAAATATTAATGAAAAATATAAAGGATGTATAGGAGAACGATGAAGATATAAAAGAGACAATCATATCTTGCATTGAAAGTATGCCCCGAAGAATTAAGGGTGTTATTAAAAATCATGGGTTATGGACTAATTAATATTTACATATGTTACATATTTTTACAATATATTTTATAAATAAAAAATATAATACATGTATAGTTTATATTTTATTATGAAGAAACTACAAAATATTGAGTGTTTCAAGTAATTTGGCCAGGGACTGTATATAGAATAGCTGTTTCTGAAATTCTCCCAGGTATGACGTTCTCGTTTTATTACGGATATTAGAAATTTATGTTTAATACAATATTATTTTCAATTTATTACATTTATCCTGGCTATTCCCGATCACACTTGCAGTTTGAAGATCTTGCTTACAGTAAGAACTAATTTAGATGAATTATTCTGTAATATTAGACGAGTTAATCATCTCTACATTTGAAAAATTCCGTGTGCTTCAGGAGTTACATTACAAAAAGGAAACGTGATTTTTTTTCTCATTTATTATCACCTCTCTCATTCTTTATTTTCACCGATCATTGAACACCATTTAAATATTTTTTTTGTGTGATTTTAGGTAGTAGTGCAGCAGATGTAAATAAAATAAAACAGAAATGCCGATAACGAAGTTAAATGTTCATTAAACCCGCAACGAAAACCAATCCACATTGGCATCTGTTTCTCCATATAAACACATTCTCGGAAGTAACTTCTCGGCTAAAGTTAAACCGCAAGGTCATTCAGTGACAGGTTTGCAATATTTGTTGTAGTTACTTCCGCAAAATGGAAATCAATGTCGCCGCTGCAGCTGGTCCTTCACCTCCTATATGAGCTCCACTAGGTCAGCAACGCGAGTCACTTTTACGCTTAGGTGGTGGTTTATCTTGCAGGACAACCATCAGCTCTCTCACCAGGGAATTGCCGGAGTACCATGCTCACTCCCAAGTTCCTATGGACAAGGTGCGAGTTTTGGTATTCCCAGATCGTCGTGAAGCTGCTGATTTCTCACAAATCATGGTGATGGCGTAATGATTCTCAATATCCTACTCTGGAGCGTGTACAGCTGCTTCACGTCGCTTCTGGCTGCAGTTAACCAGGCAATAGCCCCGTAAGCCATCATGAGTCTTAGACATATGTATCGTAAGTTTGATTCTCACATCCATGGTGCTCTCCCGATTAAAGAATTGCTTGCGCGAATGAATTTTCCCTGGTTATCGAATTGGGACCATTTAAAAATATTATTTTGAGGTGAAATTAAAAAAAAAAAAAAACAGTTGGTAATGTTGGCAATATTACTATTTAATTACATATAACATGCAAGTAAGTATAATTTGAACATATATTTATTAATATTTGCTTGTTCCTCCTCTATGTTTTATTATTTCCTCCATCCTTTAATGGCATAGATACAATGCAGCTTCTTATTGTTTATTTTTTTAATTTCGTTGCTATTATGCCACACATCTTCAATATGTTGTTGTAATTCTTCCTTTGTAGTTGAGCTTCGCGAACTTACGATGTTTTTCAAGACATTCCACACATTTTCAATTGGATTTACGTCTGGTGAGTTGCCTAGCCAAGGTAGGGCATGCAGATTTTTAGATTCAAGGTATCGCATGAAAAAATCTTGCATGAAAGTATATGGTCCTTGAGTTGGATCCAATGAATCAATATAAGGTGTTAAATAGTTTTGTAAAACTTTTTTATATTGTTTCTGTTCCACTGTTCCGTTAACGGAACTTAGTGGTCCCGGTCTTTCTATCGTAACACACGACCAAACCATTAGAGATGGGGGGTGTTTAATAGATTTGATCGTATATGCTTCTTTGCTCTGAAGGACGTCGATGAACAAATTGGCTTCTCTCCGTTAGCACTTCTAACCGCAATTCGTCGTTAAGAAAAAGTAAAAAATGTACAGAAATTCGTGCTTTTTTCTCTGTGGTTATACCCTTCTTCTTTCCCATTATGATAATAATTGACCGCGAAAATAGACGCACACAAATAAACGACAGAATTCAAACTAAACATAATTATTGTACAAGAAGCGTTATTCATAGCAGGTGGATAATCGGTTTATTGCACCCCTAAGCATTATTTTTATAACTAGCAATTATCTGTGGCCATAATGTATTAGGGTATTGCTCAAACAACAATTATGCATTTATAGAATTTCGAAATTATGTTTAATAAATATTTTTAAAAATTTAATATTTCTCATGCGGTCCTATTTCCATGGCCAAGGACTGTTGGTCCTTTACAAACTGTAGCCCCACTATTCTGCCCGGTTCCGGCTTTCTTTTCCTGGTGAAACGCACTACCACACACTTGCGTTCGTTTATCTTAAGCTTCCGATGCCACCAGGGTAACCACGGCCCTCTGCAATCTTCTGATGACCAGGCTCTCGCTCCGGCTGGAAATATACACAGCAGCGCTTGTAGATACCTTAATCCCCGGTCATCTCGGAATATCGTTTGCATAGACAAGGAATAAGTCAAGACCCAGCGGCGATACCTGCGGAACAACAGCCCGAACAGGGCGCCTTGTCGCTAAGCTACTTCCGAATCACTCTAAGTACAATCTAAAAACGGGAAATAACTAATAAAATGAAACAGAAGTAATAAATTTACAAATACTTGAATCCACAATAAAGAATAATATTTTATTACATCTCCAAATGCTTCTATACAAAATACATAAATCTTCCCCCGAAAAGCACCACGAAAAAGGCTTTTATCCAATTTTTATGATATTGAATTTACATTCTCTCTTTTATAAAATTACTACTCGCTTAATATGCGGTGTTAATGTGAAATTGCTGAAAAAAGAAACAAAGAAAGTGATGGCGTTTTATTTACGATGCGGTTATTTGCAAGTAATATTTCGAAATAAAGCAGGCGAAGAGTTGCAGTTTCTTGGGCGAAATTTGAATATCTCTACGTATTTATGTACGTATTCGGATCTCTCGTAAATTATAATTAATTTTGAAATACCTGTTATTTTGCATATTGTACGCGGTTTTTAGCAGCAATTCTAAAAGTAGGTCGTGATCTACTGTATTGAAATGAAGTTGTGACATAAATGATTTCTTACTACATTTTGATTAAATTAGGTTCAGCATTTATTTATTTTTTTAATAATCTACCGAGAAATAAACTACCAGAGTTTTTGGTTTAATCCCACTAGAAACCTGACAGCATTAGATATGTATCCACAGTTGTCTCGTTAAACCATGTTCCCCGTGGTGAAAAAGTGTGTTTATATTCTGAAAAAGATCGTTCGACAACTACGGATGTAATACATGCATGACTAAAACACTCTTTGAATTCAGTTATTGGATTAGTCGATGAACCAACAGAAATTTGTTTTAATGTGATAAAATCGGAATTTTTCTTTAACACACTCTCGAACCTTTCAGTGTATGTACTTGCAGTGACTACACTAACGACAACGCTCTATTCTGTAATTGTTCTATTGCATCATGTAATCTTTTATAGTTGTTATGAATAGTTTGTAACTCTGTTTCAACGGAAACACCTTGAAATTTTGTATGGCTCTCCTTAATAGCTGCAATTTCGGCGGAATTGAAGTGTAGAATAACAGCTTTTGCTTGTTTGAAGTATTCAGCATAATAAAGAGCTGCCTGCAACCATGTTCCCCAATGTGTAAGAATCGGCTGCGGTGGAATAGATTTTGCCACAAGATTTGCAACCGTTCAAGAAGAGAACCATTGCTCATAAACATCAACACTTGACGTGGTGAGACTTCAAAGCTTTCTCACCCTCACAATTGCTGCACCAGTACACTTTTCCAGTCTTTTGCTAGCTAGTATTATTATTATTATTGGTCTCGACTGGAAATCATTAGCCACATACATACTTCCCTAGCCACCCGTACTATAACATTTAGAATAGAATTTCTTTTGCAATCTGTTCTCGTCAACGCATAACGAAAGCAATTGATTTTTTTAATGTAGATTTGATTTTCTTTTTCACCTCTTCGCGTGCAAATAAAACATGTTTACGTGCCGTTTTCATAGTTGGCAACTTCAACTCGGGATTGTACTTATACCAAAAATTCTGAAACGGTTCTTTTTCCAGCAAGCGAAGTGATAAATTGCAGGTTTTTTTTAAGGAAAAATGAAAATACAGTCATAACATTAACTTTTTACATAGATATAGACAAAGCTTAGACAATACTTCATAGTACACATATGTATCACATTAATAAATTTATAAAATATAAAGGAATTTAAAAATAAACAGTATTCTAACAAGAAAAAAGATCAAAATCGTCCACTTATCAACATTGCTTCATTTTGCATGTACCACCGCAATGACATGGAGAATTAACCTTTAATACTTCATGGGATACCCTCTACTGATTTCGATCCCTTTTAATCGCTTATTCATAGACTGTACCAGATTTTTGGTATAATCTGATTCTTCAAGCACTGCTGTTTTGAGTTCGGATTTATTTCTATTCTGGTGTTTTTGAAGTTGCGCTTTAGTTCATTCCAAACATTTTCAGTTACATTAATATCAGGTGACTGTGGTGGTGTGCCTAAAACTTTAGAGCAGTTATAGAGGAGTAATTCCTTTACTATAATTGTTATGTTTCGGATCGTTGTCTTGATAGAGAATTCATGTATCGGAAATGCCTAGTTTTCTGGCGCTTTCTTTCACATTTTGTTTTAAAATATTCAGGTACATACTTCTATTTGTCCATTCATATTTTTCTCGTTGACGAAAGAAGCCTTTCGTTCGTAACGAGAAAAATAGAAAGTTAAGATTAAAATTTGCATAGGACTATTTACACAAAGATTTTTCATTTTGGAAAAATGTATTATTTACTAAAAACAAAGAAAAATAAATATTTGTGGCTCTGATGGTAAAGGATATGTATGGAGACAACCAAATACACATTTACAGGCTAAAAACTTAACTCCAACTGTAAAACATGTAGATTCAGCAATTGTTTGTGGATGTATGTCGACGGTGGGTGTTGGCAAAATGTGAAAGAAAGCTCCAGAAAACTAGGCATTTCTGATGCATTCAAGACAACGATCCGAAACATTAGGCAGCTATAGTAAAGCAACTGTTGATTCCGAAGAGATAAATGCAACTTTTAAATTGACAACGTAGAAATTAAGCTGATTCTACAGTAACCTAGCTTTTGTATTCGCGAAAGCAAACAAGAGAGGCCATCAACAGTTGACATGTGACAAATGACTCGACTTCTGATTTAATTATGTATATACACAACAAACTCATTTTTTATCATCAACTTTATTCACTGGCATCACGGATTCGTTTAATACGCGTTGGGAAACACGCCAAAGAGGCAAGACAATGATCATATAACACAAGCAACAATAACATTACAACGGTACAACGACAACAACAGGAGCAACAGTAGCGGCCATGACAATCCATCACAATTACGCGTGCCGCATTAGGTAGGTTCTTCATGAATGGGAACATGATTGCGCGCTGGTGAACCTATCTGCGATCCTTCGACGGTTCCACTAATCATGGCGTCTTTGTTTCATCCAGCGCAGCGGTCCTTTCTCGTCGCCAGCCGAAAGAGTAGATTACGCGAGTTGAAATGAGGAAAGAGTTGCCTTTGTCTACAGGAGAAGGATGGGATAATGGAAATAGCGACGATAGTAATAAGCGTTCGAATTACCTCCGCGAAACCGTAAATGTAAACAAATTATCCGCAATTACGATCTTCGCGAACGATAGACGTCACTATTACCCGATGATGTTTGATATTATGCGGCTATTATTTTGTGCGCCCTAGGCTCGAGAGGTTGCTGTACGTATCTGTGTATGATGCACGTTGATTCCAAGACTCTAATCCTCCTGTTATTGCCGAATCACGCGTTCAAAGTTACTAGTCGTGTTGGTGTTATGAAATGATCTCTAATGTTAATTTCAAATAAATAAAGGGGAATGATATGCCGAAGAGAATTATCCGTTATGGTGCTCTAATTTCTCAATTTTCTATAAACCGCTTCGTTCCTCCATGTTTTTTCCTTTTTCCAAACGAAAATTTATCAAATAATTTTTGTTAAATACTATTCCTTTCTATTTCTTAAATTTCATTTTATTTCTTCTTAGATTTTAAATACAGCAGTGTTCAGTACGTTCTATTTTCCTTTTAACATGTGTGCATATTGTGCGACTGGTTGCATTGTTTCTGGGTGATCTAGAGGATAAGGTTTGTATATTTTGTTTTCGTTCGAGTTTCCTCCCTTTTCTTAGAAGTTATTTGACCATGTTCTTAGGACTTAAGAAATCGCATATAACTCGTATTGTTCTACTTCCCCTATTTTAGCTATACGCCATATGGACACATTTGGTGTTATGTAGGGATGAAGCTGCATTTCAATATTCACTCAACAGATTCCACTCTCAACTCTCCTAGCAGTAATACGTAATCCGTTAATATATGTATACACTATATCATTAGAAAGTTGGAATCAAATTAGTGATAGTAACTTCGATGGTTTTGATTTCATGAACACACACGAACCAATCTATTCAATGTTTTTACATAACATTTTTTTGATCATTACTACTCATTTTCCGCACGTTTACGAAATAGTTTTTAATTTGTTATTTTTAAAATTTTATATTATTGACGATAACGTGATCTTGTTTCTCAACGACTTCAATGACTATTAGCCTGAGGATGAAACTTTTCCTGGTAACTCCTGAATATGTAATGTTATCTCTTTTACCTCAAACTTCAGCCAAATGGGCAATGGCCAAATGTCTTAGACACTATTGATTTATTAAGATATCACTTTACCTACTTCTCGGAAGGGTTTGGTTTATTTATGGTAGGTTTTACAAATCTTTAAGCTCTTACGAAGCAATAAAACATCTGTTTACCCGATAATGTATTTTCTGTCATCCTTTAGAATAACGTCAGTTATATTGGAGTGTCTGTCCAAAGCGAATCCTGTATTTTTATTGTTTCTTTAATTTTTAAGTTTAGACTGTTTTTCTTCTAAAATTCCTCGAAAGCGACAACTAATGCAAAGTCAGCGAATAAAAATTCAAATTTTAAGGAAAGAATGCCTCAGAGTGAAATTGCAAGAATCGTAAAGTGCTCGCGGTGTGCTGTACAATACATGCTGAAACGTCAACAGGATACAGGATCTAATCAAAACAGGCCAAAAACTGGACGAAAACGGCTAACAGACAAGAGGATGGGTAGAATGTTAATTCACGAGTCACTTTCAAATAGAAAAAAGACATCTGAGCTAGCTGCGACTATTTCGGAGAACGTTGGATGCTCAATTTCAGTACGAACCACCCGAAGAAGATTAGCTGAAGCTGGTCTCAGGGGTTGCAAAGCGAGAAAAAACCATTGTTCTCGCAGAAAAATAAAGAAGGGTAGTATTCTGGTCCAATTTTGTTATTCATATATACTTTTTTATGAAATATTGACTTGAATTTTTTTTGTAACCGTACTTTACGTGTGAGATTAAATTTGTGGGTTTTTGCTTTATCCAAATTTTCCCTTTTTCCCTTATAATTTTTAATCACTATCTCGCGGGTTCCTGTTTACCCTGATCGCCTGACAGGGTTATTTCAAGCAAGTAGCGCCTACATAAAGTTACATTGTCGACCCACTCCCTCGCCGACGAGCAGGTTGGCACCCCGAACGAAGGATTCATTATTTATTAAGTTATTAAATTACGGGGGAAAGCTGTCGTATCCTTTTGTTGTTTTGGATTCTATTTTTTTTTTGTGTTTCCTTTTGCAATTTCGAGGCGTTAGAACGTAGCAAGATGGTATTCACAATAGATAGACTCTATTTTGCTACTATTGCTCCGACCAGACATTCAGACTTATTTCCAAATAATCTTTGTAGTGTACTCCACGAATAGCTTTGCAAAGATTGAATTGAAAGATAATTTATAATAAGAGCGCACTTTATCAGCTTTGTTGCTTTTCGCATTAATATGTGAGAAGTTTCCAAACGCTATCTACAATCCAAATCTCAAATTAGTTGCAATCTAACTAGCGCCATCTAAGAGCTAATAGTCAAAACAGGTAACACGCTATTTCTATAATTATTTTTTATGCTTTGAAATTTTATTTCCGGTATTTTTTCACGTTTCCATGTGATTGTGGCAACCAAAGCAGATATCGTTTCACATAAAATAATCATACAAATGTTAAAAGCGTAATAAAATTAATAAAACATGGATATTGCAAGTCAACTTTGTAATAAATTCCCGCTTCTTCTTCTTACTACTACAAGATCACAGCAAGCGTAATGTAGCGTGGTAACCTTAACATAATACACATATTACGAAGCCGAGAGGCTATGGTTAACGTAATAACACCGAAAGGAATGTAATTATTGTAATATCTATTAAAGTAATTGCATTAAAACAGAGGAATAATATCCAATTAAGAAAGAGAGAAACGAAAATTACACAAGAACCTGTTACTGCCATTGAAGGTATAATGAAATTGCTTTTATGAAGGAAATGGTCATTTTAATTGGTAAAATAATTGCCGAGCTATTTATTACCTTACTATGTGTATATCTCCGATACTAAATTCAATTCTTCTGTTTTGACTAACGCAAACACATACACAGAATGAAATGTCGCTTATTGGGCGGTTAAAACAGTGTGTTCATATGCTAACAATTATTACGAGAAAGAATCTTATTTAATTCGAATCTGCGAATGTTATGCGCTCAAACCGAAAATAGTCAGAACGAACAATTAGCGAACTTTATTAATGCTTTTCGAGGTAATTACTGAATTTATGTAACGGATAAAAGCAAAACTGGTTTCTGCTTGCTGCATAGTAAGCTGAGACGGTTGAGAAACGCGAGATATGAATATTACTTTGATTTAAGTTAATGTCGGCATGTTATTTAATTTTACTACAAATTAAATAACAATAATCGGTTCTTTTACTTGCAAATTAGTTGCATGTAGCAATTATTTATAATGAATTGAGGATATTTCATTTTAACATTAATTTTTACTTTTATTTTACACACGGAGAAAAAAATATTCTTGAATCAAAAAAAAGTTTATTTGAGTGAAAGACCATTTTTTAAGAGCAACAAATTGAACTTGTTTGAATGTACAAACGTTTTTATTTGACATAATTTTGTTGAGTCGTCGGCAATTTCCGTTGCGTGAACGCAGGCCAATCGCAATCATAGTCCTAGTTTAGGTTATGTGAGATAGTGACTCGTAAGCGGTAAGATGTAAATGAAGAAAATAATAGGTTAGTAGGATAATGGATTTATATATTTTTACCATTGGATAACTAACGTTATTGCCGCACTATAACTTTGATGTTATTAATAATGTTGAAATCAGGTTTCCTGGGAAATTTGAGTAATCTCGAAGAAACCTGAAGGAAGTCTGTAAGATTTCGTGTTCACCGTTTTTGTTTGCGACCACGTAAATCTTTTTCTTGATATCACCGTGACGTAATGGAGGAAGTTAATGGTATTTCAGGGAGATGGGGTTTACACACTTGATATTTCCGCTTTCTGCCGCTTCCTTGACTTCCTCTGTCCATGTCTTCCATGGCCATCCCCTTCGTTTTTTCTTGATTGTTCTCGCTTCGTACACGCTTCTTGCCGATCTGTTTTCGCCTATTCTCATCACATGTTCCAACCATCTTAATTGTCTCTCTTCTATTATTTTGTACTGGTGTTGTCTGCAGTTTTTCCCTAAACATTGTCTAATCGCGTTTTTCCTTCAATTTTTCTCAGAAACCGCATTTCGGCGCCTCGAATTTTTCTTTTCTGGTTCTTTGTCATTTGCCCATGTTTCCAACTCGAACGTAAGTATCGATGTAACTACTTTTTTAAGTATCCGCACTTTTATTTGGCTGTGAATCTCCTTCTTGTTTAGGAACGAGTGCTTTATGCTTTTGATGAGTTTTGCTGTCTTTGTCGTCCTTGCTTTGATTTGTTCGTCCAATCATCCATTTTCCTCTACCATCGAGCCCAGGTTTTGCTCTATTTTTGTTCCACCCAAAAATATTTAATGTTTCTTTTTCGAGGTGCTTATTGCAATTGTCTTGGTCTTTTCGTGACTTATCTTCATATGTCCTCTAAGTTTTCATTCAGTATTCTTAGGTTCTCATTCATCTTCTCTTAATTTTTGCAAAAAGAACTATGTCGTCGGCATATTCTATTGTTGAAATCTTCACCTCGTTCAAATTCCAATATCCAGCTATATACGGTGTCATTTGTTTCTTGGCCTCTTTTATGGCTTCATCTAGGACTACCGCAAGCAAAAGTGGACTTAAGATGCAGCCCTGCCTTACTCCCTTTGTGGTTTCAAAGTAATCCGACTTCTCATGCTTCATCCTCACAAAGTTTTTCGTTTGATCATATAGCCTCTTTATTCCTTTTATTGTTTTTGCGTCTACTCCCCTTTTCTGCAGCGTTCTCCATATAAGTTCTCTGTCCACTCTATCGAAGACTTTTTCTAAGTCAATGAAACATATGTGAACCTCCCCCGCCTCATTCAATGCCTTTTCGCTGATCTGTCTTATTTGTCCTATTTGGTCCTATTTGAATCAAATAATGTCAAAAAAATTATTTTTTTCAATTAAAAAATATATCTTTGCCTTATTTGAGTCAAGAACTTTTTTTCTCTGTGTACTTTAAAGCTATGGTCAAGTTTCTATTGTATTGTTTCACATAAATGTGAATAATATATTCAACATAAATGTCCAACAATCCTTATCGAAACGTGCAGGACAAGGTTGTGGCAATTTTCGACATAAAACTTCCCAATTTTTTCAAAGTAAACAATAGAAAATAGATCTTAAAACTTACATGGAATAAAGTTATCATTTTATCTCATTATCTACCGAATCAAGGAGACACTCTGTATTCTATACCTACGCAGATATCGCATTTGTGTACGATCTCCCTTATTTGGATAGGAGACGCTTCATTAATTTCTCTACGCAGAGACCCACAAGGTGCCGCATACAAAATATATCAATAAATCAAAAGCGATGTCAGTTTTGATTAATGGTAGATTTTGGGAAGATATATCATCATCTGCCCCGGAGTGGGAGACGGCCATTCACTTTAATTTGGGTATCCTACAGAAAATGGTTCCCCTTTCTTTCCGAACCTCTTTCCTTTCTGTGTTTTTTGTCTTGTTGTACTTCTTTGATGGTGAATGTTTTTTGATGGCTGTTAATGATCGCCGAAACGGTACTTTTAATTTTTATGAAATCTACGGCGAAGCACACGCAATTTTGAGAAGCGCTTTCATGCGGAACGCCACAACGCATAATTCACATTGGAAGTTTTAGCCTTCGGGAGGATATTAAAGGTTCAGAAAACTGTCTGTTTGGTCTTGTTCTTGATATTGACATTTATTATTGCGCTATTAATGATTTGTGGTTGGTTTGTGGCCAAATGAATAAATCAACAGGGTTATAAATATGTTATTTGGTAGCTATACTCGTTTCATATTAAAATGCATAATGATGCATACATATAAAAAGCAGGATGATGTTTTTATGTTTGTTTTTATGCTGTTACAAGTACAAAGGTACCGTCTAAACTTCATTGCAATAACAACTCAAAAATGTAGAGAAATGCAGATAAGAAATGCTGATAAACTCACGTGAAGTTTGGCATTGCTTTCCAGCTATGGCACTTATTATAATTATTATTAACAATGAACATGTGTAATGTAACGTGTGCTTCCTTCTCTGGACCAGATATATCGGTTTTGATAATTTTCAACGTTCACAAAATGCAGGAAATAATGTTAATAATCATTTTCTTAATAAACCTGCTCTGTATTTGTAAATTAAATAAAAATTAAATTTACCATTAATTGCTTTCTTCATTTCCTCGAAAATATTCTTGTTCCCTATTACAATAACATCTACATTACCGGTGACAGCTATATATAAGTGGTTGCGCCTCTTGCTACTAGATGGCGCCACAGGTATTTATACGTGGAAAAATAAACTTGTCAAACGTCAAAGTTCTGCTGTGATTAAATAAACAATTATCTCGTGAGCGAAAATTAGTTCTTTTGAAAAGAAACAGTAAAAAGATCGGTCCAAAAACAAAATCAAATTCTTAAGGTAAATTAAACGAAATGAAGTAAATTTAAATTCGTGAATACAGGTAGAAGAAATGTAAACAAATTTTCGCCAAAAAATGTGTATACAACAAAAAAGAAATTACTAAAATAATATCTTCTTGTGCGGAGTGTCGGGGCACCCACCAAGGACGGCCCTAGCCGTCAGCGATGCGTGCAGAAACTCTCCAAGGACAGCCCAAGCCGTCAGCGATTTGAATGAGTTAGAAAAGCCTACCTAGGACAGCCTAAGCCGTCAGCGGTGTGAATGCGGAATACCCACCAAGGACAACTCAAGTGAACCGTTAAAAAATATATGGATAGTGTTATAACGTTTGTCTGCTGTGAAGGTATAAGGTGGGGAGCCGCTCGAAGCGAATCGGAAAGCACAAGCGACAACATTATTCGCTATATGTATGGAACTCGCGCCTATGAATGAATCCTTGCGTACCCTAGTATATATTTATTATACTTCTCCCAGAAAATATGTTTCCTGTCCGATAAAAATTATCTAAAATGTTTCGTTTCTCCATTCAAAAATAACGGAACACAATAAACAAACTTCCACCAAATCCCCTTCCGGAAGGCTTCACCCCGTTTCGCAAAAACGCAATAACATATCTAAACCCTACGATCGTGCAATCAATAAAAATTAAGAACGCATAAAACCATCGGACCACCCCTTAAACGAAGCCCTTTTCCTGTCCCGAAGTAGGGAAAGATAGAATAGGAGGGTATGCGAGCCCTTCGACTCGAAAAAATGCATCCCGAATCTCGAACAGATTTAAATAAGCGATATGCGAATAATAGATGAAGTCGTCGGCAATTTCTTTTTATTTCTTTTTTCATTCGATTATCGAACGAATGGGTCTATTTTGGCGACATTCATAAATAACCGGGTCGGAGACGCGGAACCAGAGGTGGTTCGTGCTGTGCAGCAACTGGGAAACATTATTTGGATAAAAATATATTTTGAAACATTTTTTTTCTAGTATCAAGAGATTCAGAACAGTTTGAGAAGTTAAAAAAGTTGGCTTTTAATAAAATCAAGATAAGAGATCAAATGACTTGCTTGAACTGCTCGACTTTCTTGCTTGAAATTATACATTCTTTATCATGTCTTTAATGACCAAGAGGGTTAGTAAATACTCTCAGAATAGAACAAAAGATCTATTTTGGACCCTCTAGTAGTTCTCCTGCTAAGAAACTTGTATCTATCTTTTCAGAATTGGTTTCCAGAAATGTGCGCTGCAAGTATTGATTGTTTGAAGCAAAGATAGGTCTTGGTTCTATTAGATATCTCTATTTATTATTTCATAAATTATTTCATTAAATTCCAACACAAAGTTAACAAAAAAAACAATAAAATAGCAATCACTAAATCACTATCACTAAATTGAAAAATATCTTTAGCGTTTCTACGATAGTGTGTCCCAATTATTATTTTCTATTTATTAGTAGTGTCCCACAACACAGGTTTATTTTCATTTCAAGTTTATAAACTATACTAGCGGGCCCCCGTTTCGATACGCCGATTTTATAGGAAAAATAGCCCTCTTTCGATCTACGTCGATCGCGGGCGTCCATCTCATTCGCCCTTTTGGCAAGCCCCGTACAATTTACTCTCTTTTGATCCTCTTTCCCTTTTCTATCGCACCTACGGACAACCGATCTATAATCGAGAACGCAAAAGAGGTTACGTGATTTTCATAATCACATATTATTAGTGTATAATTGTTACTGTATTACCACGCTTTACGAGCATGAAGCTCTTTCCTATCCACAAGGTTTGCGAACATAACGATATCTTCTTTGATGTACCGACTCCCGGCGGATCCACACGAGTCAGCGACTTATTGGGCCGCGCAACCAGCCACACTATAAAAAGTCACGAGCAAGCACACGACGACTGCAGAAAACGCAGCGTTTTATTTTGTTGTAAGGTGTTGGGATTGTTTGTAAGTAAAGGGCCGTGTCTGCTGCAACATATTAGAATCAGTGACATCCATTTCATTTCGTTTCTCTCCGTTTGCCAGTTTACGAATTTGGTCATGGCATGAGCCTCCTTCTTTAGTAACCTAAAATGTATCGCGTGTTGTTTTTACTTCTCCTACATTTTGAAACCCATAATCACCTGATGCAAGATCTGGACTATATGCTTAGCGTGCTGAAGCTCCCTCCATTTCCCGAAGTTTTGCTTGTATTTGGACTCCATGATGTAATTTTTTCAACAATCATGTCAAAAGCAAATAATCTATTAAATGATGAGTTCAAATCGTATGGTAATAATGCAAAATGACAATTCTTCTACGTGTCAGGAACCGCTACTGCTTGAAACATGTCTAAGAAAAATACTCAGGACGAGCGGAACGAAAACAAAGAAAGAACATCTCATGATTTATCGAGGATTAAATCGATTGCAACTTAGGAATTAAAGCTGAATCTTTCGGGGGTATTAAAGACCGGCTTGTAAGCTTTCCGTATAATCGCATTCGGTCGCTTGAAACGTACTTAACGTTTGCGGCTTGTCCGTGCAATTGCGTCAGTTGATTTTGGCAACCGAAGATGCTTTTCCGATCCGAGATTTCCGAGATCGCAGTGACAATGAGGAAGAGGCGGATTTCAATTGGACGACGGACTTAAATTCGGAGCTTGTTGAATACTAAGGCGGATGGTGATAATGCGGAGGCCGCTGTATGTGTGGTCCTCTTGTTTTTAAACGGCTACTTAAGAGATTCTCGAGGCGATTACCAGTTTTGAGCGTGAGCGGTGGTCATAATAAATACGTCGATTTATTTCTCTGTGACGTGTGAGCAAAACTTGAATGTTGAATGTGTAAATACCTTTCGGACACGTTAGATATTCAAGTTTTATCGTGAATTCTTTCATGCAGTTCTTGAGTTTTATGTGTTTTCGGTCAATAAAGTAACTTTTAATGGCTTTTAAATGTGACAATGTACTTTTTATTGTCTTGATTAGCTTTACGTAAGCTAGACTGGTCGAAATAAACATAATAAGGGAGATTATAGCGTATGTAAGGAAGGCTATGGTATGTCTTAGCTAAGAGCATCGTTGTCCACCACATCAACCGTATGTCCATCATAATACTGTCGCAATGCCCATAAGAGCAATTAATTATTAATTAATCATAACAATTAATTAAACAAATGGTATTAATAAAAGCATTAGATTGCAGGAATCTAATCATTTGGAAGCTGAAGCTATGTTAGAAGGATGGGGTCAAGTATTAAAACACGATAATATACACTACTGGCCATAATTATTTGCCCACCTACATTTTTGCTTGGATTTTAGAAAATTACTTATTTGAGTTATTTGAGTATCGTACCTGCCTCCTTCCTTTTTGCCTACTCACTTAGCCGGCAAAATTTCAATCCAGCACACGCCATGCCTATCCCACGGGTGGGAGGAAACTGGGTCGCATATTGGTCCCATCCTGCAGGCAACTATGTTTCTAATTCCTCCCACGCCTAGGATGGGCATGACGTGTGCATGTGCTGGATTCAATTTACGCGAAACCTAAGGGACTTTCTAAGGCAGCCTCTTTCTCTAAATTCTGATGTTCACAGCTTAAAATTTTCTGTCCCTAGAACAAGGTACAGCAGGGGTTCCCTAAGTGTGCCCCGAGGCGCTCCGGGACGCAGTACAGACTAAACGGGGCGCCGCGAGACACTCCTGCAAACGCGGGCAGGCATAGTGGTCTGGAAGATTCTAGAATGAACATTTCGAAACGGCTTTGAAGCTAATGGAACATTTAGACTAGATCGTTCCCGTAGCTTGTAAAACTTTCTAGAAAGATATGGAACATCTCGAAGCACATAGCATATTCCAGAAAAGTATGGAACTTTCGTGAAGTTCCTAGCAGATTTATATAGCATACTATCGGACATTGTCGAAGTTTCGCGAAAGTTCTAAGTAAGTGGAACGGCTAGTATAAATACGGCACCACTTCGGCAAACCAGTTCAGTTCCTAAATAACAATCGAAGAGTAAACATCTGAGAAGAAAAGTAAATGGATTTAAGACACCCGCTACCAAAGAGAAGCGCCCGCTTTGGTTCAGTGCGTCGCTTTGTGTTTTCGTAAAATTGTAGGAAATGGAAAGATTTTTATTAAATAAGCAAATCGACAGTTCAAGTGAGAGTGATCAAGCATCAACAGGTGGTGGAGTAGCAAAAAAACGTGGATATCGTAAATACCATGATAACTATTTGAATTTTGGCTTTACTTCAGTAGAAGTAAACAAAGAAGAGAGAGTATCACTTTAACATGGTTGAAAAATCTCGCAGAGTGGCGTAGTGCAAAAAACCTCAGAAGAGCTTATTCTACCAGCTGCTCTTGACATGGCTACTATTATGCTAGCAGAATCGACGGGAAAATTAATTTCAAAGGAACCTTCGTCCGACAACACTATTAGTCGAAGAATCCATCATATAACTCTGGATCTCAGTGATCAATTAATACAGAAAATGAAAAGCACGGAATTTGGTCTACAACTTGAGGAGATTACTGACAGTAACAAAGACGTACACCTTATTTGTTGTGTACGCTTCCTGGATGATATTATTGTTGAAGACCTTCTGTTTTGCAAAAGCATCATTGGATTCGCAAAGGCTTAAGACTTATTTGAGTTGCTTGAGAAGTTTATAACCGAAAATGATTTGGATTGAGAAAAGTGCATCGGTATGTGTACTGATGCAGTTCGATCAATGTTTGGTCGCTATGGAGAATTGCAAGTGCTTATTCGCAACAAAGCACGACATGCATCATCCATAGGGAAGCACTTGCACTAAAGTCGATGAGCTCTAAATTGAATTTCGTAGACGTAGTAAACTACATAAAAACTAGGCCATTGAAAGCCAGATTTTTCACGATGGCTTTTACGTGGCAACGTCTTATTCCGTGCATTCGAGCTGCGTCAAGAAGTTCACACTTTTCTACAAGAGGATGGTCATAGAAACTCTGTCTCTGCAAGGCAATAATATGCACATTTTGGAGCTTTTGGAGAAGGTTACGGCGTTTAGGAAAAAGCTGCAGTTGTGGATAAGAAAAATCAATGATAGCGGTCAACATTGTTTCCCTGAATTGCACAAATACGTGGCCTGTAATTAAGTCGTTGTTGTGTTCATTGAAATCCAAAATTCTGTAAACATTTTCAATCGATTTATAACAAAACAAAATCTTCATACCTGAAATTTGTGTTGTATCTACAATATTGAAAAGTAAAAACTTTTCAAATCCACACCTAACACAAAGTCTCTATAACGCAGACACAGCATCATGCAAGACATGCCATATACCATTTTATCTTCATCTTTCCCTTGTTTTTTTTCTTCTTCTGACTCTGGTATCGTACTCATGCCAAGAACGTTCAGCAAGCACATGTATGGATGGCTATCATATCTCTGTAAAGTACGTGGAAGTATGCAAGTAGTTACATACGCCTTATGGTTTCCTGTAGCCGTTCGTGGCACTTTCGGCCCAAGCGAATGGAAATAATCGCTCATGATAGGCCGTCGAATTCCTCAGATCATATCTTGATGATTTACGCTACGATTAATCTGGAAACGAAGACACGTAACAGCCGACCAAACACGAAAAGGTGCCGTATTGTGTCTTGCAAAATGTATCTCCGTGTTCCTACACATGGAAAGGATTGAATTTGAACGTTTCTATTCTATAAGTATATGATTTGCCGTTCAATCTAAAATCGTTAAATGAAATCTTCATTGAAACCAATAAATATTGCATCTATTGGCACGTATTTCGATGAAATAAGTGGTCAAAAGTAATTGGATTAATTTTGGCTAATAAAATTTTGGGTTAAGTGATGTTTGAGTAAATTGATCATGGCATAGCAGTTCTTGAGTCGAGGGTCTCCGAACGTAAATCATTTTAATTGACGTTATTTTCCGCTTGAGATTTTAGACGTTAGTTTTAGAAAAATTTTAGGTTAAGTACTGCTAAAACAACTCGTGATATGTTGTTATTTTTGTTTAAATTTTCAGGTTAACTACTCCTTGACGTGATTAATTTTAATAGAAATAGAAAAAGTTTAACAAATTGTGTAGAATATATAACTTCAATTGGATCGAATCACAAATAAATAATTCATCCAATTAGCACAAGTTGTTTTTTAAGTACGTTTGTGTATTTAAGATTTCATAACATTCATTAAACAAAGGTGCCTAACCTAGTTATCATGTCATTGTCAGCATTCAGGAATACCAACATTAAATAATAAAATGTTGCGTGTCGTGATGAAGTTAATTCAGCGGAAAAGTACATATTTCATATACAAAATAGAAAAACAATTTCTTAAGCAAAAATAAATGGAGAAATCAAAATTTATTTATATTGATTAATTTGCACATCTACAATTGTCTTCAAAAAAAAAGCAGTGGTATATTTTAAAATCTAAAATACGGATGTTTTCATAATTAAAGTATGGTCATCACACGCTATCTATCCATCAAATCCAGCACTATTTCGTAGATGTTATAACACGCATATGGTTGAGCTCTTCCATGAATAAAGCGAGGTAATGTCTCTGCACGGCATAGGCGTGTGCTTCCTTCAGTAAATACAATACCTAAAAAATAAGTAATAAATCGAATAATAATAACAGAACCAATCAATAATTATATTTGAAAAGTTGTGAAACACCCATCCTCTTAAGCAGCGTTATCAAGTAGGTTGGCGGGCTGGATCGGAATTAGCGAACATTAAAAGTAAAAGCACTATTATCAGTATTATTACCCACCGGATAAGAGTCGTAAAAGGTTGGCAGCATTAGGTATGTTTCCACAGTTATCTCGTTGCACGATGTTCGCCTTGGTGAAAAAATGTGTTTATATTTTGAAATAAATCGTTCGACATCTACAGACAACACTCTTTGAATTCAGTTAATGGATTTGTCGATGCACCGTCACAAATTTATTTTAATGTAATAAAATCGGAATCTTTCTTTAACATACTCTCGAACTTTTCTAAAACGCGATTATATTTTGCGTCAAGTATAGTGCGTAGCAGTGTATGTATTTCGTCCACTATTTGCAGTGACTCCACTAACGACAACCTATTTTGTAGTTGTTCTATTGCGTCATGTAATCCTCTATAGTTGTTAGGAATAGTTTGTAACTCTGTTTAACACATTTATGACCCTGATGAAGCTTTAAAAATAAAAGCGAAATATTGGTAAAATTTAGGAGTTACAATTTATTTTGGAAACTCTGGTCGTTATTCCGACAGTTTCAACCACGTGCTAATTCTTAACGACCACACTTCTTGATATCTTGACCGTAGGCATTGTCAGTGTTAGAAGACGATTAGCTGATGCTAGAAGACGGAAGGTCCCGCTATTAACGAAACGGCATTAATTTCGTCAATGATTTTTTCCAATAGTCTGCCTCCAAGTGGAGGAATGTTTTGGGGAAAATTGAGGCTTTCGAAAAATAGCTTTTATCCGCCAAGGGGAATTTCATTACTATTAGGTGGCTATACTGAACACCCTAAACGTTAAGACTGACAGCTGATTTTCGATGTAAATATTTAACATAACAATATATATAAAGACAGAAAAGAAAATGCAGAAACAAATAATAGAGTAGAGAAAACGACAAAGCCATATTATGCGATAAGAAAAAAAGAAATATCGAAGAAAACAAAAATAACAGCACATCAGCAATCTACAGCACAATATTCAAACTAATTGTGACTTACGGATGTGAAAGTTTAATATTAAATAATCAAATGAAAAGTAAAATGCAGTCCCTAGAGATGAAATACTTGAGAGGCGTCAAAGAGGTAACCAAAAGAGAAAATTAAAAGTGACGTGATAAGAGAAGAATTGAAAGTAGAGCCTGTTCTAACGACCATCGAGAAACAACAGTTAAAATGGTTTGGACACCTAGTAAGAATGGGACAAACGAGACAGCCACAAAGAATATGACTAGGCAAAGTCAACACAAAAACAATCTACAGGTAGATCAAGAAAAACCTGGGATACAACGGTAGTGGATGGTTCTCTACTACTGCTATTTTATTGAACAGCTTAAATGTGGAATAGTTATTAATTTTTAATTTTACTAAGTGATTAAGTCATTTCAGTTCTATATAAGTTGTATATTGTACTTGCAATAAAATTAAATTTTTAAGCGTTTCTATTGTTCGTATCTATTTTCAAGTACTGCCATTTTATTGAACACAACTGTATATTCTGCAAGTTATGCTAAAAATAAGATAAAAAGACCTAAATTGATACAAAATTTTCAATCTTAAATTCTCGCTTCGTCTTCCAACTCGCAGATCTTAAAAACTTGTCCGTTTCCGAGAACTTTAATTTATAACTCTAATAAGCAATAATCAAAAATTAAAGTTAATATTAATCTAGGCGTCTCTCTCCATCTCGATGGAGAGCGAATTTTGGTTACGTGCGATTTTCGCCGGCAGTTAGCTCCATCGACGCATGGCCGGGAATTTTTTTGGGTCTTTGACCGGAGCCATTCTACTCCAACCCGTACGTCGAACCCGTTCATCTTGGCCAAACGCTTAAATTCGTCTCTCAATTGAAACAACCGAATTCATAACCTAGGGGCAACTATACTCTCTCTCCTCCATACATACATTACGTTCATATAATCCTATCGATTGCAATTGATTGATAATGCTCTCTCGGCTAAATGCGGTGGTGCAGCATTTTTTATTGTGACGGAGCCCTGTGGGCCTCGGCAATTTCGCAATTTAAAGCGGACGGCATAGCGTTTCGTTCGTTGCGTGCGCGAAAATGGAAAAATGAAAAAACAAAGCTAGTAAGAGGTTTTTAATGCGCAATAAATCACATTTTATTGAAGTAATGATTGACGCACGGAAATTGCGGATTGCTCTATGTCTATTTTTCATTTATTGTCTCGCTTATACGGATAATTATATACAATTGACACGGTACATCGGGTCGTACCTATAGAACACGCGTTCCGCTTTAAAAATAACAATTAGGACAAAAGTAGGCGGTTCCATTTTTTGCGCATACGTTAGTGTTAATCGTGAAAGCAGTAAGGTTCCTGCTTTGGCAGAGAAAAAGTCACGAACATCTTTGATTTAGGTTAAATCTTAGGAAAAAAATATAAAATAATTGCCTGACAAAAAGTAACAAAATGCATTGTTTTGATTAATTCCTTATATAACCGTTAAACTGATCTTCAATCTGTTTGCAATAATGATGATGATAGCAAGAACTGTCGGATAGTATAGTATGACAAACATTAAAGTATCGGCACACTCAGCACCACACAAGTTATTTGATCAATTCGGAACAATTGTTTCGGGAATCCGTGGATTCCCACTGTTTACAATATGACTGAATGATGTGAGAAAAAAAATTAAATTCTAACATGCCTTGTTTTATTCCTACTCTAAAAGATATTTACAGGTATCTACTTTTACCTTCTATATACTCTAAAACATGCGAAATATACGAACCAAAAAGAACATGTTCTTGCATGTAGCATAAAACGTAAACATGTGTACGTTTTACACCAATAAATCCATCAAAGCTGGGCGGTTAAGTGGACCGTTTTTCTTATTTAACGGATTGGCATTCTTTTTCATATAAATGTTTTCGTAAGCGTCGGTGAAGTTACGTTTTTAATTAATTTGAAGTTCTCTAATGTAACATTATGCCTAGTTTTGTTTATATGTCGTGCCACGTTTGACGATTCGATCCTTCCATAGCGATAGTGCGCTATATGTTCTTTGAATCTGGTGGCTATCGCCCATTTCGTTTGTCCAATATAGGCTTTATTACAATCATCGCATGCGATTTTATAAATTCGTGTCCGGTTTATCTTTCGGATTGCCTAGATTTTCAAAGAGGAAAAGCATGGCACTTAATTAAGACGTTGGTATGGGTATAAGGGATTTTAAAAATGTTAATGATCCTCACGCTATAGTTCAGGGTTAATGAAATCTAGCAACAATATTATCTTCTTTATACAGCAAAATACCACGAGGAAGATATCTACTTTCCAATAATCTTTTTTGGATATTTTCCAAATTCAGTTATTGGTAAAGATAATGGAAATACCAAACAAGAGAAGCACATTGTAGCTTGGGATGAGTAATAAATATAAAATGTATATACACATTTGTAATGTTAACAATTTGGATATTTGGTTGTAGATAAGCAACCGTCTTCATAAGCGAGAAAAGCAGTATTGGATTATACAAGGTGACTCAGAACACATTTGCGATTGATTTAGCCATGATATCCATTACACAAGACCCAATGTTGGCAATGTGTTGGAGCTAAAACCTTTTAGCTTGATAGACATCTTGATGGAATGACTGCTCCAACACTAATTGTATTTGGGTGTTGTCAAAGGATCAGCTAGGTATTCTCTTAAGTAAAACACATGGTGAAATTCACCTATTGTAATAAAGAAATTACACTTAAATGTACACGAAACCAAGTATGTCGTAGAGAAAAACAACCTCTTTTAAATGGTTGTTGAGTCAAGAAGCTCTTAGGTTTTCCAGTTGAGATATAGACGTTCAAAGATATGCTAAATTTGCATCAACATTTTTTGGGGTCATGTTTATCTTAGTATCTCAGAAACTATTTGTCAAAGAAGCTTAAAATTTGAAACGATTAAAAACAACTTTTACACAGAAGATGAGCTTTCTGTATTGATTTCCCTGGAATACAGACTTCCCAGAAATTAAGATTTTTTTGTCGCGACAAATTTTCAGCCAAGTTGACTGTTTTTGCTAAAAGTTGGAAGTTTGGGACACCGATAACTACTAAGCAAACACAGCAATTTCCAGCCAAATATCTCTCTTACTTACAAAATAACAGCTTGAGTGTCCGTGAGCATCTGCGACATTTTACCAGTCATCGCTTAAGAGGCTCTTGCAGGTCATGTACTGCATATCAGGAGCTAAGAATTTGGGGAATTACCTTTAGTCGGTTGTGGAACCTACACACAAAATTTGAAGAAAACCTGAGATGGTCGAGCGTGGGGGTCTTGATCACTTAACATGGAATAACCTTATAATTATTGCAAAATAATTCAGAGGAAAATGATTATATTTATGTAGATTAATTTTTTAGTATTTTTATAATAATAATAATAATAATAATAATGTTTATTGTCCAACAGGTAAACCCAATTACAGGACAAATATACACATTGTGAACACAATACATATTGATTTAAAAACATGACATAACTATACAAAAAACTATTATGTTTCGTGTATCATGGCGCCAACTCTCCGGTGAAAATATCACTAAATATCTTCTCAGCGTTCCTGATCATGTGATAGATTGGCGACCGCAAACGAAGATTGGTCCTCGGTGTCGGCATAGTAAAGGTTGGAGCATAACGAGATGCTATTCGAGGTACGTTGAATCCTATGTGGGAGACCAGCTGCATACAGTCGATCCTATCATTTAATAATTTGTGTAAAAATCGGGCGCTATGGTAATCACGACGGGATGACAATGAACGAAATTGATGCGATTCGAGAAGGGTGTTGTAAGAAGTATGCCAAGGCGGATATTCGCCATTAACTTTGAACGACAAGAATTTGAGGAATCGACGCTGAACACGTTCAATTGGAGCTTGATGGGACATATAGAAAGGATACCAAACAATAGAGGCATACTCCAATTTCGAGAGTACAAATGCAAAATAAAGGGATCTTAGCACTAGTGCGTCATTGAAGTATTTGGACGTTCTCATAAGAAAACCCATCATTTTAGAGGCAGATGAACAAATTTGTTCAATATGTATGTTAAACGATAAAGTTGGATCAAAAGTGACACCTAGATCTTTAAGATTGGTAATCTTGTCGATGGAAATATCGTTGATTTGATAAGTGGAGATATATGGATTTGTTTTTCTCGTGAAGCACATAAAATTACATTTACTAGAATTTAATGTCAGTGTATTGGATTTTGACCACTCGGTCAGTATATTAATGCTCGTCTGAAGACTCTCGATATCTTGTTGGCAGTTAATATTACAAAACAGTTTAACATCGTCGGCATAAGCGAGGACATGGCAAGATAAGGATGTTAAGAGGTCGTTTATGTATAGAATGAACATCAATGGACCAAGATTGGATCCTTGTGAGATACCGCTGCTAGATACAAATTCAAACGAATTAAATCCATTATAAAATACATAGTTAGTTCTTTTTACCAAGTAAGATTTAATTAACAAGGAGAAGTTGGGAGCTAAACCAAACGAGTCCAGTTTATATAGAAGTAATTCATGATTGAGAGTATCAAATGCATGTGAGAAGTCGGTAAAAATAACGTCAACTTGTCCGCAGTCATCTAAAGTTTCGCTTATAAATTGTGTGAAACAGGCCAGGTTTGTTACTGTCGAGCGTCCCTTCACAAAGCTGTGTTGGCAAGTTGCGATATGTGAGCGAGTATTCCTGTATATCGTAGTATATATAATATGTTCAAAATCTTCGCAAAGTTATTAAGTATAGCGATGGGCCTATAATTTCGAATTTGAGTAGAATCTCCCTTCTTGAAGACAGGTACAATTCGTGCACGTTTCCATCTATCCGGAAAAGTGGAGGTCCTGATGGCAAGATTAATAATCTGGCATAAAGGTAACGCAAAGGCATTACATAAATTCCTAACACAGAAGCTCGGCACCAAGTCATCGCCCTCGGTGGCCCTATCTGGAAAGGCAGCCATAATTTTAACCAATTCGTCTTCTGTTGTCGGAACCAAACTAAACGATTGTAGTTGTGGAAGATTGGGCGGAGGGTCGGTAACGTTGGACAAAGTATAAACTTGAGAAAATACTGTTGCAAAAGCGTCAACAATTTGTTGAGGATCGTCGAGGGCTACTCCATCGAGCACCAATCTACCGGGTATGCGTGTAGTTCCCTTCCTATTTCGTACAAAAGACCATAGGCGTTTTGGTTCTACTTTGATAGCACCTTCCGTTTGAGAAATATAAGCTTCATATGCACGTGATATTTGCGTTTTTGTTAACGAGCGAAGTCTTCTAAATTCATGAAGAAAAGTAGAGTCTTTCGTTATTTTCCATTTTTTTCGATAGTAGTCCTTTAGTTTCAGATTACGTCGAATTTCCAAAGAGAACCAAGGTGGAAATTCTGAGTTATTGACAGGATACTTGGGTACACACTCATCAAACATTTTGTACAGCACGGAATAAAACTGGTCAATCGCGAAATTGACATCGGAACGGTTTAACAAAGTCCAATCATAATTAAGAAGGTGATCGTAAAGTTTATCAAAATTAGCTTTTCGAAAGTTGTAACGCAAATTACCATGTGATGGAAATTTAGTACACTTCGGTGAACTTAAAATTTCAAAACTAATACACAGAGCAGGATGGTACGGATCTTCTGGTACAAAAGGATACTCATCTCTTGCGATTTCTAAAGTAGAATGGAAATTACATAAAACTAAGTCTAGAAGTCGATGGTCAACATTTAGGACATCATTAAATTGATTTAGCTTGACTGCACCACAGAAGTCGAGAAAAAAAGGAATTGTTGAATTCGGTATACCATTGCTGACATGATCGTAGAAGCGGGGAAAATTGAAATCGCCGATAAATAAAACTGACTCCTTTATTAGTACTCAAGCAATTTTGATAACTGATCATGTCTTAAAATTGCTTTTCATCTTGCTAAATATGCCATAAAATCAAGAAATTCAAGTCAAGTGAATCCATGAGCAAACAATGCAATGATCTCTTTTTAGAAGCAAGAAAATACGATGGTAAGCTGTAATTCCAGGAATACTACTGTAATATAATTTTAAATATCAGTCATTGTATCATTTAACTGCGGCACTAACGGCACACTATCATAAACATAACAAAAATAGTTTTTTTGTTATTTCCTATAAATGTGTTATTGTCCTTGGCAATTTCACATTTTATTGCAAGAAATCATATGAATCTAGACGTATAAATGAAAATCCATATTTTAAATCTACCATAAATAGCTTCTCCTATTTTAACAATTTTACATGATTGCATTTTAAAGACGTTTCCTAACGATTGATTCACTTCGCTAACGAATACGAGAGCAATCAATTTCTATTAACCATCCTCTGCTGCTTGTTTTATTCAATTTGCACGCGAGCCAATTTCAATCTAATTGTGACATTTGATGGGACTCTTAAATTAAAGAGATTAAAAATAGACACCGAAGTCTATATGCTGTCTTACGACTTATATCGAACTGCATACGCTTACGATTAATCTCACGGCATGAGCAGGATGCCTTTTAATACTACGTACAGCCATTTTATCAATTTTTAATAGAAAATCTTCGTGGTAATTATGCTAACCGATTTGTTCTAGCTCGTAAAATTATAATAAACGACTTTCAAAACGTACTCATAGGATAACGAAGGCGGGTTGTAAATTTTTTAAATCTAAAACAGGAATACTCATAATTTTGCAAACAAGACGGGGTCGCAGGTGGTAATGCCGCAACTAGATGTCATTTTATTTACGAGCAGAAGGTTTTTAAAGTTACATAACTTACATTACTTAACTGGAAATAGTTTCTGCTTGGTAATAGATTTCAACCACTTCATATGACCTACGCTACTGGGATGCTGGAAGCCGTGAAAAATTTGCTAAAACATAAAATCCCTGGCCACCTAAAATTTTATGATTTTGGGGTAAAATTAAAAAAAGCAGTTGGTAATGTTGGCAATATTATTATTTAATTACATATAACATGCAAGTAAGTATAATTTGAACATATATTTACTAATATTTGCTTGTTCCTCCGCGTTATAGTATTTCCTCAATCCTTTTCGGTATACTGCCAATGTAGCTTTTTATTGTTTTGTTAATTTCGTCGCTATTATGCCATACATCTTCAATATGTTGTTGTAATTCTTCTTTTGTAGTTGAGTTTCGTGTAGTTACGATGTTTTTCGAGATATCCCACTCATGGAATAATAGCGACTAAGTTAAAAAACAACTATAAAAAGCTGCATTGGCAGTATGCTAAAAAGAATTGAAGAAATAAAACACAGAGGAGGAAGAAGCAAATATTAGTAAATATGCGTTCAAATTATACTTATTTGCATGTTATATGCAATTGAATAATATTGCTAACATTGCCAACTGCTTTCTTTTAAATTATACCCCAAAATCATATTTTTAAGTGGCCCTAATTCAATGGCCAGGGACTGTAGGTTTCTATCGTCTAGCACGACCTTTCGCCTCGCTGTTCTTCACACCATTCGTGCCTGGGTCTTGTTCAACAGGAAAGGTCTTCTGTCCAGCTTCCTTCTTGACCTTGCCTACAAAAGACTCCGAGCAACCCACCTTTTGTGCCATTTCTCTGCCTGAAATGTTAGGATTCTCCTTGAACAAGGTAATTATTTTCTTTTCTTCTTCCCTGCCAGTCACCTGCTTTTTTTCTCCGACAACCTGCCTTGCGTGTGATGTCCAAGCCTTCTGTAAAGTTCTTTAGTATCCTTGAGGCTGTTTTCAGGTTGATTTTTAGTTCCCGAGCAATCCTTTTAAAAATTCATTGAGGACGCTCCCTAGAAATTTTAAGAATTGCTTTTCGTACTTCCCACTGGTTTAACATTTTAAAATAAATAAACGCATCCACTAACAAAAACTTATACGCTGCATTGTCCGACATTCATTTTAAAGCTAATAACGCAACAATTTTTGAGATTGCATCATCTTTAAACAACTTATGAGAACACATGCAGTGGACGTTTTTCACAAACAGTCTTTAAATTCGTACATACATTAGGAACAATTTTCTATGACATTTGACTACATATAATTCTATCTAGTGAATGGATTGTACTACTTTGAACAATGCTATCTACAACTGTTAAAATATTTCCCATTTTGTTTTTCCTTTTGGGTGTACACTTAATAGAATTGCATCCATATTGTCTTTATATTTTGAATACATCCCAAGGTATATATAGGTGATATAACTTACTTAACAGAACAGGATAGTTAAAACCAACGTAATTCAATTTTAAAAAGCAATATCAAAAGTGTCTATCAAAATTGAAGTCGTTCGGCATTTATAAAGACGATTTAGAAATATGCTTCACGTCAGATATCTCTGACCTAGCAATAAATTCATAATTTATTACGTTATCTGCTTTTTCCATGCGACAATGACACCCCCTATCTAATCGGACGTGTTCCAAATGCACCCTTTTTGGAAAGGCGAAATGTAAGGAGCCCGGCAACGGAGAGGAAAGAAACACTTTAGGTAGACGGCCGTCCCGTCAAAGAGGATTTCAAGTGATGTATGGTTGAAATTCCTTATGAACGGAAGGCACTTGAGGTTATCCGCAAAACGCAAGACTCCCAGAGATCTCTTTCAGTGACGTCTGGCGAAGATACGACCGATAGGTAAGTGAGTGCCACTCAGAAATGATCTTAAGACTGTGTGCGTATGTACTGCCGGTTTGTAATATACGGTTCCTATAAAAAAAAATGAGTTATTGAAAGTTAAAGGTAAAACGGACGCCACGCCACCTCTATTTATGCTTAATAAGTTGTTATGTACGGTTTCATGCGTGTGATAAATATTTATCCTTTGTTGATATTTGTTTGCATTTTCCACGTTTTATAATGAAGTTAAATGCTAGGTTTGTCGAGAAATGCAAAGCAGGTAATTTTTGATCGTATCTCGCGTGCGATCTGTAATAACTTTTAAAGTATTCAAATTGCAGTCCGTTGTACTTGGATTAGCTCCACTATAAAAGTCTAGAATGTTGCCAAAGCCATGAATAACATTCTAGATTTTCGGTTTGGTTTAAATGTTTCTTTGGTAATGGAGGATGTTGTTTTCAAAATGTTAAACCACCCTACTCAGAATTCTAAATGAATGCTTTGATATAACAAAAGTTGATACAAGATGGCAATCCTTTGTGGAGACCAACTAGATTTAATTATCAACCAAATTGTCATCGGGGATGAAACAAGAGTTTCTCAAAAGCTCCATCCTCTTCAAGAAGTTCTGTCACTCCTTCTGTAGAAAAAACAATGGCAATTATTTTGAAAGACTGTGAGGAAAACTTGCTTGTTGATATTTGATACAAGACGACACTAGTAAACGAATCAAGACTTGCAAAAGCTGCCCATGTTGATCGCGGCTTTGAAGAACATTTGAATAACATTTTGTGGAGAAACCAAAAGAATGTTTTCATCTTGTACCGTTAGCGTTGTTCAAATGCTATAATTCTGCATTCGTATTTTTATTGTTACCGGTCTCTGGTTTTCATGCTTAGAAAATCTAAATTAAGCTAGAATTTTTTTAAATACCACATAGGGACACCACCAATAGTTGCTTAACAATCAATTTGAAAATGTCCGACATAATTATTTACATGCGAGCAATAGATTTTGCTGTTGATTGGACTACAATTCTAATAAAGTTTAAATCATATTTTAAAATTCAAATGCAAAGAAAACTGTGGAATATGTTGATCGAAAATTGCTATAAACTAAGAAGTGGACCGAAGTTCAGAGGTATAATGGCCAAGGAAAACAGAAATGTCTTCAATCCTTTAGTTTTTCAAAGAACTTCAAAAACAACATAGGCGAAATACGTCATTGCCTTTGATTTTTTTTTTGAGAAAACTGAGAGATAACGCCCGCAAAGGAACTTAAACAGTTGTTTACTCAGAGGAGCTCCGCCTAAAAGAATTACAGCCGCTAGGGCATTGTTTAACAATGTATGTTGTTATGGACCAAAATATAAAGAAACATCTTGTACAATTCTTTACTCGTTCTAAAGCATTTACAGCAAGTTTCGTTCGCACTGGGGGTAATTCGATTACAAGGGACTGTAAAGTACCATACTTACATATACAACATACTACCTCGACTGCAAAACGAAAAGATTCGCAGACATAACTTATGCCGGCAAACATGTAATCCGCATAATGAAAATTTATTTGTATAGCGCCTTTGCATTGCGTTCAGACGACCATTGCATATGGATTTATTCAAATACTGTAACACTTCTGCATAAAGGACGTCAATCAAACGTCTGAGCTAATCTAAACACCGGTCTGGCGTGTTGCGAAACACAGCCATTATTATTAGTTCTTACGCTGTGGAAGCGTAAAAGGGAAAAAATTGCGTTTCAATTCAATGGACGCTAATCGCGCTCGTTACCCGCGCCAGCGAAGAGGTTAGAATGCATGAATGAAACGGATTCGTAATGGGATTTATTACTTAGAAATGCGGGCATGCACAATAAACGTATGAACATACATCGTTGAATGCATTCGGGTCCATATGCATGGAGATATTTCGTTTTGGTCTCTTTTGCGCAACGCGGTCTAAGAGACACTAACGCTGACAAATCGTTTTTGACAAATTGGCTGTCTGTTGTAATCGGTGGTATCAACACAAAACACTTAACGATACTCCACAACTTAGCTTCTATACGGTTATGACGAAATATTTTAAAAAATATCGATGCATTCTCTAAACTGTGAACTCGCTAAATGTAAGTTGATAACTGAAATATTTATATATACGTACTTTACTCTTCTAAATATCATTTCTCTAGTATGTTTATTTATTGATACAATAATCTAGTCCCCCTATAATCGATCGGATTCAAAGCAAAAGAATACTATAATGGGATGGGAATTTCCAGGTAAAAGGGTTGATTTATGACATGTTTCAAGTAATATGGCCAGGGTCTGTATATCCCTTTTGTGTTCACTAAATAAATACGAAATGGTAATCCAAACGCTAAGAGTTTGGTAGGAAATCAAATACGTTTTTAATTTCCACTCTACTTAAGTCACACGTCACACCCTCATTTCCTTGAGGGAGCTTAATTAATACCATCCTAGCGAGCGGTGCGTTTCGGCGGTCGCGATGAATTGAACCGTTTCAGCTTCACGATTTGACTCACGCCAAAACTTTACGCCTCTTTTATTATTATTATTCTATTTTAAAGTAAATCGGTTTATTAATAGTACGCATTCTTCTTCAGTAAGCACTGATTCTCCATTAGTTTTGCTTTAGAATCTATTATTCGACAAGCCAAAACAAGCGAAACGTCAAAATACACACAATGTATGAAATAAATTAAATTACGAAAGAAAATTGTACGAAATCGCTACATTTGTTCCCTTTAAAAACCACGCCGCCACCTTAAAAGATTAAAACGCCCGAAATATAATTTAACTTTTTTTTCAACGTCCTGATACGCTTATTTCATTGTGATAAATTGCCTTTAATGCTCCCAACATTAGCCGTAATTACTAGGACTCCCTATAAACAGGTCCGCTTTGTGTATTAACAACAATAACCGTTTTAGAATAGACGGCGCCTGAAGATGTGCGTTCATACGTAATGCATGCATCTAGCCTTGCGGATGAGGATAAAAAAATCTACAATAACAGTAATTTAAACTTAATTAGAATTGATAATGATGACGGGCTTTTATGCGTATGTTAATGCGATTAGCGTTTGATAATTTGGCAGCGCTGAAAGACTTGGCTGGGGGATGTGATGGTTTAAATTAGAGCACATCATTAAATTGGTTGCCTACTCCAATAAGGCGTTCAAACCGCTATGTGTTGTTAGGCAGGCCTTCTGAATATCGAACGGATATCAAAGAGAGGTTATGCATGAAAATAAGTAGGTGTTCCAAAAAAGTAATTATCTCATTGTTGTCTAGAACTTATTTTTTTTTTTTTTAATGCATTAAAATAGGTCCTATACGGATCAGTTCACAACGACATTGCTACATTTATCAAAGTCCTTGACATGGTAGTCTAGAAAAATGTTTTTTTTTCTGTTGTAATATTGTGATAAAGCTTTGCATGCTGATGCTCTAATTGTACGAATGCATACAAATGCGTTTAACATATGATTAAATAGTTTACTTTATTAGATATGTTCTTAAAAGCTTACGAGCAAATCAATAATCTCGTAAATCTAGATGTATTAGAGTTGAGAGATCTGCAGATACAAAACGCGATATTGCTTAACAATATTAACAATCTAATCTCGTATTTTGGCTATTGTACCATGTATTCCGTGTTCTCGTTGCTTATTTTCTCGCTACTTGTTGTTTTCGTCGGTTCTAGTCAGAACTTCTATGTGCTAAAGATGCCTAAAGTCTTTGCAAACGTTGTACTATGAATTGTAGCTGTACTTAAATATTTTATGGAGGAAAATGAGAAGGGTCATCCATTAGTATTATTTAATAATTTTAAGTACTCATTTAACAATTTTTATTGTTGTAGCATGGAATTTAAAACAATAAGTACGAAGCCCCTTGAAAAATCAGGTAAGATTTCCAGTAACAGTTGTTATTGAAGAAAAAAATGTGTAATTTTTTAAATTTTAAAATATTCTTATTTTGGCTGATGCCGCAGTAAACTTCAATAATACCTCCCTTCATCAGTATTCTCCTTCAATTCTGTGGCGAATTTCGAAACGCCTAGTGGTGTCGGCTCTTCCTATCTAAAAACTGCGTTAAAAAAGGACGGTGTTTTCATTATATATAAATAAATTAATTTCTCGGGATATGTACGACCTAATGGAATGAAATGTGGCAAAAGGAACTCACGAAAGATCGATCTATGCTCCTGTGCCGGTCGCGAAATTACCCCCTAATAGAAGCTAACTCGGAAAGTTTTCCCGTGACAGAGATGGAGAGTACAGTCACTATATACCGCGTTCGTAAGTTCTGTAGTAAAGTGAACCGCTAAAATATATGGACAGTGTTACAACGTTTGCCCGCTGTAGAAGTATAAGGTGGGGAGCCGCGCGAGGCGAATCGGGGACGCTCCTAGCACAAGCACCAACATTATTCGCCATATGTATGGGACTCGCGACTATAAATGAATCTTTACGTATCCTAGTATATAATGAAGTAGCCATCCGGGATATGATATACAGAATGTATCACAACCAACAGCACGTTACCCTCAGTTCAATATATAACAATGTAACAGATTATTTTGAAAACGATTGGCTTTCGTTAACGGAAGAATAATCCTTGGTAAGGCCTGGTGGAATTACCTGATATCGTCTTATCTAGATTAACATTTTGGGAAAAATATGAGAACAAAAAAAATTGGAGTAAACCAATCATATTTGAATATTTCATAGATCTTCACCTAAACACCTAATCACGGAAATTATTTATAACATACAACTCGGGATATGATGTCAAAAGTATTTTCCATTTTGACGGCCAATTGTAAGGGCACCAATTAAAAGTTAATCTTGAATTAAGGCTACGTCAAGCGATCAAATAGGTCAATCAAAATCGTCACACCAGTGCAGTGAACCGATCGGCATGGTCAGAGCTTGTTGCAAAAATAGGCAAGGTGGTGCTCAAGCTGATGATATTTGATTTAATGACAACTAGGTCAGTCAGGTTATTCGCTTGACATAGCCCGAGTTGAACTAGTACGCTGTTGAACTAGGTAAATGGTCACAATTTATATTTACTGCAAATATAAGATTCATCATAGATACCACCAAACTGAATTAGCTGAATTTTCAAACATACGTAAGTAAAGAAGTCGTTTGGGTGAAGAATGTCATTCTCCAATAGCTTGCCTTGATATCAAAAAGAAGCTAGAACCTTCTTCTTAGTTTTGCCGTCTCCAAATTTTCATAGCAAAGACAATGGAGTTGATCTTCCATCCTTTATACTTTGTATCTAGTGATATGCTAGAGCTACGTGACCTCTCACTAAACCTTCCAACTTTCTGAGATCCTCTTTGTAGAAAGATAGCATTGCCTTCGCCTGGTGGGAAGTTTGGTTTTGTTCCGGTATGTTTTGGCAATACGAAGCCTTTGATTTTCCCCCCATTTCCTAATTTCTTGCTTTAGGTGACTTTTCTGTAGCTCACAATAAGGATTTGGATCAATGAAACATACATTCGCTGTTTATTTGGCCAGCTTATCGGCGTTTTCATTTTCCTGGGTGCTTTGGTGGTTTGGGACCCACCTTAACGTAATATCGTTTTCATGTTCCAAGTGTCTTAATCTTGCCTGATGATCCATGAAAATGTTTGCTTCGTATTCCTTTCCCAAGATACTCTCCGACGTACAAGTTTAAAGCAGAAATATCCGTTTTAACCCTATTGTCAATAACCAGAATTTTCCACGTCGTTCTATAACCGGGGTACCCAAGCAGGTAAAATGCATTCTTTGTGTTTTCCCCTGTACATTTTGTTAGCCTGTGCTATTATATTATTTGAAGAGATAAGTTCTTCGAATCTGGTTTTCCTCAAGGCTATTTATAGCCAGTCAGGTAGCCCAGGTTAGGTATAAAGTAACCGCAATATGTGACTTATGGACAATGCTCAACTCTAATTTATCCCGCTTGTACAAACCATCTGAGTGTTTGACTATTGACGAATAGCTTTTTCCATATCGAGGAGGAACACGATTTACGCAATACATTCCATCAAAACCAGCCAAATATGGAATAAAGGTGTGGTGGATTTGTGACGCTGAAAATTCATATCCTCTACTTGGACAACTGTATACTGGAAAATGTGAAACTGGTCGTGAAATAAATCAAGGTGAAAGAGTGGTGAAAGACTTGGTTTCATCGTATCGAGGATCTGGCCGAAATATTACAATGGATAATTTTTTTACGACTCTACCCCTAGCTGAACATTTGTTGTCGTGGAATTTGACATTAGTGGGTACACTGAAAAAAAAATAAAAAATATATTCCCGAGGAAATGAAAGCCAATAAAAGTCGAGAAGAGTATTCTACTTTATTTGGATTTCATGATCGAGTAACTATATGTTCTTATGTCCAAAAAAAAATAAAGGAGTGATACTCTTATGAACAATGCACTCAGGCATGACAGTTTCTGAATATACCAAAAGAAAACCAGAAATAGTACAGTATTATAATAAAACTAAATCTGGTGTTGATACAATGGATCAAATGCTGAGGAGATACACAACACAAAGACAAACGAGAAGATGGCCACTAGCATTTTTTTAGAACATCATACATTATATATTTTGAAAACAATAAAATGATAAAAAAACTAATCAACGAAGAGTATTTTTACGACAGCTAAGTGAAGAGTTATGTTTACCAAACATTCTCGATCGGTCCACAAATAATTAAGTGACAAGACATTTCGCTACACAGAATGCAATAGGAAATGTTATGGGAAAACTTATTGCAAATCTAAATATGTTTCTAGACCTTCAAAATCTCAACAAGCTCTTGATTCAACTGGAAGAAAAATAGTTGTAGGCTCCGAAGAAAGATTCGAAAATTATGTGCAGAATGTAATCAACCTGTTTGTGATGGGCATGCTAAGACAATTACCAAATGTATTGCATGTTAAGCTAAATTATAGTTAACAAACAATTATTTTTAAACTATACATCTCTCCTATTTCTTCATAAAATAATTAGCATCAACTTAATTACTAATTTCAGCATTATATAATTATTGTAGTACTAAATAGTACCCGCAATACGTGGGTACCCGGGTACCCCGGTTATTGAACAAGCGTATAGTTAGCTTTGACTTCAATTTTAATGGGCAAGTATTGCTAAAATTATTTTAAAAAAGCATTAACATACTTAAAAAACGTTGTAGAGTGAGGATCTCGCCGGAAAAAAAATTGCAAAAATACAAAAAAAAGGTTTTTTGATTACTAACTTCAGAAGGGTACCCGGTTATTGACACAAGGGTTAAACTGCTTGGATCATATGAGTTTGGAGGTCTAGATGCACTTTGAAGCTGTGATAGCTGGGAACTAGCTTCCATTGCACACAAACGTTTCTGGAATGGATAAGAAATCTACCAGATTTCTGACACTAAAGGCAGACAATCGTATACACAAATCAGTTAATAAACACATCTTATTGCAAATCTTTCAATGTATAGCAAAAGTCGTTTGATATCCAAAAGAGCAACTTATCGCAAGCATTTTGACGATTGCGTGGTCAAATGTTTTTCTCTGTCTTTTTTTCATTGTAATACAGCAAATACAATCAACCATAGAATACCACTATGAAGCTTGCTCGTAACCATTTTATTTCCTTCAAGACCCAATTCCTAACTGTATACTTACTTATAAAAATCTCAAAGGTACACTCCGTCCAGATTAACAACTTACAGCTTCAACATACTTGACCTAAAAACCGTTTCAAGCGCGTTTACTATCATAGAGCTTCAATTTCGTCCATTCCGGAAAACTCAAACATCAACTGAGTGGCTAAATAAATTTACTCCCCCATAGTAATTGCCTTCTTCACTTAAACCGTACTTTCATTCTCCTCCACCCGCTTTATTGTCATAACAACGTCATTCAAGCGTAACATACTACACACGGGATAAGATTGTGCTTTTCACTGGAGTAACATATTTCATGCTTGCGTGGAGCTCCTGGGACTAGAAAGAGGAGCCATTTCCTACATTTAGGTCACCAATGTTCGTCGAACAAATAACTATAAATTTCAGGTAAACGGTTTCATTGACATAAAATACACTTCCGGAGAATGAAGCAGTACCGGTGCTACTACATCGCGCAGTTGTAATAAGCGATGTTAGGAAGCTGGTGACGGGAGATACTGCGAACCAGTACGATGTATTGACCCAATTTTCTCCGGGAATTAAATCTGGAACGTGGTAAGTGTAAATCGAAGAGAGTAAATTCTGAAACAAATTGAGTTTATATTGACAGGAAGTCATCGGAAACCGAACATTAAATAAAACAGCACGCTTGATGAGATTTATTCTCAGCAGAGTTGAAGGTTTATTATGTGAAGGGTTGGTTGATAGGAAATTGATCGAATTTTTCATCTTATTTGGTGCTTAAATCAGGTGTGGTTGTTTCATTCCATTTCCAATAAATCTCCTTGTTAGCATTCGTGAAACTATAGAAGGTATTTAAAATTGCACAAAATGTGTGCGAAAGATGTTTTAATTTTGGGAAATTGGGGACTAGATCCTATTGTCAAGGATTCTTGTTTATTCCAGTCAATTTTTGTCTTCTTTCGGGTATATTCAATAAGAGAAACCACCTTTTGAGGATGTTGATATCAACAGCCCCAACACCAAAATCTAATTTTTTATTTGAGCTACCAATGTCATCAGGTGCGTTTTAGCATCTTGCATATTCTTCAGGTGACTTACAGTACTGTTCATGGAAGTTCGGGCTAGCTGACAAATTATATTAACTGTTTAGGAAAAAATTTTAAAATTATATAATATACATTTCTGTGAGGAATTATTAAAACTAACCTTTTCTGGAAGCCTTTTACCAACTTCCAGGTAGTATTTGTCTATTATAAGACCGTTATCATAAAATAAATAATTATGTTGGAAATCCCCAATAATTACAGTGACAATAAATGATTCACTCGTGTTGCCTGGAAATATTCGTATACCCTTTATAAAGTATTATAACATTTGTAAACGCAGTAGTTCTGAAGAGATTGTTATTGTGAAAGTATCTGTGGTTGTGCTAGTGAAAAATAAAATAATTTCGGTTTGGCTGCTTAAAATGCCCCGTGGAAAGCCTCTAGCTGTTTCAAAACGATCTGCTATTATTACCTTGCATCAGGAAGGGTACGCAGAAAGACGGATTGCGGATAAATTAAAAATAAAAAAATCTACAGTACCAGTGACGTGCAAGATCGTAATCGGCCAGGACCGTCAAGAAAAACGACTCCTGCGGAAGATTTACGAATAAAAATAATTAGTAAGCGCAATAGAAGACTAACAGCATCAGAAATTGCTGTAGAATTCAATAATGAGCGAGATTCCAAAGTTTCTGTGAGTACTGTGAAACGTCGGCTGAAAGAGGCTGGGTTGCATGGGCGAGTGGCTTGTCGAAAACCATTACTCCGAAGAGGAAATAGGCTGAAACGACTGAAATGGGCACAAGCTCATAGAGATTGGACAGTGAACGATTTTTAAAACGTTTTGTGGACTGACGAATCCAAGTTTGAGGTTTTTGGAAATAGACGGAGAGTTTTCGTACGCAGATCAAGAGGGGAAAGAATGTTACGGGAGTGTATAGTTCCTACGGTGAAGCATGGAGGTGGATCTGTAATGGTCTGAGGTTGTTTTTCCTTAATCGGAACAGGGGACTTGCTCAAAATTGAGGGCATAATGAAAAAAGAATATCGGAAAATCCTAGAGGAAAATGCCATACCGTCAGGAGTCCGATTAATTGGTCGTGGATTTGAATTTATGCAGGACAATGACCCCAAACATAAATCTAAATTGTGCACAGATTACCTGCCGCTAGAAGAAAATGAAAGAACCCTAAAAATTATGGAATGGCCGCCACAGTCCCCCGATCTGAACCCGATAGAGTTATTATGGGAAGAATTAGACCGATGTGTTAGGAAAAAGTGTCCAAAATCGAAGGAACATTTGTGGACCATTCTCCAGGAGGTATGGACAAGCTTGCCCAATGAAACATTAGCAAAATTAGTGAATCGGATGCCGAGAATAGTGGCAGCAGTCCTAAAGGCAAAAGGTTTTCGATGAAAATCGGATTTAAATTATTTGTATTACATTAACTTTTTCTTTTTAATAAATTTGTGTTTGAAAATATGTAAAATCATGTAAGTAAGTATTAAGTACATGGCCATTTAATATTTTTCTTATTTTCTTTGACTTCCGTACATTTTTTTGTTTGCCCGAATTTCCATGAACGGTAGTGTAGATATTTCTAGTTTGACAGCGGCAGCACTTTTCAGTCCTACTATTTCCAACCTCATTTGCCTCATAATTGATGCAATGATACAATTCCAGCAGATAAACATGCTTTGAGAAAACCGGCTTTCGAAGGGTTTTCAAAAGATCGGTTTGTAAGGGCGAGGCAATACTGGGTTGCGTTTTCGATGTAGTCATTAAAAACTTATATACATACTTTTGAGAGAGGTGTGAAGCATGTGGTCACATTTCGTTAACATAAAATTCTATGCGGTGTGGTTACAAAGAATCTGCAGAGTTAGGGTAGAGTACGAGCTCAATAAAATCAGCTTATTGGATAAGAACTTCATGAATGGTACCAAATCGATATAACAGCACTACATAGGACTAGTCAAGTCTACGTCAAGTCGCAAGGTTGACTCTCAAGCTCCTTTTACTGATTAACAATTTGGTCCCTACGAGGATAGTCTGATAAGCCTCAACCCTCAACGTGAAAATGGCGTTACTCGTCAAAAATTTTCTGGTAATATAATGCGTATGCGTTGAAAAATACTTTTGAAAATTTCAGCCATGTTGCACGCATAAAAAACAAAAACCCATTTAAAAAAATTGAAGCAAAAGGATTGAATAATATAAGTACACGCTTAATATCCATATTCTCCAATAAAATCAACTCAACTATCACCCCCATCTTCTTTCTCTTGCATCATCTTGAAATGCGCCTTCCTTTTGCCTCGTTTCAGTTACCCGTATACATGACCTCGCGCGCGATTAAAGCAATTCCCCTCTTCTAGACATCATAAAAAATCCTTTGAGAGAAAAGGGGACGGATTCGAATAAGAAAAACGAGAACGAGGATGAGGATAAGAAGAAGAAGAAGAACAAGAATATGTACTGACAAAGAACAGATGTGAATGGAATATAATGCGCGGTAAACGTATGCAACCTTCCGGTTGCGTCACTACCTGACCGTGGACAACGGCTTCACTTCTGAACGCTTTGCGATCCGGACGAAAGCATGGTAAAGCGATGCAGGGGTGTGTACGATCATGGCAACGTTGGAACGCGCATTGCTGACCTTGCGGCTTCCTCGAAGTTAAATTATGTCGGTTGGTGTGTTAATGGTTTCGAGAGCAGTCAGATGTTCTTGTTGGAACGTATTGGGCTTATCGGGCGAACTTGTTGAGTCTATTTCAGTACCGGATCTGCGCTCTTTTACGAAATGAATAAATTCAGTTGATTTGAACAAGTACATACATCGTCATTGTTAAGATGCCACGCTTCAATGGGATATCTCTGTACGAATTCTTTGATTTTTTTTGTTATATTAGGTATAGTAATGTACAATTTTGTTGCTAGAATTATTGTAGGAATCTCATACAACTTTTAAACTGTAAAGGAGAGTTGTTGAATTGTTAAATTGAAGTAACTTGTAAGCTACTTTGCACTGTTTATCAAGGATGTTGATGTGATCATGGAAGTTCGGGCAAGCAAAAAAATGTACAGAAGTCAAAGAAAATAAGAGAAATATTAAATGGCCATGTATTTAATACTTACTTACATGATTTTACATATTTTCAAACACAAATTTATTAAAAAGAAAAAGTTAATGTAATCCGATTTTCATCGAAAAATCCACCTTTTGCCTTTAGGGCTGCTGCCACTATTCTCGGCATCCGATTCACTAATTTTCCAATATTATTCATTGGGCAAGCTTGTCCATACCTCCTGAAGAATGGCCCACAAATGTTCCTTCGATTTTGGACACTTTTTCCTAACACATCGGTCTAATTGTTCCCATAACAACTCCATCGGGTTCAGATCGGGGGACTGTGGCGGCCATTCCATAATTTTTAGGGTTCTTTCATTTACTTCTTGCTACAGGTAATCTGTGCACAATTTAGATTTATGTTTGGGGTTATTGTCCTGCATAAATTCAAATCCACGACCAATTAATCGGACTCCTGAGAGTATGGCATTTTCCTCCAGGATTTTCCGATATTCTTCATTTTTCATTATGCCCTCAATTTTGAGCAAGTCCCCTGTTCCGATTAAGGAAAAACAACCTCAAACCATTACAGATCCGCCTCCATGCTTCACCGTAGGAACTATACACTCCCGTAACATTCTTTCCCCTCTTGATCTGCGTACGAAAACTTTCCGTCTATTTCCAAAAACCTCAAACTTGGATTCGTCAGTCCACAAAACGTTTTTAAAATCGTCCACTGTCCAATCTCTATGAGCTTGTGCCCATTTCAGTCGTTTCAGCCTATTTCCTCTTCGGAGTAACGGTTTTCGACAAGCCACTCGCCCATGCAACCCAGCCTCTTTCTGCCGACGTTTCACAGTACTCACAGACACTTTGGAATCTCGCTCATTATTGAATTCTGCAGCAATTTCTGATGCTGTTAGTCTTCTATTACGCTTACTAATTATTTTTATTCGTAAATCTTCCGCAGGAGTCGTTTTTCTTGACGGTCCTGGCCGATTACGATCTTGCGCGTCACCGGTTGTCTTAAATCGAACTATAGTATCATGTACTGTAGATTTTTTTTATTTTTAATTGATCCGCAATCCGTCTTTCTGCATACCACCCTTCCTGATGCAAGGTAATAATAGTAGATCGTTTTGAAACAGCTAGAGGCTTTCCACGGGACATTTTAAGCAGTCAAACCGAAATTATTTTATTTTTCCCTTGCACAACCACAGATAGTTTCACAATAACAATCTTTTCAGAACTACCGCGTTTACAAATGTTATAATACTTTATAATGGATATACGAATATTTCCAGGTAACACGAGTGAATCAGCTAACCCTCCTAGGGATTATTATAAAGCTTTATTGTCACTGTAATTATTGGGGATTTCCAACATAATTATATATTTTATGATAACGGTCTTATAATAGACAAATACTACCTGGAAATTGGTAAAAGGCTTCCAGAAAAGGTTAGCTTTAATAATTCCTCACAGAAATGTATATTATATAATTTTAAAATTTTTTCCTAAACAGTTAATATAATTTGTCAGCTTGCCCGAACTTCCATGAACGGTACTGTACATCGTTGCTGTAACTTAATTTGTGATCAGAAAAGTAGTGAATCGTTTTCAGACGGTTCTTAATCCAACTTTCCATCGTGATTCGGTGCGTGTTCTTCATAATAAGGGTTAAAATAAAGATGGTCTTGACTCACAAAATTCTATATTAAATTAATCTATACGTCCGGTTTTGTGCATTGCGCTTATCCTCAGGCTAGAATTTAGTAAAGCCTCACGCTAGCTAGAAAGCCATCAACATTATAATTACAAAATTGTACAATTATTTTTTATAGTGTGTAATGTATACTAAATTTCCTTATATATAGTTCTTTAATGTATGTAATATAAATTATTTTTCTTTATGTAAATAAATTGTATATGTGTATTCATAAATTAGTCTTAAAAAAGATAGAAATTAGTTTTTACGTTTAGTATACTAAATGTAACGTTGTCGTTTGTGTTAGGAACGTCCCCTCCGCTCCTCAGTACCCCTACACAAGCGGACACACTCGCAACTCAGCCACCTAGCATACGTAGTCGAGGTAACAGCTCGGCACAGATTTTAGGAAATACGTAATACATCTTATTTGATTTGTGTCCTATTGATGGACTTTAATCATTGATTACTTCATAATAAATACTGTTGTCGTATATCAAACAAAGAAACCGTCCTTAATTTAGAAAGAAAATGACGAATTACAAAACTAAATAGAACTTCTCATTATAAAATAATTAAATTACATTTTTAAGTAGGAAAACGTGGAGAATTGAAAAATACTTACAATTTAATAAAACAGTAAAAAGATTGTCAATAAATAAAATTAATTCTGTTGAAATTTTCTCATTTAAAAACTTTGATAAATTGTTGCAAAGAGAGGATTAAACACAACACGTTAAAGCTATAAAAGTTTTTTAATTATTTACAAATTGAGACGTAAGAGACCTCTATGGTACGACGCTCTCAGCAAATAGTCATCAATATAAGTGGGAGAACCACACAGGACAGGCGTCATATTTCAAGGAGTATCTGGAATGTAGGTGTCGCTTCAAAATGCAGTTGTAAGTTGAGGCAGTTATTAGCGTTTGTTAACTGTTGTCTTGGAATCACGAGAGACTCAAGGTTATTAAGAAAATTGTCTCTGCTGGCCGTATGTAAGATGGTAAAGTTGTTCTCAACGTTAAATGTATGATTATTATCTGTAAGATGTTGAGCGAAGTGTGAGAAATCTGATGAATTAGGTTGTGGGCATTTAACATGTTCCTTGATGAGTGCCTCAGGGTGAATTTGTAAACACTTTTCCTTTTTAATTTGCGAACACCGTCCTTATTATTCAGCAGTAAGTTATTAAGAGGGTGGATTGTTCTGAACGCAACATTAAAATGTTTTTTCAAAACACTAGCTGTGATGTAAGAGAAGCGACCTATAAAAGGTAGGGATATGTAATATCGGTCTCTATCAGGTGTTGATATGATAGTCTCATCTAAGTAAACAGTCCTTTCTATTTGTTCTCTTTGAATCTTGTTCAGAAGTTTGTCTATTGTTCTTAATCACGTTCTCAATTCTCTTCCATTATTTACCAATCTCTTCCTTCCCCCTCCCAATTTCGTTTCTTCATCCCAATGATATCTATTTCCTCTTCTTTTGGTATATTCTCACTTCTGTTCTTCTTCAAACTAGTCTCTCTTGCCAAAAAAATAAATGCTAATATAGCTCATGGTATTGGTGGAATCATTCCCGGCAAAAACAATGTAGCAGAGAAAATAGCGCTAACACATGGACATGTTTCTGCCTACTCGGCGTCATCAGCATGGTTCTGAGCGCTATCTACTGCCGCTATCATTGAGTTTGCCTCTCAGTTTATATTGCTAATCTCCAAAGCAGCATACCATGAGCTATATTAGCATTTATTTTTTTGGTTATTGTATTAGGCATTCTTTCCACGTGTATTTCTATACATCATGGTAAGCCTGAGGAATCATTTGCACGTATAGATGTCGCTGTGCCTAGGCACAACGCCCCCTTGCGTTTGGCAGCCCAAGAGCTGCCCGATAGGTGGTGGACATCTACACTCCGGTTTGTCTTGCTACCCTCTGGGACGGCGTGACTGTGTTTGTTGGCGAAAGGTGTCGCCGAGAGACATATTCAGTGCTGCTTTGGAGATTAGCAATATAAACTGAGAGGCAAACTCAATGATAGCGGCAGTAGATAGTGCTCAGAACCATGCTGATGACGCCGAGTAGGCAGAAACATGTCCATGTGTTAGCGCTATTTTCTCTGCTACATTGTTTTTGCCGGGAATGATTCCACCAATACCATGAGCTATATTAGCATTTATTTTTTTGGTTATTGTATTAGGCATTCTTTCCACGTGTAGTCTCTCTTGGTCCATTCTCATGATGTGTCCATACCAATACAATTGTTTATTTTCTTCATTATTGGATTTTGTACTAACGTCATTCTAATATGTTTATTAGGTTTTACAACCATTTTTGCCCAGTATTTTTTGTTGATATTACAGTACTCCTTCGCCGCTTCCCTGTGAGTCAAAAGCTGACCTCACGTCGATGAGTACGTTGTCATTTGTACTTCTACGCCTTCTGAATGTAGACTATTCATCTTCTAATTTACTTTCGATATTTTCTCAGTCAACAAATTTCATTGCCAACAAGAATTGGTTTTACTGCATTAACTAAGCAAGAAAAGACGCACGTGGATGTTGTGGAAGAAATGTTGATGTTATAAATCGAGAAATTATTACATCTACATGGCAAATTGTACCTAGATACCTTCCTCTCGTACTTGCATGTTATATTTAAAGCATATCCTGTATATTACACACCTCAATCTTATACCGATGTTATATCTAAAGTTATTAATAGAGAATATGCAAAACAAACAGTAAACTGATATTATGTAAATTTAATGTACAACACAGAACAAAATGAATTTGATATCGCGGCAAAGTAGGTGGTCCTGTTTGACTGTATGTAACTCGTTGTAGAACCTGTCTTTCCGGATGCCAACTGTCATCATATCTATTAGAAAAATAAAGATAGAAAAGAGAATTAGTTCGTGTTACGCTTGTAACATATCAGAGAAGCTGAAGCTACAAAACAAACACCAGGTGTTTAAGAAGCCGTACTATTGGGGTTTAAAGTGGTGTCCATCAAAGAGTAGGAGAGAGGTGAAAACCAGACATGTGGGAAGGATGCGACCGCAAAGCATTTATTGCATGGATGATTTTGTCAGCGAAAATAACGCTTGAAATGGTAGCAAATTTAAAAACTTCTTTCTTTTTAATTCTTTTGGAATTTGGGTGGTGTCGAGACATTGGTAAACAAGTTTATTTAATATTGACATTATAGAAAGCGATCTTCAACATTTCAAAATTCCATGTGACAGATTTGTTCCATGTTGAGAAATATTGTCCCTATTAAATTTTAACTGTGTTAATTGAATGTCAAAGTAAATGAGATGTCATTAGAATAGATCATTAAATTTAAATACTTGACATCCATAAGAAACAAGGAAACCCTGGAAAAAGAAATCAATTGCAGTATACACGTTGGCCCAGATATGAACGGGGGATTGCCTTTGCGAATAGCAACTGCGTATTTGAGTTTCACTCCAACCGCAGTACATTATAAATAAATTCGATAATTGTACAAAATAAATTGAAATTCTAACAATGTTACATTATTATGGGGAAGAATCTCCTGGTAATTTTGAATTTTGTAACTTTTGTATTTGTTGCGTTTCAAAATACGTTTCACAGTACTTCTACTAACACCGATTTCGTCTGCAATTTGCCGGCTAGGTCAAGGTTCGCCCATTTCAACCAACGAACAAACTCTCACTTCTCTCTCCTCCCGCTCGCGATGCATTAGAGGGATTTGAGGCTGTTCGTCTATTTGTTGGCATTTACGGCAATTCCCGACCACGCAGCCAAGTTTCCCAAACGCTTCGATCCTTTCAATCGTCGAATGCGAGGGAATAGGACGATCCACGTACTCTACGGCAAAATAGATCGGCCGTGCTTTGGTAGGAATTTCCGACAAAATACCATTTAATGATCTGTATCTTTTCTGCGCTTGTTCGAGATCTACGATCACTTGTTAGAACCTTACAAGCGCACAGACAAACAAAGAGTGCGTCAGATAGGCCTCTCAGAATTACGGCAGTTGCGCGTGACGAGACTGCCCGGCGGAGATAAGTGCAAAGATGCCAGATCGCGCAACGTACAATATATCTCGCACCACGGTGAGGACTGGGCCAACGTGTATAGTTACAACAGGAAGATTATACAATACAATAAAGACAGGAGATTTAACAAAAAACAAGAGATACTCCCAATGATAAAAGCATTGGGGGCATTTCCCATCTGTGTAAATTGTAGAACATCAACATCAAATAAATCAAATAAATTGAACAGTGTGGAAATGGGAGTGCTAAGAACAATAGGAAACACAACATTTGGAGAACAATTCAGAATCATCTCTGTAGAAGAAACAGCGTAACAGAGGCAAATGAGGTGGCTGGGACTCGTCTGCAGAATGCATCAGAACAAAAAGGGAAGAGCGCTACATAAGAGGAACAAAACGACAAGATCCTGGCTGCACGTACGTATATGGACATAATATTGCAAGAAAGGCAAACTGATTTAAGTAAGCAAGGAAACTTTCGAATATTATTTGAAAATTTAACTTTATTTCCATCACTTATGACTGCAGTTTCAACCGATACCTGTCATTTTCAAACTAAAATTTTAGTTTGAAAACTGTCGTTGAAATTGCAAGTTCTCACTATAGAATAGCATGGAATTGAATAGAATAGCATAGAATAGAATAGCATAGAATAGAATAGCATAGAATAGAATAGCATCGAATAGAATAGCATAGAATAGAATAGCATACAATAGAAAAGCATATAATAGAATAGCATACAATAGAATAGCATTGAATAAAATAGCATAGAATAGAATAACATAAAATAGAATAGCATAGAATAGAGTAACATAAAATAGAATAGCATTGAATAGAATAGCATACAATAGAATAGAATAGCATACGATAGAATAGCATACAATAGAGTAGCATACAATAGAGTAGCATACAATAGAATAGCATACAATAGTTCAAGTATATTCGTGTTTTATATTTTTTATCATAGATCTTCTTCATAAAGTAACGGCCGACATCTTACATTTAAAAGGAAATTTTCTATGATCGCTTCTACTTCTTCTCAAATCATTATTTTTATTAAAATTAAGATGAAATGTAGTGTCTATTTCCTGATTCCTTTGCCCTTTTCTCCTGTATGATATGTTCTCTGCCAATTTTCTTCGTCATCGGTGATACTTTCCTCTCTTGCCAAATTACCTGTGACTGTATATATAGCATATACCATTATTGCTTGTAGTTTTGTAGGATTGTACACCTTCATGTCTTACTATGCTTCCCTGACATTCATGTGGGCACTGTCCTAAATTTTTGCAAAGTTTGCAAGTTTTTGATAAACTCCTTTTAAAAATATCGGACCAAAATGATTGTTTTTGCATAAGCCCAAATTACCGGATAGTATCCATGCTCCACGAATTTCGTATTATTTTTCCTTTCTTTCAAATCCAGAAGTGGATTTTGATCAATTACATACGCTGCTATTATCGTACACACGAATCAAAATTCGTGACCAATTAAGCAACACAAAACATTCAGACAAGCTTCCGGCGTTTCCGATAAACCAAATTGAAAATTTTGAACTTTAGTATAAACCTTAAACTCTCATCAACAACGCAATCGAAACGATTAAAGTCGAGCGAGTATCGCCCGAGGTGCATGAGGAAGCTCGTCGAAAAGGCAAGGCAAAAGGCAGCAGCAAGTAGTAGGGTGACCAGAGGAGATAACGATTTGTTTTACGGGCAATTAGTTAATTATACGAAGCGATTCGGTTCAGCGCTTCACTTGAAAGCAATCCCAAAACTGAACTCGACCAGAAGGTGCGTGTAGAAGGCAGCACGGGTTCGTGTCGATCGAGAACGGTTTTGTTCTCTTTTAATTAAGTACCATGCTTCATTTTAGGTACACGATTTGTTTTAAATAAATAAAAATTAAATAGTTTTACTGGAATTTTAATCCGCTACAGAAGCGTGAATTTCAAGAGATCTTTTTGAAATCTTATTGCTTTTTGAGTAAATGGTGGCTAATGAAGAGCGTTTATCTATAGCTATCTATGGGGGGTGCATGTGTAAAAAAATACCAAGATAAGGAACATTAGGAATATTTTCTTTGATTTGAACTTAGACTTTCAGTAGATAAGAAGGAAAAGGTTCATTCTAAGTTTCTGAGCATTTGCTTAGTACATAAACCTTCAAATCGAAATTAAATTTTATAAACAAGCCTATTTCTCTATCAGTCAGAAAATAGTATATTTTTCTACTATCGGCTACGTAAGTTAATCATTATTATCCTGATTGGAGGGACGTAAGTGCGATTTACAGCTTATTTACCTTAGTTGCCCTTGAAAGCGGGACGTAATGGGATTTTACATCCCTAGGGACGTAAAGTAATGGTAACAATAGGTGTCAATACATAAGACAAATTGAGAAATTTGACAATTATGAAAGTATATAAATAAATGTCAAGTATTATCGTAAAATGCTGCTTTCTTTGATATTGTGGGCACTTACAAGGGTGTACACAACGCCACGTAGCGGCGTGACTACCTAACAAGATCAACAGTAGTTCTCTATGCCCCAAATACCTACAAGGAGCTTTTTAGTTTGGGAAAAACTAATTTAATATAGCAGTCCAAACGATCCCAAAATTCAAATAAATCAAGTAAAATAATTTAATAAGAAGAATACGCAGAAAACACTCTTATTGTTACAAAATTTCCAACATTTCCTTAAACTTATTTGCTCGCTATTACCACCGTATAATCCAAGACTTTAAAAGCAACGATTTCCCCAAGTTTCAAGAGGTTATGAAGTTTCCATGTATTCATTTACATTTATTATACTTTCAAATTTCATAAGTGCAACTCTTGTAACGTTACGTATGCATTAGTCCTTTTTGCATAGTGCGCCATTATACGATTGTCGTATCTACGAGCTATATACATAGATGCTAATTTTACCTTCCTCCATCATCCTTGAACGATGAAGCTCATGTTTGTGGATTGCGAACGCTAACGTAATTGTTCGGCATATAAAGTTCGCTGAAGTCGTTTTACTCTGCAGCAGCGGACACGTATTGTTTACAAAACGGTAATGTTTGCGCAAAGATTCTGAAGGAAACCCGATATGTGCGTCAATTGAACAACATAGTTTGTCTAGATTGCAGGCTCGTTCATATACATGCATTAGAGTACCTTGGCGCATAATGTGTAACGTAAAGTTTGTCGGTAGTATTGGGATCTGTTACGTTTGGTTATTGTTTCTGTTCCGCTCAGATGTCTAAAGAACTAAGAGAAACTTGCCAAGCTGGCAGACATGTTATGATTTCGAGTACCTATCCTATGTGTTCCTTCTTGTTTTCATTTTATACATATACACACATACACTACCGGTCACTGAAGTTAGGACAACTATTAGAATTTTAAAAGATGAAATTTTTCAATATTCAATACCCTTAGTATTATTGTAAAACCTTGTAGAACAAAGTTGGGATAACAATAAAGTATTTAAGACAGAAATCCTTATTAGTAGTCTGGGCAAACAGCGGTAACAGTCAGTGTAGTAGATATGTGGTGCGGAGTCGGCGATTATTTATTTCACGCGTTCACAGCGTCAGTGCTAAATCGATGCTGTATGCGAGTAGTTCTGTGTATATGTAGGCTGTCGTAACTTATTTCGTAATTGTACGCTTATGTTTGCTTTCAAAATGTCGCAGTTAGGTACGTCGCGAAAACGACCAATGGCAGACACAGTTAAAAACTTTATAGTGGACATACCGGACTTAATTTTTGATGGCGCTAAAATTCATTGTCTAGTTTGTAAAATCCCTTTAATGTGTTGGTCCAAAAGTCACATCGAAGCAACATGCGAGACCAAGAAAAATTTACATTTGATTTATGTGTTACTCTTATTTTATGTAATCTATCGTTTCGTTTACTAGACAAAAAAGCATTTGTCTTCTTCTGGAATAAATATGCGGACTGTAAATTACCTAATAGGACATCGATACGAAATGTAGTGCCATTTGCTCGTGAACATATAGAAACAAGAATGAAAACAGAAGTGAATGATAAAAAACTGTGGTTGTGTGTGGACGAAACAACAGATCGTCAAAAACATTCTGTGGTTAATGTAATGGTACGTACAATGGAACCACATCGACCGTCATCCTCCTTCTTCCTTGCTTCCAAAAGAGTTATAAATTGTACTGCCGATGAGTTTTTAAAGGTGGTGTTTGAACTCACTGAACAAATTTGAAGTTTCAACTAAGCAACTTTTAATGTTTATGAGTGATGGTGCCGCAAACATGCGCTCTTTGGGCCGATCTCTTAAAGAACACAGTGGCAACTTCTTACATGTAACGTGTAAAATCCATACTCTAAATCTTGCGGCGCAAACGATTCCTACATGTTTTCCACTAGTAAATGCATTGATTGCTAGTACAAAGGCAGTGTTTCTAAAGTCCCCGAAACGTACCCGACTATTTCACAAACTGTGTCCTGATTTACCTGAACCACCACAGTCGATTGTTACACGTTGGGGAACATGGTTGCAGGCTGCGTTTTACTACAACAAATATTTTGATCAAGTAAAGAAGGTAGTATTAAAATTCAATCCGACAGAAGCTGCAGCAATCAAGAAAAGCCAGTAAATATTTCAAGATAGTCAGGTTAAGAGATTTACAAACTATTCACAACAATTACTTCGGACTAGCGGAGGGAATAGAAAAATTACAAAATGTTTCGATGTCGCTAGTGGATTCTGTTCAAATTGTGAATGATGTTCACGCACAGTTATGCGCTGTAGAAGGCAAACCAAATTGGTGTGTAATACGAAAATTTGAAAGTGTTTTAGAGAAAGACACCGATTTTCTTATATTAAGACAAATTTGTGAAGGTGCGTGTGAAGATGCATTAGGTTGTTTCAAAGATTATTTTAAATATGCAAGTATAACATCGCTAGATGTCGAACGGTCGTTTTCGGCATTAAAAAACGTTTATTCCGCACGATGTTCTATTTACATATTTAAATTAGTTCTTTAAGAGATCGGCCCAAAGAACGCATGTTTGCGGCACCATCACTCATAAACATTAAAAATTGCTTAGTTGAAACTTCAAATTTGTTCAATGAGTTCAACACCACCTTTAAAATCTCATCGGCAGTACAATTTATAATTCTTTTAGAACCAAGCAAGAAGGAGGATGACCGTCGATGTGGTTCGATTGTACGTACCACTACATTAACTACAGATTGTTTTTGACGATCTGTTGTTTCGTCCACACACAGCCAGAGTTTTTTATCTTTCAATTCCGTTTTCATTCTTCTTTCTATATGTTCACGAGCAAATGGCATTACATTTCGTATCGATGTCCGACTAGGTAATTTACAGTCCGCACATTTATTATTTATAAACGGAACGATAGATTACATAAAATAAGAGTAACACATAAATCAAATGTAAATTTGTTTTGGTCTTGTATGCCACTTTTTGCAGAAAGATGCTGTTTGCTTTCGATGTGACGTTGACAATGGCTTCTGGATCAACACATTAAAGGGATTTTACAAACTAGACATTGAATTTTAGTGCCATCAAAAATTTAGTCCGGCATGTTCACTATAAAGTTTTTAACTTTGTCTGCCATTGGCCGTTTTCGCGACGTACCTAGCTGCCACATTTTTAAAGCAAACATAAGCGTGCAATTACGAAATAAGTTACGACAGCCGACATATACATAGAACTACTCACATACAGCATCGATTTAGTACTGATGCTGTGAACGCGTGAAATAAATAATCGCCGACTCCGCACCACATATCTACCACACTGACTGTTAGTGCTATTTGCCCAGATTACTAATAAGAGAGGACGACACTTTACAAGATTAATTAATTCTTCAGTTTCTGGATAGCACATAAAAGACTATAGTTTCCAAACTATTTATAAAGTGAAGTATGAATTAAAAAAAAAAAAAAACCGGTTTAACTTTCTTTTTTTTTTAAATGGATTTTATTAACCGTTATTTCAATGTATGCGGATGACACCACTATATTTATTTCTGGTAGCGATTCTAATCAAGTTGAAATTGCAGCTAACGCCGCAATAGATCGTATAAATCAGTGGTTTTGTGCTAATAAATTATGTTTGAATGACAATAAAACTAATTTTCTATTATTTCACACTCCCCAGCGTACCCAAAACATTACTTGTGGCATCCATGTTGGTGCTAAACCTTTGCAGCAACTACACTCTGCAAAGTTCCTAGTGGTTGTAGTGCAAAATAATCTGTTGTGGAATGAACACTGCGATTATCTTACGAATCTCTTGCATCAAAAAGCTTATCTTTTTCGTTTCTTAAAATCTAGCTTGTCTCTGGAAACCCTTATTTCTGCATACTATTCTGAAATTCAAGCTCGGCTTCATTATGGAGTTCTTCTTTGGGGAACTTCTTCTGCAGCCAAAAGTGTTTTTATAGCTCAAAAGCAAATTATTAGAGCTATTAGTGGCATAAAACTGAGAGATTCATGTAAACTTGTTTTTATCTCACATAATTTCTTAACTCTACCATCCCTTTATATTTTGGAAGCTCTCTGCTACAAACATAAAAATAAAGATCAATACCCAAAAACAAAAATGTTCACGCATACGAGACCCGTCACTTCAACAATTTCTACTTACCAACGCCTCAATTAGATGTTTATGCTAAGGGTTTCCAATATTTAGGGAGAAAAATTTATAACAAATTGCCATCTCATTTTAAGGAAAGCAATAATTTTAAACAATCGGTTAAGAAACTTCTAATTAGCAAATATTATTACACCATCGATGAATTTTTCCTTTAGTTCAGCATATTATGTTTGTCGTTCCTACTTCTGTTGTTTATTTTTCGTTTGTATATTACCACTTAATACTTCCAATTAAGATAATTTAATCCTATTCTTAGATTTATAAATTTAGTTGCTTTAATTAGAGATTTTTACTATATTAAGGCTTTTGTTGTCGCCTTCAGCTCAATTTTATTTTCCTTTTTGCATTTCATTTTGTTTTGACTAATTCTATTGTCATTTGACACCTTGAATCAATAAACGTTATTATTATTATTATTATTATTAAGTCTCTCTCTAGAAATAAGAACATGTCATCTTGATTTTATATACTACATCAATAAGTATATCAAACGGTAGTCAAAACTATGGAGAATCGTCACCAATATGATAGATAATAGCCCAAAACGCCAACTTAAACTGAAACGACTTTTATCGTCAAACCTTCAACAACAACCGCTAGATTGTTAGGCAACAAATTGTTACTCAACACTACGATAAGATTACTTTACAGTCGTTTAACAACTTCAATGTGTACATATAGGACAAACAACTTCATGTACGAGTTCGCATTTAAAACTTTGATACTCTAATATACGGTACAGTTATCATTACCATTTGTCGCTATGGCGGGGGCTATAACAGCATAGCTCGTCCGCATGCATTTGATCTTTATGGGTGCATGCTGTTATCGCCTGTTAATCTAGAGAGATTTCATTGCGGGGGCGGCCATCGTTCTACCGCATTTGGTCAGCGGTACAAGGTCGGACTCTCGCGGCCGGAGCTCCGTTTAGCCTTGTGCAATTATGCACTTGCATCGGAGCGAATGCGTGGGTGCCGACGGCGGACGACTGCATTGTTTGTCTGTCGCGCAATTAAGTCAACTGGCTAATGCATGTGCGAATAGGTAGAGCGGACTGCCGAATTAAGCAGTCGCTTGCATTTAGGTTAAAGCAGACATAAGCGAAATGTGCTTTCGTAATATTTAACTGAATTTGTTGATGCGATGTGAGCTGTTGGAATTGGATAATTTGGACAATTTCTCTTTGAAATAAACTTATGATAAGTTATACACCTACGCGAAGTACTTAGTGAATTGTTCAAGCCTGATTCGCTGCATATAACGCTGCCATAAAGAATAAGATTGGAGATACGTGAATACTAACTAACACATTCGATGTGTCTGGACGGATCCGTGACATTTTTGGGATTATTACTGGCAGAACGGATCCATGATACATGAATTTCTTAAAAAAGAAAAACAAATTTGGAGAGGGTGTACCTTATTCGTTAACAGTGAACGTGTACCTTTGTGGACTGTTCAAACTTCAAAGGACTACGAATTAGTGATACGTGTTTAAAAAGTACGTACAACGTTGGTTACAAAGGAAAAATCTATATTACCGACCTAAATAACACGCGAGATTTGTGTCGGTTGAATGCATTATTGTGCAATAAATTAGGGACTAATATAAAACTAAGACTTCGTTGGCAGAGTGAGTGCGAACTCTAGACACTCCTGAGATCTTCAGTCTCTTTCCGGGGACGACCAGTAGGTCTTTGTTTCTTTTCTTCCTCTACGTTTCTGCTCAATCTCGCAGATGGACGTTGGTCGAGATTCTTTTTTCATTTTGGATGTTCCGTGTGTACTTAAAGCGTTCGTACCTCGTCGAACTACAGTTTTCTACCCTTCGTTTTGTAATGCGTCTTGGATTCTTGTAATCTTCACCATTGGTGGTGGACGGTTCTGTGGCTCCATTCTTTTCTTCACCAGCCGGTTACTACACTCCTTAGCCCACTTCCACGTTCTCCGATTCAGCTACTTCATGTGTTGCTTGGCAGCAGGCAACTGCCGCAGCTGCTGGTTGGTGATACCAGGGGTCGAAGCAATGGATCTTAGAATCCCATTTTGCTGCAATTCAAGTGCTTTTCGTTGATATTCTGCCACTAATCCGCACGTAATTAGTGGGTGCATCGTAGAAATGTAGATTTTGACTTTGGGGCCCATATCAAGCGCGTTCCCGCCGACTTCGTTGACATGGCACGCCCACGTCAACGTTTTATCCAGCACGAGACCAACACACCTCACCTGTTTTTCCCATTGCAGATGGATATCGCCCATTGAGACATTCATGGGAGTATTCTTCGCTTTATAGATAAATCTCACCGCTACACATGGTAGAATTGATAGTAAGTCTCCAGGTTTTTTTCCGGTTAGTAAAAAGGAAACACATCGTGTGTATACACTGCCAGATCGATTCCTGGATGTATTGGGATACCCTAAGCGTACAGTAGGTATAATTCCGGAATCAGCAGTAATCCTTGAAAGCTTGCTCAAGATATCGGTCTCGTGGAGGATTTATCGCGGATTTAGTGTCAGATATACACTACCGGCCATAATTATTTGCCCACCTACACTAGCTTGGATTTTAGGAAATTATTTCTTTATTGTTATTTAGAGGGTATAATTATTTACCTACAAGTAAAAAAAAGGTATCACATTAAATAATTCCGGAAAAGACTCCTCTGATACTTAATAATCGATTGAATCTCTTTAATACGATAATTAGGGGTCTAGGTAGGGCCATAAAAAAAAGCCCAAAGTGCAATACAATTATTCTTCTATTTAGTACTTATTGTTCTTTTAAACAGTGAATATCGTTAATAAAATTATCTAAAATTAGTATTAAAATGCCCAAAACAAGAGAGTTGCCTTTAGAAATCCTCACAGCGATTGTTGCTTTACATAATCTTGCCCAAAGACTATAACGTTAAAAAATATCAAAAGGCAACCACATTATTACATAGAAAACGAACAGGACGACGGAAAGCGACAACACCAGCGGAAGATCGTCGAATAATTATGACGAGTAAACGGAATAGACGAAAAACTCCTGAAATAACGGCTGAAGTAAATATTGAGCGTAAAAAACGAGTTAGTTTAACCACCGTAAAAAGGTGGTTAAGAGAAGGTGGTTTATTTGGCCGAATAGCGTTGCGTAAGCCACTCTTACGCAAGCAAAATAAAATAAAACGGCTGCAGTGGTCTATAGAGCATCAACATTGGACAGTCGATGAGTGGAACAATATTTTGTAGGCCGATAAGTCCAAATTTGAAGTCTTCGGTTCCAAGAGAAGAACATTCATTCGAAGGTCGAAAGGAGAACGAGCAGCAGAACCATGTGTAGTACCTACAGTCAAACATTTGAGGTTGTTTTGGCGCCGCATCCGTAGGAGACTTGGTTAAAATAGATGGAATTTGAAGAAAAGAGCGCTACCGGGAAATTTTGGAAAAATGCTATACCATCTGAAATGAGAATAATCGATGACTATTTCATATTTTAACATGATAATGATCTGAAACACACCTCTAAACTGTGCCGTGAATATTTAGAATCTGCGGAAAACGAAATCGCGAAGCGAATCGTTTCCGTGATTCTGAGCAGTTGAAATTCGTCGACAAAGATAAAGAATCCCACACTTGACATCGATATTGATTTTGGGAGCAAATAGCAAAGATATAGGGAAAGAGTAAATTGGAGTAATTAACTATGAAAGCATGATAAAAGTAGCCCATCAGCCAATGAAAGGCTTCTCCCATTTTTCAAAATTTCCAAAAATTTCCAAAACAAATTCCCAATATTAAAATATAATACTCCGCAAAATCAATTCAGGTAGAAATTTTTTAGTTTGATTTAATCTGCTATCGATTTTTTTTTCACTCTAGAATAATTTCAAACAACAAAATTTCCAGCTTCCAAACAATTATCCTCCAATCCAATATTTGATATGTACTTTCAATGTTCCTCTTATAAAAGAGAATCTAAAAATATACCACGGAGCGTGTATTCTAAAGGAAACCTTTCAAAAATTTAACAAGCGTCATATACACAACGAATACCGTTCTTCTTCCTCGACCAGCATAAAAGATTCCATGCGTACAGAACGTTATCGATAAAACAACCACAAAACGCATCCGAGCCGATGGTGTGGGCAACGTGAAACTCTTTCAAGCTGAAGATGCACAGCGTACAGCCAATGTTGGTATATGCGCGTGTATTTCAGGTCCAGTCAGCTGTGACGTCATTGGCGTAGGTGTGCATAGGTAACATCGGAAACGATAGAAGCATAGGCAGCAACAGCACGCTTTGATCATCGTCTACACCGTGAGAAACATGGCAAATGCACACGTCGGAACAGCATACCCGCAATAGGATAGGGCGTGAAAACCGTATTATCGATATCCAGTCGATTTACGAACGCGCCTGCTAAGTCTTGTTCGTTAGCTGTTGTTATGCAACCATTATGACGAAATTGTGTTAGCATGGTGCGTATGTGTGTGTGGGTGTTCAAATGTCTAAATAACACCGGCATATTTATCGGCATTTTATTATAAAGCACATAGTATTATGCCACGTGGATATACTGGAACTCAAAAACTGTGGGCAATGCAGTAATTTTGAAAGTGAATTTGAATTCAGCGTGCAAAAATACATAGGAAACAGGCATTTTTATACTTGGGGCAAAAACCTTGATAACCAGTGTTATCGATTATAACTCCTAAGTATTTATATTCACTTACATACATTTTTGTTACTTAATATCATAGCCTTAGTTTTTTTAGTATTAACGAATAGTTGGTTAACATCTAACCATTCTTCTAATTTTCTTAATTCAAATTGCATTGCTGCACTTAACTCGTTGATGTCATCACCATGAATATACAGCAATGTATCATCAGTGAAAAGGTTCACACGAACTCTATCGGACATGCAGCTCACAATATCATTTGTATAAAGTAAAAATAAGACAGGTCAAAGTACTGATCCCTGCGGAATACCGGACTTAACACCTTTCTTCGACGTAAATGTGTTTCCCAATTTAGTGCATTGCTGTCTGTCAAATAGGTAACTGTTAAACCACCTTTCAGCTTTACCAATCATCCCATAACTCTCCAACTTAGTCACTAAATTTTCCTTGTTTATTGTCTCGAAGGCCCTCTTAAAATCTAAAAACACCACTAACACAGCACTGTTTTCATCTACAAGTTTTCTCCAATGTGATAAAACCAACTGTGTCGATGTTTCGCACGAATGTTTTTCTCTGAATCCGAGCTGGTTATCAATTAGTATTTGGTTTGCGCTAAGTTGTTCTAAAAGCTACTTTTTCACGTTCGCAATTGAGCATCCAACATGGTTAAAATTTTCAAAAGCACCATTCAACGCACGCGCAATTATATCACCAGAATATTTTTTACAAACAACGCCATCTTCATGTTGAAGCTTGAAACTTTTCAGACTACCCTCTTATAAGACGTAATATAATAAGAATTTATTTTATTCGTGCAACGTTTAATAATCGCAGAATAAATTAAGGGGTAAAAGCAATATCCCCAACGTTAATATTTCCGATGCACACCACGTACATACAAGCAGCGCTTTGCATCGATATCGAATAAAACGAAATGCATGAAAGCGAAGGTCACCAGCTGAAAGAGAAATGAATCCAGAAACCATTAATTTTCATTAAATCTCCTGTAGGGAGAGAAACACGCCAGATGCAGGCAGACGAACGAGAACGAACCGTGTCCCAATGGATGGCGGTGGTTGGCAGTAAAAAGATATAATTGGGAAGAAGGCTGAGAGGTGGCGACGGGATCCAGCAATCCAGCGCTCCGAACGCCTGATCTTGAATAAATTAGGTGTCGTCGTATCGGTACCAGTAGCTGTAAAACGAAACCACTTATTCTTCGAGGCTCGTTCAAGTCAGGTGTGAATATTTAAATTTCTTTCGATTCCAATCGAAATTGAATCTCTGATTGCTCGTTTTCTTGCTATTCTCGCGAATTTCATTGCATTTTTGTACATTTGCTTCAGATTATTCAGAAGAGACGTATCTTGTAATATGTATATCTGCCAGTTGTAGTACATGATATTGATATTTAAAAAATATACACTCAAAAACCTTCCAGACAATTCAAAAGGTAAACGGGATATGAAGGGAAAGGTCTGGAATTTATAAAATCGCATGCGATGACTGCGAGAAAGTCTATATTGGACAAACGAAACAAGCGATAATCACCAGATTTAAAGAACATATAGCTGATTACCGCTATGGAAGGATAGAATCGTCAGGTGTAACACAACGCATAAACGAAACCGGGCATAATATTAAATTAGAAAACGTCAAATTAATTAAGAACGTAACTTCGCCGCGAGGAATAGATGCTTAGGAAATCAATGATACAACAAAAAATGCAAATTTGTTAAACAGGGAAAAGGGTCAGCTTAGCGACTCGGCTCTGATGGTTTTATTGATGTAAAACGGACAGATATTTACGTTTCGTGCTACCTATAGGCAAGAGATAACTTTTCCTTATAGCTTCGTGCATTTTGCATGTTTTAGGGTATATAGGCGGTAAAAGTAGGTATGTACTTGCAAATATCTTTTGGAGTAGGGATAGAACAAGGCTTGTTAGAGCTAAAACCTTTAAAATTATTAATATGTGTATTTATAAGCTTTTGGAACTTGCTATCTATTTTTCTATTTGCGCTGTGACTTTAACTTAAGATAAATGATCACGAAAATAACTATTTTTGCATCATGAGCAGTTTCAGGCTTCAGGTATTTGTTGTTATTGTTTCATTCACAGTTCATAAAATATGTAGAGCAATGTTAAAAAGTATTGTTGATAGTGCATATCCTTGTTTTATGTAGGATAAATGAATATATATTCAATTTGATACCAAAAGGATTTATTATTTCTTTACAAGCTATCGATTTCGACGAATGTCATCATCAGGTTTTCCTGCAAGATATTGAATAGATTTTGGCGTAATAAGTGTCTCTAATGACCGAATTAAAGAATGTAAAAATGTAAAAAATGTAAAGAGTATAAAATCAATGTCACAATAGTATAGTAATGTATATAGTAATGTATATATATATATATATATATATATATATATATATATATATATATATAATAAGCGTACAATTACGAAATAAGTCGACAGCCTACCTATACACAGAACTACTCGCATACAGCATCGATTTAGTACTGACGCTGTGAACGCGTGAAATAAATAATCGCCGACTCCGCACCACATATCTACTACACTGACTGTTACCGCTGTTTGTCCAGTCTAATTATTATTGATAATAAAATTGTACTTTGCTCTTTTTCCATCTACAAAATCTTCATATAATTTAAGAAATTTACAAATTCACTAAAAATATACACTTCCTCGATAAAGATAACCCAACATAGAGTATACCTTCAGGCGTGCATGTTGTCGGCGTGAAACTAAAGTTTCCTCTTGGTGTATGTTAATGTCACTTTTGTATTACTTATAAATACAAGTTATAGAAATGTATGTAAAACAGTTAAAATATTGATGTGATTGCCGGAAACCTAAATTTCTTCTGCGCAAGTAAAATAATTGTCAGATTTGTTTATATTATTACTCCAATAGATCTATTAAAAATTATAAGAAGTAACAAACCATCGAGTTCTGGTGTTGCTTCCTTCTTTACTTTACACAATAGAATTCTGAAAACACTATATCTTTAACTGTGTTCACTAACTTTGTCTGAGCGTTTGCAGACTCGCAAACTTATTTCAATTACTTAAAAAAATAGCGCCTCTCTAGAGATGAACACAAAACTATGCTGCCTATTCAATGGAACCTTTTTAAACCATTTCAAATCAGTTTCACTTGAAAAACTAACTTACATCACATCTCTATTCACATTCCATTATGTTTATCGGTTTCCACGTTAGATTATAGCCGCAGTTTAAAAGAAAAAGTATATCCAAAGTTCGTTACGCCTATTTGATCTTAGATTGGAAGGAATCCTTAACTATTTCGGACGAAGGTACGACCGTAATGCACGCTGAAGCGTGCAATTTTCGATGGGCATGCGGTCAGTTTAAATTCAATTTGATAAACCCGTGATGGTCATGAATTAATCGACATATTATTTTAGTATAATTATGCAAATGGCTACTAGAGTAATTTAATATAAATTCGGGTTATTCCGGAGGTGAACGCGTGCTGTTTTGCATAAGCCGTATTTTGCTTTTCCTGAGTTTATATACGTTCGTATTAACTTCAAAATGGAAGCAATAAATCGTTTTAATGTTTGCTTTATGCTGGATAAACTTCGCGGAATTGTATGTGTTTTTTTCTTGCTTGTCTCTTAAAATATGGTAGTACTACAGGGTGGCTCAACGGTTTGGCAAAGTCTATTTATTCTCCAAACAAAGATAACATTAAAATCTGACATATAGATGTATATAAGGAAAACATTTTAAGTTTTTACGAAATGAAACAAAAAATCTGATTTGATACAAATCGTTTTATTGTATACTTCTGCATACGTTCGAAACAATTCTTGAAACTATGCTTCAGTTTCATTTATGTACATTGGGCGCCAATTGTCACAACACCAGTCAGTTTAGCGTGATTATCAAAAGGGCTAGTTTAGCGTTTAAATTTAAGTTATTTTTTTTAAAGAGCATGAGAATAGGGAAATGACATTCTAAGAACTGTAGTTAAATAAAGATACATTTATTGTTGAAGCAATGAAAAAATTAACATAGATTGATAATACAGAACAAATTAAAATATTCTATACCGATTAGGAAAATGAAAAATTAGCTATATCGGTATCCCCTCCTCGCTCTCTCGCCGTACATGCGAGAGAGCGTGGAGGGGACTGAGTGAAATCCGAGCAATTCCTGCTAGTACACTTCGAACAATGTCGGGATGTAGAGGTAAATGAGAGTTTCGCATATTTATTTTGTGCGATCGTCCGCACATAAGGCAGTCTACCTCGTAACTAACCACATCGGTAACCTTGAGCCATCAACTGCCGCTGACCCCTCCGCTTGAGAGCGAGGAGGGGATAGCGATATCTCGAATTTTACATTTTCCCAAACGGTATATAGTTCAAGGTATTTCGATGACGGTATACTCGGAACTATTGCGGGGTGCTAATCGGGGTCCGGGATGAAGACCAATATCGTATCCGTAACACAGTATGTATTCTCGACGATCTGCTCAAACTTCCAAGAATCTCTCAAACCAAAAAGATCGACAGAAAAGATGCTTTAAGTGCTATATATCACACAGGAGTGTTATGTCACTTGGCAAATGTGTAGCACGTAAAGGCTGCAGGTCTCTGGGCAACTCTGCCAGTTTACGGACGCTATTAACAACCGATAAGGGTCCAGACAATATACAAAATAACCGCCTCAAAGCGAAAACTCCGCTCCTTATAAGGATTTTTAGGTACCCATGACGGCTCCGCCCATCCCCCTGATAAAAAGTGTTCAGAATGTAATGTAGAATATAAAAATTATATAATTTTTCCGGAGGAATAAATGAACTTTGCTAAACTTTCACCCACTTTATAGAGTAGGAAAAAGTCCTAGATTTAATGCTTAATTGCAGAAATTAATTTTACTATTAAACAATTACTGTTTTTCAGGAAATTTTATGAATGTATTTTTAAACACCTACCATTTAATACCCTACATTCCAAGAGAACACATAAATCAACTCGCCAACTCATTCTGTATATAATGAAATGGAATCTGGCTATGGAATCTTGCCTAAATAGGCGAATCAAGCGTACATATCTGTTGCAAAACAAATTTTCGCTTATTATGGAGTCTCTTTCAATAGTCAACAGCGCTGCATAGCTTTGAAAATGGAGAAAATGAAATAATTGCCATCTTTCGTCAACAGAAGACATTCATCGCTGGAATTACAAGTACGAAATTAGATATCGGAGCCGCGGGGAACCCTGCATGGTGCATGACGTCTGTATGATGTTAGAGCGTATGCTGTGTCGAAAGAGAAAAGCGGACCTGCACGCTTCAGCGCGCCCAAGCATTGGTTGTTGTGGTCGTTAGACGTGGTACGATATTGTCGTCGTATTCGAGGAATAAGTAGCGAACGAAATGGTTTACATAATGACACCTCAGACTAAGGTTTCAGGACAAGACGCGAATACGTCGTTATCGATCAATTTCGATCTACCCTGGATACGAATCCGCTCTTCGATTCAATGTGGTTGTTTTTCAAGCGCGGTATAATGTGCTGTTGATGAGATCGTTAGTAAGATTGCTGTATTCACATAATACTTGTCAGCAGAATTGAATAAGAGCACTAAAAGAATCGAATTGTTTTATCAAATGCAAAGTAAATTGTGAAAGCGTTTGAATATTGTAGATTATACTATATTGGGTATACAAGATTCCATATCTTTATAACTAGTCTGGGCAAATAGCGGTAACAATCAGTGTAGTAGATATGTGGTGCGGAGTCGGCGATTATTTATTTCACGCGTCCACAGCATCAGTACTAAATCGATGCTGTATGCGAGTAGTTGTGTGTATATGTAGGCTGTCGTAACTTATTTCGTAATTGTACGCTTATCTTTGCTTTAAAAATGTCGCAGTTAGGTACGTCGCGAAAACGACCAATGGCAGACACAGTTAAAAACTTTATAGTGGATATGCCGGACTTAATTTTCGATGGCGCTAAAATTCAATGTCTAGTGTGTAAAATCCCTTTAATGTGTTGGTCCAGAAGCTATTGTCAACGTCACATCGAAAGCAAACAGCATTCTTCTGTTTAAAAATTTACATTTGATTTATGTGTTACTCTTATTTTATGTAATTTATCGTTTCGTTTACTAGACAATGAAGCATTTGTCTCCTTCTGGAATAAATATGCGGACTGTAAATTACCTAGTCAGACATCGATACGAAATGTAGTGCCATTTGCTCGTGAACATATAGAAAAAAGAATAAAAACGGAATTGAAAGATAAAAAACTGTGGTTGTGTGTGGACGAAACAATAGATCGTCAAAAACATTCTGTGGTTAATGTAACGGTACGTACAATGGAACCACATCGACCGTCATCCTCCTTCTTACTTACAACAAATATTTTGATCAAGTAAAGAAGGCAGTTTTAAAATTCAATCCGACAGAAGCTGCAGCAATCAAGAAAAGCCAGGAAATATTTCAAGATAGTCAGGTTAAAAGAGATTTACAAACTATTCACAACAATTACTTCGGACTAGCGGAGGGAATAGAAAAATTACAAACGGTTTCGATGTCGCTAGTGGATTCTGTTGAAATTATGAATGATGTTCACGCACAGTTATGCGCTGTAGAAGGCGAAACAAATTGGTGTGTAATACGAAAATTTGAAAATGTTTTAGAGAAAGACTCCGATTTTCTTATATTAAGACAAATTTGTGAAGGTGCGTGTGAAGATGCATTAAGTTGTTTCAAAGATTATTTTAAATATGCAAATATAACATCGCTAGATGTCGAACGGTCGTTTTCGGCATTAAAAAACATTTATTCCGCACGTCGTACTCGCTTGACTGAAACAGCTGTGGAAACATACCTAATGATTCAAATATTTAACAGATGTTACCCAGTTTGTGATTTCACGGAATACTTTTAAAACGGTAAGTGTTTCAGCACGTTTTATAATTTATTTCTTACCTTTTATTTTATGTGCAAACTTTTATGCGCTCGCCACGCCTTTAGCTGTTACCGCATATTTGCCCAGGTTAATGATAACACAACCGCTTTCATTCTACAGTAGTTGTTAGGGAAAACCAACATGACCGTTGTTCCTTATTCAATTTACTGCCTGTCTTACTTCCCTTTCGTGCAATTTTTCCTATTTTCAAAGATGAAAATCAAGTTAAAGGAGCGAAGGTATTTATCGCTAAACATAGCAAGATTCTGTATTAATTCATCAAGAGGTATACATTGTGTTCATTTTAATTCAAATATATAACATTATATCGTCGAGTAATTTAGTTGTTGCTTTATAATACATGTCAATTCATTCTATTTAAACATTCTTTGGGAACAAATATAGATCTCGTCCAGTTAATTTGTATCGTACACAATAACAGTCAATAATATCCCCGAAAACTAATTAAGGTTTTCGCATATTTAAGTTCCAAGAAGCAATTTCATTCCGTTCTCCAAACGACCTGATGAAATCTTCGACCGTTTTCGTTGTTATTCCACGCCTAAAACCTCTATACACGTCTTATATAAACCCCACAGCTGTCAAATTATACCTGGGTAAATTATGAAACAGAAGACAGACGCACCGGACAGATGTTTGCATAAAATCAATTAAAATAACTCACTGCATTTCAAACACGTGTATTAAATGCGGAGCTTATTTCGCTTATCATCGTCGTTGCTTCGGTGTTTTTTTTTTTTATTTAGTTGTTCGAGGAACTTCCAGTTTTGTTTTCAACGCCAAAACTATTCATCTTCCACCGTCGTCATTGTCTTGTCACTCGGATATATGTAAATTGTGGAGACTATGTGTGTCATTGTTGCGTTCGCGTTGAAAATGCGACTGGATGTCCTATATTTATTCTAGTTTATGGATTTTACTTTAATTTGCTTCGGTTTCGTGAAGGAACTGCGGCGAACGAATTCTTTTCTGTTTTTATGTTGAAAGATTTTCTGCTTTAATTCGTTTGAAATTCCACCTGCTTGATTCTGTTCACGATAAGCATCATTATTATAGATATCTAGTGAAATAGAAACAACGTTTTAGTAGAACTTCAAAGCAAATTAGAACCAATAAATAATGTAGTAATGGCGGGTATTCATTGTGGATTATAATTTATTCTTTTCTTGAAAGATATACGGTTTAACTCTGCTATAAAATTTATGGGTCAACCGTTGAATATTTTTATCTGCAGTATAACTGTTACTATTAGCTTTAAATATCTTATATCGTGAACTAGGTGTTCCACAAAATTGACCTTCTTTAGTTAAAAAGCTTTGAAATATCCCTCAGATTTAAACGAACATAGTTTGATACTTCATTGATTCACTGGTCGACAAAAATAAACTTTTCTTTCACAAAAACAAAACTAACTGAATCTACATAGAAGTATTTTTCATGCTGAATTCAAATATGCTTTCGGCTTTTCCTATCAGGCAGGACATTATGTTATACGAGGGTCACGCTATACATTTTGAGATACAAGAAAACTACGAGTCTTTTTACGAAAATGATTTTATTTATGTTCAAAATAATCTCCTCCTGCATCAATGCACTTTTGTAACCGAAGTTTCCACAACGTAAAAACGTGAAGCCCGTCATCTCTTGGAATGCTCTCAAGAAATAGATGAATTGCTTCATATATCTCATTCTTCGTCATGAAACGTCGACCACGTAAATGTTTCTTTAGGTTGAAGAACAACCAGAAATCACACATGGCCAAATCAGGCGAATAGGGTGGATGTTCAATGACTTTTACCTTATTTTTACGTAAAAATTCAACTGTCTGCTGTGCACTAAAAATTTATGCGTCAAGAGAAAAGCTTTTAAACGAAATCTAAAGTTTCGGTACACTCCACGCCGGAGTGTACCAATTCCTTTTATTATGCAATACTGTCCAACTTGCTATCATTTTTAACCTGGGCGGTAACAGGTAGAGGCGTGACGGGCGCATAAAAGTTTACACATAAAATAGAAGGTAAGAAATAAATTATAAAACGTGCTGAAACACTTACCGTTTTAAAAGACTTCCATGAAATCACAAACTGGGTAACATCTGTTAAATATTTGAATCGTTAGATATGTTTCCACAGCTGTTTCAGTCAAGTGAGTACGACGCGCGGAATAAATGTTTTTTATTGCCGAAAACGACCGTGCGACATCTAGCGATGTTATATTTGCATATTTAAAATAACCTTTGAAACAACTTAATGCATCTTCACACGCATCTTCACAAATTTGTCTTAATATAAGAAAATCGGAGTCTTTCTCAAAAACATTTTCAAATTTTCGTATTACACACCAATTTGTTTCGCCTTCTACAGCGCATTACTGTGCGTGAACATCCTTCACAATTTGAACAGAATCCACTAGCGACATCGAAACATTTTGTAATTTTTCTATTCCCTCCGCTAGTCCGAAGTAATTGTTGTGAATAGTTTGTAAATCTCTTTTAACCTGATTATCTTGAAATATTTCCTGGCTTTTCTTGATTGCTGCAGCTTCTGTCGGATTGAATTTTAAAACTACCTTCTTTACTTGTAGTAAAACGCAGCCTGCAACACTGTTCCCTAACGTGTAACAATCGGCTGTGGTGGTTCAGGTAAATCAGGACACAGTTTGTGAAATAGTCGGACACGTTTCGGGGACTTTAGAAACAATGCCTTTGCACTAGCAATCAATGCATATTTATTCCAGAAGGAGACAAATGCTTCTTTGTCTAGTAGACGAAACGATAGATTACATAAAATAAGAGTAACACATAAATCAAATGTACATTTTGCTTGGTCTCGTATGCCACTTTTTGCAGAAGAATGCTGTTTGCTTTCGATGTGACGTTGACAATGGCTTCTGGACCAACACATTACAGGGATTTTACAAACTAGACATTGAATTTTAGCGCCATCAAAAATTTTGTCCGGCATGTCCACTATAAAGTTTTTAACTGTGTCTGCCATTGGTCGTTTTCGCGACGTACCTAACTGCGACATTTTTAAAGCAAACATAAGCGTACAATTACGAAATAAGTTACGACAGCCTACATATACACACAACTGCTCGCATACACCATCGATTTAGTACTGACGCTGTGAACGGGTGAAATAAATAATCGCCGACTCCGCACCACATATCTACTACACTGACTGTTACCGCTGTTTGCCCAGACTAGTAATAATAATAATAATAATAATTGTGTTTTAGTTTCAACAGGCATAAACACCTAAGAACAGAGAATTCAAAATGCTTAATTGATCTAAACAAAAAGAAATACAAACTTAAAATTAATGCATTAATTTTCCTACTGTAAGTCGTCATGTTGCATCAGGAGATATTTAAACTTTAATTGTTGGCGGAGCACCATGAGGTACCCTAACACAGATCGTTCTGAAGCAACAGACATCTGGTAAAAAAATCGGTTTTCTAGAAAATCTTCATGTCATCCGCAAAAGGAAGACCTTCACACTGTAACGCATCCGGCCCAGATTGAATCCTTGAGAGGCACCGGATGAAGGAACAAATGTTTTCGATGTACTCGTAAAACTACGATATGCGACTATCAGTGTGTCGCGTTCAAAGAGATAGCACTTAATGAAGTCATAAAGGTGGGTCGAAAAGGATACTCTGAATAGTCTTTTAATTAAAACATGATGATTTATCTTGTCAAAGACTTTTTCGAAATCGATACGTCAATTTGTCCCTGTTTGACGAAAGCTTCTGAAACGTATGGCGTGAAACAATTGAGGAGGATCATAACGGATCTTGTCTATAAATTAACAGAACGCATGCAGAATCCTCGCTACCTTTGGGCCACTGATAGATACTTAGGAACCATAAAGACATTCTCGTCGTAACAGGAACCATGGGCCAACAACCATACAAAATCGTTTTAAAATATTATTTTTACCACATATTGAAAGGTTAGATGAAACCAATGGTCCATGCGTGTTTATACTTGACAATACTTCGTAACAATCTATTAAAACAACTCACAAATGTTCTCTTTCTGATTAGCCGGGAAATTTTCAGGATCTAAATCCAATAGAAAACGTATGGAATGCTTTAGAAAACATAGTATTATTGGGGAAATGTACCAGTAAAGAAGAATTAACGAAATGGAAATACACATGAAAAAATGCCTGGAAACAAAACCAAAAAATATAGCTCATGGTGTTGGTGGAATCATTCCCGGCAAAACCTATACTCCGGTATGTGTTGCCACGGTCCAGGACGGCATGACTGTGTTTCTTGGCGCTAGGGGGCGCCGGGAGATATTTTCAGTGCTGCTGTGGATATTGGGGGCATAAACAGAGAGATAGAGACAATGCAGGCAGCAGAAAAGGAAGTGCTCGTAACCACGCTGATGACGCCGGGTTGGCAGAAACATGTCCGTGTGTTAGTGCTTTCTTTTCTCTGCTCGCATTGTTTTTGCCAGGAATGATTCCACCAATACCATGAGCTATATTAGCAAATGTAGGAAAGCAATGATGAAATAAAATTAAATAAAATTAATGTAGAAAAGTCAGTAGAAAGCATACCCAAAAGAATAGCTGCTATTATTAAACCAAAGATCATGCTGCTTTTTGAAAAAACTAAAGAAGATATTTCGAATAATAGTTTCTGGACTACATTTATGTACCTATTCTGGAGACTGCTAGAAATGTAGGATTGTCAATGAATAATTCTTTTAGATATCATGATCAAATAAATAAGAATATTAAATATGCTTATATAAATTTAAGAAAACTTTATCCACATAGAACTTCCCTGCCGATTGGTATTAAAACAAAACTATATGAAGCGATGGTGCTGTGTGTCACAGTTTACTTATTGTTTTAACATTTATCACCCTGCTATTGATGGTACGGCTTCCAATCGGATTCAGAAGATACAGAACTCGTGTCTACGTTATATATCTGGTATCAGGAAATTTCACATAAATTGAAATATGTTGGCTGGTTAAATATGAACAATAGACGCGAATTAAAAATGTTGACATCGTTTCACAGGATTCTGTTGTATAAGTCTCCTCCATATTTGTACGTAAAGATTAGATTTAGGGCAGATGTACATAATATTACTACGAGATTTAGAAAATTAATATCCCCACCAATATTTAGGACAACTTTGTTTAAAAGGTCATTTTCTTATATGTAATATTTATAGTAAATATAATACATTGGATAATAATTTTAAAGCCTTGAGTGTCAGCGCCTTTAAATCTCATGTAAGGAAAGTCCTATACCAAAGACAGTTTTCTGGGTGCTAGCCTGTTGAATATTGGTTGTATGTATTATGTTTTACATTGGTTTTGTGTTAATATTTGAGATGTTAAGCGTACGTAAATGAATTGCAGTATATTTTTGTTCACTTTTAGTTTTTAAGTTCCCTTAGGCATTTGTTGAATATAGTCTTCTGTTTCAATTATATTACAAGGTTAGTGCAAGCAGGAATCACTCTGAGATTCGCCCTGAGATTGCTTGTAATTATATATTTTTTTATTTGTTTTTTTTTCATATTCAAAGCAATAAAGACATTATTATTATTATTGTTATTATTATTATTATTATACTAAATACTAAGAAATCTAATGAATAAACTAGTACAAAATACCATTCCCTGCTTCAAACATTTCCACATTATTTTACTAAGGGGCTGTATAAATTAGTAACCGAAACGATTTCATCACACTTTAACTTGGAATCAAGAAGTTAAATGCTGGAATAAATGTATTCACATCGCGTAAATAATATCAGCGAAGAACAAAATGGGGAATCACACACTCGGTAAGCTGTAATTACTGCTTTAGCGTAGCAATTCGGAATCAGCGAAACTAATTATAACGGATGTGAGTTTGCAATCTCGAGATATGGTTCTCGATAGGAAGTTCATCGGAAAATTATTCGAGCTTAATGATATTTTAATAGGGCAATTGTTAAAAATAAATTGTAATTATTCATTTACAAAAAGATCTTGGCAAGGGAATTGAAATAAAATTTGTAAAATACTTTTAGAATTTGATTTAGCAAAGAGACCATATTATTGCAAAATTACTTTATTGTTAAAAATTATGAACTAAATTTATTTTATTAAAAAAAGAATCCTTGAAGCAACTGTTTGCTTTGTTATTCCAATTAGAACTGGACATTTTTTCTGTAATTAATTACGTCGGAAATTTACGGACGAAAGCCAAAATATATTAATTAAATTAGTGTACTTGGCATGTACAATTAAAAATTGTCTGTCGAAATATTACGATGTATTTGCAGATAAAATAACAACTAGGTATTAAAGAATGAACGTTCCTCGCATAGGTCCTCGTGGTGTAGTGGTTAGCACGCCTACGTGGCAAGCGGAAGATGTGGGGTTCGATTCCTTACCCAAATAGTTAATTATTTTGATTATTATAGACAATTACTATGACTACACTTATTATAAAAGAGAAAACAACTATAATTTGGTTGTCTCAACTAATTGGGTCTTTCAGTGTATATGCCCTGGATTCCCTGAGGTCATCTCCTCTTTTGTTATAATAATATTTCAAGGATATTCAGATGGTATTTATTTATTAAAGATACATCTTTTCTTCGAGCAAGAAAATGCTAATTATAGTAATTAATTTTATGATTTTATAACTTCCGTCAGACTCCTAGACAAACCAAGGCTTTCGCTGAACTATCTTACAGAATATTACAAAAGAAGCATAGTCATTAGTTTCAATCCCCATCCTGACGCGATTTAACTTCTCCGACAACATATAATTTAAGCGGAAACGATAAATTAATTGTTATGAACCTCCATCAATTAGAACATCTTTATTTCATTCCAATGAATCGCATTACAACCGCGATTCTGTCAGCTACGTATGGAACTACTCGAGAATGCATGCAGAGGAGGCCCATAGACAATCGCGTCGTTTGTTCATGACTCAGTGAACAGCTTTAATCAGTTTAATTAATAGATATTACAACAATTAATTACTGCTAGTGTACCACAAAGAGATTATCAATGCAAATGCTGCGCACAAGAACATGGATCTCGCTGTTATAAATTAGACAAAGCGACGACCATGGCGGTCGCTCGCTTTTAATTCTCCTATCTTTGTGAATATCTACTGGCTCTATTAAACTTATTGATGAGATTATTTGTGATGTATAGGTAATTGCAAGCTGTTTGAAACGTAAAGGATTTACTTTCTATCTTCGTTGCGATGCAGATTGAAGCTACCAAATTAGTGGTATCGTATGTTGTTATTGTTGTTAGAATTTGATTGAAAGTGGAACTGGGAATAGTAATAAGACAAACACGTTGGTTCTTTACGACCAATTGAACTTGCTAATTCGAATTAACATCTAACCAGAAAATAGTAGCGCAGCTGGTATTCCTATGAATATAGACCTAGAAAATTTGCCTGGGTGGGTAAACTGTAGCTGATATCCCTATGCGGGTACTTGATAACTGTTCCTCACCCAACTCCCCCGAGGTTTGGCTTTTTCAGCTAGTTATTCTAATAATAGCTGATGAAACTATTATAGAAATATAAGCTGATAAAACCGTCTTTATCTGGAGCATTACGCGTCCGTAAAGATAGAATAGAAAACAAACGTATCTATATAGGGAAAAGTCGGAGCGGAAAGGAATTTTCCTGGAGCACGATAGTGGTAAGGGGAGTACGCGTACCGGAAGCGTCGTTCTTTTTGTATGCCTAGACGATGGGAAGTTGCTATCCGGGAACCGGAAGCGGACCTGGAAGGCCTTCGGAGGGATGATGACGAGAACTCGACGCCGATTGCTACGTTAATTTCTGCGGTGTAGCAAAAAAAAAAATGAGAATCGTAGCGCGTCGCTATCTGAGAGCGTCTGAAAGAACATCAAACGCGCGAACGCAACAAACACGTTTTCGGTCGCTTTCGAGCGACGAAGGGTAACGGAGATGGTATTTCGAAGAGAAAAGTAACTTTTCCCGGAAGCGAGATGGACCGACAATGTCCGGAGAATCGAACAGGTATTTACTCACTATATTTTCAATATTATAGAACGCTACGACAGCGTTTTTTTACATTTTCGATACTCGGTGCGGTATTTCGATGAAAGAGATTACGAATTCGACGAAAAAATCGTCCCACGAGGGGGCTGGGTGTCTATCTGTTTCGAATCTTTCAAACGTGAAAGGTACGCTCACAGCTGCAATTATATCTCAGTAATTCAGATTGAGATTGTGTAACTGGAATAGAGATTATTGAGTGCTCGAGACGATGGGATATGGAATAGTAAGGATGGTGGCACCTTTTTCTTCCCTTATGTTTCGAATGAGGACGCTTGGTATTTGGATTTTCATAGAGGTGCAAAGAATAAATAATGCATAAATTAGAACTAAAGTGATAATTATGGTGTATTCAAGATGTTTAGCGAGGGTTTTTCTTAAACAGGATACCTTTTCTTTTTTAAAAATGTGCGATTGTAAAAGATGACGTTAGATCTGCCACATTGACAAGTAGGTGGGTAGGAAACGAGGCTCTGAGAAAAAGGAGTTTTGGAAATCGGTTTTAACAATAATTACAGAAACAGCAATGGACCCAGTCACAAGGACTTTGAGCCTGTCCAGGAAAGAATATATTTAATCTTAGAAAATTGAAATCATAAAGTGTGCGTTTTTGGACCGGGAGGTGGAGATCAAATGAACAACAGAGAGGAAATCAATGAACCTGATGAAATTTAACCATTTCCGAACCAGATCCGAATAACTTTTGTTTTGTTGGCGCTGGAAGGGCGAGAGATTCTCAGTGAAATTGCAGCTACGCATACGGTAATCGATATACATAATTCTAGAGCAATATTTAGGTTTCGTTTTGGAGATCTTTTGATTCGCTTTGACGATGCGGATAAAACAATAAGACACCGCCCAGTATGCGAAGCTGTTGAAATGGGTAGGAAACGAGGCTCTGAGAAAAAGCAGTTATTGAAGGAAGTTTTAACAATAATAGCAGAGCCAGCAATGGACCCGGTCACAATGACTTTGAGCCTGTCCAGGAAGGAATATATTTCATCTTAGAAAATTGAAATCATAAAGTGTGCGTTTTTGGATCGGGAGGTGGAGATCAAATGAACAACAGAGAAGAAATCATTGAACCTGATGAAATTTAACCATTTCCGAACCAGATCCGAATAACTTTTGTTTTGTTGGCGCTGGAAGGGCGAGAGATTCTCAGTGAAACTGCAGCTACGAATACGGTAATCTATATACATAACTCTGGAGCAATATTTAGGTTTCGCTTTGGAGATCTTTTGATTCGCTTTGACGATGCGGATAAAACAATAAGACACCGCCCAGTATGCGAAGTTGTTGAAATGTGTAGGAAACGAGGCTCTGAGAAAAAGCAGTTATTGAAGGAAGTTTTAACAATAATTGCAGAGCCAGCAATGGACCCGGTCACAATGACTTTGAGCCTGTCCAGGAGAGAATACATTTAATCTTACCTACTTGAAATCCCAAAGTATGCGTTTTTGGATCGGGAGGTGAAGATCGAATGAACAACAGAGATTAAATCATTGATTCTCTCAGTGAAACTGCAGCTACGCATACGGTAATTTATAAACATAATTGTAGAGCAGTTTAGGTTTCGCTTTGCATACCTTTCGCTGGAATGGATAAACTGCAGCTGGCATCCCTATACAGCCGGTGACATAATTATTAGGCACCCCTGAAATTTTCAGTTTTATCACAATCAACCGAAGAAGAAATGAAACAAATGTAATATATGTAAAGATTTATTAATTATAATATCAAATTTAATATTTAATGGATCCTCCATGGGCTTTAGCAACTTCAGAAATTCACTTAGGCAAACTCGCTACTAGCTTTTGGCATGTTGCCTGTGGAATATTTTGCCATACGTTGATAATAGCGGCTTCTAACTCTTGTTTTGACTTTATTTTGTGTTGATACACTCTTTTCTTTATAATGGCCCATAAATGCTCCATGGGGTTGAGATCTGAACTTTGCGGTGGCCATTCCAAAAGCGGCATCCCATTTTCGCGAAACCAAGCAACACTTGAAGCGGCAGTATGACATGCCGCGTTGTCTTGTTGAAACATGATCTCCTCGGCATTCATTCCAAATAATTTTTCGGCAGATGGTTGTAAAACCTGCTCCAACATTGTTGTAAAGGGCCTTTCAATAGGGACGCTCGAAATTTGTTAGGTTACAGTGGTCATGTTATTAAAGCAACATCTGCCAAATTTGTTGTGAATTGTTCAGTAGTGTATGGCAACTCACCATGGAAGATTATAGCGTTGAACAACGTGTGTAAATCATCAAAGTTTATTTTCAAAATCAGTGCTCCGTTCGAGCAACGTTCCGCGCATTACGTGATTTTTATTCTCGCCACAACCGTCCTGGCGAGTCAACTATTCGACGTTTGGTGGCCAAATTCGAGTCAACCGGCTCGATAAATAATCAGCCAACACCCGTACGTCACCCAAACGCTAGGTTTGTGCGTGAGAGTGTACGGGAAAACCCGAGGCAGTCAATTTCTCGTCGTTCACAAGAATTTGGCCTTTTTGCGACTTCAACTTGGCGAATTTTGCGACGGGAGTTCGGTCTGTATCCGTATAAAATCCAACTGACCCAGGAACTTTAGGTAAACGACCACATATAACGCCGTGTTTTCGCTGATTGGGCTCTGGAGCAGTTGGAAGTTGACCCAAATTTCCCCAAAAAAAATCATATTTAGCGACGAGGTCCATTTCTTATGAATAGTTGTGTGAACAAGCAAAATTGTCGGATTTGGGTCGATACCAATCCACACGAGATACACCAGCACTAAATGCATCCCGATTTTTGGTCTGGCGGAATCATCGGTCCGTACTTCTTTCAAAACGAAACTGGCATGGCCATAACCGTCAACAGCGAGCGCTACAGATCGATGATAAGCAATTTCTTGTGGCCTAAACTGCATGATATGAATACCGACGACATATGGTTCCAACAGGACGGCGCTACGTGCCATACAGCGCATGCCACGATGGACATTCTCCACAAGCGATTTGAGGGCATGGTTATCTCTGCGGCGACGACGTGAACTGATCAGCGAGATCGTGCGATTTAATGCCGTTAGATTTCTTCCTTTGAGGCTATCTTAAATCGCAGGTCTATGCGAATAAACCGCAAACAATTGGTGCCCTCAAAGTCAACATAATGCACGTCATCCAGCAAACTCAGCTAGATTTATGCGACAAAGTCATCGACAATTGGTTCTCCCGAATACACGCCACTTAGAAAAGCCGCGGCGGACATTTGCACGATGTTATATTCCACACTTAATGCCATAAAATGTTCTTTCAAATAAAAAAAAAGCGAGTAGATATCTTACACACAACTTGTTTTATTTATATTTAAAAATCGAGCGTTCTTACTGAAATACCCTTTATAAGTTCTGGAATTCATCCTTCCCAGGCAAATGAATGTTTCTCCAAGACCTGCTGACGTCATACAACCCCATATCACGATATTACCCCCGCCGTGTTTGATGGTAGGTACAACACAGTCAGGGCGATATTCCTCACCCGGTCTTCTACGGACATAAACACCACCAGGTGACCGGAAAACCTACGGGGGTATTGTTTAAAATTAGTGCTAGTTGTTTTTTTGTTTCTTTCCTAATTATTAAAACATTTCAATTTGGAAATTATATGATTTGTAATACTATATCATTATCCTACTTACCTCGATATTATATTCATCCGACCAAATCACTTTAACCCAATCTTCTTCTGTCCAAGATTTATGTTTTACAGCCCACGCTAATCATTTCTTCTTATTCGCGTCAGATAACCACGGCTTCTTCCTCGCTCTTCTGGCAGGCAACCCTACTTCTGTAAGACGTCTGGAAACTGTTTTCGAGGACATTGCTACGCCATGTTCGAGAAACAACGCAGTTAATAAATCCTTGGCTGTTCGACATCGATCATTCAGGAACTGCCGCTGCAACCAACGGTCTTGTCTTTCCATCGTCTTCCGCTTGGGACCTCTTCCAGACCTTGATTTTGTGCTTTTCGTCTCTTTATATCGTTTTATGGTGGTTTGTACGGCACACCGTGAACATTTTATTTTTTTTACTAATAATCAATTGCGAAACGCCTTGTGAATGTAACGTAACGATTTGTGCTCGTTCAAACTCCGTAAGTTCTCTAGATTTCGGCATTTTATTGATCCCCAAAAGAAATTCACGCTTCTAAATACTTGTATTTAAAACAACACAGAACTTTTAATAGACAGATGAACGCAGCTCAATATACATACGACAATTAAATCTAAAATAGGAAGATTTCCAAGTAAGACCCCACCTAATGTATTTATTACCAACATTTCCTTCACTGGCGGTTTATTTACAATGTTCTCTCTTACAAGAAGGGTCAGGTAAACATCGTTGTCCTGTTAATATGCCAATACTAAGAAATTGTAGGGGTGCCTAATAATTACGTCACCGGCTGTAAGTATGCACCTAGAATATTTGCTGGAGTGGGTAAACTGCATTTAGTATACTTGCGAGTATAGACCAAGGAATTTTACGGGGGTGGGTAAACTGCTGCTGGTATCCCTATGATTATAGGTCAAGGAACTTTGCTGGGGTGGGTAAACTGTAGCTGGTGTTCCTACGATTATAGATCTAGAAAATTTGCTGGGGTGGGTAAACTGTAGCTGGTATCCCTATGTGTGTACTCGAAAACCGTTTCTCACCCAAACCATTGAGGTTTGGGTTTTTCAGCTAGTAATATAATAATAGCTGATCGACAAAACTACCTCGCGTATCTTGTCCAATCGCCAGATGTAAATTCAATCGAGTATTTGTGGCACTTTACGAAGATTCAGTTAAATAGCCATAAACACCACTCTTGAAAAACACTACTAGAAACCAAAATAAAAAAAGTAAAAAAAAAACATATACCGGCAGTCGTTAAAGCCCGAGGAGGTCATACAGGATACTAATTTACATGTAAAATTTTATAATGTAAAGTTTTGAATTTTGCAAAGTTTAAGGTGCTTCGTTTTATTGGACAATTTAAATTTATGCCATTGCCATAGTAGAATGCCATTAAAGAATTAGAATTTATTTAGAGAAACTTAAAAAAAAAGCCAATCAGATTGAATTCTTTCTCTCTCGTTAACTTCTAAATCTGTTGCCTAGGAATGTGGTTTCATTAATTTGACACATATTATTATTCATTTCCGTTGTACAACTATCGACTCAATCAAAATGAAACTAAATCGTACATCCATAGGCAAGAGAATTCTCGTAATTTCAGTGCTCCAACATCCGCTAATTTATCTTCGAAAATACTTTTATTTTTCACTTCCTGTCGCTGTCATATAATTACCATGCATTCCGTTCCTCTCCAGCATCCGAGAACGAAATAATCTACTACGGACTTTCTGATACGACAACGTCCGACGTACAGATACTTATTACGAAAGTATGTCATTATATCACACGGCAACTACTTTCCTGACGTGATAACAATAAAACTAAATAGCATTACGGACCCATCTGTGTGTATAAGTATCGTATATTGCCTCTTCTGTATGGACGTACCGTTTATCTAGCAGCGCGGCTATGAAAAACGCAGATAGAAGACATTGGGAGACGCGTTTGAAAAAGACAAACATACCGGGGAACAGTTATATCGCGGCGTAACGGTAACTTCTATCTCTCGTAAGTGTTACTTAAGCACTAAAAGAACATGGCATACACAAACATAATATTCGGAAAACACGTGCGTATCTTCTTAAGGTTTATACGCTGTAATATTATCGTTTGGCGCTATAGTTTTTTTTCTTGTTAATTTACCTAAGATTATTATTGAATATCTGAATTATTTTTGGAAAAAATATATATAGAAAAACAGTAATAAATAGTTTTCTTAATTCAAGAAAGCGTTTAGGTATTGTTTATAAAGAAATAGTTTTATTTTCTTAAAATAAAGCATTTTTTATTTAGAATTCTTGAAATGCATATTATTTACATGCACATTATTAATTGTGTTTACCTTGTTTAAAACAGTACGATATATCCGTACATAATGTAGTCAATTATTCTCATTGCTTGTGATTTTAAAAGGGCTCGGGTAGAGGTTATTTACAGGATAATGTTCAAAGAAAGTGAATTTAATGTAGAAGTATATATGAAGAAAGTGCAAAGAAGAACAATAACCAAGATAATGCTAATAAATAGCTCATGATGTTGATGGAATCACTCGCGGCAAAGATAATGTGAGAAAAGAAAAGCAGTAATTCTCTTTGCTCCTGGGCACATTGTTCTACATTTCTCAGTTTATGCCACTAATCTTCAAAAACACTCACTGAAATATTTCCTGGCGCCACCTACCACAATAAAATAAAGCTAAGTTTCCTAGGGAATGTACACATTTGAATGTTGCATATACACTACCGTTCATGGAAGTTCGGGCAAGCAAAAAAATGTACGGAAGTCAAAGAAAATAAGAGAAATATTAAATGGCCATGTATTTAATACTTACTTACATGATTTTACATATTTTCAAACACAAATTTATTAAAAAGAAAAAGTTGATGTAATACAAATAATTTAAATCCGATTTTCATCGAAAAATCCACCTGTTGCCTTTAGGATCGCTGCCACTATTCTCGGCATCCGATTCACTAATTTTGCTAATGTTTCATTGGGCAAGCTTGTCCATACCTCCTGGAGAATGGTCCACAAATGTTCCTTCGATTTTTGACACTTTTTCCTAACACATCGGTCTAATTCTTCCCATAACAACTCTATCGGGTTCAGATCGGGGGACTGTGGCGACCATTCCATAATTTTTAGGGTTCTTTCATTTTCTTCTAGCTGCAGGTAATCTGTGTACAATTTAGATTTATGTTTGGGGTCATTGTCCTGCATAAATTCAAATCCACGACCAATTAATCGGACTCCTGACGGTATGGCATTTTCCTCCAGGATTTTCCGATATTCTTCTTTTTTCATTATGCCCTCAATTTTGTCCCCTATTCCGATTAAGGAAAAACAACCCCAAACCATTACAGATCCGCCTCCATGCTTCACCATAGGAACTATACACTCCCGTAACATTCTTTCCCCTCTTGATCTGCGTACGAAAACTCTGCGTCTATTTCCAAGAACCTCAAACTTGGATTCGTCAGTCCACAAAACGTTTATAAAGTCGTCCACTGTCCAATCTCTATGAGCTTGTGCCCATTTCAGTCGTTTCAGCCTATTTCCTCTTCGGAGTAACGGTTTTCGACAAGCCACTCGCCCATGCAACCCAGCCTCTTTCAACCGACGTTTCACAGTACTCACAGAAACTTTGGAATCTCGCTCATTATTGAATTCTGCAGCAATTTCTGATGCTGTTAGTCTTCTATTGCGCTTACTAATTATTCTTATTCGTAAATCTTCCGCAGGAGTCGTTTTTCTTGACGGTCCTGGCCGATTACGATCTTGCACGTCACCGGTTGTCTTAAATCGAACTATAGTATCATGTACTGTAGATTTTTTTATTTTTAATTTATCGGCAATCCGTCTTTCTGCGTACCCTTCCTTTTCACTTGCACAACCACAGATACTTTCACAATAACGATATCTTCAGAACTACTGCGTTTACAAATGCTATAATACTTTATAAAGGGTATATGAATATTTCCAGGTAACACGAGTGAATCAGCTAACCCTCCTAGGGACTATTATAAAGCTTTATTGTCACTGTAATTATTGGGGATTTCCAACATAATTATATATTTTATGATAACGGTCTTATAATAGACAAATACTACCTGGAAATTGGTAAAAGGCTTCCAGAATAGGTTAGTTTTAATAATTCCTCACAGAAATGTATATTATATAATTTTAAAATTTTTTCCTAAACAGTTAATATAATTTGTCAGCTTGCCCGAACTTCCATGAACGGTACTGTACTTAGCAATGACACTTTGCTGTGACGCTAGACGGCAAACCCTACCAAAATATTACAAACTAGAATCAAATCTGTAACCAGAAAACATTTATATAAATCAAGTTAAATAGAAAGCATATTGTGGTTATCGGTGGTAAAAAATTAATAAATGCTGATCGAGAACAGATGAGCGAAGGGACGGTCAAACGATTGAGGCTTTTAAGCTGTAGTTGTAGAAAATTGACGTGTTTTGCAGTTAGTAGGTTCGAGTTTGAATAATGATTTAAAACGATGTAGCTTGTAAGTTTCAGACTACCCTCGTATTTTCAAACCGTCTAGTACCTTTTTGTTAATTCCTTCCCCAATCAAAGTTATCTCATTTACATACATCCTCAAGCGATATAGGTATTTGTCAAGGCAATAACACTTGCCTGCAAACAGTTACATTTACATCAATTACATTTTTTTATTCCCTCAGCGTGTCGCATACTTCACCTATTCCAAACATAAATAAGGTAAAATCGTACAAATTCCTCCTGCATTGGGTCAGGTAAAATCCGCCCCGTGCAATTCACTTGTGTTTTATATCCAGTGCGACACGAATATGATAATACAAAACGCCACCAATGAAAAGCGACCATCCGATAAATAACTCAGGGACGCTGGGAAATTCTGCAGCTGTTTTGTTAGAAGTAAGAGAAGCCGGTCGCGCAGCGTTATTCTGTGAATTTCTTTATGTTATTTCTTTAAGTTATGCGCGCCCGCCTGTAAAATATTCCGGATACAATGAGCTGTGACTGTGGCACGTAAATGGATGGGCGATAGGTGGCGTGGCGTGTCATAGGCATAATTTAAAATGTATCTCTGGCTAGGAGGCGGGACGTTACTGGTTATAAAAATTATTTACATACTCGATGTGTATACGCGAGACAGATTTAAACGACGTTGCCACCGTAAAGGGATGATGGAACCAGGATTTATTTTATTAGCGCTGTTTAAATATGAATTTAAAACGGAATGTGTCGGATTTTAATGGGTGCTTGCCTTTTAGACGTGTGATGTATTGTTGTTGGGTAGGTGTTTCTTCTTCCTGTTAACGTTGGATCGCATACCGGGTGAGTAGCTATAAATGTGTTATTATGGAGCAAATTCATTATTTTGTTACAGTTATTGGAATACTTCATTGGCATGTAGTCAATTTCCTTAATTGTACATGCTAAACACTGACCTTCCTTGTTGAGTCGTGAGCATTACGGCCGCGTAAAGATAGAAAAGAGGACGAAAGGGGCGATATGGAGAAAGTTGTGCATTAATCAATACCAAATATTATGTGACTGTGAAAACCACGTAACCTCTTTTGCGTCTTCGGTTATAGATCGGTCATCCGTAGACGCGAGAGAGACGGGAAAGAGTGTCAAAACGAAGCAAATTGTACACGACTTGCGAAAAAGAGGGAACCAGCTAGAGGGTTGCAATCTAGCTAGATAAAAAGAGCGTAATTTTTCCTATAAAATAGGCGTAATTTCGTTCACAGGTATATTTATACCTCTATATTTTCAAAATTTATCGTCGTAAGGAAAAAAAGAAACGTGGAACGTTAGATTTATGATACTTTAACGGGGAGTAGGCATAGACAAATAAATAACTTTTGACTATCATAAGCGTTGGTATCGATTAGTAAGAGGTAGCCTCGCATACGAACAGTAGGATAGCGTGCTAAGCAAACACAACTTGCAATCCAACGGCGCTACTTTTTTTATAATAAAAATCCTGAAACAGTTCACTAAAACCCTTACCGCAATACTCAACTCGTACTGGACGCACGTTTCGATAGCCAAGCTATCATCATCAGCAGTAAAACTGAATTTCAGTTTTACTGCTGAATTTCAGTTTTCCTGTTTATTAAACTATCCAGGAACGGAAATTGATTGTTTACTTAATCCTCTACTGTAAATTTTGAATTAAGTGTCGCGAGGAAATCCGGAATAGTACTTTTCTTAGTATCAAAAATCGCGAAAATATCGTCTATATACATACCTAAGTCAAATTCCAGGGAAATACACGTTGTTATCTTTTATCAAACTAGTTTCAAATTTACTCATGAACAAGTTGGTAGGGGGACAGCGGATTGCCTATCGCCGAACCTTCTCGTTGATCAGAATACTTGAATTCAATTTGAAAACGGTTTTGGTCCATACAGAGCAAAGTTAGTCTTTTGTCCTTGCAATTCTGACATCATCAATTTTATTAAGTTTTAAGAGCTCAATTAAATATTCTATGGTTTCTGAAATCGGTACGCTGGGGAAAAGTGATCAAATATCAAATGATACTAAAATTTCCCCATCTTCTAACTCAATATTATTTACCTTATTTACAAAATCTAATGAATTTTCTATTTCTAGGCCATCTACTTTGATGTGTAACTTTTTGTGTTCATTTACTAGCCGTTTGGACAGATTATACGTTGAGTTTAGTTTGAAATAAAAATATTTCCTTGAATAGAGACTGATTTTTACAAGAAAATGTATTTTCTTGATGCGAGAAACCGTTTCTCTGCATGTAGGCAAATACCCACTTATCGGCACAGTTTGCATCATACAAAATATTTCCTGGGAAATCTTTACTTTAACCTTCTTATTGTTGAACTTCAACCAGAAGATCTTTCCAAAGCAAATCCAATTCTAAATCCTCAATGCCTCTTCTTCAATTTGTATATAAGAGAGATTCTCTTTCTAATAGAGCAATTACTAACAAACCTCATACAAATTACCGTAGAATATTACGTAGTTTATGCAATTTGCATTTTTCCTCCATTTCCTCCAATATCTTCAATCTCACCCAGTTACAATGATTAGACGCTATTATCGGTCAAAACCGATATGGAACCGTTATAGGGGTCATGGTAATTTGCTGACCCTCGACAATAACAAAAAAAGAAGTTATAAGTACGAAAACATTAAAACGGTACATATGATGATGAGAGACGACCAATCGTCCTCATCATTGAAAATCCCATCATCGGAATCGTCATCTTTTACTTCCAATATCAATTCCGTTTCCAGAACGTTTAGATTACTACCAATTGCTGCCCGTTACATCGTGCCTTCGATGTAATTTTTTCGCACGATATTTCAAGCTTAATTACGGATCGGGGTCGTATTTCTGGAGGGGGCGCGCTAGTTAAACAGACATCGATGATGATTCGATGCACATCTGATACGATTTCCCTTCGTTCTCTGTATTTGGCGCGACGCCTCCTGATCTCGGTCGTGATACCTACCGTAACTGTACTTAAATTATATCTGTTGGCCATCATCTTGACGTTGCGAAACGTGGGAAACGCGTTATTGAATGTGACAGTGGAATAAATCCGTTTCGTATTCGGTTAGATTGAACTTTCAGTCTGTGTCGTTTTTTTTTTTCGTGAAATGTTGCGAGATTTTATGTAGAAATAAGTAAACATTAAGCGTGAGTTTGGTTTTATTTGGGATGCAGATAATAGCAAAAACGTTTAGTGATAATTAGAGTAACCAAAACTTGCGGACTCGCATAGGCGTCGGTATTACGAGTTAATATAAGAATACGAAAAATTCATAAATAAACTTACTTGCTAATTATTCAACAAATTAGAGGCATCAGGATGTGAACTACTGTAAACTTGCATCATTGCATATGTTTCCACAGTTACTTCTTTAAACCTTGTGCGTCGACAAGAAAAAATATTCTTATACATAGAAAACGATCATTCCACATCTAAGGAAGTTACATTTGCATGTAGAAACTGTTTTTCAAAATCACTTAAAAGTTCACTATTCTTACACTTATTATAAACGGCCTCTAAAGTATTAAAATCGGGATTTTTCCTTAAAACATCTGCCAACTTTTGACTAGCGCATAATCCTGGCGTATCATTTAATGTGTGTAATTTATTTTTTACACTCTCCACTATGTCTACTGATACCTGCAATGACAATTCAGTACATTGTAGTTTTCTGATGGCATCTAGTAATACTGTATAATTGGTACATATTGTTGTTAAATCTTCTAAAAGTTGAGGAATTTGAAATTCTCTTTGACTTTCTCTAATTGCTTTGGATTCATTCCGATTAAATCGCATTATAACTGATTGAATTTGTTGAAAATGGATCAAATAGTAAGAAGCTGCTGTTAGCCAAGTACCCCATCGCTTTAAAATTGGTTCAGGAGGTTCTGGAATACCTGGACAAAATTTACGAAATTCTTTTAAACGTTTAGGAGATTTACGAAGCACTGCTTTAGTAATTCCAATCATCCGATCAACGTTTCCGTAATGTTGTCGAACAACTTCACCAACTAAATGCAAAGCATGCAGCACGCAGGTTATATGTATTAAGTTAGGAAATATATGTTTTAAGGATCGCCCAACACTTAACATCGTTGCTGCACTATCTGTCACAATCATCACAACTTGATCTTGGGCAATTGTACATTTTTTCAAAGCGTTCATTATCACTTTTTGAATATTTTCCGCGGTACATTGTTGAACACGTTCGCAAGCTAACAAATATCGAGATGCTGTGTTCTCGCTAGATAAAACGCGAGCTATTACATTCACAATACTGTTTCTCTTTATATCGGTCGTCTCATCCACGGTAATCCATATTTTTTTGGAACACAAATCACGTTTACACACATTTTCTAGCATCTCTTTCATTCGCGGCAAATGATTCTGTAATTGTGTTTGTGAGGGTAATGGGTACTTTGGAACGTATTGTCGCCAAAACGTTTTAAAAGCTGCTTTTCTCACCAACGACAACGGAAGATTACAAGAGGTAAAACATAATTAATAAATGTATGAGGAATAGTGTATAAGGTATTTCAGTTCTTGCATTTCTCATATACTTAATACCATTGACATGCATCTGGCAATCAGTTCTGTCCAATGCAGCCAAACGAACATTGCATATTAGGCAAAAAACTGCACTACCGTCATATATTAAATGGGGAAAAAGTGACACATACATATGTACATTAGTAGCAAATCTATTACGAGGCATTGTTTTCTTAGGTATGTAAATATTAGTTCTATATGAAACGATACACCAATTATGTACTTGGTATAATACTACAACACACAAAAAAACACCAGCTATATTTTCAAAAGCGACACGTAAGTACATAACCTTGACCGTTCGACTAATCTCTGCAACAGCTCAACCGGTACTAAAACGAAATCTCTCTCAGCGCGGTTTAACATGATTTATATTCAAGGTCGACACTACATGCCTGCTTCTCTACCGGTTTAGTTTATTTATGAATTTTTCGTGTTCTTATATTAACCCGTAATACCGACGCCTATGCGAGTCCGCAAGTTTAGGTTACTCTAATAATAAATATAACGGTTTTATTTTTTGTTTTTATGAGTAAATTTTTTATGTAACGTCGGTCATTTATTTTACATTTGATAACTCCAATACATACAATTATTTAGAAAATAAGTCCATAATAAACGTCCAATTCGATGTCGACTACCGCCGTAATAACCGTTCGAGGATATTTATGTAGGTACGTGATCTGATAAGTTATTTTTCTAGGGGAGTTGTAACTATTATCTGTAACAAACAGCGGCTTCGATGAGATAGTCGTATCGCCACGTAGTTGAATACGCCGCAACGGCGGTCGAAGTGTTCGAAAGCGACCGTGTTATTTTTCCAGCGAGATATCAGTTGCAACCGTTATTGGATTCATAACGGTTATAAAATAACAGATAGTTAAATAACGACCCATCCCTAAACACCGACCTCTGCCACGAAAGGAATACATTCTGGAAGTATTATTTTGTTAATATGAAATTTATAAATTAATTTCCTTAAACACCATGTTTATCGACAAAATTACGACCTTGCTAAACAGGATTTGCATATACCCTACTTATCTGCTCTATTCCATACATGCACAATGCTACTTTAGACGATGCCTATAAAACTTATGATCGGTGCTGTAGAATATTGCGTTTACATTTCATGTAGGTATATTTTATAGTCCGTTTGTATTTTCTGCACGTAGCATCGTATCACGCGTTCTAACGATGATCATAAATGAATGCTTAAGCCATCAGTCTCTAGCGTATGCCACGAGGGAATGGCATATTCGAAAATTTACTCCACTCCAACAGCCCTGGTAGCAAACGCTCTATTGATATGCATAAGATGTCCTATTCAGTCATACCTCTGAGGAAATTAAAACAATTACTTAGACACTAAAGAATCTGTTTTGAAATCTCGACTTATCGTAACAATGAATTGTTCGTTGATAATAACGTTTTAGTTATGCAAAAGCAGTTTGTATCGAAGATGTAATATTTTAAAATCTTTATCGGATTGAATATGATACGAACGTATACATATTAATTACGATTCAAGTTATGTAAAGCTTTTACTTCAGGGAAGTTTCGCAATGTTCAACGTTTGTTTAACTTACATACAATAAAACAGAACAAAGATCATAAACACTGATGCGAGTTTTATTAAAATTTTCAAGCGAACATCCTTGGAAGTAACCGTTTACCCCGAAAGGTCTTTAACTTGGACGCAATATCCAAAATCAAAACATGTTACGTTCTACTGAAATTGACCTTGGGTAAGCAAGCGTTTCCCCGATTCTTGACATAGAAACAATCTTCCTTGGTTTTCGTCTTGTTTCGCTTGCGGCGAATCGGTCCGAAAGTACACGAAGCTGAATTCTAAGGAGGCGAATACTTACGCGGGTTATTTTGGTGCAAGCCCGTCTGAGATTGAGAAATGGTCTCCCTATATGGACGGGATTATATTCCTCGGTCTAGTTTAGATAGCGTATGTGTTAATTTAAAATTAATTTCCCTTACGCGATATTTTAGGAAAATTATGTACACTGACTCAAAAAAGTCTCCGTACACCTGTCACCATTTTGATTTGAGTGCTTCAAAAAACAGTGCAATCCTATTTATTCCAGAAAATTGTTGGTGAACAGTATATTAGAATACAAATGAACAAGATAACATAAACAGATAATATTTTATTGTACAAGTAACATAACATTAAAAAAAAAAACAAAAGCAGGTACAATTCCAATCTCAAAAAAATCTCCATACACTTAGCGAATCCGGAATTATTATTAAAATAGTAGCTCCATTTACAAAGTTTAGTAACTTGTTGATCCACCCTTTGCTTTTATAACTGCCAACATGCGTCTCCTCATACTTTCAACTAATTTGTTCGTTACTGTGGGATCAATGGAGTTCCATTCTTGTTGTAAGGCGATTTGTAGCTGCTCCTTGTTGCGGATCATATGTTTCCTTATTCTTCGTTCCAGTTCATCTCATATCTCTATGGGATTCATGTCCGGCGATTGTGGAGATGTATGAAGCTGCTTTCCCACATTAAATATCAATCATTCCTTGACCCGTTGAGCGGTGTGCTTGGGGCCATTATCTTGCTAGAAGATGAATGACCATCCAAGACCGAGTTTTTGGGCACTAGCTTGTAAATTTTCTCTCAGTATATCCATGTATACATATTGATTCATTATACCGTCAATAGATTTTAAATTATCAACGCCTCATACACTCCCACACTAAAACTTTTCCTCCACCAAATTTTACATTCGCGAACAATTTTTTATTTTTCAGTTCTTTATTTCTCTTACGCCATACCATTGTACGGCCATCTGGCCCAAAAATGTTATATGTATAACATTTTTGGGTCAGATGACCATTTTTGGGTCAAAAGAACTGAGCAAAATATTTCCTGGTGCCACCTAGTGCCAAGAGAGTCATGTCGTCCTAGAAAGTAACGACAGAGACCGGAATACAGATGTCACACCCATACAATGATATAACCTTCAACGTACAACGTTTCATAAACATTTTCAAAAGATACCGGTTAATGTAATATGAATATTTTCTTAAAACTAAATAATTTACTTGGAAAAAACATTTTTCTGTCTTGGATTTTTTTGATTATCTAACCCCAAGAAAATTTAATACAAATAAAATTTCAAGGAAATTATTTAAATAAAAATATCTAGTGTAATTCTGGCAACAGCAATGGTAGATGTATCTAATGAGGAAGGTAAGAAATTTACAGCAAAGACAAGAAATGTGCAACGCAACAAGTTTCCAAATACGAGAAGAGACCATACCTATTAAGGGCATTAACAATTGCATTACGAAAATAAAGTTTGTCCCAGAAAAAATTGTCGCCAATTGATTTGCAAAAGGAAAACACTTAACGAATTAAATATACAGAACTTTTATAATCAATGCATTTACTATTTAATTATCTAACTGTTAATTTAATTTTGATCCATCCAAAAATTTCGCAATTTCCTTTTCACCGCTCCCATTAAAGGTTGTACATCCGAATCCGATATAATTTTGGTTGTTTTTGATATTTTAGAAGTTTTTGCTTCATGTGGGCCCAATATTTTTCAATAGGGCGCAATTCAGGACAATTTGATGGATTTTCATTTTTATTCTACAATTTCCACCTAGTTGATTCTGTACCACTCCATTGCATTTTTTAAATAATGGCAGGTTGCCAAGTCTGGCCAAAATACTGTTTCTTGATTATGCAGTCTTATAAAAGGTAACAGGCGTTTCTGGAGACATTCGTTTAGATATATTTCGCCATTCATAGAGGAGGTTGAAAAATATGGCTTATTGCGCATACCTCATGAACAAATTGCCTGCCACACAGGTACTTTTTTTGAAAATTTTTCGGTTTTTATGAACTTAAAATTCTAGATTCTAGAATAATAGTGGTGATCCGGCAGAGATTTAAAGTCTCATACTTACAGTATGTCTCATCGTCCATGATAACACACAAATTTCTCGATGCAATCTTTGAATAAAGACGCCTCGATCTAGATTTTGCGGAAGTCTCCTGCTCGGCATTCCTGTTCGGCACTTTGCTTTTCCTAAAAGACTTTATAGTTTTTTTTTGTTTAATTCTCTGAACTATGGACTCCATTAAACCAATTTTTGTTGATAAATCTCTAACTGATAAATTTGGATTTTTTTCAACGCCTTCAACACTTTTTTTTCTAGATTTTTATCGACAAATCCGGACTTGCGCCCACTTCCGCACTTTCTTTGCGTAGTACTCTTATTTATATAGTCGTATTTACTGATTTTGAACATATTTGTGCACTATTTTCTCACGCAATCGCTCTTGGCACAATGACATCTTTGTTAAATTTAATGTCAAATGTCTCAACTACATATTTTTGTTTAGCGCACCGCCAACTATTAAAAACGGCATTACGACATATTCAAAAATTACTAACTATAGATCTAACAAAAGCAAGGGTTGGCGACAATTTTTTCTGGGACAAGCTTTAAATCGACTAATGTATATTCAAATACATTCAAGAGATGGATCATACTGCAAAAAATAAAGGTTTTGTATTTTAAATAAAGTAACGGAGAATTTACCGATTGTGGGCTCGAATGTTAGTAAGTTGATAATACCATCAAATATCACAATAGCAAAAACCCAACCTTTGTATAAAAGCAGTAACATAGATGTCTTAATAGGGACAGAAATATATGTTAATCTGCTCAGAGGTGACCAAATTAAAAAAATAAAAAAAAAAGAAGAAATTTGCCTTCGTTATGGAATACAAAATTTGGCTTTGTACTTTCAGCGATTGATAATGAGGCTTCACCTTATTCAGCATGTCATCTAGTTATAGCAGAGCGATTAAGTCACCAGTTAAAACAAATCTGGCAATTAGAAGAAGTCACCTCAAAATCAATTTTAACTCAACACTACTAACACCGATTTTGTCTGCAATTTGCCGGCTAGATCAAGGTTCGCCCATTTCAACTAGCGAACAAACCCTCACTTCTCTCTCCTCCCGCTCGGGATGCATTAGAGGGATTTGAAACTGTTCGTCTATTTGTTGGCATTTACGGCAATTCCCAACCATACAGCCAAATTTCCTAAACGCTTCGATGATCCTTTCAATCGTCGATTGCGAAGGAATAGGACGATCCTCCACGTACTCTACGACAAATAGATCGGCCATGCTTTGGTAGGAATTTCCTGCAAGATACCATGTAATGAACTAACAGAGTGTATCCGAAATCCACAATCACTTGTTAGAACCTCGCGAGCGCATAGATAGACAAAGAGGGCGTCAGATAAGCTTCTCAGAGCTATAGCAGTTGAGCGCGGCGACACTGGCCGGCGGGGATAAATGCAAGTATATCAGGTCGCGCTACGTACAATGTATCTCGCACTCCGGTGAGACCTGGGCCAACGTATATACCATTTTTAGAGAACGAAGATGGTACAGGTTGCTGCTTGCCATATCGTCGGTTTGGCAGCAATTGAACCAATATTTAAGGTTGTTGTTACAACGTATCAATGTAAAATAATTGTAAATGGTTTTGCTTACACTGATTAAGACTGTATTTAATGTATTTAGTACAAAACATCCAATTTAGAATGAACGGATGATTGAACAATCTGGATTCAAATTAAAACAAAGTTTCCACACTTAATACATTTATTTGATGCTCGCTGAGATTTTTATTATTTATTGGCTTCTTAATTACAATAATAAAACTATTTGTCTATTATTATGGCTTCGTATAAAAAAGTAAATATTATTCAACGTTAAACAGTTAGTACTCAATATTATCATCCGAAAAAAGGAGCAATATCTAATAAGTGTGTCTATTTACTGCCAATTTCTGGATCAAAAAAAAAAGAAAATTGACAAATTAGTAAATTTCTTTAGTTAGAAAATATTGTTTTGCAGATATACAAAAGAGAGATGTTGTGCAAGTTAAGTGAATTTCTGTACCAAATTTTGGGAAAAATATATTCCTAACATGAATCAAATTTTGCAACGATTTTGATAGGATCTAGTTGAAATTTCAATGTTCTGCTGAAAACTTTGAGAAGTGCACAACAAAATCAAGCGTATTTACGTCCAACACCCCTTGATTCCAAGAAAAATAATTTTGCCTGATAATAAACCTGACAAAAACAGAAAAATTAGAAAACGAAATTCATCAATTCAATGAAATCGCAGATCTGCAAGGAAAAGCCTATCACCACGTGGCGTAATAATTAAAAATTAATTAAGAACGTGTTCGACGTTGACTCCCACCTTCCTCTCGACCTCCGCAAAGCCCTTCGATTTCCGAAAGCGAAGTAATTAAATTTAAAATATAATGGGACCGTTCTATAATTGTACGTCGATTAATTTTAATTAAATCGCTCCGTTTTCCCGAAAACAAAAAAAATAAATAAAAATATAAGGGAGTCGTTGAAAATTTATCTATATTAGAATTATTCCCCTTTATTTAGCGAAATTATTTTGCTAAAATAAAAAAAATATGTGTACTTACGTATGCTAACTTATAACCTAAGAAGTTAGTCTAGAGAGCGTTATAGAATTCGAACAATTTCTTACCTGAAACAAAGAGAAGACAAAGCGTTAGTCTTTCATGTTCTACCGGTACGCAATTAGAGTTAAAAATATTTTTATAGAGCGAGTGTAATTCCAAAGAACGAGTGATTATGGGGACGTAATGGTTTCTGCAAGTTTAATTGTCGATTGCGTCATATAAGAGCAACAAAATGTACGCAAGTGAAGGTATTACATAGTTTGTAAATGGTATAAAGAGTTTTTGCTTACGTATAAATACTTATGTGTTTCAAAACTTCGCAGAGGGATATTTTAGCGTTAAAAGAAAAAAAAACACATCCAATTTAATATACACTGTTTAGTTTTACATACCACGACGGATACTATTTAAGTTCTTACCAAAACAATGGAAGAAAAATGTTCTTTTACAAATCGTGTTATCGTTGGGTTATTCCATGACAAGTGTTCAAGTCCCCACGCTCAACCATTTCAGATTTTTTTCAAACTTTGTGAGTAGGTGCCACAACTGACTAAAGGCAATTTCCCAAATTCTTAGCTCCTGATATGCAATACATGACCTGCTCCCCGACACTTTTTGCCATTTTTGTCAAGCTGTCTTTCTATAAGTAAGAAGGATATTCGCCAGGAAATTGCTGTGCTTGCTTAATAGTTATTAGTGTCCCAAACGTCCAAATTTTAACAAAAACAGTCAACTAGTCTACTTGCTTTTGGTACTCAAACGAAAATCTGTCGCGATAAAAAAAATCCTAATTTCTGGGAAGTCTATATTCCAGGGAAATCAATGTAGAAAGTTCGTCTTCTGTGTAACTAGTGAAAAAATACTTGCTTTTAACCGTTTCAAATTTTAAGCTTCTTTGACAAATAGTTTCCAAGATACTTGAAGATGAACCTGACCCCAAAAAATTTTGACGCAAATCTTTGAGCGTCTATATCTCAACTGGAAAACCTAAGAGCTTCTTGATTCAACAACCATTTAAAAGCGCTCAGTTTTCTCTACAACATACTTGGTTCCTGTGTTGGGGTCCTTTCATATAAGACTAAAAAGGGAGATAAAGTAACTGCATGAAAGGACTGTGCGCATTATTTAAAAATTATCCTCCATCTCTGTCATCATGCAATCCAGTAAGCTAACAAGATATTCTACTGAAAATTAGTCAAGCTCTTTAAACCAGAAGCCCTTCAAAACTTAAAAACGACATGCAGAGAAACGATTCCTTTATCGTTTAGGCTAATATCGTGGATGTCGATACATCACCTAAACCGCGTGACGTCATCAAAGAGCGTTCTGGCTTTTAGTCTCGGTGGTAACGGGTAAGTTCGGCCAAATCCTAACAATACAATCTTATGCATGTCCGATATTTGTGATAGTCATGCTTTTGAAAACTATTAAATTTGCTGATAGTTCTAGGAGAGGAATCACGAACGAACGAAGCCTGTATCTTTTTCCAAAATTGTTACCATTGTGATAGCTATTAAAGCAAATTCAACGCTTATCCTTTTCTAGAAAAAAGTGTATTTTATCTGCAAGTACTACTTAGATAGCATAACATCACTTACTGTCTGAGTAGAACAATTTAAAGAAAATTTTTTTGGGAACAAAACTGTTCAAATGCGAATCCTGCATAATATAAAGTTATGTTTTAGATGCCACTTTTCAATTGACAACCTTCTTCAACGTTATCCTACACCCATCTATCTTAGTTTTTGAGATTATAGAGATCATTTTTGTAAAATGTCCAAGTTGTCCAAAATGGTGGTTAAAATTTGGTTCGGTTAAGCGTTTCTCATAATTTTCAGCAGAATATTGAAATTTCAACTAGATTCTATACAATGACCATTAAAATTTGATCCATGTTTGGAATTTTGGACGTAGAAAGTCCTATATATATATTGAAATATTTCTCTCAGGGGATTTTGGGAAAATTGTTAAATTATCTAACTTAAATTAAATTTTTCAATTCCTAGTGAGTTCGGGAGTACCCCTGGATACCCTTTTGGCAATTTTATTACGAATTTCCAAATTAATAAAACGAAATTAACGAATTTTAAAATTATAAATGTAACTAACCTTGAAATTTGAACGATGCCAATGTTATATAAACTCCCTGTTTATATAACCTCTACAGGAAACTGCCTGTTCTTGAAATTTAACCCTTTTTCTCTTCAAATAAATTCTTTGATTTCACAATCGAGCACTTTACATTGGGATCGGAGTTAAGAAACACTTTAATTCAACGAAGGCTGAATAAAGATTGATGAAAAATTTATGGCGTCGCTCAGCTTTCTTTTATTTTAAATCACGAAAGACCGGCGATTGTTTTATTCCACAGCCAATTTTGATAATGATGCTGCTGTTACATTTTTTTGTGGGATATAACTTTACAAGTTTTGTGAAGTGATCTAAGACCACTAATACATTCTTGTAACCATCTACAGGGATCAAATTCTGAAGAAAATCAATACAGATGATATGTAAGACTGAATTGGCACAGATGGGTTTGGAAATTGCGACAGGAGGATTATTTTTAACTTTTATAAGAAGACATGTCTCACACTGGTTACTACCTGCTTGCATAAAATCGTATCCTTTTGATCGAATAATCCTTCTCTAAACATTAGATGTAGTCTTTTTATGCCTGGGTGAACGTAAAGTTTATGAAGATGTTGTAAAACCTTTAGTGTATGCTCTTTCGTTAATACAATGTATTTCTGGTGCCTGTTGTATGGCTATAATAATGTTTCCCCAACATTTCATACAGAAATTCATTTAACTTCGTAAGTTTGTAAAATCTAATCTAAAACATGTAACATATGTGGTCATAAAGCATCAAAGATAGTATCCAAAAATCCAACATTTCTACTGAGCTAAATATGATGAATTGGTTACTTTTTCTCAAGAACCAGAATATATCACACAATCAGTCATTCAGTTAAACCTGGCCATTCTATTTTTCATTTTTTAGCTTTTAAGATGTCCCTGGCACATAGATTTAGGACAATGCACGTCTATATCATGCGTATTCATTCCCTATTTTCGCAGACTTACTCACTTCCTCCCAAATAAGGTAAAAAGACTTCCTTCATATACGTCAGTCGAATTCAAGAGTTATTCTCGACATATTCGGCTGTGAAACAAATCTACTCGTGCAAGCTGCAATATCCTCGCCGAATATGACGCATATTTCGCGTATATTACGAGACGTGCTTAGAAAACTTCTTAAATGGAATTGTCCGACTAGACGGACGCGCTATCTTCGGCGAGAGCGACACTGACCTAAAAAAATGCAATTATTTTTTATTGCCCGTACGCGTTGTTGCGGTCCCCGAATGAATAATTGCCGTTTTTATGCATATATGTTAACCGACCAGCGCAAGCACGCCTACGTAACGATTGTTCAGTCGTTTATTGTTCGGTAGACAAGGAACGGAACTGTCAATTCGAATTTATCAAGATAAGTAGGAAAACAAGTCAGTAACAAATGTAAACAAGTTTGCTTTTTCTTTCTTTTGTTTTTAATTATGCATTTTGCTTATGCTAATTAATGTTTCGTAGAAAAAAAAAGGCGGTGGGGGAATCGACAGCTTGTTTTTGTGACGAATATTTGAATGAGAATTGAAGAAAGGGCGTATTGCTGAAACTTGCGGTCAAAGCGGTTCACAGTACAAGTTAATTGGATTCTGGTGGCAACAATTTTTTTTTTCCTTAATAAAACAATTCCTTTTGCGATATCAAATTATGCTTTTTCATGGTGCATCGGCTTCTTATATTCTATATAAAAATAACAACTTTTTTCCAAAAAATATCCTGATGCCATCAATAGGAACAAACGCAACATACCAAACTAGTTTACCTTCAACAACAATCAAGTAAAGTGGTAAATTGTGCTAAAATTCATGTAGTTACAAACAAGCAAATAGTTGAATTCAGGTTCGTAATGATGAGAACAAGGTACATCATTGACAATAATTTGGTGTAATAACAATAAATTATATTTCATTTTAGCTACAACTGTTGAACACATCAAAGCATATGCATACATATTGCAATAAACCATAAAAATATACAGTGGTACTCACTTCTCTACGTAAATGATGAAAAGAGGATTAATCACTCATGCTGCCACCCGTATTCTCCGGTTCATATTTACGTAGCGGCTTTAGCAGCACGATATATGGATAATTACGTATAATGAAATAATGAGATGATCTAGCATAAGCGAAGTATTTATTACATATTGATCTGGTATGTGAAAAATTTATGTAGTTCTTGTATTGAAAATAGTTTTAATTGATTTTTGAAGTGTTTTTTATTTTGTGTTTTAAACTTTACAAGGTAAACAATTGAATATCTTTATTCCCGATGGATTTGGGACGATATCGTTCGAAGTATTTTCAACAGAACCCTTTCATTATAGCGAATTTTATACGTACCCATGTAGCATAGTTGCATAGTTGTTCCACACAAAATACTATGGTCTACCCTTTGTTTTAAATATATCGTCACACGATTTCATTCTTCCTAAGTTATCCATGCCCTTATACAAGATTTTTGGATTTCGAAAATCTTATCTACGCAAGAAGTTGATCATTTTCTCGCATCATTAATAACCCTTATGTTCCGAAGGGCATTAACCAAGTAAGAAAGTCTAGTAGCCCTTGATTCTATTGGGCCCTGCAAATTAGTAGCGGGTCGACCACAACCTCAAAGTTTTGCTTCCTTTGTGGAAGTGGAAGAATTTGAATAGCTCTGTATTGTTCTTTGAATTTTGGCATTTCGATGATTTATATTATTAATTCTTTATTATTAAAAAAGCGTCCTATTTTCGCAACCTATTTTCAAAAATGTACTTGTGGTTATGGACGATGAGAGGGTTAGAGATCCTACAGCATGTAGGCCTTAACAGGCCTATTATACATTCTGCCTATGCCGTACAGCTCTATAGGTCACCAACCAACTCACTGTCTCAGCATAGATTAGAACGTTGCCCAGAAGAATCGTCCTTAATGGGGCCAAAACGTAGCGACTTGTCCAGAATGGTCCTTCTAATTGCCGTCAGCGCCGGACACTTGTAGAGGAAGTGTTTCAGTATTTCACCTTCAGCTTGGCAGCCCCTACATGATAGGTTTTCTGCTAATCCCATCTTGTGGAGGTGCTTCTTTAGCTGGCAATGTCCAGTCAGAAACCCAACAACCACGCGAATCTTCGAATTCTGTTCTGAATTGTCCCACGTATCTTAGTGCTGTCCGCTTGAATGACCTTAGGTGACCTTAGCGATACAGCAGGATCTAATTACATTCCGCCTTTTCAAGAATTTTTTATGGATGAGTTCTCATCCTTTCATAGTTGTACTTATACCAAAAGTTCTGAAACGGTTCCTTTTCGAGTAAGCGAAGTGACAAATTAGAGGTTATCATCATGACAAGTGAATCGATAATAAAGACAGTTACCGTTGGCATTTCCCTTTTTCTATTTCTGCGTTCTTCGGTATTTACATGTTTGCTATAGTCCGCCTTGTCCCAGCACGTCAAATGTTTCTCACACACTTCGCAAACTATTTTAGCACCATCGTAGAACAAATCCGGAAAGTTACAGATAAACTTATTTACTATGTCAGCAAAGGGTCGTTTTTTAGCCTTATTCGCATTACACATTTTAAATTAATAATTATATATTTATAACGAATAACACGTACCACAAAACATAACGCACGCTCTCGTTTCCTAAACTGAACGAAAAATAAACAAGCGCAAGCAAAGAAACAAAAGCGAGGATTGATTTTGCACACAGCCCGCTACTTCGGTGAAACGCCTATGTATCGCAGATATGACTACTTCGCTCTAATTATAATGTAAGTAAATACGAAATACTTCTTAACTAATTTAAGTCAAGAGCACAGTACATTAAACTAACAGTACAAACATCTTCAAAACTATGTTTATATCTAGAGTTTCCAAATTCTCATTTAACTCTCGATAAACCAGAGAAATCTCCGAGGTATATTTAATTCTCATTATCTTACTTATACAATCTCTTTGTCTTGCTGTACGTAGATACATGCATACTTACTTCCAACATGAAATTTCTCGGCACGAAATTCGTCCGAATTAGCTTTTGTTATCTTGAAGCATACAAGGGGTAGGGGCGTGGCGGGCAACTATTTCATCAACTATTTAAACGGATGTAAAACTAAAATTCGGGTAGCGCGTTCGGCGTATACCCAGCAGCGGTAATGCAAATTTACATTTGTTATCTCGAAATAATCAACACTCCGGCGGCAATCCGCGACGAACGTTCATTCGGTAAGCGAGTTTAGACTATTCAGTTACGTCATGCTTTGTTCAAATGAAAGTGACACGCTGCTTCTACTCCTAAATGTATTGGGCTTGTAATGCGCTAGTGCTCATAAAACTTCGGCGTTGGGGAAATACTGCCAAATCTTGCCAAAACTCTCGAATTTGTCTTTGATTTAATTCAGCTCTTGTTTGAAATTAAAACCAAGTCACTCAAGTTTATAGCATGGTAACTCAAGAGAATTGAGTAATGACGCGAAGAAAAATCTTTTGACCAATTAGGACAGGGCATTAGTTAGTAGTTAGAAACTCCTAGTAGGAAGGCTTCTAGAACGAGACGCATATTCTTTTAGAATGTATCCACTCAATTTTCCTTGTCTTTATCGGTTAGCGAACTATCAGAGTTAGATGTTGTAACCAGTTGGTAAATCACCAATGGAGAAGATTTCACATGCCGATACATTTTAAATTTTAAATCAAAGTGATGCATCTAGACTTCATTTATCAAAAATGTTTTCAAAAACATTTTCTGGCTTGCGTTAATTCTCACTAAATTTGATCGGCCATTAACATTTCAAGTCCCAAAAAGCCATGATGCTATAGTGCTATCTACATTTTCTTCCCACCAAGACAGTTTTCAAATATTTTTCTATGGTTTCTACAGTATCTTCCTTTTTGGTAATAATCATAGGCACAGTCCGGACTTCGATGTACATACACTGCTAGTGTGATCTGGATTTCAAGCTCGACTCAATTCATATGTAAGTATCTTCCTTGTTGAAGGAGTCACACTACAATGTTTTGCTGTGTGGTCACATTCATGTTCTTCCCGGTTCATTACAATCTCGTGCTAAATGTCCATATTTTGAGCAATTATACCATTTACCACGTTGATCGGAGCATGTGTCGTGGGCGACGTTCCATGCACTTGCAAATTTAGTAACCATGCAGCGTTGGATCGTTGAATGGAATAATTGGTCCGTATTTTTCCGAGGATCATAATGGCCATGCAGTTATGGTAACATCATTTCAGAACTTCAAGGATTTGTTGTGAATGAGAATACTAATTTCAAACAAGATGCAACAATTAGTCACACAGCCAGGAACACAAGAGACCTTCTGAAAGACCGTTATCCGAATCGCCTCATCAGTAGGAATGGGGTTCATTGACATTCACGATTGCCAGACTTAATTACTTTCTATGGGGATATCTCAAATCAAAAATTTTTTGCGGCAACCAACAACCTAAGACTCAAAAGTGCGGACTAACAAACAAGTGCAATAACACCGGCGGTACCACGACGTGTCAGTGAGAATTTCAGTATGAGACTTGGACAATGTGTACAAAATGATAGCGGTCATTTTCCTGGGTGATTATTCAAAAAATGAAACCATTTTCTGTTTGTCTATTAATTTCTATCTGTACTCTGAACACTTCTTGCAACATTTCTTGGAGAAATAAGTGTATTCGTACCTCCTTTTCGTATCTATAAATGGTGCGGCTTGATTGCCCCACCTTGTATTATTGTTGAATTGTCTACCAATATTCTTATTTCTCTGCAGTATTTTCCTCGTCCTTTACTTTTAACTCAAAATCTCGAGATCGGTTTCTAATTACATACTTCGCATGAAGATGCAAAATCATCTACTGCATACTATTGTAACATTAGAAAAATCTGGTGGTACCAAACCACCAAATTAAAATGAATATTTTCTGAAATAGTCAGAGAAAAAAAATAAGAGAAATTCTTGAAATTTTTAAATACAGAGTTGTCAAACCAAAACCGAAATTATACCAAAAATGATGGTTGTGGTATAATTTCCAAATTCATGCAATATTAATCTTTGTCAAACAAGCTATTTCTCATTAGTGCCTCATCCAGTAACAAAATTTTAGTGTTAAATGTATTCCCTTTAATTGGTTACCATCATACAGTAATTATTTCCTCTGGTCATGCTTAACGGATAAAAGAAATTATCATTGTAAGAAATTTAAATTTAGATTTTTAAATTAGACAGCTCTTTGATGTCAAAAAATTCTGTAGTTCATCAACGAGTTAATTTTTCTATTACTTTCTTCGCTGAAAATCGTCTTGGTATTTGATTTGCTACACTGTTTTTATGGGTTGACTTAAGACTAAGATTGGGTTGGAACAACACTTAAACAGTTAATTGAAGAAAATGGAATCTGTCCATCCAATATAACAATTTCGACAAAAATTTGTTCAAGTCATAATTGTTTATTTAAAAAAGGTTTCTTAACTATGTATTGGTGTTCTCCAAATTAATCAAAAAATTATGCTCATTCAATCAAATCAAATAGAAAAGAGTTACATTATCACGCATAACGCATTGGATCTATCTGATCAATAGAAATGATTCACTTTACTCTTTTTCCGTTGATCAAACAACTTATTTTTCTCAGTGGACAGAGAAGCTGTAACTAATATGTTAGTGAGAGTTACAGCCCGACAGTTTTAGGTAAATGTCTAAAGACCTCTCACCAAACCATTTCTTACGATTAGACTGCGAACGTGGCAATATAGTGAAACAATCTGGAACCTGAAACCATCTGGCTCTAGTAGCAATCTAGGTAAACGGAACTGGAATATAGTGCCATCCTAAGTTAGAACATCGTACCACTCATCATCAATATAAGTGAGCTGAATATGCTTATAAGGTATTCCTAGCCACAAAAATGTAATTTTTTCAAAAGTGTGGGAATGTCAGATACAAGTTTCTTATTTAGAACGGCTTGCTACCATTTTTGGTTTGATTGATTGATTGATTGATTTTCTACCAGAGCAGGGCTGGTCTTTACATCCCTAACACTGAAGCTTAATAGCTTATTGTATTATTCCTGCTTCGGTTTTGTTTTACTTAAACAGGTTAGTTCCCGCAATCAGGTTTAACAGCCTATGTAGTAAATCTTTCTCCATTGGTACTTCAATTGTGCTTCGCATAGCGAATCTGCGTTGAGCTAACGCTGCACATTCGAAAATAATGTGAGAGGCTGTTTCCTCCTCCTCATTGCAAAGTCTACATAAGGGCGCATCTTTGTAGATCCCCATCTTATGCAAGTGGCCTCTCAAACAGCCATGTCCTGTTAATAGACATGTTGCTGCTCTAAGCTGTATCTTGTTTAATTCAAGCAGGTCAGCAGTCAGATGTTGCGACGGTCTTCCCATCATCCGTTTGCTGTGCTTTTGTCCAGCTGCATGTTTCCAATTTAATTGGTGTTGTGTTATAATCCACTCATTAATTGCACCACGCACTGCACTCTTGGTAATACCTAGACCCGGTTCAGGGCCTATATAATTCATTTTTGAACCTTCCCTCGCTAGCTGGTCTGCAATTTCATTGCCCGCTATGCCCCTGTGCCCTGGCACCCACACCAGTGTGACCTTGTTGTGTTTAGACAGAGCCATTAGGGTTTGCAGGCACTCCCATACTAGTTTGGAGGTTATGCGATAAGATGCTAGTGCCTTTAAGGCTGCCTGACTGTCAGAGAGAATGCACATCGTCTCACCCTGCGGTCGCCGACGCAGACTCTCCCACGCGCAGGTTTGTATAGCATATATTTCTGTTTGAAATACCGTGGTGTATCGCCCAAGTGATACACATACTTTGTATCCCTGGTTTTCCTCATATACACCAACGCCAGATGTAGTGCCCGTTTTGGACCCATCTGTGTACCAGACTAGTGTTCTTGGTTTTCTCCCCTCTCCATCCCCCCATTCTTCCCAATTCAAGAAAACTTTGAAAGGTTTGTCATAGGAGATCCTGGCGATTGTTGTATCACTACTCAATTACTTAATGAATCCAAACTTTTTAAACCAAAAGACAGACTTTAGTGAGTAGTAGCGTAACACTATACTCCGGACATGGTAAAAACGTTAGTCTGAAGACGTTCAGGAAAATCTCCAAGTTCCTATCTCGTATCATACAAAACCTCAAGCAAAATGAAACCAAGCAAGCAACGCAACGATGGTATTCGGGAAACATTCGCACAGCACCTCCGGAGTCTCCTCCTCGGCGGTTTCATTGTACTCCTCCTCGGATTACCATAAAATGCGTATCTTACATTATAAATAGTCGCGCTATGAGATGGCGTTGCGGACGAAGCCGAAGGAAACGGATCCAGAGTTTTGAGTCCGGGGCTATGCCGATCCATGTTGTAACCGGACGTGGCCCGACGAGACGCAAGATGAACGATATAGAATTCGCGGAGACGCCAACGAGGCGCCAGTCCGCACTGCAATTTGCGAGGAATGCGATGCGATGGAAGGGGAGAAGAGCTTTAAGTATTCGTCGCTGGAAGAGACTCAGAGCTTTATGAAGTTCTGCTTCTAATTGAGAAACTATTCAAATAACGGGCATTTTTGAAGGCGACGATTAAACACCATTTTGACCGGTGGAATTTCGGGAGAACGAGGAGTTGGGAATGAATTCTCATATTTCCGAAAATACTCGGGTGTAATACAAGAGAATTGATTCTGACATTTTTCTTACAGGAAGTTCCTCCCGAAGATTTCCCTAATGTTTTTTTGTCGGTTGATCCTATAATTCATCATTTATAGAACCACAAAAAGGGAAATGCTGAATGTTCGAAATCCTCCTGGTTCTCTTCTTTTACAAATTTTGTCAAATTATTTCTTTAATGAGTACCATGATAATTGCTTTCCTTTAAAATTTGATTTCGAGTTCACCCAAAACCCAGCAATCCTTAAGCCTTGCTATCCTTAGGATGATGGCTAACGCTCGTTCGCTTAAAATCCGCTAATTGGAATGGATTAGACCCTCATTCATTTTTAATTTTAAGGGTTTTTGTGGATCCTGCTTGCTTCTGCAATTCCCTTCCATTATTGTCGGTCTTTGCACATTGTCTCTCAATCTCGTTCCCATTATTTTTAAAACCTCTTCCACGTCATCACTTTCTCTTTCTTGGTCATCCTCTTCTTGGCCATATGGGTAACCATTGTGTTATTCTTTGTATCATTTCTCCTGGTTTTCACTCCTGGCGTTGTATCAAACGCACTCTTAAAGCCAATTAGTATTATATGTAATTCTCTATTGTGCTCCTCTATGTCTTTTGCAATATTTGATTCGGAGTATGTGGCTGATCTTTCAGGTTTGAATCCAGTTTGATAATCCCCGAGGACCAAAATGTAAGCAGTGTTTAGCAGGGCTGTTGCTCTGTAATTACTGCAATTTTCTTTACTGCACTTTTTATGTGTGGGTGTAATTATGGTATTCCAGTCCGTCCGCATCTTGTTACTTACCCACATTTGTGTTTAGGTATTTCTAAATTCTTTATCTTCCCAATCACCAAGTGGTGATCTGTTTCAGCCTGCACCCCTCGGTAAATTCGTGTATCTATTGCTTTTTTGGATATTCCATTAGTGGCCATTAAGTGGTCTATCTGGTTTTCTACTTGTCTTGCCAAATGTGTGGCCTTGTGTTTCCTTTGGTGCTCAAATTTCGTTGTTAGGAGTGTCATATTTAGTGTTCGTGCCAATTGGCATGATCTATGATCATTATCGTTGGTTTTGTTATGTAATGTGCCATAACCAATGCTTACTACATTACTCAAATTCTTCTTTTCCTGTTTGCGCACTAGCGTCATTGAGCATTATTATTTCGTCCTTTTTTGGAATTTCATCACATAGTATATTCAAATTATGGTAGAGATTTTCTTCGTTTTGTTCCGCTGGTTCTGTGGACGTATGACTCCAAGAGACTACCAGTTGAAGATATGCAACGGCACCCTGAATCCGTAAAGGCTCATGAACTTCATACAAAAAATGGGGACTCATTTGAAGTATACGCAAATTGAGAGGGTTAGTTTTAAAGAGTTCATACATCCAGGTCAGACGATCAATGCAGAGTTCTATTATGACATCCTATGGCCGTTGTTCCTCGCCTGGCTTGGCTCCTTGCAATTTTTTCCACTTTCCAAAGGTGAAAAGCAGGTTGAAGAAATTAAGGGAACAACTTTGATGGTGGCGAAGATGAATGAAACAATTTTATTTATATCGATATATTTCGGGAACTTTTGGATACCATCTCGCCTCCACCTCACAAATAGCAAAATTATGCTAAAATTTGACGCAAAACCGATCTTTAAGCAAAATTCTAAGAACAGGAAAGATAGATAGCATCAACACGTTTCTTGTCCCCCATAGTTATATTGTATCGTTATTATTCGCAAGATTTATGGTTTCACGCACACAAAACCCCATTCAAACGTCCAGTTCCATACACAGCAATGCTTAATGGTCGAATCTATCATTTCTCGAAACGTAATCTCGCGCTAATCTCTATTGATAGAGTGGAATGTAGACACAAAACTACGCCACTAAATTCAAGTATAATACTTCTGCGGAGAAGATCCGCCGTAAACCAATTTCCGCAACTCCAATAATAAATTGTTGGGGAAGAGCACTTTCTTGTTATCTACATCGGGAAAGGGCGGTGTTCACTTCCGACTATAAAGCGACGGAAAGTCTTTTGGAACAAGTTGTTTGGCGGTATCGACGCTGATTTATATATGAAATTTCGAATGTAGGACTTGAATGCCTGGTTGCACAGCTGTTGAATCTTGTTCCGTAACTGTTACGATGTATCAATTAAAATATTTATTTTCAAAAGTCACCTACGATCAGGAAAAAGAGCTACAACCGCCGAACTTTTGTGAAATACACTGTCGATACTTGTGAATGGTATACAGTGTTAGAAATCCCACCTAGTTAATTGTCTAGAGAGTCATCTGAAAAGTAGTATAGAACCAATTATGATGGGTTTCTTTTGTTTTGTTCACATATTGCAATTGAACAACTTAACACTTGTATTGCAGCTAGCTCATTTTTTTTGTAATTGAAATCAGCTACAGACATATATGTTCATTTGTACAAGCGAAATTGATGCCGAAAAAGCATTCATCCCCTTCGAATGACCTTAGGAACCTTGCAGGGCATATACGGTCCCTGGCCATCGAGTTAGGACCACGTCAAAATATTATGATTTTGGGGTAACATTAAAAAAAACAGTTGGTAATAATAATGAAACCAAGTACTCTCCGTATATGCACGACAATTTCAAATACATTTACCAACTTTCACAGAGGTACCCTAATGAGCCGTAAGGGGGCGAAACGTGCGTTCGTACATGGTGGTTGTTGGTTTCATATAATTTAATTACCTCTGACAGGTTAAGCCAACAGTTGAGCTACTACCCTCACAGGAAAGTGGAGCATTACGAGTTGCTCACTTCTGTAGAGGTCGATATAGCAATTAATTTCGACAATTTCAGTGATTAAAGTATCTTTAATTAAATACTCTCATCCATAGTAGTATTAACAGTTGGTAATGTTGGCAATATTATTATTTAATTACATATAACATACAAGTAAGTATAATTTGAACATATGTGTATATTTACTAATATTTGCTTGTTCCTCCTCTGTGTTTTATTATTTCCTCAATCCTTTTTGGCATTTTGATTGATTGATTGATTTTCCTACCAAAGTAGGGTTGGTCTTTACATCCCTAACACTAAGGCTTAATAACCTATTGTATTATTCCTGCTTCGGTTTTGTTTTATTTGAACAGGTTAGTTCCCGTAGTAATCAGGTTTAAGAGCCTATGTAGTAAATCTTCCTCCATTGGTAGTTCAATTCAATCAGGAGCTGTTTCCTCCTCCTCATTGCAAAGTCTACATAAGGGTTCATCTTTGTAGATCCCCATCTTTTGCAAGTGGCCTCTCAAACAGCCATGTCCTGTTAATAGAAATGTTGCTGCCCTAAGCTGTATCTTGCTTAATTCAAGCAGGTCAGAAGTCAGATGTTGCGGCGGTCTTCCCATCATCCGTTTGCTGTGCTTTTGTCCAGCTGCATGTTTCCAATTTAATTGGTGTTGTGTTATGATCCACTCATTAATTGTACCACGCACTATACATGTAGGAATCGTTTGTGCCGCAAGATTTAGAGTATGGATTTTACACGTTGCATTTGTTCAATGAGTTCAACACCACCTTTAAAATCTTATCGGCAGTACAATTTATAACTCTTTTGGACGCAAGTAAGAAGGAGGATGATGGTTAATGTGGTTCCATTGTACGTAGAATTACATTAATCACAGAATGTTTTTGACGATCTATTGTTTCGTCCACACACAACCACAGTTTTTTATCTTTCAATTCCGTTTTCATTCTTTTTTGTATATGTTCACGAGCAAATGGCACTACATTTCGTATCGATGTCCGACTAGGTAATTTACAGTCCGCATATTTATTCCAGAAGGAGACAAATGCTTCTTTGTCTAGTAAACGAAACGATAGATTACATAAAATAAGAGTAACACATAAATCAAATGTAAATTTTTCTTGGTCTCGTATGCCACTTTTTGCAGAAGAATGCTGTTTGCTTTCGATGTGATGTTGACAATGGCTTTTGGACCAACACATTAAAGGGACTTTACAAACTAGACATTGAATTTTAGCGCAATCAAAAATTAAGTCCGGCGTGTCCACTATAAAGTTTTTAACTGTGTCTACCATTGGTCGTTTTCGCGACGTACCTAACTGCGACATTTTTAAAGCAAACAAGCGTACAATTACGAAATAAGTTACGACAGCCTACATATGCACATAACTACTCGCATACAGCATCGATTTAGTACTAACGCTGTGAACGCGTGAAATAAATAATCGCCGACTCTGCGCCACATATCTACTACACTGACTGTTACCGCTGTTTGCCCAAACTAGTGATAAGTCTTTATTTACTTGACGAAGTCTATTTCTTTTTATTTTCTGTTAAAAAATTGAAAAGGCCTATAACTTTGAAACAAATAACAATCGACCTACAACTTTTGCGTTTTTTCGTCTTAGAATTACATCTACTTAGCCCTCCAAAAATTTGAACATAACTATACCGGACACCTTGTATATTTCATAGCTTGTATTATTGATTTTTTGAATGTACTAAGAGAACACGCTTCATATAATCAAAAATAGTGAAATTTATCTCTAAAATAAAGCATCTCCTATGATATTTTCTACTAACATTAAAGTTGTTTTCCTTTTCTAAAAAAAAAAAATATAATAAAATCACAAGAATCCAATTGTCACAATTTACCTACTCCATTTCTTTTATTAGTATTGTCAACACTCTACGCTTTACTTTAAATTTTGGCCGTTAAACCGCAAAATAAAACAATCGCGAAAAAATAGCATTTGCTAAATTAATCTTGATGTATTTTATGAACATGGTGCACCAAATAGCTGCTTTTACTAAAAAACAACAATAAAAAGCAAGATTATACGAATAGGAGCTTCAACAAGTTAATAATTTCTGTCTTCGGCCAAAATCTACAAACACACCACCTTAAAATCGTGTATCGCAGCCAAAAATCGTAAAAATCTTCGAAGAACGTCGTAAAGTGTCCACAGCAATATAATAAAATTAATAAGCATTATAGTGTTGCAAAATGTAGACGATGGATGGATTCAAGCCAAGATGACGAGGATTTACTTGTGGGAAAATATTTTTGTACGGGATTAAAAGGTCTGTGATCAAAGCGAAAGTCACAATTGGTCACTCGAGGCATTAATTTTGGTTCCTTCTTAGGATTTTATTAGTTTTCTCGGTAAGATGAGACATATGTTTACAAGAAAAGTTGTGTCGTTCAAAAATCAAAATCACATTTCTTGGTTTATGCGTGCTTTTTTTTAATTCATTTTATTTTGTTTGTGTCCACTTAAAACTTTTTATAAGTAACCTTTTAGTTCCGAAAAATTACCCCAAAGATAGTAAATGAAATGCTTAGTACAGGATTAAAAGGTTGTAAGGTAAAAAACAGCTATTGTTACAAAAATATCCATACATAGTTCCTCTTTCAGTTTTTTTTTTTGTAGCTTTGGAAGCCTCCGTTTTATTGGCCTAGGCTATTCAAACAGCATCTTTAAGCCTTTACATTTTTGAGAATCTTCAATTGACTTTGATAGTACAGTACAGTAAAGGATACACAGTCACCTCCATTTTGCTAAAATTAGTGTATGGTGGTGATTGTCCGGGACTGAGAGTAAGTTAATTGTAAAATCAGAGTTTATCGCGATACCACAATAAATATTTCAAAATCAGAGACCTATTGAGATCCCAAGGAATTACACAGCTAGAGATCTAGAGGCTGAACATCGTGGAGCATATTGGAGTGAAGATTTGGGCATCAATTTACAACCGTTGGTACTAGCATTTAGTATATCCGACTGATGGAGGTGATGCTGTTACTAAAAAGGATAGAAGAGGAGAGTTGTTTTTCTACAGTCATCAACAAATTGTTCTAGGTAATATCTAGGTACTACAGAATCAATTTTTCGATGTAAAAATTGATTCTTTCCCTAGATACAACTTTGAACAATTCTTCAATGCTTTAAAACGAGTTGATACTGTTGATAGATTATTGTATTGGCAAGCTCCTATTAAAGAAGCTTATTTCCTCAAAATGGGCAGTCTGATTGTTAGCAGGGCTTACCCAGCTAGGGGTTAAAGATATGATACTTCAAGATCTCGATATTTCCAGCCAGGCAATCAAAATAGTAAGCAACCCAAGTTCATTTTTGAAAATTTTCTGTGTATTTCCTTCAATTTAAGGCCGATGGCCAGTGCGTGACCTTAGGCCATGTAACTGATATCGATATCTTGGAAAATATCCTGGCATCTAGCGAGCTATCACCAAATCGCCCATTTCATACTAACCTTGATGGATTTAGCCATCTTACGTTGTTTTATATCCATGATCCTAAGAGTCAACACTTAGTAAGATGATTTTCAAATCACGTTTGAAGTAATTTTGCTTGTTATTATTTCCAAAATAGGAACCCTTTGGTGTAATTGGAGATTTCATCACCGTCATGAGGGATTCCATCTTCTACCATTGGCATACATTCGTAGACGATGTCTTCCAACAATTTAAAGGAACTTTGCCTAGATATACTGAAGAACAAGTAAGATAATCTTTCCAAATAACTCTAAACGATTTTTTTTTAATTATAATTAATTTCTAGTTAGATTTCCCTGGAATTACACTTACTGGTGTCACTGTAAACACCTAAAGTAATTCTGGTAACAATCTGATGTGGATATGTCGCGTGTTGTTGATTTTCAAGAACCTGGATCAGTTTCACGCATTCATGAACCTTTCTCCTACGATAGCACAGTGAATAACACAATTAACGGTCTTAAAGAAGTAGGTTGCAGGATCTTGCTGGCATCTACTGTTGATGAGAGAGACACTCCATGGCTCTTCAACGCTCAAAGAATCATGTTTATTGAAATGAACAGATTCAAAGTAATATGTAAGTAAAATTTTCATCTTCTTCGAGGTTCTTTTTTAAATATCTTCTCCTAGTGAGACAGGGCAGTAACCAAATCACCCGGAATTCCGTCCAGTCAGCCATGACTACCCTATTCGAAAGAACTTTCAGGGATTTCGACACCAATTGACCAATAGATGGTGAGAAATAGGATATTTTCAATTTATGCGGTTGTGGATGGCCTCATCACCTCTTGGTGCCTAACGGAACTCAACTCTTTGTAATTTCGAAGTATGCTGATAATGTTAGAAAAATTGATCTAACTCATCTGAAATAAATTTAAATAATCTTTTTTCATGGGTTGAGCAAAAATTGAGGGGTGCTTGCAACGACGCTGGGAGCTATTATGGTATTAGGGGTGGTAAGTACCCAGACAAGAGATCCATGGGCTTACCCTTCGATAGAATCGGTGGGCAAAACGCTCAGACGCTGCAGAAGTTCCTCACAGGCAATATGGTCGTCGTCCAGAATTGCAAGATTGTTCATAACTATAGAATAGTCAGGCCAAGAACTTAAATATGGGATGGATATATGGATTGGATGAATTTGGGAAATATTTTAACCACTTCTGATGTTTTACCTATCAATTTCGTTGAAATATGTGTAATATCCTGGAAAAAATTATTATAAACTTGTGCAAGTTGTAATTTTAGTTAATAATCATTTTTCTTTATTTCTGCAAACTTCGAAATTTGATTTTGTGATAATTTGGCTTTCTTATGATAAATAAATCCATGCCGCATTGATATTTGTGTTTTATTTTATCAATAGAGTTTAAAAGAGCATGTGAACTCGAAAAAAACGCCCAACAAGATTTATTTTTGAAGACTGGCTTTTTTAAAGTTTTGTATGATTTTATCAGAAAAAAATTCAACCAAATGGGAGTTTTTTTCTAAAAAAAAAGTTCTATGGAGGGTTGGTAAATAATACGCAAGATTAACAAGGAAACATATAATTTACTAAATATCTTTTAACAAAGGCGTCCGCCTGTGCAGAGGATCTCAACCCACTGTCCCTTCCGACCGTCCCTTCACCTTAAGATACTTTCGGATCATAAAATATGGTTTTTCCGAACAACACCTTTTTTAGGTAGTCGTTTATGACATGCCACAGTTCTTATTGTTTTTCCCACTATATGAGTTTTAGGAATTTATTTCTAATAATGTTATCATTTCTTACGAATGAGGCTTCAATTATTAAACTATTAACAGGATTGCTAAAGAATAATGAATTAATGAAGCAACCATTGCATTCCATGCCCCTTAGCAAATGAAAAGTTGTCTTACGACCGACCAATAACTCGCGCTGTTCAAAATTCCAGCTTTTGCAAATTTGATGGCTCACGTTGTAATTCTAACTGTAATTTTCCCCATCGATTTTGAGAAGTAAAACCTTAATATTTCGTGTCCATGGCCAATTACCATAAAACAAAATCAGTAGGTAACCCGCCGTTTCTGCTTAGTTATTTCATTTTTCCTTTTATTTTCTTTGTTTTTTTTTTATATAACCCGAGTCGTACTGTAAAATAGAAAGTCCACAACATTAATCTAAAAATCCCAGTTAGCATCGTAATCCGGGCAATAAACACGAGGCGTTATGTTCTTCGGGCACGAAAATCAAACCCAGTCGTGTGCTTGCTTAATTAAATTTTACGACCACAAGTTCATATTTGAGGACCATTTACGTTGCTCGGTCATGCAACCGATGCGCCCCGACGAAATGCGTTACGAAATCCTAAGCGAAGGGGGTTAGCCTTCTCGTACTTCTTTGGGTCCTTGCGATTAGGAGGAAATGGATATATCCGTAGATTTACAACGCCCTTATCATCTTGCACGCGTAGTATTGTATTCAATAACTCGGAAGAGTTTTATCTATAGTCGGAAACCCGTTTAGGCCTTAATAAATTTCAAACTATTGACCGGTCGCTGTGACACCAGATTAGGTAGATGATTTGTTACTTCGGAATTCTATTTATATATCGTTCCAATACCACCCACTGTGAAGATATAGACTTTTAAATAACAAGCGATTTTAAATCGGAATAAGTCATGTACAGATACGTATGTATGTACAGTACCGTTCATGGAAGTTCGGGCAAGCTGACAAATTATATTAACTGTCTACGAAAAAATTTTAAAATTATATAATATACATTTCTGTGAGGAAATATTAAAACTAACCTTTTCTGGAAGCCTTTTACCAATTTCCAGGTAGTATTTGTCTATTATAAGACCGTTATCATAAAATAAATAGTTATGTTGGAAATCCCCAATAATTACAGTGACAATAAAGCTTTATAATAAGCCCCAGGAGGGTTAGCTGATTCTCTCGTGTTACCTGGAAATATTCGTATACCCTTTATAAAGTATTATAACATTTGTAAACGCAGTAGTTCTGAAGAGATTGTTATTGTGAAAGTATCTGTGGTTGTGCAAGTGAAAAATAAAATAATTTCGGTTTGACTGCTTAAAATGCCCCGTGGAAAGACTCTAGCTGTTTCAAAACGATCTGCTATTATTACCTTGCATCAGGAAGGGTGCGCAGAAAGACGGATTGCGGATAAATTAAAAATAAAAAAATTTTCAGTACATGATACTATAGTTCGATTTAAGACAACCGGTGACGTGCAAGATCGTAATCGGCCATGACCGTCAAGAAAAACGACTCCTGCGGGAGATTTACGAATAAAAATAATTAGTAAGCGCAATAGAAGACTAACGGCATCAGAAATTGCTGCAGAATTCAATAATGAGCGAGATTCCAAAGTGTCTGTGAGTACTGTGAAACGTCGGCTGAAAGAGGCTGGGTTGCATGGGCGAGTGGCTTGTCGAAAACCGTTACTCCGAAGAGGAAATAGGCTGAAACGACTGAAATGGGCACAAGCTCATAGAGATTGGACAGTGGACGATTTTAAAAACGTTTTGTGGACTGACGAATCCAAGTTTGAGGTTTTTGGAAATAGACGGAGAGTTTTCGTACGCAGATCAAGAGGGGAAAGAATGTTGCGGGAGTGTATAGTTTCTACGGTGAAGTATGGAGGCGGATCGGTAATGGTTTGGTGTTGTTTTTCCGTAATCGGAACAGGGGACTTGCTCAAAATTGAGGGCATAATGAAAACAGAAGAATATCGGAAAATCCTGGAGGAAAATGCCATACCGTCAGGAGTCCGATTAATTGGTCGTGGATTTGAATTTATGCAGGACAATGACCCCAAACATAAATCTAAATTGTGCACAGATTACCTGCAGCAAGAAGAAAATGAAAGAACCCTAAAAATTATGGAATGGCCGCCACAGTCCCCCGATCTGAACCCGATAGAGTTGTTATGGGAAGAATTAGAACGATGTGTTAGGAAAAAGTGTCCAAAATCGAAGGAACATTTGTGGACCATTCTCCAGGAGGTATGGACAAGCTTGACCAATGAAACAATAGCAAAATTAGTGAATCGGATGCCGAGAATAGTGGCAGCAGCCCTAAAGGCAAAAGGTGGATTTTTTTTTTCATTCTTTATTAAATCTGACAGATGACGATAACTTTCCGACTTAAAAAGATGGATACGTATATGGAAATCCATATAAACTAATAAGTGTGAGCTATATTCCATAAGACCTCGATAGAGTGCTTGGATCCGTGGCTGTCATAGTTCTGATGCGATGCGTCATATTGTTATATTTATTAGGATATTAACTGTAAGCAGTCTCCAACGTCACTAGAATAGCTATCCAGTTAACTTATTCATGGTAACATATGATTTTATGAAATATTTACATACAACACAAATCAAACAAAAACAATCCTTTTTTTCATTCAGTCCAATTCCACGGAAAAACTATGAACATCTATAAACCACGCAGACAACATCATAACAGTTTGATTAATGATCTCTACGCGTCGAAACAATGCATTACTACTTCGCTGAAGTACCGTTAGAAAGTTAAACAGAAAATATTCGAAATACAACGGAGGACATTAAGGAAGATAGATCGCATAGACAGCGACAAACACTACTTGGAACATCTTAAAAAGTAAGAGTGGCGCGGGGGCAGGCGAGAGAAGGAGTACATTTTTTTTAATGCAAATTCCTGCGGCGCTGCGACCCAAAATGGTCAGCCGTGCGATGTATGTATAGCAGAATATAAGCGAAGACTTCGTAGTGAGCTACGGCACACTATGTTTGTTGTGTTTTGTATGTCGTGTTGTTCCATATAACTAATTACGTTGATTTATAGAATAGTGGCGCACTGCAAAGCTCGCGGTACTACCAACCGACAACATCCGGTCAGTCGTATGCAGCAAACGAATTTATGAATTATGGTTATTACGTTTTCTGGCGTGATCATTTACTTTCTGTCGTATTTCTTTACGTTGACGCACATGTTTCTGTCTGTACGAAGAGCAGAAAGACACATTAAGAAAAACGTGCATTATTAACTCCTGCTGGTCATCTTCTCAAGTGCTTCCCTGCAATGGTCAAGATGAATCAAGATGTTTTGTAGTCATTTAGGATGAGTAGTCTACAATTGAGTTGCAATTTTTGCGTTCAAAATGTTTTAATTCTTTCTACCTCGATACACTTAAGTGATGGTTAATAACGTGTTTTTGTGATATAAATCCAAATTCAAAATCAGAACAGACCTACCACGGGTAAGTCTTACAGTTATCTATTTGTCTTAGTTGGAGTCAGGATTGCTGATAATTATCTAGGTACTAGGTTTGAGGTACATATTTCAAAGAAAGGATTTCTTTCTACTATGGGAACTGCATGTAAGTATAAGACAGTTTAGACATTCCTCTACGTCAACACAGGAACACATGATGTTGATTTTGTGCATATTCTCGATTGTGAAGCTTTAGTCTCGCCACAAGCTGAAGGCAGAAATTGCGGAAAAACGGCAGCATTTGAAGAAAAAGACAACGAGTTATCGGATAGACTGGCACTTCGCCACGTTTTCTCAGCCATATCTCGCAGGTGTTCCGATTGTCCCGGTATCCTCAGGTCGTCTAATATTAGTCTCTGGAGGAACATAAGCATAATGTGTTGTGTTTTAAGTTCGTTTGTTTCCAATACTTGGCCCAGTCTTCTCTAAAGAGGATTTGCTTGATCATGTGCACCAGGTTTTTTTCACAGAGAACTAGCCAATAGATTCTCCTCATTCTTAACCTTTTGCTCGCAAGGTTGTCGACTATTTCGTTGAGTTGGATGCCACAATGACTTTTAATTCAATACAATTATGTCAGCGCCGAATCTTTTTGGCAGTTTATTGAAATCTATGTAATTTCTAGAATGACTGGATCAGATATGACGACTGGATGTTTAAAAGTTGTCAAACTTACATATCTCAAGGCCAGTAGAATGGCTAAAACTTCTGCGGTGAAAATACTGGTCACAAAGCTTAATTTGAATTTTCAAATTAACGGATTCTCGATTTTTAGACTGGTTTTACAAGGTGTTAGAATGGTAGATTAGCAAAATGGCCCTTAAAGAGGACAAAATGACCCAGAGACTTAACTGTGGCTTTTATACACAAAAATACCGTAGGTGTCATGAATCAAAGGGTTAGAATTTAAAAGTGCCTCTAGTAATAACAAATAATGGTTTTACGCAATTACAAGTCAAAAAATTTTGAAAAAGGTGTTTTAAACTAATATAATCAATAGTTGTGTCGACAAAATTTGCTTAGACTTCTACATTTTAAAGCTACGATGGAAAGCACCATTATGTGTTTCTAAATTCATCTCTAAATTCTCTAAAATTACACGAATACTTTAATAGAAAAAGATCATCCATGACAGTTGATAAGTACGAATAATGGTTTTTTTAACTCAATGGATAAAAGCGATACACATACCATGAAGAAAAAATAAAATTTATTGTTGTATCTTTCTCTATTTTGCATTTGAACTTGAGAATGTTGACATCATCACCCTAAACATAACTTAAATGAGTCAACGTCAACAACTAACGAAATCTAAGGAATTTCTTCTGATTTATCCGAAGGAATACCATGAATGAATGTGCTTGATAACAATAATACTCTAAGAACTTAGGTGCTATGAGTGATGAAAAAGGAAAAATCGTATTACTTAATATATTGAAGACGACATCCTAGTTGTAAACATATTTCCAACGTACTTTTACAACCGCATTATCCCTACTGCATATTTGTATACATAAGCATTCGCGCAAATGTACCACGACCTCAAGCTATCTCATCGTTAGGCCGTCCTTTACTGTTTGTTTTTGAAACGCAAACGAGCACATAACATCTTACACAAATACGTAGATGGCTCTCCTATTCTCCCTCTTTACGTGCCATTCATCCTTTTAGTTCTTTTAAACTTTTGTTTGTAATGTGGTGCGGTGGGACGACTCTCAATTCCAGTTTTTCCTTCCTTGTGCACGTACATACATACAGTGGAAATATCTCAGAAGTTAGCAATTTGAAACTAAAATTTGTTTAACTCAAAGATTCGATCTTATACAATGAGGTGTCCTAAACTGCCTCATGCTAACTTTTGAACGGCAGAAACTAGCCTCTTTAGAAAAAATAGGTCGATTTCTGTTTTTTATGAAATAACTCTTGCCGTTGTGATTACTTTGCTTAGCAACGAGCTCTTTAGATCAGTCTGGTGTCACAAGAAACAATTTGACGCTCTTTCCTAGCCAACTTTGCGTAACAACAAAAACAGACTGCCAAAACTGTTATTGCTGCATATGGTCATATTTCTTACGTTAAAGTATAACATGTGGTATCGTTGGATTCGTCTTTCGATTACCTTTCCAAAAACGTAAAAATATACGGAATGTTCTGAATGAATTAAAAAAAATAATGTTGACAACACTTCCAGTGAAACCGGAAATAAAATATAAATGCAGATAACTGCAAAAGTTGGTTCACAAAAAATAGAAATCGACCTGCTTTCCTAAAAACGCTAGCTTCTGTCGTTTAAAAGTTAGCATGGGGGGGGGGGGTCACTTTAGGACCGGGCTGTATATACTTCAGTATTCTATACTTTATAACATAACAACATACATTGGTTTAATATTCTGGAGCACCTTGTGAATGGACCACGTCTGCAATATTTTATCGTATCGCATATCAAATTGTTTGCCAGTTTTTGTACGCCAACTTCGACAAGGCCACTTTAATTACCGGTGGTGCTATGATAGGCGAATATCGTACCCAAGCAGCTGTAAGATAATCTCGCCTCAGCCGTGTACAATAGAACTCACATACAATAAGGCGTGAATACATAATTAGGCTTTGCGGGTATGTTATCCTTAGTGTACGAGGATCATGATTTATGCCATAGCCATTATAATGGATGAATTTAAATTAACGGGCGGATATATAAAAAAATAAAGGTACTTTCCTAGATGTGCAAACGTGGCTGTTACAAAGTTCTCAGTTTGGATAGATGCGATTATTTAACCTCGAGATAATAAACATTGTCTGACACATTTGACCTATTACACAATGGTAACGATAAGCAAGAGAAAACTCTTAACGGATGAAGGCTATTACAAGATTAGCAAATGAGAAGATCATCGAAATAGAATAGAATTATAAATTTTTAGTTGTTTAAAATATTATTGCCAGAATAAATAAACATAATATAATAACAGGATTTCACAAGCGCATTAGAAAAATAATGATAGCAAGGACTCTAATTCTACCATGCTTGTTTATCCCTACTCTGGAGAAAAATACTTGCAAGAACCTACTTTTGCCGCTTAACACTAAAACATGCGAAATACACGGAAAAATAGACGAAAGGGTCCATTGTTATTGCAGCACCAAACGCTGGACATGTGACCTTCCCAGCTTCATAAAAATAGAGCAAGACAACGGTGCGTTCCTTCTATTCGTGTTTCTTCAGCCTGTACTCTAAATTTAAAAAATGCCAAATATACGGAGAAAGACGAAAGTATCCCCTGTCATTGTAGCACGTTACTTAAACCATGTGGCCGTTTTACCCTAATAAATCAAAAATGCAAGAGTAATATAACAGTACAGTGTATTACGTGATACACACAAAAACCTTCTTGGCAATCCGAAAGATGAACCGGATATGAAAGAAAGGTCAGAATTTATAAAATTACATGCAATGACTGTGATAAAGTCTATATTGGTCAAACGAAACGAGCGATAGGTACTAGATTCATTGAACCCATCAGGTGCTACAGATACGGGAAGACAGAAGCGTCAAGTGTAGCACAACACATAAACGAAACCAGGCATAATATTAAATTAGAAAACTTGGAATTGATTAAGAACGTAACTTCGCCTTGGGAATTAGACACGTACCAAACTATTCACATAAAAAGGAGCACAAATCTGTTGAATAGAGAGAATGCACCGTTATCACTCTTACCCTTATGGTTTAAGGAACGTGCCACAATGACAAGAGACCCAGTATATTTCGCATGTTTTAGATTGAGAGTGTAGGCGAATAGAAGGAACATATCGTTGTCTTGCTCTATCTTTATGAGGGTGAGACAGTCACATGTCTAGCGTTTGGCGCTGTAATAACACGGGACCCTTTCGTTTATTGTTTAGTATATTTCGCATGTTTTAGTGTTAAGCGACATATATTTTTCTCTAGAATAGGGATAAACAAGCATGGTAGAATCAGGTTAGTTTTTCTCACAACATTCGGTCACGTCGTTGAAGATGGGGACCTATGAGTCCTTGAAACGACGGTTCCGAATTAATTAATTTGTATGGTGCGGAGTGTGCCGATACTTAGTGTTCTTTGTATTAGAAAATGTTTGTAAATTTGGAAATTTGGTTTAAGAAAAGTTAGTGACCAATAGGCGCAGCGGGGCATCATACTAAACAGTTGAATGGACCAAAAAAGATTCCTTAATACATACACACTTTACACCTAAGCTGGAATGTTAGTAATTTACCTACATCATTATGCAAATTCTCGACAATCTTTTTTAAATTCATACCTTTATTACCATTAGAAACATCTCAAATTTGGCGATCCTACTAGGATATTTCGATTATGTCGAAATATTCCATTTCTTGTAATTCTAGATTCCTTTCAGTAAAACTCTGATTCATATTTGGGCCTTTAAGCAAGTTTTGAGTAGCTTATGAAAAAAATTTAAATCATTAATGCATGAATGAGGACGTGAAAAGTATGTTACATAAAATATAAAATAAATTTAAATTAAAATTAGTGACAATCAAGCCAAAATAAACAAATTGTATAGATTTGATTGAAGATAAAATCACTTATTCTGAGTCTACACCATCATCTATACAACCTCTGAACAATGCAGTTTCGAGTCAATCAAGTTCTTTTGTTAGTTTCAAACTTAAGGAATTGATTCCGAAATTTAAGGAATTTCAGTCCAATGACATTTTTTTAAATGCTATCAAACGTGTTATCGTAGGAAACACATCTTTACTTTAGATTTGACGATGCCAGTACTTTATCTTCCATTACTCAAACAGCTCAAATACTTTTGTAAAATGTTGTTGCATATTGATTCCCACTATTTGCAGTATCATTTAGGGTCGTGTAAATTTTCGAAGTTTTGTAAATTAGTATACTTACACAGAACAAAATGCCATAAGAAATATATCTTCAACTGTGTTTCGTCAAAAAAGGTATGGCATAAGTTCAGATAGTACCATTTCCAGAACCAATGCCTTTCATTGCATCTTCCCCTTGTTACGATATAATGATGTAATCCACAAAGCACAGAAAGCGTTTACACTAGGCGATAAAAATTTATCGCGCTCACCGGGTTAAAGTGGATAGTATTTCTCCGTAAAGCACCTCATCATTACATAAATTACTGGAAGCGGGAAAGGTAACGATACACTCTGCATCACACAAATTAAAGTAGATGAAATTAGAGGTGGATTCTTTGTCTGTCTCACTGTGATCTTCTCAGATCTATCGTGGCTCTTCATTTACACCAACTTTGCTTTTTCAAGACCTAACAGCTACGTGAGCAATCCCTTCGCGTAGTTTTCGGGCTTCTGAATATTCTAACTCCATTCCTGAAAGTCGCATTGTTGCTAGTTCTGTGCAATAGCAAAGTTTATGGACAGAGGACTCCTCTCCTGCTTGACAGAATCTACATTTTTCTTCCTCTATCAGGAACAAGTTACTTATATGCATCTTAAGCATAAGTGTCATGTTTTTGCAAGTCCACTGTTGTTTTGACTAATTTCTGCCTAGTAAGTACTGTGTAACCTTAGACTTATGTTAATGGCTTTCTATCAGCATCGAGACTTCTTTTCTTTTCTTTATTTAGGGACGAACCTACTCGAGCAATTTCCTCTGCTTTGATGTTTCCTTAGAGGACCTTGGACCTTGGTTCACAAACCAAGATCACCTTTGCACGAGTACCTGGTCTATTTAGTCAGAATAATTTATCCCACCATCGAAGATAACATAAATCAAATTTTTCCCAACTTGAATCAAAAATGTATCCATTTTCCATCGGGAAATAAACGTATTACTATAATTGTGATATATGGGAAATGGTTCCCATACATTACGATCCTTTTTTCCAACCATTACACATCCTAGACCAACAAAAACCAATGACTTTCAGACATGACAAGGCATAAACTAGTAGCGAGAAAGTTACCAAAGGCACGGAAGCTTTTTTTCCCAGTAACATTTGCACTTTATGCCGAGAATTTTATAGACATTTAACGGATTTTCCAATAGAGAAAAACCAAATCAAGAAAGCATATACCCTCGAACTTCATTTTCATATTCAGAGTACGTGTTCTCTACTATCCTTCTTTCCTCTGCGCGTTTCATACACACCCCGTAGCGTATAAAATTACATTTATTGATCGTAAAATGAAGAGCAAATACTTGTCTAGACGGCCTTAAATAGCTGGGAGATTTAACGCGTTGCAACCTGTAATTTCAAAGTCGACATGATTGAATCGACGTGATGCGAGCACAATAACCATGGTTGATGGGTTATTAAATCCGCTTAGATATACATTTGTATAATGCATGATGTATTGTGTAGAGGGTACTTGTTATCTCTGGTTACATTGTATAAAAAGGAGTACAAAGATATGATGAAGCGAAAGTTGAAGACTTTTTAAACTATTTTTTAACAAATTTTAATCTATAAGAAACTTATTTAACTTGAAATTTTCCATTTTGAAATTTACTAGAATCAATACCAACATAATAATACTTTTAATTTACAACTTTCAAAACATCAAGACAGTTTAGGGGTTTACAATAAGGGAAGATGAGACACAGGAGTACCACTGCGCACAACAGACAAATCTACAAGACCACTGATAGTCATCATTAGAGTTGGCCACGCGCGCCAACAGGCAGCTGCGTCGTATCTATACGGTTACATACAAGCCTCAGTGTAGCTTCGACCTACCATTAGCGCGGTACGTGTTGTTTAGAAATGTTGCATACGTCGTGCAAACGACCCGACTTAGAGAATTTTTAGCCGAAATTCCTGACTTATGATGGCGCTAAAATTGAATGTGTAGTATGTAATGTCCCGTTGATGAGTTGGTCCAAAAGGGACTGTCTACAGCACGTAAACAGTGAACGGCATGCTTCAAAAAAAACTTGCACACGAGACTATGACAAATTTATATTTAATGTATGTGTTACTTTTATTGTATGTAATATACCGTTTAATTGACTAGACAACGAAGCGTTTGTCTTGTTTTGGAATAACTATTCGGAATACAAATTACCAAGTGGGACATCGTTACGAAGGATAGTGCCATCTACTCGTGAATATGTTGAAAAAAGAATTAAATCGGAGTTGAAAGAAAAAAAATTTTAGTTATGTGTGACGAAACGGCAGATCGTAAAAAACATTCGGTCGTTAATATAATGGCACGTAAAATGGAACCGCATCAATCGTCACCTTCAATTCTATTAGCTTCCAGACGAATACAACAATGTACTACCGAAGTAATTGTAAAGTTAGTGTTAAATACATTGGAAAAGAATGAACTTTCAACAAACCAACTGTTGATGTCCATGAGTGATGGTGCCGCAATCATGGTTTCTGTAGGCCGGTCTCTTAAAAAGCATTCTGTTAACTTGCTACATATTACGTGTAAAATTCATGCTCTCAATCTAGTGGCAGATGGTATCAGAAAATGTTATCCTGAGGTAGACGCTTTAATAGCGCATACAAAAGCAGTGTTTGTCAAATCCCCGAAACGTATTCGCGAATTTCAGACTGTGCCCCCGTACACCTGAGCCACCAGAACCTATTCTTACACGTTGGGGAACTTGGTTAAATGCTGCGTTTTATTATCATAAATATTATGAGAATATTAAAAACGTGGTTATACAATTCGATCCAAAGGAAGCTGCCGCTATCAAGAAAAGCCAGTCGAAATTTCAAGATAGTCGGGTTAAAACGGATTTAAAAATTATTCACAACAATTACTTCGGACTAGCGGAGGCAATAGAAAAGTTACAAGATCCTTCGGTGTCGTTAGTGGAATCTGTGCAAATGGTGCAATATGTTCACGCACAGCTATGCGCGATCTAAGACGCAAAAAATGTTTGTGTTCTAGAAAAATATTAAAGTGTTTTAGAGAAAGATTCTGATTTTGGCACATTAAGACACATTTGTGAAGGTGCGTCAACAGAACCGTTAATTTGTTTCAAAGAATATTTTAATTACGCAAATATAACGTCACTAGATGCAGAACGTTCGTTCTCTGCATATAAATACATTTTTTCCTCGCGCCGCACTGGGTCTGTCGAAACAACTGTTGAAACATATCTAATGTTGCAGATATTTAACAGACATTATTCACTTTGCGATTTCACGGAGGACTCTTAAAATGGTAAGTGTTTGAGCACGCATTATTTTATTTTTATTTAACAACTACGCGAAAGTATTTACGACAGTAAACATCTACACACAATAGCTCTAGTGGAACCCGAGGCCTAATCGAAACAACGCCGCTGCCCGTTGGCGCGCGTGGCCAACTCTAGTCAACATCGTGAGATAATGAAGAAGACAGAACTGAGGAATTGTATTATTTGTACCCAGTAGTACTAACCTTATAGTAAAAATCTCAAAAATCTGTTTTTAAGTTTTTCCACAGCCAAGTCTTGATAAATGTAGTGAAGGTACCATGTCAAAGAAGCGTAATTCACACGACTTCCTCCCAGAGCGTAGTATAGGGCCTTGATTGTAAACGGATTAAAAGATCTCATAACAAAACCAAGATTTCTAGATGCACACAAGCATAAGGACGACACATGTACGTCAAAAGAAAACTGAGAATCAAATAAGACCCCAAAATCCCTTATTCTGTCATCTCTAGAGATTAATTGAAAGCATTTAATAAGCAATTTGTAATAGAATGCAGGCACTAATCAAATCAATAGAATTATAAATCTTTAGATCATTTGCATATGCCAAAAAATTAGTCAAACCGGACAAAAGATCATTCATGTAAATATTAAATAGTAAAGAGTTTAAGTTTGAACCCTAGGGTAGACCTGAGGATACAGCGAATATATCAGATAAAAATCTGTTGTAAAAAACGTACTCCAAACGGGTAAGTTTATACCATGTAATAATTTTAAAACTTGCAATGAGCTATATGCCAGGAACAAGGTAAGATATCAAAAATGTCTTAAAGCCGTTTCTGTAATATGGAGGGGGAACTAATGTGAAGCCCCCTACGCCCCAGCCGCCTCAAAAAAAAATTAAATTACAATCCCCTGCTTGTAACACATCATTTGAAAGCTTTTGAAAAGTACCTACTTTCAAGTGGTACCAAACTCACCTATATTTGGTTGGGTGTTTTTAGAGTAAATAAAAGAGTAAGGAATTGTAATGTTCAAAATGGAGCTTAGAGAGTAAGTGAGGGTGGATCGGCTGCGGCTTCACATCGGTTCCCCCTTCATATTACAGAAACGGTTTTAAGACTTTGCGAAAAGGAGTATCTCCGAACGATTGGAAAAAGGTTATTTGTAATCCTGGTGCCAAAGAAAGAGAATCCTAGGGAATACAAGAATCTAAGGGCTATAAGTGTTTTAGCCGTATTGTCAAAGGTTATTGAGAGATTAGTTGCTAATCAAATATGTCAACACTTGGAGGCTTACTCGATCCTGCCTCCTTATTATCCTTATTAAGGAAACTAAAAGTGTGTAAGTATCATATGTATGTTGGTGATGTGCAGTTTTACCATTCATTCGATGTTGATCGGGTCGATTTGACACTTCTCTGGTACACGGATTTACCATAAACGCAAGCAAAACATCGTGTTTGGTCGATCTAAAGCGCGGGAGAAAATATTCAATAGAATGAATCTAACCAGGAATGGAAAAAATCTCGATATTCTTAAAGTTATCAAGAACTTGGGCCTCACAATTGACTGTGATTTAAGATCTAGACAGCATGTGTCGGGGATGGTTGGGGCCTCCTTCGGAAAACTTTGTTGTATCGATGTAAGGATTCTCTGGCTGTGGAACTGCGCAAAACCCTTTGTGAGTCTCTTATTTTATCTAGATTTAACTATTGCGATGTTATTTATGGTCCTTGTTTAGACTCGGAGCATGTACGCAGAATACAAAAAGTTTAAAATCCTTGTTTAAGATTTATCCACGGCATCAGAAGAAGGCAGCATATCTCTGATACATTAGCTTGGGCGGGTTGAATATGGAGATGCGAAGAAAACTACATTTTGCTTGTTTTTGTTACAATTTAATAACATATAAATCTCCATCTATTTGCATCGAAGGCTGACCTTTAGAAGTGACGTTCATAGTATTAACGTTAGATACAAAGGTACGCTTATTCCTTTTTTATATAATACTGTTCTTTTCACGAGGTCTTTTTCCTATAACATTGCTATTATTTACAATACTATCCCTCCGAATTTCAAATTCGTATCCGTTACAGGGTTTAAGCGTAAGTACAAGGAATATTTACTTCTTGGTCAGCGATGACTTCATTATTCACTAGACGTACGTTTTTTTGCTTTTTTCTTTCCCGGATTATTGTGGGTGCGTGACCTCTTAGTGCTGCTCAGGCTCAGTAACTGCTTTTTTCTAGTATGGGACTATGTATGTTTTAAAGTTTCTATATTGACTGGGGTTATACCTTATCAATTTACATTGTTGCAAACATGATATGATTTTGTTTTTTTTTGTCTATTTATACTGATAAACTTATGTAATATAATGATGTACAGTACCGTTGATGGAAGTTCGGGCAAGCTGACAAATTATATTAACTGTTTAGGAAAAAATTTTAAAATTATATAATATACATTTCTGTGAGGAATTATTAAAACTAACCTTTTCTGGAAGCCTTTTACTAATTTACAGGTAGTATTTATCTATTATAAGACCGTTATCATAAAATATATAATTATGTTGGAAATCCCCAATAATTACAGTGACAATAAAGCTTTATAATAATCCCTAGGAGGGTTAGCTGATTCACTCGTGTTACCTGTAAATATTCGTATACCCTTTATAAAGTATTATAACATTTGTAAACGCAGTAGTTCTGAAGAGATTGTTATTGTGAAAGTATCTACGGTTGTGCAAGTGAAAAATAAAATAAATTCGGTTTGACTGCTTAAAATGCCCCGTGGAAAGCCTCTAGCTGTTTCAAAACGATCTGCTATTGTTACCTTGCATCAGGAAGGGTACGCAGAAAGACGGATTGCGGATAAATTTAAAATAAAAAAATCTACAGTACATCATACTATAGTCTGATTTAAGACAACCGGTGACGTGCAAGATCGTAACCAGCCAGGACCGTAAAAAAAAAACGACTCCTGCGGAAGATTTACGAATAAAAATAATTAGTAAGCGCAATAGAAGACTAACAGCATCAGGAATTGCTGCAGAATTCAATAATGAGCGAGATTCCAAAGTTTCTGTGAGTACTGTGAAACGTCGGCTGAAAGAGGCTGGGTTCCATGGGCGAGTGGCTTGTCGAAAACCGTTACTCCGAAGAGGAAATAGGCTGAAACGACTGAAATGGGCACAAGCTCATAGGGATTGGATAGTGGACGATTTTAAAAACGTTTTGTGGACTGACGAATCCAAGTTTCAGGTCTTTGGAAATAGACGGAGAGTTTTCGTACGCAAATCAAGAGGGGAAAGAATGTTACGGGAGTGTATAGTTCCTACGGTGAAGCATGGAGGCGGATCTGTAATGGTTTGGGGTTGTTTTTCCTTAACCGGAACAGGGGACTTGCTCAAAATTGAGGGCATAATGGAAAAAGAAGAATATTGGAAAATCCTGGAGGAAAATGCCATATCGTCAGGAGTCCGATTAATTGGTCGTGGATTTGAATTTATGCAGGACAATGACCCCAAACATAAATCTAAATTGTGCACAGATTAGCTGCAGCAAGAAGAAAATGAAATAACCCTAAAAATTATGGAATGGTCGCCACAGTCCCCTGATCTGAACCCGATAGAGTTGTTATGGGAAGAATTAGAACGATGTGTTAGGAAAAAGTGTCCAAAATCGAAGGAACATTTGTGGACCATTCTCCAGGAAGTATGGACAAGCTTGCCCAATGAAACATTAGCAAAATTAGTGAATCGGATGCCGAGAATAGTGGCAGCAGTCCTAAAGGCAAAAGGTGGATTTTTCGATGAAAATCGGATTTAAATTATTTGTATTACATTATTTACAACTTTTTCTTTTTAATAAATTTGTTTGAAAATATGTAAAATCATGTAAGTAAGTATTAAATACATGGCCATTTAATATTTCTCTTTAAGTGGAGTTAATGTATGGTACAGTGAGATTTAGCGCTTTATGTACAGTGCGGGCCTAAAGTGCCCCCCTCCATGCTAACTTTTGAACGACAGAAGCTAGCGTTTTTAGAAAAAATAGGTCGATTTCTATTTTTTTGTAAACTAACTTTTGCCGTTATCAGCATTTCCATTGTATTTCCGGTTTCACACCCTGCATATTTTTACGTTTTGGGAAAGGTAGTCGAAGGACGAATTCAACAATACCACGTATGTTATACTTTAACTTAAGAAATATGACGATATGCAGCAATAAGGGTTTTGGTAATCTGTTTTCGTTGTTACGCAAAGTTGGCTTGAAAAGAGCGCCAAATTGTTTCTTGTGACACCAGACTGATCTAAAGAGCTCGTTGCTAAGCAAAGTAATCATAACAATTGCCAAACTGGCAAATCTAAATTCCAAAAGCGTAAAACATATACAGGCTGTTCTATTAAAAAAAAGAAAGTTCACATCACTTCCGGTGAAACCGAAGATACAATTGAAAATTGCTGACAGCGTGACTTTAGGCCCGCACTGTATACTGGTATAATGAAATTTTTTCTGCTTAGTAAAACATAATATTATTTTATATACGATATATCTTGTCTTGTTCCTGGTGTATAGCCCATTACAAGTTTTAAAATTGTCACACCGTATAAGCTGAACAAAGGATTGAGAGATACCAACATCATGTAACGTTGCAAGTAAAATTCGATGAAATATAGAATAAAAATCCTTATTGAAGCCAGTGTATATTATATCAACTTATATACGTTGATTGATTTTCAAAAAAAGATGAATGCGTGAAGAACAAGATTACGATTTTATTTTATTACGATTATATGCAATAAAAACCTAACGCAGTTCTTCTTTTACTTTTTAAACCTGTATGCAAAATAACGTAAACCTTGTGTGCCGTAAGTGCAGCACACATATTTTGTTGGTGCAATAATTCAACCACCACCCGAGCCTTGTGCAATGGTGTCTTATTCCACAACTCCGCAACTTTTCTCATATCATTTGCCCATGATCTCCTTGGCCTTCCTGTATTTTCTTTGCTTATTACCTTTACTTCTTCTGCTTGATACACTCGCTTTGGTAGTCTCTGAGCTTCCGTTTTACCAACATATCGAAACCACCTTAATAATCTTAATCCATTCTCACAAGAAAATCAATCAAGTCAATAGAACAATAACCTGGAGGTTTTTCTGTATATTTTTCCGGAAAAACTTGGCGTATTGCTTTTGGAAATAAATCAATAGAAAAATAAGCAAATTACAATTACGATAGAAAGGAAAATAGCATTAGATAGATAAAATATCCAGGATTTTGCAAAAAATTCAAGACCAAAAGAAATTGGATTGCTACATTTCCATTCTGATGTTTTGTAACGCACGTACTCAGAACTTACACAAACACAATTCTATTTGTTACATTGATTAAAAATGAGGCTAGGTTTCAACATACTTTCAAATTAAAAGCTAAAACGATCGAAATTCGCGATATACGATATTTTCACATCAAAAACTCTCTATTTTGATCTAACGAACGTTAACTTCCATACATAAATCTTATTTACGCCGTATTTTTTCTCGGAAAAACAAGTCATTTCACCAATATATTTACCATTCTCCAGTCGCCTGTCACAGAACCGAAAACGCAAAACAAAAAAAGCTGGAAAAAACGAAATAAATAAAAGAAAACCACTTTCGAGAGCAACTTCAATAAAACCTTTATGGATCCGGTTGCTTTGATTCCCGTTGTTTGTGCCTATTTTTATGTATGGAGGTATGCATTTCGGTGTTCGAAGTCGTGAAATAAAACAACAGGTACCGTTGATTTTTCGGGAGGCTCTTGCGCCGATTTCGAACTGAAGCTTAAATTTTGATTTTAGACATAACTGTAACTTTTATGTACGCTTTTACGATCGATCTGACATCGAGAGAAAGGTCCGAGAGGCATGCTCCGAACTAGTTTTATACTGGTTTACACGAAGAAGTTAAAGGAGATAAATTATAATGTCATCGATAAGAAGGTGAACGTTATCTTGATTATGTTTAAGGCGAGGCATTATAAGCATGTCGATACATTTTTGTCGCGTGTTTTGATTGGCGTAATTTGATCACAACGTACGTAATCTGCCTTGGAATAATGGAACAAACTATGATCTCATAAAACAATTTAACGAAAACCCATCTTAACATAAGGTGCACTCTCATGGTCAACGGGTAGAATAACTCGTAATATACATGTAAACTGGAGACATTGTAGAATAAGATATTGAGGGTGATTGCCTCAGCACTAATTCAAAATTCGAGACCCTTAAATTTACAGTGGAAGAAGAACTGAGCAATCAATTCCCGTTTTTAGATAGTTTAGCAATTAGAAACAACAAGAAACTAGAAATAGACATCTATAGAAAGGAAGCCAACACTAATAATAACTAAGGCAGGGAATAATATTCGAATAATTCGAATATTAGAATTGGTGCATGCTTTAAATTCGAATATCAGTATATCCGAATATTCGAATAGTGGAATATTCGAATAGTCGAATACTATTCAAATAGTCGAATACTATTGGGATAGTCGAATACTATTGGGATAGTCGAATACTATTAGAATTGTTGAATACTATTCGAATGGTCGAATACTATTCGAATAGTCGAATACTATTCGAATGGTCGAATAATACTGGACTAAGTTTTCAAATTTCTATTCGAATAACCTAAACTGATATAACTCCCCGCTACAACTTATAATATAATTAGAGAGAGGATGGATGATGTCGCAAAAAGATATGAACGTTTTTTATCAAAGTTTGGCACTTTTGATTGTTGTTGATTCCTGCTTTTTGCTTTGTTTGATGCTTTTTGTTTGTTTTCTCTCACATCTTTATAAAAAAATAATTTTTATTTTATGTATGTCTTTTAAATAGATGTATTTCCTATATATATATATTGTTTTTTTTTATTTTTTATTATTCCTAAATATACATATAAGTATTTGTTATTGGTAGAATTAAAGTAAAAGTTTTTAGTTTTTTCGTTCAGATTTATTCGGTAACCCGGTTGAAAATGGGGGCCCAGTGAGCCTTTGAAACAGCTGTTCCGAATTAATTAATAACATTTTGTGTGGTGAGGAGTGTGCCGACACTCTCTGTTGTTTGTCATACTACCCCACAGTCCTTGCTATCATTATTTGTTATTTTTTATATTATACACGTTGCGACACTGAGCGGCTGTACATACAGGCTTTCAATTGGAAGAGTGGAATACTATGTACGTATGTGCATCGTGGCGATTGTGACTCAGCGCCCGCATCCCCCTACTACGGTTACACTCGTCTCACCCAGTAGCGTATGCATTCTGTACGTTAACAGAAGCAGTAGGCATAACTTCGTTGGGACAGAGAACGATTACGGAACTTACGTATTATGTATTCGCAAATTATGTTGAAAATGTGTTCTCATATTTATGTTGTTGCTGCTAGGAGGCGTATACGAAACCAAAAAGTAATTCTAAATAAAAAATGAAAAGTATTCTGATGAAATAAAAGAAAAGAAAAATAAATACTCTACATAACTACGTACAAAATAAATACAAATTCTAAACCGCTCTACGACAACGTTACTAACTGTATCTCCTCTCGCATCCGCCCTAGCTCTGTCGCACGAACTCGTGCTGGCGAATATAATCGATATATGCGCTGTTGTCGAACCGTGTTGTTTTCTTCATGTCGTATGTACAGCCGATCTGTGTCGCAACATGTATACCAGGATAGGTAAGATTTCATTTATAGGCGCGAGTCCCATACATACAGCGAATAATGTTGTCGCTTGTGCTAGGAACGTCCCCCCCCTTAGACAAGCGTACACACTCGCAACACAGTCATCTAGCATACGTAGTCGAGGTGACAGCTCGGCACAGATTTTAGGAAATACGTAATATATCTTACTTGAGTTTTGTCCTATTGATGGACTTTAATCGTTGATTATTTCAAAATGAATACTGTTGTCGTACATCAAGCAAAGAAAGCTTCCTTAATTTAAAAGGAAATGACGAATTCTAAAACTAAATAGCACCTCTCAATTTCTAAATAACCAATATATTAAATGTTCAAATAATAATAAGCGCATAACAAATACTTACATGTTTTCTAAATCTGATTGATGGAATTTTATGGTAAAATGAATCGTATTTGTATGTGTATAAATTCAGTTGAACGTATTATTATAATAAATTTTCAAATAAGCAGTACTGCCTCTACCGTAGTACCATTTAACGACTTCTTAGTTTATAAGAACATAATTCAAAATAAAACTATTCTACAGTATAATTTCGAGACACGAACAAAGCAAATCAAAAATAACCAAGGAGAAAAGATGAGAGGCAAGGATGATCAATTAAAGAAGTAAACTGCAGGTATAAATGCATGGCTAGAGTCTAGCGCGATCCTTTCCTGACGACGAGTGGATTCCCACTGATAATAGATTCGCTGCGCGCTACTCCCCACCTTATACTTTCATGGCGGGCAAACGTAGCAACACTGTCCATATATTTTAGCGGTTTACTTTACTAGGGTATATAGGGGGGATATTTTTTTAATACAACTTCCATTATTTGTGTAATAATTTTCGTATTAAATATAATAAATTAATGTACGGATATCCTAATAAAATTCAAATATTCAAATATTGGAATATTCGAATAATTCGAAAATTCCCCGTGAGAATTAGACGCTTACGAAACCATTTATATGAAAAAGAATGCAAATCTGTTGAACAGGGAAAAAGGTCCACTTAGCTTTAATTGATTTATTGGTGTAAAACGGACACAAGTTTACATTTTGCGTTACATGCATGAACCTTTTCGTTTAGTTTCGTATATTTCGCATGTTTTAAGGTATATTGGTAGTAAAAGTAAGTACTTGTAAATATCTTTTAAAGTAGCGATAGAACAAGGCATGTTAGAATTAAAATATTTTTCTCACACGACAATGGGACAATGGGAAACCACGAATTGTGTGGTGAGGAGTGTGTCGATACTTTAATGCTCGCTACCATTATTGTTACTAAATTATGGTTGGAGTGGTATGCACGAGGTTGTAACAGTGTAACTAAAAAGTTTTCAATGCTTAAAAACATTAGAACATATAAGTTTTAACTTTTGAAAAGGACACTTAATATGAATGAACAGATAAATGCATTTTTTTATGAATTATTTTACATTAAAGGGACGTTATCGCGATAAACATCGCAACATTGTACATATGTTGTTTACATAACCCTCCCTCCTATCGTGTTCCCGAAAAACTTCTTTGAGATTAAGAAATCGTTTAATGATCAAACTCACGTATTTGTCTATATTTGAACGAAAAGATATTTAGATATTACACATATCTTTCGATTCCTGTTTAGGTAAGGTATTGAGCCATGAAGTAAGGCATTGTAAAGGTTTCCAAATCGCTTTGGATGTATAAGATCCTAGTAATAATCCTCGGCATTTTACACTTGGAAAATTTTCAATCCTTACAGGCATTTCAGAAGCCAATTCCTAACAGTTCTTTCAGAATCAATTCCCTTTCGTAATAGATCATGCATAACTAGTACATTGATTAATATTTCAGTTACGCAATACCAACACAGTTAACGACACAGTTACGATTACGAATTAATAGGTGATATTAATTTATTAAATAGCGTACGCAATTTTATGTAATAGTATTAGTTTGCGTAATAGAAATTATAATCTGGGCGTATATCGGTGCATACAATGCATATACATATATCATGTACGCGTACCCATAGGTATCCAGTAAACACACAAGCGACGGATAAATAATAAATGAATTATTACGCCAACAAAACGATTAATTGAAATAATTATTAGCCGTGGACATGCAATCTATTCAGGTAAAACGGTAATTTATTTATCAAGCATGAGTTTTAAATAGGTTGCCGAGTTATTTAGTATTGATATTGTAATTAATTCATTAATAAACTTACCACACGTTTGCAAGGCATTGAATGTAATTGGATATGTTAGCCTTACCAGAAACAAGAAAGAGGAAAATGAGTATAATGTTAAAACGATTCCGAAAACGTTAAAGGAAATATTGTAGATGGATTTAGATTATTCATTCGTGACATTCCAACATTGAAACTCATTCAAGCATGAAGAATAAGTAGAATGCAGTAGTTTCGTTAAACCGAACCTTTTATAACCTGGTATTCTCAGCTTATGAGTAGTTTGGGCAAACAGCAGTAACAGTCAGTGTAGTAGATATGTTGTGCGGAGTCGGCGATTATTTATTTCACGCGTTCACAGCGTCAGTACTAAATCGATGCTGTATGCGAGTAGTCCTGTGTATATGTAGGGTGTCGTAACTTATTTCGTAATTGTACGCTTATGTTTGCTTTAAAAATGTCGCAGTTAGGTACGTCGCCAAAACGACCAATGGCAAACACAGTTAAAAACTTTATAGTGGACATGCCGGACGTCATTTTTGATGGCGCTAAAATTCAATGTCTAGTTTGTAAAATCCCTTTAATGTGTTGGTCCAGAAGCCATTGTCAACGTCACATCGAAAGCAAACAGCATTCTTCTGCAAAAACTGGCATACGACACCAAGAAAAATTTACATTTTATTTATGTGTTACTCTTATTTGATGTAATCTATCGTTTCGTTTACTAGACAAAGAAGCATTTGTCTCCTTCTGGAATAAATATGCGGACTGTAAATTTCCTAGTCGGACATCGATACGAAATGTAGTGCCATTTGCTCGTGAACATATAGAAAAAAGAATGGAAACGGAATTGAAAGATAAAAATCTGTGGTTATGTGTGGACGAAACAACAGATCGTCAAAAATATTCTATGGTTAATGTAATGGTACATACAATGGAACCACATCGACCGTCATCCCCCTTCCTACGTGCTTCCACAAGAGTTATAAATTGTACTGCCGATGAGATTTTAAAGGTGGTGTTGAACTCATTGAACAAATTTAAAGTTTCAACTAAGCAACTTTTAATATTTATGGGTGAGGGTGCCGCAAACATGCGTTCTTTGAGCCGATCTCTTAAAGAACACAGTGGTAACTCCTTACATGTAACGTGTAAAATCCACGGCACAAACGATTCCTACATGTTTTCCACTAGTAAATACATTGATTGCTAGTACAAAGGCAGTGTCTCTAAAGTCCCCGAAACGTACCGACTATTTCACAAACTGTGTCCTGATTTATTTACCTAAACCACCACAGCCGATTGTTACACGTTGGGGAATATGGTTGCAGGCTGCGCTTTATTACAACAAATATTTTGATCAAGTAAAGAAGGTAGTTTTAAAATTCAATCCGACAGAAGCTGTAGCAATCAAGAAAAGCCAGGAAATATTTTAAGATAGTCAGGTTAAAAGAGATTTACAAACTATTCACAACAATTACTTCGGACTAGCGGAGGGAATAGAAAAATTACAAAATGTTTCGATGTCGCTAGCGGATTCTGTTCAAATTGTGAATGATCTTCACGCACAGTTATGCGTTGTAGAAGGCGAAACAAATTGGTGTGTAATACGAAAATTTGAAAGTGTTTTAGAGAAAGTCTCCGATTTTCTTATATTAAGACAAATTTGTGAAGGTGCGTGTGAAGATGCATTAAGTTGTTTCAAAGATTATTTTAAATATGCAAATATAACATCGCTAGATGTCAAACGGTCGTTTTCGGCATTAAAAAACATTTATTCCGCGCGTCGTACTCACTTGACTGAAACAGCTGTGGAAACATATCTAATGATTCAAATTTAGCCCAGTTTCTACTTTGCCGATTGGCATAATGGGGATGCGCCTTAAACGATCCACAAATTTTATATAAAAATCGTATAGTACGATATAAATAATTTCCTTATTACGTATTAATTACACAATTAAAAAAAAAACTAAAATTAGTGCATTCAAGGTAAAAAACCAATTCCATTACAACTGAAAGAAATTTTTTTAATTAAAATCGTAATTGTTACCAATGATTTATTTTGAGGAGTACTGCACACGCACATACGCGTACGATTTAGTCGACGTGACAAGAACAAAAGCGAAGGACAGAGGCAGAGCGAAAGAGATATCAATTAGCGCCAAGATAGCAAATTCTTACGGTCCAGCGAGGCCGCTCCCGGGCTTAATGTAAACGACTTAATGAGTATACATGTGTCTACACGAAGACGTAGTGTCGCTCACTAATGGAAGCCTATAAGTACAATAATACCCTCAGATTCCTCTTATACATACTACATAAAACACGTTTATTTGGAAACATCTCGTCTTTTAGTTGCTAAGGAATGTAGAGTCGTGTGGTAGGTATTTTTTTATCCTTCAAAAAATCTTCATCGATTTTACGAAAAATGAAAGACAAACGAAAACATTGTAGTAAATCTGATTTGGAATCCTACGGCTTGTGTCAAAACAGTAAATTCTTAATAAAGCACTTTTTCTGGGATTACCCCAAAAACAGTTTGAACAAAGGAAAATATGAGAATGGGGATGAATTTATTAGTCTGGCACCACTGAATAATTTAGTTACCAGATATGACGTAGTGTAATGTAACTTCGTTTTTCATAATACGAGGGTAGATTGGAAAGTTTCCGGAATGACAATGAAAACAAAATTAATCGGATTCAAGTTATATTTTATTTTTCAGTATAATCCCTCCGAAGCTCAACGCACTTGGTCCAATGTTTCTCGAGCTTTTCGATTCCCTCCCGGAAACGACTTCTAAAATAATCGTTTACAGCTTCTATCAGTTCTTCATTCGACCAAAATCTCTTTCCACCCAGAAATGTTTCGGGAACAGGTGGAAGTCCGATCCGAGCCAAATCAGGCGAATACGGAGGATGCGGAATTTTTGCTGCTTTCAGTTTGTCCAAAAGTGTGGTGTAATATTGGCCAATAACAGTTTTTCCTTTTCCAAGATAATCAATTAGCAAAATTCCTTTTGCGTCCCAAAAAAACGATGCCATCACCTTTCCAGCAGAGTGATAGGTCTTAGCCTTCTTCCGATTCACTGCGTTTAATCCATTGTTTTGATTGCATTTTTTTTCTGGTGTGTAGTGATGAATCCAGGTCTCATTCGTGGTTTCTTGAAATTCGTTGCATTCCTCTTAAACACTTCCAAACAATCAGCTGAGGTCCGAGCTCAAATGTGTTTTTGCTCCGAATTGAGCAAATGCGGCACCCATCTTGCAGAAAGCTTTTTTAAACCCAATTCATTATGTAATATATGAACTACTCGTTCATAGGAGATGCCCACGGCTTCCTCATTTTCACGTTTTTTTATTCGGTGAGCTGCCAAAACCATGTCATAGATTTTCGGACGTCCTGAACGTGGTTCATCATTTCTATGCGTGCGGCCACGCTTGAATTCTGAAACCCAAAAGCTCACGGTGGAAAATAAAGATGATGAATCCCCAAAAACGGCATTTAACCTTGATTTGATTTCCGTTGTGGTTTTCCCTTTCAAATAGAAAAATTTGATGACCTCTCGAAGAATTGAAAACACAAAACAGATCGATTTGACATTTGCAGTCAACTGATATGAAAGAGTTGCCAACACAACGGCATAAAGTATTTTGGAAAACGCGACTCCCTAGCAGCGATTCCAGAAACTTGCCAATCTACCCTCATAGACTTAATTTGGAATCTGTCAAACAGAAAAATTATAGTGATTCGTGAGAAATTCGGAAATGCATTCCTATGAGATGTTCAATCGGTAACAGATGAAATGAAGTGGAATCGTTTTGAATTTCTTTGATTGCGACTTACCCTGCACGTTACACTTTTTCGGTATTCTACAGGGTTCAGTATGCAAAGTGTCCAGAATGGATTTATTACATTGTAATAATTGTAGCGTTTACCATGTTCAGGTTAACTTAAATTGCTTTTTATTTCTCGTTTATTGTAACTATCGCTATTATATTAGTCTTAGTTTTTTTGCAAATTAATAAATTTTATTTATTTATTTGTCTTAATTCAATCTGGAAACGGACACATATTCTAAACAGCAGATACATATGGGATATTAACAATACAAACTGAAAACATCTTACACAACGACAATTCGAACCCTAATTCGTGAATTTTTTCTATGGTGAGCACTGAAGTATGAGTGCACTGTCTTGGTCTTCAGATTGTCACGTAATAATGCGTAGTATAATCCGGTTATTGTTTTTCTTTTTTGAAGATAGTCGATTAATCCAGGACTATCAAAAAAAAAACAGTCGCCATCCCATTCCCTTTCGCAAAGATTGTGAATGGAGCAAGTATAGTGGATGTGTAAGAGATTGCGCACACTTTTTATTAAAAAAGGGCTCATTTCCTTTATTACAATCAAATTCAAAATAATCTGTGCCAAAGTAAACATTATTGCTTTCCTAATTTGAAGGGTTTCCTATTTTGATTATATGGATATTGGTTATATTCATTAGCTTTCAATATATTAATTATATTCATATCTTATTTAATGGCAAGGCTATATTCACTAATTTCAGTGGTGATGAATTTTTCAATTTTCAGTAAAGTCTTCATGCCCTTGAATCAGTGGATCGGGTGAAGATTTACGGAAAATGCTTAACTTTGCGTGCTAGCGATCAACTCGTAAGACTAATCCTTTTTCCTGATCGTTTAATTGGTCGACTTTTTCTGAACTTTCCACATAATACCTTGTCAACAATACTAGAGGACATATCTCCCCGCGATGATCTACACCAACTTGCGGTACATACAGACTGGTGGGTTCTGACAATCCAGCTGTCTCCAGAAACTTTCGCAATAATGCAATAATGTCTCTTTTTACAAAAATATCTTTGGAAATGTAAGAAGATTGTGGTAGATTTGCTTTAAACAATAGAGTGCTTGCTTTGAAGTACCTTTTCAGGCACAGTTGTACTTTACCTTTTACCACATCGAGAAGACATTGTTTGGCCATTGCACACTTGGTCTTTCAAGACCGTTTCAGCGAGATTCTTGGTGTTCGCAGTACCTGGCCATCTTCTAACTACACTCCAACCTCGTGGCACCCAAAATTCAACTGACAATGGATTAATCACAATGGAATCATTATAACAGTTGAAGACATGAAGACATTAGTCTACAATACGACCTTATATTTCTATTAAAAGCACTGCTAATGCAGTAAAATTTCAGTACTCCTCACTTAGATTTAAGTAAAACACAATTCACTCGCTTCTATTAACTTGATCTAGCATAACATCAAGTTCGCATCCAACATTCCCGAACATAATTTAGAGATTGCGTCATGACGTATCGCGTTCCCTCTCAATCTCGCTTGTGTTGGTCCTCGAGTTCTTCGACGGTACACATCAGCCTACCGACAGAGAAGGAGAGAGTAGACGCAACGTACAATACATGCAGATCTCTTACTATCCGTCAGAATGACGAGTACGCAGAACAATAATAACAATAACCATCTGAGACGCGACTGAGACACGAGTCCACGCGCGCCAAAAGTCGTGCAGTGCGGGCGGCAGAGATAAAGATCGCTTTGACGCGCAGTACGCTGTTCGTACACGCATTTGAACGACTCCACAATGGCCACAAGACAGAAAAAAGAGGTGTTCGCGATATGGTAAGGATTGCAGAAGCAACGTCTTTGAGCTATAGAAGTAATAAGGTTTTGAAAAGAGAAAATAAATTTAAACGATCCAAGGTGACTCTGTGTGAGTGATTCATAACTAGGGAAAGGTGTAATGATGGTCTAATTCTCACAATAACTCTTTAATAACACAATGCTGCCGGTTTCGAGCCCGCCTGAGGATGAGCTGATATTGGCTCGAAACCGGTAGCATTGTGTTATTAAAGAGTTATTGTGAGAATTAGACCATCATTACATCTTTTCTTAGTTACGAGGGACGTTCAGTAATTAACGAGACAAATGGCTGTGAAAGAAAAACAATTTATTCAATGACAATGAAATTTACACTACTTTTGAATGTAGTCTCCACCAACATTTAGGCACATCTTCCATCGCTTTGTGTAATTCCAGTGCTGAAGAACTCTTGACCTTGGTGTCCGAACCACTTGTGTACAGCTTGTTTGATCGCTTCGTTGTCTTCGAACTTGGTGCCGCGCAAAAATTCTTTGAGCGGGCCGAACAAATGAAAATCGGATGGTGCGAGGTCGAGGCTATAAGAAAGATGTGGCAACCCCTCCCAACCTAAATTTTCGATCTCTCGCGTTTTCTGGGTAGTATGGGGGGCGGGCGTTATCATGCAGCAGAATCGCACCTTTTGATTTAATAACTCCAAACATCAGAAAAACAATGAAATCCATTCTACCCCCTCTCCACAAACCTAAACAAACTTGTAAACTCCACGCATTAAAGGCGAACACATTTCCATATCGAAAAGTCATCTAAAACGCGAACCGTCTTGTAGATATAAATACAGAACGAGAAATTAAGTGACTTTATGTTATTTCGTCGTAATAATAATACACTTTAACGTTTATACGGAAGAGTTTAATCATCGAGTATTCGCCGCCAGTTTTACGACACTTTTAAAAGGTGGATGCTGATGGAAAGAGGGAAATTTATTGCAGTTTTAGTGTTTTCGGTTAACTGCTTCGATACGGAGACGGAGCGCATTGTCGGTAGCGTTGAATCTCTTCTTTAAAATCGCTACGGCGAAGCGGTTCTAAAATTAACTTGGTTGATTGTAGTTTATGGTGAAGAAATAATCGAGCAATCGGAGTAAATTTCTTTAACGGTATTACAAGGCGTGAAATAAGTCAATAGTGGGAATCCGTGTGCGCTTGTATACTTGCATGCGAAATATTTATGCATGGACGAATGGCTTACTGAGGAACTGGGAACTTGGGAAAGATTGAATCCTTAATAAGCTAAGAAGCTGTAAATATTAACGATATGACCAGGTTTATTTAATTGTAAATCCTAATATTCAAATTTAGTAAATAAGCATACATATTTCTTTGAATAGTACTGTTGCGCAAACTTTGTAAAGCGATTTGTAGAGTTTAAAGCATTGCAAAAGGATCAGACGCACGTTTCGTTGGCAATTTTTCTAATGGATTCGTCCATTTTACGATAAGTACTAGCTTTCAATTTGCTTCTCTGGATTCAATTATTCTTCATTTCACCATACCCAGTTTCGTATTTCACATTTCTGCTTTATTTTCCACGATCATTAGCTTTAAATGGAAACATACTTATCCTTAATTTCTTCTGGAATATTTTACTTATTGGAGAAACGATCAATACATCAAATCCTAGGTATCGATGAGAGAAATTTAAGGTAATAAAGTCTAACAGGTTGAATCAAAAAAAAGCCAAAAATTACCAGACGATTGTGAATAAATTTGATGAAAAGATTCTGGAACTAGAGGATCATCTAAAGGGGAGAATCATTACAAAATTATTTCAAATTCAGTAAGTTAACTCGTTCGTGTCATTCTGAAAGGAATTACTTAATTGTTACCCAATGTAATACCAAACTGCATTTAACAGAACTGGTTTTACACTTTCAAATCTTAATCATACTGAAGTGGTTGTTTCATCAAAATACAAACTCACATATTCCTAAATACTTAAGAATTTTAATATACAGCAAACTGTGAAAAAATGTATTTATGCGTTTATGGTATAAGATGCAAGCTATGGTCTTGATTTTTGTCCATAGATTCTGAGATGTTTGGAAGACGATCAAAACTACAAATGAAAATGTAGTACCACTAGAATAGCTAAGTGGGATACAGAAGCGGCTTTTCTGCAAGTTTTCTTTGACAATCAAAAAATGATCAAAAGATGAAGATTTTTTTAACTTTTTGAAGAGAATTTTCAGGATTTGCATGGCATATCGGTTTTAGAAGGATTGCCCATGAATATACAATTATATGATACCCCCTATCATATTCCTTCACTTGTTAGAGGATAACTAAATTATACTTTTCCAAATAAATGTATTGACAGGGCAGCACGAAGTGATTTACCTTTATCTGGTTGGGTTGTATTTATTTTTGTTCTGTGAGGATTTCTCAAGGAATAAAGTCTAAAGAATCCGACACTAAACTGCAGATATAAAGAGACGAAACTTTCAAATACAATTTACGCATTTATTCCCACGAATTCTTACCTTTTTTTTCAAAGTTTGCACCTAACAAGTTTTTCTAAATATGGGTGGGGCAATAATGCGAAATTTTTCGGTAGTACCTTTACTATTGATAAAAAAAAACTATTAACAAATTATTTTGAAAAAGATTCTGCATTAAGGAGTAAGTAAGAACATAACTTTGATATGTTTTTTTTCTTGTCCAAAATAATTTTAAACCACTCTTACGCAAGCAAAAGAAAATAAAACGGTTGCAGTGGGCTAGAGAGCATCAACCTTGGACAGTTGATGAGTGGAAAAATGCTTTCTGACCGATGAGTCCAACTCTTCGATTCCAAGAGAAGAACGTCCGTTCGAAGGTCGGAAGGAGAACGAGCAGCAGAATCGTGTGTAGTCACCTGCGGTTAAGCACGGGGACGGATCGGTAATGGTGTGGGGTTGTTTTAGATGAAACTTTAAGAAAAGAGCGCTACCGGGGAATTATGGAAACAAATGCTACACCATCTGGGATGAGAATAATCGGTGGCTATTTTATGTTTCAACATGATAATGATCCGAAACACACCTTCAAACTGTGCTGCGAATATTTAGGATCGGTGAAACGCGAAAACAATATCAAGATAATGAAATGGTCTCATCAAAGCCCAGACGCTAATTCCATAGAACTTTTATGGGAGGGACTCTATGGGCACGCGAAAATAAATCCCTTAACTTCCCAGAAATCGTTGTGGAAACACCCACAAGAAGTCTTAAAAAAGGCTTAAAATAGAACCCGTTACTCTGACGAAATTGATAGAGAGAATGCCGCAAGTGTGTGCTGCAACATGATTAATAGTCGAGATATAATTCTTTTTGTGTCAAATAAATTTTATAATTAAATAAAGACTATCAATTTCCTTGTTTTAAGAGTATTTTATTAAATTTAAACTTTCATTTAACATTTCTTTTATTTATGCGTATTTCTTTGGCCGGTAGTGTACATAACAAACGCATACTTTTGCTGGTCATTAAAGAGTTTCTTAATACATTTCATAACCTACTGCATAATATTATTGATTGATTAAAAAAACACCTTCATTAATCAATATCCAACGTAATTAAAATACGTAACCGATAATTACAATATACATCGTTGTTCAAAAGAAATTAACTAACAAGACAGAATCTTATAAAACGAGCAAATACAAACTTTTTGATGTCTGTACCTTATTCTTTTCGCTTATGCATCGATTAAATTTACAACCTATTGTGTCCAAAATTAAAATTGTGATGGAAATAAAATTAGAAAGATTTTTATGATTTTCCATAAGTCGTTGATAATTTTTGCACGCTGGTATATATTAATAACGGTAAATTCATTACGGCTAACGTATGTTTACCAATTTTTAACCGCACAGTATGGTACGTATGCCGTAGAACACATATAGCATAATATTGTAACTGCCGTGACGTCGGTGGACATTAATCACACGTTTAAATTAATTATCACTACAATAACAGCCGTAACTTTATTTCCACGATATATAGGGGCGTGCAACATATGCACGTCCAACACGGAGCCAATTAGTTATATAATATCGATAAGAATATTCTAATTGCTTGGGTACGGTGTAACTGGTCTCTGAGATTATATTTCAGTGTACAGCAAATATACTTGCATGTTTATCAGGTGGCAGAAATAAGGAAAAAGTTGTTGCCTTTGTTAACGGGTAAAGCTTAGTCAAGCATGATGATAATTCAGTAATTGCAATGATTTTTTTTCCTTATTACATAAATCTTTGCATTTGTATATAAATATTAGTGTTTAGATTTACTTATCCACTGCACCCGTTTGGCAAACCAGTGGCATTTCTTTAATGTTTGAGTTATTTCTTATGCTGGTGGCAACTTACATTTGACCGCTAACGAGTCCGAACCTGTTAGGCCCTACCTCGAAGGTTCAGCATGTCTAAATACCCCAAAATTTGTTTTGGCACACATTACGAGTATAGCGGCAAATTTTAAAAATATACTATGAATCGACAACAAGCGACGTTAGATGAGACGATATCCAAAAAAGTTATTTGGAAGAATTGTTTAGAATTTAGTTTTAAAGCTGCATGCAAATTCAGCAATCAAGTTCAGCAACAGTCAAGTGAAACTTTATCAACGAAGTGCCTTAAGTGATTTCCTCTACCACAATGTAGAATGAAAGGAACAAAATACATTAAATAATCTCACATATTTGAGATACTGGATTATTAGATTGTTCCGGATACTTTTCTAGTCCATTGTACGGAACAAACATATCGGCAAGGTTAAGTTCGTAATGAAAAAAACAAACGATATTATCTGCTGATTGTGTCACTGAACTTTGTAACAGTCCGACTAGTATTAATTATAGTTTTTTTTTTCTTTTGGTATTTGGCTTTCTTTCTGTCACAATCTCGTTTTTATTCTCTTCCATTGTTTTTAAATACCAAGAGTTGGTAACACGATTCACGGAATGCAGTAATGTATGGTTCGCGCTAATTATGCAGTTTGATTGACACAATCTTATTGACGGTTAATTTTTCTTGTAATTATAAGAAAATATCTGCATATTGACAATGTACACTTTAACCTTTTTTCAACGTTTCTCAAGCTTGGATGATTACTGAAATTATTATTCAACATCTTCCAATTACATTTTGTATGTATCGTTTCACTTAGCACGCAAATAAAATACTACACGACAATTACCTCGGCCATTTTGGCCCAGTTTTCTTCGCAAATACGGTTTAACGTTTATACTCCTCTCGCTAATTGATTGACAAATTTTCACTCCAAGTATATACATAAGTGTATTTCTTACGACTATACCTCGATGGCTCTGTAATGTAATTACGAGTAAAAACTTCTGAAATGACGGGGGAAAATGGAGAGCAATAAATAAATTATGAGAACTTGCCGAGTTTGCGCGTGTGTAAGAAGAAAGAACTTGTTTTTCGTTGTCTCATTTATGGAAATAACGCTGTTGTGTATATGGCTTGCATTTTCGTGCGCGAGACGCTGCATATTTACCATAAACAGACAATGCCATCATCCTGTGTAGCCAAGTTAGTGAACGCAAATTAGCAATATGGCAAGGTTGATGAGCAATTAATTGGATTCAAGGTGAATTTCGTATGGGTACATGACCTGGACGGATAGGTGTTTTGTTGTTCGTAATGGGTTCTGATTTCACTTTAGTAGGAAACGTTTAGGTGTTCATTTAATGTTCGTATCCGTTTTCGGCGAGGAGTCATTACGGAATATTAAGATTATTTCACAACTTTAAACAATGTAATTCATCATAGTGTGCGAGGCAAAATTATAGATTAAATTCATAAAATTTCAAATCATTTAATTGTCTAAATGGTACCATCAACATTTTAATACCTCACATAACAAAATGTTCGAATAAAAGTCATTTAAAGAGTGGAAAACATAAATTATATGTTAAATCGGAAAGGCCGTTTCGAAGACACGTGGGTCTTCATCTTCAGCCACGTACCGATTGAAGTGAGAGAACATATATTAAATCCAACGAACCCGCTCTATCCCTACTTTTCAAGAAAAATATATACAAGTAGCTACTTTTGCCACTTAAACTAGAAAGCAAGTTGAACAAGGAGAGAAGGCGGAAAAAGGTCTACACGAAACGCAAGACATGTGGCCATCCCACCCTAATAAAAATCGAGTGAGACAGCGGTTATCTTTTCTGTTCGTAAAATTTGTGTTATTTCCGTCTCTACCCTTAAAACTAAAGATACATGCGGAATATACGACAGGCGTCTCTGTTATAGCATAACTATAAATCAAATGCCTTCTTACCGTAATGAAACGAAAAGACAGGAAAAGTGTAAAGGTCCCTTCTCTTTATTGATTAGGTTTACATTCTTATTTATGTAAATAATCTCATGGGCGTCTAATTCACGCGCAAATCACGTTTTTAAGCAATTTTAGCTTTTCTAATTTAATATTATGCCTTATATCGTTTATGTGTTGTACGACACTTGATGTTTCTATCTTCCCGCACCTGTAGCACCTGATGTGTTCATTGAATCTAGTACTTATAGCTCGTTTCGTTTGACCAATATAGACTTTATCACAATCACCACATGCAATCTTGTAAATTCATGTCAGGTTTATTTTTTGGATTGCCAAGAAAGTTTTTTCGTGCATTTCACGAACTGAAACATGCGTTCATCTTTTGTCCCTTAAAAACTTTACTAATACCTTTCGATACTTTATGGAAGGGAAATTTCACAAATTTCTTATTGCGGGTTACTGTTGGGATTAAGATCGTGGAATTTCTGACAAGGAACCTATGTTGGAATTGAATTTGTACTAGCAGCACTGCGGTCGGCATCTTCAGGACGATGATTAGTCTTCACTGGTCGTCTGATGCCCATCAGCCCGGAAATATGTACTGCTAGTACAAATTAAGACAACGGCCGTGAAATCCTACAGTTATTTTTATGTTGGAATTTTCTAAATAAATGATGTTAATCAAGAAATGACATCATTGTTTCCTTTAAATCAAATGTTCGAAATGCTATCCACCTATTCATAAATTTTATTACTAACAAAAAGCCTAGCAAAAAAGTAAAGATAAGTTTTTACATACCAAAAATATAGAATAATCAATTTTAGGCAAAAATTCATGAAGTAAAATACCTCTCAATACAATACAGACAAAAACCAACGACATAAACAATTCTGATTCTTTAAAGTTGGATGTTACCAAGACCATTAGAGCATTCAGTTGGCCTGGTAACTCATCAGGATTCTGTAGTAGCCACCGTACTAACAATGGTATCAACATCCTAAATCAAAAATGATTGCTTAACACATTCTAGAAATATGTTAAAAATATTTTGTAAGGATTTCTAGGTGATACATACATGCAGTTAGAACTCAAATAAACAACTTTTCTTCCAATTTTTGATTTGGTGCCCCTATGCGTAGTTACTGGAGTTCTTTTGTTTTTCCAAAAATCATCCTAACTCTCACATTTTATGGACTATTTAAAAAAAGCAAAGATTTGCATTTGTAATTATTTTTTATTTTTTCAAATAAAATGGCGATCAATCTAAAATTTCAAAACAAGATTCTTTGATAACCATTTCATCGATTTTTGAAAGTAAAATATTTCTAAAATCCTTGAACTATCTACTACAACATTTGTCCTAAACATTTTTTTTAATCTGTCCAAAAAAGTCTTTATTGACTCGCTTGAATTACAGATAAGTATTAATAGACTAATAAAAAAAACAATTAAAAAAAGTGTTTAGAACAAATAGTTTAAGGACTTTAGAAATATTTCACTCTCAAAAATCGATGGAGTGATTATTAAAAAATATTGTTTTGAAATTTTTTAACTAATTCTAAGTTTTTCTTCTTTTTTAAGTCCTTAAACTTATGACAATTTTCCGAAATACAGAAGGATCCTCATGGGCCGCTAAATAGAAAATTAGAACTAAGAAAAGTTGTTTGTTTTAATCAGTTCTAACTGCCATTTTCGGGTATAACGACTTAGCATTAACATATATAGCCAAAATTAGATTTCGTCAATAACACATACACCTTCTGAAATCAGGTCAAAATCTTGTAGTCTATATTACGGAAACCTTTCTAAAGTAATGGTTATGCAAAATAACACAATGTGACATTTTCCCAACATTGTTTTTCAATCTTGAATATCCAGCAATCTGTTTCATCAGTATCAATGGATATCAAAAACATCATGAGAGGAATTAATGGCATTTTCAACTTACATAAATGATATTTCGGGACAATATGTCCAATTATTGCATCTGCCAGTACTTCTAGATCCCCTTTGCTGAGAGAAAACAATATCTATGCCCTGTTTATGGTGAAGTTGTTATGAACAGGTCTATCTACCATTATCCTGACACTCATTCCACATACACGTCTTCATTTTTTCAAGCAACAACAGAGCTTTAGTTCAATAGCCTAGAAGGCAAGCTTGATACACTTTTGGTCAAACATGACATTTTATTCTGCCAATTTTAGGAAACAACTTAAATCGCAAATCCATTTTATCTGCAAGATTCATCGAATTCTTTAGACGTCAAAACAATTTTGACAAATATAAAACCTCCCAAATATCGTCCATAATTCATTCCAATTTTAAAACCGCACAATAATATAAATAAGTGCATTTAACCCGTCGAAAAAGGAAAGTATATATTACACATTTTCGAGAGTAAGTAAACAGGCGCTTGCATGGACCCGCGCGCGATGCATTCTTCTATATGTTCGTACCCAATCTAAATATTTGGTATCTGACGGGCCAAGCTCACAGACTAAACATTGTATGCACGCCGTAGATGGATAGGCGGTGGGTTCCGAATAGAAGTATTTACCATTTTCGTTAGAGTTGCCATCGTTCCGAGTTGTCACAAGCCGAGGCACGTACTTCAGATGCCATAAAACTGATTATCTCAGATAAGCGAAATGCTTTCCTCTTCTTATATGTCTGAACGAACTGGAGAAGACGAGCGCTGCAGGTATGTGATGTCTTGAGAAATTATGATAAATTTTATGGGTTGGAAAAGATTTACTTACTAATATGTGTCCTCAAAGAGTTTTGAGTTGAATTAATGTAAGTCTAAATTGTAGTATACAAACAACGTGATGATAAAACATGGAAGAACATCTATGATCATTGCACACATAAGCAGTAGCTAGGTTTCGTTCAAAAAGGTAGAATACAATTGGAGTTGGCTGCGAGCTTCTCGAGTCGAAGGAGGATTTATCCACCATCAAAACCTACAATTGGTTTGAGTGTTTCGGCAATTGGTAGTTTCGAACTAGATCTTATTTAAAAAAAAGTAAATGTGTAATGTGTTCCTCAAAAAAACTGTCTTATAAAGTACCAGTATTGTGAATTGTGTTCTAATACGTAAATCACTTACTTTACTTTTAATGAGTGCGTCGCATAATCGGGGCATTCTTGCAACTAATTTTAACAATATTTCTGGAATTATTCGAGCCCATGCTGTCTGTAGTTTATTCCACATGTCATCTGCTGAAGTTGAAGCAGCTTTTCGATGGGATTCAAGTGCGAGCTTTAGGGTACCCATTTCTCTTCCAACTGTTCTAAATATTGCTTGCACAATTTTGAAGTGTGTTTTGGGTTATTGTCTTTGTTGGAATATAAAATTCTGACCCAAAATTCTTACACCAAAGGTTACTGCATTTTCCTCTAAGATGCGTTTGCATTGCTCTTTTGTCATTGTGCCTTGAATCTTTATTAAATTAAAAAATCATTATTAAACCACCGCCGTGTTTGACGGTAGAGACTGTGCATTACTCTAGTGCGTCTTCGCGAACCAAAAATCCCGAATTTGGATTCGTTGGTCCACAATATCTTGCACCAATCTTCTGCCGTTCAATTTCGATGTTCACGTGTCCATTGTAACCTCTTTTTCTTATTAATTTGGCGAAGCAAAGGCTTTCGCGTCGCATTCGTCCGTGAGGGACGGCTTTTTGCAGACAGCGTTTAACCGCGGGCACGTTAATCGGCTTCGGAAGTACAGTATTGATTTCTGCGGTGATTTGTGATTTTAGCAGTTTTTCTTCTATTTCGATTGCTGGACACCACGATTGCAATATCTTTAGCTGATGTTATCGCCCTTGGTCTACCACTTCGTATTTTATTTAGAAAACTGCCACTTTTACTGTATTTTTTTATGTTATAATCAACAATAGATGGATTTAAATTAACTTTCTAGCAATTGACGATTACTTATGCTTAAATTATGTTGTGCTACTATCAGAGCACGCGTTACAACACTATTTTCTTTCCTTTTCGGCATGTTTTAAAATTCTAAACGAAATTATAAACACTATTCGTTAAGAGATGTTGCCACTACTAACATGGAACGATAACTGACCGTAAATTAAAAATATTACTTCACATGGCTTTATTATAGCTTTATGATTCATAATAAAATTACTAACTGACACATTTTTTTCTGGAATTTCAAGAAATACGCTCTTTGTTGCCGCCACTACCAGCACTTTTAAGACGGTATTATCTCTCATACAGATAAAAGAAGTAAATATACCGATATTATTTAATGAATTTAAGCGAATCTTACTGATTATAAGCATACTATTCAATAATGCTAGAATGTATTTCCTAAATATACAAAAATCTAAAATCCAAGGGTGCCCAGATACTTATGAGCGGTAGTGTATATCAGTATAGACTCAAAAATGATTTGACCATTCCAAGAAACCAACCTGGTTTAATTTTTCCTCAATTAATTTAAAGAAATTACCTCAGCAAAGCTCCATCTTTGACAGAGACTTCCGACGGAATTTAGAGGTATTAGGACCAAGGTACTTCCGAATACGAGTGTTAAAATTTAGCATTTTAAATGAGTTATTTGATTTTCATTAATTTAATGCCGTATGATGGTAATCTAATATAGAATGCCATATAGGCTACGTTACAAAACGGTAGGGCTTTTGGCTATCCTGGCCTAATAGGATGTATTTATAAGTACTCAATTTTCCCAATGTTATCTGTAGAGCGGGCCAAGAGCGCCACGCGCCAGGTTCGCAATCAGGCTGCCGGGCGCATATATGTATGTAAACATAGGTAATTTAAATATGTAATTATTAGGACGAGGACCAAAACCACTGTCTATTACGTCGTGAAGACGCGCAAATATACACCTGCAGTTTGGGTGTTCGTTGATAAATAGGGCGTTGTTCACAGTGGGCTACTACAAAAAAAAAGTTCATTCATCGACGGCTACGAACTAACAGCGCGCTTATTCATTTACGGATGACGCGCTCTATTCATTAACAAATGACGAGTCTGCAGATGTTACGTTTGCACCACTTCGTGGCATACTAGAAACAAGCGTCGGTGTGCTCGCTTTCGTGATTATGTCTAACGTAACTATTAAAAATAAACGGCCATTACCTACGAAAGTTAATAAATTTCTTAGTGAATTTGTGGATTTGCACTACAATGGGAGTACAATTTTCTGTAAAGTTTGTAAAAAGAAACTACTGTGCTGGAGCAAACGTGATTGTGAAAGACATATAAATAGCGCACACCACAGAAATAAAAGAAATGGTGTGTCACAACAACGTCAATTTCAATTAGAATTGCTTTTAACGTTTATGGTATGTGGTCTACCACTTCGTATACTTGATAAAAAAGCATTTCGAAAATTCTGGGGTACATACAATACCGAGTGGATACTACCAGCTCGGACAGCGTTACGGAGAGATATTCCACGAATACGTGAGGACATTGAAAATCGAATTAAAGCCGAATTAAAAGATAAATAGCTGTGGCTATGTCTTGATGAGACGACAGATTGCAAAAAAAATTCTATTTTGAATATAATAGTGCGCGTATTAGATCCTATTAAACCAAATTTTGCAATTCTATTAGCCAGCAGAAGATTAAAACAGTGTACTAGTAAAGCAATTACGGCCGTAGTTCTCGAAACGTTACAAAAATTTCAAGTGTCAACCAGTCAACTGTTTTTGTTCATGAGCGATGGTGCAGCAACAATGTGTAGTGTAGGCCGTTCCCTTAAAGAAAAGTGTGAAGGACTTTTACATGTTACGTGTAAAGTCCATGCTTTACATCTTGTGGCACAAACTATTCGAGAGTGTTACCCGGAGGTGGATGCATTAATAGCAAACACAAAAAAAGTGTTTCTCAAAAGTCCTAAGAGGACTAGGGCATTCCACAGGTTATGCCCTGGTATTCGAGAACCACCACGGCCCATTCTTACGCGTTGGGGAACGTGGTTAAAAGCCGCTTTTTATTATAATGAACATTTTCAAGAAGTCAAATCCGTTATTTTGCAATTCGTCCCTGCCGAAGCTAGAGCTATTAGGATGAGCCAGAAGGGATTTCTCGATATTTCTGTTGAAACACATCTAAAGAATATTAGCAACAATTACAAAGGGTTAGTAGACGCGATAGAAAATTTGCAAAATTCTGGATTGTCGTTGGTAGAATCAGTGCAAGTCGTGGACGAAGTTAGTACATTGTTACACAGTATAAACGATGCAACAAGTGGACGAGTTTTAGCTAAGTTCGACAGTGTTTTAAAAAAGAATCCGGACTACACGAGATTAAGACAAATATGCGATGGGGCATCTGCAGATTCCTTGACTAAGTCTAAAGATTATTTTAATTACGCCTGTCTTACTTCGGTAGACGTGGAACGGTCGTTTTCGAAATATAAGAACATTTTTTCGTCTCGGCGAACATCCTTCACCGAGGCAAATGTGGAAACTTATCTGATGGTGCAACTTTTTAAACAAGCCTATCCGCATTATTAAGAAGGATAGAATTTATTTATTATATCTTTATTTACAGTTACATTATTAAGTACAACAGAATAAAAAAAGCGTTCAGTTTCTCAGTTATTTCCTTATTACATCCCATTTACAACGCATACCGTTTTCAATCAAATAAAAAATCATAATGAAAATAAAAACAATAATAAAAAAACTCTAATTACTAAACATTATTATTGCGTCAGCTTTTATTTTTTTACTCTTGTGTATTAATTTCGAAATATCACATATCTGCTGTGACTCACATATACGCTATTTACAATAAGCGGCCGTTGCGCCTGATTCCGATTCTGTTGGATGGCCCAATTTGGCCCGCTCTAGTTATCTGTTACTTAAAAAGCAAAAAGCGGAAATCTGAAATATCCAGGAGAGAGAGAGACTCTATTATGAGAATCAGCTGCTACGAGGATAGTCCGAAAAGTTTCAAGTCCCATTCTTGCGTTTGAAGGCAATACGTCCACGCCAATTAATGTCGAGGAGGACGCTGTTTACGGGGGCCGTGCACCATCATTTGCCACAGTGAAATTTTGGGCAGCCATTTTAAATGTGGACGGACGAACCAGCTTGGTTGTCGGTGAACGTTCGGGACGGCCAAAAACTGCAAAGACTACAACTTTTTTCTTGCTAATAATTAAATATTAATTTCAAGAAGGGAAAGTAATCACCTAAAGTACTTCCACCATTCAAATTAATTTGTTTTTACCAACTTCAGTATTTTCTAATGGTAGCATTTAATAGTGGAGAAGCATCCTGTACAAACAATTAGTGTAATTTTAGATATTACTGACCGAAAACATCAATTTCATAAACCACTGCATTAAAATATTCCGAGCAATTTCGTAAAAAGCGCCTACCACATGTGCTCAAGCCTATGGAAAGTAGAGAATCGGGTGTTCACTATTACAGTCTTCTAAGCAATTAACACCAGATGTTCTATACGATATTCTCATAATTTTTTCCTTGTCATTTTCTGGTTTAATCGCGTATAATGTTGTCTTGAGAATTGTCATGGTTGCAAGTAGATTTAAAGCAAATATGTCTAGAATAAATACGTATCAAAATTAGCGAAAATATTGTATGAAATAACCAAATCATTGTCTCTCAAGTAAAGAAAATAGTAGCAGGGTCGATTTCGTTTGGATTATGTTTTTTTTTTTACTTTAACAATAAGTTAAACAAACTTAAACAAACGTAAACAACTATACAATATTAAAATTTACTGACAAACAAGACGATTACTTGACGAACGTTATTTAATTTTCGAGATTATGCTAAAGATACAACTGAATTTAACGCTGTCAATTGTTGTAGGAAAGTATTCCATTAAAATTGAAGATTTAGGATCTGAAAAAATGAACAGAAGACAAGGGATTTAAGATACTCTCCCAGCAACCGCGCTCCAGCGATAGGAGCCTACAAAGGAACTTGGAGCTATTAAGGAAAAGCTCATAGCCTTTGAAGGAATTTTGACGTTGAACGAGTCGGCATATTGAATACATACGTGCCGTTAATGACAGCTACGTTCAATGTTGTAAATTGAACATTACAGTACATATGAATAAACCTAGGTCTTGCTCGCTTGTTCGCTTTTTTTTTCATCTCTTCCTTCTCCACTCGATATCTCCTCGAATGCAAATCTCGCCAGATCTTCTTGCGATATTGTTCTGACGGCCGGCGATAAATCCTTGGCTTCCTTTTGCGGTTTCGCGTGCATCGCTCGATGAGAGACGACGCGTTTGGCTGCCGACTGTTTTTTTTTTTTGTGTTATGTAGGTATACGTGAGCGCGTGTGTGTGAGTGCCTTCGCATTTCGATTTAATTAGGAATTCTAGGAAAGATTTCGGAATTAAATTATGCATTTCGCGAGGCTTGTTTCTACGAACAAATCGATGCGAGCCCGAATACGATGACCCGAAATCTTGAAGGTCACCACATCGCGTTCATATTTCAAACGCTCTCTGCTACACAGACATCTAGTAGGCGACGAAAAATTTATTTTAAAAAGTGAGAGGTGAAATAATGTTTGGAAGTATTTGTAAATTTTAATGCATACGAGATGTTTTGCAATAAATTTTTGGAGATAATTGTAAATTTGGTTAATATTTTGTTATGCAGCGTGTAGAAAATCACTTAGGATATTAATTTGAAAATTTGTAGATGTATAGTTTTATATTTGTTCGTTTTATTTAAAATTTGCCAGACTTCTGTCACTTCTGGTTATCGCGGAAGTAGAACTTTCTAATTTTCAATGGGATAGTTTGTATATTTATTCGTTTTTTTTTTTTAATTTCTCGCTTGATTTTAAACCTAATTCATATCTTCTACCATGCTATTGAAATAAACTGTTTAGGAGATATTCATGTTTTTGGTTTTAAAAAACGACAATTCGGATGTTGAAGGAAATTGAAATTGCAGGTTAAGATTTAAATAAATCCAGTTTAAAAACATTGCTAAAACTCTCAAAACGATTTTGCGTAATGCAAAAAACATTCAAAATCAACATATGTATTTTGTTCCTATTCGTAACTGTAGATTTCCAGTTACAATAAGATTTTTTTGCATTCACTAATATTCCGAAACGTTTTACGACAGATCCCATTGTTCATTGACAGCAATACGAATTACATGTGACCTACCTTCGCGTAATAAAACAACCTGACATCACTCTGAATAGCAATTATCTTCTCTTTCGTGTCATTTCCATATTTTCAGTAGGTCTGTCGTATATCCATTGTTTTTGCAAGGACGTTGACGTGCACTTGCTCTTTTACTCGCCACAATAGGTGCAATGCTACTATTACTACGAAGTCAGTGTGTATGTTGGGAAAAGGTGATAATTATACGTCTGGTACTGCTATGGTAGATAATACGTGCTTTATTTATTAGTTTTTTCTGCGTTTTGCGGTTTCGCCCAACCTATCTGTGTGTAAATGTACTAATCCTATCAATAAATAATGTTAGCGGCGTATAATTTGTTGTTTGTGGTATGGTAATATACACAATGAAGAATACATTGAAGACGTAGTGAATAGTAATTTGTGAAGAATGCGTGCAGAAGTTAGTAAGCCAAAAAAATCCTTGCAATATACACATGTTTATCAAAGATTCCTAGAAATGCTCTACCATACGACATAGTTTAACATGTCAAACAATAGACATTATCATTCTTCTTTGAAACGGGTAGTTGTTTCCAAAAAATATGTGTGAAAACCAATACCAGGAAAACAACACAATAACAGGAACACATTCTCTGTTTAAAGTAATTTATCAATGTGAGAAATTTTTCATTTGAACTTGAACCTTTTACTTTATTCTGATTCCTTGTTTCAGTAATTAAATTTAATTATGTCCGTAAAAACAAGAAAAAAACGATTTCTGGAAGCCAATATATTCATTATTGAGTGTATACTTGGCATTCAAGGATATGTCTGTCAAAATACTACAATATATCCGCAAGCATTGAAGATCTGGATATTAAAAGAATTCGTTCTTACGGTGTATAGAGCGTTTCACCCTGGTTTCGAAGTATTGGGTCTTATGGAGTATAGCCCTCTTTTGCTAGTTTATACCAATTCGTATAAAACCATCCGTGTTTGGAGCCAGGGCTGTTGCCATGCCTTTTGGCGGGATTTTTTCTGGAAAGACCGCTGATCAGCTGATTAGTAATATTTATGTCACCTGTCACTGGCAGTGTTTTATTTTCACTTTTTGCCTTGATTTCTATCTGTTAATGAGCAAATCAGTTGTTTATAAAAGCTACTACATCATAGTGGTATTTATTACTGTAAGTAGAAAGAATTATTAATAATGATCAACCTAAAATCCTGAAATTACAACACTTTGACATTTTTTTACCATTTTCTGTGCAAGAAAAATACTGCAGATGCTTACGATGATGTTTGTGCTGGAGAATATAAAGAATGGTTTCTCAGTCGGTTACTACCAAACCTACAAGCAAACTCAGTAGTAGTTATCGACAATGTTTTGCTTTATATCACAATCGCAAGGCAGAACGGATTCCTACCACAGTTACCAACAAAAATTTACATTCCTTTCGTTAAGAGAAAACAAAATATTCCTGTTTGAAGGAGGTTAACACGTGATTTCTTAAACATTGTTTTTACAGAGAAACATAAATACAATAATGAAGCAGCTATTGAATTGCGACTACTTATTCTGCATTTGTCACATTACTTACGCTAAATCCGATTGAGATTGTATCGGGGTTAGTGAAAAACTTTATAAAGCACAATACAAGCTTTAAAATAAGTGAGAAACCTGCCCTTATGGATCAAGAATATCAAAATGTTACCGTTAAGAACTGATAAAATTATATCAATAAGGTTCGATAAACGCGTGCTACGGCAGAAGCGCCGAGAGGGGATTTAGGTCGATGAGAAGCCAGTGGAGAGTTTAGTCATTCGATAGGCGTGGAAGTGAACGGTCGTTCGAGAATTATCGGTTTATCGGTGTACGCGTACCGTCGTAAGCGAGGTTTATCTTTATCATCGCATGTGAATAAATATATTAGTCGTTTCCCTGGGTTGGAATATACAGGTACTATCATTCAGTACAAAATTCGAATTCGCTGTAGAAGACATATTAAAAGTAACCGTCATGTACAGAATTTAAGCAACAATATTCCGTACTGGGAATTTCTGTATGATTTTATTTTTATGCTAAGTGTGTGCAACATCCCATAACTCCTAGTAGACAATGAACACTTTCTTTTTTGGCAAAAATATGTCCCTCGTGGAAACTTCCAACCAATAGACAATTGCGATACAATTTACCACATTTACAGGATACAGTAAAAAAACTTTATAGTAGACGAGTTGAAAAATAAGAAAATTTGCGTAAGTGTGTATCGAGTCTCGAAGAAATATAACTCCTCAATAATATCGCTATAACCATGTTAAAAATTCCATATGGAAATTCCAAAATATTTTCACCTAAGAGGTACGACAGTGACAAAAGACGAAAGTCAGTTAGGATCGAGGCGTGACTGAGAGCGTAACAGCAATACGTCAGCATTAGTAGAGGCAGAGAGGCGACATTGCATATCGATGGCTTAGTGGCAATAACACATATTAACATTTTTCTAGGTTTTCAGGAAACAAGAACAATCTGCATGTAATCGAGTTTTTTTTATTGTTTTCTTTCGTAAATATTAAAAGGTTTTGAGCACCTTTTAAGTTATTAGGACAGCTGCTGTGATAACAAATATGTTGTTAATATTATATTTGATACGTGTATTGTAAAAAAAGAAAATTTACTGGTTAATACGTGGTATTACTGTAACATTAAAATAAAATATTTCTATTGGTCCAAGCGTCGTATGCTTTTGCACAATGCTGCCACCCAGAATAACCATAAAAAATCCGTAAAAATCCTGATTTCCGATCTTAGATAACAATAGACTGTATTGCTATGACGTTCTGTCATGCCTCGATCTTAATTGACTTTCGTCTTTGCTAATAGCTAGAGTAACCAAAACTTGCGGACTCGCATAGGCGTCGGAATTACGGGTTAATATAAGAATACAAAAAATTCATAAATAAACTTACTTGCTAATTATTCGACAAATTAGAGGCATCAGGATGTGAACTACTGTAAACTTGCATCATTGCATATGTTTCCACAGTTACTTCTTTAAATCTTGTGCGTCGACAAGAAAAAATATTCTTGTACATAGAAAACGATCTCTCCACATCTAAGGAAGCTACATTTGCATGTAGAAACTGTTTTTCAAAATCACTTAAAAGTTCACTATTCTTACACTTATTATAAACGGCCTCTACAGTATTAAAATCGGGATTTTTTCTTAAAACATCTGCCAACTTTTGACTAGCGCATAATCCTGGCGTATCATTTAATGTGTGTAATTTATTTTTTACACTCTCCACTATGTCTAATGATTCCTGCAATGACAATTCAGTACATTGTAGTTTTCTGATAGCATCTACATAGTAATACTGTATAATTGGTACATATTGTTGTTAAATCTTCTGAAAGTTGAGGAATTTGAAATTCTATTTGACTTTCTCTAATTGCTTTGGATTCATTCCGATTAAATCGCATTATAACTGATTGAATTTGTTGAAAATGGATCAAATAGTAAGAAGCTGCTGTTAGCCAAGTACCCCATCGCGTTAGAATTGGTTCAGGAGGTTCTGGAATACCTGGACAAAATTTACGAAATTCTTTTAAACGTTTAGGAGATTTACGAAACACTGCTTTAGTACTTCCAATCATCCGATCAACGTTTCCGTAATGTTGTCGAACAACTTCACCAACTAAATGCAAAGCATGCAGCACGCAGGTTATATGTATTAAGTTAGGAAATATATGTTTTAAGGATCGCCCAACACTTAACATCGTTGCTGCACTATCTGTCACAATCATCACAACTTGATCTTGGGCAATTTTAAATTTTTTCAAAGCGTTCATTATCACTTTTTGAATATTTTCCGCGGTACATTGTTGAACACGTTTGCAAGCTAACAAATATCGAGATGCTGTGTTCTCGCTAGATAAAACGCGAGCTATTACATTCACAATACTGTTTTTCTTTATATCGGTCGTCTCATCCACGGTAATCCATATTTTTTTGGAACACAAATCACGTTTACACACATTTTCTAGCATCTCTTTCATTCGCGGCAAATGATTCTGTAATTGTGTTTGTGAGGGTAATAGGTACTTTGGAACGTATTGTCGCCAAAACGTTTTAAAAGTTGCTTTTCTCACCAACGACAATGGAAGATTACAATAAGTAAACATAATTAATAATTGTATGAGGAATAGTGTATAAGGTATTTCAGTTCTTGCATTTCTCATATGCTTAATACCATTGACATGCCTCTGGCAATCAGTTCTGTCCAATGCAGCCAAACGAACATTGCATATCAAGCAAAAAACTGCACTACCGTCATATTTTAAATGGGGAAAAAGTGACACATACTTATGTACATTAGTAGCAAATCTATTACGAGGCATTGTTTTCTTAGGTATGTAAATATTAGTTCTATATGAAAGGATACACTAATTATGTACTTGGTATAATACTACAACACACAAAAAACACCAGCTATATTTTCAAAAGCGACACGTAAGTACATAACCTTGACCGTTCGACTAATCTCTGCAACAGCTTAACCGGTACTAAAACGAAATCTCTCTCAGCGCGGTTTAACATGATTTATATTCAAAGTCGACACTACATGCCTGCTTCTCTACCGGTTTAGTTTAATTATGAATTTTTCGTATTCTTATATTAACCCGTAATACCGACGCCTATGCGAGTCCGCAAGTTTAGGTTACTCTAGTAATAACAATAACGCACAACGGTGTCGTAACACTGAAATTGACACTATCATAATATCTGTTCGGTTTTTGTTTGGAATGTATGGCCTCAATAGTTGCTTCTTTACCATTGCGTCATATTAAAACTATTTTACATCATGCTTAAAGTATCACAAAGTTAATTTCGATCTCAATAAGGTCTCCATTGACCTGCATCACCCACCGAAACGCTTTCCTACCATCCACAAGCACAAAATAAGTCGCATACCGGAACCTATTAAAAGTGAAAATGTTACAAACGTAATAATGTGAGAACCGAATGTAGTAACGCGGACCCGTCCATTTGCGGCACTGTGCACAACGCGACACACACACACACACACACAAATACAACACAGCCGAGGCTTCATCTCCATAAGATCCAATACGAACCGTATATACGCACACATATGTGAGCGAGTGTTGTTTACCGTTTAGCCTTGGCCTTGACGCGGTGACTGCTCCTGATCCTCCCGGCCCCTTCTCACCGCGGCCGATCGCTAATGCCCCAGTGCCCCCCCTTTAGCTCTCATAGATCCCGTCGCCGCTTGATCGCTGACTTTTGCGATGCTCTGGCATCATACTCTTGCGAATAACGCAACGCCATCTCTTTACAGTCGCGTGTAGAATAATAACGGAACTATGAGATGAGAAACAGCTTTAAAATTAATCTCTTAAACTATAGCTTGTTTTATTGCGAAATAACGTTTTTTTTGGAATGGAATTATCTCTCTGTGTTCTGTTTTCCTCAAAGATATAAAGCTAGGAAAACAACTTTTAAAAATTTGATGGATGGCAGATGGAAACAATCTAGACATGTTAAGCTCTAGATGAAAAACTTTTGCAACCAATAAGGCATTTATTTTCACCACGGCAGCACTTATCGTTTATCGCAGATCTAACGAACACTCTTTCCAATGCCGATTTCCTTAGATAGATTGTAGATTTTAATAAATTGTGAATAAATTTTTATTATCGTTATCACTAAGCCGGGCACAATCGGTCTTCGGCACAGAATCGGATTAGTCGCATGAGCCGCGGATTATAAATAGTGTATGTGTGATTCACAGCCAGCAAAAATGATATTTTGAAATGAATACCCCAGCGTAAAAATTAAAAGCTGATGCAATAAAAATGTTTGGTAAATAAAGCGAATGTAAAGCGGCCAATATAAAGGGCGGCATCGGTGACAAGTAATCAACAAGGAAAACGAGGCGTTAGGCGGCACAAACTAAGTAAGCAGAAATCAAAATAGTCTGAAGGATATAATTTGTTGACTGTTTAGTCTTACGATAAAAAAAGGTGAGGCTTGTAAGGAATTTTACTACTTTTTGGTGTATATAATAATTATTCCCCAAGTATAAAAAATAAGAAGGATGGGACAGCGGCAAAATATTTTCGCACACAGGCGGCCAAGTTGTTTGGAACGGCATTGGCCATTATTAGTTTTTTTTTTGTTTGAAAACGGCATTTGTTGTATATGTAGTGTAATAACCGTAAAAGGTAAACAAAGTAGTTTCTTCAAAAATCTGCTGTACTTAATACCGTTAACAATAAATAATAAAATTATATAATAAATAAATATAACCTCTTAACAGCGTTTGTGCTCAGGATTCGATGCCCAGATAATAGAGCACTCGGTAAAGCATTTGGGAAGCAAGAGTACAAAGCACAAGAATAAGAGGGAGGCCAAAAGAAACCTGGGATAAAAATATAGGAAGAATACTGGACAAGAAAGAAAAAACATGGGATGAGGCAAAGAGAATGGCATAAGACAGGAAACTGTGGCAGATATTAAAATTAAAAAACGGCCACGAAAAATGTGAAAAAAATATTTTTTATTCAGGCAAAGTGCCTTTTCGATCAATAATACGACAAAATGTTATTAAGAAAAGTAGTTCAAAATGAAAAGCTATGGCGTGATGCAATTCTTTTGAATGATCGATCCACTTTGATAAAATCCATAATTTGTCAATTTCGTTTTAAATAAAGTACTTTTTTCGTTTACAGTACGTCAATGTGTTTACTAAGAACAGTTGCTTAGGACGCCATAACGCCATAACTTTCATCCCGAACAACTTTTCTTGATAATACTTTGGTGTACGGGAAAGACACTTTACCTGAAAGGAAAATAGTTTTTGTTTAACTATGAACTACTTGATTTTAAAATATCGAAAGCAGACTAAAAATAAGTTTCAGATCAAGCATGACTTATTTTCCAAATATTAAATTCCAACACAAACATTTCTTGTTGATCATACCTCTTGAGAATTCAATCCGGGGACACACTGTACATTGATTACAGAAACCTAAAGCGCAAGTGCAAAATGCCTGATTTCATAATTTTACTGATGAGTAATTAACTTCTACTTCAAGGGCAACGATCTTCGTGCCCAATGCAATAGCAAATAGAATCTACAATAAATCTCACAGCCAACTTCATGACTTCATTCATCATTCTGCACACGACTGTACACTCTATCGTGCCACAGCGAACTTGACATTCCTGATGCGTCGATTGTTTTCCCATTTCTGTATCGCAGTAGGCGGTGTATTCGCCTTTGATGTTTTCGCTGATGTTCTAGTTGCTGTCATCGACGTTCTGTTGTTATTTCTCGCGTCACGGCCACCTATTTCTCCCTATGCACACGAAACCGATCCACCTACCTCCGAAGATGCAAATATGAGCGAAACGGAGAGAGAGAGTTCGCCTTGTTATCGCGATCCTCTCTCGCATTATTGGGTTTTTGGACGCTGTCGATGGGTGGGCGACCGGCAGATTGGATGTTACGCAAGCGAAGATTCGAAAATGGCGAGTCTTGGCGCAAAAAAATATTTTGGACCGGTCCATTGCAAAAATAACAGCGGTCCGTTTCGATTTGGCGAATGGATACGTATAAGTGGCAAATGTGAAATAGTAGTCTGTTGATAGATGAAATTTGGACGCCACAAGGGTATAAATAGTTGGATAGTATTTATGTGCTATGTGGATAAGAAACGTTTATTTTAGTGATTTTGTATACAAAACTTCATGTTGAAAGTTTTTTTTTTAAGGAGTTACTTTAAAATTGAAGCATATTTATTTGAAATACAAACTTCCTTAAGTTGAATACGCAGTTGCCAGCAAACAAGTTTGTGATATAAAGATTTCGAGTTATAGAAAAAAATTCCTAGCGGTTTGAAACTTAACATTTCATTACTTGTAAATTGAAATGCCAGCGTAATTTTACAAAAGCGGAATTCAAAATTAGCAGAATAGATGGCAAAGTGTCTTAGATAATGATGGCGATTATATCTTAGATTGATAAATAAAACATTTTTGAAAACTTAAGATTTGTATCTATCTGTATGTGTACCCCTGATATAATTGTCAACTATCTGTTTTGTATTAATATTCTTGTAATAACTTTTCGGCAGTTAACTTGGTTTTTTCTTTTTGGGAATAGTAATCAGCTCCAAAAAACGGTGTTAGAGCAGTTCGAATTGATTAATGGGCATTATAACGTATTTTGGCAAGGTTTTCTGAAACGTTTCGCAATTGAACCAGGTGGAATACATCTACACGTTACCTCATTTCTTACTTTCTGACCTACATACTGCTTAGAGGCTTTATATTCTTTAGATATTTAAAGAACAGAATCTCTTTCATTGCGTTAGAAAAAATTCAAAGCATTTAAAGTGTAGAATTTAGTTAAAAAAGGTGAGAGCCTTTAGAATGAGAATGTCATATGAAAATAAACCAACAAAACCTAATCAAATCCGTACGATCTATTTAAATAAATTCTCCTTAGATATATGTAAATACTGTTACGGTAAGGTCTCCCATTCCATGCAACGAAAGAAATAGGGTGGAGATGTGAAGAGAAGAACATCTTGAAACGTAATATTTACAGAAAACGCTTCTAACCGCTTCGATGGAGGACGATCTTAGCAAACTAATCTCTCTTATCCCGTACAGAAAACGTGATCGTGATGCTTCCGCAAGTTAAAAATAGCTCTCTGCCGTGCGTGCATGTAAGTTTTTGTATGTATGAACAGCGTTCGCTGCCTGTGCTATACGAGAGAGGAGTTCTGGATCATTTGCATCCTTGTCTCGATGGTCTACCGGTCCCCGGTATATGCCTGCATATGTGCCAGTACGTTGTGTGTGGATGCGAGTGACGTCATCGGCTTGAATCCATAGACAACATAACAATAGTTGCTACAACGGGCGAGGCAATAAAGAGGCGAGTTTTATGTGTGGTTCCTTTTTCCTTTCTTAACATTTTAACGGATTTTATTATACAAATGTATCCGCAACGTAATCGAAATCGCAGGACAGGACGCTGAACTTGTTTCGGTTTTGGCTATTGTATGTTTACATTTCAGAAAAAGCATATATATAACACATTACGCGGAAATAAATAGTTTCCATTACATCATATGTAATTTTTGGAACGAATGTGCGTGCTATATGCTATATGAGTGTGATGATGATGAGGATGATCGGGAGTAAGCGCGTGTAGGAGCGATGTTGACGACTTTGACGCAGAAGTGTTTTTAATTTTATGGATGTTGAAAGAGCAATTAAATTCTTAAAAAAATAAGAACCCTTAAAGATTCTGAATGTTGTAAATTATTAATAACTCTTACAGAGTAAAGGAGTCGTGTTTGGATATATAGAGTGAGTCATCTAAGCGGGCTCAGAGGTTTGTGCCTTTGAGAATGGAGACTTCTCAAAACGGTTTCCTTTTCGTTACGATATATAGGATACAAAGTTGCTTTTTGGGAATATTCTTTAAATTCGGAGGCAAAATGTAACAAGGCCCTATTATCCCAAAAGTTCAATGTGTGTTTAGAAAAACTCCGTCTTCCTCCTTCTTGAATGCTTTATTTAGGCATCAAATGAAAGTCAGAAAGTTGTGAGTTCCATGTTAAGCTTGAGTTTTTGACGGAACTCTTGGCAGATTTCAGCCGAGCCCTAGGATTAGTATTGCTCATTTTAGAATAGCATTTTATTTCCTATTTCGAGCAATTTGTCGATATATTTTGGAAATTTTGGCATTTATTTCTCTCTTAACCTTCGTGACAAGCTCAATTTGTTAAATCTTTTTCTCCATGTTTCCGATTAAAATTTATCGGTTTAACCGATTTGACATTTTAGTTTATTGCGATATTCATTTTTGCGCCTGTTGTTGGAGATGTTTATTTATAGCATTTCCTTTTATTTATCCGAGCGTTAATTTTTCTGCTACTTTCGTTAGCGCATATTTCATTGGATTTGCTTTTGGCATTGCTGTTGGTTTTCTGAATAGAGTTAAAGTAAGTCATTTATTTCTCTTGAAGGTGTATATTTCCCCTGTTTCGTGTCTTAGTGAATCCTTGTGTCCTTTCCCTTAATATTTTCCACTTCAATTGGAAGCGTTAGTTATGTTTACATTTAGCAGGGATATTTAGTCGATCAGCTGATTACGAGGTTATACGAGTTGACAGAACTTAGGTGCGTTCGGTAAGTCTCGGGATGCGTGCCATTCAACGATTCGTTGCTCGCAACCTTTTGTTGTTTGCGGTAATTTTATTGCTCCCAGTTCTTTTGTAATGTTCGTTTCTTCTTTATTTTACTATGATGTTATTTAATTATTCAGCTTAGCATCATTCGTTTTCTTTTCCTAAGTGATTGACTTAAGTAGTTCTATGTGGGGAAAATTACATTTTCGGCTGGGTTTCCAGTCCTTTGTCGTTGAACTTGACCACTTGTGGCCCGGTTATGAAGTTGTTGAAACGTTAGCTGCCGTAGTGTTTCCAATTTTATAGTTTTTGGAATTTATCACGCTGAGTGGAAACCTAACTGTAATTTCCGTTGCCGTTAGTTGGTTTTGGTTTGTAGTTGTAAAATATTGGAGAGGATGGCTTGCTGCCAGATAGGATTTGAATGCTGCGTCTCTTTCAACCATTTTGATTTACCACCTAGGGCCAAGATTTTCATTTATTCCCATCTCGTAAATCGCTTTCCCCGTTTTGACGGTAAGTTTTTAATTTGGTTATATTACAATTTTAATTTTGGGGGTTTGTTTTTTTTTGTACACCTTTTTGGATTCATCGTTTTTTGGTTACATCATTTTTGGCTTTAACTTTTTAGTTTTGCCTTTTTGGTTTTCGCCGGAGCTGTAGCTATTTTTGAGAATCTTGGAGTGGGGTGTATTTCTTGCCTGTAACCTAGATGAGCACTCTGGAGCAGGCATCGCTACCTTGTTTAATCAACACCCGGACTAGCTAAGTGATCCTTGCTAGTTTTCCTTATCGTTAGTTATATATCTATTAGCTTAAAATTTATTTATTTTGTTTATTTGCAATTTCGTGTTTAAGGCGCCAAGATCTGTTTTTAAAATTGGTTTCTTCATGCAGAATACAAAGATGGAGACATACACAAAGAATTTTTTAATTTAAGGTATTTCCTTAAGGAACAATAAAATAGTTTTGGTATATTATTATTATTATTATTTTAGACGGGTCATGACACAGATGCCCTTGTGTGTGTTAGAATAGTTGAAGGCTTTTAATAAACCTTAGTACTACTCTTAAGTGCAAGAAATGGCCTACTGAAATGTTGGTGTCGTGTGCGACTAACGGCAACACATTTACGTAGGATGTGTTCTGCCGTCTCCAGATCCTCTTGGCATAGACGACAGATTTGATCTTCAGCTTTTCCCTAGTTTAAATAAGTGATATTTTAGGGCTGCATGGCCTGTCAGAAATCCTGCCAGTAATCTAAGATCCATTTTGCTGAACGATGGCGCTATTTTTGCTGCCTTTGGCGAGCCTGATATAAGTGCTTTCGCCTGTTTTTGTCCTGGAACATTTTTCCAGTACGAGGACTTTTGATTGTTCTCCCATGCTTTAATTGCTTGTTTTATGTGGCTCTTTTGGAGACCACAGAAGGGGTTAGGACCAACGAAAGGCATGTTCACTGCTTCTTTGGCCAACTTATCTGCCTTTTCATTTCCTTTGATCTCTTTGTGGCTTGGGACCCACCGCAAAGTAACGTGGTTATTGCGTCCCAGTTGCCTGAAATTGTGTACACATTCGTGTATCAGAGCAGATTCGTATGTGTAGGCCTTAATGGCCTTTAGAACTGCCTGACTGTCGCTGTATATATTTGTAGTTGCGCCTCGTATCCTTTTCTCGAGGTTCTTTATGGCGCACAGGTTTAAAGCAGAAATCTCTGCTTGAAATATGTTGGTGTGCGATCCTGTAGGCATTTTTAGGTGGTAGTTGGGACCACTAATGCCTATTCCTGTTCCTTACATTTTCTGCATTGAGCGTTACCGGATGTCCACTCAGTACGGCTTTCAATGGTCTCCTTCTAAGGATAATCAAAATTGTATTACATAGGGATCATGTCCTTTGCAATATACATCAGATAGTTTATGTTGGGATCTTCAAGGATTTTGAGGTGGCTCCTAAGATCCTCAGGCTGTAAGCCCTTCGTTCTGCTAAGAGTGAGGGCACTCGATATAGTCTGCTTCTGAATGTGGATGTGAAGCGGCGTTATTCCCAGCAGAACCTCTAGAGCTGCTGTGGGGCAAGTACGCATCACTCCTGTGATGTTGAGACATGCAAGTCTCTGAATATGTTGAAGCTGCTGTTGCACAGTCTTCTGAATTGTTTTTGGCCACTAAACCAGAGAGGCGTAAGTGATCATGGGTCTGATTACTGCCGTATAGGGCCACAAGGTAATTTGCGGCTTAAGACCCTAGTTCTTACCAAGCAACCTTCGGCATACTAGTGACGCCTAAATAGCTTTTTTCTGTAAGTTGGCGATGTGGGAGTTCCATGTTAGTTTTTTGTCAAACGTAACTCTCAGGTATTTAATTTCATCGCTGAAGCCGGTCTTGGTATAACTTTCTTTAAATCCCGATCAAAATCCCTCCTACAAAAACCATGGTACATTAATATTAACACACATTTAATTTACCACCACACGAAAATTATATAAATTGTTATATTCTATCGAGAATTTGAATCGGATTTTGTCCTTTCTAAATTAAACTAAAACGTAATATATAAAAATAAACATCATAAGCAAACATATGTCGCTTCTTCGCTGTTAAATTGGTCTTGCACACTTGTGACCAATTAGCAAGATCACAATTAAACGTATTTTATGTCGATAGCAATTGCGTAATATCCAAAAGCTACACAACTGACGCCATCTGCCGTTTTTATAGCGCTGCCTTATATATGAATTAAATGCTCGTACCTTGACGTACAAACATGCCAAACGTTATCTGCTCAAATTTGTCGTCGCTTTCCATCAATTAACGGTTAAATCAGACATTAAAATTTTAATTCGTAATGATCGAATTACTCTACAACACGAACTCGGCTCCGTACAGAAAATATTTCAGATTTAATGATATAAAATATTATGAATGATTGATTACACATTCCGAGTGCCGTTTTTGAAAGTAATCAAGTCATAATTAACGGGTATTATGAGAATATGGTCGGTTAATAAGCCAGACGTTACATGATACAGACGATTTATTTTCATTAATTTTGTTTCTCTTGCGTCTTTCATAAGCCGAATATATCAACGATGTGTAATACTACTACATCGAATAGCCTAAAGGAAGCTGTTTATTTATTTCAATACGTCAGTGTATTTTAATAATTTCCATGTCTTACCACGTTATTACCATTAAAATAATTGCTTTCCTGTATTTTATAATATCGAAAAAAATATATAAAGACCCTGGAATAAAAGAGTTTGACATTATAATGGCTTTAATAAAGTCGTATTATTTTTGAAATTGCAGTTTGTTGCCTCAGTTTATGGAGTTAATTGGCTCCAAAAAACATTTCGTAACTGGAATTAAATTTTCTTATAAAAATAAAGGAAATAGAAATAATTCATCCTTTCCATAGCCAAAAAAATAATCAAACATTTATTTTATGCATTTTAGATATTTTTAAACACATAGAGAAATCAATAAAAACTTGTATGTTTGAAATTAAACAGAAATAACTTAATTTATGTACACACATACAGTGTCTTTAATGAAGACTCTTTGTGGCGTAAGAAAGAAGGAAAAGGAGATGGGTTAGTGTTTAGAAAGGGATCCCCTTTCCATGAGAACTTTTCCAGATTGGTATCTTTGTCTTGAACGTTTTAGTGGCGTACTTGAGCCAGCCTTCGGCTCACTCGATCCCTGTCTCATTAGAAATCCGCGAAAATTGCTTGTCTTTTCTAGAAAACTATCCTCTAACGAGACATCACATTATCGTTAAAATATTCATGGCACGGGTTGTTACTGCGTTATTGGAATGAGTTTCTTCACAAAATCACGTACTTCCTCCCAAGTTTCACAAATGTTCTTCATTAATGGGAAACGGACATCCTCTCCTGGCTTCTTCTCCCCCAAAGAAAGTTTCCCACCTGCAAGCTTATGCTGTTCCTACTGTAAGTCTTGCAGTTCTTCGGTCACCAGCTCCTTCCCACCATCACCCTCCTCAAAACCTAAGGACTTGCCCAGAGACACAATTTTCGGACACAATCGGGCTACAAATTTCCCCAAGCAGAATTGTCCTGTGAGATACTCCATTCCCAAGCCTCATTCATGAGCTTAACACAGTGAAGGATACAGAAATGGGCTTTACAAAACTCTCTGAGGGCTTAGTGTCTGAAATTACTTCAAAAGGTCGTTGGATATAAGTGACTCTGTGTACACTTTCTTGAAATTAGCAATGTCTTGCTGATTCATGAGCTGGGTGAGAGGAGTGGCGTTGGGTGGAAGTAACTTAACTATCATGAAGGTGAATTCCTCAAAAACCTGGAAGATGAGCAGCAGCATTATCGAGAATAAGCACAACCCTCGCTAAAATAAATATCTTTTGATGGACGGGCTCACTCACTCATTAAAGCATTTATTTGAAAATGTATCGAACGAGAAATTAATCATAATTTCGTTGTGAGCAATTTAGACTCGAAATGCTTCTTTCATAAAACACGTTGAAGTCTCCGATAATCAAAGCATTTTACCATATTTTTTATTTCAATATTTTATTGCTTTATTTAGAATGTTATCTTTAGTTCGTAATTTATTCTTATAGAAGGTTTGTGTTTCTTAATAAGGTAAAATTGAAGTAGTTTCATTAGCTGCTTTCGATTTGTTTTATTAACTGTACCGTATCGTTCCTCAAAGTACTGTACTGAACGGTACTGACAGTGTGCTAAATGGAACATGCATTTTTTGCACTGGACGTAAATATAATCATTCTAACCTAACTTTATATATTAAGAAATGTAAACAAAAATAAATTCGCCGAAATAAGTCCAGTATGCAATGTAAATCAAATTTCGAATTATGAACACAGGTGTAACCCTAAACCTAACCTCAGTGAGTGTAATAATGTGGACGATATCAATAAACCTATGTTTTGCGCATGCGTCAACAGAACAATACGGAATGTACCAAATATTCGGTAGGCACACGAAGGGAAAGGGGATTTCAAAAAATTTACGGGTAGGAACTATCCGTTCTTTTCAAGTGGAACACACATATTTGAAATTTGTACCGTACGAACGGTTCAGTACAGTACTTTGAATCAAATAGAAAGCAGCTATTGAAACAATTTAACGACTGACAATCAATACATTTGAGAATTTAATGGGTTGAAAAATAATTATCTTCTGTCGACATCCACTGCTTCAGTTTTTGCTTTTACAAACGGGTGATGAGGTAATCTCTGGATATTGCCGTCGGACAAAATAAATGTTTTGATTGGGAGAGAAACTGCCCAATGTTCCAGCCGCAATATTCTTTACTCTGTTATGGTTAACAACCTGTATAATTTGTTGCAATAAGTTTAAAATTGACTTATTTCAAGTTGAAAATAATCACTTAGCAAACCCATCCAAGTTAATGAGAGCAATCAAATTTATTTTTAGAATGTTATTCCCAAACAACCATACCACACATATTTAATACAACACACACACATCCACAACACCATGTAGCCGCATTTTTGAAACCGCTAACCTGGAATTTTCAACGTGAGCATGTAATTATAATACGGTTCTCCTATAATTTTCAAGTACCTGTTGAGATGGAGTGGTGGTAAAAACTTCAATGGACCGTCAGTTTGTCACGTAGACCACTAGCGTACGGATTCTTATAGGAGGTCTGGGAGTTTTACGACCGTAAAAGACCTTTTATAGCAGGAATAAGAAACGTTTTGTATGCGCTTTAGAACTATCGAATGGATATAAAATTATTATATCGTAGGTAGCAGTGATAATAAAATGTATATTGCATTTTATTGCGATAAGATGTTCGAATATATTATTTATCAATGTTGACATTTATAGCCTAGGTCGCATTCTTTACTAAAATGTCGCTGCCGCTAATCCTTTCACTATTTCAAGATGAATCATCTGGTTTGCTCAGCAGGTTTATCAGACAAAAAATCTTGAATTACATCATGGTAATTTGATGTGTTTGTTATGGTTTCAGCTTAGATTAGTGTTTACGCATCATTTCTACAAGAGACACAAGCCAACACCTGGAAAACAGTCCTGGAAAGAGTCACTTTTTTATGCATTCAATAGTTTTCATATAAATTCGAATGTAGCTGAATTTTGAAAAGATCTAAAGAGCATTCCAATCGCGAGTTTCTTTTTAGAATATAGTTTAAAGAAAAAGCTAATGGATAGAGTCCGGTAACTGGAGAGTAATCGCAGCGGCGGTGTGACTGTGTTTAGGTGGGCGGGGTAGGCTGGTCGATTCTGACACTACACGACAAATCATCATTCAATTCAGTTAAGCATTGAATAGCGGATAGGGCATGTTAATTTTATTGATACAGACGTAGTTTTTAGTGAAAATGTCGAAGGCTAAAAAACGACCCTTTCAAGACATAGTAAATAAGTTTATTTCTGACTTTCCCGATTTGTTTTACAACGGTAGTAAGATAGTTTGTAAAGTGTGCAAAATACATGTGATGTCCAATAAGAAGTGGAACAGTACAAGACACGTAAATTCCGCATAGCATAGTAAACGAAAATTGAGCATGCCACCAAGAAGTGCATTTTTTTTTAATGTAATTCTTATATTGATAAACTGTAATTTGCCACTAGTCTTACTCGATAAACAACCGTTTAAGGACTTTTGGGACAAATACAATCCCGAGTTGCGGTTGCCAACGGAGAAAACGGCACGTAAGCATGTTGCATTTGTACGCGATGACGTGGAAAAGAAAATGAAACGCATATTGAAAAAACAGTTTCTTTGGTTAGGTGTTGGCGAGACAACATACTGTAAAAAAAATTCAATTGCAAATATTATGGTACGCATACTAGACCCTAGTAAACCTACATTACTACTGCTACTAGCTAGCCGAAGACTACAAGAGTGTACTGCTGCAGCAGTTACGAAGGTTGTACTGAGTACGTTGAAAAAATTTCAAATTTCAAAAAATAAAGTGTTAATGTTTATGAACGATGGCGCAGCGATAATGCGTTCGGTAGGCCGTTCTCTTCTTGAATATGGTTGCAAGTGTTTACATGTTACGTGTAAAGTGCATGCTTTACATTTTGTGGCAGAAACCATTCGACAATGCTCTCCCGAGGTAGATGCATTAATAACAAGCACAAAAAAAGTATTTTTGAAATCTCCCAAACGCCTGCGATCACTTCACACGGAGTGTCCTGGTATTCGTCAACCATCGGCGCCAATTCTTACACGTTGGGGAACATGGTTGCAGGCAGCTTTCTATTATGCTGAACATTTCAAAATAGTAAAAGCGTTGTTGCACAATTCAATCCTGCCGAAGCGGCAGCTATTAAGGAGAGCCAGTCGAAATTTCAAGATATTTCCGTTGAAACAGATTTAAAAAATATTCGTAGCTACAATAAAGGATTAGCTGGCGCAATAGACCAATTACAAAATAGATCGTTATCATTATTGGAGTCTCTGCAAATTATGGACGGAGCACATACATAGCTACTGACTATACATGACACACAATATAATCGCGTTTTAGAAGAAGAAGTTCGAGAGTGTGCTACAGAAAGATCCCGATTTTAGCACACTAAAACAAATTTGTGATGATGTATCGAATAATCCACTGACTAAGTACAAAGAGTATTTTAATCATGCATGTATAACATTGGTAGATGTTGAACGCTCTTTTTCAAAATATAAACTCATTTTCTCACCACGGCGAACATCGCTCACCGAGACAACTGTGGAAACACATCTAATGGTGTCAACTTTTTGCCACTCTTATTCAGATGATGTTAATACTGATAATGGGTGCTTCCAGTTTTACTGTTCCGTAGCCAAGGCTGCTTAAAAGGGTGAGTGTTTCACTACTTTTCACATATTATAATTATGTATTACTTCTGTTATTTTTTTTCTATTTTCTTACTACTGTTTTTGTATACTAGGCAGGTACGGCTATGGTACGGCTTCCTGTTACCGGGCTCAATTAATGGATGTTATTATGTTAAAGAACAAACCAAAAGTAGTTGGAATATGAGTATGGGGAAGATGATCAAGAGGAAGACTGTTTATAAAAGGGATTGGAAGGAATGCAATACGTGTAAACCTCGGCCTGTACGCGGCGTACAGGCCGAGGTTCCAACGTATACCAACCAAACATTAGCGCATGTGCCGCTGGCATTGGAATTGGAAGGGATTTGAAAGCATTGGGAAGCGTCGTCCACACCAACATTTTAGGTTTGAGTTCGACATCGTTGGGAGAAGTCCGGTCCTACAAATTTTAAATCTTTAAAAACGTCGAGCAGCGACGACGAGGATGTATTGATGGCGAGTGCGGGATTTATAACTTTGCATTCTTTACTGTCAAAAAAGAATAAGAAGAAACTGCGACCTAGGTGTTGGTGGATAACAGCACCGTTTAGGAATAGGAGTTTGTACAGTGGAAGCCAAATAAACATGTACTGTTCGCAAAATTAATTTCAAAAAATAAAATTATCTATGCAAGAAAGCACGTGTTATCGATAAGCACATGCAAACGACTAGCAGTAAACAAATCCTCTACAGACCAAATCAAACTTTCTTTGATTTACCGCTCTACGCCAACGCCAACCTTTAAAACCGTTCGGCACGGTTCGGTCACGTTGGTCTGTGTCGTACACACCAATTCCAACGCTTCCGAAATTTTACATGTGCCTTGGTATTAATTGGAACCTCGGTCTGTACGCGGCTTAAGCCAAATAAGAAACAACTAATTTCAGATCCTGAAAATCACATTTAGTTGGCTGACAGAATTACATGCTGGTGAAGACACCAACCGCCAAAGAAATGTAATGAAGAATTCTGGGTATTTGTTAAAGCAATTGTCTGGATCAAAGAAGCTTACCAAACACAGGATGTCTCATATTTTGACTGATTTTGCAAGCTTATATTTTAAGAACGGCATGAAGTATTAATATGCGGTTTTCACAATTGAGTCTTATATAAGTCCAAGTTTTTTTATGGCTTTTATGAATGTCATTCCTTTTATAAAAACAGAAATGAAAATGGCATAACCGATACTATTTTTGTTTAAATGAAACACGATTTATCCGCAGTAATTTGAAAAGGCGCTTCTTTTAGCGTTTAATGCATATTATCAATGCAGATGAATCTGCTCTGTATTGGAAAATGTTGCCTGAAAAAACGCTGGTTCGTGCTCAGGAAAAGACTGCACCAGGTCGAAAAAAAAAGAACGCGTTACATTTCTAGCTTGTTGCGATGCTGATGGTTCACAAAAATTAAAGCTGTTGGTGAGAGGAAAGGCAAAAAATCCAAAGGCATTTGAAAATGTGAACATACCTGTTGAATACAAATCATCTGCCAATGCATAGATGGCAATTTTCTTTAGATTGGTTTCATTGTTCATTTATTCGTCAAGCTAGAAGTCATTTAAGAAATCTCAATTTAACTGAAAGAGCCCTGTTAATAGTCGATAACTCGTTGAGCCATGGAACTATAGAAGAGCTAACTAGTAAGGATGGACAATTTACAACATTATTTCCTCCACCTAATTGTACAGCACTTTTGCAACCTCTAGATCAAAATGCCATCAGACTGACCAAATTATTCTATCGGAAAAGTCTTTTAGCCCAGATTTTATCTCATAACGAAAAGAACGTTGTTAAGTTATTAAAAACCATGAACTTTGAGGCATGCTGCATGCCTACTATACAATGCTTGGGAAAAAGTCTCCCCCGAAGTCTTCCAGAAGTGCTGGCACAAAATTATGGCTCATGTAGCAAATAACGACCCGGACACTGAATATGATGCTGCTCTGAGTGAATTGCGGCTTTCCTTGGCTGAAGAGATAACAGATGTTTCGGATATGCTCAATATTCTCACTGAGCAAACTATCACGAACGCGGAAATACGTAACTGGCTTGAAAATGAAGATTTGTTACCACTGGAAGATATAGACGCTACAGATGAGCACCACGATAGTAGTGACATCACTGTCACTATTATCATCCAGAGTTAAATAATACAAACCCGACTGTTAAGAATGACGAGGCAGTTAACAGTTTCAATGTGCGCATAAGTGGGCAGAAGAAAGTAATATCCCACTACATGATGTTTTTGTACTTCAAAGATTAAAAGAAACGGCTTTTATAATGAACCAGAAAAAGATTAAGAAACAAAAATTACAAATTACTTCACAAAATAATATAAAATTTAATAAACGTTCTTCTGTTTTACATTTTTTTTTTGTTTATGTACTATTTTATAGTTGTTTTGTATTAAATGCTTCACTTTTCAATAAAAAAAAACTGTCCTGTTTCAGTAATCCGAATTATTTACCAATCCCGATCATCGCGGTTTTAATTAGACCGGATTATCGAGGTCGCACTGTATTTTGAAAAGGGTGCCGAGACAAAATACTAAATCCTTAAGTGCGCCGCAGACTGATAAAGTTTAGGAACCCTGCTGTATACCAAGGTTTTTTAACCTTCGCAAACAAGTCCACAGTGTTAGCCTATCAAAGTCGCACACATTCTATTTATTTACCTAAAAAAATGCAAGACTGTTAAAAGCCATCACTATAGAAAAGGAATATGTTCAGCAAGTAATACCGCTCATTTATTATAACACCATTAAGACATCATACTAAAGTATTATGACATTTCAATCTTACCGCGGCAGAACGAATGCATTCCGCCGGACCGAATTACGTATGAACCATGCAGGCGATGCAGCAATGTCACTGTCAGATTTATTAGACACGATAATCAAAGCTAATTTAATAATTCACGGAATGACAACTATCCGTTGGAGATCTACCAAAATCTAATGGGTCTGAACAAGACTGGCCGTCTGGCTTCGAAACCCGCACATCTCTATGTGTGTGCATTCTAAATTTAAGCTGAAAACAAGTTATTGAGGATACGACTAGGCGACACAAGAAAATATCGTATATAAATTGAGAGAACGCGGTGTTAAATAACGGAGGAACGCATAATAGTAGGTTTTAAGAAGTGACAGCGGTATTAAGGATGTTTGTGACTGTAAAAAATAGTATCGAATGTTTAAAATCCCAGCAATGCAGGTTTTATGATATACACAAGGTATTTTTTCAGATAAGAATTTGTATTTAAGTAAGGAAAATAGGAAAGGTTTATTTTGATCAAGGAATCTCAAACGTATGAAGCATAGCTCTTATAATTAACCTGGGCAAATATGCGGTAACAGCCAGAAGCGTGGCGAGCGCATAAAAGTTTGCACATAAAATAGAAGGAAAGAAATAAATTACAAAACGAGCTGAAACACCGTTTTAAACAACAAACTGGGTAACATCTGTTAAATATTTGAATCATTAGATATGTTTCCCCAGCTGTTTCAGTCAAGTGAGTTCGACGTGCGGAATAAATGTTTCTTAATGCCGAAAACGACCGTTCGACATCTAGCGGTTATATTTGCAAATTTAAAATAATCTTTGAAACAACTTAATGCATCTTCACGCGCACCTTCACAAATTTGTCTTAATATAAGAAAATCGGAGTCTTTCTCTAAAACACTTTCAAATTTTCGTATTACACACCCAATTTGTTTCGCCTTCTACAGCGCATAACCGTGCGTGAACATCATTCACAATTTGAACAGAATCCACTAGCGGCATCGAAACATTTTGTAATTTTTCTATTCCCTCCGCTAGCCCGAAGTAATTGTTGTGAATAGTTTGTAAATCTCCTTTAACCTGACTGTCTTGAAATATTTCCTGGCTTTTCTTGATTGCTGCAGCTTCTGTCGGATTGAATTTTAAAACTACCTTCTTTACTTGATCAAAATATTTGTTGTAGTAAAACGCAGCCTGCAACCATGTTCCCTGACGTGTAACAATCGGCTGTGGTGGTTCAGGTAAATCAGGACACAGTTTGTGAAATAGTCGGGTACGTTTCGGGGACTTTAGAAACACTGCCTTTGTACTAGTGGAAAACATGTAGGAATCGTTTGTGCCGCAAGATTTAGAGTATGGATTTTACACGTTACATGTAAGAAGTTACTACTGTGTTCTTTAAGAGATCGGCCCAAAGAACGCATGTTTGCAGCACCATCAGTCACAAACACTAAAAATCTCATCGGCAGTACAATTTATAACTCGGATGACGGTCGATGTGGTTCCATTGTACGTACCATTACATTGACCACAGAATGTTTTTGACGATCTGTTGTTTCGTCCACACACAACCACAGTTTTTTATCTTTCAATTCCGTTTTCATTCTTTTTTCTATATGTTCACGAGCAATTTCGTATCGATGTCCGACTAGGTAATTTACAGTCCGTGTACTTATTTCAGAAGGAGACAAATGCTTCCTTGTCTAGTAAACGAAACGATAGATTACATAAAATAAGAGTAACATATAAATCAAATGTAAATTTTTTCTTGGTCTCGTATGCCACTTTTTTTAGAAGAATGCTGTTTGCTTTCGATGTGATGTTGACAATGGCTTCTAGACCAACACATTAAAGGGATTTTATAAACTAGACATTGAATTTTGGCGCCATCAAAAATGAAGTCCGGCATGTCCTCTATAAAGTTTTTAACTGTGTCTGCGATTGGTCGTTTTCGCGACGTACCTAACTGCAACATTTTAACGCGTGAAATAAATAATCGCCGACTCCGCACCACATATCTACTACACTGACTGTTACCGCTGTTTGCTCAGGCTAGTCATTTATATATCTTCACGACGAAGCTACCGTTACCGTACACATATATTGAAATAGAGCGGTCGATATGTATTTACCGCCGAGGAGGAATTCATAATACCATTATTGTCAATCGTCGCTCCTTTGCTTACACATAACATAGCTTCTATGCATTCACACACTCTTTGGTTTCTCACTTTTTCACTTATGTATGGGGACAGCAGCTGGGCCAATAGATACCAGAGGTGGTGTATCTTACAAATACATGAAATAACAAGAGCGTCTGGGAGCCGTGAGTTGTATAGCACTACTTTTGCGGTAGTGATCGGCTTTTTTCTATGCTGCTGTCGCTCCAAAAAATTGTATTTTCTAATTCCATGATTTCTAATTCAAAATCGTACATATTTGCTTTATTAAAATTATTAGCAGATTTTCCAAATTAAAAGTAATAAAATGGTTTCCTTTTTATAAAATTGTTCATTATATTCATCAATTAATTTTATTATGGGATTGGTTTAGAAACCAATTTTTTTTCTAAAAAATATTTTAGTCATCTTGAATGAAATCATGGGCGAATTGGAGGAAATGCTATGTACAACATACTGCTTTAAAAAGTAAACAAAGACTGTCAAAAAGGTAGATTTATAAAAATCGTATTAGAGCTCACGTAACGCTTATTCTAAGTTATTTAAGTTTATTTGTATAAAAATATGTACTACGCAAGCCCATCTTTAACTTGGAATTTGAATGAATGCTTTTCTGGAAAAATACTTTCATCTTTAATCAAAACTGAGCTCTATTGCAAAAACAATTTGTATCTGTGGATGCCAATCAACATAACTTTTTTGTTTTAATTTACGACTCGTTGAATACATTTATAAAAACTTCCTTAATAAACTAACACTTAGCGTATAAAATTTGCATCTAGAAGCGTTGTTTCTCTTCATTTAACTAACTAATACCGTATCCGTACTAAAAATAAACTATGGCTATTGGTATTCCAAAAATAAATTTACATTCCTTTCAACTTATACAAGACTACAACATTAATATTTATAGCCGTATAATGTTTATTCTAAATGTATATTTTCGAAGTGATTGCAGACCGAGGCGGATCAACGTTAGAATTTCTATAATTAATCATTGCTATCGATCGCGAAGCACAACCTACGACTTGTATAGGTCAGTTTGGGTAACCTATGCTAATGATGTCATCAATTGATGATTAGAAAATGATTTATACTTCTGTGTATAATGGTGTATCAATGTATTCGGTTTAGATATGTTTTCTTTTTGTTCTTGAATAACAATAACATGCTTCAATTTTCGAGATGAATCTAATAAAAAATGATTCGCATTTTATGTTTTATATTTCATGCAGTCTAACACAGAAACAAAATTTGTCGTCAAATTCAATAGGCGTTTGCTAATGTGATGAGCTTCTCATTCGAGGAAAATCTCCATCCTCCGACGAAACTTTGAGCCTGGAAAACAGAAAAAAAGCCACTGGGGTCCGGACCTGATTAATAGGGTCTTCAATTCGCGAATTTTTGAGTGAGAAGGTGCGTTGTCTTGGTGGAACAACACATTCTTTTCCTTCAAATGCGGCCATTTTTTCGCAATTTCTGCCTTCAGATTGTCAAGTAACGATGCGTAGTATGATAACGAAAATCCGCTGTAACGAATGGCGAGGCTGTAACAGGTGTAGGGTTTCACCAACGTACATAATTAGAACGTTCGCAACGTACCAGGTGAACCCCGAGCTACACACACACAGAAAACTGTTACAAGCAGGAGGCATGTGATATTTTATTCAATTTAATTTTCCTAAGCGTCAATTTAGAGCAGATACTAAGACGATACTAAGAATTTGATAGCAAGGAAGAAGTAATAATAAGTATTTTCATTCTGAGTGGGTATCCATTGAGCTTCAATGCAAAAGAGGTACCCTGGAATAGTACACGGACGGCTCGAGAATAGAAGGTGTTGGAACAGCTATAGTCATTAGTGGTCCAAACTACCACCTAAAAGTGCTTACAGGACCCCACATCAACATATTTCCAGCAGAGATTTCTGCTTTAAACATATGCGCCATAAAGAACCTCGAGAAAGGGATACGAGGCGCAACTATAAATATATTCAGCGACAATCGGGCAGTTCTAAAGGCTATTAGGTCCAACACATACGAATCTTCTCTGGTACACAATCTAAGGCAACTGGGGCGCAATAACCACGTTACTTTGCGGTGGGTTCTAAGCCACCAAGGGATCGAAGGAAATGAAAAAGCAGATAAGCTGGCTAAAGAGGCTACGAACATACCTTTCATTGGTCCTAACCCCTTCTGTGGTCTCCAAAAGAGCCACATAAAACAAGCAATTAAGACATGGGAGGACAATCAAAAGGCCTCGTACTGGAGAAATGTTCCAGGACAAAAACAGGGGAAAGCACTTATATCAGGCACGCCAAAGACAGCAAAAATAGCGCTATCGTTCAGCAAAAGGGATTTTAGATTACTGGCAGGATTTCTGAGAGGCCATGTAGCCCTAAAATATCACTTATTTAAACTAGGTAAAAGGGAATATCAAATCTGTCGTCTACGCCAGGAAGATCTGGAGACGGCTGAACACATCCTTTGTAAATGTGTTGCCATTAGTCGCACTTAAATGAAGGAAGCAAATCCTAGAGCAAGAACACGAAATTTAAGAGAAGAAAAGAGGTAAGAACTATCAATAGATCCATGGGAAGGCGCGAGCTACTTGACATTCACGTTGCGATGATAGTGACGCCAAACCATATCTGCTAAGTAGTTTGGAATAGTCTATTCCTGGTTCCGAATAGACACCATCCTCTCTATAAGCAAGGTAATACAGAAATTGCCGTTGAACCTTTTCCAAAGAAAGCTGAAGATAAACATAGTGAGGAGACTATACTTGTGATGCATACTCCAATTTACTGATGACGAAGCTAAAGAAGAGGGTCTTTAATAACTGAATGTCGCGAAATGACGTAGATGAGCGTATAATAAAGCCCAAGATTTTAGAGGCCGATAAGCAAAGATCTGCTGTATGTGAGGAGAAACTCATCTAAGGATGAAACAAAACTCCAAGATCTCTAATCAATTCAACCTTCTTCAAAAATCTATTATTTATACTGAAAAAAAGTGGCTTGCAACCGAGAAGTACATGTATTATTCGTCGGTCTAACGAAAGCATATGACAATGTACCAGTTGAGAAACTATGGGAGGAATTGGAAAAAAAACACCATTTAATAACATGATAATAAAAGCGATTCAGAAACTGTATGTGAGCTTTTTAGTTAACAAAGGTCTGCGCCAAGGTTGTAGCATATCCCTAACGTTTTTCAAAATATACCTGGACAGGACACTGAAAAACTGGAGACGAGCATGTCAGGGCACGGAGAGGAAATGACTCTCTACATCCTACACTTTGCTGATGATCAGATAGTTCTGGCACAGGACAAAGAAGCCCTCGAATTCATGTCTCAAAAGCTCATCGTGAATATCGAAAGTTTGGCCTATCAATTAATAGGTCAAAAACAGAGTGTATGTGTATTGGAGGAGAAAACAGAGACTTAAATCTAGACGATGGAAACAGCATCAGTCCATGTTATACTTGCACATACCTTGGAACACAAATAAACAAAATTGGAAGAACAACAAAAGAAATTGAGGCAAGAATCGTAAAGGAAAAGCAGAATTCAGTACTCTGGTCAAAAGATGTCACAAAACAGCGGAAAAAGTACTGTCCTGTATGGATGTGAGACCTGGCAACTAACGAAGCAACTGCAAAACAGGCCTTTGTCATTAGAGATGGACTTTTGGAGGAGATCCGCAAGAATATCCAGGATACAGAGAAGAAACGAAAGAATCTGGGAAATAATGTATGTAAAATCAAATATAATTGAAGAAGTTCAATGACGACAACTATGTCAAACAATTATTAAATTGGACACCAGCAGAGGAAAAGGAGAGCCAGGCAAAAAGTAACATGGATCCAAGGAGTCAAAAAAGACATGCCGGAACGAGAGATTGGATGAACCGAGGACAATGGAGACTGGAAACCAGAAGACGGAGAACGCTATAAGACCGGAGATAATATTTTGTGCCTGCAGATGCAATATTCTGCAGGCACAAAATATCATACCAGTTAGATTTGCAGATTTTAATGTCATCGGTATATGCAAGCACAGGACAAGTTAATTGTTCAAGTAGATCATTTATATGCAGTAATACCATCGGTTATTGTATTTCCTGTTTTTCACTTTCTGTGTTCACAGGGACAACATTCAGCCGCTCAAAATTTCGCTGTGGCAAATGATATTGCAGTCCTCGTAGACAACGTCCATCTCACCCTTAATTTGCGTACGTGTATTGCAAACGTAAGAATTTAATAACGGCTCGATATTCGGTTTTGTCCACTTTTCCAGAGACACTAACAATGGCTGACAGAAACGAGCGTCCAACATGGCTGAAAAGTTCAAAACCCTCGTAATAGAAAACGCGGAATTTATACGATTTAAAATCAGAGAAAATATTATCCTCGATATTCTAAAATTACTTTTAAAATCTAATAAATGTGAAATACATTACAATGAGAAAATACACACAAAAAAAAAATTATTAAAACAATGATAATAAAATAGCGTAAATAAGCACTTTTCATTTCTATATTCAACCAAACAAAACCTAGAAACATGATTCATTTGTAAGTTACAATCTTCTTTTTTTCCGATTGTGTAATTTATTTTTGACAACAGTAAATTACGCTTAATTTGGAACCTTAAACCGTAACTTTTTGAGGCATTAAATAAGCGGTCATTACCGCTAATAGGCAAGTGATTAGGAAATCATGTAATTGACGAAAAACATCGTAAAGGCATTGTTTTCTAAAAGGACGAAGTTACGTAACGATGCGGTCAGGATAATGAGTAAAATTAAATAACAGGGAATTAGTACATGTTTCGTACGAACTCTACACTCCTCTGCTCAAATTTAAAGGCTAATTAAATCGACATTTCTGGTAAAATGTAAGAGGAAGAATTATAGTGACTACATCTCTTTTGGAGATCTACATAAAAATCATCATATCCCTTTGCTTTCTATTCTTCAGAAATCCTTCTTTTAAAAAGCGAATTCACGTTAAAAATCAGGCCACTAAAATAAAAATAAACTACAGCATTTACAGCGAAACGTTTTTCGTAATAACAACATACTTTATTACTACAATTAACGGAACCGCTGCTTTCACAATCAACTCCATTACCTCTCTATGAATGAATGCTGAAACATACGCGAATTCAGCGAGTCCGGGAAGAGGAGAAAACCCAGCGAAACAAAAAAGAGAAGCCTCCGGACGGAGAGAACTAGAACTTCAAAGGAACTTTTCAAGGCTCGTCGTTTTTCAACTTTCTTTTTGTTTTTATGAATTTCGCTTTTACGGGAAAAGCGCTTCATTTTCTACGGGCTGGCGCTTTTTCCTCGTCTAGTTTTAGGAGGAAGTTCGTCGAATTTTGAACTTGAATGTTTTATGCCTTGACGCAATTATAAAAAAAGAAAACAGGTGCGAAGGTGCTCTTTTTATTGTTTCGTAAAATATGGCTTTTTTCCCCGCAATACTCTTCAATGAGAAGAAACTTTGGAGCATTTTTGTAATATCAGAGAGAATTTTTACGTAATTTATTTAGCCATAAGGATTCTCATCAGGTGGTGTTAAGATTGGAATTTTTTTAGTGCGGTTTCAAAATATATAGAAGTGTAAAACAGGGAAATGGCCCAAAAGGTATCCATGAACGAATATACTGAAAATGTTCACATATAAAATAAAATTCTTTTGGAAACAGGAATCTATTGAGAATGAAATCTGATATACCTTTTGAGATAAAAGCACAGGAAACAATAAAGGTAACTGAAGGTGTAGTGTTGACAGATCGAAGAATTAAAGTTCTGATATCAGAGCCAACCGTTTTGAAAATTTTATATTAAGATCTAGTGATGATCAAAATGTCAGTAAGGTGGATTCCCAGACTTTCCACACCAAAACAGAGACTTGTGAGCGAAATTTGTCAGCTGAATTTGAATGCGACAAAACAGCACCGCGAACTTATTTTTGAAAATTACCACTGCCGATGAAACAAAGGTACATCACTGGATTCGTCTAACGGAACAAGGGCGATTAGGTGGCCCGCCTTTGGTTGGAAAATTGATAGTAATAATTTTATTGGAATTGCGAGAGATTCTCTTGGTTGAGTGCATGAAGAAGACACTGCAATTACAATTGCAAATTTTGAAACCGCCGTCCGAGCAAAGACCTCAAAGAAAGCCATAATGCCACTCGACAATTGCATTGCAAAAAGAATTTTGAGTTACCTAAAGAATTTTTTAAAGGGTTTTGTTATTGCAGAAACGTTAGAATAGGTGTAGAAATGTTGAACTTGTACATAAGCTCTATATTTTGGCATAGTCCAGACAAATTGAATTTTTTTTGAAGTTTCGTACTTCTCCAGAAGCAAACCGATATAAAATAGGAAATAAATGGTTTATAATATAGAAACTTGTAGCAAGTAAATTTTTTGCTGCTAGTATGAGAGATGTTTTCCTAATGAATTTGGTCCTATGTGACCAGGACCAAAGGTCTGTGTAAAAATTGAGTAGCAATCAATACGAGTCCTATAATATGGAATATGGACTTAAATATAGTATAGTCTCTTTGTACGATATTACAATCCAATTTAAGCTCAGCCCTCAGTCTATTAATAACCTGTTTTTTTATAAATAATCTCAACAATGAGTATCAGCATTCTTTACTTTGATTTTGTAATTTTTAGCAAAGCATTTGAGGAGTTCTTATTGTGGTGCCAGAAAGGTAGGGAGGTGGTTAAGACCGATCAGCTCTAATCTATCACGTCCAGAAATTAAGTTCTGTTTAGTAATAAAAACAAAACGAGAACAGATACAGAAAAACTATTTTTGGCAAAGAAACCTGCAAAGCTACATTGCTCCCACCATTCTGTAGGGCACTTGTCATAGCGTGGCACAAATTTTTGTATGCCTTCCCCATAAAACGTTGCCGCCTGTGTGCGCTAGGGGTGAGGTCAGGGCTGTCAGGAGGGTGGTCAAATTGGGTCCAGCCAAAGTCCTGTAAGAGTTCTTGTATCTTGTTCGCAGTGTGAACTCGGGCATTGTCATGAATCAAAGCAATACCGTTTGTGAACATTCCTCGGCGTTTATTCTGTATTACGCGACCTAGTTTCCTAAGCGTCTCACAGTAAACATTTGCAAAGATTGTTTCATCTTGCGGTAAAAAATGCACCAGTAGAATGCCGTGTTTATCCCAAAAGACTGTGCACATAATTTTTTGAGGTGCCAAGATTTGCTTGGCCTTAGTCTTTCCTGGTGAGGAAGTGTGCCTCCATTCCACTGATTGTCGTTTCGATTCAGGAGTTTCATAAGCGATCCAAGTCTCATCCCCGGTCACTAAGCAACTTTGTTGTAACGTGTCAAAAAATCAAGTGCCTCTACGCTGTTTTTTGTGTTGCTCTGTAAGAGTTTTCGGCACCCAACGAGCACACAGTTTTCGAAAATTCACTTTTTCAGAAACAATTTCATGAAGAAGTGCTCTTGAAGATTGCGAAAATTTCGTAGAAAGATCAGATATTGTAATCTTACGGTTTTCCTTTACGAGTTCTTCAACTGCACGAACCGATTCTTCATTAACTAAACTTGGACGCCCCTTTCGTTGGTTATCGTGCACTTGATCACGTCCTTCATTGAACTGTCAGACCCATCTCCTTACCACTGAATCGCTCATCGGATTTTCTCCGTAAACCTCGCAAATTTGTCGATGTCGACTGCTTTAGTGTTTTTCGATTTCAGCAAACAAATTACAGATTTAATTTCACAAGCGGCGGAATTTTCAATAAACTTCACCATCCTAGCCAATCTCGAAATTACGTCTTCTCTTTCTCCTTAGCCCAGAGCAATCACCGCGCCGAACTGCGATTGCAACGTTGCCGCGGCAATAAATACAAATGGAATTTATTTTCTGGATGTGCCTCGTATTAATGGGTTTCCTAATAGAGGGGCTCAACTATTGGGCGTTTTATTCAATATTCAAGTCCAGTTCCAAATTTCATGTAATAAGCTAGAGCAATGGACACTTTGAACGAAAATCTGCTGCAAATATCTAATTAGCGGCAAAGTTTTTCGAGTTTGGCAATTCGCTTACGCTATCATTTAATTTGAAACAGTTCACTAAAACCCTTACCACAACACTTGAAGTGTTGTGGTAAGGGTTTTAGTGAACTGTTTCAGTGTTCCAGTGCCACAGTTTTAGAGTATCCGTTTAGTATAATTTAATTTGTTCTATGCTGCAATTCAAATCCTTTTCCAATATTGACTTATTAATAGCAAGTTCTAGTTTACAATTCCTTAAAGTCGTAGAGCATCTAAATTAACATCGCAGTACTTTTCTTTTTAACTTAACTTCACCTTGATTTTTTCATTTTCTTGTAAGAACTCCAATGGCTTCGAGTTCAACTGGTTGTTCCGGACTCCAGACAAAAGTTTTGTAATAAATTCCTTTAAAAACGAAACGTAAAAGAACTCATATTAATGCTGCTTCAACTACCCCAACCCCAGAGCAATCCAAATCCACCTGGACCCGTTTAAATTAAACTTATCCTACAGATCCAATTTTAGCTTCCTCATTTCGCGCAAAAAATTTTGTTGTACAAATCGCTTAACATCAAGAATATTAATTTCCTTTGAATTTTTCATGATATCAAGGTACTTCTACGGAATTCGTATCTATTTACGGGCCACGAAGGAACCAAAAAGGACTTTGATATTTAACATGTCTATCGCGTTCATGGGAAATGAAGTCTGGATATGATGAGAAATGAACAAGAGTAATGCTAGACGACGATGGAATAAAACGCAACATTTGCCGAAGTCATAAATTTTGAGCGGCCAGTGCTCAGGGAGAATATCTTGTAGAAATGGCTGGCTTTCGGCCAATCTTTATTAACTGGAAGGCGACTACTTGAAACGAAAAGATGCGTCATAAGATTCCCGTTATTATTACTAATGAAAGACTTAAAATCGGAGAGTATATGGAATGAAATTTATTAGCACGATATTTTCGAATGTCGTACTGGTACATGTAAAATACAAGAGAAATAGAAGGAATTTTTGGAAGGAGATATGGTATCTGCGTATATTGTTCGAGATTACGTCAATTACATGCCGGTAATATGTAGGATGTCTATAAAAGCAATACAAAATAGGGGGTAATAAAAATCTTTTATGGTATGACGACCATTTGCCAAATATCTCTTCCGTATTATTGTCAGGGTTGGAAAAAATCATGATTTAAAAAAAAAAAATCAAAAATCGCGATTTTAAAAAAAAAATCATGATTTTTTTGATTTTTTTTATTTTTGTTTTTGTAAATAGCACAATCGAAGTTTGTAACGTGTTCTGAAACATTCACCTATCTCCTAATATTTTTCGTTTTTATAAACTCTTATATTAAATATTTACCGCGAGAAAGCACTTGCACTGTCTTGAAAATTCCTGTCAGAACACGCAGATTTACTCATCTATATAAAGGGAAGGAACGCGGACGGGCGTCATTTCCTAGTTAAGATCTGTGCGCGCGAGCATTGTTTTTACGGCTAACTGAAAATTTTGATATTGTGTAAAATATAAAATATAGTTTTTTGAATATGTCGTTTCGAAGAAGTGGTAGAAAGAAAGACCTTATCTGGCAGTTTTTCAAAGAAAAATCGGGGAAAGCGGAGGGAAAACCGGGATGTCGCGCTACATGTAAAAAATGTAATTTGGAAATGCAAGGATTGGTGGAGAGGATGAAAAAGCACTGGGAAAAATGTAAAAGTGTAAATAATGAAGACATCGATACTATCGATACTTATAGTGACTCGTCAGCGTCATCACAATCAGTTTTAACCGTAAGTACCTTTTTATTATTTGTTAATTAGGACAGCAGGTTTGTTAATCGATATTAGAAAATAAAAACAAAATTCGAGAATGTTTTTTTTTTTTTGTAGTGATCGGCCCAACGGGGTCATAAGCTGATAGCTTGTCATGACCTCAGGAGCCTAAGTGTATTTTTGTGTGTGTAAAGTGTTTCATGGCTTTGTTACTATCTCTCCGTCGCCGTATAGAGAGAAGCATAGTTAATTTGTCCCAACTACGAATGGTAACTCGGTAACTACAATATTCAGAGAACAGCAGAACAGCTTTAAAATTTTTAATTTTTACGATATTGGATTGTAACTTGTAACAAAACATGTTTTCTCCATAGTCCATTGTTTTGGAACCTTACTTAAAAAAATTTCTTCTTAAAAAAGTTCTAATCGTTGTTTCATCTTGTTATGTTTTTTCTTTCGTATTTACTGTTTTTGGGTTTGCGATTGAAGTTTTAATAAAGAGAAAGTATAAGTAGATTAAAAAGGTGGATACTTGATTTTTTTTTGTTTGAATACGGTGGTTTTGCGTTTTGCTTTATGGCCTGTTATTGCTTCTGCTTCTCTACAGTGCTTTAACTATTTTTAAAAATGGTAATTTTCCATGTTTGGAAATTTTTTAAAACTTATTTACAACAATGTGATCAATGTGTTGGTTCTGGTGCACTTTATGTGTCACGGAATTTCACAATTTTTGAAAATGCTTTGGAATTGATACGTTTTTTTAAAACTATTTGCAACAAAAAATTCTTGGATGAACAATATTTTCTGAAAAAAAATACAATTTTTTTTATTTTTTTATGCAAGTAACTATTAAGGTATGTAGTATTAATATGTAACTATGACTGATAACACAACACCTTTTATTTCTCAAAAAAGTGGCTCATTCAACGATTTTTTGCTTTAAATTGATTCCATTTGACGGGCTCTATCAAACTAAACTAGAAAAATTGTAAAATTCCGTGACACATAAAGCGCACCAGACCCAATGTGTTTTCTTAGAATACTTTACATGCATCTCTGGACAATTGAAGCCTCATATTGTTTTTTTTTTAATTGCAGGTACAACGTACTTCAAGTGTAAATACGTCACAAATTCAAACTGAACAAAACTTTCAGCAAGCAAGTACGTCGCACTCAGTTTCCCCTTCAATCCCAGTAAACAAAAAAAGAAAAGAATGTAATACTGACATTACTGACACAACTTCTTCTGGATCTCTGATGTCTTTTGTTGTACGTACTAGTAAGCCCGCCAAAATGAAATTGATAAGCAGATTGCCAGAGCCCTCTATGCAACTAATAGCAGTTTCATCTGCCTGGAGCAATCCGAAGTTAAGAAAGCTATAGCACTACTGCGACCTGGATATGTACCGCCCAGTCGAAACGATGTGTCAGGCAGACTGCTTGATGAAATATATACCGAAGAGAGAAGCAAATGCTTTAAGGGGTTGTCTAGAAGTAACGTTTGTCTTTCACTCGATGGATGGTCTAATGTGCATAATGAACCCATAGTATGTGCAACAGTTACTGCAGAAAATGGCTCCTCCTTTCTATTCGACACTGTAGATACAACTGGGCATCCACATACATCCGACTACCTAACAAAAATTGCAGCAACCCTTATAAACAAACTAAAAACCGAGTATGATTGTACAGTGAGTAGTTTCGTGACAGATAATGCAGCTAACATGTCTGCAATGCGAAATGAAATAAAGGCATCTGATAAATTCAATGTAATAACATATGGCTGTGCTACACATATACTAAATTTATTATGTAAAGATTTGGAAATCGTTGATATAAAACAGCATGTAGTCCAAATCGTAAAGTACTTTAGGAACAATCATTTTGCATCTGCAACATATGCCAATGAAGGAGGCAAAAAACTAGTCATACCTAGTGATGTTCGATGGAACTCGCTTGCAGACTGCTTGCAAGTATTTACCGAATCATGGTCCATACTTTTTAGAATCAGTGAAGAACACAAAGAAAAGATTGACAGTATTATCAGGGAAAAAATTTCAAACATTCATTTAAAGAGAAGTGCTGAAGATTACCTCAAAATTCTTAAGCCAATTTCCATTGCCATAGATAGGTTGCAAAAGACCGACGCCACTATTTCAGATGTTGTAGAGCAATTTAAAATATTAGAAGATTACTTTGAAGAAACTAATCTGACATTAAATCAACTGCAAAAATTTAAAAATCGATATAATATGTGTATAACCCCGTATCATTTGCTGTCATTTCTTATCGACCCAACGAAAACACAAAGTTTGACATATACTGAAAAAAATATTGCATTAGAAACTGCAAAAGAACTGTATTCAGATAGTGGTTTATTACCACTAATCATCAAGTTTCTTGCCAAATCAGAGCCTTTTAATGATATTATGTTTCAAGATGATATCTTGAAAAGCGTAAAATCTATTGACTGGTGGAAATCACAACGAAACGTAGATATTATTGAAAAAGAACTTCCCATAATTACACAACTGCTCTGTGCAGCTGCTTCGTCTGCATCAGTAGAGAGGATATTCTCAACATTTGGTTTAGTGCACTCTAAACTTCGCAATCGATTAGGTACTGAAAAAGCTGCCAAACTAGTGTTTCTTTACAAATATTACAATTAAATTTGTTTTTTGTTTTGAATATTTTCTGCAATAATACTTCTATCTATGTGTTCTTGTAATAAATTAGTTTACTATACTAACGTAATTTATTTTTGTTTCGATTTTTTTTTCATACCCCAAATTAATTCTTTCATAATATTTATTTTTGATTTTAATCATGATTTAAATAAAAAAAATCAAGTGATTTAAATCGTGATTTAAATCGTGATAAAAATCAATTGATTTAAATCCTTGCAACCCTGATTATTGTACTGGGTAATTGAGAAATTTCTTCTTATTGTAATCGTTTCCCTTTTAACATATGTGTGTATGTTGGTCTGAGCATATTAGGATTTTGTTTGGAACAGTTTTTAACGTATTTCTAAAAGATATTAGCAGATCAATGATACAAAACCATCGATCTAGCTCCTTGTTTCTTTATATTTAAGACAAGTAATACTGTTTGGCAATGTTTTGCCTGAAGAAATTCAATTCAGGAATTACCCAAATTGGCGCTTTTATATTATTAGCCTAAAGTCCTGTGTAAGATAGCTGAAGTCAATTAAAGCATGTTAACCACTTAGTTTAATGGTAACTACATCAGGCAATATTTTATTGAAACTAAGTTACTACTTACTTCTGCAATCCGATGTTCTCTTCTAATGCGATTTGAGTAAAATTGTAGATGTATTTACACCCAAATCACATAGAAGAAGTATCTTGAAACCCGGGCTCTGGTTACTAGGGCTCTGTGGAGTAACAACAAGACAACCCTATGGATGTATCACTTTAAGGTAAAATATGGGACATATAATGTTTCCCCTATTACTCCAATAATCAAGATATTTGAAGACGTAATGGCTCCTAAAGTATTCAAAGCAAAAATGTACTTGGGAACCCGTTTGCTGAAAGCTAGTGAACTTGGGAACAGCAGCAGCTAAGTTAAAAGTCATTGCGCAAGCTAGTGTTCTCCTGACCCCCTGCTTGCTTGTAAGACCAGGTAACATATGTTCTTTGTAGTTGTAGTTGTTGTATTGTATTGTTGTGATTATGTTGTTGTTTATTGTAAATTTCACACCACTGGTAATGAATTAAAGTCTATCTATCCATATGATATTCGCGATGTGACACAGAATTTCTTAAGATTCTATCTTTCTGGAAGGAGGCAAATAGTAAGCTTAAGCGATAGCAGTTGAGAAACTATTTATTTAGATGTTGAATGTTTGGTGGGGGCTATTCTTCAGGGAAGGTTTCTGGGCCCGTTATTCAACATTTTTATTAATGATATTCTGAATTTAGAGAAGACAGGGACCAGCGTAAATAATGAAGCCCGTACTGAATTGGTGGTGGTCGATTGAGATTCTATGACGGCAGCAAGGTATATAAACATTTTAGAAGAGCACGTGATTCCTTTTGCTCCATTTATAGAGCCTAATTTCATTTTTATGGACGATAACATGGTCTATCTGGTTTCTTCTACGTTCAACCGGCGATTTCCATATCACCTCTGCCGCAAATTCAATCAATTATTTGCGGTTTCCATTACCTTCTTTATGTAGGCTTTTGCCTCCTATGACATTCTTAAACCACTCCTCTCTTCCTGCTTTCGCATTTAGATCTATTGTCATTTTTATGTCATGCCTTGCGATATTCCCTAATATTTCGCTTACCTTTTCATACAATTCATTGTTTGTTTCTTCTTCCGTTGGTGCGTGTCTGTGGAAAAACGCAGGCATTGTGACTGTTTACTTTTTTTTCTTGGACAACAGGCAAGGTTTTTGACCAAACACTTATGACGATTTGGTATCTATCATCGTTGCGATGAAAACGGATTGAAAAGAAAAAAACCTTTATTGGCTGGTTTTAATGAATCAAAAGGAATTGAATTGCAATTAAATACTCTAACTCTGAGGAAAAAACTTACACAAGAAAAAAAATAATCACGCGGAGACCATTTTGGCGACCACCTGTCCTGGAAACAGCCAAGATACGTTCCGATATTATAGAGAGAATTTCATTTCACATTCGCTTACTTTATAAACCTAGACGCTTCTAATTTATAATTATACCATCATAAGCAGCATTCTTTATAATTAGATCCTCGATATTACCATCGCATAGTTCCACCTCCATCTCCCTTCTTCCACATATACCAACCGCGCTCCTATTAGCTACGTCGCGCTCGGAATACCGTCGAAATTAGGTAAAGCTTAATAATAGGCGAGGTTGGGAATTTATGGTGATTGTAAATCCAGAAGACGAGCAATTAAGTTTTATGTATAAGTACTAATTACACCTCGATGCCAGAATTAATGGTTCAGTAACGCTTATAAACTCAACTCCGTGCTAAAACTGTCAAGGCTTTCTCGGGATATGCGAATGCAAGTCTAAATCCGTTCTTTGTATCCAACGCGAACGTACGAGGATCATATTTTGCATTGGCTAATTGGGATCGTGGGTATTTTTGGATTATACACCGATTTTACATTGAGTTCTAACATCAAAGGAAGAAGATTGGAAGATTTCGATTTCGAAGGTTTGCTAAAACGAGCTGGAGGTTAGATGATGAAAATTTAAGACGAATCAATGTTTATATTCGCTAGAAAAAGATAAAAAGTCATATGAAAAACCTTCTGGCGAGGAAAATCATATGATAAGTAGTTTACATACCTATAATTAAATACGTGGTGAAGTAGTGTTGTTATAAAATCTTGTCTTTTAATTTTTCTCCAAATGAATGTGTCGATATGTTATTAATTTATGGGGAGTGTCATAAAAATTCTGGTAAAGCAGCAACACTTTATGGAGAGCGATTTTCTAACAGAGTGGTACCATCACACATGACAAATATTTCCTTGTGTTCCTTGTTTCCATCAAATTTAAAACATTCTCATCATGTAACACCAATTAGAATAGAAGAAACGCAAATAAATGTACTGGGTTATGTTGGATTAAATCCAGATATTTGGAAGATATTCCATTAGCCGAGTGCAATAATTTGTGTTTGCAACAGGATGGCGCTACGTCTCACAACTCGTGGTTGGTTGTAAAGTATTTAAATGACGTATATCCCAATGGATGGATCGGTACTAACAGTCTATTAAACTTTTTGTAAGAATTTTTTTATTTATTTAAAAAAGTTGCTTTGGGGGAGGTTTCTTAGAGGGTAGTTTACTAGGGATAATTTTACGATTTTGCGAACCATTTTCGACACCTTGCTCGATCTCATATCTCTACAAATAAGTAAGACAGTGCTTGTAACATCTGCCGGTAGTCCACTCTTCCCTACTTATTTTGGAATAATTTCGATAAAGAAGTAGAACAATATTCCAAATTCAATTTACATCTTTAAAGACAATTTGCTTCTAAAATCTAACCAAATGTTAGAGATCGAAATGTGAAAATATTACTTATTGTAAGCTTATGTGGGAACTGTCCATGTTAATTTGATCAAATTAAGAATAATTTTTTTGATATTTTGCTCTCAATAGCAAAAAGTTCCTTTGTAGACATCTGCTGTATTTGAACTTTATTGAATTTGAGGTAGAAGCCATTTCATGAGTGGATTCCATATCCATACGATTTAAAATCATCACTTACTTTGTATCTTGAATTTCCATATAATTTTTGAAACAGAAAAGTGAAGACATCAAACCATAGTGTAACGAATTAACAAAAAGTGACGTAAAAGTTCCATTAAACATAAAAATTAACGTTTGGAATTAGCGTACGTTTAACAAATATCTTGAATAGGCGTGACGAATCGACAATAATTGCTTGTCAAATATCTACGCGCTAAGCTTAAACAAAACAATATAAATATTAAATTCCATGGTGCACATAAATAGGGCACCCGATATAACCGATATCGAACGTAATAATTCGCAAGCCCGTCGAAGAACATTGATTACATCGTTCAAGAAACCAATAACTAACAATTAGCTGCTGATAAGATCTAAGTTTCTTGTAATAATGGTATGTAATACGCTACATGCTCGGAGGTTACGCTAATATCTAACTACTGTTGAAAAAACCGTACACTATGTGTTAATTGAAAGTTAATTAAGAAGCTCGTACACGAATTACATTCTAATGCTGAATTATGCAATTTCTCATTTTGTGATAATATATTTTATATAGAGGATTTTTATATTTGGAAAATATTATAATTACGGCTTGCAACGTATGATGCAAGTATTGAGTTACCGTTTTAATTGGCCTCACTTTGTTAATCGAAATGCTGATTTATAGCCGGAAAGTATAGGACTTGTAACAAGCTAAATTATTGCTTTATTAAATTAAAGATTTCCGCAATTTGCTAAGAGTTAAAAATTACGATAAAAAAGCGAATTATTAGAACCAATGCATTGTTTTTGGAACTCAAGCAATAAAACAGCAGAAATTCTGTTGTTACGTTTACTTTCTTCTAACAACATAGTAAAGAAGATTGAACAGCATCTATGTACCTTCAAATAAAGATCGATGGTCACTCTTTCGGCTAGAGCTAGGCAAGAGCCTGTAACTTCTTCAATCACAAAATGGCAGCAAAATCCTGTCATAATGAGTTTAAAGAAATATAAAATAGACTGACTGAATCGGAAGGCAAGATCCCCTGTCAGACACTCTTATGACCCAGCATCTAGGAGGAGGACGGTCCTAAGGGGCCTTCGCTATGCGTGCCAACAACGCATTTGTAGAATTTCCTGTCCTGTCCAACGTTCTCCTCGAAAAGTTGAGCGATGTGCGGTGTTGCGAACAAACCATGGCTATGAAATGCCTACCCCGAGCATTTTATTCTGTAGAATCTCCAGCTTTTGGATGTGCTTAGCACTATAAGTATAGGCCTCAGACAGGAAATATATAACAACAACGTTGTATTGATATCTAAGGAGCTCTTCGTGCAGGGGAGAATAATTAACATGTTTCGGGCGTGTAAGTATTTTTCTTTAATGTGCTTAATATGCACACTCAAGTTCAAACGTTGGTCAATAATGAGTTCCAGATATTTGACCTAAAAGCTCCATGAAACCCTGAAACCGTTGATAACCAAACTCTCCGGTAGAAGTCTCCGCCAACTTCCAAATCGAATAATTTTTTGTTGCTATTTACTCTCAGTTTTCATCTTTCTAGACAACCAACCTATGACTCCAAAAAACACTGAAGTCATCCGGGGATCAAATCCCTGTCTTTGCTCGACGTGAACATCGCGGTGTCATTGGCAAAGACAGAGAGTTCACCAGCGGGCGTATGAGGCATGTCAGAAGTGTAAATACAGAAGTCGTCATGAAGAAATTACGTCCCCGTAAGTAAGAAGAAATAAGGGCGACAAAGCTACCGCTCAACCCAAATCGACCCATCTTGTACAGCAAACCGCTGTGCCGCACCGTGTCAGAGGCACGAAAATCGTCCATGAAGGCAGAGGCATCCCTAATATGTTTAGTCAGACAAAACAATGGGAAATTCGTAAAAAGACATACTCTGAATCCAAATTGCTTGTCTGGCAAAAGACTCAAGGTAGAAAGTTCCTTTCGAAGGCGGGCCAGAATCATCTACGTAAGTTACAAACTGAAGGTTTCTACAAGATGTATTGACCATGTGACAAATCATATATTGGACAAATCAAACGTAGTATACAGTGCACAATTAAGGAACACCAAAGAGACGCCCAAGGTGGTCATACGGACACGTCAGCAATCGCCGATCGCCTTTACTAAAAAGGAGAGCACAGTATCGACTATAACAACGTCATCATACTTGCTAAAAGCAACCATTAGTACCAGTGAAAGCCACAAAACACCAACAATTTCAATAGGGAAGATGTTTAGAGACCAAGGAACACATGGAGGTTGATAGATAACAGCAAACCACGACGAGGGCAATTCACAATAGACACACCCAAATAGTTATAAATACGATCCATCAAATAAAAGCACAAGCCTTTCGAAAAGTTGTAAGGTGTTAAAATGAACTAATACTTTAAAAACAAATTTCATCTAGGACTTGACATGCTTGCACATTTTCTAATATAAGCAACTCAATACTATAATTAAAAACACCCTTTTATTTATCTATAATTAAACAACTAAATCTGATATTATTAAATTCCAATTAAAAGTTAATTGCAACGATTTCAACATAAGGAACTATACTAGGCTGCTGCCTATATATATATATAAGGAAGTCAGGCCAACACCTATTACGATACCAAAATAATATCGTTCCTATTCCCAAAAGCATAAATCCTGACTTTCCAAAACAATAATTTTAAAACGCCAAAATATATGAAGCAAAATATGAGTATTTCCAGTCGAACCGTTGCTGCAGTAATTTATTACCTAACCTGACCTACGCCAATTAAACTATGTAACCCACTAATAAATCTGTTTTCCTGACCGCCATGTTTGCTTATTCACTGTCCGTATCCTAACGCTGATATGTACTGGTACAACTACGTGCAACCACGCTCAAGCATCCTGCTGATAGTATTTTATATAAGATTAATGAATGAACAGATTTATATCTCGTGTTTGATATTATTTTACGGATGCAATAAATGTTACTCTTATTTTTCGAATAAAACCCTTATTTTAATTTTAGACACATTAACAAATAACGTTACAAACCTTTTTAATGAATATGTAGTATAATAGTTTAACACATCTTCATTTTTGGAGACGGCTTTGGAATTCTATCTTACAACAAAATCTTCCATAGCACTGCATATTTATTGGCAAATATGTATGTATTCTGGAAAGTGAATGCTTCCAAAATTTTGTTGAACTTGACCATCATCTTCAAATTAATTTCCTAAAGAATATTCACAGTGATCATAATGTAGCTAGCTGAAAAACCCAAGCCTCAAGGGTTTGGGCGAGGAACAGTTATGGAGTACACACATAGGGATACCAGGTACAGTTTACCCACCTCAGAAAATTTTCCAGGTCTATACTCATAGGAATACCTTCAGTTTAACCATCCCAGCAAATTTTCTAAGTGTATACTCATAGCGATACCAGCTGCAGTTTATCCACCCTAACACATCTTCATTTTTGAAAACGGCTTTGGAATTCTATCTTTTAAGAACAAAATCTTTTATAGCATTGCATATTTATTAGCAAATATGTATGTATTTTGGAAAATGAATGTATCCAAGATTTTGTTGAACTTGACCTTCATCTTCAATTTGATTTTCTAAAGAATATTCACAGTGATCATAATGTAGCTAGCTGAAAAACCCGAACCTTAAGGGTTTTGGGTGAGGAACAGTTATCGAGTACGCACATAGGGATATCAGCTACAGTTTACCCACCCCAGAAAATGTTCTAGGTCTAGACTCATAGGAATACCAGCTGCAGTTTACCCACCTTAACATATCTTCACATCGACTCAAGATTTGGTTATTAATTTTGTACGCAAACTCCACAGTTGATTCAAGTCTGGTAAATGTCATAACCTTCCACTTTCCGATGTTGAAGAGGAGATGGTTGGACATGCACCACTCCTGTAGTATCTGAAGATCAGCCTGCAGCGCCAGGGAGTCTCTGTTTTATGGTATAATTTCAGATCGTCGGCATACAGTAAGCAGTTTGAAGAAAGACACTCTGCAAGGTTATTTATGAATATTAGAAACAGAAGAGGTCCAAGCGTAAACCCCTGTGGTATTCCAGATGTAGAATTATACGTAGGAGACCTAAAGCCCCGAATCTCTACGTAGTTGAGACGATTGGTAAGATATGACCTAAACATCGCTATAAGATATGCCGATATGTCAATTCTTCAAGATTAGATGATGCACCTTATCGAACGCCTTTGCAAAATCTGTATATATAGTGTCAATTTGAAAACAATTGTCAAAGGCTTCAGAGACATACTGCACAAAGGAGCACAAGTTCGTGGCAGTTGATCGCCCTTTAATAAATCCATGTTGTTTGGGCGAAACTTGATTACCCATATGATGATAGAGAACCTTAAACAGTACTGATTCGAACACTTTCGCAAAGTTGTAAATAATGGATATTGGACGATAATTCTCTGTATCATTCTTCTTGCCAGATTTAAATATGGGAGATCTTCCATAAATTTGGAAAGTGCATCTCAGTCATAATTAAACTGCAGATATTACAAAGCAGCTCCAAAAGTGCGTATCGACAGTCCTTGATTACAAAATGCCGACTTAGCGCGCGGAAGTTTTCTAAAATGAAAATCTGAAGGGTTTATATACCCAAATTTTGCGTGACGTTTCACTTCTTGCTCATGACGTATCGTGACCTTGTACGTAATGCGTACAAGCGTAACAGTTTGATTGATTAACAAGACAAATACACTACTGCTCAAAAGTAGTATACAATGTTATCGAAAATTGAAAAATAATTTAAAGAATTACTACACCAGATGGCTGTATAATTGTTATACTTTTCTAGCTTAAAAGTTTTTAAATTTGTGCGGACGGTCGATGGTTCGTCACACTTTTACATAGGTTTTTACTTTGTATTTTCTTCTGTTACATTTCTGTAAATTAGATGAATTTAAATATATTTTTGTGATAAATACGTAGATATATATTTCAAATGAATATAAATACAATATATACATATACATATGAGTTTATAAGAAATAAAACAAACGAAATGATGAACTTACAAGTAAGACGAATGAAATATTAAATTTACAAAATAAAACAATAGAATGATAAGCTTACAAAATGAAATAAATGAAGTAATAAATATATTGGCATAAAAATAAAACTATATGTTAAGAAGACAACAATTATGAAGTTTAACTATAATAATAGGACATCTGACGCGCTCCGTGTAGCTTCCAGAACGGAATTCTATTTGACTTTTTTTCACGAAAACAAACCTGGCAATATATAAAAATAGCAAAGCATCAACAAGATTCGATAAAAAATATCGCATCACGCAAAACGCAAAAGGATAACAAAAAAAAAAACAAATGAAAATATAAAAAAAATTAACATAATCTGTTCGCCAGCGTATGCACATATATATACGTTGTACGTCGCGCAAGCAGAATCGGACAGCGCAAGAGCGCGGCGACGCGTAATTTCATCATATCAGCAGCGCCGCGTGTGTCTCATGGTCAAAGGGTTATTGTCCTAAAAAACGAAATAACCGGGCTCCCTTGCGAGGCCTCAGAATAAGATAAGGTGTTGTAGGCGCTCGACTCTACTTACGCACACATGTACAAGACGCAAGCAGCGCTCAACTAACGATAGCGCGTGCCGTCCTATCCTAGCTAACGGATTGCGAACCGAGTAGTATTGGATAGGACTCGCTCTACGCTTTACACACATCACAACCGTACAACAGCGTCCGTCTATTTTAAGATAACGGTCAAACTTAAAACTGCAAAAAGACACAACCGCACGCACGTACAATTTATTTTATTTAAATTGCAAAGCACAATCTAAAATGTGTTGGGATAGCTTTTCGGTGTTGTTGTTCCAAAAGTGAGCATGCGTCTCGTTCATCATTGGTAAGATTTCACAAACGGAAATATCCAAAAATAGAACGCTATGTCATCTGCACAGTTTCGGGAGAAAGTAATATATTATACACTATATTTAAAAAGTTTTCTAATGGCAGAAGAAACGAAATTCCTGAAGAATTTATATAATATAATAGAACCTCTCATTACAAAATAACTAAATTACATTTTTGCATTTTCGAATTTCCAATATATTAAACGTTTAAATAATAGTAAGTGCATAACAAATACATACTTTTAAATGAAAATTCCAAAAGAAAAATGTTTTCTAAATCTAATTAGTGGAATTTTACGTCAAAATGAATCGTATTTGTATATCAAAACTAACCAAGGAGAAAAGATCGAGAAAGGCAAGGATCAATTAAAGAAATAAACTAGGGGTATAATGCATGACTAGAGCCTAGCGCGATGGTCCTCTGGCAACGGTTGGATTGTTACTGATTATGAATCATTTCCGTCGCGCGTCCACGCCCTTTTACTTTTATAGCGAGCAAACATTGCAACAGTGTCTATATATTTTAGCGGTTTACTTTATTAAGAAATTTACTAACGCGGTATATTATACCTAATATAAGATAATGATAGATCTTTTTTCTGGCAGATACATTACGAATAGATACGGGAAAGCTTGCGGAACTATCTTCTATTACGGGATAGATCTTACGATTTTGCGATCGGTACCGGAGGATGGCCCGCTCTTTCGTGAGTTCCTTTTGGCATATTTCGTTCCATTGGGTCGTAACATAGGCCAAGCAATTAAATTATTTTTATATAATAAAAACACCATCTTTTTAACGCACGTTTTAGATAGGTATAGCGGAGAACTAACACGGCTAGGCGTCCCGAAATTTGCCGCAGAGTTGAACGATCATACTGAAGGGAGGCATTGTTAAAGTTTATCGCTGCATCAGCCAAGATAATATTTTAAAATTTAAAAAACCGGGCATTAAATGGCATTATTTTCTACGAACGTGTAAATATAGGTAAAACGCGCTTTAGTGAAATAGTCTTTGTTTAATCGTTTACTTCTTTAATCCTTTTCGTAGTGGGTACTAAGTTTGGTTAAATAAATATGTTTTTTTAAATAACTCCCGATTTTTTAAAATTTTGATCATCATTTAATTGTCCAAACAGTACCACCTAAATTTTAATACCTTACACATAACAAAATTTTCGAATTAAAGTAATTTAAAGAACGGAAAACATAAATTCTATTAATTACAAAAAGCAAAGATAAGTGCCGCTATTCAAAAAATGAAATGTTGTTTGTTTCCTTTAAATCAAATGTTAAATGGCGATATTAGGTTTCAACAAGATGGTGCACTTCCGAACTTTGCACGTCCTGTCCGCGAGCTACTAAACATCTGCTTTCCTGGGAGGTGGATCGGTAGACGAAGACCAATAGAGTGACTTCAAGGTCTTGTGAATGGATTGTGATAGACCACAAGATTTGAAGACTAGAGTCGTGTTAGTCCTGATATCATTCGCAATGTACAAAATTAACGTGTCCATAGATTTGCCTATTGTCAAGAGGCTGGTGGATGGCATTTCGAACATTTGATTTAAAGGAAACAATCATTTAATTTCCTGAATAACAGTATTTATCTTTGCTTTTTGTTATAAACAAAATTTATGTTTTCCACTTTTTAAATGACATTCGAAAATTTTATTGTGTGAGGTATTAAAATTTTGATAACAATTAAATGATCCATCAAAATTTAAAACTGTCGGTGATGTCATTCCCACTGATTTTTCCGACTTTCGAACATCAGCTGGCCACAACGAATATTGGCAGATTTTTCCAAATATTACATAGACGATTGCTTTCTGTTCGTTGCTGAAATTTTGTCTTTGTAATTATATCTGAGACAACAGTTCCTTGTCATATTTCGTTAGTACATTAATTGTTTGTAGGCTAAATGGGGTTGACAGTAGTAACACTCTGTTACTTTTAACCCCATATATAAACAGATCAAATTGAAAGAAAATTATAACGAACCACAATTCGAAAATTTATTATATCTACCAGATAGCCGACAAAATGTACATCAAAATCATCTGCCTACACTTTCATTCATATGTCCATGGGTGTCAACCCGGGGACAAGACTAGCGCCGATTTACCGCCGTTCGTCCACAACAGCACAGTAAGCTCCAGTTGAGCATAACCCAGATAAGTGGACTTACCGTTTTTTTTTTTTGTTTATTTCGGTTCACAACCATCTCTTTTTCTTTAAATTTTGTTAATTTTTTTAACTTTATTTTAAGTAATTTCATTAACGTATAGATATACTTTAGAAACATTTTATTATCACTACCTTATTTAAAAATTCACTAAATTTTTGTCAATTTACGTTGTATTTTTCCTTTTTTAATATCTTCTAATCCATAACCAAAAATTAATGCTAATATAGCTCATGGTATTGGTGGAATCATTCCCGGCAAAAACAATGTAGCAGAGAAAACAGCGCTAACACATGAACATGTTTCTGCCTACCCGGCGTCATCAGCATGGTTCTGAGCACAATTTTCTGCTGCTACAATTACGTTTGCCTCTCGGCTTATGCTGCTAATCTCTAAAACAGCACTAAATATGTCTTTCGGCCGTCCCAGAAGGTAGCAAGACAAACCGGAGTGTAGATGTCGCTGTGCCTAGGCACAACGCCCCTTGCGTTTGGCAGCCCATGAGCTGCCCGATAGGTGGTGGACATCTACGCTCCGGTTTGTCTTGCTACCCTCTGGGGCGGCGTGACTGTGTCTCTTGGCGAGAGGCAAACGCAATTGTAACAGCAGAAATTTGTGCTCAGAACCATGCTGATGACGCCGGGTAGGCAGAAACATGTTCATGTGTTAGCGCTGTTTTCTCTGCTATATTTTTTTTGCCGGGAATGATTCCACCAATACCATGAGCTATATTAGCATTAATTCTTGGTTATTGTTACTAGGCATTCTTTCCACGTGTATCTTCTAATCCATATTTGTTTTTCTTTTATTTTACCGCAAGTTACTTTAACAAATATTATTATTTTTTTTTTATTTGTACATTTTATGTGAGTAATTGGAATGAGTTGCGTTTATATGTATGATCGACCTTAAATCGATCGGAATGGCCACCAACGTCAATCCCTTAGTTAATCTTGTGCATTAACAGTTTAGTACTATTATTGCCCTTAACGACTATTCATTTTTTTTTTATTTGATATTTTCATTACAACAAGTTGTAGTAATAGCTATTCTTTTCCTACCCTCCTCCACTTCGCGTTCCTGTTTTTCGCGGGTAGTTCTCCCTAATTCAAACAGGTGGCGCATATATATTTTTTTGTTAGTCGCGAACTCACCCCTGTTCATGCTAGCGGAAATTTAGTAGGAGAAGTACGATCAGGTAGGTCCGCAATTTTTTTGATTGTTGTTCTTTTCCCCTGTATTTTATTTATTTTGCGCTAAAATATGTATCTACACATTCAAATTATATTAGTGTATTGATTAAAATATAATGTGCAATTTAAAACGTATTGGAATGCATTTCCTAACGCTCCAATCACATTTTCACGCATACAAAGCACATAGATACATAGGCATACATACATCCAGCTTCACAAATAGAAATGTCTAAAAATAGAACTCTATCTTAAACGTATCTAATCTAGAATTATGGTACAACGTCCTTAGAGACTCGTACAGACCTAAATGCATTTCTCCCAAACGATATTGATATTCGATTGCGCATATTACATAGGTTTCGGATATCTGCGCGTATTTTTGTTGGTGAAAAAAAATTGTTTATTTTGTTATTATCGTTCAGAAGAATCGCAGCTCGCTGTGGCTCCTCTGGCTCTCTCTCCGATGGATACGGATCTAAAAATACGTGCCGTGGCGTTGAGCGGGTCAGTGTCTATATCTAAATATTTGACTACTTGTTCACATGATGCGGCTTACGCTCTAAAAAAAATATTGTTGGAATGTGCGCGTCGCGAAAATTCCATTCGACGAGCTCAGAGTGAGATTTGGGAATTTCGATTGGTTTTGTTATTTAAGAGGTTAAATTATTTTATAAGGATGATGGTTAAACTACAGTTCCTGGCCAAATTACTTGAAACACTCAATATTTTGTAGTTTCTTCATAATAAAATATAAACTATACATGTATTATATTTTTTATGTATAAAATATATTGTAAAAATATGTAACATATGTAAATATTAAATAAGTAATTAATATTTAGTCCATAACCCATGATTTTTAATAACACCCTTAATTCTTCGGGGCATACCTTCAACGCAAGATATGATTGTCTCTTTTATATCTTCATCGTTCTCCCATACATCCTTTATATTCTTCATTAATATTTCCTTTGTAGGGTTTTCTCTTTCATATACCTTACTTTTTAGCCGATTCCATACGTTCTCGATGGGATTGAGGTCCGGTGAATTTCCGGGCCAACGTAAAAGAGGTATGTGATTGTCTTCAAAGAATTTCTTAACCTTTTTTGCCACATGGCAAGGAGCATTATCTTGCATAAATATACGCCCTGTCGGTATACGACGTCCTGGCTTAAAATACGGTAATAACGTGTATTTTAACACATTTATGTACTGCTCTTGACGCATTGTACCTTCTACAAAATACGAAAGGCCGTGTCCGTCTCCACTAATCACCCAAATTATTACCTGCGGAGGGTGTTTTACAATTCGAAAAACCGTGGACTCTGTGGGACGTTCGCCAGGTCGTCTACGAATATATTGTGCTCGCTGCACTAACCCACAGAGCGAGCACTCGTCACTAAAGAAAACCTATTAAATAATTGCAAATATTAATTGAGTAAAAATCATGTTGTTAAGTTTTTCACCTTTTTCCAATTCTCATCTGTGAAATGTCGATATTCTCTTGCAAAGTTGAGACGAGCAGATTTCATTTTTTCTGTTAAACGCGGCTTTTTTACAGGTCTTCGGCCCATTAGGCGATTTTCGCGCAATCGGCACCCGACAGTTCTGCTCCAAATCTCTATTCCTCTCTCTTGTAAATTTTTTTCAATCATTTTAATTGTAGCAAATCTATTGCTCAAAGCCTGATGAACAATTTCACAGTTAGATCTCTTCGAAGTTTTTCTTTTCCGACCGCACTTTGCCCGTCTTTGTGTCGATGTGCTAGCTCCTTCGTTTAAGTTTCTAGCTAAACGCGATACAGAAGGAGATACTTTCCGTAATTTAGCAACTTCTCGTCGTGAATGTTTGTTTGATTGTAGAAGAGCTTGTATAGCGGCTTTTTGTTCACTTGTTAAATCTTTCCCGGGCATTTTTTACAGAAAACCCCAAATATTTCAATTTTTTTCAAATCCCAAATAATTAACTATTAAGAGAGAGATAGAATAACAATTTTACCTTTGCAATAATGATATACCAACACAAAACACTTAACGATACTCCACAACTTAGCTTCTATATGATTATGACGAAATATTTAAAAAAATATCGATGCATTCTCTAAACTGTGAACTCGCTAAATGTAAGTTGATAACTGAAATATTTATATCTACGTACTTTACTCTTCTAAATATAATTTCTCTGGTATTTTTATTTATTGATACAATAATCTAGTCCCCCTATAAACGATCGGATTCAAAGCAAAAGAATATCACTATAATAGGATGGGAATTTCCAGGTAAAAGGGTTGATTTATGACATGTTTCAAGTAATATGGCCAGGGACTGTACACATTATGTCTCCTTAAAATATCAAACAGATATTCCTACGAAGACTAAAGCACCATTCAGATGAAGGAACAAAGGCGAAAAACCAGACTTCAATAGATAAAACCAAGGAGTATATTCTGTCTTAATACTAGTTCTTTTCCTATTCGCCTACTGCTTTTTTATGTTCTACTAAATCCTGCAAGCTCATTAGTAAAGATCATTAAAATCACTTATAATAGAATTCAGTAGCCCAATTCTAATTTAAATATAAATACTATTCTCATTAAATATATAACTTATTACTAAATTAATCGGGAAAAAAGAAACCTGGAAATTCCTTGCATTCCTTGCTTCATAACTCACCGGCGATAAAATCTTTCAAATATCCAATTAATCGTAGGTAACGATCTTCACATATTCTGAAAGATATTCGCCTTGCGTTAACAACCATATAGATTCGAATGTTAAACTAAAATAAATAAATAAATACAAATAGTTCACATACGCCATATAAATTTTCTTCACCAATATTTCGATATTACATAACATTCCAATATCACACTTTCACATGGAACGCTACAGATGTACTAGGCACGAATACGATGCTCGGTTGTGCAGTTCTCTCTTCGATACACGTGGGGGATGTGGAAATTTGTATGCTCCCAGCATAGAACGGGTTTTCCTTGGTGCCCCATTGGGATAAACGCGAAAGAAAATATGATATATAACTCCCTCTAGTAAGAAACACGATAAAGGAAGTAAAAGGCGTGAAACCTCATACATTATCAGTTGTTTCAGCGCTCCGGGGGAATTGTATACGATCCATTATATGTATGGAGCCAGGCATAGATTACACTGTCGCTCGTAGTATTCGGGACATTAATACCTTAGATGAGATATTCAGAGATTGATTTCTGGAAGGTGTAGGAGGATTGCATACTAGCGCTAGCTTGCTTTTTCGCATAGAATTTCCTATTTTTCACAGGACAATTCGAAAGATTTGTCCTAGAAATACCTTCACTATTTTTGATACCCTTTTGAATGTAATAGCCGTTTTATTGCTTACATTCTTGTAAAATGGTTTTATCCGGCTTCCATATTAGGTAGTCTCTGCCTGTTTGGTCCAGCATGCACGCAGAGAAATGGATTCTTGCATCAAGAAATTACATTTTCTTGCAAAAATCCATTCAAGAAAATAATTTTATTTCAAGACTATAAAAATGTTTAATGTAAGAAAATAATTTTCTTGAAATGTTATTTGTATTTAATAAAAATTTTCTTCAAGTTAGAAAATCAAAAAAATCCAAGACCGAAAAATGTTTCCTCCAAATAAATCATTTAGTTTTAAATTAAGAAAATACTCATATTACATTAACCGGTATCTTCTGATAATGTTTACGAAACGTTGTACGTTAAAGGTTATATTATTGTGTATGGGTAAGCATGGCATCTGTGTTTCGGTTTCTGTCGCTACTATCTAGGACGGTATGACTATATCCCTTGGCAGTAGGTGGCGCAAAATTTTTATTTTTAGTTATTTAGTTAACCCAAGAAAAATAGAAAATGTTATAGGTAAATTAACCTTTAAGACCATATACAGGGTGTGGCGTTCAAACTGTCGAATACTGGGAATTATCACTAGCTGAACGCTAAAAATTTGTCGAGGGTTCTTGATACTAATCTTTCAAACAGAAATATTGGCAACGTTGAATTATTTGCGATTATACCGGAAACGAATGCCAACTTGCTAATTTTAAACAGAATACCCCCTACATTTTTCATTTTCTGAGAACAGACATTATTCTACATAAGTTCTGTTAATAAGTCCCTATACCTATCTTTGGTCGTTTTTCAGAAAAACGGATTTTAATGAATTTTGACATTTCATTGACAATGGGATGAAAAGTCAATAACTGAAATGGTGTATAAGTTACGAGGTTGAAGTTTTCTCATTATGTAATCAGTACGTTGTACTACTGTACAAAGTTAATAAATTGCAAAATTAATAATACAGGGCAATACAAAAGGTTAGACTTATATTAGCTACTCGCTTATTTTAAATGAGGCACTCCGTATATTATCAGCACATATGATTCGTCCGATTATTTCCTATAAGAGTTCATTAATACTCCGATAGAAAGATGAGTATCGAAAACCTTCGGAAATAAATTTTCATTATTCAGCTGGTAATAATGTCCAGTATTCAGCTAACCGGTTTACACACCACTCTCTGTATACTAATTTCTGTTAAATTTGAATAAAAAAAAAATCAAATATTACTAGAGCCCGGTAACTGGAGAACAATCGCAGCGGCGGTGTGACTGTGTATAGGTAGGCGGGGAGGGCTGGTCGATTATGAAACGACACGACAAATCATGATCACTCAGTTCAGTTTAGCATTGGATAGCGGATAGGGCGTGTTGATTTTATTGATATAGACGTAGTTATTAATTGTAGTTTTTAGTGAACATGTCGAAGGCTAGAAAACGACCCTTTCAAGACATAGTAAATAAGTTTATTTCTGACTTTCCCGATTTGTTTTACAACGGGAGTAAGATAGTTTGTAAAGTGTGCAAAATACATTTGATGTCAAATAAGAAGTGGAACTGTACAAGATAGAAAACGAAAATTGGGCATGCCACCGAGAAGTGCATTTTTTTAAATGTAATTCTCCTGTTAATACACTGTAATTGGTCATTAGACTTACTCGATAAACAACCGTTTAAGGACTTTCGGGACAAATACAATCCCGAGTTGCGGTTGCCAACGGAGAAAACGGCACGTAAGCATGTTGCATTTGTACGCGATGACGTGGAAAAGAAAATGAAACGCATATTGAAAAAACAGTTTCTTTGGTTATGTGTTGGCGAGACAACAGACTGTAAAAAAAATTAATTGTAAATATTATGGTACGCATACTAGACCCTAGTAAATCTACATTACCACTGTTACTAGCTAGCCGAAGACTACAAGAATGTACTGCCGCAGCAATTGCGAAGGTTGTACTTAGTACGTTGGAAAAATTTTAAATTTCAAAAAATAAAGTGTGGATGTTTATGAGCGATAGCGCAGCGATAATGCGTTCGGTAGGCCGTTCTCTTCTTGAACATGGTTGCAAGTGTTTACATGTTACCATTCGACAATGCTCTCCCGAGGTAGATGCATTAATAGCAAGCACAAAAAAAGTATTTTTGAAATCTCCCAAACGCCTACGATCATTTTACACAGAGTGTCCTGGTATTCGTCAACCACCGGAGCCAATTCGTACACGTTGTAATAAAAATTCAATTTTTTTTTTGTACGTTTTGTCTGAAGAACTATAGGTATAGTTAGCTTTTTGTGCCAGAGTATAACAAGCTAACCATTTCAGACTTTTCTTCTTCAATTCGCTTTCCTGTAACGTAATGTAGGTTCAAAATGTTTGTGAGCAAGGCAAATTTGAGTTTTTAATTGACATTTCATCATCCTAACTTCAAATTGACTATAAATAGGTAAGAATAAACAAAGTTAATTATACAAACTTACAATTAGTGTAACAAACATTCAATTAGAAGTAAACGGATACTCTAAAACTGTGGCACTGGAACACTGAAACAGTGAACTGTTTCAGTGTTCAATTAGAAGGCTTTGAGTAATGGAGTCTATCATTTTTACTGATTGCTAAAGTGTTTAAAGCTTGGTAAGGTTTTGAAATCTAGTGAAATGGAAGATTACACATTTATGATGATGGTGTCTACCTCTTAATTTGCTATAATATTTTTTTTAAATGCATTTTACATGGTCTTAATGCAAGAAATTAACATAAACGCATAATCACGAACGGTTTTTTTTGTTTAACTTGCAGGTATTTTAAAATTCTGCGTTTCACATTTTGTTTTCATTTTAAATCTACGAGAGACATGTTAGTAAAGCGACTAGATACGTAGAATTAAAATGGAAATAAAGAAATTTTCCTGAATTTTTAGATAAATCACTTTCGTTACGCCTTGTAGCCTGTAACTATAATTTTCGATTTTTTTTTATGTTTGTTTTCCCAGATGGCAACGATATGAATATTTTTCGGGCGTTTTAATCGGGGTTGACTAGCACAGTGACCCAATACAATATTAAGAATAACTTTTATGGGTGTGATTTTTGATATTCCAGAAAGTGCTAAACGTTACGCACATTTCTTTACAGAAGAATACCTTGAAGTTATATTTTCTATTAGAAATGTTATGACGTCACGGGTGTTTGGTACGTTCATTTAAAAATCAATTTTTTTTTTAATACAACTAAACGGATACTCTAAAACTGTGGCACTGGAACACTGAAACAGTTCACTAAAACCCTTACCACAACACTTAATTCGTACTGGACGCACGTTTCGATAGCCAAGCTATCATCATCAGCAGCAAGACTGAACTAACAAGCTAAGTGAAAAACTAACCTTATAAGGAAAATAAATTATGCAATATGTAAATTTAAAATCGTAAAATTTAATGAGCCGCTTCATTGCACAGGACTATAAATAGCCTAAAGGTAAATGAGCCGAATGACGTGAGTTAATAAATCCTAGATTACAATGAAGCGGTTCATTGCACATGGTTAAAATTACAACTATAAAAGATGAACATGATGTAACAAAGGATAAAGGCTGGAATTTAGTGATCCTAAATCTGAATTTATTAAGTGAGTTTTGTTTTTGTAAATTTCCATGCCTTCATAACAATTTAATTGAGAAGTACTCCTTACGTTTTTAATTAACTTTATATTATCAACATTATGGTTATTTTCAAGCATATGTAGGGCAACGCTAGATTTATCAAACCTTCTGAATTTGAGATGAGCCAAATGTTCTTTGTACCTAATTTTGATTGATCTTTTTGTCTGCCCAATATACACTTGATCACAATCTTTACATGAAATTTTGTAAATTCCTGATTTATCCATGTTATCCACTGGGTCTTTGGAATTTCCTAAAAGGTTTTTAAGGTTATTGCTCAAAGAGAAAACAATCTTGCGGTCAATCTTAGAAAAGATTTTTTGAAGACCCTTGGTGTAACATGGATAAAAGGGTAATTTAATTTAATTTATTTATGTAAGGCTGTCATTAGCGACAATTTAAGATTTAGACTAACGGTATCAAACCCAGTACTACCTAGGATGTATTGTTTACCTAAAATACACAAGCCCGGAAAAAGCATGAGACCCATTGTTTCGAATATCAACAGTCCAACTTACTTACTTTCCAGGTGGTTATCTGACAAATTGAACCAGTTACCTGTACAATTTCCGGATTTGGCTATTAAAAATTCTTACGAGTTCATTGAAAAAACTAAGGACATTGAGCTTACTGACCCCCTAGTGTTCCAGTTGATTTAACTTTGGAATATTTAGAAACACTTTTGTTAGATAACCAAATGGATAGAGAGGAAGTTACTAGCTTCATTTCTTTGACAAAACTTTGCATGAAACAAAACTTTTTCCAAATTAACAACACTTTTTATCAACAAACGGAAGGAACAGCAATGGGTAACAGCTTATCTCCGTTTATGGCTAACCTCTTTATGGGTAAATTTGAAACTGACCTGAAGAATACTTTCGCTTATTTCCCTCGGCTTTGGGTCAGATACGTCGATGACATTTTTTGCATCTTTGACATCAGTAAATGTTCAATAACGGATTTCATAGAACAACTTAACTCAAAATTTCCCTCTATCAAATTTACCCACGAAGAAGAAAAAGACAACAGGATTCCTTTCCTCGACATGTTAGTAATAAGAAATAAAAATAAGTTAGAAATAGACGTATATAGGAAACCTACTAGTAATAATAGATTCATCTTACAGGATTCTAATCATTCATATGAACACAAACTTTCGGCTATTAACTTTTTGGTGCACCGGTTACTCAATTTTCCTTTAACGAAAGATAGATATCAAAATGAACTAAAAGAAATCATCAATATTTCTAACTTTAACGGATTCTCTGAAGATGTCGTCTATAATACTATTAGGAAACATAAGAATAGATTAAGAATTAGAAATGTAAGCACATTAGAACGCATTGACGGCCGTAATAATAAGAAATATGTTAAATTACCCTTTTATCCATGTTACACCAAGGGTCTTCAAAAAATCTTTTCTAAGATTGACCCGAAGATTGTTTTCTCTTCGAGCAATAACCTTAAAAACCTTTTAGGAAATTCCAAAGACCCAGTGGATAACATGGATAAATCAGGAATTTACAAAATTTCATGTAAAGATTGTGATCAAGTGTATATTGGGCAGACAAAAAGATCAATCAAAATTAGGTACAAAGAACATTTGGCTCATCTCAAATTCAGAAGGTTTGATAAATCTAGCGTTGCCCTACATATGCTTGAAAATAACCATAATGTTGATAATATAAAGTTAATTAAAAACGTAAGGAGTACTTCTCAATTAAATTGTTATGAAGGCATGGAAATTTACAAAAACAAAACTCACTTAATGAATTCAGATTTAGGACCACTAAATTCCAGCCTTTATCCTTTGTTACATCATGTTTAATCATTTATAGTTGTATTTTTAACCATGTGCAATGAACCGCTTCATTGTAATCTAGGATTTATTAACTCACGTCATTCGGCTCATTTACCTTTAGGCTATTTATAGTCCTGTGCAATGAAGCGGCTCATTAAATTTTACGATTTTAAATTTACATATTGCATAATTTATTTTCCTTATAAGGTTAGTTTTTCACTTAGCTTGTTAGTTCAGTCTTGCTGCTGATGATGATAGCTTGGCTATCGAAACGTGCGTCCAGTACGAATTAAGTGTTGTGGTAAGGGTTTTAGTGAACTGTTTCATTAATACAACTAGGTTAAAAGCAATTTTGTTCTTTTATTCACTGTAATAAATGATCTTATCTTCTCTGAAGTTAAGAGGTATATTATTTTTCATTTTAAATTAAAGTAAAGAAAATTAAAAATGAAAAAAAAATTATTTAAAACGTACAAGAATTTCCATTAAATAAAACCAATTTTTAAGAAGAGTAAATTTTATATAAATAAAGTTAAAAGGTTTAATAACCACCATTTATCGTTGATATTTAGACTCACCCTGTATACATATGTTGTTATATTTGTTATACCTAGTTGATGATGTCGATTGTGTTAATATTTTGTAGCTACGGAAAAATAAAAACTAGTTCCTAGTAATGCCAAAGTACGTAAAACTAAATAAGCGTAATTTTACGTGCGAGAGTGTACATATATTACAACATCCCGGAAGAGTATAATCGTTATATTATACATACCATAAGGCATACATTATAGACATTTCACGTGAGATGAGACAATCCGGAAACGGAATCTTATTCTTCATCAATTCAGAAGATGACTTACCTGAAAAGAAAACAAAAGAAATCAGATTTAAATGCACTAAAACATCATTTCGCTTATATAATTTCAATTTAAGTTTAAAGCTATATAACATGCGCTTTTACTATTGCCCCAGAATGCTTATTTGCAGTCCGTTTGTTTCACAAATGTACAGAGAAGTTTTAGGAACGAAGCTCCATAACCGTAACAGAAACACATTGTCACGAAACATTTGATCTTACGATGGAAAAGGGTGCAAAGAGGACAACATCTAAGGTTTTAGTATTATGGGACACACTCCAGTTGCAACAACAATGACGGAATATTTAATTTCGCCAATGCAAAATGTATTATTTTGTACAGTTTCTCATTTTGTAAATCTCCTATATATGTAGGTATTATGTTTCAAGCTGGGACATAATAAAGTATAAAAGCCATAAACAAAATAGTATAAGAGTCTCGGTAAAACGAATTATATTTATTGCTTAGTATTTTTGAGGTTTCGCTATTCGCTTCGAAGCGAACTTTTTTCTTTTGGTATAATATTTATTACTTGTACTTTCCTGGGCAACGAAAAGTTACGTTTCCATGGCTGAATTAATAATAAAACACATAATTCCTTTGGAATATTCGAGATTTATTGTCGTATATTTGGACATGGTACCTATTTATGTCGGTTGTTTATGTCGATGCATTTTAGTTTTATTGATTTCTACGCGATTTGCAATTTCAAATGTTGTCAACAAATGAAATTTATTGTTTCTTCATACTAAGAGTTGGACGATGTTTATTGGGTTTTCGACCAAATAATGTCGTAAATTGTTTACGATAGACTGTGAAAAATTTCTTGTCAAGATGATTCTTTACGAGGGATTATCTACACGAAAGATTCATACCTGAAATATGCAGAAAATATATCCGGGATTGTGGGTTATACAAGTCAAAAATAAAGAATTATTTAGGAGATCAATCTTGTAGAAAAGAAAAGTCTTCTTCATTTAAAAATAAGACGTATACAAGTCAAAAATAAAGAATTATTTAGGAGGTCAATCTTGTAGAAAAGAAAAGCCTTCTTCATTTAAAAATAAGATGTGTTATTTTTATGTGTGAAGACCACTGGAATAGGTCTTATTGTAATAACATATGTGAATGCAAGATGATTGAAGAACACAGAAAGGAAGACTACGGACTTCTGCGATAATATTTGAAGAAGACACGTTATCTTTAATCTAACATTTAGTAAATGATTTAAACAAAGAAGTTTGTACAATACTCGTTTTAATGTTGGATAAGTCACTTTTAATTGACCAAAAATTAATGCTAATATAGCTCATGGGATTGGCGGAATCATTCCCGGCAAAAACAATATAGCAGAGAAAATAGCGCTAACACATGGACATGTTTCTGCCTACCCGGCGCCATCAACATGGTTCTGAGCACAATCTTCTGCTGCTAATAATTGCGTTTGCCTCTCAGTTTATGCTGCTAATCTCCAAAACAGCACTGAATATGTCTTTCGGCGACACCTATCGCCAAGAGACACAGTCACGCCGTCCCAGAGAGTAGCAAGACAAACCGGAGTGTAGATGTCCACCACCTATCGGGCAGCTCCTGGGCTGCCAAACGCAAGGGGGCGTTGTGCCTAGGCACAGCGACATCTATACGTGCAAATGATTCCTCAGGCTTACCATGATGTATAAAAGTGCCCGCGGAAAGAATGCCTAATAACAATAACCAATAATTAATCCTAATATAGCTCGTGGTATTGGTGGAATCATTCCCGGCAAAAACAATGTAGCAGAGAAAATAGCGCTAACACATGAACATGTTTCTGCCTACCTAATTTTGCCTACCTAATTTTTGGTTATTGTTATTAGGCATTCTTTCCACGTGTATCACTTTTAATTGATTTCATTCATTTATCAATTATTTCATTGCTTTATTTACTGGGAAAGTCATTTTTGAACATGTTATCGATAACTAATATGGGAAGTTCAATAATTTTCGTATTTTGGCGAAAAAGTAAAGAATCAAAATAAAGTTTGGGTGCCGCAGATATGTTGCAAGACATGCACCTCCAAACTCCCCTAAGGGGTGAAAATCGTGCAATGAATTTTGCTCTTCCTATGTTGTGGAAGGAACCCATAGATCATATAACTGAGGTTGCTGTTTCTGCCTGATACCACCGATGCTAGGAATGACTTTAAAGAAAAGTTACTCGGTTTGCTATCCTACATACTTCATCTTCGGCGGTTCGTCCAGTACCACATTCAGTGGACTTTCCCACTCCAAAACCTCAACAGAATTGCAATTTGGAAAAATACGATGATTCAGAAATGAAAAGCGTTTCCCCAACTTCTGCATTATGACTGCAATGCTTCAAGAGAATCACATTTAATTACTCAAGTCGAATTAAATGATTCGGTTAGGGACATAGACTTGAGTAAGAAGAAAGCAGAGTTGTTGGCTTCTCGTCTACAAGGGTGGAATCTTGTGTCGGACAATGTTAGGGTTTCAACTTTTCAAAAACAACATAAACCTTATGTAGAACTTTTTCAATGGAAAATGATTTGGTGTTTTGTAAAGACGTTGGCGGTCTTATATATGCATTTGGATTAGAGCACTAACCAGGCGAATGACGTTTGTTTATTGATTCGTTTAAGTTTAAAAGCTATGCTTCTTCATAATGGAAACGTATTGCCATCAATACCCATTGCACATGCTGTACATATGAAGGGATCATATGAAAATATGAAGATACTTCTGCAAGCGATTCAATACTCAAAATACCAATGGCATCTATGTGAGGATTTGAAAGTAGTTGCGCTGCTGCTTGGATTACAATTTGGATATACGAAATGTTGTTTTTTTTATGCGAGTAGGATAGCCGAGCCAGATAGTTTGATTATAAAGTAAAAAAAACTGGCCCAAACGTCAGTCACTAACACCTGGAATAAAGAATGTAAAATTTCAACCATTAGTTGATCCAGATAAAGTATATTTGCCTCCATTACATATAACATTAGGGTTAATGAAAAATTCTGTGAAGGGGATGAATCGAGAAGCTAATGCATTTAAAGATATTCGGGAGAACTTCCCTAGAATCAACGAGACAAAAATAAAGGAAGAGGTTTTCGTAGGCTCTCAAATTAGAGAACTAATGAAAGGTGAAATGCTTGCGTTCAAAGAAGTGGTTACTAAATTCCTGGGTAATCATAAAGATTTAGTGAGCAATCTGCTAATAGCCTACGAAGACATGGGGTGCAACATGTCATTAAAACTGCACTTTTTGCATTCCTAACTTGATTTCTGTTCGATGAATTGTGGGCATGTCAGCGATAAACATGGCGAAAGGCTCCACCAAGATATTTCTTTGATGGAGAAGAGATGTCAGGGAAATAGGAACCCTACTGTGTTAGTGGACTATTGTTGGATGAGTATTCGGGAGTCATCGGACATCACACAAGCGAAAAACCAAAAAAAAGGAAAGCTAGTGATTAAAAAATATTTTTATGTAATCTTGTGTAGTTATCAAAACCTTAAATAGTCAAACAAAAAAAGCGTAAATTTATGTATAATAGATAGAAATTATACAGGACACAAACAAAATTTTAAAATTTGTTGCCCAGTGTTATCAATTTTCCAAAATTAATTTTCTATTAATTTCCCCAAAACCAATATACATCCTTTCCACCCAAATCACATTCTAAAAATTCTACCGTTTTCAATCGAAGTGAATATAAATTTCAGCAATATCCGTAATCATCAAAATGTTTACCAACCATTTACTTTCAAACGAGTTATTCCTTTCCCATTAAAACGACTACAACATTCGTAAACCTATTAAGCTCAACCTTCCTGACCAACTTACGTGCGACCCTGACATTCCAAAACGGTGAAATTCAAATCAATCCTTTGTTGCCGATCCGGGGAAAAAATCCACACACATAAGCACCCGCAAAAACCAGATCGGCTGACGCAATTCTGTCCAATTACAACAGACAGGGAGCGCATTCCTAATTCGGAAAATGCCTACCGAACCGTTCAGAGTCCTGTCATTTCTTCTATCGACATTCTATATACAAAATAGCAAATCCTAATAGTTCGGCGGCTATAATCTAGCCACCGCAGGTAGTGGAATTGGATTCGTCTATATGTAGGGTTGAAGGTAAATTACTGTTATTCCAAGAACCAAACACTACGACGCAATTTGCCTTTTACGATCGATACAATTACTATCTGATTGATTGTTTTCAATTCGTAAAATGCTGCGTAATACATGTTCATTACCATAGTAGAGGAGGAAACAGATTTCTAGATATATATGCATGAGCTTGCTACGTAGAGGTATATTCCATATTATGCGTGGAGTTGATGGTGTGATATTCCATGTACTGGTTGGTTAAATTTAGAAACGTGTTGATGAAATGCAAAACGGATGGATGGATGATGGCTATCGGATCGAAAACACGGTTTTGGAACGCGTGGTTGCAAGCGCAATTAGCAATTGGGTGTGTAATGAATGGATGCATACATAGATGCGAAATTGAAAACGATAAATCGGGTGTATAATTTCATGTGGATGAAACCAGAATGGACTCCAAATGAGAAATCCTTGCGAAATAGCGTAAAAAAATAATATGGGACTGTTATATGATATTTTGATTTTTATCTTACTACGCAGAATAAGTTAAAAATATCAGTAATACAAACGATATCCAATAATATTTTAAGTATTGTTTATGTAAGTATAGAACATTTAAGGATAAAAAATTGTATATTTGAATTAGTAAAAAATCGGGCAAAATGTTTTTTTTTCCTAATAAAAATTTTCATTAATTAAAATTGCATAAATTGATGGATTAAAATCAATCGCAGTCCACCTTCCAGTCCGTAGGTATTTGTTCAAACAAAACTATTACAGAGTGGTCCGCCAAAAAGTTTAAACATCAAATGAGTTTAATTTTTTCAACTCAAGCCAGAAAGCAATCTGTTAACAATTAGTGCTATTTCTGGTAGAAAGAAGTTACTGAATTGGAAATTATGAAAATCAGAGAGCAAATATAATTTCTTGTATAATTTTTGCAAAGATGGAACTACAGAATTTTGGGAGCACTTTCATATAACCTACAGATTTATGAATCGAAATTTTCAAAATGCTAAATGTGAGATGCATTTGGGCAATTGTAAAACAACATCTAAATCTATTAAAGCAATTATTTGGGAAAAGTTCTCATCCTTATTTTACATGGTGTCTGCAAGAGTTTTGACTCTTTAGAACACAAGATTCTTCTGTCTGTATTGAATTATTTAGGTCTACCGATGCTATTCAATTCTTTGGCAGAATACTTTAAAGCCAGGCAAAATGTTTTTCCTATATTCAACTTTTCTTTATTCAAAATTGCATGAATTGGTGTAGAGAATGATTAAAATCAATCGTAGCCAATCTTCCAGTTACTAGATATTTGTTCAATCATGATTATTACAAAGTTGGCCACCAAAAAGTTGAGATATCAATTGAGGATAATTTTTTCAACTCAAGCCAGAAAATAATCTGTTAAGAATTAGTGCCTATTTCTGGTAAAAAGAGGTTACTGAATTGTAAATTATGAAAATCAGAGAGCAAATATAATTTCTTATATAATTTTTGCAAAGATGGAACTTCACAATTTTGGAAGCACTTTGAAAATTTCATATACCCTAAGGATTTATGAATTGAAATTTTCAAAATGCTAGATGTAAGATGTATTTGGGTAATTGTAAAACATCTAAATATATTAAAGCAATTCTTTGGGAAAAGCTCTCGTCCTTACTTTACATGGTTTTTGCAAGAGTTTTGACTCTTTAGAACACAACATTCTTCTCTTTGTATTGAATTATTTAGGTTTACCGAGGCTGTTCAACTCTTTGGCAGAATTCTTTAAGGCCAGGTAAAATGTTTTTCTTACAAGAGATTTTTCTTAATTAAAAATTGCATAAACTGGTATAGGGAATGATTAAAATCAATCGTAGTCAATCTTCCAGTCATTAGGTACTTGCTCAAATATGATTATTACAATGTTGGCCACCAAGAAGTTGAGACGTCAATTGAGGATAGTTTTTCAAATTCAAGCTAGAAAACAGTGTGACAATGATTAGTATTATACAGTTCTGGTAAATGGTAATTTTTTGGGGAACGGAAAATTATGAAAATCATGAGAAGTATGATTTTCTTTATTTTTGAAAAAACTGAATTTTTTAATCCTGGGAACATTTTGAAAATTTCATACACTAAGACTTGTACCACCTAAGTACCTTTGAATGGGAATTTTCAAGACTTTGGATGTAAGACATATTTAGACAATCGTAAAACAAGATTAAAATCTGTTAACGCAGTTCATTAGGTAAGAGGTATCCCCCATGGTTCTACACTGAGTCCGGTACTTTTTGTTGTCGGAGTTCGAACCAAAATTTAGATACCTGTACTTTTCTGAATGAAAATTTTCAAGATTTTTGCATAAGGCGTATTTAAGCAACTGTAAAACTACATTAAAATTTAAAGTATTAACATTAGGTAAGGCTTCCGTCTTTATTTTACTTGGTTTTAGCACCACTTTTGACACGCTAGAACATAAAGTTCTTCTGTCTGCATTGAGTAACATGTTGGATATTCGGAAATAAAAAAAAATGTAATCTAGTTATTTTATAATGATTTATATATTTTTGGAATTCTTCTTGGTCCTTTTAAATTTAGGATGATTTATTTGGTTAATATTCGACAATGGGATAAAAATTATTATCTAAATTCTCTACTGATGTCGAGCATGTACAGTAGTTGACTGATCTTATTTTACAAGTGTGTGGGGTTGTCTTGGAAAACTGAGGAGTGCAGAACGTATGCCAACACAAAAAAAAATTCTGTGCCATTCTGAAGTTCCAATTGTCGATGACGCGTTCGAGCATTTCGAGTGGTATCCGGCCAATGACGCGAGTAATATTGGCTTCCAATTCCTCAATCTTAGCCGGCTTTATCCATGTAGACTTTAGACGTTACGTAGCCCCAAAGGAAAAAGTCTAGAGGTGTGTTATCACATGATCTAGATGGCTAATTCATCGGTCCAAAGCGTGAAATTAACTGCGCACCCAATTGTTCTCGCAATAAAGCCATGGTTTCACGGGCTGTGTGGCAAGTAGCACCGTCTTGCTGGAACCAAATGTCGTCAAGATCACGGGCTTCAATTTCAGCTAGCAAATAGTCCGTTATCATGGCGCGATAACGGGCGCCATTCACATTTTTGAAGAAATATGGACCGATGATTCCACCAGCCCATAAACCACACCAAACTGTTGTTTTGTCTGGATGTAATGGCAGCTTTTGAAGCTCTGTGGGTTGCTCTTCAACCCAAATACGGCAATTTTGCTTATTGACGTAGCCATTAAGCTAGAAATCGGCCTCATCGCTAAGCAAAATTTTGGTCAAAAACAGTGGATTTTCTTGAAGCTTCTCAAGAGCCCAAACACTGAAACGGTGACGATTCGGAAGGTCGGCCGGCTTCAATTCTTGTACGAATTGAATTTTGTATGCTTTTAAACCAAGATCCTTACGCAAAATACGCCAAGCGAAGCTGTTGAGAACGACGCCGAATCGATTCATCACGGTCATTGCGTGCACTCTCAGCTACCGCCGCTATTTTCTTCACTACTTGCTGGATGTGGTCTATTTGGTCGCGTATTATTCAATAATGAGAATTGGGTTTCAAATTTTTGGATGGTATAGCGAATTGTGTATTCTGTAGGACGATTATGTGAACCATAAGTTGCTCTAAGCGCACGAAACACATACTTTGTAGAACGTTGATTTTCGTAATACAGCTGAATAATTTGTACACGCTGTGCCGGGCTAAGTCTTTCCATGATAAAATGTCAAACAATACTGAACAAAAATACCATTACAGTTTGATACGACTCACGCGTGATCTGTCATAAAATCGTTACTGAAAAAAGTACCTCTAAATGAATCACCGGTTAGTAGGATACATGATATTTTATTAATAATATCGTGCGTTCAAGTCTATGCTTTTAGGGTGGAGCTAATTTTGCTAGCGACCATCCCATTACTCACTGACTTTATCTTCCTGTTGTATCTAGAGCGTGACAAAATGCAAAAATTTACCTGCCAAGAACTTACACGTAAGCATTAAAAAAAAACAGACATATATACACATAAAAGCGGATTGTAATATTATTTCAGTACAAATCCTATTTGTTTTTCTTTGGAACAAAAAAAAAAATGCATCCAACCATCCATAAACGATACGCTTAAGTTTGTAAATTCGTCTCATAACCATAATAAACAAATCCAAACATCCTCTATTTTTACTCCTTATAGTCGCCGAATCCGAGAGCGATTTTTTTTTAATCCTCTGTACAAATGCTCGTTGGCTCTTCACACAGCTCATGTTTATTAATTATTCCCGTGGTGTTCTCTCTGTACGCATCACTACCTTAATAAAGCTAAGTAAATCTAGAAACCAGTTTGTGTGTTATTCTATTTATAGGTGCCCCGCTCAGATTCTTAACCAAGTACATGTAAAAGCGGTCGTTATTGTATCGTTATAATTTTAGTAGTGGAACGATGGTGACGTGTGCGATCGCGGCCAAAACATCCGAGAAGCCGGAGATGGATATCTTCATACGTTGGGTTGATATGTTCAATTGTTAAGGTGTTTTATCATCATTTATTCTGAAGGAAAACGTTTTACTGATTTTGGTATTTGATTTCACTAAAATTGTTAGCAATTTTTTTTTATAAAGAATCAAATAATTGTAAAACTATTTACTCCAATTTGTGTGAGAATATACGACTGGCTACAACTTGCGCAAGTTAGTACTACGGTTAACGGCTTGTATATCTATTAAATACATTATTGCTGTAAACATTTTGTCGATGATCTGTTACAAATATAATATATAATATATAATATATAATAGTTACACAAGTTGTAAAAGAAATGCAACAACATTGTTCTAAAGATTCTATTGCATATAAAATGTTCTTATAATTATAATGATTGGAAGAACAAGTAAAACAATAACAATTCTTGTTTTCGTATCTCCAACAGCATCCCAATTTACAGGTAGCATTAGTCAGCCACGAGAATGTTACAAACTCCTGTTTCGCAGGTTTGTGGCGTCTTCCCTCCAAACATTCGACAAATTTTTAGTAAAAAGATAAACTACGGAAGACTTTATTCGGAAAGAATTATGAACCCGATTAAAATGATTTCACTATATAAAAACACATGATTTATTAGAAAAGAAATTAAGTTATCGTTGCGACATCTATTGGTGAATAACCAATACTGCCTGAGTCTAACCCTAAAGCAGAAAACATTTGGTTCATGCATTTATAATTCAATAATAATAAATCAAGTTCTCAGTGGTTGCGCTTATCTTTAAGAAGGGTGATCCTGGCAGTATTAGTAACTATCGTCCCATATCTATTACACCAGTGTGCCCAAAAATATTTGAAAGAGCTTTAAAATTTCACATAACTAATTACTTTAATGATAATTCCTTACTTACTGATTGCCAATATGGCTTTAGAAGAAATCTTTCAACCATTCTTGCCATCAATAATTTATCCAATTTAATCTTAAATAACTTTGAAGATAAATATTACACTTATGTCACCTTTTGTGACCTCACAAAGGCATTTGATTGTACTAGCCATTCTATTCTAGCAAGAAAGCTAGCGTATTATAATTTATCCAGTAATAGTATTAAACTTAATACATCTTTTCTCAGTGATTGATTGCAGCTTGTAAATTTCAACAACGTTTTTTCAGATATTCTTACTATTAACCACGGAGTACCTCAAGGATCCGTCTTTGGTCCCTGCTTATTTTTAATCTATATGAATGATTTAGAATATCGTGGACACAATACAAATTTTATCCTTTTCGCAGACGATACAACTGCGATTAATTATAATCAATCTTTAACTGATCTCAGAAATGAAACTGAAAATATGAATATAAACATTAAAAATTGGTTTTCTGCTTGCCATAATATTTTTAATTGTAGGCCAACTGTAACCCAACCGCTGGAGGTTGGTTATGCCGTTCGGTTTTCAACTGAGCGCAATGTCGCCGCGCGTTGCGTATATATCCCCTTCAAAGCAACCCAGATCGTTTTCGAACACTAGCACGCTGATCGGTTCTAGATGATTCTAGCGTGGTGACATCGGCGGCAGATCGCTCACCGCAATGTTGCCGCGGCTTGTGTTTATTATGAGAATTTGCGAAATTTACGGAAGCTTCTATGATTTTTACACCTTTGTATTTTTAAAATATGTTGTGAGCTACCAGAATTGCCTTCGCGAGCTACCGGTAGCTCGCGATCGACGGGTTGGCGACCACTGCCCTACAATATATTCGATTTCACACGGCTACAGCTGACCTTCCATTGAGAACGCACTAGACAATCTAAATAGCTTCAAATAAGCGATTGTCTGTTAACTATGGAGTCGTTACATCTGTATGTACTACGTGTATACTATGCTTACGATACAATTCATTGTAATTTACGTTTTGCGGTTTTCGGGTTTGTTTAGTCTGTGTGTGATTGATATAAATGAAAACAGCAACTGACGGAATTACTACTTGGAAAGAAAATCATTTCATTGCCAGAATATATGTCACCAGGGAAAGAGAACGAGATAGCAATTTCAAGGGAGATGAACGCTTGTGCCGTGAAATGAACTTGAATTTTGTATAAGGCCAATTTTGAGAAAATTAATTCGTTTTGAAAATTTTGTACTTATCATCAAAAATAAATCTGAAAATTCTTATGCAGTGTGGTCGTCTACAAAATTTCAATTGTTTTTAAGCAGCAATTTGGGACAATTCTGCTCAAAACTAAAGTGGGAACGGACTGGGTAGAAGATTTTGGATTTATTTTCTATATATGTTTAAATCAGTCGAAATTCGTACAGTATTATGTTAAAAATACCGCACGTAAACTCGCTGTTATTAGCGCCATGAGGAATGACGTTCAGCCGATTCCGCTCTGACAACAACTGTCAGAGTTAAACTTTTCTGACATTTTTACCGTTCGACGCATTTGGTAAATACATCTCCAACAAAGGATAATTCCAGGGAATTCCTCCGCACAAAAACGTAGAAAATACATTTTATTGTGCCTCTGCAACAATTTAAATTAAATATCACTTGGTAATCGGTCGTCAAGTCTGGAAGGAAGTGTCCATAATTTATTGGTTGCCGATACTCTTTAATATCAGTTCGTTAAACGCTAGATCGCGAACTCGTATAACATATTACAGACTATAAAATGGTGCTGTTAAAGAAAAAAGATTTAGTTGATTGAAATTTAAATTTTAAGAATATAAAATATTGTTTATATAGTCTATATTATGTGTATTGTAGTCAGCACTCAACGTCTAGGGTGTCGACAATTCTGTGATTTTTCCACAATCCTCGAGAGAAGCGAGTTATCCTAAAGACTACCTCTTCTCCAGATATTTTTATCCATAATGCGAAGATATTCCACCAAAGTGGGGATCTTCAGGTCCGCTCTGAGTCGCACGTTACGAAAGAACCATGGAGCTCCGGCCATCATCCAAATAATCAAACGATGTAGGCTTTCCAGTCTCTTAAGGTGACCATGTGATTTATTTTTAAAGAAATATCAAGTGCTGTAGTGTTAAATTTTACTGCAAGTGCAAAGTTAATTCCAGTTTGGCTGTTTGAAAGAACGAGGGATTTTTTAAATGATGCGTTAGCATAGCATCTTGATGTAAAATGATCCTTTCTTTTGGATGTTTATCGCGAGTATTTTGGAGAACTTGTGACAAACAAATTGAAAACATGTCCTGTAAAAAAAAATGCTAACAACCTAGATTTCTAAGATGATGTCATATAAACTTTATGTTTATATGGGATTCACGGGGAACTCCCAATTCTCAAACTCGAACTTTTTACTATGATTTGATGACACACACATTGGCGTCCCTTCACTCCATTGTTTTAATCACGATGGCGATTGTTTTGTCTGCAGCAAATTTTGACAATACTTTCCAAATATAATTTTATGTTAAATTTCAAATAAATAAGGTTATTTATTAAATAGCACGTTTTATTTAATAACTTTATGATACGAGGGATGATCGTAAAATAAGGTTCCAAAAGCCCTACAGCAGCAATAAGAAGTGTTAGGCGAAATCCGACAACATCGGCGTGTGCAGCAGCTCTCCCACTCTATATACGTACCACTTCCGTCTCGCTACGCCGCTCAGTGTTGGCAAAGCAGCCGTCCGAGATGGAACTCCCGATCGCCGCTACCGCCAGGTACGAAATTCGCGCTGTGATACGTTTTTTAAACGCGAAAGGGGTTTCACCTATAGACATTCATCGTCAATTAACGGAAGTTTATGGAGAAAAGTGTATAGCTGTTCAACGCGTCCACAAATGGTGTAGGGAATTCACAGGAGGTCGGACGGAAATTTACGATGAAGAGCGGAGCGGAAGACCATCAGTTTCAGAGGAAATTCTTGAAAAGGTCGAGAGCATACTGCTTGAAGATCGGAGATCGCTTTTCGGATTCGGGACTGACGATGAAGTCAAAGAAGAGGTTATTCGATTCTTGAAAGGACTGGCGGCAGAATTTTACGACATGGGGATACATAGGTTGGAGCACCGTCTGCAAAAATGTTTGGATAGAAATAGCGATTATGTCGAAAAATAGCTTAAGTTTTTAACTTTAAAACGATGTGTAATGTTAAGGAAATAAAGAATGCTGTCTATCTTTAAAAAATATGGGAACCTTATTTTACGATCATCCCTCGTAGATATTTAATTTACGAAACCCTGGTAGAAATACCCCTGAATTTACCATGTTGTTTGTTGTAAGAACGTTTTTCATAGATTTTCAAGATTTACGAAATGGAGAAATTGTACAGAAGAGGAGATTCGCCGCCATTACCCCACATTTGTCGTTATCTGGACTTAGTTAAATTATTTAATACTTCCACTCCGTAAAACGGAGGGTCGGGGGGAAAAGAGGCTTTTGAAAAAAAAACTGATATCCGCCAGAGGGAATTTCACATCGACCAAGTTGCCATACAAAATACGCTATACGTGCTTGAATGACAAGCTGGGCTCGACAATGTAAATATACACCACTACAAAACATTTTAAATTGTAGTTATTTGTGTATAGTTTTCTTAGTACTTCTAGCTTCCAAAACAAACTGTTCTAGCAAATGTAAATCAGAGAACTATTTCAGACAGTTTTTTAGACCTAAAACATACCGAATGGCGACACTCGGTGTCCCATGTAAAGGGGTTGGCGATTTTCAAGCTCTATATTCATATAATTTATACTTTTAAACTATTCTACATAATTCCTAACCGATACAAAGCTAATGGTAATGTCTCATCCTCGATGTACGATCTCCGCTGTCAACAGCACCACGTCCACCCAATAACGAAATACGATGATGAATACATACACGATGATGACCTAGGAACATGTACTTTACGTTGTCCTTTTTGCGTCCAGACCGGATGAGATCATCATCCAACAGCGCATAGCGTAGCATGAAATCGGCCAAACCTCCGATGCCTCACGTACCTATTTTGCTCGCTTGCACGATGTAGGTAATGTGGACGGACGTTTGCTTGATTGCCAGCGCGTACCAACCTTCCCAAAATAGATGTGCAGAATTTGCAGAATATAAATTAACAAAATAAGTGTGTGGTTAAGCTGCGCTAGCCGTGCACAGCTTGTACATTCTTAATCGGCTAGTTTCGTAGATACGTGAATGACGTACTAATATACACGTTTCTGACTCTTATAATGCGTATATGGTTCCTTTAAATTTGCCAAAAATAAATAGAGGAATATCTTTGCGTTGGAGTCCTGGAACTGAGAAATTGCTTATTTTATTCTCTGTTGAGTGATATATCATGAGGCATTGGCTTCCCAAAAGATTTAAAAGATTTGATTCTTGGAAACTCTCTGTGTACTGACGAGTGTGGAAATATGCTATATGACATGGAAATTGTAACACCAAGAAGGGGTACAAGTATTTTGACCATATTTTGATGTATTTCTTGAGTGTTTTGGTTCAATTTTCACTGTTTTCTCTCGTCATATTTTTGTTCAATGTCTTTTGAGGGTTTGATTGTGCCTGGAGTGAGGCAACGTGGAAATTACTGCCAGTCGAGCGAATACGACAAAGGTTGAATTGTTGGCTTGCGCGAAAGTGGTTTTTCGTTTAGGGATATTGTAAATCGCCTTAACCGGAACCAATCCACCATCGTACGCTGTTATCAGTCATGGATTAGGGAGGGCCAGGAAAGTCACCGATGAGGAACCGAGGGCCGAAGAAGAACTAATGAGGTGCAGGACCGCCATCTTCGGCTAATGGTACTAAGAGACCGATTCTCCAGTTCCAGGTCAATTGATGATCTATGGTTAGGTAATGAAGGTGGAATCGTTTATCGCCGAACCAGGGCTTTCGGATTGCAATCCTATCTATCACATCTTGTGTTACCACCTACGGTACTACACCGACAGCAATGTTTGGAGTGGTGTAGGTTGCGAATGCGCTGGAACGTGGACTGGCATAGGATAGTGTTCAATGATGAATCTCGATTTAGTATGGGGATGCATGAACACTACATGAGGGTCAGACAAAGACGTGGGGAACATCGCGGTATTCAATTTTCTGTTGAAAGGCGTGTGCATCGTGGCCTACCTAGTCTACGGTCTTAATGCTTTTGGCTCACCAGTGACTTTGACATGACTGCTTTAGATATAATCTAAATTAAAAAAAAAAAATCCGAAATTAAAAAAAATTTAAAAATGCAGTATACGCACAGTATCCAAATTATTTAGAAGTAAAAAAAATTGTTGTAAGAAGTACTTTTGAGAATGGTTGGAATCGTATGTTATTCCTTATAACAGCCGTTGTTTATTATTAGAGTTGGCCACGCGCGCCAACAGGTAGTTACTTTCGAAAGCATCTGTTCTAATTTCTAACAAGACCTCCTGAAGAACCATGCAATAAAGTAAAATCCGCCTTTTAAGATTTTGAAAAACTGACTATGAAATGGCAAGAAACGTCACTACGTTGGTAATGAATTTCTTCCAAACCATCTTACGACTTTGGAATTTTAAACCATTAAACCTAATTCCTTCATATCTCCTTTGATATCTTTATTACTGAAATGAATCTCACGACTTCTTTGAAGGACAACCGATTAATTTTCGCCATGATGTACGTATTTCTTTACTCACCAGACCAATTTAATTTACGATCCTTCAAAGTCGTCGCAGTTTGCTTATTTCGTATTTTATGCAAATTGCGCTAATTTATTATGGAAGTGAAACCGAATATGGTTTTCTGTACGTTTCTATAACTTGTGGTATTCTTAGAAGCGCCCGCATCAAGGCCGCTTTTGTTCTTGACTCCCAGCTCCCATAAAACTTCTTTGTAGCAGCGGTCCTCCGATGGAAGCGGCCCATTAAAATACAAAAAAAAAATCATGTACATTTTCATATTCGCCTAACGAATTTACTAACTGAACGGATGAAACCTTGATTCCGCTAAAATTAAAATCGTTATTATTACAATACGCATACATACGCCATAGCCAAAGCTGCTTCCTGCACGATCTATAGATAAAATTATAAATGTGTTATATGCAGATGAATTTCGAAAGCGTAATTTAATATAATTAAGGCCAACAGAAAAACGGAATGCTAATAACATCCATACACTGGATTCAATAGAATTGATGGCTAGATACAAAGGAACCTTTAGTGCATCTGAAACTTTACACAATCCATAAGATTATTTGAACATTAAAATCGTATATGACGCACAAATCATCATAAAAGCAAATCATAAAATTCTTCACAGTTAAAGTGTTGAAGACCTACAGAAAAGTTTCATTTTTAGAATTTTATTACAGATGTATATGTTGACGAAATGAAAGCACATCTGTTACTCATCAAGGACCAGATGTAAATGTGGAAGTGAATGATTGAAAACAACCGCCGAAAAATTTGTGAAAGGAAATTTGGCCAAAATTAACATTAATAGATGAGGATATCGTAAAAATCATTCTGAGAGCTAAAACATTACAGGTTCAAACATGTGTTTTACAAAAAATGCTATTAGGAAACAAGATATAAAAAATTGTGTATATAGGTAGTTGTTAAGTGGCATAAAGGAAATTAATAATCTGTGAAGATTTCATACTATACATTATTTAATTTCCTATGTGCTAATAATGATCATATTGATCATTAGAGCAACGCAACTGCGCTGAAAGCCAGTGGCGGACGCATAAAAGTTTACACAAAATAAATTAAATGTGATACGTGCTCAAACATTTACCGTTTTAAGAGTCCTCCGTGAAATCACAAAGTGGATAATGTCTATTTAATATTTGTAACATTAGATATGTTTCCAAAGTTGTTTCGGCAAAGTGAGTGCGGCGTGAAGAAAAAGTGTTTTTGTATGCCGAAAACTGCATCTAGTGATAGTTATATTTGCGTAAGTAAAATAATCTTTCAAATAACTTAACGGTTCTGTTGACGCACCTTCACAAATTTGTCTTAACGTGCCAAAATCGGAGTCTTTATCTAAAACACTTTCAAACCTTTCTAAAACACAAACATTTCTTGCGTCTTCTATCGCGCATAGCTGTGCGTGAACATGTTGCACTATTTGCAAAGATTCCACTAAGGACACCCAAGAATTTTGTAGTTTTTCTATCGCATCCGCTAGTCCCACGTAATTGTTCTGAATAATTTCCAAATCTGTTTTAACTTGACTATCCTGAAATTTCAAGCGGCTTACCTTGACAGCCGCAGCTTAATTTGGGTCGAATTCTAAAATCACGTTCTTTATATTCTCAAAATATTTAAGATAATAAAATGTAGCCTCTAACCGTGTTCCCCAACGAGTAAGAATAGGTTGTGGTGGTTCAGGAATACCGGGGCATAGTCTATGAAATTCCCGAATACGTTTTGGGGATTTTACAAACACAGCTTTTGTATGTGCTATTAGAGCGTTTACCTCGGGATAACATTTTCTGATACTATCTGCTACGAGACTGAGAGTATGAATTTTACATGTAATATGCAACAAGTTAGCACAATGTTTTTTAAGAGATCGACCTACAGCAAGCTTGTTTGCGGCACCATCACTCATAAACATCAACAGTTGATTTGTTGAAAGTTCAAACTTTTCCAATGTATTTAACACCAACATTGAAATTACTTCGGCAGTGCATTGTTGTATTCGTCTGGAAGCTAGTAAAATTGAGGGTGGCGGTCGATGTGGTTCCATTGTGCCTACCATTACATTAACCACAGAATGTTTTTTACGATCTGTTGTTTCGTCCACGCATAACCACAGTTTTATATCTTGCAACTCCGATTTAATTCTTTTCTCGACATGCTCACGAGCAGGCGGCACAACTCTCTGTAATGTTCTCTCACTTGGTAACTTAAAGTCCGAATATTCATTCCAAAACGAGACGTATGCTTTCTTCCTTAGTAAATGAAATGGTAAATTACATGCAATAAACACAAATTAAATTAAATTTAAATTTGTCATAATCTCGCGTGGAATTTTTTTTGAAATATGCCCTGCACTATTTACGTGTCGTAGACAATCACTTTTCGACCAACACATTAAATCTATTTTACACACTACACATTGAATTTTAGCGCCATCACACTTTAAATTATGCATTTCTGCAATAAATTCTCTTATTGTGTCCAACTTTGGTCGTTTTCGTGATGTAGGAAACATTTTTAAAACAAACGTAGAACTACGATATAGTATACGACAGCGGAGATGCATACACAACAGATCGGCTTTCGAGTCGCAGTTATATTGACGCTTATACCGAATTGTCCCGGCCGTGTTTATTTTGTGTAAACTTTTATGCGTCAGCTAAATTACTGAGTAATTTAGTACAGCAAGAAAATGAGTTTTTGTTCTCTGAAAAAGCACCAATAAATTTGCGAAATCTTGATGATGATTTGACGATCGGCTCCTGTCCACACTATTTGTTCCATCTTCATTCCCGTTATAGTAAACATAACATTCCTTTAGATATCGGTTCTTAATGGCCAATACATACTTATACAAAGCTTGTAACTTTATTTATATGATGTTATTTTCGAAGAAGTAATTGGATTTTGTTTTCTTTCTAATTTTTGGCATTCTACTTTGAAATTTGGAAATTTGATAATTTCATAATGTCAATGGGGCCACTTTGGTTTGTTAGATATCGATAATGAGACTTCTAGACATCGTATTCTAAGTATACAGGGTGTTTCAATTGCTCTCAATTTACAGCAAATTTAGTCTTCTTTAAAAAAGTACTAGAAAGTTATTATCGAAAAAGTAGTCATTTAAGGTCAAAATCAACACAAACTGAAAGAAGGTCGAAAATGTTGCTGTTTTCTAGGTTTTTTACAAAGTTGCGTCCAGCTTCTGAGGTCGAAGACTTGGAATATTCAATGGACCAACATCATAAACAACTCAGCCAAAAATCAGAACTACCAGATTTGAGATAAGGTAGCCTCTCCTTTCAGGCGGCAAGGTTACTTGACTATAACTAAACAGGCAATTTATTAATAATAAAAATATACTTTTAATATTAATAAATTGTGTAAAAATGTTATAATATATAGGGTGTTCCATTTAAAATAACAAAGTGGACAGCTACTTCGTGTATAACCGGAAGTCTTGGGTAATTGAAAATGTTTTAGTTCGATAGTGTAGGCTGTAGCATATTACCAAGTTTTAAGAATTTTCGAATGTATACTCTTTCTTATATTGTTCGATGCAGTTCTTCATAATATTTCTGCTGCAAACGTTATTATCAGACTTTCAATTTCAACTTCATCCGGCAAAAAAAGCATGACGTTTCCAAAATATTTGATGGCATTACATTTTATGATCCTATGCGCTAAAAGACTCCACTACAACTTTGTACACACATTTCGCCAACAACACTACATACAACATTCAACACGACATCGAATACTACGCAAAAAACAAGTCTATACGTCGACAGTCGTATTTCAAAAAGTTAAATTACGTTCCAGTTCCGACAACGAAGTTGGTAGTACCCCTTCTTCCTATATAATAGCGCTCTAGCTATATTGATATACCTGTCTCTACCCATGCCTCTACCTAGAAACAACAATATGCTGAGTCAGAAAATGCCGATCATCGGCTAACCAACAGTTTTAATACGGGCTACAAAAAGAATTAACAAAAAAAAACGGCAGAACATGTTGGCTACATTTTGGTCGGGTTCTTTCTCAACGTTACCACACTACATCGGCTAGTTTATTTCAATTTATTTTCGAGTTTCGTTTTTCAACGCTTTTCGGCATCTGCGTGCCGGTTTTTCTATAGTTTTTGCGGCGACATTGCGAAAGTGTATCCGTTAAAATAGTAAATGAGATTTTTTTTTGTCCGCCCAATGTGCAAAGCTTTAAACTCGGGAGTTTTGTACTGCTTTAATCCTAGCGTTTTTAGACGTTTTCGAAGGTAGGACGGGAATGCTTCTCTCTCTAGGATTTATTTTGGAATGCGTCAGTTTTTTTTTTATCTGGATAGATCGAATTCGGATTAAAATTTTGTAGGAAAAAACGTTTTACTTTTATATTTACTATTCACTATGTATTATGGTGGATAAGTTAGATATACCACAAGCAAATAATCATTGTTGTGATGATATCGGAAATATCCATGATAGTAGATTGCATATTACTGCTGAGGTGAAGTATTTTTTCTTATTCAAACAGCTGACGAATCCAAGTTTGAGGTTTTTGGAAATAGACGGAGAGTTTTCGTACGCAGATCAAGAGGGGAAAGAATGTTGGGGGAGTGTATAGTTCCTACGGTGAAGCATGGAGGCGGATCTATAATGGTTTGGGGTTGTTTTTCCGTAATCGGAACAGGGGACAAAATTGAGGGCATAATGAAAAAAGAAGAATCCTGGAAGAAAATGCCATACCGTCAGGAGTCCGATTAATTGGTCGTGAATTTGAATTTATGCAGGACAATGAACCCAAACATAAATCTAAATTGTGCACAGATTACCTGCAGCAAGAAGAAAATGAAAAAACCCTAAAAATTATGGAATGGCCGCCACAGTCCCCCGATCTGAACCCGATAGAGTTGTTATGGGAAGAATTAGACCGATGTGTTAGGGAAAAGTGTCCAAAATCGAAGGAACATTTGTGGACCATTCTCCAGGAGATATGGACAAGCTTGCCCAATAAAACATTAGCAAAATTATTGAATCGGATGCCGAGAATAGTGGCAGCAGTCCTAAAGGCAGAAGGTGGATTTTTCGATGAAAATCGGATTTAAATTATTTGTATTACATTAACTTTTTCTTTTTAATAAATTTGTGTTTGAAAATATGTAAAATCATGTAAGTAAGTATTAAATACATGGCCGTTTAATATTTCTCTTATTTTCTTTGACTTCCGTACATTTTTTTGCTTGTCCGAACTTCCATGAACGGTAGTGTACATGCATTCAACCCAGTCAAAATAACAAAAATGTTAGACATGATATAGCCTCGAAGTACAATTTAACATTTACACCTCTCAAATATCAAGCAAGCAATAATTACACGCGATTAAAATCGCATGTTAGAATTGTAATATTGTCTGTGTGTATGCGCTTATAAATCGTTTATATTGTCGTTAAAGAAAAAACTAACATCAAATGCTATCATCAAAGTGTAATTAAGGTCAAAAGTAAACGGATTAGATAATATGTTTGGCGAAAAAAAGAAAAAGCATTCATGTATGGGGAATTTGATATTCCAATGTATATAAACTGTTATATGTATGAGCTATTTGACGTTAATGATGTTATTAACAACAACAATACGCTCTTTCTTGAGAGTTGTTGAGTTTGAACTGTAATACTGTATCACGAAGTACTTCAATGCATATAGTAGTTGTTTTGTTCTTTTTCTATACAATGTAAGCTAAATATTTAGCAAAGTTCACTTAATTCTTACAATCAAATAAATCCCATACAATGGCGATAATACTCATACAACACACAGTACATAACATAACGGCAACAACATTCAACTACTTAGTTGCTCATTCATGTTTGAAGCAGTTCGGCATGTCTCTCAAACATGGAAAGAATTTCATTCCTTATCGTATAGTGCTTATCTAAAGTGTTCGGAGTGCAAGTCATAAAATCACATACAAACTCTTGCCCTACTTTTTAAATGTACATGTGCACTTACAAGAGCGGGCAGGAAAGAGCGCTCGGCAGCATAACGTAGCGTAAACCTAAACGAACTATTTATTTAGAAAATGTTCTTCCCATACACAGCGAAAGAAAGATACGTCCCATTCGGCCAAGTCTATTTTCCAGCCACTTCTTCGCTTCTTGGATCTTTAATTAACGGAAACGTTTATTAAAGTGAAGTCATCGTTGAAAATTAGAAAATATAAATTGGAGAGACGACTTTAAGGTGTATTTCGTGGAAATGTAACATTTACAGCATCATACTTTTGCAATTATTTTACGAAAGATGAACTGAAGTGTATCGTGTGATTATCTATAGACAGATGGCGCTGATCAAATGTCAACTCTGCTATAAGCACTTCGTAATGAGTGGAGGTGGAATAACATTTTATATGACAAATATACGCTAAAAAAGATCCTATAATTATCTTTAGAAAACTTTGCAGGATGCACAAAGCACGAATTGTTCAAGGAGCAGTCAAGGAGGAATTTCAACATCCACCTTACAATCCCGACCACGCCCCTTGTGACTATTATCTTTTTCCAAAACTCAAAAAACACTTGAGAGGCCGTCGCTTTTTATCAAATGATGACAGGGAAAATCCTGCGGGGTCGTATTTTATAGAACTATAAAGATTTTTTTTTCGAAAGCATAGCGTTACTAGAAAAACGTTGGCGTAAGTGAACGGTTTTGAACGGCTTTGAGTCGGACCCGATTGCCGTAACACCTGGAATCACACAGGGGTGTATCGTAGGTCCAATTTTATTTCGTATTTTCGCTAACGATGTAGCTGCGAATATCGAAAGTTCCCATTTACAGTATACGAATTTTGTTTTTGTAAAATCTCACGTGGAATTTGCTTCTAGTATATGGAGCCTTTTTTATAATAATACTATCGATTTGGTGGCATCCGTTCAACGCAGTTTTACTTCTTATTTGATTAAATTTAGCACCGTACAACAGGAATTCCCTATGTGTGCGTCGCGGCGCCCCGGGCCCTTAGAGAGTAAACAACGGACTGATAGCGTTTGGGAACCCTTGCCGTACAACTAATATAATATGAGGATAAATTTATTTCAAATGAGCTCTTTATATGCTCGTATAGTAATTGATTGTTGCAAACTTTATAAAATTTCAAACGTAATAAACGATTGTCAAGAATTAATAAATGAGGTAAACATGCTAGTCCCTATAGATTAAACTCGGGACAGAACGTTTTGTATTTGAATAGCGTGTCCAGTATCTTGTCCTCTCCCGCTCTCCACATATGCCCAAACCACTTTGCTCTTTGCTGTTTTATCTTCTTAACTATATCTTCTCCACATTCTTTCGCTACTTCCTCATTTGTTCTTATCCTATATTCCAAATTTTTCATTCTAACTGGTCCAAGTATTGATCTCAGTATTCTTCTCTCCGCGACTCTTAAATTTTCTTCATCCCTTTTTGTCATTGTCAGTGTTTCGGCTGCGTACATTATCACTGGTCTTATGGTTGTTCTATAAATTTTTATCTTTGCATTCTTTGAAAGATTTTTGCTTCTTAGTAGGTGTTTATTTATATGTAGAGCTTTGTTGGCTGCCATTGTTCCTCAAAGGTATACTTCCCCACTCTAATTTTTCTGTTGCTCAGCTCTTTTCCTATTCTCATTATTTTTGTCTTGTTCTCATTTATTTTCAATCCCATCCTCTTACCTTCATCTACTCTTTCTTTTAAGATGTTATTCATTATCCCCCTCTTTTTTGCCACGATTACTACGTCATCAGCGTACGCTACTAATTGTCCCCCTCTTGTTCTTATTGTACCCTTAGAGACTCTTCTGGTGATGTACTCCAGTACTATATTAAATATGGTTGCCGACATTGCATCCCCTTGCCTAACTCCTTTATTTATACCAAACTCTTCAGTTTCACCTTTACTTGTTATTACACTAGCTTTTGTTCCATGCATTATCATTGCTACAAGTCTTCTTAGTTTTGTTGATACTTCTAACTTCTTCATCGCTAACATAATCATATTTCTATTTAGAGAATCAAACGCTTGCTGAAAATCTACGAAAAGCAGTTCGAGGTTTATATTATGTTGATAAGTTTTTTCTACAATTTGTTTAACTATGTGTATTGCGTCAATTGTCGATTTCCCCTTCCTAAACCCACATTAATATTCTCCTATTTTATTATCCGTTACCTCTCTTATTCTTCTCTGTATTAACGTAGACAAAGCCTTGTAGGCGGTTGGTAGTGATGTAATTCCCCTATAGTTATTATATTCAAGCTGACTTCCTTTCTTATGTACCTTTATTATTTGGCCTATTTTCCAGTCATTCGGCATTCTCTCCTCTTTCCATATATTTAACATCAATGCGTATATTTGTTTTTTCAATTGTTCGCCTCCATATTTCAACAACTCCATGTTTATCCCATCCTTTCCAGGTGTTTTTGCGTTCTTGGTTTTGTTTATAATTTCAGTCACTTCTTCTAAGGTTAGTTCCTTTACATCTATTTCCTGTCTTCCTTCCCCTTCTCCTCCTTCTTCTTTCTCTCTTGTTAAATTTTCTTGTTGTTGACCGTCATTTAATAATTCTTTGAAGTGTCTCATCCAAACCTCCTTGATTTGTTCATTTTCTACTATTTTTCCTTCTTTGGTTTTTATTCCCCTTATTTTAGGTTTATATCCTCTTTTTTGTTCCTTAACCTTTTGATAAAATTTTCTACTATTTCTATTTTTGTTGTTATCTTCGATTTCTTCTATTGCTTTTGTTGTCCATTATCGTTTGCTTGTTCTTATTATTTTTTTTTACATTCTTTTCTTATCTTCTCATACTTCTCTTTATCTTCTCTTTTATTCGTACCAATTCATTTTAATCTCGCTTCCACCTTTTTCTGCATACCTCTTCTACATTTTTCATCATACCATTCCTTTTTATTCCTCTTACCCTCCTTCCCGACGATTTTGTCGGCTGCTTGATTCATTATCTCCTTTATCTTACACCATCTTGCCTCTATATCTTCTTCTTCTTAATTTTTTTGGAAGGATTAAGTAAATTAAAAATTGGTTACAGAATTCTTGATCAATTCGGCGATTTTAGTGATATATTTCCGGGCAGTGGCAGTGGCGGGTAAGGCGACGGCCGCCGTTGTTTCCGGAAATCAAAGCTTGTAAGCTGAACCTTTTCTACTATTGTTTTACATATAAAAGCAAATAAGCATATAAAAAACGCTTTTACGAGATAAAGCACTGTCCCGGTATCGTGACAAAAGTCTCTAGTGAATTTCAGTACCTTTCACACCCTCTGACCACAAAAATCGGATCATTGCTCGTTGTTCCTCTTTAGTGCAAACTAATAGCGGAGCTAACATACTTATGCTGTTGCGGCTAGCAGACAAATGACGTGATCGTGATTAAATTAAGCACACATGACCACAGAGGCGTTAACTCAACGCATGCGCAAGCGGCCGCCACTACGATAACCTTCAAAGCTTGTTAAGGCGGAAGTGTAGATAATATTTGACTTACACTCGTAGAAAGTTCAAACACTGACTTGCAAAAGCAATTAGAGATATATCCATGATTCGAAGCTCTTATATCTCCAGAATTAAACTAATTGCTATTTATCTTGCACAATCAACTTATTGCAAATGCAAAATGATTATCGCGTAACGACCTTCTAAACCTTTAATTTCTATGAGATTATAGTCTACGATCTACGACCAAAATCGCGTGAATAATCAGTCGTACACTTCATTTCCGCTTTTTTGCCTGTTTGACTTATTAAACAAAGGAAATTTATTAAGATATGGAAATGAAAATGTAATTACGTAAAGAAGGCTTTAATCGGCCAACGTCCACTACGCGTTCGTAACGCACGCGTACGCGACTAAAACCACGTCTCGGAAAGGATGAAGAAGCAGAGGCGCGCCGCGTTCCCATTATTTCCAGCCAGCGAAGCCGCAATCGACCAACTAACATTGACAGTGAAATCTCCGCATAATGGAACTCAATTTGCTCGCATCGGAATTTGCATATTTGATGTAACTCATTAAAAACACTCAATAGGAAAGGTAACCGGCTATTAAAGCAATTATTTTCACCCGGACGCGGGATTACTTAATTGGTCTGGTGGTTGCTTGTGAAACGTAAAATAATATCTGCATACATATGTAAGAAAGAGAATAATTCTTCGAGGTTGTTGCGTATTAAACATCTCGACATACCTGTAATAATTGCTACGCGGCTATAAGCAATTTGCTGTCTAAGCGGGTTTCCCCATTCATATAAGTGATATTTCTGTTGTGGTGCATGACCAAATGAGGCATGGCATCAAGTTGCTGATGTTTGAACTGGAGAGTTGTGAAAATGAGTGTTTTGCTAAATTTACTGTAACCCATTTCTGGTTACTCAATATTAAGCAGAATGTGCCTTTCAATACGATTTATTTATTTCTAAGATCCATGAAAAATGTTATTCACATAAGGTTTATTATCAGCTGAGTACTACAAAAAAATTAAAAGTAATTAAATAATCATATTGCTTGTAATCTGGTACGTAGGCTTCCGTGATGGTTAATAACTAGAGTTTGTTAAAAAGGTGATACCGGTTGGCAGTAGCGTAGAGAGTTCAAAGCGACAGTACGTTGCACTCTGCACGCCAAATAAGTACGCGGAGATGGGACGCCCAAAGGGTGTAACGTTCCCTTCGAATGCGAATAAATATCTCAAGCATTTCCCTGGATTAGAATATAGAAGTCCGCATATTTATTGCAGAATATGCAATAGCGGATTGCTAAGTCGCGATAGGTTTGAATGTAGAAAACATTGTAAAAGTAAACGTCATGTATTGAATTTAAGAAACAGTATTTCATACTGGCAATTTTTATATGATTTTATTTTTATGTTAAGTGTGTGCAACATCCCACAACATCTAGTATCTAATGAACACTTTCGTCTCTTTTGGGCTAAGTACATTCCCTCATGGAAGCTGCCAACATCTATGCAATTACGATACAATTTGCCACGTGTGCAAAGTACAGTAAAAGAATGTATAAAAGACGAGTTGAGAAATAAAAAAATCTGCCTATGTGTGGATGAAACAACTGATGCTCAGAAACACAGCGTGATTCCTGTTGTAGCGCGTCCTTTAAAACGTGATGGTCTACCAGCTTCATTGTTGTTATCCAGTAAAAGGATTCAGAAAACTAATGCAAAACCGTTGTCAAGATAATAAAAGATTCGTTGAGAGAATTTTGTATCGCAGGAACCCAAGTCACAATGTTCGTTACTGACGGAGCCGCAACAATGCTGAGAGTTGGTAGGATGTTGAAAATATGCTTTCCGACTCTTCTTCACATAACATGCCTCATACACGCATGTCACCTCGTAGCAGAAACCATTCGAAAGAAGTATCCGATGGTGGATAAGTTAATAGCATCTACCAAAAAGTGTTCATCAAATCTCCCAAACACATCCGTGTATTCAAACAATTGTCTCCGAAATTACCACCACCACCTCAGCCTGTAACAACGCGATGGGGAACATGGCTCCAGGCAGTATCTTACTATCAGAAATATTTTTCACAAGTGAAAAATGTCATCTTGAAACTTGATTCAAATGATTCTGCAGCAATTCGAGATAGTCAGCAACTTTTTTCCAATTCGGACGTTCAACAACAAATAGATGAAATTTCCATGAACTATTCTGAAGTTGCACAAGCTATTGAGCAATTAGAAAACAGTCACTTATTTGCACGAGACGCATTAAAATGCATAAACAAATTACAAGCCGCTCTAGAAAACTTGACGAACACTATAGGAGTCGATGTTGCTCAAAAATTTGGTGCAATTTTAACGAAAAATCCCGATTTACAAAAGGTTCGGTCTATAACTGAAAATCAAGAGTGCCCAGATGAAGAAAAGGAATATCTGACATTTGCAAATCTTACTTCACTGGATGTCGAACGATCATTTTCGAAGTATACGACAACGTATTGACAACACCGTCGACGGCTGAATGAATCGACAATGGAAGCGTTGCTGATGTTGCAATTCTACGCAGCTTACCAGGGCGGTTGCCAATTGCCACAGTGGACATCAAGACGACAGGAAAAGGTAACAATATTATTTTTCACTAATATTGTATATTACGTACCTACTTTTATGCGGTGCGCCACTGCCGGTACCACCTTTTTAACAAACTCTATTAATAACACTACACTCTTGGCTTCCGGGTTGGAACCGAGTCGTTGTCGTAGCTTTTTCGTCCACACTATTGCAGGACATCTTCAGGGCTGTGACTGTGTCAGTCAGTGTACAATAACAGCCCTGAAGATGTCCCAGAACAGTATGGACGAAACATCGGCAAAAGCTACGTCAAGGACGCGGTTCCAACCCAGAAACAAAGAATATAGAATCATATTGCTTATTGATTATAACCGGGAAACAATTGAGACATATTGTCTCAATCGCATTTTATAGTGGGTCGTACATGTCCCAACGGTATTTTATTGTAGTCAAATCTAAGAACACAGTTGTAATTCAATATTTTGATTATTGTATACAACAATAGATAAAATATTTATGAGTAGTATTTTGCAAAACTATCAGTGGATAGCGCTACTGTACTTAGCTTAGTCCTCTTCTCTTTTTGGAATGTAATACATCTAACACACCGCTTCCTTGATGTTCTTCGAATAGGCAAATGATTTCCAAAATTTTCCATGAATTTGGTTCTCTTGCATTACACTTGCTCAAAAAGATTAAGGGATCAACATTTTTAGAACTCGTATCTAGTCGTAATCCAACACTCTGCTGTCAAATATGACAATTTTTGCTGAATTTCCTCCATTTGTTTTAAGGCAGTGCAGTAGTGAAGTTGCTTTGTACAAAAATCCAAACAGTTACCTTACTCGAAGGCGGCGAAACTCAGCGTTATGTTGCTGGACGCCTTAATGTTGTATAAAGTGTGATTTGGAAAGACTGTGAAAACGATATCGCGAGATTGGACTTGTTACGAGAAGACAAGATCAACATCCGCTGTGGATAACCGATTTTTATCAATTGAGGCTCTTCGCAACCGTACAGCAACAGCAGGGGCTCTACAAAATGACCTTTCTGTAGCTAGGGGTGCGCGTGTTTCAGATTAAATTGTGAGAAATCGATTACGAGAAGCCAATCAACGCAGTAGAAGGCTAGTTAAATAAGTAAAGCTTACAAGAAACCATCGGCATGCGAGAATGGTGTTTGCTTGAGAACATCAATATTGGCAATTAATGCACTGGGGTCGAATGACGGTTTCAGATGAATTCCGGTTTAAATTATGGATAAATGATGGATGGGCTGGAATATGAAGAAGGTCTTTTGAACGATGTATACCACCCAGAATTCAAAGAACCATTACTTTTGGTAGTGGATCGGTAATGGTCTGTGGAGGCGTTTCTATAGGCAAATGGATCTTTGATATATTATCCATTACATCTTGCAACTATTTCTCCGACAAAGATTTATTCATTCTAAGGTTAAAATCAAATGTGTAAATCGTACAATACTGATGGGGCATAACAGCCCAATAAAAAATACTATTGGGAGACATAAATTCCACTGTTTTTTGGGGAAATTTATAAGCAATAGAAAAATTCAATTTTATTTCTTAACACGGTCTCCTTATAAGTCTTTTCCCAGCGATGTTCCCATCTCCTTGAACCGTCCAAGTAGTAGTTGACACCTTGTTCTGAAAAATATGCATTTACGAATGTGACGACCTCCTCATTCGATGAAAATCTCTATCCTCCGAGCCGAGAAAACAGAAAAAAGTCACTGGGGGGCCAGATCTGGTGAATTGGTCCGGCGAATCCATGAATTTTTGCTTTCAATTTGTCAAGTAATTATGAATGCTCCCGTTATTGTTTTTCCTTTTTTTTAAGATGGTCGATTAACACAATCCCATGACCATCTTCAGTCAATATATCCCAAACACGTTTTTCTGAGATGTCCATAGCCTCTGTTATCTCTCTAACCTCAATTCGACGATAGTCTGTCTAGCACCATTTGGTGAACTTTTCCGATGTTACCGGTAGCGGTTGTAGTTTTTGGCCGTCCCAAATGTTCATCGTCAACAAAGGTGATACGACCACGTTTAAATTCAGCTAATGTGCGTAGGCGTTCAAACGACAGTTAAACAACAGCTGAGCGTCTAATATGGTTGAAAGTTTCAAAAGTATCTTTCGACACATGCGTCATCATTAGAGCGGGCCAAGAGCCGCCACGCGCCAGGTTCGCAATCAGGCTGCCGGGCGCATATATGTATGTAAACATAGGTAATTTAAATATGTAATTATTAGGACGAGGACCAAAACCACTGTCTATTACGTCGTGAAGACGCGCAAATATACACCTGCAGTTTGGGTGTTCGTTGATAAAAAGGGCGTTGTTCACAGTGGGCCACTACAAAAAAAAAGTTCATTCATCGACGGCTACGAACTAACAGCGCGCTTATTCATTTACGGATGACGCGCTCTATTCATCAACAAATGACGAGTCTGCAGATGTTACGTTTGCACCACTTCGTGGCATACTAGAAACAAGCGTCGGTGTGCTCGCTTTAGTGATTATGTCTAACGTAACTATTAAAAATAAACGGCCATTACCTACGAAAGTTAATAAATTTCTTAGTGAATTTGTGGATTTACACTACAATGGGAGTACAATTTTCTGTAAAGTTTGTAAAAAGAAACTACTGTGCTGGAGCAAACGTGATTGTGAAAGACATATAAATAGCGCACACCACAGAAATAAAAGAAATGGTGTGTCACAACAACGTCAATTTCAATTAGAATTGCTTTTAACGTTTATGGTATGTGGTCTACCACTTCGTATACTTGATAAAAAAGCATTTCGAAAATTCTGGGGTACATACAATACCGAGTGGATACTACCATCTCGGACAGCGTTACGGAGAGATATTCCACGAATACGTGAGGACATTTTAAATCGAATTAAAGCCGAATTAAAAGATAAACAGCTGCGGCTATGTCTTGATGAGACGACAGATTGCAAAAAAAATTCTATTTTGAATATAATAGTGCGCGTATTAGATCCTATTAAACCAAATTTTGCAATTCTATTAGCCAGCAGAAGATTAAAACAGTGTACTAGTAAAGCAATTACGGCCGTAGTTCTCGAAACGTTACAAAAATTTCAAGTGTCAACCAGTCAACTGTTGTTGTTCATGAGCGATGGTGCAGCAACAATGTGTAGTGTAGGCCGTTCCCTTAAAGAAAAGTGTGAAGGACTTTTACATGTTACGTGTAAAGTCCATGCTTTACATCTTGTGGCACAAACTATTCGAGAGTGTCACCCGGAGGTGGATGCATTAATAGCAAACACAAAAAAAGTGTTTCTCAAAAGTCCTAAGAGGACTAGGGCATTCCACAGGTTATGCCCTGGTATTCGAGAACCACCACAGCCCATTCTTACGCGTTGGGGAACGTGGTTAAAAGCCGCTTTTTATTATAATGAACATTTTCAAGAAGTCAAATCCGCTATTTTGCAATTCGTCCCTGCCGAAGCTAGAGCTATTAGGATGAGCCAGAAGGGATTTCTCGATATTTCTGTTGAAACACATCTAAAGAATATTAGCAACAATTACAAAGGGTTAGTAGACGCGATAGAAAATTTGCAAAATTCTGGATTGTCGTTGGTAGAATCAGTGCAAGTCGTGGACGAAGTTAGTACATTGTTACACAGTATAAACGATGCAACAAGTGGACGAGTTTTAGCTAAGTTCTATAGTGTTTTAAAAAAGAATCCGGACTACACGAGATTAAGACAAATGTGCGATGGGGCATCTGCAGATTCCTTGACTAAGTCTAAAGGTTATTTTAATTACACCTGTCTTACTTCGGTAGACGTGGAACGATCGTTTTCGAAATATAAGAACATTTTTTCGTCTCGGCGAACATCCTTCACCGAGGCAAATGTGGAAACTTATCTGATGGTGGAACTTTTTAAACAAGCCTATCCGCATTATTAAGAAGGATAGAATTTATTTATTATATCTTTATTTACAGTTACATTATTAAGTACAACAGAATAAAAAAAGCGTTCAGTTTCTCAGTTATTTCCTTATTACATCCCATTTACAACGCATACCGTTTTCAATCAAATAAAAAATCATAATGAAAATAAAAACACCTCAGCGTGTACACACATATATATATATATATATATATATATATATATATATATCCGCTCTAATTACTAAACATTATTATTGCGTCAGCTTTTATTTTTTTACTCTTGTGTATTAATTTCGAAATATCACATATCTGCTGTGACTCACATATACGCTATTTACAATAAGCGGCCGTTGCGCCTGATTCCGATTCTGTTGGATGGCGCAATTTGGCCCGCTCTAGTCATCAATATTTGAAGCATTTCAGACTGCCCTCGTAGATAATAACAATTCTTACGGAACGGAATTTTATCAACAATTTCTTTGTTAAATTCCAGAACTTTTCCTATTCCAAAAATACACCTATTAATATATTAAACCTTGTCTTCCGCCGTAACTATTGTATCCGCTTGAGCAAGACCTACAACCAGCACTCACTCCTCTATCATTGTATTGAAGTCAGTCAAGTTTTAGCAACGGTCTTACACACACTCAGACACACGCATGCACACAGACAAACGTTCTTTCTATGAGAATTTCGTTCTCCATCTTCCATCACCGCATAAAGGGTATATTCTTGCCGGTCATGATGATGTCGAGCCACCACCACAGTGTGCACAGCGGAAAAAGACCGCGTAGAACTCGTTCTAAATACCAGTTTTTGCACAAGGCTTTGTGAAACCATGACGAATTTCAAACTCATTTCGCGGCCCGATTCAACCGAGACTCGCCTCGAATTGTCCTCCTCTTCTTGTTCTTCTTCTTCTTCTTTGCCACATTCTGCGTATACGATGGTTTATTTATACATTGCTATGCTTACCTTTTCGGGGCCGTATTCGTTAGTCGTAAATAAGAAAACACGTTTACACAATTTGTTATAGATTGTGTATGGCGTAGGTTAAGTTATAACATGAACAAATAGTGTTCGGTCCGTGCTGGGACGTAATTTTTTCGCTCCGGCTGGCTAAATAAAGCGTTCTCTTGTTGATGCGATGATGCCAAGTTAATCCGTCAGTTCGTGTAAAGCTTGTGATCATTCTAGGTAACTTTGTAGCAGGCTTTAATTGGTTTATATTGGGAAGTTCAATTCTTTCAAGAAAAATAATAGACGGCGTTCTTAGAACTATTTGATTTTTTTTGAAAAACAAGTAGTTTTTAGGCGCGATGATAGAGTTTACTATATATCAACAAGAGAGCTAGTTTGGAGAATTGAGGCTTCTATTTTAAACGCATTATCTAGGTTCATTATCCCACCAATTAATTTATACAAAATATACATACACAACTGTTTTAGGAACTTGTTGACATTTACTATCTCTTATTATACATTTTCAGATACCTGGACGTCAATGTAATCTAAATTTACACGACATACCATATACTAAAACAAAGTGATTACTTTTTGAGATATTCGGGTTATAAGTAAAAAGATGCATGTGCAATGTTTTCTTAAAAACTCAATATCTTTTTTATTTTTAAATTATTCTGCAACTATTTTTTGCTATCATAATCATAGTTGGTCAACTGATATCAAACATACGTATCTTTATCATCTACCGTGCACACAAGGAAAAAAGTTCTTAACTCAAACAAATATGCATTCAGACAACAAATCTTAATTAATTAATCATATTATTTGTATAAAATTTTTATGTTTTAAAATATACATAGATGTAAACTTTTCTGTTAATTATAAAAATGTTATGCAAATAATATGATCAATTCAATAAAAAATCGATTTTTTAGTATGTTCTCATTTTGGGAACGTTCGCCATTAAAAGGTTAGATAAATACCACGTTAGTATGTACCGTAGTAAAGTGAACCGCTAAAATATATGGACAGTGTTACAACGTTTGCCCGCTATGAGAGTATAAAGTGAGGAGCCGAGCGGGGACGCTCCTAGCACAAGCGCCAACATTATTCGAGGGACTCGCGCTTATAAATGAATCCTGACGTACCCTAGTATGTATTTGCTTAACAAAATATTTCTCTGGTTTAAAGTATTCTGTTACTTTGACAATAATATATTATTGTGTTGGTATTACTACTCCACTGAATTGGTTAGTACGATAGAAAAAAAAGAATAAGTATAAAAAATACCAGAAGATTGGCAAGTGGGAATACTGTTACCCTTGTTTTAAAAAAGAGGATAACAGAATATGTAAAAACTATAGGGGAATCACTATACTCTGTACATCATATATGGGCAACCACCGGCTCCCGGGCCGGATTCGGCCCTCCACCAGCTTCAATCCGGCCCGTGAGAGAAATTCAAATAACGCGCCAAAACATACATAGTTTATTTGTAACTACCGTCAACCAAGCTAAAACTGTATTTATTCAAATCATAAAGACTAAAATCGATAAATAATATTATTAAGCGTACGCAATGGAACGCCACAGATCGAGTCAGAAATAGTCGTTAGAAAGAGACAAACGGATAAACATTCGGGAAGGCGCCCGATGGCCTCGAAGCGCTCCAGAGCCGACTGTTCGCGTACGATCGAGAGTATTCTAGTTGCTTATTGCGGGTAATATATAAACCGCTCAGCGCGCGTCTCAACTCATTACTTCTTAACAACTGATAAGAAAAGACGCGGGAAATATTCAAGCAAATTCAGGTCAGAAGAAAAAAAATCTATCAAGATGTCTGGTTTAAAAAAGCGGAAAGTGGACATAGAATGTCGTCAATTCCAAAACAAATAGACTGAAGAATACTTTTTTATCATGCACAGTGGTAAACCTATGTGTTTGCTGTGCAATGAAACAATTTCTGTTTTAAAAGAATACAATATGAAGCGTTCACCAATAAAACTTGTGCTCTAAGTCCATTCGACTGAAGAACGTTATGGATGTGGTAGTAAATACCATCAATTTTATTAGATTCTGCGGTCTTAACCATCGCCAGTTTAAAGCATTTTTGGATGAACTCTCTTCAGAACACGATGATGTGACATACTATTGCGAAGTAAGATGGCTAAGCAAAGGCAAAATGCTAAAAAGATTTTATGACCTTAGAAAAAAAAAAGCTGATTTTATGGAAATGAAAGAGAAAACATTGCCGCAAATTTGTGATCCAACATGGCTTTGTGACTTGGCATTTCTGGTAGACATCACAGGACACTTAAACGACCTGAACTTGAAGCTTCAAAAACAAGGGCAATTGGTAAATCAGCTGTACAGTCATCTTAAAGCTTTTCAAAACAAAATTCGCTTGTGGGAAATACAAATGAGAAGTAAAAACTGTTTTCATTTTGTAACATTATCCAGTCACGAAAACATTGATTACGGTCGCTATGCTGAAGAACTGAAACTACTGTCAGAGCAATTCACTGATCGGTTTTCCGATTTTAGGAATATGGAAGCACGTATAAATGTGGGCAATTTTTTTCAATCATGAAAATTAATAAAAATAAGCATCGTACTCGGCTTACAGATGTTAATTTAAAAAACACTTTGCGCCTATGTACTAGTGATATTGACTCCAATATTGATCATCTTGTTTCTCAGCTTCAAACTCAAGTCTCTCATTGATTTTCATTTGATTTTTCTATCTTTTTTTGTTAATTTGCTTTTTATATGTTTGATTATGCTATTATAATTCTAATAAATAAAAAAATGTGCGAATTTTTATCGCCTTTTTATTCACTACTACCTACTTATTTCTTACCTACGGCCCGCGACCTGATTAAGTCCCGAAATTACGCCCTCAGCTAAGCAAAGGTTGCCCATACCTGCTGTACATTGTCTAAAGTTTACGAACGAATATTCGAAGTGAGATTGAAGAAAATTATAGAACCTCAGTTGGAAGAACCCCAAAGTGGAGTTCGAAAAGGCAGAGGGGTACAAGACCACATTTTCACATTAAAACAACTAATAGAAAAGAACCTTGCTAATGATATATACATAGCCTTTGTCGATATTGAAAAGGCCTTTGGCAGTGTGCCCCGCACAGTAGTGTGGAAAAGCCTGACAAAAAAAGAAGAGTGAACGAGAAGTTGCTCGAAGAAATAAAGTTTCTACAAAACCACAAAAAAATATGTAAGAACAGGAAACTTATAATCAACAGAGTTTATTGCCAACGAAGGGCTAAGGCAGGGTGGTATCCCGAATTCGACCCTTTTCAATGTTATACTAGACGAAGTGTTAAAAGAAACCAGAGGAAAGACAAGAGGAGCACAGGTGGGCTACAGAAATCTAAATTTAGTAGTAATAGTAGAATGTGCATTTGCGGACGACCTAATCATCTGTGCCAATAACGAAAGAAATTTACAAACAAATGCATAACCTCAAAATAATTAAGAACGTACCGTCGCCGCGAGAATTAGATGCTTACGAAACCATTTATATGAAAAAGGATGCAAATCTGTTAAACAGGGAAAGGGGTCCACTTGTCCACTCAACTTTGATTGATTTATTGCATGTATTGTATAGTGTAAAACGGATATATGTTTACGTTTTGTGCAACAGATAAGAACCTCTTTTTAGTTTCGTATTTGTAGGTACACACTTGTAAATATCTTTTAGAGTAGGAATAGAACGAGGCATGTTAATTCCCGAAACAAATGTTCCGAATTACATACTTTGTCAGCCGATACTTTAGTGTTTGCAACGATTATCTTAAAAACAATTGTTTCTTCATATCTTCTACTCCAATAGTAATCATAACGTTTAATTGATTTCATCTTATCGCGCAGACGATCATAATCTTTTTCTGCAGCATAAAACCAAGACAATATCCGCAGTATAAACTTATAATTGACTTTAGGCAATTAAGAAATAAAACGTGAGGTCGTAATTTCGAAAAGAAAAAAGCATAATTCAACAATCGACAACCCAAAAAAAAAAAACATTACGCCATCGAATACATCGCGAACATGCCCAACATATTAACGAACATTACTGTTATGCCGCTGCCGCAATGTAAAACGTTTTCACTTTCGAAACCACTTTCATGTTACAACTACTCGTTCAGAGATCCCTCGTTTGCCGTTGTTAATAATTTTACACCGTCCGTATAATGGAGGGAAAAAATTCGTCCGAGAGAAAGATAAATGTTCTCTAATAACGGCGTTGGACGAGGAATGGAAGAAACAAGATTCGTACCAACGTGCGACTAAGAGGACGAAGTGATAACAGAACGGTGCACGACATCACGCAACGCTTATTATTGGCAATTTCAGTCGTTTAATTGTCTCCCATAAGTTGCGTACTGAAAGTTTTAATGTCGAACACTTAACCATATACCATAAGCAGTCAGCGTGCTGGTTGGGAGTTTTTCCCAATGGTATTTCAGGATTGTGAGTTTTATAGCCAATAAAAGCTCTTCGAAATAAATAAATTTAAGGCAGAAAATCCAATTAGACATGTGACGACGGCTTACGCACAGACGCTGAACACCGCGATGTTTTTATTAGTATTGCATTCTAACGTTGAACACAATGTCCTACAATTCACTTTTCACCTTTTTTTATATAGCAGGTTATCATAAAGTAAAGGATTATTTCAACTCATTATACAACTGTAACAAATTAAACCAAGAAAAATTAACAGAAGCTGTATTTCTTGAATAAAAGGATTTCAAAGCACTGTTTACCACAACTGTTCAATATGATCTCTATTTTGGTGGTATGAAAGCACCAACTTTCCTTCGAATTTATGCATTATGAAACATTTCGGGCTAAACTACAGCAATTTGCTCCCTAATACTTCTAATTCAGTCTTTTAATTCTTCCAGTATTTTTGGTCGTATTCTAAACACAACATTTTTTAAATAACACCAAAGCCAAAAATTCGCTGGACGATCTTGGTGGCCATACATTTTCTAAATGTCTGCTTATGACACGATCTTGAAAAACAACAGTTAACAAGTCTAGTCGGTAAATATGCGGGAGTGTTCCATCCTGCCTAAATATTGTGTTTTCAATTGCATCCTCGTTTTGTAATTGTGGAATTAATAATCTCTTAACATTTGCAGGTATCGCTCACCAGTAACAGTTACAGTTACGACCTCGTCATTCTGTCTCCTCGAAAAAATTAGGACCAATGATGAAATTAGTCGTGAAACAGTGACTGTCTTAGCATAAAGACATTCCTGAATGATTGCCTGTGAATTTTATGTTAACCATATACGATAGATTAGTCCAGGGGTTCCCAAACTTTATCAGTCCGCGGCGCACTTACAGGTTTAGTATTTTGTCTCGGCGTCCTCTTCAAAATATGTGTACAACGACATCAATCAGGCACAGAAACAAAAACAACTCTTAAGATGAACCTCACCATGTGAAACTCACATTGGGGTTCGGCAAAGTATCTGGAGTTTCCATGACTTTCCTCGTGTAAAAAAGTGTGAATTTCTTGGCGTAGCTCTAATCCACGGGATAAGACGTTGTCACGTGAAAGTGATCGTGAGCTGCAGTAGTATAGCAGGGCCGCGTGTTCAGCTCCCATGTCCATGCATAGTTCTAATACGAAATTCAATTGAAAAGTTCATCGCCTTTAATGCAAGTGCTTCCCTATGGATGTTGCAATGGGTCCACATAGCATACGGCGCTTTGCTGCGAATAAGCACCTGCAATCCTCCATAGCGGCCAAACATTGATTGAGCTCCATCAGTACACATACTGACGCACTTTTCCCAATCCAAATCATTTATAAACTTGTCAAGCATTTCAAATAAGTCTTGAGTCTTTGCGCTTTCAATGATGCTTTTGCAGAACAGAAAGTCTTCAACGATAATATTATCATCCAGGAAGTGCACATAACAAATAAGGTGTGCGTCTTTGTTATTGTCAGTAGCCTCGTCAAGCTGCAGACCAAATTCCGTGCCATTCATTTTCTCTATTAATTGATCATTGAGATCCAGGGTTATATGATAGATTCTTGGACTAATAGTGTTGTTGGACAAAGGTACCTTTGAAATTAATTTTCCGCCGATTCTCCTAGCATAATATTAACCATCAAGAGCAGCCGATATAATAAGTTCTTCTGTGATGGTGTGAAGTTTTTTGCACTTCGCCACTCTGTATGCGACCTTAAAAAATGCAAGCAGTGCGTTGCTTGATACCGATGCTTGTTTAATGAACACGCTTTTTTGCTTTTGTAAATCTTGCAACTTGCTACTAAAGAATTCGTGAGATTTTTCAGCCATGTTAGAGTGATTAGTCTCGAGATGTCGCTTTAACTTACTTGGGAGCATATACTCGGTCGCTAGAACTTTTAAACAGAGCACACATTGCGGTCTCTCCTCATTATTATCATCGAATATACGATATTTCCGTTTCTTTGCCACCAATTATCGATGCTTGATCACTCTCACTTGAACTGTCGACTTGCTTATTTAATAAAAATCTTTCCATTTTCCTACGATTTTACGAAAACACAAAGCGACATACTGAAACAAAGCGAGCGCTCCTCTGGTAGCGGGCGTTTTCAAACCGTTTACTTTTCTTCTCAGATGTTTACTCCTCGATTGCAATTTAGGAACTGAACTGGTTCGTCGAAGTGGTGCCGTATTTATACTAGCAGCCCCACCTACTTAGAACTTTTGCGAAACTTCGACAATAGCCGATAGTATGTCATATAAGTTTGCTAGAAAGTTCTATAAACTTTACGAAAGTTCCATACTTTTTTGGAATATTCTTCCAATCTTTCCAGAAAGTTCTACGAGCTACGGGAACGATCTAGTCTAGATGTTCTAGAAAGTTCCATTAGCTTCGAAGCCATTTCGAAATGTTCATTCTAGAATGTTCCAGATCGCTATGTCTGCCCGCATTCGCGGTAGTGCCTCGCGTCGCCGCGGCGCACACTTAGAGAACTCCTGGTTTAGACTATTGACTCCGCCATTAAGAGAAAAATGGACCTCATCTGTCCAGAGAAAAACGATGGATAATTTATATTACACCCCAATTATCTTGCAAATTTTTATTCATGATTTTGCAAAATGAGGAATGTTTGGCAGCATCGAAAACGTATAACAAAATTATCTACTTGTTTTACTCCAATTCAATAAACTTCTTTGTAGGAACAGTATTAATTAACTGAAGTGAATGTTAACTACTTTCTCCGTCATTGCTAGCTACCTCCTTAAAAGCTATCAGCGAAATTAACTGTACAAGAGGAAAGACATGCAAATGAGTCGTTTACTCTACAAATCTAACGACCCAATTAAGAAATTTTAGGGACTCAAATAAACGTAAATAATGACAAATAACTGGAATTCTCTTCAAGATACGTTGGCAGTATCCTTGGAGATCTTAGTTACATTTTAAATTAAAAATAAACAAAGACAGATAGCTTAAAATCATCGTTAGACATTTCTCCTCCCTATATACACTGTCGTGCGCACAAAAGAATGATTTCAACATCCACAATGACTTATTTACTCTGCGTTTATCGGGCATTATCGTGCATATCTCTGCAGTCACGGCCGCTGTCAGGGTCAGTCGGATATAGCAGCATTTTGAGGGCAATGTATGTGCGTGCATGTTTAACATTTTCAAGTGATAGGAAATATTTTAATTGGGAAGCCGATAAAGCGTTTCCTTGATAAATTCGTCCACAATACGTCGGTCACTCGGTGGTTCTAAGAAGTTTGGTGATTTGCTGTAAGAAACAATGAAAAATCGCGTATATGCAGGCTGCAAAAAAAGATATTCGCATATTTTTCACACTTATGGTTATCATCAGGAAGAACGAAAAAGTCTTACTAAACCTAGGTACTAAACCCAGTCGTTTCGGAGGTAGAAACAATTCCAATTTAGTGAATAAAGCGATTTTGGCATTAAATGTTCATTTAATAGGAAAACATGCATAGAAAAATTCAAGTCAAGTGATGTCTACAAACATTCTTAACATCTTCGTAAAAAGAATCTCGCACTTTTTCGCAGATTCCTGCATCACTTGTTCAGTTTTTAATTTTTGCTTGTATGTTTTCCCATTAAATGAACATTTAGCAATATTGGAATTGTTTGTATCTCGGAAACAACTGATTTTATGGCATAGGTTTACCAAGATTTTTTCATCTTAACGAGAACTATAAGTCGGCAAAATATGAGAACACCTTTTTTTAACACCCTGTACGTAATGTAATACATATTGTCTTCGTCTTTTTCCTAGGACAGCGGCCCCTTTTAAATTGGTAAATAATTTGGGTGTGTCGAATTTTTTCGTAGGATTCATATTTCTGGAAATATTCCTCTGTTAAAATTAAAATGGGACAACCGGTGCACAAAAACGTTGACTTCCGATAAATTAGATAAAGAAGAATCAGCAGACTACCGACAACATCTAGGTATAATTTTGAATGCTCCTAATAGACAAAGTTTCCATTCAATATCTTTTAAATCCATAACATAATCTTATCCCTTTTCTGGGGATTAGGACTGGTATTGACATCTCAATATCGAGTCCCCATAAAAAGGATTTTTCACTACCCATAAAGTATAATGATCTCTTAATCCTAGCCAACAAATAGCTAATCTTAGCCTAGGAAAAATACGCTCTCAAAGTTTGTCCTACACCTACGCAACATACCCGGCATTTTCGGCGGCACCGATTGACATATGCGGGGAGACATCTGTGGGTGCTGGGGCCGCGGCCGGCGGCGGTAAATAATCAGCCCTATCCAACGATCCCAACAGGACAGCGGGACCGACAGCCTCAGCCGTGGGAAAGTCCTGATTGAATAACTCCACGGCGTCCGGACTGTCGCCGGCACCTTCTCTGCTCCACGTGTAAAACAGCTTAAACGGTTCCACTGGGCACTTTCCACTGAGGAGGGTTTCAAAACCCCCCACACAACTACGATGATGAACGCAAAAAGAAAAACACAAAAGAGAAGAACTGTCGCAACTCTTAGGATAATCGAACAACACTAATTATTATAATGTTTGATGCTTAATATTTATTTTATAATGTTGGTATTCACGATCAAAACATATTATACTTGTGGTATTTTCTTTTTATTTTATATTATTTGTAGTTATTAGATATTACAGTGGAATTATAAGCACTTCCAGTTATCCTTTAAACACTTACAGAAGAGGTTCTTTATTGTAATTCTTCATGGTAATATATTCTATAAGATGGGAGTAGAACAGTTACTAGATAGTTGTTAAATATTAGTATAGAAGAAACATTGATGTATTAGAAGATATTAGGGAATCTTAAGGTATCTGTAAATATATAAGAAAAACGGTTAATTTCATCTTTCCAACATTAGCAAAGAATCTTCTTCACAAAAATACGACAGACGTGAAATGTTTCAAAACAACCACTTTAAATCCTTGATGTTAGTGAAAAATTGCCAAGAGAGAAATTTATAAATCCTCTAACAATAATATTTGTGTATAATTGGAGAAAACAGTCAAACAAACATGAGAATTTATAGTCAATATTGAAAAAAACGTTTTATTGTTTTCTTTTCAAGTTCATGACTCATTGTTTTAGTTCTAATATTTATTTTGGAAACCTCAAATTCCCCTAGCATTTCTAAAACCTTTTCCAAGATTAAATAACTAATAATTAATTTTGTGTTATCAACATCAACGACACTGTAAACAAAAATATTCCTAACGTTTGCCAGGAGTAAGCAAACACCAACATCTTCAGTGAACACTAGAAAGCTAATCTTATTTTCAGTATCCTAGAGAACACTCAAACTCTTTATGGCCATTATATTTTCACTCAGCTCTCAAGCTAAATTATCAAGCCACATGATTTTGAACGCTCCAAATATGCCTTAGAAACGATTATTTTCCATAAACGATCTTATGGACAAAAACTCCATGGTATCTCATTAAGTTACGACTTATTTATTGTCTTAAATAGACCACTATCACTTTCCTGAGCAAGGTCACTTATTCACATAAACATATGCGATGAAATCACACGCCGCCGGTTTAAATTTGATAAGCTTGAAGCGAAATAATCCAATGAAATAATCGATTTTCTTAGCTTTAAAGACGTGTATAAAAATGACAACTTTCTCCGATACTCCGGATGACAATCTCGCTCAAGTATTCCGCAATTCAGGTAGGTCTGGAGTTCACTTATTAAATCATCACCGAAGAAACGACAGTAAAAAATTTACCACGGACAGTTGTTTTTATACTAAATCAAGTTAAGATTCGATTTTATTCATGTGTTTTGACGTCGGAGGCCAATTTGGAGGATTTATGACGTGGTTAAAAATAAAGTGCAACTCGCGAAAATGCATCAGGGAGCCTTGACGAAAGATTGATGTCGTATTTGTTATCTCTAGAAGAGATTCTTTGCTTTATTTGGGAAAGGAAACAAGTGACAGTTTCGTTTGCTTATTTTTTTTTCATTCTCTAGCTAATAAATCCACAACGTACACTTTTTAGATTAAGAAAAAATCCTTTAAGATGCGAGAGATAACATTTAAATCACACTTAGATGGTCACAAGAAGTGTTAATAACAAAGTCTATGCACTAATGATCATGTAAATTTAATGATTTTACTTCGGGAAAAACATATTAACGGCCACATGAACTTGTGCCGTTAATTACAACATTCCTACGACAAAACTTATCCTTTCTGCGTGGTTTGCGGCGGACTTTTTCCCGAAATTCGCAAGCGATAAGCGGCAAAAGCCGGCTGAACGACGCGTATACCTTCCTTCTGCGACGCTCGACGATAGACTAAAGTTTGTTGTGTTACGGCGTTAATTTGCCGGTAGGAGCAGCACAGTCGCGCGCTTGTACGACGCGTCCAGTGAAGAATCCGTTCGAGCAGAGCCTACAACATCGTCCATATCGTTGTGTTGTATGCTTAAAAGTAAAATTTTTATTTATGTATGGTAGGTTACTAGTGCTACGGCAACGTTCTCCAACGGCGTTAGTGTTTTATCCGATTCCACACCTTATAATACGCATTAACTTCTGGTATATTGCTTATTGGAATTTCGTTTCTGCTTTATGGTACTCCGATCGATGTGCTACGTGTAATGTTTTCGGTTATGTTAAAAACCTGTCCGTCTATCGCCTCAGAGCAGATTTATACGTGTATTATAGACGGATAGCGTTGGAATTGGTCCACTTACGTCACGATGACGTGGTGTTAAACTTCAATTCGTTCTTAAACGAGTGCTGCTTGTTACGATAATATTCGAACATATACATATTAATTTTTTTCGGATTACATCTAGTTAATTGCCGCTTTGAGTATTTTAATACACTTATACTCGTAGAAATGATTACACCCTTGACTTTTGATGCTTATCAGCACATGTATACTGGGGCAGATCCAGGATTTCGGAGGGGGGTTTAAAAATGTCCGCTCTTTTTATCCGCAAATATGCATGATAAAAAATTATCTCCCCGATGCAAGAGGATGTTATTATCCTATTTTACTCGTCTTGATCCAGGATCAGAACCAGAAACGAAAAGAAAGGAAACACAGGTAAAGTCGAAAATTGACAAAAGTTTTTTGCGAAACTACCAAATATATAAAAAAAAATTCAAAGTTTTATTAAAATGATTGAAAGTAAAACCATTTGGAAATAATTTTTTCAAATAAAATCATAGTCCAAATGAATTTAGAATTATAAATTTCCACCTAACCTAACTTTTGTAGATTTTTTCTGACAAAAATTGAAAATGTGTAGTCGAACGTCGAAGAAAATGTATTGAAGGCACTTGTATCATCCAATGAACACTTTCTGGACAACGTTTCTAATTCCCGTGATGCTGTAGTTTTTGATTATCAACAAGCTGTGAAAAATACGTCTATTCAGAACGATAATCTACTTTTCACATAGATGTCGTTGCAAATAATCCTTCAAGTGCAACAAGCCCGTGCGTTGATGATTCGTGGGCCAAGTTTCAATTTCCAAAATCAACCGCGAACAATTTGTCTTTCTAAATAAAATGGTTGGAAGAGTTTAACTGGTTGGTATATTCGGCTAAAGAAAATGGTGGATATTGTAAGTACTGCGTAGCTTTTGGAATGAAAACCGGTGGAAAAGGAGACATTATGCTGGGAAAACTCGTTAACAAGCCATTTAACATTAGGAAGCACCCTAAAAAAACCTTCCGAAACCACGCGAATCTGAATTACTATAAAAAATCCATTTTGGGGTTCGGAAAGGCGACAGGCTTCGAGCAAACGCTCATCTTCAGGCCGATTAAAAATAACAATCAATATAGCCAATTGTAAAGTAAAATTAATTTATCTGTATAACAATTTTTCGATTTGTCGCAGTAAAAGGAAAAATACTTACAGTTATATACAGGGTGGGTCATACTTCCGCATATATGAAATAACTCGCTTAATATTAGAGATAGAGGAAAATAACATTAAGAAGAGTTGAATGATAATGAGTTACACGGCTGCAGTATTGTTTGATCAGTTGTTTCTGAGCTCCAACTGTTTTGGCGTGGCCACGCCCCATAATTTTGTTTTAAATTGCAAGACATCGATTTTTTCGCACCATTTGATAGAGAATTGTTTTCTCTTTCTGATGGTCTAAACATTTCAACACCTGACATAACAAAAATTTTGGGAAAATGCAAACAAAGTTTCAATTTTTTACTGCCTATATATTCAAATGTGTTTTCGCAGGGAAAATTGTTAAAATTTTTGAATTTTTTGCAATCTAATTAAAATTCTAAACTCTTTGTGGGATCGGGAGTATTCCTTGTTACTCCTTTGGCAATTATTTTTGAATTTATGAAATCGATAAATGTAAATTAACGAATGTTAAAAATTGAAAATGAACTAGCCTTGAATTTTATATAAACCCTAAGCTTCGTATGACGTTTGCAGGAAATCTGCCTTTCTAATCTCGAACCTTTCTTCTTTATTTTAAATTTATACTCTGATTTCTCTATCATACACTTTAAAGAATTGATAAAACTTACTGGCGCACCTCTTCTCATTTATTTAATCGCGATAGCGATTGTTTCATTCCACAGCAAATTTTGATGATTTCTTTCTAAACGTAGTATTATGATGAATTTCGATTAATGAAGTGATTTATAGAAATAGCATAAGAGAATCAATGTGGTGACGCTACCAGATGACTGGAATTATGCAACTCTATGCTAAAAAAAACCAGTGACAACATAAATATTACGAATTTTACTACTAAAAACGAAGATACCTTAACGGAATATATTTAACGTACGAAATAATGTTTGAAATACCTTTGAATCTACTCTGTTGTTTGTTTTAGGAGATTTTTTTATTAATTTTGAAGATCTGCGAGAGTAGGAGAATAAAACGAAGAGTAGATTTGTCCCTGTTACACTACGATTGTCGTTATCTGGACTTAAATTAATTATTTAACGTTCAGACTCCAAGGCCAATCGGCCTGGGTGGAAAATTATGTTTGTCGAAATGAGCCTTTTCTCCGCTAGAAGGATTTTCATTATTATCGAGTGGCTATTCTGAATACCCTATACGTCTGAGATTGACAGCTGATTTCCGATGTAAATATTGAACGTAAGATATTGATTGTTATTTTTAGCTGGTCTAAAGATGAGCGTATGCTCGAAACCGTTCGCATTTTTGTATTAAATAGAGTTTTGTGAAAATAGACCATTATTACTACATTCCTTAATTAAAAACTCACTGCCTGTCGTGGATATTGGACGCCTTCTCAGTAAACCATCCTTCATAGACTCAAAAATGCACCTACTTTTATCCTAACCTTTTTATCAAAAATGAATGATTTCCAACCAAATATTTCGGATTCAAACCAAAAACATTTTTTTAGAGGAAAAGAGTACCTAAATCTGTAAAAAAATATTATAAAGAAATAAACTGATGATAAATTATTGATTTTAGGAAATACAATGTTGAAGTTTCATTAAAACATGACTAAGGTATTGTTTCAATGAAAGATGTTAAATCCAGTTGCAGCAGTACATTAAAATTACAAATTGAATCCATATTAGCACTTAGGATTTCAATCGTAAATACGCAAAGCAATTATTTATTAGTAGCGTAGTTAATTGATAGATTCAAAAATTGGATAACAAATGCAACACAAGATAACTTTCAACGGGCTTTGAAAATCTACACGGTTAATTGACTCATCTCGAAGTAAGACTTAATCAGCAGCAACGCTGCCAAACTGATTCCATTATCATTTTATTGCAAACGCCTCGCAACAACAAATGTTAAAGTTTTATGTAAATGGCACATCATCATCCGCATGGCATTCTAAAACCTCCCGTCGTAAATTTCCCTTTCAGTTGGAACTAAATCGGGTATTACATCATTGAAAGCCATTAGACGGCATTTCCATATAATAAATTGATCCGTAAACACATACAATCCGAAACCCACACACGCTAATATGTTTTAGCGTAGTAACATTATTGCATATATGAGAACAGCTTTATCCGACTCGTTTTATCTCATCTAGAACATGATTCGCTTTTACCTTAAAGTTTAACATGCTCCATTAGCTTCGACGTTTTTCCTTTCTAGACTGTCAATGCCTTCTTAACACTGTAATAATTTAAAAGATCATTTAATCAAATATGGTAAGTACGTAAACTATTTGCATTTTCGCTATGTTAAGGAAATTGTTCCCATTCCTAACTTTTTGAATTCCAAGACAATTAACAATTCATGTTTAATTAATGTTAGGCTAATTGCTTTTGCTTGTATTTCTTATACTAGTATTTTTGGCGCATGATTTAAGTGATTCAGAGTCCATATTTGCTTAGTGAATCCCCATTCGTTTTGCCAACAAAATTCTAAGCAAAGAAAGTTATCTACATTGAATATTACTAATATGTTATTATTTGTATTCAAAAATATCTGTACAGTGCGGTCCTAAAGTGCCCCTTCTCGCCACGCTAACTTTTGAACGAAAGAAGCAAACGTTTTTAGAAAAAATAGGTCGATTTCTATTTTTTGTGGGTTAACTTTCGCCATTATCGGTAGCTCAATTGTATTTCCGGTGTCATCAGAAGTGAAGTCAACTTTCTTATTTCAAATAGAACACCCTGTAAGTTTTTAGGTGGTTGAAAAGGTAATCGAAAGGCGAATCCAACGATACCACATATGTTATACTTTAACTTAAGAAATATGATGGTATGCAGCAATAAAGGTTTTGGTAATCTGTTTTTGCTGGGAAAGAGCACCAAATTGTTTCTTGTGACGCCAGAATGATCTAAAGAGCTCGTTGCTAAGCAAAGTAATCATAACAATTGCCAAACTGTCGAATCTCAATTCTAAAAGCCTAAATTATTCTTGTTATTTATTGTTATTATAACCTGCATTTGTCATACTTCCGTTCTTTGTGCTCGTTACTATTTTATGTCATTTTAATTTGTTTTGTTAATTGTTCTTTCTCCTTTACTTTATCGAACTTTATTGTAATTAATTAATTGTGGTAGGTTTGTTTAAATTTGTTACTTTTTTCCAAAAACGCTAGCTTCTGTCGTTCAAAAGTTGGTATGGTGAGGGGACAGTTTAGGACCGCACTATATATTATACCCCTTAGTAAAAATCGCACCATTTCATTCAGCATACAAGTAAACAGTTAAAATTTGTTTCCCTACCGAAGTAGAACTTAAATAACATATCCCATAACGAATTCATTCACTCTACACCACTTCGAAGTACCTCCTTTTAACAGCAAACTTTTTCCTAGATTCTTTTACCTTATCTACAAATCCATCCCTTTTTTTATCACAGCTATCGGTTCACTACCCATTTCCATCCACACACTAACACGCACCGATATACTGCAATAAATTTTACAACCAGATTGTCGAACTCCCAGACTCTAACTCTAAGGGGAATTAATTAAAAAATTTCCCCCGAAAACCCACATGTTCCGACGAAACGTTGAAGAATTTTACCTGGTCGTCTAGTCGAAAGTCCCGCATATGCATGGGCTAGCGCGGGTCCTTACCTGCAACCAAGAAGAAAAAAATATATATATATAACCTTAATTAGATTTATGACGGTGAGCCGTGTAAGATGTAGATATAAAACACAACTTTTATTTATACACACTCATAAACCAAATTAATGTGCCAATTAACAAGAAAACGGCAACATATTCGAACCACATCAAATTAATTACCGATTTTTTCCTTGCCAATAAATGTAGTTTAATTGTTTCTGTTTAATAATTAATTGTATACAGAAAGGGAAAAAAATGTAGAATATTTAAGTATAGCGTTTGTTGTCATGCCCCTTGGTTCGTAAAGTAAGTAAATTAAATTCGAGTAAGAAGCACCTGATTGTATTACCATCAACCGTAAATACTTATATTTATTATAACTTTAATTGTTGCTGATAACTTTAAGGACCCACTTAAATGAACGTTTTCACTCGTGGCGGGTTTAATATTGCCTTTTATCCGTTCAAACAGAACACATTAATTTCAATTGGTGACAAGTAACGAAAGTCTTGTAGCAATAAATAAAAACGTTAAACACTACAGGATGTATTTCTAGCGCTTTTCATGCTTGACTTAAAGAATGGAAATCGCAGCACCGTTCGATACGCCGCGTAAAAAACGTTCGTTTATCTCAAACATTAAAAAAAATAGAATCGTTGATACTAAGAATATTTTAATGATTGTACAGTGAATATTGAGTGTATTCAACGCATCCTAGACCTTTTATATCATTGATTCTGGTTTTTGAAGCAATCAATATTTAGCTGAAACAAATTTAGAAATCCAAAACAATTCCATCTTGTTTTCATGTCGGTTGAAAAGGTAGAAAAAGCTTGAAATAATGACCTCCTGGAAATATGTACAGCCACCTTTTCCAAAACTTTAAATGGGATTAGTGTAAATGATACGTACGTCACTTGAAATCTTTTTTTTACGCGTAGTGGGATGAAAGATCAAAGATAAACCGGTAATTTTGCACTATTAACCAAAACCACTGACTGTACTTAGCGACAGTAGTTTCGCTGACTGTAGCAGACCAGAGCCTTGGCAGCCAGTGTACCCCATGTTAGCAGACCAAACTCCTCTAAATGGTAATTGCTATTGTAACTTATTTTTGATTTGGCTTAAGCATTCCTGAGATATAGGGTGTAGTTTTGACCTTGATACGTAGTCAATATCACAAGTGAGGAAAAGAGTGCTCACAACATATAGAATAAAATTTTCAAATCTGTATGAAGATTTATTTAAGCAATTCCTTCAATAATTAGATGGTTTTATAAGAAGCTCAAGATATTACGAACTCTAAATGTTAAGTGCTTAAATTTTGAGTGTATGAAAGAAATCCTGTCGACAGCGTAAAGAACCATCTCATGTGCCATTGCGTTGTGATGGAATTGTAAAAATTACGACGTAAAAAGAAAGTATATTGAAAATAAAATGATCATATTAGAATTTACTATAAATGTGGAATAAAGTTCATAAAAGCATATGGATGTAACAAAATGACTTGCAGCTGTGGAGCAATGATGTATTATGTTTGTAATGTAATGTGGTACAAATGAAATGCATAAAACTTCTGTTATAAAAGATGCAGAAGCTGCAATGGCAATTGGTGTTGCAGATGATCCTATAAAATTGAAAATTGATTCAACTGCAAACCTGTATCAACACTATTCATTTAGGAAGCACAAGGGTAAGCACTAATTTCCATTTTCCCTTTTTTCTTATAATGTGTACCGAGTGCTGCTCGCTTTATATTTTTTCTTCGGTCTATCTCGTCCTCTGGAATCTCCGTCCCCACCCATTCTATACACATTTCCTAGCCAACGTACTTTGTGTACCCATATTTCCTGCCTTATGCTAGGCTGCCGATACATGCCAAATTTTTTTTTAGGAACCCACATATCAGACCAACACAATCGTTGCTTGAATTTTCGATTTCATCATCTTGTTTATCATCCTCGTTGTTGCATTTTCCTTGCCTTAAATATTCAAAATGGTACACTCTTTGAAAGCAGTAGTCTTTCTTGCCAGTGCCACCTATAAATTAGATTAGATAAAAAACGAGGTGGTTCCTAGCTTATCCAACTGCGACTTCTTCAGATCTATTGTGGACGCTGGTCTCTTCATCAGCATTGCAGAACCTACATGCTGTTTCCTGTGTCAGGATTAGGTTGCTCGTGTGTTTCTATCACTGCTTTAACAGACTTTCTGTCTCTACCTAGTAAGTCCGCTGTAAACTCAGGCCTGTGTTCAAGCAGAAATTCCGTTGTTTAGTAGTTGCTTTGACTGTGTATGCTTTACCTACAGAGGACCTTAGGTTCTTGTCAGCAAGTGACGAGCCTACTTGGGTTAGTTTGTTTGCTTTGACATTTCCTCCATGACCCCTGTGTTCTGGTGCCCAGACTAGGGTCACCTTACTTCGGCTACCCAACCTATTAAGCGCATACATGCAATCCCACACCAGTTTCAACTTCGTTTATGTGGAATCCAGTGCTTAGATAACAATAGATAGATAATTAGCTTCACCATTCCCGCTATTTCAGGTGAGAATACTGTGTCGCTTTGAGCTAGGCTTATTGACTTAGCTATTCTTGATCAAACCCCGTAAATTCTGGCGATGACCCCAATCTCTGCCTTTGAGCCGTCTGTGTACAACATAGACTCTACCTTTAATGGGTGGGCCCTTTCTCCATTCCGCTCAATCTGGTATTAATGTTTTATTGTTCTTATCGAAGCTATATTTGAGATTAATTATGGGAGGTTGTCTATTTGTTAGTTTGTAGCTTGTTACCTTAGCTTTCCCTTGAATATGGATGTGGTTCTAGATTAAAAATTATTCTTAATCCAATCGTTATTGCATTACCTTTTATTTTCATCTCTAAGTATGGTTATCTTTCGATCTTATTACCAGTAGAATGTCAGTCACCTACGTCAATATTTGATATCTGTTCTAGTAAATTACTTCTTTTGTATCTATTCCATTTTTCCGATGATATTTTGAAGCACCAAGTTAAAGAGTATTACTGACGACAGGTTTCTTTGTCCTTAGCCTCCATTCACTGCAATTGGTTAAAGAAATAAAACTGAGTTGTTTCAAGCAAAGATCCTAATGTACAATGAACTAGCTAGCAGAACCCAAAACAGCTACTGTTGAATTCAACATCCGCATTATTCATTGCACAAATATCCTTGATAGAAGCAACAATATTTGCATTTCTTCATTACTATAACAGACATACTTAATACCCAATCAATACAGATCTTATCCAAACTGTAAAATACACGAATTAATTGCAGATAATCACGCTTCCAGATAAACATCTCGCGAATATTCCCAAAGCAAAGAGCAGAGAGCAACCAGTCCCCCGGTTCGAATCCGCATTAATTGTTTTAACACTTTATGTAGTGCGAATTATAAACAAACCCGCGAACGCAAACGCTAATCCTGAACGCCTGCATTTCTAATATAAATAACTCACTCGCGAAATAATAAATATCAGAGCTAGCGAACGCGTTGCTGTATATCGAAGTAATCGATGCCCTGTTGCAGTTTTCGATCACACGCGTAAGCAGAAGCGAAGAAGCTTAAAGAAATAAGCAAACGTCCTACATCTGTGAAGTTCGCACCATCTCGGAGGTTGCTTTTGGACGAGCAGTAGGTCAGTGAAGTATGTGTATGTTCGGTTTCTATCGGTAAATTTAGTATTTTAGCGAACACATCCGCAATTCTAAATGTTTTTGAAGATTCTCGGGCTTTTATTCGTTGAAAATGTTCAGGAATCCCCGGATATGATATAAACATCGATATTTCCTTGATTTTACCGATGTAATTAAATGTAATAAATGAAATAAAAATCTCAAGACACCTTTTATCTAGGAATTAGAAGGATTCGTTCCTACAGGGACTCCGTGGTGTAATGGTAGTGTGCCCGTCCGGCAAACTGGAGCTGTAGGTTCGAATCCTACCGGTGTCTTGAAATTTTTATTTCATTAATTATATTTAATTACATCGGTAAAATCAAGGAAATATCGATTTTTCAGTATTCGCCGATGGAAACCATTTATATATGCATTGATATAAACGTTTCCAAGATGACAGATGGCAATTCTATGATATGAACCAAACGATAACGGTTTCTTCTTTTTTAAAACGATCCTGTAGTCCTTTGTAGAAAGTACCAAGAAAAAAGTAATAGACACAGCATCTCCAGTTATGGTAAAAGCAAATCTCTGTTCACCAAGTAACTATAACAATAACACACCCTGTAGTTAGTGTTTAAAGCAACTTCTTTAATTTTGGCATGATTAAAAAATTTAAAAAATTCGTAAACAAAATCTTGTACAACGTTTTCCTTCCAACCACAGCAATTGTACTCTACGCCCTCTAAGGTAGAGGCTATGAATTTTATTGCTCAAAGATAAGAAAATATCAAATTCTATTATAAAGGAATTGTACAAAATGTTCACAATTTCTGTTGATACACATCTCAGCTTTCTGCAATAAATTATGTCATGTGCGTAACATTTCTGGGGCAATTTTCTGTACAGCTAACTGTATTCAATCCTTTAGTACATATAGGGTGTTGGACGTAGTGCTGCAGACCCTCACAAAGAGATGCAATATCGAGAAGCCTGAAAATTTCTCATAAATTGCACATTACCCAGTGCTATGCTTGGTAGTCTTGAAATTCAGTTTGAACGAAGTATCGGTCTTGAATAACTGCACTATTATGAAAACGGGGGCCTAGTAAGTGGTTTCCTATCACACCTGATATTGAGTCTTTTATACTCCATGAGGATTGGCATGTTCCCAAAAATGATCATTCTGTCCTACCAAACACACTATTCCATTTCGATGAAAATCTGATTGCAGATTTTGTTGTCAAAGAATTTTAAATAGCTTCATTTTATGGTTTTTAAGGAATTTGCAGCTTATCGGCTGTAAAAGCCATATTTAAATATGTGTTCCACTGGAACCAACGCTAGTGGTTGACTAATTTCCAAAGTATATTGCTATAGGAGTTAAGTGAAAGAAGAAGTAGAGCCACATCCACGTCAAAACGCCGAATGAAGTAACGAAAGATCTACAGAGAGTAAGTGTAAGGAATTATCAAGGCAAAACGAAAAAGAGAACATAATTGAAGAAAATTTGCAGGAAAGCCTGAGTATGGTAATGAAGAACGATTCAGTGCGAATATGAATTTAAGATTCTAAACCAGGGGTGTCCAACTTGCAATGCCTCAAGGGCCAAAACTAAAACTTTTGATGTTGTCGCGGGCCATATAATAATTTTGTTACAAGTAATAACAAAATAAAGTGAGGTATAAAAATAATTAAAACAAAAAAGAGTATTATTTCTTTTATTGCTCAACAACTACATTTTTTTATAAACGGAAAATTTATTGATAACACTTCTCAATAATCAAGACAAACATTGCAAAAGCAACGAAAAAGATGTATCCAATTAGTGTGAGGACTGTGGTCGATCGGCTTCATCCACCAATGAAGATATGTCCACCTCCAGTTCAGTTGTAGACAGTCTCATAAGATAACGTAAGGAAGAATCGATAAGGTTGCTTCTGTTTTTGTTTTTTATGTATTTCATGGAGGAAAAGGCACTTTCACATGTATATGTGCTTCCGAACATTGACGTCATTTTCAGTCCAAAATCTCGCAGGTTTGGGAATTTCTCCTTTGACAGTAATTTGAAAAATTCAGGTCCCTTTTCTTGTCTGGTGATTAGGAACATGTCTGCTTGAAGATCACATAACTCAAGCTGTAAGTTGGGTGGTTGATCATCAATGGTTGCTCCAAGAGGGTTATTATAAAGTAGTACACTGCTTTTGAGACTTTCAATTTCTTCAAATCTTGTATTGAATTCATCAATAACCTGTTCAATTTGTGAAATGCAGGATGAAAACTCAATATTTTCCTCACCGTTGAATTCTTCTGCTATTTGCAGACAGCTAGGGAAGTGTGTCAGGTTGTTCTTTTCCAAAGCACGTTTAAACACGTTCAGCTTATTCCGGAATCCGTTTATCATTCCGATCAAATCTGAAACCGTCTGGTTTCTTCCTTGAAGACTCAAGTTTAACATGTTAAGATGATTAGTCAGATCTGTTATAAAAGCTAACTGTCTTAAGAATTCTGGATCCTTAAACTTCTCTTCCAGTTCAGTTGTGTCAGATGAAACGTATTTGTTGAGGAATGCAGGGATTTCCTTTCTTATGGCAAAAAATCGTTCCATGCACTTTCCTGCACTCAGCCACCTTACATGGTTGTACATTAGCAAGTCTCCATACTCAGCCTCTGTTTCCACTAAAAACTGCTTAAGTTGCCTGTGTAAAAGAGATCGATTTCCACCTCTAATCATATTTATAATCTTAATCACGGTTTGGAAAACTTGATCTTCCTTGACTGATTTTCCACATAAAGCTCCCTGATGTATAATACAATGAATTGTTGGGCAAGTGACACCATTCTCTCGAAGCAGACCCACTAATCCAAATTTTTTACCTGTCATTGATGGGGCCCCGTCTGTTGCTATGGCTGAACATTTATCAAAGCCTCCAATTCTGTCAACTGTTTTCTTCACAGCCTCATAGATGTCTTTTCCTTTTGTTGTTCCATAAAGAGGACAAATATCAAATAACTCCTCTTTACTGGTAAAATCATCAAAAGTAGTGCGCACAAATATTAACAGCTGACTAACATCGGTTTGATCAGTGCTTTCATCCAAACAAAGTGAGAAATATGAACTTTTCTTAACAAGGCTAAGCATAGATTTTTCTACTTGCTCACCCATAGCAACAATCCTTCTTTGTATGGTTTGATGTGAAAGTGGCACTGATTCAAATTTCTCCGCCATTTTAGAATCACCGAAAGCTTTGGCCATTTCAACAGCACATTTTTTTATCAAATTGCCATCAGTGAAAGGTTTTTTTGCCTTTGCCAGCTCAAGCGACACGGCATAAGATGCATGCAAAGAATGCGTTTGAGAGTGTAATATTTGACTGAACATACCAGTTTGCTGTTTAAGCTTTTTCTTCAAATCTGCAACTAGGGCACGCCGACTTTCATTTGTGTACGTAGCATACTTATTTTCATGCACTGTTGTGTAATGTCTTCTCACATTATATTCTTTAGGCACTGAAACGACATTCATGCACACTAAGCACTGCAACTTTCCATTATTGTTAGCAATCAAGTAATCACTCTCCCAACTTTCTTTGTAAATTCTGTTCTCACTATCAATTTTCCGTTTTACTGGTTTTACACTCATTATTGTATAAGAGGAATCAAGACAAAGAATTAATCAAGTTCACTGTTCACTAGCAACGTAATAGATTAGCCGACTAGCCTACGTGTCAGTAGCACACTGGCACGATGGCGGCTGGCGACGGATGGTAAGCAGTGAGAGGTGTGGCCTGCGTGAACTGTGATGCGCAGTAATCAGTGCAGTTCTCATAGTGGTGGAGGATGATTATGTTCGTTACACGTCCGCGAAGCGGCACGCGGTACAGTACTTGTGTACTTGTGATGTAAAAACACTGGTACACCATAAAATATAAAATAAGTTAAAAAATCTTTTTTCACAGTGGCAGCATTTAAAGAAAATATATGCTTTTCGAAAATCTTACGTGGGCCACAACAAATAGCCTCGCGGGCCGGATGCGGCCCGCGGGCCGCCAGTTGGACAACCTTGTTCTAAACTATTTCAAAATATGTACAAACTGGTAATTAACTACCTTGTTTTTTTCACACTTTTAAAAACCTACGTGTGTTTTGATAATGTGACATTTTTATTGTCTAACGAGAACAAATAAAAGAGATGCTGCAGTCTGAATCTCATTATGTTTTTCTTGTTTTCAAAGTAACAGCAATCTGTGAGAAATTTCACAAGTTTAATTTCGGCATACACCCGCGGTAAGAAATTTTTGAAATTTTCGCAGAATATCGAATTTGCGTGTTTCAGTTCGCGAAATTCACTCAAAAACCTTCTAAACAATTCGAAAAATAAAATTGCATATGATGACTGTGATAAAGCCTATATTGGATAAACTAGAAGGACTATATGCACCAGGTTCAAAGAACACACGGCCCATTACCGCTATGGGAGGATTGAATTATCAAGTGTAGCATATAAACGAAACCCCGCATAATATTAAATTAGAAAACTTCAAATTAATTAAGAATCTTACTTCGCCGCGAAAATTAGACGCTCACGAAACCATTTATATGAACAAGAATGTGAATTTGTTAAACTGAGAAGAAAGTTCTCTTAGTCACTTCGTGATAAAACGAACACATGCTTATACTATTGTGCCACAGGTCAAAACTAGCTCCTTTAGTTCCGAGTATTTCTTTCTCTACATATAGGCATCATTTTTGATTAAAGACTCACCTGGGGGCGTCACATACAAGCCCTGGGAACGAAATTTCTCATAGCGAGAAATGAGCTGCTCTCAATCCATTAGGCGTGGAGACCAAACTGTTACTCTACTTTGGACTCTCATTTGGTGCACAACCGCAAAATCTCATCTACAGCGACTGGAATTATTACAAAACCGAGTACTGAAGATGATCGTGGTTAGTAAGAAATCAGAGAGGATGTTGATGTCTCTTGACTGACCAAACACACCAGAAAGATATGTAAGAAGACACGGAGTCAGGCGCAAGAAATGGAGAATCCATTGATGAGGAGAGTTGCCGCCGCAGAATCGTCCACAGCCGAAGGCTAGAGTTATTAGAATTGATGATTACATAGACTTGGGGTCAGAGGAACAGAACCTGGAGGAAGATTAATTTTCAAAGAACTTATTACCATTATGACCACTGTACAAAAACGCAGTAGCTAAATATGTGATAAAGGAGCTAAAAGAGAACGTCTAGCTCTAGTGAGATCATCGTAATATTTCGCATGTTTTAGTTCTAAGGTAGATAGGCGGTAAAAGTAGGTACTTGTAAATATCTTTTAGAGTAGGGATAGAACAAGGCATGTTAGAATTAAAAATTTTTTCTCACATCATTCGGTTGCACGGTTAACAATGGGAATCTACGAATTGTCAAAAGAGGTATTCCGCATTTATCAAATAATTTATATGGTGCGAAGTATCGCCAACACTTTAGTGTTTATCTGACATGGTTAGAAAGACACCAAAATGTTGTACAAGATTTGCATTAACAACAGCAGGATTGGGTACATAATTTTTTTAGGAAAGTGTTTCTGGTCGTAGGTCTTGATCGCTGGAGGTTTGGCTTAAATATCCATAGAGGAAAGCAAGTTATCTGCAAGGTTGCTGTTGTCTACCATACCAAGTCGAAGATTTCTGTTAATACATCATTGTAAATAACGTTGCCAGCTAAAAAACCCAAGTTATTTGAAAGAAAGATATTTTAAAGACCTTCCTTGCACTTTTTCGGTTCAGGGATATCATATAATCGATACACATTTTAGATTTGGAAAGCTAAGCATTCTTCCTTCTTTCTTCAAACGATATTCATTTTATGGGTGGTCTTATTCCATCACAAAACCTCTACGTCACTTATCGAATTAAAAATGGTTGTAATCTACGACGTCCCATATAAAACGATTACATTTTCTCACACACGATCAAAGCAATAGTTTATACTCCCTACCACGTACCAATTTTGCCTTCGATATACTTTACGCTTAATAAAACTAACTTTAGTACGGGCTAGGGAGCTGCATGCATCTACGTGTGTGCGCGGCAATGTTTAAAATTGCACCAGCTGCAGATGTAAAACATAAAGAAGAAAACCAGAAGCAGTTGCTGACCACTTGATCTAAATGCGGATAGTGATTCACCGCCGTACATACATACTTGCTATGCGCTGTGTATAACGCGTGTGGCGCTTGAAGCTCAAGGCGGCAGCTTTTGTCTATTCCGTTAAGATCTGAGATAAAATCTCGTATGAAATTAGTCGTGTCGAATTGATCCGATGTAGGGGTTCGTTCTTTTGTGAAGAGAATGAGATTTCACAATTAATTTCTGTTGTTATTCATCTAGTACGCCAGAAGGTTTCATTTTTAAGACTCTTTGAAGGAGTTCTATTGGGTGAGGTGGCTACTATTTTAGAAAATACTTATTTTGGTGTTGTTACAATGATTTTAACCTTTGAACTAACGATTTTGTCCAAAAATACTACTAGAACGAGAATTACCTTGTTTATACGCAAAAAATTAACCTAGTTACAACAGGCCAACTATCCCCACATTCACGGGTGAGTTGGCCAGCACAAAATGGGAGAAATTACCATAATAAATGGTTTAAATTCATTATAATATAAAGCAATTACAATATTCTTAAGCAAACAATTAACAGTGACGTCTGCCTACTTGTATTTTCTTCTTCAATGCAATTTAGCCACATATTTGGTAAACGTTTTCAAAGGAGGAGTAATTTTCATGAAATTATATTCTGCATATTAGGCATTCCCATCAATCCTTCACCTTTCTTGTAGCTTTCTCCACATACTACACATTCAGTTTCATCACACTTTGCTCTTCATGATGCGCTAGAGCCTTCTCATTCAAACTGGACGAAGGTAAACGTCTTCCCTTTTGAGCATTTTTACCTTTTGTAACCCTTTGCTTCATCAATTTATTTATTTTGTCATGTTTTTCACAATAGAAGCATGTTCAGGGGACGTTTATACAGCTCCAAGATCTGTTGCTCTTCTTTTTGTAGCTGTCGAAATTTTAGGCGTTAGATTAATCTGGTCTAACAGTTTAGCAAGGGTTATCTTTGAAGCAGAGGGGGATCCCAGGTACATCTATTTAAACAGGCGGATGTTTGGAAAAAATCCGCATCTCTTCTTTTTGAATACGTTTATTGTTTGAAAGTCAAATGAAAATCAGAATTTTGAGTTCCATTTCAAGTTTGATTCTTTTCACGGAATCCTTGTGGGACCTCTTTCATTTCTCTAATAGTTTTCAATAAATTACTATTAAACACCCTTTTTATTCTTATTCTGAAAATACAGGGTCGAATAGAAAATAAAAGTAGAAAGACCTGACATTTTTAGACAGGGGGTTTATCAGCCCTAAATAATTGGATCTACAAAGTTTTTGGGATATTGGAAAGATTTCAATCCAAGATATTACGAGCTATTATAAACGTTCCGTGGTTTGTTCCTAACACGATCATTGCACGTGATCTTCAAATCAAGTCGGTTAAATCAGAAATAAAAGAATATTCCAGAAACTATTTAACAAGACTAAGTGCTCACCCAAACAGACTTGCCCTAAACTTCATGACACAACCTTCTGCACAAAGACTTAAGCGTCACACACCATATGACCTCTTAACTAGATTTTAGATTTTATATATTACGAGGGTAAGTCAAATATTATCTACACTTTCGCCATAACAAGGTTTGAAGGTTATCGTAGTGGCGGCCGCTTGGGCATGCGTTGAATTGGCACCTCTGTGGTGTGTGCGGATTTTAGTCACGATCGCGTAATTTGTCTGCTAGCTACAACAGCATAAGCATGTCAGCTCCGCTATTAATTTGCACCAAAGAGGAACAAGCAGTGATCCGATTTTTGTGGTCAGAAGGTGTGAAAATTGCTGAAATTCACCGGAGACTTTTGTCACAATACGGGGACAGTGCTTTATCTCGTAAAAGCGTTTTTTTTGTGGATCGAAATGTTTCAAAGTGGCTGCACGAGCGTAATACAAAATGAGTGAGCTAGACGGCCGTCAATCTCGACCACTGACGACAACATTCATCAAACTCGAGAGATGGTTACAACAAATAGGCGAGTTACCATAGACTTTCATCTCTTTGGACCGCTCAAGGAAGCTTTGAGAGGTCGTTGCCTCAGACACAGACGTTCGGAATGCGGTGCAAAAGTGGCTTCACGACCAACCGAAAACCTTCTACCAGGAAGACATACGGAAGCTTGTGGCTCGCTGGATCAAGTGCATTGCTAAAGGTGGAGACTATATCGAAAAGTAATGTATCTGTTGTACATCTATCTTTGTTTAATACAGTTGTAGAACTAAAAGTGTAAGTAATTTTTGACTTACCCTCGTATATTGTAGTTAGTAAGTCCGAAAGTTAACTAATTTAGGTCTTAAATTATGTTATCAAAGGAAATTACCCCTGGGTAGTTTCTTACTTGTCTAATTTTACTAAAACATTTACTTATTGTATGGCAACTTACAGATTGTAAATCAATGGGGATAATAAATAAAAAAAAAAGTTTTTCCAAGGAGTAACATAGCTGGTTATTTCCCAATAATACTACAGGAAGGTACTTCGATCTTCTTTGAAGCATCAATTTTGTATCAGTAACAAGACAATTCAGTTGTATCAACTGATATCAAGCATTGCTTGATCACCTAAACACCAACCACAGGTCTACAAGATTGACACTGATGATCAACAAAATGGTTACCAGCCAAGCTTCAGACTTTAACAGCATGTTATTCGTAGTACAAAAAATATTTTATAGTTCATTTCCTTCCATCCACATTTTAAAATCATATTTCTCGCAATAATGCCTCCGACTAATTAGAAAACAAGACAAAAAGATGTTTTACGCTTCTTCTAACACAGCTTTAATAGAAACTAGAGCTTATGATAAACAAGCACATTTAAAAGGATGGAAACCATTTGCTTCCATTTTGACAAACAAACCTTGGTAATGCCGCTAGTTTCTCTCTTTCTACTTCCTCTAGAAAAGTGACAGACGAAATTCAGCCACCCACTACGCAAAAGAAGAAAAACGAAGAGTACGAAATTCCCAGGCGAAACGACCATTCGGTACGAACGATATCGAATGGCGTCCTGCCAGCCGAATAAGACGAAGCCGCGAAACTCATCACACAGCTCTCACTTTCCGAGCACCATCTCGCGCTACACACCATTAATCCGTAGCCGGGGCCTTTCCGCTCAGGTGATGGTTAAAACTTGACGCATAATTCCCTCATCTAATAAACTGATGTTGTTGCAAGCGCGTTTGAGAGCACCTACTCTCGTAGTATTGAGTTTCTTCGTTATTTATTTCTTTCATTGGGTTTCCTTTTAGATGGTTACTGGAAATGAGACGCCTACAATAACCAATCTTTTTCGTATAGCAAATATATTAACTACATGAATTTAGTTTTTCTTTAAAAAAAGAAAACTAAAATGTAATCTTGCAATAACAAGGAAACGTAGATTGCTTTTATTTGATACACATTCTGAATCTCAGTGTTAAAAAATAAAATTGCTTGACTCTTCAAGATTAACTGGATCACAGAAATAAGTCTCTGTAATAAGACTGTAACATGTTAAGCAGCCAAAAGTGCAAACAATAGTTGAGTGTAGGCTCTCACGACTGCTTTCCAATGAAATGACGTTCTACCATGTTTATTGCACTAATATACATACCATCAGCTTTTTACAAACCGAGAGTGCCTAGAAGAATCAACAAACGTGGCAAAATCCGTAAAACACCATTTCAGTGCAAAAATTACTTTGCCTGCTAACACTGAGAAGAGTTTGACAAAGGTCGTAAAATAATTTGTTGCCAGTGGTTGTTTAAGGTGAATGTGTTTCGTGTTTGTGGTGCAAAGGGTAACTATGAAAGTAAAAAGCCAAACTTGTTTATTTAGGTGAGGAAGTAACCAGTTAATACTACCAGATTACTTGATTATTAGACTATCTAGTTATGCCAAAAACATTCGAACTGTTTTTAGGGAGTTCTATGGAATCTTGGACTGCGATGTATTACCACCAATTAAACTTGAGTAAGCGGGAAAACATGGAAGAAACTCAAATTCAAGCAATGGACAAAACAAAATTGCCATGGTCTGATGACATACATGACCCAGTTTTCTAGGATTCAAAAAGGAAAAGGAAATCTACAGATTGATTACACTGGGGAACAATCTGTAACACAATTTCTGTTGAGTTTGGTTTTTGAGCTGTTTTATAGTTAATTAAGCATGCTGGTTTCAAAACTGTAGTTAGTTTTCTTCTACCACGTCAAGTTTTATCTCTACACCTTATGAGAATGTGACCACTCTCCGCGAAATCGAGCATGAAAAGAATGCTTGGTTGGCATTCAAAAACATTGTTCAAGACTATCTTGGAAATACACGAGCACAGAATTACGCCAAAATTGTCCAGCAACTCTTGGAGAGCTTCAAACTGCTAGGTTGCAACATGAGCACCAAATTGCATTTTTTACATAGCCATCTTGCTAACTTCCCGGAAAATCTTGGTGCAGTCAGTGATGAGCAGGGTGAGCGATTTCACTAGGATTTGAAGGCTGACTATTGTTGGAGCTTCAAGCGACAATGTCAACAGATTAAACACTCCAGAAAAAGCTATAATCGAAAATTTTTGCTTAAATATGTAATTACCGTTCGATAAAAAAACTGCTATTGATATGAACACAATTTAACTTGTAGTAACTATTATAGCCTTTGTATGAATAACATTATTCTTTATAAACAGTATATTTGATAAGTTTTTACTTTATTTTCCTTTATATGCACAATTTGTATGACTTTTGAGGGTATCCTGTAGCTTAAAAGGTTGACGTGATTGACAAAAAAGACAGGAAATTGCTGTTCCTCAGTGTTATCGATAAAATCATCACTTTTAACAAACAATGCAGTGTGAATGCAAATATGACTAATAGTCTAACAAAGCACACTCACTTGATTTTAGTTACTCCGAAAACTCAAAAGGATAATGTCTTCCATGAAGAAATCAGAGCGTTGGAGTGGTTTATCAAAAATATATGTTAACTAAGGGAATTTCACGGAAAATGTACTGTGCTTTGAAACAAAAGGCTCTTATTTGGTCCGCAGGCTTCCGCGGTCGTCAATAATACTATACTCTTGGTTTCCGGGTTGGAACCGCGTCGTTGTCGTAGCATTGGCTGACGTTTCGTCCACACTCTTATGGGACATCTTCAGCGCTGTAACTGCACACTGACTGAAGGCTCTTATATTTTTAATCGGCTTTATTATCTTTGCACTCTTGCAGAAGGGAACCTGATGTCCAAAGCATATTCAAATCCAAAATCAAATCCTGTGTTTTGACTATGGCTGGGAATAATATTCGAATAATTCGAATATTCGAATTGGTGCATGTCTTAAATTCGAATATTGGTATATCCGAATATTCGCATATTTGAATATTCGAATAGCCGAGTACTATTCGAATAGCCGAATACTATTGGAATAGTCGAATATTATTCGAATAGTCGAATACTATTGGAATAGTCGAATTGTGTTCGAATAGTCGAATACTATTCGAATAGTCGAATACCATTGGAATAGTCGAATACTATTCGAATAGTCGAATTGTGTTCGAATAGCCGAATACTATTCAAATAGTCGAATATCATTGGAATAGTCGAATACTATTCGAATAGTCGAATACCATTGGAATAGTCGAATACTATTCGAATAGCCGAATACTATTGGAATAGTCGAATATTATTCGAATAGTCGAATACTATTGGAATAGTCGAATTGTGTTCGAATAGTCGAATACTATTCGAATAGTCGAATACTATTCGAATAGTCGAATACCATTGGAATAGTCGAATACTATTCGAATAGTCGAATTGTGTTCGAATAGCCGAATACTATTCAAATAGTCGAATACTATTCGAATAGTCGAATACTTTTCGAATAGTAGAAAGATATCAACGTTTTTTTTTATAGTCTTTGTTCAATACAAAATTTCTCTTTCAGTGTTAAAACTAGGTGGAACCAACCAAATATTTTATGTTAAAGTGACTATTAAAACAGCATGAAGCAATTATCGGTGTCTAATCAGATAGATCTATAACAACGAAAAATCAAACCGGGCAAGTAGCAATATCAGAAGATGATTGGGGCAAAATTGAATCATACCAATCATACCAATTCTGAAACCTTTTGAATTAGTAGCTACATGATTATTAGCTGAAAAATAACCCACTATTTTATTCCTTATATGCCTGTGATGCGGTCTTTCTTAAAAAAACTTTGTTTAAAAAAAAGTAAGGAAACGTATCTAGGAGAATTTAAAAATGTTTTGCAAAATGAATTTAAATCGCGATTTAAGTCTTTCTTCTGACAGACGCTGATTTGGAAAATAATCTAATTGATGTTAGTACACACCTCGATCGCAGATTTAAAGATACAGAATCATATCGATTGTTAGAACCAAATATAAATTAAACTTACTTTTGAAAGAAGTACATGAGGGGAGAGCCAGAGAATCGGATGAAGAATTGCATCCATTGAAGAAAACGGCATTGGATATTCTTTTTCCCGATGAAGAAACTCCATCTAGAAGTGAACTGGCCAAGGTACAGTCGAAACAGTGTTACTGCGAAAGGGGAATTGGCTTCACAAAAGGGGAAGACATCGTGATGGCGACTGTTTTTCCAGATAATCATGGATTTATCGAGTTATGCTAATCGACTAGCTTGAAAAAGGAAGAAAAAAATACGGGGGTATACTACGCATCATTACTTGACAAGCTGAGAGCAGAAGTTGTGGAAGAAACGGTCGCATTTAAAGGAAAAGAAAGTTTTCTTCCGTCAAGACAACGCATCGTCTCACACTTCAGTGGTCGTCGTGACAAAAATTCGCTTATTGGGATTCGAATTGATAGAGCCCCGCCTTATGCACCAGATCTGACCCTCAGCGACTATTTTCTGTTTCTCAGGCTCGGAGAAGAGATGGGAGCATCGTTGGAAAAGAGACTAGACCTTCAATTTCACACGTTTACTGTAATATTAAATTTGACATTTTAAAGAACCTTTGCTCTATTTTAACATACAAATTTTACAATCGCAAATCGTATTAAGTGTTTGATATTTTAAAAAGGAAAATATTAATAAACCATGAATACAATGTAGAAACTGTACTGAAATTCCAGGGATTATCTAATTTAATTACTATAGACTGCAATTATAAACGAAAAAACCCACTAACAGTCTAGTAACAATCGAGGATGTATACGGTAATTACTACCTCTAGACTCGAAAATTTCTGCATATCGTTATTCGATATCGCATCATCTATATACGCCTTCTTTTTTTTCAACGTCCTCTAGCCAGACGATACAAAATTACCTTAACAATTAAATTATAAACGTGGCATATTCTGAGAATATTCTTCGTTAATCGTATCTTGAGGAAACAGTTTAGAATTTGTAATTTTCTCTTTATTAAAAACACAAACAGAACATACTTGCACATATATACATTTTAAGATTGTATACATAGTTACATACATACGTACACATTACAGATCCGCCAGTAAAGTTACGGAATGCTTCTTGTTTGATTAGCTTCAATATTTATTGGCCAGATGTTGATGTTTGATTTTTTTTCATGGTGTACATGAAACACGAACATATAGTTTGCAGTGTAAAGACGTTTCTTTTTTATAAATTTATTTATGGTCCATATGTTAATAGTAATAAAATTTTATTACTTAAAATATTTCGATTGGATATGTTACTTAAGCAATGTTATGTAAGTGAATAGCCTACAATGTATTTAAATTCTAGGCGTGGATAATTTTTATTTATAAGGTGATTTATAAGCAGCAGGTGATGTAAAAATAGAAACAAGGTGTAGAGTACCAGTTTGTTTCAAAGAACTATTCTAAATATTGTATGCCCAATGAAATCCCTGGACATTATTGATTCACTGTTATTTACAAAAACATCTTCATGAAGTTATTGTATATTTTCAGTTGACATAGAAAGAAGTATGGTGCAAAAAGGAGAACCTTAAGTAAATCCTGGGAAAATTGCACTTGTACCCTTCACCAAGAGAAGGAGATTGGACGGCTTAAAAGAGCCGATTCTTTGCAACGAAGTAGTACAGATCAGTCAGGAAGCTGGCAGGATGTGTAATCTTGGACTCTAAACTGAACTGGAACATTTACAAAAAATGACCGACAAATGTAAAAGGGTGTTAATGACAACCCGTAGAACAGTTGGGAAAACGTGGGGACTCAAACCACATATGACGTACTGGCTGTACACTACGGTGGTAAGACCCATGATAACTTATGGCTGCCTGGTTTGGTGGCCTAAGATCACATAGAAGCATGCGATAACTAGTCTCTCGAAAATTCAGAGACTGACATGTCTATGTATAACAGGAGCTATTAAAAGCACTCCAACAGCTGCTATGGAAACCATGCTAAACCTACCTCCTCTTGGGATTTATATCAAGGGAGAAGTCAGAATGGGAGCATACAGACTGAAAAATAGTAGCAACTGGACATTCCACAGTGGATCTGGGCACACCAGAATAGAAACAATAGTAACAAACCCTATCTATGATATGGGTAGCGATACAACAATCTCCAGGATCTCCTATGACAAACCTTTCAATTTTTTTTTTGAATTGGGAAGAATGGAGGGTTGGAGAGGGGAGAAAACCCTAGTCTGGTACACAGATGGGTCCAAAACGGGCACTACTTTCGGCGTTGATGTATATGAGGAAAACCAGGGATACAAAGTATGTGTACCACTTGGGCGATACACCACGGTATTTCAAAGAGAAATATATACTATCCAAACCTGCGTGTGGGAGAGTCTGGGTCGGCGACCGCAGGGTGAGACGATTTGCATTCTCTCTGACAGTCAGGCAGCCTTAAAGGCGCTAGCATCTTATCGTATAACCTCCAAACTAGTATGGGAGTGCCTGCAAACCCCAATGGTTCTGTCTAAACAGAACAAGGCCACACTGGTGTGGGTGCCAGGGCACAGGGGCATAGCGGGCAATGAAATTGCAAACCAGCTAGCGAAGGGAAGCTCAAAAATGAATTATATAGGCTCTGAACCGGGTCTAGGTGTTGCCAAGAGTGCAGTACGTGGTGCAATTAATGAGTGGATCATAACACAACACCAATTAAATTGGAAACATGCAGCTGGACAAAAGCACAGCAATCAATCAAATCAATCAGTTGACATGGTAATAGATGTTAGAAAGGAAGCCAGTGTGAACTGATGTAAGGAAATGCATGAGAAATTTGACAGAGAAACTTCAAAATCCGTATACAACATCGTAACAGGTGACGCAACGTACATGGATATCGTCGGTCTAATGAGCATAATGCCTAAGTCCCAAATTGACAATCTTACAGGAGAAGCAAAAAACTGATGTTACATCTGACACAAATAATTTTAGATTTGAAACTTAAACGATAATTTTATTCTACGCACAATACATTTCTTCAAAAATACAGCTAATAGTTTACTAATATTAGTCAAAAACTGTACTACTTCGTACACTATTTTATTTAATATTTGGTCTACTTTCCGTTATTCTTAATAGCAGATTGTAGCCTGTTAGGCATGCTGTCTATTCACTTCTTTAGAGTAGAGGCCAGTATTCAGACCAAGCCAACTGTAGCCTTTCCTTGAATTGATGGATATTGTTAATGGGCGGCTAGATTGCTAGAATGCTCCAAACGTTCCTTATTGGGTTTAGATCCAGACTCAATGCAGACCATTGCAGTGCTTTTACTCTAAACTACTAACAAAACTCTTTTGTAATGGCTGGAACATGTATTGGTGCATTATCCTCCTAAAAGATTACATCCTTATCTTCAGCAAAATTTTCATGTACCAGTTCTTATTAGGCAATAGGCACTTTTCCATTAGAAGAATATACAGAAATGTTAGATATTTCAAAGAAACAGTTGGCCTAAAACAACTCCTTCGCAACGATAGACGAATTATGTCACTAGCATCAATATTTTTACTAAAATTGGGCTCAGTTGGAATGCAACAGACCATCTCAATGGATTGCTTTCCTTATTGCCATTCATGCAATAACACAATCAATCTTTTCCCTCCTTCCATTGTTGTCTACTTCAAAAACAAACTCTTATTATCAACAAAACAACGTCTTACCACTACTATCATCATTACGTATTTCTTCTGCAAATCGCAATAACACGTAATCGCACTTGAATATTAAAACATACAGTACAACATCCTTCATAACTATTCACGATCTATTCATAGCAATAACTAGTCCTAAAATTACAAATTAGTTTCTTATAATAGCGCTTAATAACATGCCCGATCATATTCCGGTGCCGCGTCTCTGCATACAATCGTTTTTTTCTGCCTCTTCCACTTGCCTCTTATTAGTATTAGTTGCGCGGTGGGTCGTAGTCATCGCTGAAACTAATTTGACATTTGAATTACAAATTTTTACGTAACACACGAAGAGCCGGTAACCGGAAATTTGATCCTGACCAGAAAACAAAGGCCCACACCGCGGGCGCGTATTTCTGGCAGCTATCAGGATCTACTGTCCGTTCTTTTGTTGTAATTTAATTATTTCTTTTGTACGTTCGCACACACTGAGCTAATTCCGAACGGGTGATGCGAAAAGAAACCAAATTATTGCTAAAATCGTTACTGGTTTGCTCGTTTATCGACTTTCACCAAAATTAAAGGCTTTACACGGTTTATTTATTTAATTGGAGAGAGGATTTACAAGGTATGAATGGAAATTTGGCTTCCCAATTTTGACGAAATAAAATTATCAACGTTTTAAAAAGTAGGAAGACCCAGTTAAAGTTATAATTTGCAAATTTTCAAAAAATAACTGATTTGGGGAAATAAGCAGACGTACTGATGAATTTTGAAAATGCGTTTAGATGAAATTGTAGAGGAACCCTTTAAAAAAATTGCATAACTTGATGTAAAAACGATTGTAACTTTAAAAATAGCCCTAGTATAATAGCAATGATTAGCGCTGTTCAGCCACGTGCATTCAGGTACATTCGCATATAATAACAGTCAGACCGACAGTCCAACAGCTTACGCAGGGTGTCCGACGAGGAAATTCGAGAACTTCGTATAGTGAGTCCTTAGACAAAAATAAGAAAAAAAGTTCCGTTTCGCTTCGGCGAAATATGTTATCCGTTATCAAAATCCAAGAGCTCCCTGTGATAAACCTCAGACTGTCATAATTATCGAAATTTGTCACTATTTTATCATTAAATTTCTACGTAATGATAATAGTGCTAAGACGTTGTTTTGTTGATAATAAGAGTTTGTTTTTGAAGTAGACAACAATGGAAGGAGTGAAAAGATTGATTGTTGTATTGCATGAATGGCTATAAGGAAAATAATCCATTCAGATGGTCTGTTTCATTCCAACGACATTCCAACACAGCAAAAAGTATTGATGCAAATGACATGATTTGTATACCGTTGCAAAAAAGTTGATTTAGGCCAACTGTTTCTTGAAATATCGTAATAATTCTATATATTCTTTAGACTATTGAGTAGTTCTACCTTCTAATGGAACTAGTACACGAAAATTTTGCTGAAGATAAGAACATAATCTTTTAAGAGGATAATGCATCAATACATGCTCCAGCCAGTACAAAAGAGTTTCGTCAGTAGTTTAGGGTAAAAGTACTGCAATGACCTGCATTGAGTCTGGATTTAAACCCAGTTGGGAACGTTTGGAGTATTCTAGCAATCTAGCCACCCATCAACAATATTCATCAATTCAATTTACAAATCAAGAGTATGCTGATATGGTCTTTCTTTACGGTTACTGCGAAGGTAGCGCTGTTGAGCTGCAAGAGTATACGCAGAGCGTTATCCGAATCTAAGAGCTCCTCGTGACAAAACTATCCAGAACTGTTTCCACACGCTTGGAAAAAGAAGATCTCCCCAGACCAAACAGAAAACGTGAAGTACCTCGCAGGGATAACGCTGAAGTTGTCCTATTGGAAGTAGATCGGGACTAACGAATAAGTCTCCGCAGAATCGCAGCAGTAACAGGAAAATGGCTTGTACCCGTACCATCTTCAGTTAGTCGAAAACTTGCAACCCAATAATTATGTCCATAGACAAATCTCTTGCAATTAGATTTTGGAAAATGAAGATTTGATTCTGATTACACTTTTCTGTGACTTTAAACAGAGAGGGAATCACTAATGTGTACGAGGAACATATATGGCATACGGAGAACCCATATACAATTACAGAGAACCATTTTCAGCACCGCTTTTCTGTGAATGTTTGGGGAGGACTAGTGTGTAACGTTCTACTTAGGCCGAATATCTTCAAAGGAGATCTTAACAGAGCAATGTATAGAGATTTCCTGCGGGACCAACTTCTGTTACTGTTTGAAGATGTTCCTCCAAATGTGGTACCAACAGGACGGAGCCCCTGTCACAGATTTTTGAAGCCAATGTTTTCGAGTTGATGGATGTAACGATCCCGTGTACTAGCCGGTTCGTTGGCCCGATTTTAACCGTATGGATTTTTACTTATGGGGCCACGTAAAGACCAACGCGTACGGACGACGAAAGCCCGATACCAGAGAACTGCTGATTAAAATCTTGCAAGCGTTTGTTGACGTACGGGGAAAAGAAGGATGGAAAGTGTGGATTGGCGGGGAGAGCTAAGAAGAAGGGCTGAACTATGTGCGGCTGTTCATGGTGGACATGTCAACAGTTGTGAAACTTCTATTTTAAGAATTGATAACGTTCGTATTGTAATCTAGTTCGTTTTTAATGTTTCTGCTTCTTCTTCTTTAATTACTAGTTTCATTTTAGAGATTAAAGCTTTTTGAAAATGCATTTCAAGTATAAATTACTTTAGAAGCTCGGAATTTCGCAGATTTTTAGTAATTAAACTGAATATATCATATCTGTAAAATAGTTGTGAATTGGATCCATGCCTATTGGAAGTTTTTTTCATATTTTTGACCAACGAATCACTATAAAAAGTTCTCGAACTTCCCCGTAGGACACCCCATGTAGCTGAGTCTCCTTCGCAGAAAATCGATGATAAAAAACACATACAGTGAGCGAAATAAGCCTTCGTACACCAACATAAATCACAAAGTATAAGCGTTAATATATTAGTAATGCTTGAAAATTTCATTTTTTCCCATACCTAGACATTAAACTTAGATTAGTTTAATGTCTGGGGATCTGATGGTCGAAAGTTGGTATAAAGAAGACGAGGAGAAGCTCTAAATCCCAAAAATTTAAGACCGTCCGTCAAGCACGGTGGAGAGTGTGTAATGGTGTGAGGGTGCGTGGCGGCTAATGGCATCGGAAATTTGCACATCATTGAAGGTATAATGACGAAGAAAGTTTACTTAGACATTTTAAAACGTAACTTGGGAGTAAGTGCTCAGAGATTGGGGCTAGAAGGTCGTTATTATTCACAACAAGATAACGACCCTACGCACACTTCCTATTTGGTCAGAGAATGGCTGCTCTATAATACGGCCCATACGCTGAAAACTCCACCACAGTCCACAGACATTAATCCCATAGAACATATTTGCGATGAGCTGGATCGTCGTATTCGAAAATTCGAAATAACAAGTCGAGAAGAACTGAACCGTATTTTAATTGCAGAATGGTCCAAAATTGATATGTCTATTACAAGTAACTTAGTATATTCGATGCCTAGGCGATTACAAGCCGTTATAGACTCTAAAAGGTATCCCACAACATATTAGTTTACTTTTTGTACTTTTTAGTTATGAGAATATGCAGACTATACGAACACTTTCTTCCCGGTACCTTTTGTTAGTGGTAGACATATATATATGTTTTTGTTATAAGTATTGTTTTAATTTTAAGAGAAATACTAACATTTGTTGAAAGTAACAATACTTTGCAACATTTCAGTGTACAACTTACAATTATTTTGTTAAATTTTCAAGCATTACTAATATATTAACGCTTATACTTTGTGATTTATGTTGGTGTACGAAGACTTATTTCGCTCATTGTACATATTTCTCTAAAAATGATTTATAAACCTTTGAGACTCAAAAATACCTCACTTCACACTGCAATGGTGCTAACATCTTTCATCTAAACCCATTGAATTATCAAAATTCCTCATACATTACTATAGTTGCGCAACAAATAATAAAGTTAGTAATAACACTAATAACTTTGAGAAAACTACATAACCCAGTATGGGTATAAAATAACTTCATTTCTTTGACAATAAATTTCATAAATCCATTAACTAGAGTAGGTGTGCATATAATGCATCTGCGTCTAAGCGTGACGAGAATGGGATGCCCTTTCTGAAATCTGCTTAGAACCCGGCCGATCTACAGCGAACACCTGTTGAGCGGACGTACTCATTGGTTTTATATGCAAAATGTGCAGCTGACACGAATGAGGTACTACGAACGGATGTATTTATTATTTATATACGACAGTGATAAAACGCGAAGTGATGAACGAATTATTCGACCTACATGCATAGAAAAAGTGTTAAGTCGTTTCTTCTAGGGCTTTCAGTAATTAATGTATGAAATACGAAATCGTAATTTGACCGACTGAAAATGTTACAAACTCAATTTTAATAGTACATTTTTTTTAATATAAAAGGATGCTATGATGTCTGAAATTTGACATCGATCTAGTATGGAGTCTTATCAAAAATGGTAAGATTAAATCGTTTCAAATGGAAATAGTGAAGTAAAATTTGTAAATGTCAGATATTCCTTTTCCTCATCTGGGCACTCTTGATTTTCAGTTATAAACCGAACCTTTTGTAAATCGGGATTTTTCGTTAAAACTGCACCAAATTTTTGAGCAACATCGACTACTATAGTGTTTTCTAGAGCGGCTTGTAAATTGTTTATGCAATTTAATGCGTCTCGTGCAGATAAGTGACTGTTTTCTAATTGCTCAATAGCTTGTGCAACTTCAGAATAGTTCGTGGAAATTTAATCTATTTGTTGTTGAACGTTCGAATTGGAAAAAAGTTACTGACTATCTCGAATTGCTGCAGAATCATTTGAATCAAGTTTCAAGATGACATTTTTCACTTGTGAAAAATATTTCTGATAGTAAGATACTGCCTGGAGCCATGTTCCCCATCTCGTTATTGTTTGAATATACGGATGTGTTTGGGAGATTTGATGAACACTTTTTTGGTAGGTGCTATTAACTTATCCACCATCGGATACTTCTTTCGAATGGTTTCTGCTACGAGGTGACATGCGTGTATGAGGCATGTTATGTGAAGAAGAGTCGGAAAGCATATTTTCAACATCCTACCAACTCTCAGCATTGTTGCGGCTCCGTCAGTAACGAACATTGTGACTTGGGTTCCTGCGATACAAAATTCTCTCAACGAATCTTTTATTATCTTGACAACGGTTTCTGCATTAGTTTTCTGAATCCTTTTACTGGATAACAACAATGAAGCTGGTGGACCATCACGTTTTAAAGGACGCGCTACATCAATGACGCTCTGTTTCTGAGCATCAGTTGTTTCATCCACACATAGACAGATTTTCTTATTTCTCAACTCGTCTTTTATACATTGCTTTACTGTACCTTGCACACGTGGCAAATTGTATCGTAATTGCATAGATGTTTACAGCTTCCATGAGGGAACGTACTTATAATGTTGTGGGATGTTGCACACACTTAACATAAAAATAAAATCATATAAAAATTGCCAGTATGGAATACTGTTTCTTAAATTCAATACATGACATTTACTTTTACAATGTTTTCTACATTCAAGCCTATCGCGACTTAGCAATCCGCTATTGGATATAGTGCAATAAATATGCGGACTTCTGTATTCTAATCCAGGGAAATGCCTGAGATATTTATTCGCATTCGAAGGGAACGTTACACCCTTTGGGCGTCCCACCTCCGCGTACTTATTTGGCGTGCAGCGTGCAACGTATTGTCGCTTTGAGCTCTCTCGCGGTGCCGTCGAAATTGACCACGAGTTGAAAATTTCCCCTACCCACGCCGCTACCGCTACGCTACTGCCATCCGGTACCACCTTTTTAACAAACGCTAGAAATAACAAATCGCTAACATCGCAAGAACATCAAATCAAATACCGGTGTTTTTTTTTTAAAACTGTGATACAAATGTAACTCCAAGGACGTTGAAAACGTTTTACCAATCTTCGTCATTTTGTAGAACTATATCGACTATTAAAAACGTGTGGATGCTATATAAATTTGATAAAACGTTTTTAATAAGGTCTAGCAAATAATTTACTTGATTTGACACATTCCTAAATAGTAAGACATTTTAATTTCTTCTTCCACTATAGAACAAGTAGTTCCATAGCACAACAGCGTCTTGTAAAAGGCACTTTATTCCTTCAAATAAATTTCTTTCGTACGTTTTTTTGTCTATGTAGATTTTTATCCAGTAGATAACATTTGCAAATCGTATCTGCGAACAGGTTCGTGTATTCTGTCCTTATTTTGACGTGCAGGTACCTATTGGTTTTAGGGATAGTATCAAGTGTGGTTTAAAACAAACCTTTGAAGTACCTAAGTGTTGTTTTTGTAAATTAAACTTATATTATAATTTATACAGTGCGGGCCTAAAGTGTCCCCTCACCCATGTTAACTTTTGAACAAGAGAAGCTAGCGTTTTTAGAAAAAAAAAGGTCGATTTCCATTTTTTGTAAACTAACTTTTGCCGTTACCAGCATTTCAATTGTAGTTTCGGTTTCACCGGAAGTGACGTCAACTTTCTCTTTTTTAATAGAACATCCTGTATATTTTTACGTTTTTGGAAAGGTAATCGAAAGACGAATCCAACGATACCACATATGTTGTACTTTAGCTTAAGAAATATGACAATATGCAGCAATAAAGGTTTTGGTAATCTGTTTTCGTTGTTACGCGAAGTTGGCTAGAAAAGAGCACCAAACTGTTTCTTGTGACACCGGACTGATCTAAAAAGCTGGTTGCTAAGAAAGTAATCTAACAATTGCCAAATCTCAATTCCAAAAGCGTAAATTATTCTTGTTGTTTATTGTTATTATATCCTGCATTTGTCATACGTTCCTTCTTTGTTCTCGTTATAGTCGTTCTTAGTTTCTCTCAGCTCTTTCTCCGACGCGAGCGTAAGTACTTGAACGGACGATTGCTACAGCGAGACTGAGCGACGTACAACCGTGCCCATCGAGCTCAGAGTGAGGAAAGCATCTATAAGCACAGACATGTTCAAACCTGCCGTGACGTGCTCGCTGTTTGCCGATAGTAGCACCGGTCCGGTTATTTAATTGCCACACCTCGTACATTAAATTTGAGGATTTAAAAAATGGAGAAGTTATACAAAAGAGTCGTTTCATCTCCGATTCACCAAGGTCGTCGTTGGCTGAAGTTAAATAAATTATTTAGTACCCCCACTCCGAAGATCGAAGGGTCGGGGAGGAAAGGAGGTTTCCGAAAAATAACTAATATCCGCCAGAGGGAATTTCATATCTATCGAGTGGCTATACTGAATACCCTATATGTGCTAGAGTGGCAGTTGGACTTGAGGATGTAAATTTCATCATAACAATAGCTTGGTCTACAATACTATAAAGTGTAAAGAATATGGCAAAATTTGACTTGTACATGGGATATTTTTTAAGTTTTTACAAAATCAATGAAAGAAAAAAAAATTGGAACCAGGACCACGACGAAATTCTGCAAACCAGTTCTAAGCCATCTCTTCCGATCATGCTCGGTTTACTATACATTTGTCAGTGAAGTTTGGCAAGTTAGAACATTTGTACTAAGAAAATCGCATCAAGAATTTTACAAATACAGCGTAAGAGAATGAAATTACTCCATGTATATTGGATCACGCATAAAACAGATTTTATCCCGGCACGTGTTTTTCGCACGTACCTTCTCGACATCAAAGGCCTAGATGCGCGCTGTCAGTGAGCAATCGCGATTTGGCACATGCCGGTGTTATTGAACTTGATTTCGCAGGAAAGTGCACGAGTATGGGGGATAGAGCCTCTCATCACGACCGATGCTGTCGAGGAGCGAAGCGAAAAAAAAACAACGTTCGCTCGCTCCCGGTCCCGAGAACGCTTTAGCACAAAAAAATCGCTCGCTTGGATAAATATATCGAGCCCATCCGTTTCGATTGGGGAAAGGTTATTTTTCGATTCGATGATTCCACGGTTTCCTTTCCGATGTCGGCCGAAGCAAAATAGAGGCGTTTGCGTTGCATCAACTTTTGAATATGCATTAAGGATTTGTTTACGTACCTAATTGCAGCGACGGATAATGTTTTTCGTTCGTCTAGAGTGGCGAAATTGCGGTTTGCGTTCGGATGTCAATGCCTGATTAAAATGTGTGAGTTAGTTTTCAAGGTAGATTTAAAATATCTTTCCGTTGAAAAGAAGGAAGACATATGTTGCGTGAATAATGGGTTTATTTACACTCTGTGTGTTTGTTCGTGTAAGAGATATTTTGTGGTTTACTAGATTACCGGAAAGATGTTCGTGTTCTGTACATGTAAGTCATTTAGTGGCAATGTAATTTGACATAGCCCAAAGTACTCTTTTGGGTCTCCTAATTTTTCTTATATTGATGAATGATTGGTCTGGATTTTTCACCTCTACAGATGACGTATCTTCCGTTGGTTGACCAGTACAAGTATTAAGCTGGCAATCCGTGATAAGTCACAACGTGTATCCAGACAAACAACTTTAAAACATCGCTAACTAAGGGCATTACGCAATGATGGGACGGCAAAAGCGTTTAACGGCGGAAGAAATTAGAAAAAAAGCGCTCCATCAAGAAGGCTATTCCTCAAGGGCTATTGCAGAGAAGATGGTGGATACACCAGGTTGTGAGCGGTTTCATTAGGGATCCCGAAAATCATGGAAAACGTTTTAAAGGGCGCGCAAAATTCGTTACAACTAAGAGAGAACTTCGAGTCATATTACGCGAAGCACCGAATCCGGCGTTAACAGAATGCATCGATGAGAACTGTACAGAAATTACTGAAGAACTACCCACTGTTAAAACGTCTAAAAACACAACGACGGGCTCCTTTAAAGGAATTCCAGCGCAATGCACGTCTTCAGTTTGCTCAAGCAAAAATGGGGTGGACACGAAAGTGGCAAACTGATATTTTCAGTTAAGAGAAGAAGTTTATCATGATTTACGTAAAGAAGAAGTGATTCTGACACGACGACGTACCGATATAGGTTCGGTCATGGTATGGGGAGCCATTTCCTGTTACGGATCTGTTGATTTAGTAATAGAGAAGAATTCAAAAAAGTGCATTCAGCTTCTAGAACAAGTGAAATACAAATTCTTCAACGTTATGGCAAGTTAGGCATGTATTTTTCAACAAGATAATGCCAGTATTCATACCGCGCGCGTTGTTCGACGCTGATTCCAAGAACAAGACGTGGAGGTTCTCGATTGGCCGTCGCTCTCCTCCGACCTAGACATTACAGAAAATGTTTGGGAATGATTGTCGCCTAAACTGTATTCCAATGCTAAGCAATTCAGTTGCGCTAACCACCAATAGCGGACGCTTAAACGAAGTTGGACGGAACTTCCCGTTGACTACTTGAGAAGCCTGTATAATTCCATTCCATCCCGACTATTTGAGGTTATAAGAAACAATGGTAAAAGAATTCATTATTGATCAATAAAGTGTTTTCTTGTTGTAAACGAATCTTTTATCTTGTAGATCGGTCGTGTTAATTATAAATCGTCATCGAATGAATTGTTCGGTATAAACATTGACCATAACCTGTCTTCCCATGACAAATTCAGTTTATTATCCAAATACACAACCTAAAAGCAATCCGAGCGCAGAATTACTGCTAAACAGCCGTGCGGATTACCAACTCGTGCTGACAAGCTAAAAACGAATTCTTAGGTTGAGCTCTAGCAAACCCCGTTCAGAGTCATGTAGACCTATGTTCATAGAATACAACTTATTTATTGTTCCTTCTTTGAACCAAGGAGTGGTGTGCGTCAAGGGCAATATAGACCAATGCAAAATGCTTCCAAATATGTACATCTTTAGGGTGTACTTACAAACTGTGACAGCAAATTAATGGGACTGGCATCATTGCAAACGATCTGGCAACACTATGGATTTCCAATTTACATAGCTGGTACGCTAGTCGCTTCTAGACGCGTGGTTCAAGTTGCAACCTCGGCTAGTAAGTGGTAGTTTTATAATGCGTTACATAAAATGGAGTAGCAAAATTTGGGGCAACCGTGTGCCATCAAATTTTGCGTTAAGTTTGGCGAATCCACGAGTTTGGCCTACCAAAAATTGCAACGAACCTGTGGGGACATTCCTTATCAAGAACCCAAGTACATCAGTGAAATAAAGTATTTTTGGAGGGCCAAGAAGCCAATGGTCAACTCCTCCTATTGGAGCTAGACTTTAGTCTTTGAGCTCCTTTATCATTCTTTGGCAGTCTCCCCACACTGCTAGAACTTTATAACGATGATTATCGGGATGAACGGTTCAAATTGATATGTGGTTTTCCTCTGGGATCACTTCCCCAGTCTCCAAATTCAGTATATTACCAATTCTTCTGACTTTAGCTCTTGGTGGGGGACGATCCTGCGGTTCCACGATCACTCTCACGAATGGATTCTCCGTATTTTGTGCTCGTCTCCATGTCCTCCTGGCCAACTCCCTGGTGTATTCTGCCAAACTGGGGACTCCTAGATGGCCAAGAAGCAGTAAAAGATGAACCTTGCTCAGGAAGGCCTTCAACATGGAAAACTGATGAAAATGTGGAACGGGTGAGGGCGTTTGTGAGATCAGACCGTCGGCCAACATTGAGGATGATGAATAGTGAATTACATTTGAATCGTTTTACACTTCATCAGAGTCTGCCTCAAGATTTGGGCATGAAAACGATGTATGCCAAAAACCCTCACGATGGAACAGAAACACCATCAGAAAGGTGTGTGCCTTGATCTTCTCGACAGAATCTCTATTTAAATATTTGAAATGCTTCTCAAAATGTGTAGGAGTTAACGAACTGAATGATACCCATAACTCATTATTTTCAAATTTAATATTGATGTTTTGTATCTAAACACATTTAAAATTGCTATCTACTATTTTAGATTTAGTTGCAATTAACATTAAAACATGTTACTTGTTATATAGACAACAGTAGTCTAGTCCACAATTTATCTACTTTCGTGATTTGCTGTATAGAACATTTATTTTTTTAAAATGAATATCAATTCATTTGGAGGGTGTCGAAATTTTCTTTAATTACTGTGGAAGAACATACACATTTCCCGTCATACAACATTTCCCAACTTTTCTCAATTCCATTTACTATTATTTTGATTATGGAACATAGTGGCAGATTTTTGTTAAAGAAAAATTATATTGTTGCTAGAAGTCTGGGTCATAATTTCTGACATTTTTGAAGATCCAGGTCATCTTCCTACCACCGTAAAGACACCTTGCAATCCGAAGATAGATTTTTTCATTTACTATGAAATTACTATATTGATCAGAAATTTTAATTCCCGATTTTTCAAAACCAAATATTGAATCGCACCATGAAGCATTTTAAGATCTTCAATTTGAAGATTTCTTTGAGAAATCAAATTGCCCCAAAACTTCCACAGAACAGCATCAATTATTTTTTTTTAATACGAAAGGTTTCAATGATAAAATCAATAGGCTGCTATACATTGCATAACGTTTAAATAAAGCCCGCAGAATGTTAATGATTATTGAAGCAATCTCGGTAAGATGGCATTGGCATAGCTCTGAAAACATATGGCTTCACGACGAAACACTCAACTCAGATGCAATACATAAATACCAAAAATAAAGCATTGAATTTTCCTTAATAAAAAATTCTTCCATATCATTGCGAAATATTTACTAAAGATACCGACTACACAATATACTAATGCAACGTAAACTATACACATATACGTTCCACGCACTTCTTCATATTAGTCGTCATTCACAAATAATTCCTTTTTCTGCCACGAGTGTGGCTTTTTTTGGTGATTTTCAAAAGGCGACCGGAGAGGTGATTAATGTGGAAAATGAAATATATACCTGCGTAGGTATAGTTCTCGTGTAAATATTTTCTTTGTATTCATCGCGCTGCGAAATAAAGACAGCCATTAGCTGGGCAAATACGGGAGAGATATGTTTACAATTTGTTTAAGTATGTGCGCTTCCTTTCCACACTTCTCGGAGCTTATACTGCTGCGCGAGTTTGTGTACGGAATCGTATACTTCGATGAGGTCTTTAATAGGTTACAGAAGGTTATTCGTTTTTATGTTGCGTCCATATTTTAAATTAATGGAAAAAAAATAAATACAGTGCGACCTCCGGACTAATTAATACCGCGGTGATCCGGATTAGTACATAAAATAATTCAGACTACTGAAACAGGATATTTTTTTATTGAAAAGTGAAACATTTAATACAAAACAACTAGAAAATACTACATAAATAAAAAAATAAGTAAAACAGAAGCATGCTTATTGAATTTTATATTATTTGTTAGTCGTTCTGTATCAAAAAGCTCCCTAAAATTCTTGGTTGATGTTAAAAGGGCTGAACAATCGACTTACAAGGGAACCACCCGAAGTGTTAATCGGCGATTTTAATGAAACTTTGTAGACCCTATCGAGTGTTGCTCAAGAGTACCTTCTGTTGCTGCCAGAGCTGCATATACCGATTGGGAAAACGTGAAATTAGCTATATCGCTATATTAGCGTACATATGTACGGCGAGAGAGCGAGGAGAGGATTCCCTAATCGCTCACATTTTCCCAATTGGTATATACGCCGTACATATAGCCAGCGGATATACACTACCGTTCATGGAAGTTCGGGCAAGCAAAAAAATGTACGGAAGTCAAAGAAAAGAAGAGAAATATTAAATGGTCATGTATTTAATACTTACTTACATGATTTTACATATTTTCAAACACAAATTTATTAAAAAGAAAAAAATGTAATACAAATAATTTAAATCCGATTTTCATCGAAAAATCCACCTTCTGCCTTTAGGACTGCTGCCACTATTCTCGGCATCCGATTCACTAATTTTGCTAATGTTTCATTGGGCAAGCTTGTCCATACCTCCTGGAGAATGGTCCACCAATGTTCCTTCGATCTTGGACACTTTTTCCTAACACATCGGTCTAATTCTTCCCATAACAACTCTATCGGGTTCAGATCGGGGGACTGTGGCGGCCATTCCATAATTTTTAGGGTTCTTTCATTTTCTTCTTGCTGCAGGTAATCTGTGCACAATTTAGATTTATGTTTGGGGTCATTGTCCTGCATAAATTCAAATCCACGACCAATTAATCGGACTCCTGATGGTATGGCATTTTTCTCCAGGATTTTCCGATATTCTTCTTTTTTCATTATGCCCTCAATTTTGAGCAAATCCCCTGTTCCGATTAAGGAAAAACAACCCCAAAACAATTACAGATCCGCCTCCATTCATCACCGTAGGAACTATACACTCCCGTAACATTCTTTCCCCTCTTGATCTGCGTACGAAAGCTGTCCGACTATTTACAAAAAGCTCAAACTTGGATTCGTCAGTCCACAAAACGTTTTTAAAATCGTCCACTGTCCAATCTCTATGAGCTTGTGCCCATTTCAGTCGTTTCAGCCTATTTCCTCTTCGGAGTAACGGTTTTCGACAAGCCACTCGCCCATGCAACCCAACCTCTTTCAGCCGACGTTTCACAGTACTCACAGAAACTTTGGAATCTCGCTCATTATTGAATTCTGCAGCAATTTCTGATGCTGTTAGTCTTCTATTACGCTTACTAATTATTTTGATTCGTAAATCTTCCGCAGGACTCGTTTTTCGTCTTAAATCGAACTATAGTATCATGTACTGTAGATTTTTTATTTTTAATTTATCCGCAATCCGTCTTTCTGCGTATCCTTCCTGATACAAGGTAATAATAGCAAATTGTTTTGAAACAGCTAGAGGCTGTTCACGGAGCATTTTAAGCAGTCAAACCGAAATTATTTTATTTTTCACTTTCACAATCACAGATACTTTCACAATAACAATCTCTTCAGAACTACTGCGTTTACAAATGTTATAATACTTTATAAAGGGTATACGAATATTTCCAGGTAACACGAGTGAATCAGCTAACCCTCCTAGGGATTATTATAAAGCTTTATTGTCACTGTAATTATTGGGTATTTCCAACATAATTATATATTTTATGATAACGGTCTTATAATAGACAAATACTACCTGGAAATTGGTAAAAGGCTTCCAGAAAAGGTTAATTTTAATAATTCCTCACAGAAATTTATATTAAATAATTTTAAAATTTTTTCCTAAACAGTTAATATAATTTGTCAGCTTGCCCGAACTTCCATGAACGGTACTGTACTTATAGGGATATAACTAATTTCACATTTTCCCAATCGGTATGTATGGATACTATGAATACCAACCTAAGTAATTTCATCAATTTTACTGGAAACAGAAATATTGATTACAACGCACATCTTGTGAAAGCGAGCTTCTCACATATTGAGCATATGGATAGAATTCTTTAATCATGGAATAAACAAATTTCACTGGTCTGGATTCTATATAACTGCTTTTGTACCAAAAATACAAAAATAGGCCCTCATAGCTTACGGAGAAATGTAGGTTTGTTGGCTAGTACAAAAGCTTGCAAAGTCGGAGGGTAGCGACTACCCCAAGAATCAAGCAGATGTTTGGGCTCTACTAGGAACTCGGGGGAGATTTACGTCGGTAAACCATACCTTAAATAGTTCACTGGCCGCTTTGCCTGATGATGATGGTTCAACTCTAATATTTGGTGCCTATCAGAAACAAAATATAGTATGCACTATACAACTATAATACACTTTAGTAATACAATGCTACTGGTTTGTGTTTATCCCTTTTTCCACCAAATTTTTAGATATTTAACATTATCTTTACAATAAATAATCCTCTTATTCCTAATGGAATATATTTTACAAGACAAGTTTTAATGTTTTATTAAATTTGACAAACATCTGCATTATAGTAGCTCCTGCCTGGGGATGAGCTGAAAGTGGCTCGAAACAGGTAGCACTGTATTATTAAAATTATTGTGAGAATAAGATCATCGTTACACCTTTCCCTAGTTATGAATCATTCACACGGATCGTTGTTCTATACTATTAATTTCAGCTATTTAACTGCATTTCTCTGCACATGTTCAAAATATAAAAAGTATGTATGTCACAGTTATATAAATAGTGGCCCTTAATTATTTCAATGTGCTTGCGTTTAAGTGCAAGTTTGTGTGCACGCGTTCAATGGTTTATTTCTCGAAATCTGTTACAAGTAAGTAGTTGCTGCCTGATACGACTTTATACCAATTCTTAACGTGCTATACAATCACGCAACAATATACAGGATACCTCGTTAAAATAAGGAAGTATTTAGGAATTCATTTTGTGGACACCCTGTATCACTATCACCTTTATATACACTATTTCATAGTAAATACAGCCATTTCAGAAATTCGAACAAGTGTAAGCATAACGTACATTGTTCCGTCTTTATTGCAACACCCTGTATATATATACCCGCACCAGTCGAAAGAGATCAGTAAATGGTATAAGTCCGTCATCTTTAACCGTTCAAAACTTATTTTGGAAAAACGAAATTTGGGGCCAAGAAGGTACCGTTTGAGCAATACTCGATGGGGTCTACACACTGACAAAGTTTCATTAAAATCGGCGATTAACACTTCGTGTAGATCCCTCGTTAGTTCTCTACTGCACTCAACAATTGTACAGCTACAATTTTTAATCAACAATTTCTTATTCGTTACCGGTGTTAGTCACCACTTTGTACAAGAAAACGATGTTTTACGTCTTTCATTTGTCCTCTGATAAAGCATAAATAAAGTATGCGATAGCTTAGAAATTCAATCTGCAACCGTTGCCTTACTTCTCAAACACATCAATCCTATAATTTTGAAGTGGAAAACAGAAAATTATTAAAATGTTAATTATTCTCTAATTAAAACATCATATTAGATCAGCTCATTCATTAATAATCATTATCCAAATTAAAATACTTTTAATAACAGGAAAATTATACAACAATAAATGTGAACCTCTTCATATTGCATTATATCCATTTATTTCATTTTCTATAACCGCATAATTTGCTCTAATAATACATTGATGAACGCATATCCATACTGGGCTACGATATAGTTAACTCATGCGAAGCCGTTCGGCGCAATGAGTATGACATTTACGCTGCTTTCAACGCTAACCAATGAAGTTTTCAATTAAATATCACTAGAACACCGTACGGTGGGTAATTTCTAGAGCAATCAACCGGGTACCAACTGCATCGTACGTTCACATATTGCAATATGTACGTTATAGGCTTTAGGTTTACTTCCTTTTACGAGAAAATAACTTAACAACGATAGGGGTCATCAATCGATAACGTAAACGGACTTCGTAAGTGAATTTGCGACATATGGCTCTTGTGTACCTACTACATTATGCGCTCATGGGTTGTGCAAATATTATTAATAGGAAGTGCTTTTAGATATGGAAAAAATGGATTTTTAAGGTAAAAAAGAGAATACGAGGATGATATGAGAAATACTCCTGCTTGCATCTGCACTATCGACTGTTAGTACTATTCTGTAGTGGTAAAATTTTGGAGAGATTCATCGAGTAGTGTTCTTTTGAGAAGTGTTGAAAGTGTGCAAGTTTATGTATTTGTAGAATCATGAAAAAAGAACAACATCAGCCAGTGATTCGATTTCTTCTTTTGGATGGAAAAACGTGTGCAGAAATCAAAGAGAAGTTAGATGCAGTTTATAAGGACATGCACTTTCGGTGACTACCATCAGATACTGGTTTAATAAGTTTAAGCGTTGCCAAACAACACAATTAAAAATATCCACCTTTACCTTTTGATTAATTTTGACAATATGAGTCCTCTTCCATTATAGACCTCAGACATCAAGCTGTGCATGTTGTTAAGTTTTTTTCCATTAGTACTACAGTACCGTGCAATCGAATTAGGGCCACTTTGATTTTATAGAAATATTTGCTATTAATATTATAATAACCAAAATTTCTAAATATTTTCCACAATAAAATGTTTTTAATTGTATTTGAGATAATCCTCTTAAGTAGGTATAAAATTCTCGTTATTATAACCCCCACCAATCATTCCTTTCTATCCAAGGTACGTTTAGGGTCGCTAATCGGTGACTGGCTTTACCTGCTTCAAGTTAGTTTACGTGTAGTTTTGATGGTGTAAAGTGCAAGTATTATATTTTCGTGCTATAATATTCGTTTTACATGTTGTTTTAGTGTAATTAAATTGAAATTTCGTGACGTTTAGTTTTCTTTTTTTATTGATAAATTTTGTGAAATGGGCAAACGTAAAGACATTTCAAATGAGAAAAAAAACAAGAATTCAAGTGTTATTAGAGACGGGGCTGTATTCGCATCGGGAAATAGCCAGAAGAGAACGAGTTTCTCGTCAAACAGTCGACAGGGTAGCGATGTCAAAGAACGAAAATTTACCAGCGACTTCAAGTGGTCCTTCTCATTGTCGCGGTATTCGCAAAACTTCGCCACGGAAAGACAGAATTATCATAAAAAGGGCATTAGAAAACAGGCAACTGTGCATTAAAGAACTTCAGCGTATATTACAGGCTGATAATATAAAAATATCAGATCGAACATTAAAATCGCGCTTATATGAAGCCAATATCAGAAGTAGACGCCCTGCAAAAAAGCCGAAACTTACTTTAAGGATGAAAAAGGCAAGATTGCAGTGGGCGCAACAGCATCGGCATTTTACTGTTGAGGATTGGAAAAAAGTATGTATCAATATTTTATGTATATTTTCAAAATTTGGAACATTTTTAGTAAATTCGAAAATGTAATGAAAATTTCTGTTTCTAACGGTTATTTTTAGTGACGAGTCACGGCTAGAGGTTGTAACTGAAGTTGCTCATTTCGTTAGAAGAAGACCATCGGAACGATATGATGAAAGCGCAGTGGTAAAAACAGTGAAACATCCACAGGCAGTCATGATTTGGTCCTGTATATCAGGGGAAGGGCTTGCACCGCTCTATTTAGTAACGGGTACCATGAATCAAATTCAATATAAACAAGTTATGGAATCAATCTTAATCCCGTATATGACATCTTTAGACCCTGAAAATTACTCTTACACATTTATGCAAGATGGTGCACCGTGCCACAGGGCAAAAACAACTTTAAAAATGTTTTCAGCAAGAAAACTGAAGATATTGCCATGGCCAGGCAATTCCCCCGACCTGAATCCAATCGAAAATGTTTGGAATTCTTTAAAACGTACAGTTTATGCATCTCCCAATACAACAGTTGACGTTTTGAAAGCAAACATAACAAATAGCTGGCAAAATAATGCTCACCTTAAAGAAGTTGCAGCAGCGTGTATAGCAAGCATGCCAAAAAGAATTGCTGCTGTCATAAAAGCAAGAGGTTGTTCGACGAAATATTAATGTACGTGTTAATATAAATATATATATATAAATAAATAAAAATTGTTTTTATCAAACGTTGATACTTTGTATTATTTATTAAGCTAAAACTCAAATTTATATAGTGGCCCTAATTCGATTGCACGGTACTGTATTACATGTGGAGGAAATATGAACTTGTTAGTGAATCCTATAAGCTTATAAGGCAGCTATTACTACTGCAACATTGACTTCTTTTTGTTAGTAATTATAAGCTTACTAATGTATCCAGATCTACAAGGCTTGCTGTGTTGTTACTAAATCATTTTGCAATCCTGATTTCCTCTGTATTCCTTGCCTGGTTAACTAAAAATGCTATTTACCAGCCACCTTGTTATCGTAATTCGATAAGAGATCCTACTACTCTATCGATTGTTTTTTTATCAATAACTCAATACTGAGCTTACTAATGTAATGGACGTGAACGGCAATAATCTCGTGCAATCAATTTCTCTGTCGGGCGATCACGATGTCTCTACTAAATAAGGCCGCTAAACGATATTACACAATAATTCTATATAATTCGTATTCATTTCTTGCATGAATGAATCTCTAGATTACTGGACTCTGATGGTTTATACCATTGCATGCCGACTTCTACTAGGCTGCGCATGTTTTCCTCTGCTTCTTGTAATTTTTTTCGTTTTGCCTTTATCCGTTTCGATTATCTCTCTGGCGAAGCAAAACCAAATCAAGTAATTGTGTGTGATTCTTTTACGTTCACTTCGTTCGTGCATTTGTAATAACGATATCACGTTTTTGCCATGGATATGCTGCTTGTTGCATATCTGTTGCGAATGATTATATATACAGTTGTGGATATCTTCTTGGTAATCAAACCGTTTTTGAGAAGACACACCACAGTTATGGATTGCAAATGTGTGTATCCTTTTTTGGGCGTGATTGTTTTCCATTCCCTAGTATTTTGCATACATTATGGTTGGACGGAAATTGTAAGCTTAATGTTAATTGCACAATCCAACCTTAAAAATTAAACACATTTTGGATGCCTTTGAAGAGTGCAGATTTTGCAAATTCCTCGCACTTCAAGGAATTTCTTACCGTCAATTAAATCCATCATTTAGTCTTTTTAAGATGTTGAAAGAGATGCAGAATCAACGTTATCCTTGTACACGTTGACCAGTGTTATGAACTACTTGGATTATTCTGGTGAAGATTTTTGTATTAAACCTTCGTAGTTTCAGAAGGTGATCTTGATCAGATACACTTAGTATGCATTAGAAAACATTCCGTATGGAATTGCATTGCCAGAAATGTGTAATCGATTCCGATTAGTCGAAAAATTACCCTCGTTTTCAGAATCCCACTCTCACTATCAATTTTCTCATTGTCGAAATATTCTTTTAGTGTACATTCACAATAGGTGAAATATGAATTGTACATTTCAATAAATTATTATTAAAGCTTCCCCTCAGTGAAATATAAAATGTCACTTCTTCGGGAGGTGTGGAACCTATGTAAGGTTACAGTTCAATGAAGAGTGTCATACGAGGTAGGCTCCATAAATTCTCGGCCTGACAGGCTAGTTGCACATGTGCGAGGCCTACACTATATATATTACGGCTCGAATAGTAGTTTTTAGTAGCCAATCAGACAACGTGACTAGTGCATGAAAATTTCTGAGGTAGTGAGAATTGAGTATGGCGTGCTCATTAACTTTTTAATAAAAGAAGGGAATACGCCTAAGGATATTAAACAACGTTTAAACGGCGTTTATGGTGGTTTATCTCCTTCATATTCCACTGTAAAAAAGTGGGCAAAATGTTTCTGTTTGGGGGAAGAATCTCTTGAAGGTGGTGAGCGCCGGTCGGTCAATTGAACTGATAACGTCTAAAAACATTTCAATTATTGAAGAAACGGTATTAGCAGATCGCCGTTTGAAAGTGAAGGAATTAGCAGTGATGTCTAACATTTCTGAAACAAGTGTTCGTCCAACATAAACGACGGGTCGAATGTGTGCGCTCGGTTTTAAACAGGTGTGGAGACGACCCGAAACCGATTTTAGAATCTATTGTCAGAAGAGGTTCTGTATTATGCTCCTCTATCCAAAAAGGAATCAATGGCATGACGGCAATCCGATGAACCTTATCGCAGAAAACTGTAATACAACATTTTGAGGGAAAAACCTTAGATTATTTTTAAAATACATTTAATTGAAGTTAGAGGAGATTACACATGAAAAGATTGCCTAGTAACAATAACCAAAAAATTAATGCTAATATATGCTAATATGGTATTGGTGGAATCATTCCCGGCAAAAAACAAAGCGAGGGAAAAGGGACAGCGTAAACCCGCGAAGATGGTTCTGCCGACCCGGCGTCATCAGCGCGGTTCCGTACCTGTCCGTCTCCCTCGCTATTGTTTTGTGACCTCTCGATATGTTGCCATTTTCCACGAACAGAATCACGATATATCTCCCCACGCCACCTAGCGTCGAGAAACATAGAGATGCCGTCTAGAGAATAGCGACAACTCGTGATTCTGTTCGTGGGGAATGGCAACATATACTCGACCGCTCCTCATCAAGGACGGATGTTCGGTTACGCTTAAACTTATTAAACCAGTATCTGATGGTAGTCATCGAAGGTGCATGGTCATTATAAACTGCATCCAACTTCTCTTTGATTTCTGCACACGTTTTCCCATCCAAAAAAAGAAATCAAATCGTAATCACAGTAAGGAGTATCACAGGATTCTGTGATGGCAAATCTGCGCACAAAATAACTGATTGCCATCTATTTTGTAAGGAAAATGCACTACAATACTACTTATGTGAGATAACACGCACACACTACTGTAAATATCTGGCGTCGTTCACTATCTAACAAGGCCGGAAGAAAAAAACATATTTAAAATCTTTTAGCTATACAATATCCTTCGCACGCAGCCATAAATAACCCGACAAGTGTGCGTTATGTCTTGTATCAATCACTTCGGTTACGTAACGCGGCACACGATCGCGTTGCGTAAGATGCTACCACTTCAAGGATTTGCAATAAGAATTGTATCGGGGCCGCTCGTTAGGTATATGCGAATCGACTGCGCGAGATAGCGCGGCTCAGCCGGTAATTGGTATTTATTGCGGTCGGCCGGCAATTAGATATTACAGGGAAGGAAGACATACATAGAAGAAGATATCTATAAAGCAAAAGTGACAGGTCGCTAGCGGAGAAGGGATAATGGAATCGAATTACTATATAACATTATAAAAATAGAGAAGAAAGGATTTTAAGTAGTATAGGTGCTATTTTAGACTCAAGGACGAGAAATTGTAGAGTAATTGAGGATTTGCGAAAGTGAAGCGTTGAAAATCTTTCAGACGACGCCGTTAATAGGTATTGCAAGAAAACAACTGATAATTGAAGTCTTGGTTCTTGTGTAATCTCTATGGTAGTAATGTAAATTAAATCTAATACTGAAAGGAGCATTGAATATATGCTAGTCACTTCATCAACTGCAAGATTTTTTAAAAACACTAACGATGTATACTAGTTCCCAAGGACTTCCACAGAAAGTGCAATTTTCGAAAAGTAAAATTGCTATGAGGAAGGCAATGTCGAAAAATTTGCGTGGATCCGAGATTCTTTCCGTGTTCAAGCTCCACCAGAATTCACTTCGCAGGAAGAAGAGAGTCTAATTGAACTCTTTTGCGACAACAGCCTGAAAACAAAATCTGCTTCTTCCGGTTTAGTGGAGTTTTCGATAAGCTGTAAGGATCCTCGTTCCCTTTGCGACAACCTATTTATGCGAAGTCGGATTTTCAGCTGTAGCTGTAGAAAAAAACAAATATCGCTCAAAAGTCGATGTAGAGCGAGATTTCGCATTTTGAAAACATGTGTGGCGATCAGCAAACTCACCCGTCACATTAACTTACATGTCGTTTAAGGTTTTCACTATTTACGAGGTGTGGCAATTAAATAGCCGGACTGGTGCTACTATCGGCAAACAGCGAGCACGCCACGGCAGGTTTGAACATGTCTGTGCTTGTACATGCTTCCCCCACCCTGAGCTCGATGGGCACGGTTGTACGCCGCTCGGTCTCGCTCTAGCAATCATTCGTTCAAGTTCTTACCCTAGCGTCGCGTCGGAAAAATGCAGAGTGTTCAGATCGAGCAACGAGTTAACTTCAAGTTTCTTGTGAAACACGAAATTCTAACTACCCTTCGTGAACGAGTGAGAAGACGAAGACCCGATTTGTGGAAGAGCAAATCCTGGATGCTCTACCAAGACAATGCGCCAGGCCATTCCGCCTTGTCTATGAAGCCGTTCTTTGCGAAATCCGGCATCACCGTGTTGGACCACCCACCGTACACGCCCGACCTGCCACCCTGTGATTTTTTTTAATTTCCTAAGATATAATCAGAGCTTAAGGGGACAAGATTTGACAGTGTGGAAGCGGTGAAAGCGAAAACGACGGAGGTTCTCAACAAGCTGACAGAAAGCGACTTCCAGCACTGCTTTCGACAGTGGAAAATTCATATGGAGCGTTGTAGGGATCGGCAAGGAGAGTACATTGAAGGGGATAAACTTTGTAATGTAATTGGTGATCAATAAAATGTTTTGCAGCACCAGTCATTTAATTGCCACACCTCGTATTTCATATTTTTTTGTATTTTCATATTTTTGTTTGGCGGTTCTTGTGATTCAATTTTAATAAATCTGGGCTTCACACTGTGAGGCTTATTATATTTATGTCATTGTACACATATTTTGGAAGGGCGTCAGGACAAAATATTAAACCTGTAAGTCCGCCGTGGACTGATAAAGTTTGGGAACCCCTGCTCTACGTGTTTGCAGAAGGAAATTATATTAAAGACGACCATTTAGAACGTGAAGGAATTATTGGATGAAGATGGATTTATCTAATAAAACGCTATAAAAAAGGCTATAAAAGCCGCTGCTCAATTGAAAATGGGTCAAAAAATGGACCCCTCTGACAGATATTGTTAAAACGCAATTTCGCTGAACGTTACTCGACATGGCAACGACTTTTTAGAACATAATAGTACATATTGTAGGGATTAAATCAAGCTCATTTGCATTGCCATTACAAACATTAGCGTTTTTTATAGAAATCATTACAGTAACGATACAACATTCATCAATTACGATGATATTCCGAATGAAATTAGGTACATTCGACGCAACTTTCCCAAAGCCACACGACAATAAATCATGACCGCAACATAATATAAATTAATACATTGACTCTGTCAGGGGAACGGGCCGTTAAAAAAGCAATTTACATATCAACAAAGTGTGTTACTCCGACAATAGTTCGCGGCATTCATATTCTAATATATCCAGCGAAGAACGAACGGTACTTTTATTATTCTTGATTTTCTAAGTACTTTGACGTTCAAGAGAAACGTTTAGTCCAAGCAGTATCGACGTATTGATATTTTCACATGGCCTAACAGTACCCCGCGTTGTAATTGACGCTAGAGTCCGCCTTCGATCCGGTAAATACGAAGCCCGGCAACGATATTTTATTTATGCAAGATATACATGACGTTGTGTACGGATCGTGTGACGTCAGCGAAGTTAATAATTTGCTGTGTTACTAGCCGGAAATTGACCAAATACTAAACGAGAACACAGTAGCAAATAATTGCGTTGTATTTAGACGATCAAGAAAAAAAAAGGAGAGAAACATTTATCAACGGTGATCATGCGAATTTCCTGTTACAAGATTCTATAGGTAATAAATTTTTTAATTATTTAATAATAAACTTTTTAAAATGTTGTGTATGATGTGATACAAATGCCTTATACAGGGTTATTACTAGAGCAACGCAAACTGCGCTGAAAGCCAGTGGCGGACGCATAAAAGTTTACACAAAATAAACACGGCCGGGACAATTCGGTACAAGCGTCAGTATAACTGCGACTCGAAAGCCGATCTGTTGTGTATGCATCTATGCTGTCGTATACTATATCGTAGTTCTACGTTTGTTTTGAAAATGTTTCCTACGTCGCGAAAACGACCAAAGTTGGACACGATAAGAGAATTTATTGCAGAAATGCCTGATTTAAAGTGTGATGGCGCTAAAATTCAATGTGTAGTGTGTAAAATAGATTTAATGTGTTGGTCGAAAAGTGATTGTCTACGGCACGTAAATAGTGCAGGGCATGTTTCAAAAAAAAATTCCACACGAAATTATGACAAATTTAAATTTAATTTATGTGTTACCTTTATTGCATGTAATCTACCATTTCATTTACTAAGGAAGAAAGCATACGTCTCGTTTTGGAATGAATATTCGGACTTTAAGTTACCAAGTGAGGGAACATTACAGAGAGCTGTGCCGTCAGCTCGTGAGCATGTCGAGAAAAGAATTAAATCGGAGTTGCAAGATAAAAAACTGTGGTTATGTGTGGACGAAACAACAGATCGTAAAAAACATTCTGTGGTTAATGTAATGGTACGCACAATGGAGCCACATCGACCGTCACCCTCAATTTTACTAGCTTCCAGACGAATAGAACAATACACTGCCGAAGTAATTTCAATGTTGGTGTTAAATACATTGGAAAAGTTTGAACTTTCAACAAATCAACTGTTGATGCCGCAAACATGCTTGCTGTAGGTCGATCTCTTAAAAAACATTGTGCTAACTTGTTGCATATTACATGTAAAATTCATACTCTCAGTCTCGTAGCAGATAGTATCAGAAAATGTTATCCCGAGGTAGACGCTCTAATAGCACATACAAAAACTGTGTTTGTAAAATCCCCAAAACGTATTCGGGAATTTCATAGACTATGCCCCGGTATTCCTGAACCACCACAACCTATTCTTACTCGTTGGGGAACATGGTTAGAGGCTGAATTTTATTATCTTAAATATTTTGAGAATATAAAGAACGTGATTTTAGAATTCGACTCAAAGGAAGCTGCGGCTGTCAAGGTAAGCCGCTTGAAATTTCAGGATAGTCAAGTTAAAACAGATTTGGAAATTATTCAGAACAATTACGTGGGACTAGCGGATGCGATAGAAAAACTACAAAATTCTTCGGTATCATTAGTGGAATCTTTGCAAATAGTGCAACATGTTCACGCACAGCTATGCGCGATAGAAGACGCAAGAAATGTTTGTGTTTTAGATAAAGACTCTGATTTTGGCTCATTAAGACAAATTTGTGAAGGTGCGTCAACAGAACCGTTAAGTTATTTGAAAGATTATTTTACTTACGCAAATATAAGGTCACTAGATGTAGAACGTTCGTTTTCGACATACAAAAACACTTTTTCTTCACGCCGCACTCACTTTGCCGAAACAACTTTGGAAACGTATCTAATGTTACAAATATTAAATAGACATTATCCACTTTGTGATTTCACGGAAGACGCCTAAAACGGTAAGTGTTTGAGCACGTATCACATCTAATTTGTTTTGTGTAAACTTTTATGCGTCCGCCACTGGCTTTCAGCGCAGTTGCGTTGCTCTAGTTATTACAAAAGAATCATCGGGTTTTATAAATATATATTTCAGAAGGTATGACAGATATAATAGTAAACGACATGTCAACAGAAAGGGGTAATATCTAAGTTTGTGAGCATATCTATTTACATGCGGTACATGCCTAAATGTTTAGTTCTTTCAAATGTTGCAACCAAGAAAAAGAATTGAGAAATAATGTTTATGAAAACATTTTTTAACGTACTGGTCAATTTGACCGGGGCGGCCGTTTAAGGTAAAATTTCCCAGACCACCGGTTAGAGTTCTACAAAATTTTCAAAATTTTGTGAGAGCATTGCCATACTAAATTTACGAAAAGTCACATGATTTCAAGATAATATCAAAATTAATTCCGTTGAAAAAAAAAACGTTAAAATTGAAAGAGGGTCAAATTGACCGGTGCGGCGGTTCTAGTGTTAAACCGGAATTGCAGCAACAACAAAAAATTCGATATCAGATGCATTCACCTGTAAAGTTTACGTTTTAAAGATATTTGCTTGGTTCCATAGTTTATTTATATTCCCTCCCATAATGTCAACCTTTTAATATTCCCCAAGAGTTCCAATATGGTTTACGCGTAGCATGCGTAACCGTTGCTATAATACCCAATCAATCTATAATATCGCGTTACGTTATCTCCGTCCCTCTCTTTAGTCACCGCATTGTTCCGATTAGTATTGGCTACCATATTCGGTCTGGGTTCGACTCGTCGATACATAAGCAGTTCGCCATAAAATTTATAAGAAAGTTGAAATAGGTTATCGGGAATTAAAACGCTATCGCGACGATAAATTTTACTTTCGTTGTGTTGCAGCGCAGGGGGCGCTCGCCGACGGCTCACGGAATATGGAAATGAGACTAAATAAGACGGCGTATATAACGCGACCGTTATGTTTCGGCCGCGATATTGTTTCACGGGCGAATTACGGACGGTTTTCGCCTCCTACCGATGTAAAATACTAGCGAGATTCGACGTAATAATATACTTTTTTTTTCGGGAAGAAGTGTGTTGTTGGTTTCGCGATTAGGAAATATTTACGAGTCCCGGTTTTCGCGTTTACCGCAAATGTTTTACATTAAGAAAAAGTGTTTTATTTCGTTATATAGAATTTTAACGTTTTGCGATTTATCTTTTTCGAAACAAAAAAAGTTAGTTTATATTAAATAGTAAAACTTGCTACCAACGAAAATTAATAACATTTTGAAAATTGTATCCTGAATCCTGAAAGAATACACCATTTTAACTAGGGTTTATACAAAATCTTTTCAAAAAATCGGTTTCGAAATTGTAAGTAAAATTTTTAAAAACAAATTTTACCCTATTAATACAAGCTGTTTCAGGAAGAAAAGGAAGTACCTCGAGAAGTCAATATATAGTGTGACTTTTTTGAAAAGGAAGCACGCCTGTAGAACCTATATTTTGCACTAAAATGAAACCATTTCTTTTAATACATAGTGGATCAAAAAGTCTACTTCTACACAAAATTTCTGAAGTTGATCTCAATTTTCAACACTATGATTATTTTTCGAGGTCGAAAATAGCAAAATTTTATTAGGGACATTTTTTATTAGAAATCTGAATTCGCCACTAAATTCGGAATGTCATGAAATGGTATCAGCCAAAATCTCATTCAAACATATTTACTAATAAAAGAGTTACGAGATAATCATTTTTCAAATTTTGGATTGTATTATTTCATAAATGCGCTTCTTACATCTACTAACCAAGGTAGATCAAAATTTATAAAAAAAAAAAACAACTAAAAAGTAGACAAATACAATTTCTTATTCAGATTTATTTCAAAATTTATCAAATCTAGTCTGCAACCACTCAACTGTCAACTGGAATGAATATTCGGACTTTAAGTTACCAAGTGAGGGAACATTACAGAGAGCTGTGTCGTCTGCTCGTGAGCATGTCGAGAAAAGAATTAAATCGGAGTTGCAAGATAAAAAACTGTGGTTATGTGTGGACGAAACAACAGATCGTAAAAAACATTCTATAGTTAATGTAATGGTACGCACAATGGAACCACATCGACCGTCACCCTCAATTTTACTAGCTTCCAGGCGAATACAACAATGCACTGCCGACGTAATTTCAATGTTGGTGTTAAATACATTGGAAAAGTTTGAACTTTCAACAAATCAACTGTTGATGTTTACGAGTGATGGTGCCGCAAACATGCTTGCTGTAGGTCGATCTCTTAAAAAACATTGTGCTAACTTGTTGCATATTACATGTAAAATTCATACTTTCAGTCTCGTAGCAGCTAGTATCAGAGAATGTTATCCCGAGGTAGACGCTCTAATAGCACATACAAAAGCTGTGTTTGTAAAATCCCCAAAATGTATTCGGGAATTTCATAGACTATGCCCCGGTATTCCTGAACCACCACAACCTATTCTTACTCGTTGGGGAACATGGTTAGAGGCTGAATTGTATTATCTTAAATATTTTGAGAATATAAAGAACGTGATTTTAGAATTCGACCCAAATGAAGCTGCGGCTGTCAAGGTAAGCCGCTTGAAATTTCAGGATAGTCAAGTTAAAACAGATTTGGAAATTATTCAGAACAATTACGTGCGACTAGCGGATGCGATAGAAAAACTACAAAATTCTTCGGTGTCATTAGTGGAATCTTTGCAAATAGTGCAACATGTTCACGCACAGCTATGCGCGATAGAAGACGCAAGAAATGTTTGTGTTTTAGATAAAGACTCTGATTTTGGCACATTAAGACAAATTTGTGAAGGTGCGCCAACAGAACCGTTAAGTTATTTGAAAGATTATTTTACTTACGCAAATATAACGTCACTAGATGTAGAGCGTTCGTTTTCGGCATACAAAAACACTTTTTCTTCACGCCGCACTCACTTTGCCGAAACAACTTTGGAAACATATCTAATGTTACAAATATTAAATAGACATTATCCACTTTGTGATTTCACGGAGGACTCTTAAAACGGTAAGTGTTTGAGCACGTATCACATTTAATTTATTTTGTGTAAACTTTTATGCGTCCGCCACTGGCTTTCAGTGCAGTTGCGTTGCTCTAATAATCACACTTGTTTTGCAAATTATTATTTTACAATTTACCTTAAACTACATCAAATTAGTTCTAAAAAAACAGTTTGACATTAAACTGCAATCTGAACGCTATCTTTATGATAAAAATGTAACTTTAAATCTATCCGTTTTGTTAAAAATACACAAATTTGTACTGTGAGAACTTCTGAAAACACATGGGAATTTTGGCAAGTACATACCTGATGAAATAAAAATGGTCAGAACAAATTGTAAGAGAGTAAAGTAAATGCTAAAAATGCTCGTAAATATATTTAGAATTATACGTAATTTTCTATGAAAATAAATTTTCAAACATATATTTTTGAAGAAGAACTTGAACGCTAAGAATAAAAACATTTAATTTTCAAAATGTTATTAACTTTGGTAGTACACTTTAATACAAATAAACAATCCTGTTTATTTAAGTTAAAATAAAATATACATTTTGTCTCTTTTCTTCAAAACACATTAAAATTTTTTTCTACTCACAAAAACTGCAACCAGTTCTCGTTGAGATTCCGCGAAAATGCTAATGCGTGGATATTATTTACCTGGAACAAGAAGAAATACGTAAAAAGGATGTCATTATAATTACAAATTGAGAAGTCACACACTGACTTAGAAGAAGTCATTGTGCCTAACCCGCAGTGTATCAGTCGAGAAGCAATCTCTTCATGCTAATAATTTCGCATAGTCGTCCGCATAAGCAATATATGCGATGACTGCAAGAAATACAACCGCCGTACGTAATAATCAGTACGCACAGTTTATAAATCATCCAACAAGATAATGTCAACGTTTACCATTACCGAGGAGTGCGGAGATAAATGATTCTCTGGCAATTTACAGATAGAAATCTTTTATGCAAATCATTTATTCAAATCAGTTATAATTAGCAGGGGTTTAGAGTATATACAGAATTGTTTTTAAAAAAGGGCAAAGATCTATGTAGAATATACCTACAACGGTTGTACTTCGCAGAATCTCTACCATATTATTTTCAAAATAATTCTTCCCGATGTCTTGCCTATAGGAACTACAGAAAATTCAAGCTGATTACGAAAAATAAAATCTTAAATGTTTTCATTAAAACAATGTTATACTTAAATTGAAATACGGAAATCAAAAACATCTATTTCCTTAAAATTCAAAAGTAAACCTACGTTCTAGAGCTCAACGATAGTGTTTCCCATGTAGTGGGGAAAGCACGAATGAGCCAGCAGGGCCGTGCCGTACTATATAAAGTTAAAGCAAGAGGATTAGTAATTCTTTGGCATGATATTTTATTTGAAATAAGAGTCGGCAGAAAGAGTAAACATTAAACTTACTACCGGTGAGTTACAAGACAGCTCCACAATTTAGACTGCTGATATATCGTACACCTGCTCGTCTCATAAACAGACACGTATAGGAGACTTTGGCTTAACCGCCCGGGACGGACAGGACAACTCCAATAATAAACCCCAAAACCATAAATGGTGGAACAGCTTATGCCAAAGACTTTTCGTCTTTTAATTTTGGTCGCGAACTAGCGAACTCCAGATATCTGCCACCCTCGCGCTTAAACTATGCTTGCCTCCCGAAAGGGGTAACTGGACAAGGAAGCACTAACTCGGTAGGCGTTTCCATCTTCCCTTCTCATGGGACCAATACGATGCATGTAAGAAAACACTTACAAGAATCAGATGCCACTCCAAATGCGTCAGAGGACGAAACGACTCATCTACAAAATCCTGCAACAAGTGTAGAGGACAAGTTAATTTCCTCCACTTAGCTCCAGCTAGCAGGAGAAAAAATGCGGCTCAGCGGTGCCGCGAGAGAAAAAATCAAGTGAATAATAAAACAAGCGCTGAAACCTGAAAAACATGTCAGAAAGTTCTATAGCTTGTGAGGGGGGAGGACAAAAGGCAGGAAATGCCTAGATCCGAAGGCTCCACTCCAGAAGGCACAGACAAGAAGCGAAAGACAACTGATAGCGACGAAATTTCAAGTGGGATTACGATTTCACGGGAGCAAATCATGGCAGCTCGAATCTTCAAAGATGCCCTCCAAGGAAAGAAATTGAGCATACTTCATCACGATTATCCAAAGGTGAACCTCACAACGGAGCAGATGAAGGCCATAGAAACGGCAATAATCCTCAAAATCATTAATGCCGGCTTGCAGTAAATTGCTCTAATGAAGCCTTAGCTGAGCAGCTAAAAGCAAATGTTGCTGGGCTGCACTGGGAAAGAACTAAGTTAAAACCCCTAGATGAAAAAGTGAGTGCTGCCAACGGCGACCAACTTAAATATCTACTTCCCAAACAATGTGGAAGACAGCAATGGAAATACTCTACTCCGCCACAATCTTCATTCGCTGTCGACAGGATAAGGTCCGTCTCCGGTTCGCCAAACTCAATCGAAAGTAACTTTATGCGGTATAGTAATTAAATTCGGGAAGCTATACGGTTTTCGGTAATAAACTTACAATTCGGCAATTTCAACCGATAAATCTGTCACCAGTGAACTATGAAAACGTCGTCAGAACAAACCCGACTACCGGTTAACAAAATTCAATTGATAACATCTCTATTGGGTGAGATAATTTGACCCGGTAAAAATACGGTAATCGATATTCACGGTAATGAGTTCATGCATCGGCAACTTCGACCAATAAAACTAACACCAGCGAATTAAGAAAACGTCTTCAGAAGAAGCCCGACTTTCGGTTGCCAAAATTCAACTGACAGTAGCCTTATGCGGTGTTATACGGGTAAGAACCCTTAAATCGGGAGCATCAGCTATTGGAACTACCACCTAATGATTCAGGATAACAATGACAGAACGAGTCCGTCCTTTACTATTAAGACTCAATCAGCAATAATTCCTTCTTCAGACAGTAAGTTGTTCCGTCATTGAAGGAGCGGTTAAGAAAAATCTCTCTCTATCTCTGAATGTAATTCTGGTCGGCTTTATATACAAAACATCGGAATGACGTAAAAATAAAACGTTACACAAGTTCACAGCTATCGATCGGCGGGTTGTACACTGATAGTTCAAATAAAAATTAACAAAAATGTAAAAATAATTTAAAAAATTATTTCAATAATTCAATAATTTCAATATTTTCTTGTTCTTAAACGTCTTTAAATTTACAGGGACGAACTATGGTTCGTCACAAGCTATAAATTTGTTAGACTGTGTAAGGATGTTATCAGAAACCATACAAAAACGAAAAGTTATAGACAATCTGGATATGATCAGATAAAAATTGCTGCTAACGAGATTGCAGAGAATCTTGAATGGAGCACAGGATTTCCTACCGAAGCTGAAATTAGAGCCGAAAGGGAAAAGCGTCAATTACACTATGAAGAAGCTGTCGATGAATCCTTAACAGGGGCAAATAAATTTAAAATAAACCTTTTCAATTACATTCTGGACATTATCCTTAATTTTCTAAATGAACGACTCGCGCTTCTGAAAACCCATAGCAAAAATGTTTGGTTTTTATATGACATTTTAAAACTAAAGGATATAGATGACAAAACGCTAGAAAATTGTTGTACCAGTCTCCGATCAATACTTTCGGTCGAAAATGAATCGGATATAAACGCAAACGATTCGATGGATATTATTTTCCATCGTTACGACTACCTAATTACGTTGTAAAAACGCTTGGAAATAAATCTCAAATTACAAATGACAGCCTTTTCCGCTTAAGTGATATCAATTGTCATAATCCATGCGTCAAATTTATTCGTAGTCGTTTTAAAATTCAACTCACCTACCTCAAACATCAGATTCATCAGTGCCTACGTCACAGATTCCATCAAAACCAATTTGTTGAATTCTGAAACGCACCTTAATGTTTATTGTTGACTTCCTGTTGGAGATAATGTTCATTTTTCAACTCAAATACGTAAAAAACAGATTCCAAAATGTGTCAGAACAGAACAAACTCTCTGAATTTACAGCTTCTCTCTAAATCTGAATACATATCAAATAACAATGAATGTCTTAGAAGTTACAATTCTATAACATAAATTTATGCCATCCCAAGAAATCTTACCAACTCTATCTGAGTATACACTTCCTACCTGTAAATTAATTAATCTCGAAACGATACAATACCACAATATCACGCAAATACTACGTCCTTGTGCATACGTATACTAAATATTATCGTATTAACTGATGTTCTGTTTATAGCATTCGTGCTACCATACATACATATGTTCAAAAGCTGCTACACCCAACGTTGACTCAATTTCCCTAAATACGCTTTAATTAATTGACGTGGCGCTGCTCCATGTAACATTGGAGTTCGGCTGGACTTTGTTTCGACTTACAATAGCGGTTTGATGATCGTATAGATCATTCAAATTAAACATTTGTACGCAGAAAACGAAGCAGTGCTGTTGAAATGTTTTTTTTTTTATATTAACATAAGTCATAATTTACGAGGTAGGCGGCATAGATTTACTGCCTGATATAGAAAAAATAAACTTGGTAAAATATAACAATTTTTACTTTTCAATATAATCTCCCCTAACTTTAATACATTTATTACAACGATCAATTAATAATTCTATACTCTTGTAATAGAGAACCATTGTTTCATCTCCCCTGACAATAGACTCCAAAATCGGTTTCGGGTCGTCTCCACGCATGTTTAAAAACGAGCGCGCACATTTGACGCAACGTTCACGTTGGAGAGCAGAAGATGTGGTACCGATCTTGCACTAATCTTATTCATACCTAAATGGTTATGGAGAATTCGGCGAATACTTGTTTCAGAAATGTTAGACATCACTGTTAATTCTTTCATTTTCAAACGGCGATCTGCTAATTCTATTTCTTCAATAATTGAAACGTTTTGGCGCTATCAACTCAATTGATGCAAGAGATGAATCACCATAAACGCCGTCTAAACGTTGTTTAATGTGTGTATGCCCTTCTTTTGCTAAAAATTTACCGCGATACTCAATTTTCGTTACCTGAGACATTTTCATGCACTAGTCACTTTGTCTGGCTAGCTACTAAAAACTACTACTCTTCAAGCCGTTATATATTATGTTAAATATTTACTTCGAAAATATCAGCTGTCAGTTTAGAACGTATGGGGTATCCAGTGTAACCACCCGATAGATACAAAAGTCCCTCTGGCGGATAAAAGCTATTCATCGGAAGCCACAGTTTCCCCCCAGGCCGACTGGCCTTGGAGCGAGGGTATTACAAATTTATTTTAAGTTCAGATAACGACAAAAGTGGAGAAACGGTGAAGTTATTCCTCTTCAGTTCATCTTCCTATTTTCGTAACTCTTCAAAATTAATATAAAATTCTCCTAAAACAAACAACATGGTAAATCCAAAGGTATTTCTAACATTAATTCGCATATTAAATATGTTTTTTTAAGGTACCTTCGTTTTTGGCAGCAACATTTCGTATTTAAACGTTGTCAGTTGTATTTTAGAGCATAGAGTCGTCTAGTTGACTCATCTAGTAGCATCACCACATTCATTCTCTCATGCTACTTCTAAATATAACTTTATTTATCAAAAATTCCTCGTTAAATTATATTTGGGTAGATATCAAAATTTCTGTGGAAAGAAACAATCGCTATCGCGATTAAAATAAGCGAGAAAGGGGACGCCAATAAATTCATCAATTCTGGTTAAACCTGAGATAAAACATTTCAATATATAGTGTAGGCCTCGCACATGTATAACTATGACGCAATGGAGTTTGAACACGCTAGAACCTGCATAAGTTTGTCAGGCCGAGATTTATGGCGCCTCTCTCGTAATTATGCAATATTTTGTTTTTGTGATGATTTCGCATGGAATTTTAAAAATCGTCCAAAAATTCTAGTGGTAATTCATTAGAAGTCAGCAGCGTAGTAACATTAAGCGTCGCAAATTGTAAAACGTCACAAAGCGCCTTCAAATTATCTGAATTTTAATGAAAAACGCACATTACCCAGAGATTAATGGCCGAGTTTAATGCGTCACACACATGCGTGACAAAAATGTGATATCATCGATGGTTACCAAAATGTTGATCTCTTATACATGACGAAGATGAAGCATTGGTGACATTATTCTGCTACAGTGGTGAGGTCCAGCCTGACAATCAGTTTTTAATGGCTATTTTAAAGCCAAGAAAGGTGCGCAATGCGAATTCTGCAACGACTTTTTAAGTGAACGTACAAGTTTTGGGAATTCAATACGTCTTCTTGAGAAAACTTTCCAACGAATATCAAATACTAAAAGAAGTTTATCAACCAAAAAACAGTAAATTTGAGGAAGGGTATATTAAGCAAAAAGAGATATCGATAGCTCTCGCAAAAATATTTTTACCCAATATTAACTTCAGTTAGAAAAATATTTCCTGATGAAAACAATATTTTTCAAGACAACGCTCAAATCCACATTGCTGGAATTATTCGAGAATGTATTGATGAGAATCATATAAACACAATTGCTTGGCCAATTAGGAGTCCTAAGGATGTAGGGGGATCCTGTCAAGCTTTGATTAAATTTCAAAATTTCATGGTCATTGAGAAAAATGGCAGTGCAACTAGTTGCTGATGATAATTCAGAAATACACATCTTTAGATTACTATTTTGTATATACCCACAATAAATACAACAAATTTGAATATTTTGAAGATATTCTTTTATTGCATTTTTATGAATATTGGCATCAAAATTAAATTACACTTTCAATTTTTCTTTTTAATCTATTAATAGAAAGTGTTAAATTATATTGATTACTCGATCAGCAATAGATTTCCCAAATAATTCGAAATTGAAATGCAATACTGCATAAATGATAAATAACCTTATAAGTGAAAATAAAACCACTGTCATATTTCTACGCTCTTCCTACCAGCTATTTTCAAGAGTTAGTGCCAACATTTCAATAAAATAAATAAATTTAAAATGAGGATATGTTATACAATTTCAATAAAAGATATTATTTACTTGATAGCTCTAGGAAAAAAAAGAACATGTATGCAACCAAAGTTACACCTCGGTATGAATGAAAGAAAAATATATGGGTCTTAAAAACAGAGATAAGGTACACTAAAAAGTATCGTGTTCTATCAAACAATTCCAAGAAAAATAGTTTTTATCAAAATCTAGACGTTTATATCTATGTTGATTTCTAATTTCAATATTCTAGGATCCATTTTTTTTATATAAGATTTGTATAAAAACAATTGACAAAGCCGAAAAATTTCATTGCTCACATTGAATGTGAATACTTTCTGCTAAAGATAAATGAGTTACATAAATTCATAAAATATAATAAAAAATAAATAGTAAAAAATAAAATAAGAACAGAAGAAATCACATATCAATGCACGAAGAGAAACGTTTACTTGTATCAAGACTGTCCGCCTCAATTTAAGACAATTACAATTTCAATTATCCACAATACAATTACTGTTTCAAATCAAAAGAAATATTTTCTTAGCGTTTTTTTCTCCGCTTAAGAGGAGTATATATTTGTAATGAAATAATTGTATTTCTTTGTTTACGACATTTGTTAACTTGATTCAAGAAAATCTTCCAGGAAGTTTGAAGAAAGGGATTCTTAGTATAGGTAAATATTTGTGTTATAACAAAACAATATTTTCTTAACGATAGTAAATAGTTTTCTTAATTCAAGAAAGCGTTTAGGTATTGTTCATAAATCAATAGTTTCATTTTCTTAAAATAAAGTATTTATTTACTTATAATTCTTGAAATGCATATTATTTATATCCACATTATTAACTGTACTTTGTTCAAAACAGTACGACATTGCTTGTGATTTTAAAAAGGCTAAGGTAGGTTATCATCCACAGAATAATGTTCAAACAAAGGTGAACTTTATTGTAGAAGTACACATGAAAAAAGTGCTTAGAAACAATAACCAAGATAATGCTAATATATAGCTCATGGTATTGATGGAATCACTCCCGGCAAAAACAATGTCCGAAGAGAAAAGCACTAACGCTTTTTGCTCCGGCCCACATTGCTGTTCATCTCTCAGTTTATGCGATTAGTCTTCAAACACTGAACACTGAAATATTTCCTGGCGCCACCTAGTGCCAAGAGATATAGTCGTGCTGTTCTAGAAGGTAGCGACAGAAACCAGAATACAGATACTATACTTAAAACTAAATGATTTATTTGGAAGAAATATTTTCCTGTTTTGGATTTTTTTGATTTTCTAACCCCAAGAAAATATTTATTTAATACAAATGAAATTTCAAGACAATTATTTTCTTATATTATACATAGACATAGTCTTGAAATAAAAATATTTTCTTCAATACAAGAAAGTCTAATTTCTTGATGCAAGAAACCATTTCTCTGCGTGTACCAACTCAAAACTGTTAATACAGATACTTTTGACATCTTAACCCCAAAAATAAGAATTGACAAATAAATGAATAAAATCTCAATTCTAACAGCTCAAAATAAACAGAAAATTGGACTGAATTAAATCGTCCAACACCAGAGTGATTCCGAGAGTGAATTTACTCTCGAAATGAGACCGCTCTGCTTACGTAACTCGGTAAAACGCCCAACATTGTCGGCGCAAAGCTGCTCGAATTGACAGAGAAAGCATTGCGAGTTGCGAGCTGAACATAAATTCGTTTACAGACAAGCTGAGTGCGCGCTGTTGCACCGGGAGCTTGTGTACATATTTCGACGCAATTTTGTTTATTTGGCGCTCTCGATGTGCACGGTAGTTATGCTCAGTCGTCCGCTTCCAGCTAACGCGCCGGAAAAGGACGGAGATAACTTTCACTGGTTTTCACATGACCCGCTTTTGTTGATATTGTCCTACTTCGGCGCGGTTTGCAATATCAATGACGACGATGATGATATTACTAGCGAGCCGCGTCCCGTAATGCAATCGATACGATATATTGCAATTTCCGCAACGGCTACACGCTTGCTATTGCTGGACGTACGACGATAACGCACATATTTCGGGTTCGGAAGCGTATAACAAGCCGAACCCACCAAACGATGCTGAAACAACGATTAAGGCGAATTTATCGCGTGAATTGGTATTGGCATTGCAATTATTATTTGCATATAACAACACGATATCGATGCCTCATTGGCCTTGTTTACCCGCCCTGTTTGCGAGATCTCGCTGCATGTATGCATATTAATGCATTTGTTTTTAATTTATAAACCGATTTTTTTAATTAATCGCGAGGACTCACTTTGAATACTTTATTTTTTCATTGCCAAAAATTGAGATCAATTGATTTCCATTGATTTACTAAAAAAAAAATATTCAATAAGTGCTTTGCATTTGAATAATTATGATTTTAAAATAAGTCCATAAAAGAAAATGTCTACGAAGTAGTTTTTATCTATATTTTAGTTATGGGCTATAAAGTATTAAGGAAAATAAAAGAAGCAAGAAATCTACACCAGTTGAAAGTTAACGTGTAAAGCTTAAAAAGTAAGTGGTAAAAAGAAAAAATAAAACATAAAAATATTGAACTGTAACTCAGAAATACATTAAATTACGTTACTTTGAAGTATTACTTATTTTAAAGTGTACGGTCCCTGGCCAAATTACTTGAAACACTCAATATTTTGTAGTTTCTTCATAATAAAATATAAACTATACATGTATTATATTTTTTATTTATAAAATATATTGTAAAAATATGTAACATATGTAAATATTAAATAAGTCATTAATATTTAGTCCACAACCCATGATTTTTAATAACACCCTTAATTCTTCGGGGCATACTTTCAATGCAAGATATGATTGTCTTTTTTATATCTTCATCGTTCTCCCATACATCCTTTATATTCTTCATTAATATTTCCTTTGTAGGGTTTTCTCTTTCATATACCTTACTTTTTAGTCGATTCCATACGTTCTCGATGGGATTGAGGTCCGGTGAATTTCCGGGCCAACGTAAAAGAGGTATGTGATTGTCTTTAAAGAATTTCTTAACCTTTTTTGCCATATAGCAAGGAGCATTATCTTGCATAATATACGCCCTGTTGGTATGCGACGTCCTGGCTTAAAATACGGTAATAACGTGTGTTTTAACACATTTATGTACTGCTTTTGACGCATTGTACCTTCTACAAAATACAAAGGGTCGGGTCCGTCTCCATTAATCACTCCCCAAATCATTACCTGCGGAGGGTGTTTTACAGTTCGAAGAACCGTGGACTCTGTGCGACGTTCGCCAGGTCGTCTACGAACAAATTGTGCTCGTTGCACTAACACACAGAGCGAGCACTCGCCACTAAAGAAAACCTATTAAATAATGCAAACATTAATTCAGTAAAAATCATGTTGTTAAGTTATTCACCTTTTTCCAATTCTCGTCTGTGAAATGTCGATATTCTCTTGCAAAGTTGAGACGAGCGGATTTCATTTTTTCTGTTAAACGCGGCTTTTTTACAGGTCTCCGGCCCATTAGGCGATTTTCGCGCAATCGACGCCTGACAGTTCTGCTCGAAATCTCTATTCCTCTCTCCTGTAAATTTTTTTTAATCATTTTAATTGTAGCAAATCTATTGCTCAAAGCCCGATGAACAATTTCAGGGTCAGATCTCTTCGAAGTTTTTCTTTTCCGACCGCACTTTGCCCGTCCTTGTGTCGATGTGCTAGCTCCTTCGTTTAAGTTTCTAGCTAAACGCGATACAGAAGAAGGAGATACTTTCTGTAATTTTGAAATTTCTCGTTGTTTTTCTACAAAAAAGCCCAAATATTTCAATTTTTTTCAAATTCCAAATAATTAATTATTAAGAGAGAGATAGAATAACAATTTTACCTTTGCAATAACGATATATCAACACAAAACACTTAACGATGCTCCACAACTTAGCTTCTATACGGTTATGACGAAATATTTCAAAAAATATCAATGCATTCTCTAAACTGTGAACTCGCTAAATGTAAGTTGATAACTGAAATATTTATATATACGTACTTAACTCTTCTAAATATCATTTCTCTGGTATTTTTATTTATTGATACAATAATCTAGTCCCCTTATAAACGATCGGATTCAAAGCAAAAGAATATCACTATAATAGGATGGGAATTTCCAGGTAAAAGGGTTGATTTATGACATGTTTCAAGTAATATGGCCAGGGACTGTAATTTCTAGGATACTTTCCATTCATGTTCTAATTTACCGAGCAGATAAACAAAATGCACCAAAAATACGTGAATTTTCCACGTAACTTTTAATAAATCGTGATAACTGATAACAACTCAAAACACCTAAGGAGTGTCTCTAATAGCCATTTTTTATTAGTTATATCATTTGCGAATACTTTAAGCAGATTAGATGTTATAAAATAAATTTATAACATCTAACGTGAAGTGCATAAAAGGTGATCAGAAAAAAAGGCAAATTTTTTATCTTTGAGATAGGAGGCGGTGATTATATTTGAGTATAACTGTTAATTCTAAACAACTTTCCTTAATAACATTTTTCGTCTATTTTGAAAAATAAAGGTACTTTACTCTTGAGCGTCTTTCAATTTTAAATACCCATCCTGTATACGATAGAAGATAAACTGCGATTAATGGGTGTTAAGTTGGTTTTAAAAGGTGCTCAAACTTTCTGAATTACTATAATTTTATAAAAGTCCATAACGGAAAAAAATATGGGATTTTTTATGAATATTTTTTATTACACACGTTGTAGAGGATAAAAAACCTCAAATATTAACTCTTCATAAACAAAAAAAGTAAATAACGTACTTAAAAGAAAACTTATACTAAAAATAATTTTTAAGAAAATGCGCCATTTCTCCCTCTTATCTTATTAGTAAGCAACCGCCCACAAAGATCGCAGACGTTTTGAAAATTGCTGCAGTCTTCATGCAACCATCAATGACACTGCGCGCACTATATCCAGTCCATATTTTTGACAGTGTAGTTGTTCTTTTCACCACAACCAGCACTTCTCATCATCGAAGACGATGTTTCCATTGTTTTGAACTGAAGTTTTTTCTGGTATTTTTCTCTTTTTAACTATTTTCTTACAAATTTTCTTGTTTTATAAGTTAGTCTTCTTCTTTTTGGAATGTTTTTCTTTGAATAGTTCAATACGTGTCTCAAAGTTCAAGACCTGTGCTAAATATTTCGACCTCTCTTCCGTACATCAAACACTCTTAAAGTCGATGGTCTTCGATCATTTCGCGCACAATGTCCTGGTATTCGTGAACAACCACAGCCGATTCTTACACGTTGGGAAACATGGTTGCAGGCAGCTCTCTATTATGCTGAATATTTCAAACAAGTAAAAGCAATTTATTCTACAATTCAATCCTGCCGAAGCGGACAAAACTTCAAGATATTTCCGTTGAGACAGAGTTACAAACTATTTGTAACAACTGTAAAGAATTAGATGACGCAATAGAACAATTACAAAATAGAGCGATGTCGTTAGTGGAATCACTGCAAATAGTGGACGAAGTACATACGCTGCTATGCACTATACATGACGGAAAATATAATCGCGTTTTAGAAAAGTTCGAGAGAGTGTTAAAGAAAGACTACGATTTGTGATGGGCATCGACTAATCCATTAACTGAATTCAAAGAGTGTTTTAATCATGCATGTAGATGTCGAACGATCTTTTTCAAAATGTAAACACATTTTTTCACAACGGCGAACATCGTTCAACGAAACAACTGTGAAAACATATATAACGCTGTCAACTTTTTTAATACTTCATAACGCTGCTTAAGAGGGTGAGTGTTTCACAACTTTTCAGATATTATAATACTTTATTGGTTCTGTTATTATCATTCGACTTATTACTTATTTTTTGGTATTGTACTTACTGAAGGAAGCACGCCTATGCCGCGCAGATACGTTACCTCGCTTCACTAATGATACTTTGAAACCAAGTAATTTCTGATTTATTATCAAACATTTTTATCTTGCGTGAAGGTAGGAACTAATCCCAAAATACATTGTGGGTTTCTTAACATTTCCGAGAACTCATTTATTGAGAAAAAAGAACTACCAATGCGCTTGGTTAAGAATTAACTCATTAACAGAATGATATTAATGATCTATTTGCTTCCGAAAATGTCTTCACTTTAAACACACCTCAACAAACAATTTCTACATTCGTAATTCCTAAAAAAAAAAAGGAAACATCGAATTAAATTCACAAAGCGGAAAAGCACCCTTAATCACTGCTTCCCGCATTCGTACCCACCAATGACGATAAACATCAAAAAACGCTTCCATCTTAAATCATCGCCGAAACGAGTCTGCAGTTAGTGCCCAACATTTTACGACGTTAATTGTACAAACGAAAGGTAGGTTTTTTTCACGGATCGCGAAGCTCGGGCGCTCGCGAGGTGTTAAACGAGCGCCAGCATAAACTTGTCTCGCCGCCTCTCGCTTGCAATCAGTCTCAGCGCCGATATTTATGCATCCTGTAATTTGTCCAGAAATTTATAACATCAGGATGTTTCCGGCGATTTTTCACATAAGCCGAATCCGCCCATGTATGAAACGTTAAGACACGAGTATGCTTATTCGAATTGCCAAGTGGCTTTAACACTTCTGTTCTTCGTTAGGATTAAATTACGTAGTCCTATATCAACATGTTGAAGAACTTTTGAAATAGCACAGGGAAATCTATTTTAATCCGTTATTTTTTAAGCAAAACTAGAGACACTTTTGTGGAGCAGTTTTAAGAGTATGCAAATGCATATATTTGATGACATAATGATTTTGGATCTTTGAGAAATACTTGAAACAGGATGAACCAACACAGGAAATAACTTTATTATTTATTATTGATTTTAAAACTTGATGCATAAAGTATTTTTGAAAGAAGTACGGAAATGACACCACGACTTCAAAAACAGGTCATCACTACGTTGTAACTTCATAATTTTCTACGAGATGGTGAATTCGGCCTTTGTTACTTAGTATTTATTCATAAGCGTTTCATCAACATGCTCTTCAATGGTTGATCAAAAAGATTACAAGTGAGCAAAATTAAATGAATTTTAAGAATAATCTTCCACAAATTTGACTTACATTCTTGTCAAGAAGTGGTATTTTTCTAAAAGAACTAAGAATTCGAATACGTGATTCAGTACACGATTATCTAGCGCCGAACATTAGAAGTTAAAGTTTTAGCTGCATGCTGCTTCACTTTTACCAAAAACACATATTCTAAGCTTTGTAACCGACGCAAAGGCATGGATGCAGTTATAGAATTCATGGTTGTGAAGCATTTGGGAGGCAAAACTCAAACTTGATCATCATTTCATGGCAAAATTAAACAGGTGAAAGACCATACTATTTGAGGACTTCGAATTAGGTTCTAATCCACAACCTGATGAGTTTAATTCAATCAAATTATTGATCAATAAATGAGAAGATTTGGAATTGTATATTGTGGCTACACAGCTGATTTTTAAATCCGGTTTAAATTGAAGATTCAATATACCGTGTACATTCAATTCAGAAGAAAAATCATAATTATTATAGTTATTGAATTGATAACGTGATATTCTTGACTATTGGCCTAATTTAGCAATGATTTATGGCGGCGAATACTGGAATCTAACAGACAAACATACAATCAGGATAAACAATATGAAAGTGAGAAACAACATAAAGACTAAATCAATTGGAATAGAGCTCAAAACAAAATTTTACGGTCTTCCTTTCTACCAGAGCCAACTTGACAGGCTATAAGCTCCTTTATCACTAATTAATGGCCACTACCGTAGCCATTGGTCCAGATGTTCCCCGGGCTCCCCACAGAACCCCCAGGTCGGTGTTTTCGTTCGTCCTCAATTAGCTTCCATCCCCTAGTGAAATCCTGCCACTCTTCCACCACCCTGACGGGCAGTGAGTTATCGGAGATGCTCGCCCTCATCCACGTCTCCTTGGCCATCTCTCGCAGGCGTTCCTTCAAAGTGGGGATCTCCAAGTCAGTTCTTACTTGCTCATTTCGGACGAACCATGGTGCGCTCGCTGTCATCCCTAACACCTGGTTATGGAAGCTCTCTAGTCTCTTCTTCAGATGGCTGAGAGCCACCGTTCACCATGCAAACGCCCCATACGATATATTTGGTCGAAGACACGTGATATACAGTAACATATTGGTCTTGGCATCCAGCAGACTTCTTCTGCCAATCAGTGACAGTAATTAATTTTTTGCCTGGGTGAACTTGTATCGAGTCTGCTCGATGTGTTGCCCCCCACGTAAGCCGCCTGCCCAAATATTTCACTGAGGACCTCCACTCCAGTCTTCGTCCGTTAACTTCCAGCTCTTGCGGCGGGAGTCTTCACTTAGAGGTCCCACGTCTCTGCCCATTCGACAATGCTGTCAAGGGCGGTCTGCAATCGAGAAACCACTAGGTTTTCTCCCCCACTCGCGCTATAAATGGCGGTGTCATCCGCGTATATGGAAACAGCTCCGGGTCAAGAGGCGAGCCCTGATGGGCCCTGGAACCGATCCGATGTATCGAAGATGCTGATCTTCCAACATTCACTTCAAAAGTTCTATTACTCAGATAAAATGGTATTAATCATATAAGACCCCTGCTGATTCCGATCTTTTCCATTTTGAAAGCAATGCTGTCATGCTAAGCACACTAAGCAACAATATCAAGAAAAACAGCCCCAACGGTCTCCCCTCGTTGAAAGGCGTCTCTAAAATTAAAGCAAAATTGCAAAGCGACAACTCAGATGGTTTGTCAAAATGTCAGACAAAAGGATGAAGTAGTGTACAAAATGAAAATACCTAGAAAGAAACAGAAGATTGAAAGACCTAGAAAGATTTGGAATTGGAGAGTAAAAGAAGAAGTAAAGAGGACTTATGTACAATAGGGAAGAATTTCGGAAGTGTCAGCAGATAGGAAGAAATTGGTAGGATAAGATTTAGAGAACTAAGTATTGAAATATTGAGAAAAATAACGTCTAATATCAGAAACATTTACAAGTTGTTTCCTTTTTTTTAACAATGACAGAGTGTGGTAAATAATTTTCAACTTGTTTGAAAGAAATAAAAGAATTGGTATTCTTTTTTAAATAGTTCGTTAAATTCGTTTTTGAACTCCCAAAAAATATGTTAATCCTAATAACCAAAGTGTATTCCATTACGATATTACACTCGGTTAAATTTCTACATACTGAAAGTATTTCCATAGATACTCAGCTCAAATTCTGTGTAAGAAAATCAATATTTCACCTGCCACTCATATATGCTTAATAATATTTATCAGTACATGCCCATACGGGTCTTCAACCTTATGCGCCGTGCTAAAGATGGTATAGGGCGGGTAAGATAGGTACTGGAAAAAGTTTTGAACAAAGGGCCACCCAATGCGTGCCGATAAGTGTGCGTGTGCCTGTCATCGGTTCCCCCTCTTATACCCTTAGCTTCGCTCGTAAGTCACCATCGGCAGTGTGTGCGGTATGGTATTTATTTTCATTAAAACACAATGTGCGATAAATTCATTAGTAACGACGCAATTTTATTGGCGTATGACCAAACCGCCATTTGCTTGTAAGCATAAAGGTATGTACAGATATACGATATACCTAAACACTTTCCTAAGAATAAATTTTGTGTAATACTTTTCAACGAAATCAGATGGTAGCTTTTCCTGGTACCGTAAGCTGTTTTTGTGACGAAAGAAAACGTGATACTTCTCGTTTTAAATGCTTATCAACTCCAAAGATTTAGACCAGCTGTTTCTAACTCTGTTAAAATTTCCTAAAAGAAGAGGTAATTGAAAATCTCCATTCTCGAATGAAAATAAATGAGGTAACAATTTGGAATATTGTGCTGGATTCACATGATATGGACGTTTATCGAACAATGCCCTTTGGAGGACCACCGGAGGATCTCCAAGGACCACCGGGGGACACTCCTCCAGTGTTTATTACATGTAATTTTCGGTAGCGGGGGTTGTTCTCATAACTTCAAAAAGAAGGACTGATCAAGCAATAGAAAATATTATAAATCAAGCTTTAAGAGATAACATATGTGACTTTCAACAAGTAGGGATAGATGCTGAGAAGGAAGACGAATCTTTCCACGAAATACAAATCAAATTTAAGGAAATCGAGATTTATTGTTAGATATTGTCGAGGATATATAAAAGTTAAAAAAATTAAAGTTGAAATGTCTAGTACTTCAGAATTCAGCAGTGGCAATCCGATATTACTGAAACAATGAAGACTGAGACAGTGATATAGATATAAGTGACGTAAGTGATAAAGAACAGGATTGTGAAAATATATATGAAAGAATATATTCATCTGATGCCAAAGATGATATAAGCATTGCTGTCTACCATGAACTGCCAAAAAATCTTTGGCACGGTTATTCAGTTTGTCTCTGGATTGTCAGATTTAGGAAAATTTTGAGATTGAGAATATGAAGAAATAAATTTTATTAAGTATTTTTCCTAACTAACTTTGTAATATAAATTGTAAGTTAATAAATTGCTCATGAATTATTTTCTTTTTCCTTTTATCATTTAATTTAATCTCCGATTTTAATAGGTTTCTGCACTGGCGATCTTAGCTGCACAGAGATTCCAGTTCACGCTTCTTACTAACAGATGTCGCGACAAGCGCCAAACAGTTGTTTTCTTCGTGAGCTTAATTTCCTAAATTTGTGTATTCGGAGAAAAGTGAGTTCGATGGTGTCCTGGAACACGGTGTTCGTCGACGATATCTACCTGAGGTAGCACGGGTTCGTCCAGAGCCTTCGGATAAGAAAGCAAGCAAGTTTGTTTATAATTCGACTTATTTACATATTTAGAAAACGGTTTTAAAACAAAATAAACGGCATTCAGATTAAAGAAGAAGGAAAAATGAAACAGAAGAATCCTCTTTTCTCAGATTAAAGTTTAAGAATTAAAATTTCATTTGAGACCATGTACAGGAACTTTTTGGTAAAAATGAAATAATAATATAATAATAATACTAATAATAATAATAAACAGAACACGTCCGTTTTCCGTTCGTCAAACTCAATCGAAGGCAACTTTATGCGGTATTTAAATTCGGGAGGCTATACGGTTTTTTTCAGTAATATGTTCATAAATCGGCAACTTCAATCGATAACTCTGTCACCAGTGAACTATGAAAACGTCGTCAGAACAAGTCCGACTTTCGGTTAACAAAATTCAGTTGATAATAGCCTTATGCGATATTATACGGGTATGACCTCTTAAATTGGGAGCATCAGCTAATGAAACTATCATCCAATGTAACAGGATAACAACGACAGAACCAGCCCGTCCTTTTGCTATAAGGCACTCAGTCAGCATAATTCCATTCAGCGAGCTTAGTCCCTTCAGACAGTAAGTTGTTCCGTCATTGATGAAGCGCGTAAGAAAAATCTCTATCTATCTGTGAATGTAATTCTGGTCGGCTTTAATATACAAAATATCGGATGACGTATGGGTTTCTTGTACATGATGTAATGCGGATAAGAAACAATTTAAAAATAGAATGTTACACAGCTTACAGTTATCGATCAGCGGGTTATACACCGATGGTCTAACAAAAATAAAATTAACAAAAGTGCAAACACATAATTAAAGAATTATTACAAAATTATTCAGACAATAATTTCAAGATTTTCTTGTTTTTAAAGCCTTTAAACTTACAGGGACGAACTGCGGTTCGTCACAAGTTGAAATACGATAAGTTACAATTAAATATCTAAAACAAAAGGATGCCTTCAGCTGGCCAAAGAGTGTCAACATTGACAAATCAGTCGACAAATGATATATCTTTTACGTACCGATAAATCTTCAAGGCAAAAGCGAGTTTCACCTCAGAAGGTACGATAAAATGAAACTAAAAAATTAAATAAACTTTCTACTATATCTGTAATATTATTTCACAAGTTTTCGATTTGCTCTATTTTTAAATCAAATCAAAGTTTATTTAGCCCATCTCCGCCTTCCTTCGCCTAAATAGTCAGAGGGCCTTTGAGGACCTCCGGGGATCACCATTTGTCTTCCAGTGGACCTCTTTGTAAAAAAAAAATTAGTTATGGTTCACTCCTCGCAAAAAAAGGTATATATTTTATAAAAAAACCGCTACCTTTTAAAATTCCAACCTCAAATTGAACTCTAAAATACACATGACATTTCGATTAAAACATTTTTAATTTCAAATACCAAAGATAAGCAATTTTCCGCAAATGATCAAACTACAATCTACAATTATAAATATTTACAAGCTTCCAGCGTAAAAGCAATATAATGACCAGAATTTACGTTTAGATAATTCACAAACATAAACAGTAAATTATTAAGTGGTAAACGGCTATAAATACCGTCCGGGATCCATATTTTTGCGACCAAATTGAACGTGGATACCGCACAGACGTAATTAAAAAAAACGGTTCGGAAATGCTTTAATTACCGATTCCAGTCCGACGATAAGCCGAAAAGACAGCGAAGATAACCGAAAAAGATTACTTTCAACATGGATACATGTATGTATGTACGTAAAGATGATATGTGCGACCCACTGACGTACGTATGTACAATATTCATACGGACGGTTTTTAATGGTAACAAGGGAAAGGAGGAAGAACAAAATCTTTGGGTACGCATAGCAGAAACAAACAAATCAAGGCCTTGTATTTGCCTTCCGCCGTTGTTAAAATTTAAATTTAAAAACTGCGGGGCGTAAGGGTCGTCTTCATATCGCGAAATATGGTTAGATTTGCGGATATGTACGATACCCACACATACATAACAGATATCTGCCGTATGTATTTTGCAGTGTGTAAAATAGTTTAATAAATCATGTCTCATTAAAATCGCTGGTGACCGTATGCGTAAACGATGCGTGGTTGGTTTGATGATTGGTATTTTTATTTGCATAATGAAGATGTTTTTAATTAAAAGCCACACTCCCATAGAGATACACATTTTACACATAATCGAAATAAAACTTTAATGCCGACTAAATTGATACAAATTTATCAAAATTTCAATGAAGCCCAAAATTTAAATCAATTATGAACTTAATCGTCGATTTCAATTACACAAACTTTTGCCTTCTGGGGTCAGTCACATCATTTCTTTGTACAACTTTGGATGCTGAATCCAAATCTCCACAATTGCTCTAGCACTCAAGATTTCAAGATATTCTATCCTCAATGTGGGAATTTTTGGTGATACTTGAGGGTATTTATAAACCAGCGGTTTTTTTTGCGCATTTTTCTGTTTATGCTATCATTTAGTACTCTTTCACTTCAAAATCCATTTTCGTTTGTTTTCGATTCAACTTTCTTTTCCCGAAGTATACCAACGAAAAATGGGGTTTTTAAGGGGGAAGAATACTGCTAAAGAATCGTATAAGCAGAAATGAGCACAAAAAAATTGCTCTTTTTATAAAATAAAACCCCAAATATCAGTGAAAAACCCTCTTTCTGGAATTTTGGGGTTAGGATAAACTTGAAATTCTGGAAGTGCTAGAGCAATTCTGTGGCCGGATTTAGAATTAGTGCCAAAAATCTACTAGAAATTATGTATTTTATTTCAAGTGTCATAAAAAAGTCCAATTTTGTTAAATTGTGTTATCTAGGATAGTGGAACCAAAATCAGTGTCCAAGAATATTTATTTATTTATGTGTAGTTCAAATTTTTACAAACCCCAAAACAAAGAGATATAAATTATAACGAGAGGAAGAATTGGAAAAAAAAATTAACAACAAAATAGACCTAGAAGAAAAAAAGAACAAAAAGAAAAAGCAGGGCAAGATGAAGAACAAGAGTAAAACAAAAAAGGTAAGGAAGAACAAGAAAAAATAAAAGAAGGGCCAAGTACAAGAGAACAAGAAGAACGAAAAAGGAAAAAAAATAAGAAGAACAACAAAAAGAACGAGAAAGAAACAAAAGGAGAACAGGCAAAAGAAAATAAGAAAATACAGGAAAAACAAAAAGAACAACAACAACGAAGAAGAACAAGATAAAGTCCAAACAGAAGAACAAAAAGACAATTGGGACGATCACAAAAATAAAAAGAACAAGAATAAGAAGAAGGACAAGAAAACAAGAAGGGACACAGAAAGAAAAGGAAAGGAGGAACAAGAACAAGAAGAACAGGAAGAACAAAAAGGACTAAGAAATAAGAAGAGCAATAAAAAAAAGAAAAAAATACGGAAAAGAAAAAGAACAAGAACGAAAACGGAGTAAAGGAAAATACTAAGAACATCAAGGAAAACAAAAAGTAGAACAAGGAAAAGAACACAAGAAGAAAAAAAAACAGAAAAAGAAGAGCAAGGAGGGGGAAAAAAATGAGAATAAGAACAGCAAACGAACAAGTAGAAATACAAAGAGAAAAAAAAGAACAAGAAGAAAAAGATGAAGAATAAGAAGAACAAGAAGGAAAAAACAAAACGAAGAAAAAAGGAGAAAAACAAAAAGAAGAGCAAGGAAAAGAATAAAATGAAGAAAAGGAACAAAGAAAAGCAAGAAGAAAAACAAAAAGGAGAAAAAGAAGAGCAAGGAAAAGAACAAAAGAAGAATAGAAACAGAAGAATAGCAAGAAGAAAAACAAAAAGGAAAAAAAAGAAGAGCAAGGAAAAGAGGAAAATGAAGAATAAGAAGAACAGAAGAACAACAAGAAAAAAGAGGAGGAAGGAAAGACAAAATGAAAAAATAAGAAGAACAGAAGAACAAGAAAATCTAAAAAAAGAAGAAGAACACAAAGAAAAAATAAGAAAAACAGAAGAGGGATAACAAAGGAAATTATGAAAAACAAGATGAACCAAAAGAGAAACAAGAACAACGAGGGGAAACAAAAAAACGCGAGAGAAGAAGAAACAGAACAAGAACAAGAAAACCAAAGAAGAGCAAGAAAAACAAAAAAAGAGAAGACCGAAAAGGAAGAAAAAACAAAGCAAAAAGCAAAAACCCAGAAGGAAAGCAACAACCAAGAAGAAAAACAGAAATACGAACAAGCAAAAAGAAAAACAAGAAACGAAAAAAACTAGAAGAAGAACAAAAAAAGAACGAGAAGAAAAACAGAACAAGACCCAGGAGAAAATAAAGAAAGAAAGAGAAAGAAAAGTCACCCTGCTTGGGTCATCTGGCAGCAACGCTTTAAAACCAAAATTTGAAACCCGGGAAAAAAAAATAAGCAAAAGCAGCGTGCAAGGTTACTACTATAAAACCCTTAAAATATACTAAAATGAGATCCTAAAAGCTTCTATTTTTTTCTCTAAACAAACTCCTTGATGCTTCATTAAAAAAACGAAGTGTAAATCAAAGATCTACGAATAATGACTATCAATAACAAGTCCATAGTTCCTATAAGGGATTTTTTTAAATTTTAGTTTTCATTGGTATGGAAAGGAATAAGCAGGAAAAAGTAATTTTTATGAGTTTTAGTATTATATGTATTCCTAGTAATTTTTTAACAGAAACAACACTTTTGAAGCCTTTAATTCTGAAATAATACCTACAAGTTATTATGATACTTTCCTAGCGAGATAACATGCTACGATTACCTTTTTCCATCCCAAAAGCGGGGTGCAAAACAAGGATCCGTTTAATAACCAATCGCCGTGCCTCTCCCGCTTCTGCGGCGACTTAAAATCCAATTAGTATGCGAAAGTGAAAACACGAAGAAGCTCGTCGGACACGAAGCAATTTTCCATGATTTTTGAGTGTAAAAAAAGAATCCAGGCGGTTACTTATAAAATGTTTACGTGACAGAAGCCTAATGTAAGGACGACAGTTTGTCACGCACAGATCGCATCGTGACGTCCAGCATGCACCCACCTTACACCCTTTTCCCCCTGGCTCTCACGTTTTCTAACATCTTTCTCCCAGCACGACGGATAAAAATAGACATGAAAACGATGAAAGTTATGGCGTATTAATTGGAAATGCAATTACGCGGAGGGGAGAGGATTGTAAGTCTAAATGGATAGATTTCCCGATAACAGGGGGTCGATAGAATGGCCACGTTTGTATGTACGGGATGAGGTTGGAACATTGGCCGTTGATTACGTGATGAAGCATAGAAAAATGATACCGATTTTTTTGTTGAAATATGAAAAAGATTGCAGCGGTTGTTATTGATCACCAAATTTCTTGGGTACCCCACGCATGTCCCGACATTATTCTCATTCAATTCTGATTATAGTAAGGTGATATTTTCTATGGAAAAAATAGACACACAAGAATTATGCAATCAAAAATCTGCGAAATTTATAACCTAATGACAAAAATAAAAAAATTTAAAGGCCAACATAAATGTATACAAATACGTTAATGCTATGATATTGACAGTAAGGGAAAACGTTTCTTTAAAAAAAATTTCAAGGATATTTTAAGGAATACTCAGTTGAATCTGAATACTTTAAGCCTATTTGTAAATGGTTGAAAAGTTGATCAATACGGAATCTAAAACACCATGGGACAGAAAAGATAATGGCAACACTGATGGAATACTAGGAGAGAACGGTAGGAGAAAAATCCATCATTTAATCAAATTCATTAGGATGCTAAAGAAAATAATCTATGAAAATTATAGAGGTTATGCACAAAAAGGCTTCAAATACAAGCCTACAGTATTCCTTATTTTGACCTAGGTATTCTCTTTGATGACCATCTCACCTTTTTTTCTACAGGTTATGGCATATTCAGATCCCCTAAGATAATAAATTGATTTTGTAATACCAAACGCTACTGTTTTCTGGTTTGCTATAAACTAGAGTATTTAAGCATTGCCTGGTATTCTTACTACACTTATCACCAAATGCCCGCAATTCTCAATTAAACTTATCAAAATAACCCTAGCTGAATCTAAGATAATAGCAAGAATAGACACATCCACTTCTCGCACTACTACCAGTGTAAAATAAGGGGATGCACTAGTATTATACCGTTTAACCCAGGAACACTAACCTGATCATTTTAACTCCCCAAACCCCATTTCTCGTCTTTTTCGGACCTTCCTTACTACTCGTCCACTTCTAACATCTCCAATTAGCAGTTATGTACCTGACGCCCTTGGGGTTGGGCGCCCTGGGACTTTCAAATACAAGTAAATAACCCGTCTTTTCAAAACATAATACTTTCAAAATGCTCGTAGGATTTCAGACTGCTCATGGTTAGTAACCAGGGAGGTTGAGGAAAAGTATGCAGCCGGTGAGAGAGTTCAACTACAAGGGACCACGAAAACTATAAAAAAAGCGTATTTATACTGTTTATTACTAAAAACTTGTTGGTGAGTTTAAATTGTTTAATAAAACTGATGTTGGAAAACAATGCTAGTAAATTCCCGGGTTGAATCAGGTGCTGGAGATACCTTTTCAAAAGATTAACACTACTAAGTACAATGGAACAAAACGAAAAAAACCTGCATCATTAGGTCAGTGACCATTTAATAATTTTGCATTGGTGGGGAACACATCTCATCCTTTCACTTAAAATTTTTGTTACTTTCTTCAGCCTCTGCAATCAAAATGGTCATGCTGAGAATTAAATAAGGATATGTTTGAAAGCTTTTCACATTCTGGGTCCTTGAACGTTACACCATTGCCAAAACATGTCTTCATTCAAGCTTCCGAATAAGCTCTGAAACTAAAGAGAAATAAAGCCAAAAGCCTAGTTACAAAAAAGGGTCTACATTAAAACATTTCACAACTTTCTCGATGAGATACTATTAGATAGATTAGTACTCAGGGTGGGTCCTTGACCTATCCCCCCTGCAACCATTTCAGATGTATTGTGGTCCTTCTATCATTTGATCAATTATGTTGCTTTGTCTTCTTCACCAGACGTAGCAGCCTTTGTTAGTTTCGGCTTTTGAACATTCCGAGCCCAATTTTCATTGACATGGACGGCAGTCTCTTCTTTCGCCTGGCAAAATTTAAAATGCTGTTTCCTCTGTCAGGCCTGGGTTGCTCATGTGTTTCTTAAGCATACATTGTCCTGTAAGCAGGTCTACTATTGTTCTAATGGACTTTTTGTCCCTACTTAGGGGGTCTGCTGTACATTTAGGCCTGTGTCCAATTAGAAATTGCTTGGTCTGTTTTCTGACCTGGAATACTTTTCCACCAGTCTCGAGTTTCTTATCTTCCCGTTGTTTAGTATTTGCTTTAACTACCGTATATGCCATCCCTTTACATAGTGCGTTGGGTTTTTGTCAGCAGTTGACGAGCCTATTTGGGCTAATTAGCATGCCCTTGACATTCCCCCGGCGCCCTTTCGTGTCCGGGGTACCCAAATTAGAATCACCTTAGTTCGGCTACCCAGCCTATTGAAACGCATTCATGCAGTCTCACACCAGTTTCGACTTCGCCTATGTGGGGGCCATTGCTTTAACACTGCTTGACTGTCTCAATCAATAATTAACTTCTTGCTTGTCTAAACTGAAGAATTAGACACCCCTGCACTGCTGCTATTTCGGCTTTGAAATACTGTGGGGACTTTGAATTAGGCTTAGTGATTCAGTTATTGATAAGATGCTATTGTTACCATCGTTATTTGCTGGCAGATAGTGCTTCTAAGCCTTTATATTTGAGAAGTTCTGGAGAAAGCGCTTTAAAAACGATTAACTTGGAAATTCTCAGGGACTTTTCCAAAGTTGTGAGCGTTCCAAGTGATGGCATATATAATAAACTACCTCTAACAGGTCTACAGTAAGAACCTTTACTTTCTCTTAATTTTTTTTCAATTTGGAATTAATAAAAGGACCTTACGAAAGATAAAAATTACCCCAGAGTATCGAAGTTTCGTCCTACAGGATTTTGACACAAAAATTAACAAGATTTAAACAACGATAATAAGCTGGGCCCGGATTTGACATCTTTTGCCAATTTAATCAAATATCTTTTATCCTTCGAATAATACGCAATTTATTTCCTAATAAGACTCTATTTCCAGCTTTTGAATATCGAAATTTAGACTTTTCTTGTTCGGGGCCCCACCCATAAAAAAAATTAGTTCAATCCCAGTCGGGGTTTAAATAGAACTCAATTACCGTTCCCTGGGGGTCCCTCCTACTGCTAGCAAGAAAATACTTTTAAAACTATTCTTACAGACCTTGTATCGCGCCGCTTGCTTGGCTCCCAAACAAAAATTGCGTAAAATTTCGTCTCTTCGCTGACTCGAGATATTCACTCTATTTCTACCTGCGCGATTGAAATTCTCGTGTTTGTTTCCCAAATTAAAAAAAAAGTCCCCAAAACAAATTACATTCTTTTGGTTTTGCTTCCTCCGTCACCACTTTTTTTTGTTTAAATTTCCGATGGCAAGGAGACACGAGTAAGAAGGGAAAATGAAACGTCGGACCTGCGGGAGGGCCCCCAGATTCTTCTAAGGGAAATGATTTAATTGTTTTCCTTTTTGTTGGATGTCGTCTTATTGGATTGACCTTGCCCCCAATTTAAATTTTACTTACAAACTGTAATTTAATGAAAAAATCCTTTTACTGTAAAGGTCTTGTAAAGGATGGGGTAGGGGAAAAATTTTTTATGAAAAATAAGATCAAAAATATTAATTATTCTTGATGAAAATCTACGTTTTGTCATACTTCAATCGCCCTAACCCTTTGGGATCTTGATTAAAATTCCCGCATATTCCCCAATCTTCATGCCCAAGGTAAAAATGAATACCTTCCCCAAATAAATCCAAGAAATGTTTCACGATTTTCAAAATAATCTAAACTGGTATTTTTGGGTAAATTTTACATGTTACTATTTCGAACATTCCACATTTTTCCTTATTGTTAAAAAGGGGGGGGCTTCAATAACTTGTTAAACCCCCATCAAATCTGTACACTGGAACACTATCGATTATTTTTTTTTACTTGATTTTGAACTTTTGCTGAATACAATGGTTACCAAAAAAATTAGTTAATAGTGTAAATTGAGTCCAAAAGTAGGTTGTTTTTTATAATACTTTTCGGATTTTCGTTATATTTTTCATAGAGGTAAATAACTTGTTATAAAACTAACAAAAACATAAAACATTTAAAATTACTTTTCGATTTCTGGAGCCAACCCAAAAAATAAGTTGGCTTTTCATCGAAAAAGAATTTTTTCCCTAAAACTATCCTTTTAGGAATTTTCCTTTTGACCATTGAAGGGTTGCATTTTATTTTTTTGGATCACGATTTGGTGGCTTCTTCTGGTCTTATAGGTTCCCTAGCAGCAATCTTAGCCGTAACCGGCTTCCCATTTCCGGACACAAGAAACCAGATTGGGTTTGGAAACTATATGTTTCATTTCCGCATTTTAACAACTGATTGTGAGTTTATGCAACTGCTAGTTCTCTTTTACCTGCAAAGTTAGTAAAAGGGTGGGGCAGAATGGATTCCCCATTTTACGGGTGAATTATGACAAAACGTTTTTAAAATAAAAAAAAGGTTTTTTTTTTTGGAAACACTATCACGCCCCCTTTTTTTTGTTTAGTTTTTAAAATGATATCATTATGTGGCTTTTCCTTGACGGGGGTACACAATTAAAATCGTTCGCAAAATTTTTTGGGTCCCCTTGCCAGCTATCTTTTGGAATTCCCGGGGATTACGTCCCCAATTACCCCCTTCAGGGGTTCCCCGGGGTCCGACGTCGAAATTTGTAACTTCACTTTGAGGTAACCCCCCCAGAAAAAAAGCCGGGGGTTTAAATTCGGGGAGGGGGGGGGCCATGGGATATCCCCTTTTAAGGAATCAGGGGGACCGGGAACATCTCCTGTAAAACTTCACTGACGACGGGGGCATGGGCCGTTGCTCCATCCTGTTGAAACCAAAGGCTTCTCCGTCATACTCCTTCCATTTTGCGGATAAAAAATCCCGCATCTCACATCCCCCGCTGAAATCACGGTAACAGTTTTGGGGGCCTCCTTCTTCGAAAAAAATAAAGCCCAATAATGCCCATAGGGACCCTGCGCACCAAACTCCACTTTTGGGCTGTTGAGAGGTTTTTTTGGTGCAAATGACGAGGGGTTTTTACTTGACCGATAAGAAAATTTTGCTTGTTTTTCAGTGCCAAAAAATGAAAAGGCCTTCGTCGCTAGCCACACAATAGCCCAGGGGTACAGCTTTTAGGATTTGCTTGCAACTCTCTAAAGTTTCACGTATCTTGCGGGTTTTCAATCTCTGGCATCATTATTTTGTAGGGTTGATTTAAGGTCTGTGTGTAAATTCGCCCCCTGTTCTCAACGATTTTCCCCAAGGGCATGTGTTCGCGCAAAACGCGTTGGGGACTGTTTTTTATAGACGCTCTAACACCCCGATTTTTTCGGGAGTTCTTTCACTTTTTGGGCGTCCCCAATAAAAATCCTTCCGAATGGTTGAGTCCCGGAACACTGTCGTGACGAGTTTAAACGGGGAAAGCCTGCGAAAGGCCCTCCCGTCGCTACCACACTTTTCCCTCGTTTTTTAAAAAAAAAGTCTCCACGACAAAGCCCCGTCGCTCCCCGACCCCGCATGGTGACTCAAAAAGGGGGTTACTTTTCCCCACCTAAAGGGACCTGCCCCCCCCTCTACCTGCACTAACGCCCCTTGAGTGAATTTTTAAAACTGTGATCCCCTTCTGCCCCACCCGTATTATTATGTCAATCCATGTCTTCATTTTTCTACGTTTTTTCCCTACTTTTTCCTTTTGTTTTTTTGTGTTTCATCTCTGCCCTTTATTGTCTGTCTTGTTTTTACCATATTGGAACGGGTTTTCGGGATCTTTTTTTTTGGAAAATTTCTAGGTCAAAACTTTTCGCTTTCAATTTTTTACCCAATGTACCGTGGTTTAGCTTCTGCTTTACTCTCACCCATAAAAGAATTTTTGTTTTGGGAAAGGGTAATTTTAAAAGAGTGAAAACTCTAAGCATTTATTCTCTATCAAACAAAGCCCAAGGGCAAATTTTTTTTATACTATCATCTGAGCTTTTGTGGTTAGTTAGTTATCGATCTGGGGGGGGTACCCAAATTAATTTATAAATACAAACCTTCCTTGACTGACTTTAAAATTGCTGTGAACCAAACTTTTGGGGGGCTCAATTTACCACTTTTAATTTAAATTTAATTTCAAATGCGGTCATCTATTTTAAAAAGGTAATGATGATAAGCTCAAAAGAGGCAATAATTTTCTGATGTTTATTAAATTTTTTCTTTAAATCATCCTTCGAAAATCTTATCCAAAAAACGAGCACCCATTTCAGATATTACCACCTGAAAATAAAAAATAACCAACGTTTTAAATTTTTTCATAAAACCAATTGCCGGAAACCCCTCTGAGGCGCAATTGAAAATCTTCCCGGGGCACTCCCCTAGTAGCCCCGGTAATTTAACTTTAGAGGATCAAACGACTTCTTAAACTCTCAGGGCAAAATTTTTTTCCCACCAGCGTGATGGCGGTATTTTTCGAGTCCATACAAATTAGGGGGCCTTTATATGTCTAAAATTTTCTCTTTCATGCTAAAAAACTAGATTGCGCCTACTCAAGCCCTTTTTTAACTATGAATTAAGGTCGCAAATGATAAATGATGAAAAGATGTTGCGATTTGCAATATTTTGTCCCAAAAACTTTCTATTTCAAATGTTATAAAAACAACCAGCAACTTTTCAAAGTAAAAATTGGAGTTCTAATCTTGAAATTATTGGGGTTGGGGTAAGAAAAAAGTTTTGGGGAAATTTGAGGTTTCTGTATTAATTTAAATACTACTTTTGGGGTGTTTTACATAGTACCTGCAAGATTTTATAATCTCTTTTTTTTTGGGGGGCAAAATAACAACAACGCAAAAACCAAAACCTATTTTTAAAAGTAAGTGAAAATTTTTGTCAAAAAAAACTACGGATAAATGGGGTATTTAACCATTGGAGTTTGTCACGGGTGACAGCCGTGGATAATAACATACGTAAACTGGGGATCCTTCACGTCCAAAACCCCCAAGAACCCCCCAGATAAAATCAGTCATGGGAACATTCCCGACTCTCCAAACACACTTTAAGAGCGGTAACTCTTCCCCCCACGGTGACGAGCGTAGTCAGAGACCACAGATCAAAACCCCCCCCCTAGTAGAGCGGCCCAAATAGTTGACAAGATCTTCAAAAACATGATTGGTTCCTGCAAAAAACCCTTGGTTCGTTTTGGTTGACAGTATAATAAAAAATCCGAGTGTTAATCCGTCACTACCTGTTAAGAAGGTTTGGTAAAGAGGAGTAGATCGCAAACAATCCTCTGCGACTGACATGGTTTAGTTTTATAACAATCACTTGTACGTCAAAAATGAAAATGGCGATGGTAGCAACCTTCAAGAAAGTTATTGTTATAGAGCCTGTTCATAGTTTTGGGCTTTCGGATATTCCAAACCCATTTCTAAAAATCGCATTCCTGCTAGGCTTCTCCAATAGCAAAGTACATGGTCAGCGGTCTCTTCCTTTGCTTGACAGACTCTTCATATTGTTTCCTCTGTCAGGCTTCTTAAGTATCCTGTCAGCAGGCATACTATTGTTTTAAAGGATTTCCTATCACTTACTAGTAAATCGACTGTAAATTTAGGATTGTATTTATTTAGGAATTGTGTAGATTATTCTTGGCCTGGAGTATTTTTCCACCAGCCATGACGCCTTCTATTTCTCCCACTCAAATAGGAAACCTATAAGATTTAAACGTATGGGATATTGTTGGCATGGAAAAATGTAATGGTTTACTTAATGGTATTTAAATTCAATAAGCAGTATGCCATTATTATGCTTCATGCATCTGTAATTAGGTGTATCAACAACTTAGGAAAAACCTTAAAGAAATTCAGGAACTGTTCTACCAAAGGATGATATATATTTGTAATGTCAAAAAAATATCACATTTAAAATCGATGTCATTAGCGCCACGACGAACACCATTCAGCCACAAAGACTCGGGTAACATTGTAAGTGACGTTGCAACGGCTTATATAGCCGAGACCCCTCTCGCAGCTCCCGCCTCTCTCACCCACCGGAGTTTTGTTCAGTGAATGACCTCCAACCAAGAATAATCCCGAAGAAATGACAATATATCTCCTCGTTCTAAATTCTTCCGGTTCTTAATTCTCATATTTAACGTAACTTCTTTCGGTAATCTCATAGAAAATAAGTTTATCTGGTTTATAAAAATAGTTTCCCAAATTAAACATTACTTTCTAAGTAATCGCTCACTGAGGAGGGTGCATACCTTGCGGTAGCAGATGCTCGCTAAAGTCAATTCGTTAGACTCTAAATCGCGAACTCTAATAGCATATTACAGTCCGCAATATGATACAAATTAAAGAAAAAAATCATGTCAAATATAATTTAATTGTAGGAATATTAAATATTGTTAGTATGAAATGTGTATCGTAGTTGGCAATGAACAAAAGTTATCAGAAATAGATGAACGAAGAGACGCGAAGGCAACCGAGACTTTTCAGTTCGAGTTGTGTTTCATGGAAGACGGTTGTATTTTGGAAGTTATTTTTAGTGTTTACAGTGCTTACATTTAATTTCAAATTCAAGTTTGAATCGACTTCGGCCGTTTCAAAGAACGCGGAATTTCTTACGTGGCGCAGGCTAGCGTGGGGAGGGCGCGCAAACGTCATGGTTTTATGTTTAGCTCCTTTTTTGGCATTTATTCATTCATAAAAGTTATCTTTATCGCGTTATTACATTTAAACTGCCGCCAGGGTATCTAGTTGATATTCCCGAAGCTAATATCGATACGTTTCAAAAATTCAAAAGCACGACGTTACGGTGTACTATATAAATCGATAGACTTAAGCCTCTCATTTAACAACGAGGATTGTATATTCAAAAATCAGTAATTGCATTGAATTATTTATACTACCTCCATACTACGTTCGTTTGATCCAAAATGTTACTTTTAGCCAAATAAAAGCAGCCTACATTTGACCTTCACCACCTTTCTATTTTATTTTTTTTTTCCCCGTTCTACATGATATTAATTATTAATGGACCTGCATTACCGTTCATATCACGCGTATTTAGTTAATGGTCTCCTTTGTGAGGTAGCAAGTAGTGTCATATTCACAGAGACCAAGGCATGTATACACAAACATATAAGAAATCTTTGATAATACAATTTCGTTGGGAGAAAACAATAACGTAAGTGCTAAGAAGGGTGCCGACCGACTGTATCAAAGGAGAAGAATATAATTCGATTGCGTAGTTCATCATCCCGAGCTTAGGTTCGGCAACCTTATGTGCTGTCGCCCTTTTCTTCGCGTCGCACATTGTATACGGTGTCTCCAGATGTTGTGGTACGAGGGTAGATTGAAAAGCTTCAACCCTCAAAATAAATATGGCGTAACTCGTTAAAAATATTCTAGTCATATGTATAATTGCGTATGCGTTGAAAGATACCTTTGAATGTTGTGTGTATCAGTCAATGTTGTTGATAACATCGGAAAAGTTCACCAAATAGTAGTAGATGGCCGTCGAATGAAGGTTAAAGAGATAAGAGACTGTGGGCATCACAAAAAAAACGTGTTCATCATAAATTGACTGAAGATTTGGGCATGAAAAAGCTAACGGCGTGTTGGATGACGAGCTTGCTCACTCAGGACCAAAACCGCATTCGAATGAATACTTCCAAAACCCTATTGAAGCGGTTTAAGCAAAATGAGTCGGAGTGTTGACGTCGATTAATAACTGTAGGTGAAACTTGGATGCACCAGTTGAGTATTACACTCCTGAAGCCAAAACACACTCGAAGCAGTGGAGTGCGAAGAGTCGATCAGCTTCGAAAAAGACGAAGACTGTTCTATCGGCTGGGAACATGATGGCGACTGTTTTCTAGGATAATGATGTTGTTAACCAACTATCTCGAAAAAGGAAAAACAATAAGAAGGGCATGCTGTACATTATTACTTGACAAGCTGAAGGCATAAATTGCTTGAAAACAGCAGCATTTGAAGAAAGTTTTCTTCCGCCAAGACAACGCACCGTCTGACACTTCAGTGGTAGCCATGGCAAAAATTCTCGATCTTAAATTGGGAAGAATAGAGAAACGGTGAAAGAAGAAACAAAAGAAGGCACAGATACAAATGGGTCAAGAACGTGTGCCAGTTCTGGTGCTGGTATACATACTGTATGTTTAGCTTGGGAGATATGTCACGGTATCTCAAACAGAAATATATGCTAACCTCGGGGCGAGGTAATTTCTCCGCCAGCCAAGCAGTCTCAAAGACACTTGCATCCCATCCCATAATCTCAAAACTATGTATGGAGATGCTTGCAAAACCTAATAATCCTATCTAGACACAACAAGGTCACTTTAACATAAGTTCCCAGGGCACAAAAGTATAGCGAGCAATAAAATTGCAGAGTAGCTAGCGATAGAAAGTGCTAAAATGAATTTCGCAGGACTCGAGCCAGGTTTAGGTATAACCAAGAGATGCTGTACGTGGTAGAATTAAAGAATGGATAACAAAACAACGCCCAATTTTATTGTAATCATGCAGCTTTACAGAGACACGGCAAACAAATGATGAGAAGATCCTCACTTGCTTTAAACAGGATTCAATTCAGGATAACAAAAAGATGTTGCAATCGGAAAAATCAATTAATCACACCGGCACACGTTAGTGAAAAACTGTTCTTCTACCCCACTCTCAGTGCTTCTTCTTATCCAGCCTATTTATTTTGACTTACCACATTGGCACTCGACCTGATGCAATCCATTTAGTGTATAATCTTCCCAGTGGTTATTTGCTTGGAGAAGTGTAATTCATGTAAAGAATGCTTCAGTCTGTTAGTAATTGTGGCAATATATGGCAAATAGACATATTTGGTGTTAAAATAAATCCAGTCGAGTGCATGGAATGTAATTTCCTTTCAGTGTATTTCCTGGTCGAAACGATAACCTAATGTTCTTGAGGATGGGGCAAATCTTCAAGGAACAAGAAAATGTAATGGTTGGCTTTGATGTTATTAATCTCTTCACTAACCAAATCGATTTTCAGAAGATGTCAAATTTGAAGGTAGAATATTTAGTACATATGAATGCCAATGTGTAACTGTTGTCTACTTTCATGGAGATCACAGGGATCCAAATGGAAGATAAGTTCTATTGGCAAGAATTTGGACTCACTACTTCACACACTAAAACTATCATTTTCAACAGTAAAATCAAGTAATTCAATTTTACTGCACAACATAAACTATAAATTGTTTAAAGTCATTCTTACCAACAAATTCGTATTTGCTGTTAAAACAAACATTTACTAAAGCATCAATCTTTTAATTTCCCTACATACCTCTCTTCTAGACCTCTATACAGACCCTAATTTAACGGTTTCTTCTTCACGCTTGTGCATATTTTCCAAATCGTTTGGTAATATGTCTTTAGCTATTTGCTTAACTGATGTTCTTAGTTATACCGTTATTACACGCGACAAAGTGCATATACGTCGTACATGCGCACGCATTTATTTCATAAACAGTAAAATGGTAAGATAAAAAGTTTTAATTACATAGAGTGCATGACAAATATAATAAACGACATATGTAATAATTACCGTTTTGTTCGATTGGTTTCAACGTTTTACACACCGTCCAGCTGGAATGTGCCGCGTAGAAGGAATCGAGTTGAGCAATTTTAATTAAATTCATTGCACACATCTAATTGATTTATGGCTAGGATACAGCGCGAAGCAGCAGCGCTAATTTCTATTATCTACTGAACGTTAGCGGGATAAATATGCTAACTAGAACAGTTTTAATACAAAGCTATGTTTTGCTTTAATTGGGGAATTAAAAATAAGTAATATGAGATTGATTTTTTTGTGTTTAATGAGAAAAATGCTTTTAAAACATTTAAAACTGTGTTAAAATTGAGTTATATTATTGACGACCCTTCAAATATGATAGTTGGTAAATCCTCTGGGAAAGTTATTTCTCAAAGAAATGCTCGGACAGGTCTCGGACGAACTTAAAATGATGAATTTTTAAAAATAAAATTAGGCTCTCCGAGCATATCTTCGGGAAAGAAATTGCTTCGAATTTAATGAAGTTATTCCATAATTTTGCCGTGCAGTGTATGTAAAAATTGTACATAATATAATAATACGGTTTGCTTACTCAATTGAGTACATAGTTTGTGTACGTATTTCTATACTAGAGTAGGTAAAAATTCATTTATAGGTGCTTGTTCCATACATATAGCGAATAATGTTGTCGCTTGTGCTAGGAACGTCCCCTCCGCTCCTCAGTGCCCTTAGACAAGCGCACACATTCGCAACTCAGTCGCCTAGTATAGGTTGTTTTAACTTTGGAAATAAGTCAAAATCTGGTGGACTCATGTCCGGACTGTAGAGTGCATGCGATAACACATCCCAACCGTATGCGCGCAGCTTTTCAGTTACAATCTTGGCGATGTGCTGGCGAGCGTCGTCATGGAGAATGAGTGGGTCAACCTCAAGCAACTGAGGTCGGGTTTTGTGCAATTTTCAGTTCAGTTTCTGTGTGAATTTACGACAATACACTGCTGTGACACTTCGTCCACATGGAACTCTGTCTGTCACGATGATTCCGTGGTGGTCGTCACCAAAAGATTATCATTTGTTGGATCTTCGATTAAGCTCGTCGAAATTTGATTGGTCTTGGGGAAAATCGACCTCTCCACTCGTTGAACTGTGATTTCAATTCCGGCTCAAAGTCTCTAATCCACGTTTCATCAATAGCGACAATTCGATATAAAATGCTTGGCCTTCAACGTCAAATCGTCGTTTCAGTAAGGTCGCAATGTCCAGGCGTGTCCGCTTCTGTTCAGCGCTCAAGCAGTGACGGACCCATCGCGCAGAAATTTTTCTCTTGTGCAAATCATTTATCAGAATCCGGAATACTGACGTTGGTGAAATCCCTGTGGCTTCAGAAATTTCTTCATATGTCGCACGACGATCTTCTTGAAGACAAACTCTCACAAGTTTCACACATCGTTCATCTGTTGATGTTTTCGGCCTTCCAGGTCTTGGGTAGTCGTTTATGCTCACACGACCTTCACGAAAACGATTAGGCCAATGAGAAACTGTACTACGGTCCACTGTTACCTCACCGCAAACTTCACTTAATGCACTGTGGATCTGCGTCGTGTTTTTGTCACGTAAAGTTTCGATCTTAATGTAAGATCTTTGATCCTCGACAGTAACAGTACCTGAGACCGGTGCAGACTCCATTTCTAGCTCGCGTTATTAACAAACAAAATAAACTATCGATGAAACTGAAACATGTGCTTCTTCCTCAAGCTTTGAACTACAACTAACATAATTTTCACTGTCGTCGCGTCATTCACTCCGCAGTGTTGCCAACCTGTGCATTATTTATGAAATAACCCTCCTATAGTATAAATAATTAAGCAATGAATGCACGTCATCAACAACGAATGACGTCAGACGTTTAGATGTTGTCTTGTCGCATTGTTTATGACAGCTGTTGTTTACGTTAGGTGGATTAATATTAGGTTAGAATACCATGAGCGTTAAGTGCAAAATTGTACATAAAATACTATTAGTAACAAAGGACAGATATTTTTAAAGTATCTGAAGGAAGTGAAACAATTTAAATATTATTTCTATAGTTGTAATGCATTTGTCTAAAAGCATTTCTTGAAAAAATTCATGTTTATTGCTTTCTTTATTTAGAATTTAAAAAGGCATATATTTAAATGTTATTGATACGTATATAGAAGCAGATAGTGTGTTATTAAATATTAAATACATTCAATCTGTAGAAACATGCAAATATATAAAGTAATATTCAAATATTTATAAAATTTTATAAATAAAAGTGGGTCAATCGCTCTGACAATCCGAACTGTTTTCATCGGATGTTGCACCAACATTGATGACGAGCTCTGTGTTTATGCTATAGAAACTGTTGAATGCAAATGGTTAAGGTGACCGTTCGGTCCAAATTATAAATATACACTCGAATAATTGAAACTTGTTTAATAGAACTGTGACAGATGTTATTACAATGGCGGAAACAATACGACTACACCTGGTTACATCTGCGTGAAAAACGTTCACACCGTTTAGTTACAGTATTGCCAATAGTAAATATATATATCTCAACACTCTGGAATATCATTTTGCTCGAAGCCAACTTCCCTCTGCCATCAGTCTTGTATTATCTTTTCAGTTTTCTCGATTGTATTGCTCCAGATTTCAGAGGTTATTGTTGCAAGCGCTTCTTGCCACATCGCAATACATTTTACCGTTCCATATCCATCTCGTCCCATATGTCTATTATAATATGTCTTTGCCAATCCCCAAATGTTTTCGATGGGATTGAATATACAGTGATATGGTGGCAAACGGACCACCACGTGTCCATATTTAGCTGCAAGTTTGTCAGCAACATATGTTTTCGGAGGTTTATTACATGCAACTAACTGAAGTAAACTTTTTTATAACTAGTTTCCTCAAAGTGGATGTTATTTTCCCGTAGCCACTGTTGAATATCAACGTTTTTCCAAGATGAATTTGGAATTTTTACTTCTAACGTGGAATGATAACTAGCATTATCTAATATAATCATAGAAGGGCATTGTAATCTGCATAGTAACTGATGCTCAAACCAGGCCAAGAAATTGGTTTAATTGATCTCCCCATGGTAGTCAAGATCTTTCGTTTTCGAAGAAAGAATTAGAGAAGCACCATCAATAAATCCTTCTCGATTTTCTACGTGTAATACAACATATCGTGTGCCCTCACTTTTTATATTTCTCACACTATGTTTGGTGTTATCTTGCCATGATCGGTTAACACTGGCATTTTCGAAAACCCAAGTTTCATCTAAGTAAACGAATTGCCAAAAGTTAGATCTCATATTTCTAACATAAGTTTCTAAAAAAGAAAATCGTGCGAGTACAACGTTAGGTATTCCATCAGGCCTATTCTAGGGTTGTCCTTTCTCCAGCGAAAACCGATTCTCTTTAATATAACGCTTAGAGAAGATAAACTGCCGCTATAAATATTATCCCTAAGATTTGTTGAGATTGACTTTAACGTTATATGCTGTATAGCTTGAACCATTGTATAAATTGTATTTCGTATGTCTGCTTCATCGGCGCTGCTAATGTTATTGGCTTGCGTCTGGATTTACATTTCTTTGGGCTACGAACCTGTCCTTCCTTTTCTATTTCTTGATTAATGTTGCTCGCAGAATGAACACTGATGTTTAGGGCAACAGCTACACGCTCAATAACGGCATCAGCTGGTATCAATGGATGGTCTCTTTCTTTCTCCTCTTTAAAATACTTCAGAGCTGCTGGAATAAGCTCTAGGCACCTTGAATTATAATTCTAAAAAGAACTAACAAAACTCTACAACAAAATCGATTAATAAAACTGCAAGTAAAATAACTAAACAGTGATTAGCTGATCAAGTTAGGATTTCCTTAAAGTTTACGGCCAATTGAAGCCGGCAACATCGATGCTTGTTAACCCACCATGGTAAAAATAACATTCCCTATTCATATATATTTTCCATTTATAATATATGGGTTTCTCTAGTGCAAAATACAGCGTGTCCCAGGATTGATGTTACAAGAGGTGTGCGGAACTAAAAATCTTTGAATCGTAATTTGACCTTTTAGAACTAAGCCCTGCTTGATTTGAAATTTATTTTTAGTCTATTTTCGATTTTTTTAAATCAAATAGGTGCTGATAGTTGAGTGAAAACTTTTTTCGTTTCAGGTAAAGTGCCTTCTTCACTCACAGTATGTTAAAATGTTACTAAGAAAAGTTGTTCAGAGTGAAAAGTTATGGTGTTATGCAAATCTTTTGAATGATCGGCCTACTAAAATCCGTTATTTGTCAATTTCGTTTCAGGTAAAGTGCCATTTCCGTTCACAATACGTCAAAGCTTTACGGAATAAAGTTGTTCAGAATGACAAATTATGGTCCTATACAAAATTTCAGGAAGATCTACTTACTTTGATTAAACCGATATTTCTTAGATTAAACACAATAATTATTGTGTTTATAAAAATTGGTATTCTTAGAACATTAAACGAGAGAAATAGTGTTTAAAACACATTGAACTTCCGGAACGTAATAATATCATTGGTCTACAATAAATTTATAAACAATATCTGAATTCTTAAAACTGTGAAATAAAGAAAACAATAATAGAAGGCCATGAAAAGACAATCGTTGACTAATCTTAAGTACTGTCAGATTACAATTTGTAGTATCCCTTAGTTCAAATTTTAATTACTGCTAGGTTATGTTAACGTTACAGCAGAGAATTTGCGTTGTTTGCAGAAACGAAATTGACAAATAATTGATTTTAACCAAGTAAGCCAATTGTTCAGAAAATTTGCATAACGCCATAGCTTTTAATTCTGAACAACTTTTCTTAGTAACATTTTTGCACACTGTGAACGAAAAAGACACTTTACCTGAAACAAAAATGGTTCTTGCTCAATTGTCAATGCCTACTTAATTTTAAAAAATCGAAAGTAAACTAAAAATAAGTTTCAAATCAAGCAGGGCCTAGTTCCAAAAGGTCAAATTAAGATTCGTTGATTTTTAGTTCCACACATCTCTTGTAACATCAATCCTGGGACTCGCTGTATATCAATATTAGAAAGAAACTACAAATTTTCAATGTACGGTGTCACTAATACCGTTTATTGTTACAAATCAGGCACCGTATTTTTTAGTAAATTTATGTTCTTATAATTGCAATGAAACGTCATATAAACGTCATTGATGATGTGCGTTCATTGCTTAATTATTTATACTATATGTATACAGTTGTTCTGTCCATGTCTCAGTATAAGTGCTAGCAGTAAATCTGTTGTATAGGTATTTAAATGAATTTTACGTGGTTTCTGAGTTTGTAGGCGGGTGATTTTGACACATTTGAGTATATTACAAGAAATCAAATCATTTTTTACGTTAAATACGTACACGTTAATAAATATAAACATCGAATTTACAAATAAAACAATGAGTGTTGTAATACATAATGTTATAAGAGTCTCTAACAGGTGGCAACGTCAGGCGAAACAGAAAACGGTTTCCTGCACAGTTTCATCGGATCTAGAAATTTGCCTTTTTCAAAGTTTCAAACGTCCAATACTCTTTTGATTATCTTAGAAACAAAAAATTCTACTTTAGTAATTTATTTTTTCCTTTATAAGACAAATATTACTAAAGTTATTGACCAATATGTAAAGAAATTTATTATACTGATTATTAATTTGATTATATTTCCATCCCTACAAATTGCTTTTTTTATATTTATTTAAATAATTCTACATTCCTTCTACTTTTACCACCAGTAAACAATTCGCAGAATTAAGACCTGCCCGGTCCAATATTTTAAAAGGCCACGTCGCCTAAGGAAACATCGCGTGGGCCGTCCATTTCAACCGAGAACAGGGGTGAATGAATTATTCGCTAAAGAAAAACACTTCTTATTCGCGCAAACGTACAGAATTTGTCCGTGTATTGTAGCGCGTTGTGTGCTGAAACGAAATGTATTATTTTCGGGGCGCAAAAGGAAAACCGAAGGCGATAAATCACAATAAATACGCGAGATTTTACGGAATTACGTGCTACGACGACGTGTTCCGATACTCGGCCGTTGGCGTTCGTCCGTCCGTTCGCCGTATAAACGTCACGTGACGTTGATCGATGCCTTCTCGATTCGCGCGGAAATCAATCACTCCGTTTGCCAATTTATTTTCATGCAGTCGGCGAGCGCCGGCCAGCTGAAAATCGTTGTCATTTTAATTGCATCTAATTCTCTGTATTTTTAGCTCGGCGTATCGTGTTACGCCGGCGATAAATTTGCAGCCGTCTGCATGCGTCCCTGCTGAATGCAGCTCGCCTGCAAGGTAAGCAAAATGTACACATGAAGGAAGAGAAGAGATTGGCTGCGCTGGAGTATCTAGGAGCTAAAGATATATACATAAAGTCGTGTGTTAGTGCTGTCTACTGTTTCCGTTTGGGAATCAAAATGAATGTCTCTCGTGGATTTGCAGTGGGGACCGGTATATTTCGTGGAGGGAAGATTATAATAATAGTAACGAAAAGAAAAATAAAACTGATTATGGAGAACAAGAGAGATTCTCTTTAAAATGTTTATTTCTTAATTACTTTTCAATTTTTACGTTAAAAATAAAAACAATTTGTTTATTATTCCCAGCAAATTGTTGATATAAGAAATTTGAAGATCATATTTGAGATTATTTATTTATTTATTTCATTTGGCATGGCTGAACCCCTAAACGATGAAAATTCAACTCAATAACTTCCTGTCTGCCTTACCTATCCATGCGCTAATCCACGGACACACTGTATATCCGAATATTTGAAAATTCGAATACCATTCGAATAGTCGAATAATTGGATAATACTGGAATAAGTTTTATATATACATACATACATGCATACATACATATGTACAATTAAAAGAAATATATTTGTTTAATACAACTTCCATTACTTATGTAACAATTTTCGCATTACATATAATAAATTAATATATAAATATCCTAATAAAATTCAAATATTCGAATATTGAAATATTTGAATTCGAGAATCCCAATAATTCCAATAATTCGAAAATTCGAATAATTTGAATATTCGAATTGGTGCGTGGCTTTATATTCGAATATTGGTATATCCGAATATTTGAATATTGGTATATTCGAATAATTCGAAAATTCGAATAAATCGAATAAATAATAAATAAATATAAATTCCCAGCTCTAATTAACTTTTAGTTTTAATTTGAAATTCGAATTTCGAATTTAAATTTAAAATTCGAAATTCATATATTCGACAGCTTTACTTCCTACACGTAATACAGAGTTTTCAAGAATGTTCTGTGCTTTGGTCGAATTGCTATCGAAGATAATATTTTACTTTTTCGAGCAACCTCCGTTGCTATAACTTTCCAGAAGTTATACATTTAATGTTCCTTTCTTTATTACACAGTAAATTAATAAAGTTACGCTAGGTGGATCACCATTTTTTATATAGTACCGTTTCGAAACTATAATTGAATCTTCACTCCATTACCATGTGCTTCTTTTAATTTATCTCCATCGCAAAAACAAATATCTTCCAGGAAACGTCAGGAAATTGCACGAAAGCAAATACCAGCCGGCGCAGCTAGACCATTCACTAGCTGCCCACGAAACGAATTCCATACATTTCCACTTTATAAGAATTAAGACTTCAACGGTGGCCAGAACAAACAATACATACTTTCGTCTTCGGACACGATATTAATGAATCCGGCTGCAGTCGTAATGTAATAATGATGTATCTTGTCCGCTACCAGCAGTTGTAAATATGGTAGCAACAGGAGTTGGCTTTCACGGTGACCTGGAACCTCAAGCGCGCTCAAAACAAATGATAAAGTAATTGAACGAGTCGCCGATATTGTTTTAATAATAAATACGTACAACGCTTGCTGCGTAGTCGGCAATAATTTCAATTCCTGACAATAATATCCCCATAGACCATTGTTTCGAACGCAATAAGGAAGGAATAGACAACCAACGGTAACACATTTGAAAATATTTTATGCGAAGCTGTAACAATCGGCTTTAAGTGCTAAAGCTAATGGTATGGCGGCCATATTGGTTACCCGCAGCAATACCCACTAGCGGACTATTGTTTAGAACCGATTTTTAAAATAAAAGCATACATTTATAAGGCTATTGTTACAATGTGTAGATTGTATTTCGAATGCATTTCAAAGGTACTTTAGTATAATTTCGTCTTGATACCCTTGCAAGCAGTTAAATAGGAAGTTTGTTTTTCAATAGAAATTTCTTGGTTTACATAACGACTTAGGACTGACATACTGGGTGAAAATGAATAACATGTTCGTATACACTAAAATTGTCGAAGGCATACTTCCATAAATACAGGACAAAAAGTGAAATGAGATGTTCACACTGTTCACTCCTTCCTCCATTTCATAGTAGTCACGACATCCCCGCCGCAAGGACTTGCGAACTTTTTCAAAAATCTCGTAGCAATTCTTCTGGGTCATTTACAGGAGTAGCGTACACTAGCATTTTCAAATATCCCCAAAGAATGAAATAAAGGGGGTTTAAATCAAACGATATTGCAAACCATGATACAGGTCCGCTCGTTGCTACCCATCTTTGTTCAAAACTTGCATGCAAATGCTTTCTAACGACATTCGAAAAATGCATCGAAACGCCATCGTGCTGGAACCACATTTGTTGCCTTTTATTCAAAGGAATGTCCCCTTACATCCATTGTGTTCTGCAGAAAGCTTAGGTAAGCAGTTGAGCAATTTCGCAGCTGTCTTTTATTTTTTGGGGTATATGCCTTATTGGATATTCTTGCCTAAATACATAGAAACCCAATACAGGCAATCTGCTTCAGCATCAAGTTTAATTACGGGAACGGCAGGATTAGTATTTTCCGCCATAGGTGTTCTACTTTCTGGTTTAGTTGTATCAAAGATAAGGCCACGAGCAAGAACATTAGCAGCCTGGAATGTTATTGTTGGAGCCATATCAATATTTGGTATTATTTCCTAGGTTGTTTGGATAAGAATAAAAATACCTCTTTAATAAACAATGAACAGTTAGTATCCTTTTTATGAAATAACTCCAAATTATCTTTAGATTTTTTTAATTTTAGTTATAAACAAGTTTCTCATTGTAACGCAAAGTGTTCTTGCGACTATGTAAAGTATAACCCGGTTTGTTCTGAACGGAATAACTACTTTTATTTCAGCATGCCATGCTGGATGTACACAAACTAATTTTGTAAATGAAACTAAAATATATTCGCACTTTTCGTGTATACAATCGAAAGACATTGAAAATAAAACAGTTCCAGGGATTGCTACAAGTGGAAATTGCCCAGTTGACTGTTTTTATTAATTTTATCTATTCGTAGCTGTGGTTTGTGTATTAAAGTTCACATGAGCAACTGGGAGGATATCAAATTTCTTAGTAACTGTAAGGTAAATGGTTAATCTGGATCCAAAATATACAATAAATTCATTTGTAACATTTTAGATATGTAGAGGGAAAGGATAAATCAGTAGCTATGGGATTTGGCCTCATGATGATGAGCCTATGGGATTTGGTCTCATGATGATGAGCCTATGGGATTTGGTCTCATGATGATGAGCCTATGTACTTTTGTACCATCTGCTATCCTTTTTGGCATAACTATAGGTTTGTTTCAAAATATATTTTTATCATTTTCCTGAAATAAATTCGTTTCAGATAAAGCATGCCTAGTTTAGGGTAAAACTTGCGCAGGTACAGGAAATTGTTGGATTTACGACAGCGATATGTTAAAACATACTTTAAATTTTACAGCTGCTGCTTTCGTTGCTATAGGAACCATATTCGACATAGGAGTATGGTATTTCGTTAAAGGTTTGAAGATATTTGACGAAGAAGTAGAATTAGAACTGAATAAGTTATAGTCAATTGTAAATTAGTAGTTGTACTATTATAAATAAAGAAACATTACCTAAAAATCAGATTCTAATAATTCTCGGTTTGCTTTCCTTCTTCTAGATTCATTGTGGACTTCAGCGTTTGTACTTGCCGCTTGTATATCTTGATTATTATTGTTTTCTAATTCCTGATTAAAATCGGAATCTAAGAACAACATCCGATAGTTTAGTAAAATTATCGGACCTAGTAAGTTATAGCTCAAAATACACATCCGAATGTTCAATGGAAAACGTACCTGATGTCTGGATTCCATAATAGCATGGCGATTTTCGTCGACCCACACATGCGTATTGTGGAAATTAAAAACTCCATTTCGACCTCATTGGCCAAAGAATATTGGCAGCAGAATTGCTGTTCTCAGCATCATTACGCAGAAACCAGCAGCAAAAAAATGAAAGTGTTTGATGATCCGGTGGATTGGGGGCCTGTACTCGTACATAGTTGATTTAAAGCTGGTGTTTGTCGAGAATGCCCCAACAACTAATTCCTACCTTGCCTGATATTTTCTGCAAACTCGTCTCTGGATTCTGCTATGCCCGTGCTAAAATTGGTTGAAGGGGACGACGAAATCAAGATCATATTAATTACCCTCCTTAATAATGATTACCCTTAGTTGAGTGTAGGGTTTCACGGCCGTTGTCTATTAAAGAATAATCTTTGGGGTCTTGCGCTGATCATACTGTCAGCTTCTTCAGAAAGAATCCAAAGATAACTTGGAAAGATTGATTACTGTTTTCTATGTACCTAATTGCTTGTCTTCTTGGTGTAACTTCTTCACATATCTTTTTTTCGTTGCTTAAGAATGATGATCTACGTGTTTGTAGCTGATTCAGACAATGGTCTTTCATATATTCTCGATAAGTAATTTGCTCAGCTCCAGATGCAAATGGTAGACATCTCTGGATACCTGGTTTAATTAGTAGCGTGGACCTATGGACCCTTTTCCTGGTTAAGGTATGATGAATTACCCTCTTGCTGGTTGTAGTCGTCAGGTGGTGCAGTATCTTGATGGAAGTCGGTGTCACATTCTTGTATCGGCAGCGTCGTAAAACTCAGTCAGTGAGGTAAGTGGTTGGTTCTTCTTTTTATGGAGCTTATCTAGTTTCCTGGTCTTAAAGTAGGTTTCCTTCTCGTACAGGCGTGCAATAGTTGGGTGTATGTTTTCACGGCCGTTGCCTACTGTAGAATAGTCTTCAGAGTGTCGCCGTGTCGTTGAGTTTACCCTTGATGTTCCGCTAATCATATTGTCAGCTTCTACAGAAGACTTCTAAAGATTTTAGTGACCTTCTGAATGGTTACCTTTACTTTTTTTCTAAACAAGGTGGTTCATGGCATACATCTTTAACCACAATGTAGTCCCACTCAATAGAATGAAACAACTTGTCGTCTGCATAGGCGAGTACTTGGTTTCTACAGATGTAAATAGTTTCTTGGGTTCTGGCTCCATTCTTTCTAAATATTGGGGGGATTGGTAGCGCGGTGCCCAGCGCACTGGGCTACCAGTCTCGGGGTACCGGGTTCGAACCCCGGGCCCATAACTCTCAGAGTAAGGTTTTCCGTACTTTTCCTTGCTCCAAATTTGGCGAATACTGCGGGTGAACATCTTAAGACGCTGTACGAGCGCAGGCGTAATAATATCTCATGGCTGGCCGATGCCCGCTGTAATTGGCGAAAGCTGTTGGGGGATGTGAAAACATGAATTATTATTATTATTATTACTATATTACTTCTAATAGACAATCAAACAGCAAGAGGGTCTTCTTGCTTTAGTTCTTTTTTAACTTCGAATTTTGCAGACAGACCTTCTTCTACTCTAACTCTGTTTCCCGTTTTCCTAAGTGTCATTTCTGTTAGATTAATGATCTTATTTGGAACCTGGAGTGTCTTGTAGGCATGGTAGAGCTGCCCTCTTATAAGCGAGTCATAAGCTTATCTAAAATCGATAAATAACATAATCAATTTTTGTTTATAGGTACTGCTCTGGATCTTTTTTAAAACAGAAATGCCTCTCTAATTAACACATTGCCTTTTATATTCTATTTTAATTTTTGAGGCAGATTACCGCATCTTTCCATCTTTCAGGCATTTCCTCTCTTTCCCATATCTGCTTCAATAGTGCACAAATTTTGTCCACTAACACCTCACCTCCTCTTCCATATAATTACATTTGAAAATTACAAGTGGTTGCAGAAACACTTATCCTGCAGATAAATTTATCCAAGTTAAAGTTTTCTATACGGACTTCACTGTATTGAATCAATACCACATAAAATTAAACCAATTACAATCGACTGCCGGACTAAAACAATAGAATTCAATTGCTTGGGGTGAATTTCATTTCCCATCATCCTCGGAAATTGTATATACACCTATATACACGCGTATATAAAACAAACGAAATTGAAATTATTCAATTTCATTCCAGCGGTACAACAGCCGATAAAGTCGCGTCCTACACTGATCGAATGTACGTTATTACGTCCAGCCACCACACCGCTATTAACCCGGAATAAAAGCCCATTTTAATATTGACCGATGAGAGAACAGATGGCCCGCGTTGGGTAAAATTCCTGATTTTGACGCAGATAGTCCGGTCTGCTTGCATACACTCGGTTGGTCGTGACCTGCTAACCTAGTTTACGCTTTACTGGCCGGTCCCTTGATATTTATGCAGAACACAACTTCGAAATAAAGTGTTGTCGTTGGTAGAGTTACTAGAAGATGTTCTATTGATGATGGCAATTTTCTACGTCGTATAAAATACACAGAAATGTTAGTTGAAATCCCGCACAGCATAGAATCATACTCTGCGTCAACGGTCGGCAACCTTTTTCTTCTTGCGAACCCCTTTTAAAAACCGGAATAAATTGGCGGTGTAGTCATTAGCAACAGTAAATAAGATAGTAAAATTGGGTTGCAACTACATGTGGGCATTATGTATGGAACAACATATCTGCCTTCCTTGACTTTGCTGGTATATTTGCATTCTTTTGACGAAGTTTGCAACCAGTTTGGCATAACTGTGGCTGGATTTCAGTGATACAGCCTCCTTCAAGGCTTGGGTGGTCGTGGGCTTGTTGACATAAACTTTTAACTTCAAAAATGTATAGCAAATGGCACCGTCCTGTTGGAACCACATGTCTTCGAGACCCACATTCTTCCATTTGAGGCGCAAAAACTAGATTATCATGCCCCAATACCATTCGTCATTGATTATTTGTGAATCTTCGAAGAAAAATGATCCAGTGATGTCTAAAGCCCAAAATCCACACCAAACAGTGATACGTTTGGGATGGATTTCCTTCTCATGAAGCACATGTTGGTTTTCGTCATTCTAAATGTGGCAATTTTGCTTGTTTACGAAGAATCAACATGAAAATGGGCTTACCGGTACGTTCCTCATCACCAAGCGATATCCGTCCTCTTTTAAATTCGCTATACCAGCGAAACACAGTTGCACGTGAAGGATTTTCGTCACCAAATGCGAGTTGCAATCGTTCAAGACTTTGTTGTTCACTTAAACCGACCTTAAAATCGTAGTAAATCATTGGGTGTACATGTTCTCTTGACAAGTCCATGTTTCGATGACAAATCGTACCTACCACGTGTACTCTATGACAGAAGCGACTCTACTGACAGTCAGAGTTTACTACTTAAGGATGGTGGTTTTTAGAAATGCAGTGTTGCCAGCTCTAACTTCTCTACTTTTGTGGCATCTCAAAATATATAGCGTGTCCCTCGTAGAAATAGAAAAGTATTTTTAAAAATGTACGTTTTCTCTCTTATCAAAAATCTATCGTCACACTAGGGGCATCATCAAACCATAATCATCGCAGCCCAAACACTATAAAGCGACAATGACACAAATCAAGTTTTGTGCGGTGTATTGACTTTATATTATGATTAGCCGAGATGGCAGCGGATTACAATCGTTATATTTCATAAAGTATTAATAAGCATTTATCTCTACGCACGATCCGGCATCATATATTTGTATACTCCTTTATACGTTGCATACAGTTGTGCCTTCCTTGTTTCCGAGGTAATCTAACGCCCAATCTGTGTCTAATCTCGAAGTTTCCCGTATAAACGCCAGCGGTGGCTTCGAGTGTAGTTACAAATATATAATCGAATTTGCATAATACTAATTTAAATCAATTATTACATTAAATACGTACACACGCATATTAAAGTAAATACATTAATTTACATGAATTCGCAAAATAAAATCAATAAAATGATGAATCTATTAGTAGGAATAAAATATTAAATGTCTTTAACGTGCAAGTTACACACTGACGTAAGTAAGACGGCAGATACTTTGAAAAGTGGAAAAATATGCGACTGAATTTTTTATATACACACGCAAACCACATAAATCTTGTATCTTTAACAGCTGGGCTGACGTGTCGACATATGCGCAATCTCCTTCGTGAGTGCGGGCTAATGGAACGCATAATATACTCATTCTATCGGTTCGACTGTTAAATTACCTGTATCTGGATGTACTTTAGTCTCTGACTATTGGAAAAATGAGTGTTCTACCGTAACACATTTCCCACAATATTTGTATATGTTACCGAGAATAAAGAAATTACATTCGGAAATATTTTTTTATGCCAACGAAACGTAAAAGTTAATAAGTGTCAGGTTTTAAATTGATTCCTCCCGCAAGAAATTACTCGTAACATTGACGGAGAACAACTTTCCTTTTCAATATTAACTTATTTTATTATTTCAAGTTGATTTATCGCTCCCGTCTCGCAACTTTATTTTCGACGGGGAATCGCCGACATTCCCACAACCAAATAAGTTCAACGCGAGTACGAAAAGGCAAGAAAAAAAACAAGGAGAACTCGCAGAAGTTCCGTAAGTTCCACTTGTTTCCTATTCCGCACAATAACAAATACAAACGCAACTACAACACTAACAAGCTTGACTTCCTCCAAATTGAATATATTTCACCGGGGCTGTTCGGAGAACGGATGCAGCTCTGCCGTAGTCGGACGTTAAAGCAAGCAACCCCTTGCGCCACGACCCACGACATAAAATTTACATTAACCTAAATCTTCGGTTAAGTTCAAGCGTTCGCCTAGATTTTTGTATTGGATAAAGTCTGCATTTTGTAGCTAGTAAGTTAACACGCATACCTACTCTATTCTTTTCAGCTTGTGTGGTGGCTTATTATTATGTTGTTTCAAAGGTTATCTTTGCTATAAAACCTTCGAAATATTGCACGTAGAAGACATGCAATATTTCGACAATAATGAATTGGACTATATTTGGAAATAAACTGGTGAATACATACATCGATTAAGGCCAGTGAACGTTTGCTTCGATTTTGCTTACTTACTTACTCAATCCGTAAAGTCTATTTAACCTCATGGGCAGAATTGAGCAGAAAGCTCCATATTGAATCACTGCACAGTAATATGTGCGACGATTCTCCTTCTCACCCAAATTGAGTGATGATCAGATACGATCAAACATCTGAATCAATTGCCAAAAAAGAACTGCACATAGGGCGTTTTAGAATAACAATCTTTTACTTAGAGTTAAGTTATAACTTTTAAATAATTACAAATGAGTAAATATGTTGTCTAACCTGTTGTAAACTGTGGGAAAACTGGTCAAGTCCATGACATGACCATTTCTAAAGCTTATTTTTGCATGTAATTTAATAAAAAAAAAAAGATAATGACACAAATTTAGATAAGAACTAACACTTTTTTGTGTAAAGCTTCATCCATCCCGTAATATTAACTCGAAGGATAATAAATTTCTCCCAAACATTTTTATCTATATATTGGCTAAGCCTCTAAAAGCAGCCCGCATACATCAATTTTAGCAATTAATCTTTCATTTCACTACAATACCCAGCCGGCAGCAATGTCGAACATATCTCTCCCGATGAAAAATGGAGTAGCATTGTAGTGCAGAGTGCACGAAGCAATCTGATACGTGGCACATTTGACGAACAGCATCAGCACAGTATAATAGGGGCACCGCGGCCGCTTCCTGTGGTTAAAACACAATTCTTCAGTTTGCTCCTCGGGGTGACCACGTGTGACCTTAATTCTTGCATCCTTGAAACGCATGTTCCGCCAACACAGAGAGAGGCCGCCACATATCCCCGCGCTAACGAAATGATGCAATTCATTTCGTACGTTATGTGTCGTAGCCACCGTAAAAGTGAATCGGATGGAAAAGTTTAGATTAAATCTCGGCGTTGTATACTGGCATTAAGGGTCTTGATTACGTTTTGGGCGTCAGCTGTTCTTTTATACAGTTGTTGTAGACGTGAAATTGGTATGGATATAGAAAAGTAATGCTAAAGAAGCAATGCTGAAGAATAAATTCCTGATCTAAGTGGTGCAATAGATCTATTTTCTATAATATAGAATCCATTATACATCTCTACATAACTTAGGTAGTGCACAATAGGGTGGAGTGAAAAGGATTCCAATTCTTTTTTCTCTGATTGATTCGCCTTTGTGGGGAGTAGTTGCTTATCGTATAGGTTAGTCATCGTGCAAAATTTGACCTTTGCGCGACATCATCTATTGCCTGTCCATTTGACCTAGAATTTTTCACAAATAAATGTTACTCTAAATTCGCAATCTTCATACAATTCTTCGCTTATTTCCCAAAAGAAAAATATTGTAAATTGACTTCCTTGTAGAAACCCAGAACTCACCGCGTGGAAGTGGTTGCATATCGAATTCCGCCACTCTTCCTCCCTCATCTTCAAGCTGCATCGTCTTTAGTGCTCTTGGAAAACTTAAAGATATTGACTTTTGGTTTCAAATTTTGACGAGGTATTTCTAGAAGCGATTCGTGATCTTATGAAGCCATCCTTTGCCTCATAACCCATATACTACTTCTGATGCTTCCCTAAGTAATTTAATGCAGCATTCTACTGGTTGTGAGTAGGTAGGAAACTTCAAAATATCAATTTCCGTAGGAATATCTTGGATCATTAGCTGAAGCTCTTTTTTAGTCGATTAAGTCTGTATAATCTTCAGCATTGAAGTCTATGACAGGAACTTTAAACTCTCGAATTTTGATGTTGTCACGCGTGTTTGCCAACATTTTAATAACCTTCTTGGACCTTCTCTTACTGGTTTTCTAAGATTAGCTAACATGGCGTGCGCGAAATAGCCGTTTCTTTGAAATACTGGATATATTATTTTCTTCACAGGTTCTGGTAAGAATCGAGATTTCTTTATAATGCGGAATAGATAATTGCCGTATTGACAGGAAGGCCTCCTATGACATGTTACAGACTACAATATGGTATTTCTAAGGAAAGGAAATTTTGAGTGTGTTGGATTTCACTACTGAGGCATTTTGGAAACGATTCCATCTAAGGCTCTGTGTGTTCCTGCTATTCCTATTCATCTTCATCCATCAAATTTGAAGGTGTCAGCAAAACCATTCTATAGTTAAAACTTACAGATTTTTCACAATATTTTCCGATTCATTTTGAAATATTACTAAATGTCTGCTATATATTTAGACCTCAGAAAAAAAAAGATAATTGGATTCCTCACCTAGAGCAACAACAAGTTTATTTTACCAAAACGAATTATTATTCTTGACCTGAAGCTCACTCTAGCGTGTATTCCTCTGATCTACGTTTTTTCTAACGTTACCAAATGCTATTACATATTTATTTCCTTTGTACTCGCAATCTCGCATGCGTTTCGCTCTCGGCGACATTAGTTTTAATTTAATACAGCATAATGATCCGGCAAGCCATGGTACGATCTGTGTATGTGTATATTAGAGGGCTAGAAGGCTCAAAGTGGAAAGTGTTCATTTGCACCGTTAATAAGCGTGCGTTATTTACTCTCGGCTTAATAAACTTAACTGTGATACGTACTTTATATGTACAGAGTACATATTTTGCGCAGGCAATCCTATAAATTTCGCGTTTTACGTTTACAAAGTCTCTGCGATATATATTTATGCTAACGTGTAAATGTAAGGTATATTCAGAAATTACCATCCAGCTTATTTTGCGTGGTTATCGGTTGAGAGCCGTGTTATTTGTACTAGGAATTATTTTCCATATTTGTGGTAAAATGTATGCTTAACCCAGATTTTAATAATTGACTGGAATTAGCGATGGGTGAAAATCTAAAAGTTTATCAATACTGAGATTGTTGTGCGGTGCTGTATTTAGACTTTCATGGTTTGCGGCACATTTTTTGGTTCAAGATAAGTAGTTATCGTGGGAAATTTAAAAATATCTATTGAAAACAGAAAGATAGTAATAATCAGATATCGGGGAGTATATTTTTTTAAGATAAGGATGTAATGAAATGTTATGAATAGAGCGGGCCAAGAGCGCCACGCGCCAGGTTTGCAATCAGGCTGCCGGGCGCGAATATGTATGTAAACATAGGTAATTTAAATATGTAATTATTAGGACGAGGACCAAAACCACTGTCTATTACGTCGTGAAGACGCGCAAATATACACCTGCAGTTTGGGTGTTCGTTGATAAATAGGGCGTTGTTCACAGTGGGCCACTACAAAAAAAAAGTTCATTCATCGACGGCTACGAACTAACAGCGCGCTTATTCATTTACGGATGACGCGCTCTATTCGTCAACAAATGACGAGTCTGCAGATGTTACGTTTGCACCACTTCGTGGCATACTAGAAACAAGCGTCGGTGTGCTCGCTTTAGTGATTATGTCTAACGTAACTATTAAAAATAAACGGCCATTACCTACGAAAGTTAATAAATTTCTTAGTGAATTTGTGGATTTACACTACAATGGGAGTACAATTTTCTGTAGTTTGTAAAAAGAAACTACTGTGCTGGAGCAAACGTGATTGTGAAAGACATATAAATAGCGCACACCACAGAAATAAAAGAAATGGTGTGTCACAACAACGTCAATTTCAATTAGAATTGCTTTTAACGTTTATGGTATGTGGTCTACCACTTCGTATACTTGATAAAAAAGCATTTCGAAAATTCTGGGGTACATACAATACCGAGTGGATACTACCATCTCGGACAGCGTTACGGAGAGATATTCCACGAATACGTGAGGACATTGAAAATCGAATTAAAGCCGAATTAAAAGATAAACAGCTGTGGCTATGTCTTGATGAGACGACAGATTGCAAAAAAAATTCTATTTTGAATATAATAGTGCGCGTATTAGATCCTATTAAACCAAATTTTGCAATTCTATTAGCCAGCAGAAGATTAAAACAGTGTACTAGTAAAGCAATTACGGCCGTAGTTCTCGAAACGTTACAAAAATTTCAAGTGTCAACCAGTCAACTGTTGTTGTTCATGAGCGATGGTGCAGCAACAATGTGTAGTGTAGGCCGTTCCCTTAAAGAAAAGTGTGAAGGACTTTTACATGTTACGTGTAAAGTCCATGCTTTACATCTTGTGGCACAAACTATTCGAGAGTGTTACCCGGAGGTGGATGCATTAATAGCAAACACAAAAAAAGTGTTTCTCAAAATTCCTAAGAGGACTAGGGCATTCCACAGGTTATGCCCTGGTATTCGAGAACCACCACAGCCCATTCTTACGCGTTGGGGAACGTGGTTAAAAGCCGCTTTTTATTATAATGAACATTTTCAAGAAGTCAAATCCGTTATTTTGCAATTCGTCCCTGCCGAAGCTAGAGCTATTAGGATGAGCCAGAAGGGATTTCTCGATATTTCTGTTGAAACACATCTAAAGAATATTAGCAACAATTACAAAGGGTTAGTAGACGCGATAGAAAATTTGCAAAATTCTGGATTGTCGTTGGTAGAATCAGTGCAAGTCGTGGACGAAGTTAGTACATTGTTACACAGTATAAAGGATGCAACAAGTGGACGAGTTTTAGCTAAGTTCGATAGTGTTTTAAAAAAGAATCCGGACTACACGAGATTAAGACAAATGTGCGATGGGGCATCTGCAGATTCCTTGACTAAGTCTAAAGATTATTTTAATTACGCCTGTCTTACTTCGGTAGACGTGGAACGGTCGTTTTCGAAATATAAGAACATTTTTTCGTCTCGGCGAACATCCTTCACCGAGGCAAATGTGGAAACTTATCTGATGGTGCAACTTTTTAAACAAGCCTATCCGCATTATTAAGAAGGATAGAATTTATTTATTATATCTTTATTTACAGTTACATTATTAAGTACAACAGAATAAAAAAAGCGTTCAGTTTCTCAGTTATTTCCTTATTACATCCCATTTACAACGCATACCGTTTTCAATCAAATAAAAAATCATAATGAAAATAAAAACACCTCAGCGTGTATATATTACTAAACATTATTATTGCGTCAGCTTTTATTTTTTTACTCTTGTGTATTAATTTCGAAATATCATATATCTGCTGTGACTCACATATACGCTATTTACAATAAGCGGCCGTTGCGCCTGATTCCGATTCTGTTGGATGGCGCAATTTGGCCCGCTCTAGTTATGAATGAAAACGATTGGATATTTTTAAAGGTAGAACTCTGCTTTACACGCTTACAATGCTTTGTTAGAGAGGAGAAAAAAACATGTGCTTGACGCCTGGATTTTAGGGGACATGATGCGTTCTTACTTTTGCGATTAAACCCACTCCTTTATCTTCATTTCATAGTTATCAGCTTGTTAATAAACAATGTTCCGATTCTTATTGATCGATTTACCATGACTCCAAATGGGACCACGTTACACGAAAAAAAAAGTTATAAAAAATCAAATAATTATAGAACAATTTACTCCAATTTGTTTGAAAATATACGACTGGCTACAACTTGCACAATAGTGCAATAGATAATCACAAAATCGTTGCAAAAAGAATCATATCTCTATGCATACTACATCTAAAATCTTACAATCCATTAATCTTCTGGGCAAATTTTAACGAGTGAAAATTTGTTGATTGGTCACTCCAAGAATATGTCGAAATTAGTTATACGTGTCATTATCCCAGCCGTTTACTAGTACGTTCAACCGTATTTACTAAGCAGTTTTTGGCATTGACATCAAAAAGAATGATGATAGCCAGTTAAACGCTTGCTTCTCTTTTTAATGCATCGCGATTTTGACGTTTTACCTACGCGTAAACACAAGGAATGCCTATAACGCGCCCGTAACAATAATTGGTTTAGCGCATGTTGTACTATTTTGTTCGGTATGTGTTGGAACAGCTTACGTTAGTAGTACATTAACCCAACATTTTAAACGTATTAAATGCATCGATTTTAGAAGTAATGTAATAAAAGTTTATATAATTTTCTATACGCAAATCTTTGCACGTGACAAATCTGTAAGTTAAATACTATTACATAACAATACCAAAACTTTACGGATGTTAATTAGGTATGTAGTAATAAAAAATAAACACTATAATTTACAATCATTACCGCTACATATACTCTATTTACATATTAAAAAGATAGCACGCATAAAAGCGCGATAAAAGTTTAAATTCAGACGAAAATGCTTCCGTAAAATCTAAGCTTAACAACAACTTTTGAAAATTTAACGTATGTAGGAATTAACTGGGACTCCTGCAGTCATAATATTCCGTGCGTTCAGGGACTTCTGGCGCTAGAAGCGGTAAGCGCTAGCGCTTGAACCCCTAGAACGACATTCAAGCCGCCTTTTCTAGCGCATGTCTAGTTCGAACTTCTAACGGCGGTTATATTTGTTTCATACAAGTTGTTTTCTCTATAGAGTATAGTTATCAAAATAACGTGTTTGTTGTAAAAAAATACATTGTTTCGAACGGTATATCAATGTACTTAGATTTTTCGTTAAAGTCAGATGGGGAGCTGACATTTTTGTGGCACGATCATTCTACAATGCTTGTATTAGGTCACATTTAGATTACGGATGTACTGTTTACGGCGATACAAGTAGTAAAAATGTGGATAGACTGAAGGTAATTCAAAATAAGGCGCTTAGAATCTGCGTGGGTGCAATGCGGTCGACTCCACAGGATGCTTTATAGGTGGAAGCGCAAGAACCTCCCCTTCAACTGCGGAGGCAATTTTTGGCAGCCAAATATGTAGTAAAATTGAGGATCAAAGGTCAAAGCACTGTTTTTAATAATATTCATCGACTGTCCACCTTAGATTTGACCATTCCATACTGGGTAAAGAAAAAATCCCCCTTACTTGCAGAAGCCTATCGATATGTTTCGAACTTGAATTACATCATTGGTCAGCCAAGTCTGCCAGCAATTGATTACAGTGAGTAATATCACCCCCATTCCCATTTTCTTTCCCAACTACGTAGGCTGCAGTGTGAAAGATAAAGCACTCCACTTTGAGTTAATAAGTAATTTTACTGACTCTGCTATCGTCTATACCGATGCTTCTAAATTAAAAAATGGTTGTGGTTGTACGATTTTTGATTCTATCAATAATATCAGTAGATCATTTGGATTAAACAACTTGCTGAATATTTTTTCCGCGGAGGCTAGAGCAATTTTAGAGGCACTTAAATATATAGAGGAAATGGGTTTTACTAAAGCAGTGGTTATGTCAGACTCTCAAAGTGTACTCAGTGCACTGAGACGCAGAAAGTGGTTTGTTAAAATTCATCCCCTAGTGCTTGATATAATTGCCAAATGTGCTGAGCTTAAATTACAAGATTCCAACGTAAGAATCTTTTGGGTTAAAAGTCATGTGGGGATCTCCCCTAACGAGATAGTAGACCTTTTAACTAAGTCATATATCAGACAATAACCTAAGAGAAATTTCGAAAGTTAAAAGCTATTAAGCCAACTCTGTACACAAATCAAGTGACTAAAATGGAAGGATTCCCAACAAATTTGTGCTTAAATATCAAAACTACCTGCCTGCTAGTTCAAACAAACATTTTTGAATTCTTTAAACTATACTCTTAAACATACCCATAAAATTTTGGATTGTATGATTACTCTGATCACAAAATGTATACATCAAGACAACAAAAAAGGTACAATTAATGTTATTTGGCACTTTTAACACAGTTGGGTATATTTATATTAATCCATATTTGATTATTTGCCGCTATCCCCATTCTCCGCTAGATCATCGAGCGAAATTTATTTGCGCTAGCAAACATGGCGGCCGCTAGATCTAGCGCTAACACATAGTGGTTGCATTTTGGTCACTACTCGATCGAGCGCCGGCTAGCGCTAGCGGCGCTAGAACTCCCTGAACGCACGCATTGCTAACGTATTAGATTTACGAAAGCAGTCGTGCCCAAATCTTTAGTCAAAATGTGACACTAGCGCCAACACAACGCGTTTCTCGAATTTATGATTACTGGGCCGGATGATTTTGGAGTATCGGTCATCGTGGCGCAGGAAGCCTTTCTACCTGTGCATTTGATGGCAGGGGTGTATTTAACTTTCTAAAAACTTGTAGTACCGTCTGGTAATGCTTGAACATTTCGCGTGCTTGAGCGCCATGCAGATATGGGAACATAATCAATTCAGCTTGGTTTTTGAGATTGTCCTGATGACTCATCAGCATCGGGGTTCTCTCCAAAGTCAAAAAAACTAACTGACTTTCAACAATACAATGTTATTATCAAAAGAAGTTCTTAAAATGCCCACCAGCAACTTCTTGACAATAACAATGGTTAACAAGGTTTTTGTCCCAAGTATAAAAATGCCTGTTTCCTATGTATTTTTGAACGCAGTGTAATCTAACCTATGCTGGAACTCCGATAAAATATTAGAATTAGTTTCTGGTGCAACTGCTCTGATGGTAGCTCTGATCCTCTCATTTAGGTCTTCCCGATTGTCTGAATTCTCTTTGTATACAGCACTTTTTACATAGCCCCATAAAGAGAAATCGAGAGGTGTTAAATCTGGAGATCTTGCAGGCCATTCTATTGCACCTCGCCGACCGATTCACCCGTTAGGGAAAGCATATTTGAGGTACTCACTCACCGGTTGTGCATAATGTGGTTATCCGTCTTGCTGGTACTGTAAATAACTATTTGGGGTATCGGGATTATCAGCGTTCGGGAAAAATATTGACTAATGCCGGAACTAATTCATTTTGCAAGAAATGAAGATACAGTTCTTCTGTCAATGTGCCCTCAAAAAAGTATGGTCCAATAATGCGATTGCCAATAATTCCTGCTCAAACATTGACTTTCTGAGGGTACTGTGTTTTATTCTCGCAAAACCAGTGTGGACCAGATGAAATGTTGCTTCATCAGAAAACAGGACATTGTTTAGCGGCATATTTGTCATTTCTTCGGAAAATCCTATTCGCTTATCCGGATCATGTTCATTTAAAGCTTGTAATAATGAAAGTTTATAAAGATGCCATTTTTATTTCTTCAGGTGTCTGAACGCTGACTAATGTGACCCGCAACGACAGCGTGGCTTGGTTTATATGCCACTTTTCTTGCAAATCTAGTAAGATATCCAAACGAGCAACTTCATTTGTTGCTGGATGTCCACTTTTTAGTAGATCTTTGACATGACCGAATTCAGGGAACTTTTTTCCTATTTGACTCACAGTTGACTGAATAATTGGGTTCCTTTCTAGGTGCTTATCGTTAAATAACTAACAAAGTTCCTCCTCCTTGACGTCTCGTTCTGTTACCATATCCAATCATAATCAATATTTCAATTCTTTCTCTTTCGTTTAATTTAGCCATGATTAAGAATCAAACACGCAAGGACTGTCAGACAAAACAAAAGTGATACGAATTTAGAATTATATCAGCCCACTGGTTCAAGGTGGACATATTATTGTGCATTTTCTTTGATAATAACGTTGTGTTGGTTTCGTGATTACAATAACAATAAAAATGGACTTTCCCGTCTTCGCTTTTTATTTTTCTCAAAAATGTCCTTATGTAAGGTAACAAACTTATATTAACAAATTGGCAATTGGATAGGGAGACAGAATATGGAACAAAAATGGGTGTTGCTACTTAAAAAAACAATACTTTCCCTTTTATCGAATTTATTCCTTACTTTTGACCCGCACTGTATACATTTGTAGATTTCCAACTATCTTGCAAAAATCTGGGAGCGTAGCCTACTTCAAATAAATGTAAAAACAAAGAACACTACAATGCTGTACTTCTACAGTGTGTGAGACACCTGGTATATGGGAGCTTATTTTCAATTAACACCTCGATAGAAGTGAATAGCTTTTATATTCTGAGTACAACACGAGTACAGAACGGCAGCGTCTCAATGCTGAACCGAAACCCACACGCCTGGTATCGGGTAGGTTTTCATTGCTTCTCTAATTCGTCGTTTTATTTCGTAGTATATTTATGTCTAGTTCATGCAAGGAAAGGCACAATTCAATAAACAAATCGTATACACACTCGTACTTTGATATGTATAAAGCTGTAAGCGATACCAGAGCACGCAAGTAATTTCAGGTTTATCGTACACTGTCGCTCAAGTGAGTTAGTCTGTTGTTTGTAGGTAGAACGAATAATCTCCCAACAAATTTTCTTTTGTAATGTAAGTTTAAAAAAAATGGTGATATAATAAAGCAAATGCTGTTGTATACAGAACTACTACCATAATGCGCTGAGACTTCAATTTCGGATAGAGCATCGATATTTTCAAAAAAGTAAGATCCGATGATTTCCGTTATTCCAACATCCCACGGATTAATCACCGTTAGGCTTCTTTGTATAGTTTTGGTGATGTATGAGAAAACGTAAGATTGAAGATATTCTGTTACCATTCTAGATGTGACGTCAGTCCAGATCTAAAACGTCTTTCCAATTTTGAATGCAAATGCAAAATGCTTTGAAGGCTTTATTTAGAAAAGTTCAAAGTCAATAGGAGGTATTGTTAGAAACATTTAGGATTGCATTTAAATGCAATTCCAACTCGTTCAATATTCTCAACGTTTCTGCAACCCGATTCAAATCCAACATAATCTAGCAAATATCAGCACGGATAATCGAGAGTATGGCGTATTTCGCTTTCAATTTCATTTTGATAGTAAAGGTAGGTAAACTTATTTGAGTCTAAATGTATATGTTGATGAAAAGTCTCCTGACTAACACAGAAAAAAATATTTTTCTGAATTTGTACCAGCAGTACATATTTCCGGGCTGGTAGGTCGTGGTTTTCGATCTGTGGAGGTCGACGTTTCGCCAAACACTGCGACTGGCACCTTTAGGACGATGCTGAGTCTTCAATAGTCGTCTGACGAGTGGTGCTCAGACTAGAAACGCTCCGCAATGTATTCGTGCCGTGCGCTGATTAGTTTCTCGCTTCGCTATGTGGTTGGCTTCTGGCAATGTTTCTATGTGGGTCCGTGTTTTCTGTCGGGCGTTGTGGTTCGAGTATCGTAACGTTTTCGTATTTTTCAGGGTTGGAGTCCAGAAGTTGTTGATCCGTAGAACTACTCCGTTTCGATTAAAATTGTTTTTATGTGTGTGTATTTCGATGGCTTCCCGGTCTAGAGGTGTGTAGTAATGGCGTGTAGGGACGATGATCTGTGTGTTTTCGAAGTTTATGTGTTCGCCCCTTTGTAATGAGTGTTCTGCGATTGCTGACTTATCAACGTGGCCGAGTCTGCAACATCTTTGATGCTCTCTTATCCGGATCTAAGGCTCCGTTTTGCTGTACCTATGTACACACTACCGCAACTACAGAGAATACGATATACGCCTGCTGACGAAAACGAAAGAGGGTCTGGTCTCTACGGTCTTTAGCTGATCTAAGTTCCTCTTGGAGTTTCTTTGTCGGGCGGTAAATAGTCTTAACGTTGTGTTTCCCCAAGAGTATCCCGATACGGTCGGTTACCTGAGGGATGAACGGTAGAAATACGGTGCCGACTTGTGGTGTTGCACTCTGTCTCTCGCACCGTCTTCGCGAGTTTGCTGCGCGTTTAATTTCGGTTTGTAAGTAGCCGTTGCCCAGAAGAGCTTGTTCTAAGTGTCGCATTTCATCGGATAGCTTGCTCGGTTTACGTATCTTGAGTTTGCTCCATGAAGGTTTTGATGATGCTTCTCTTCTGCACAAACACTCAAACCACCATGCTGGGCACCGAACACAACTTCATGACCATTAAAAAAAAAAAAACAGTTATCACTTTCCCGAGCGCTGGAACAGTCTTTGTCTTTTTCGGAGCCGATTTACCCTCCGCAGTTCACTGCTTTGACTGCGTCTTGGCTTCAGGTGTATTCAGGTTTCAACTACATTTAATCAACGCCAAAACTCCGACTTATTTCGTTTAAACTGCTTCAATAGGGCGTTGGAAATGTTCATTGGAACGCTTTTTTGGTCCTGAGTGATTCATGCCCAAATCTTCAATGAATATATGACAAACATGTTCTTTCGGGATGCCCACAGTCTTTGCTATATCTCTTCATTTAACGGTCGTCTAGCACCATTTGGTGAACTTTTTCGATGTTATCGGTAGTGGTTGCAGTTTTTGGCCGTCCCGAAAGTTCATCGTCAAGCAAGCTCGTATAACCGCGTTTAAATTCAGTTGCCCAAAATAAAACTGTAGCAAATGATGCTGCGGAGTCCCTATAAACAGCATACATCTCGGCTTTAATTTGCATAAGGGTATTGCCTTTCAAAAGCAAGAATTTAATGACGGCTTGATACTCAATGTTTTCCATTTTTACAGAAACTCTGATATCGACTGATACAAACGACTGTTAAACAACAATTGAGCGTCCAACGTGGCAGAAATTTTCAAAGTATTTTTCAACGAATGCAAAATTACATTGCCAGAATATTCTTGACGAGTAACACAATTTTCATGCTGGAGCTTAAAAGCTTTCTCTCTCCTTGTACAGAATTGGCAAAATGTCTTGAAACGATGCTCTAGCGGTCGAAACGGTCTAATTTGTGAACTTGAACATTTATGTGATGAAACTAGAATACTGTTTAAGTGTTTTAGTATAACATTTATTTTAGTAAATATCCTTTACACATGGCCACCATCTTGAATTTGTTTAAATCACTGAAATTCTTATTCATTCTTCTATACAATGATACAAAATTTGCGGGAATTTGCTTAAAATGTGGTGTCGGTTAAAGTATAAAAAGGAAGTTAATTGGCATATTTCTTATAATACGAAAGATGATCGTAAAACAAGGTTCCCATATTTTTTAAAATAGACAGCATTCTTTATTTCCTTAACATTACACATCGTTTTAAAGGTAAAAACTTAAGCTATTTTTCGACATAATCGCCATTTCTATCCAAGCATTTTGCAGACGGTGCTCCAACTTCTGTATCCCCACGTCGTATAATTCTGCCGCCAGTCCTTTCAAGAATCGAATAACCTCTTCTTTGACTTCATCGTCGGTCCCGAATCCGAAGAGCGAGTTGACGAATGGTGACCCTCCGATCTTCAAGCAGTATGCTCTCGACCTTTTCAACGATTTCCTCTGAAACTGATGGTCTTCCGCTCCGCTCTTCATCGTGAATTTCCGTCCGACCTCCAGTGAATTCCCTACACCATTTGCGGATGTGTTGAACAGCTATACACTTTTCTCCATAAACTTCGGTTAATTGACGATGAATGTCTATAGGTGAAACCCCTTTCGCGTTTAAAAAACGCATCACAGCGCGAATTTCGCACCTGGCGGTAGCGGCGATCGGGAGTTCCATCTCGAACGGCTGCTTAGCCAACACCGAGCGGCGTAGCGAGACGTTGTCGGATTTCGCCTAATACGTCTTATTGCTGCTGTAGTGCGTTGGGAACCTTATTTTACGATCATCCCTCGTACATGAATCACACGGCTCGATTTCTAAAAGCACAACTCAGCAGTCGGCTTGGCTGAAGTAAAGCAAAGATTGTTTATCGTTGTAATTGTCAAAAAACTGTAGCAACTTGAAATTTCGTACACAGTTGCGTTCCGGAATGTTTTTTTGAAAGTATTTATAAAGTTAATTCCGCCAAATTTAGCATCACTGTAAAAAGAAATAAACAGGATGCTTATTGCTCTTTAAGAATTGAAGATGGCGGTCGTGTGTAAAGGATATCTACAACTAAACCTAAAAGTATTCCAGTTTCATCATATAAATGTTTAAGTCAAGATGTTAAATCTTTTCGACATTTCGACACTAGAACATCGTCCACAAACTTCTGACAATCCTGTATGTATCTTAAGTTACCACGAACTCGCTTGAACATAGACATGTATTGGTGGGCTTCAGTGTACATACACTCCTGTGCCTGTATAATACCTGTTTGTACAATTACTTGATTGAAAGGGTTCCCTTGATATGTCAATAATAACAAACCAACACGAATTTGATAGGTATGCTGTCGTCGTAGTATAGCGACAATATTATTGTTTCCAGGACCGTAATAGGTAAAATTAAAATAGTCTCACGTAGTTTGTAAAACTATTTTTCGTACTTAATAGGTTTTATTCTCATTTCTGGATTTATACGGTCGCTCTATTTTAGTATATCGTACATTCTACCTCACAGAAATTCAAGGAATATGTTCTCGCTAATAGAAACACATCCGTCTCTCCGATCTCTTTGGCAGTTCAAATAAGTGTTCTTGTGGGACGAAAATAGTAGTCGCATATAAGAGATTGGATTTTATTTATTAATGTCGCTCCGTAAACAAGTCCGATTACGCTTTAAAGGGTGTGTTTAAATGTCAGCGCTCGCAGCGAGTTGATATATATTCATTATTGGGAGCCAATTGTTATTGTACACTAAAAGCGTTTTATGATCGCATGTTTCTCTGAATAATTGTCAGAAGGTATCTTGTCGCTGTCGTTCAGCTACGTTAAATGCGTAATGGAAATGTCTAAAATAGACGTCATGAGCCTACGTACGATTGTTGGATTTTGGTCGATTAGAAATACGCATATTTTAGAGCGGTGTGCTTGAATAAGTTTTATATGTAATTTCCCATGTCTTTTGCTACATCCGTGTTAGTTTCCGCTAGGTAATGATAGTTTTTAGGTAAGTTTCTCGCTTTGGTTCTAAGGAACTTGAATCGGTCGTAAAAGAAAGGTGTTCAATATTTCATGTATTCCTTACCCATAGCAGTTTTTGCAGTCAAGCATTGGATATTAATAGTGTAGAATCATGGCGGATATTACCGTTGAGAATTATTCCGGAATATAGGAATATATAACATAGGAACGGATTGATAAAACACCTGGTGCAAGATATTATACAAAATACTGCAAGCTCCCTCTACACTATTCACTGAATCTAAGGCAGACCAATCTGTCCGGCATAATGTGCCATATAGGAGTTGAATTAGCTTTGTTGAAATTGAAAGTATTTAAAGGAGTATGCATGTCAAATGTATGTATTTGTGTTTGCATTGGACAAAAATCAATACGGATGGAAGGATGGTGCATCGCTTCGTTCGATAGAGGGTCTTGGTCTCTGGTTACATGGCAGGGAAACTAGCAAACATTAACTCCAACGTACGGTTATTAGCGTTATAAACAGTGTTAAATTGTGACAGTTTAGAAAACTCTTTAAAGTTATGGAGTTAACGTTAAAATCACCCAAAATAAATACATAGTGTTACGGCGTAAAATTCCTGCACCTAGCTGTATAAGTTGTTATGGTGCAAAATTCCTTCGCTTTGCTGTATAAGTTAACCCTTAAACTATCGTTCTATCTAATGTTTATCCCGCTAGATGACGCCACTTGTTGGAACGAATATTTATGGTCACTTATTTCAAAATCCCTTTGTAGAATTACATTTTGCTATTATTATAAGCTAAATTTAGATTTATTTACATTTATTAAGCATTTTTAGTTCTTAAAAATCCCTAATTAAAGTATATTGAAGCAATCATTATCATATCCCCACCTGTTGCAATCGCGTGATATTAGCGTTAGTTTTGGGAGTCTTGCTTAAACTGCGAAATTAGAAAGACGTACATAGGTAGAACTCGGAGGTACGCTGTAGCATTTATTCTGTTGCCACTTCGTTGGAATACCGTTTCTGGGATCTAAGGCTACCTACCTAATCAAGTATCGTATCGTTTCCTGTCGTAACATTCACCCGATGGGGAATTCATAGTACCGAGCTAAATGCCGACGTCATACCGCCTTCACGTTAGTTTTCTCGTTCGAATTCCATTTTCTAATCTTTTAGTCTCCTTTCGAGGCCCTTATCTAACACTAAGAACCCGTGTGAACAACCAAAGTTCGCCCCGAACGGCTCGTGAACGACGCTTGAAAAGTTTCGAGAACCAGTTCGTAGTTGTGTTTGAGAGCTGTATATTATAAGGTATTTCTAGACTGTAACATTTTCGTGCACGAATATAATCCATCCTGTAGCGCTTCTAAATTTTGTTCATCTGTTTTTACAATAGTTTATTCACTTTTGTTAATTTATTTGGTCATATCGCTACATAACGGAACCTTCGGGACATAGTATATAAGGTTCAATTTTGCATGACCGTTATTCCCGCTTACTTCTGGAAAAGACATTATTACATCGTATTTTGCATATACGTAACTTGTCTAGTCATTTTTGTTTCGCAACCACAGTCACTACGACTTGTATAGTCATTTGTTTAAATATATTTCACACCTGCTTACACGTCTGTTCTAAATATATGTCAATATTTGTTTTTATTTTCAATATATTTAATTTTGTTAAACGGTGTTGTGTATTTTTATTGTACATATTGTTTAGTAGTAGTATATTGATATATAGAGTGTCCGAAAATTAATGACAAATTATAGTTGTAGTAATATTTGCGTGGCCGTTCAAGTAATCCGTTATTTTCATACTCAAAATAACCTAACTTTTATTATTCGATTTCCTGCGATGAATTTCCCTATTTTGGCGCCGCTAAACTACAGGATGGTCCCTTCATATTACTTAAATAGGGTGGCGCTTATCAACCCCTACGCCATCTTCGGCTGGGCTTGGGCAAAGGGAACCGTACCTCATATTGACCATCGTTTCAAATATATACAAGTACCCGCCATCTTCATTTTCCCGGAAGGTTTATCATTTTTCTCTTTTGCGCGATATTTTCGAGATAGGCGTTATTATATTATATTATATTATAGGCGCATTAGATAACAGACAATCAAGTGTACCTAGAACAACAAAAAAATGCTGAAAGTCATCTATAGGTACAGCAGGTGGAATGTATACTAAAATTATTATAGTTTTCATGCTGTCAAAGAGGGAGAGCTTCACTCCAAGCATGTCAACGGCAAGAACTGCTTCAGAGAGATTTATTAATAGTAAAAAAGTTAATGCGACTTGTTGAAGCGGGATGTAAAATAAAAGATTACCTTTTAACAGTACAATTATAATTATTATGTATGCAATTCATCTTTTTAATTAAATATTCTATATGGGGGTAGTCTGAAAAGCTTCAAACTTCAACATGAAGATGGCGTTACTCGTCAAAAATATTCTGGTTGCACATGCGTTGAAACATACTTGAAAATATTTCAACCATGTTGGACGCTCAGCTGTTGTTTAACAGTCGTTTGTGTTAGTCGATATTGGCGTTTCTGTCAAAATGGAAAAAATCGAAGGTCACACCGTTGTTAAATTCTTGCATTTGAAAGGCAATAGGGCTACGCAAATCAAAGCTAAGATGGACGCTGTTTGCAAGGATTCTGCACCATTATTTGCCACAGTGATATTTTGGACAACTGAATTTAAACGTGATCGTACCAGCATGACTACCGATAATACCGGAAAAGTTCACCAAATGATGGTAAATGACCGCCGAATTAAGGTTCGAGAGATATCAGAGGCTGTGGGCAGATGAATGTGTTTGTCATATATTGACTAAAGATTTGGGTATAAAAAAGCTAACCGCGCTTCCTGTTGAAGCAGTTTAAGCGATATAAGTCGAAATCTTGACGTTAATTAACAACTGTATATCAAACTTGAATACACCAGTACATTCCTAAAGCCAAGTCGGAGTCGAAACACTGGACGGTGGAAAAAGGGCGAAGGCTGTTTAATCGGCCGGGAAAGTGATGGCAACTGTTTTCATGAAATTGTGTTAATCGACTATCTTGAAAAAGGAAGAGCAATAACGTGGGTGTACGCATCATTACTTGATAAGCTGAAGGCAAAAATTGCGGAAAAACGCAATACAACGCATCGTCCCACACTTCAGTGGTCGCCATGGCAAAAATTCACGAAATGGGATTCTAATTGATAGACGACTCGCCCTATTCGCCAGATCTGACCCCAGGCGATTGTTTTCTGTTTCCTAGGCTCAAAGTTTTGATCGGAGGACAGAGATTTTTATCGTATGACGACGCTATCACCTTTGCAAACGCCTACTTTGCAGAACAAGATTCCAACCACTATTTAGACGGATTAGAGAGATGGGAGCATCGCTGGGAAAGGTGTATAGACTTACAAGGAGACTATATTGAGAAATAAAAGAGAATTTGACAAAAAAAAAACCTGTTTCTGTGTTAGGTTGGAAACTTTTCAGGCTACCCTCGTAATATTAAATAGAGCGCAATATTTCTTCTGGCAGAGATACACAAGATCTGACCATTAAAGGATCGTGCATTCTTGCTATGATTCCCCCCAATACTTTGATAATTTTGGTAAATTTTCTTTTCTAAAATATCAGGGGTACCCAATCAATTATTTTACAATAAGATACAAATTTTAAGTTTTCAAAAAATGTTTTATTTATCAATCTCAGATATGCAAATTCTTAATTCCGTTTTTGTAAAACTGCGCTGGATGGGGTGAAAATTAATGTTTAAGGTGGCATCCAACATCATCAATTGATCAAAAATGTTTATTTCTTATGAAATGATAATCTGGTGAATTCAGGGGACGAGGTAAGATTTCCCAATCCAGCTGCATGATTTTTTCTTGAGTCACTCTTGCTACGTGAGGTCTTGCATTTTTATGTTCACGTTCCTCCTGTTAACCAGAGCAGGCCTCTTTTGTTGACAATACATGTCAGCAGTGATCGTTTCACCTGGTTGGAAAAGTTCATAAAAATTACGCCATTGGAATCCTTCCAAACGCACAGTAGGACCTTTTTCAGCGTTAACGTGGGTTTAAGGGTTAGAACTGGTGATTGATTTACAGAGAGCCACTGTCTAGAGCGATGGGGATTGGAATAAAGAATCCAATTTTCATCTCCAGTTCCAATCCTGCTAGGAAATGCATCATTTCTTAATCTAGTCAACAGTGAACTGCAGATTGTGCGACGTTGATCCATGTTCGCATCCGACAGTTAATGGGGAACCCATTTACTTTGTTTGGAGACCTTACCAATTTCACGGAGACGTCTTTGCACGTCCATGTAGAGCTGAGTGTATCCGCTAATTCCTATACATTTAATTTTGGACCAGTCTCGACTGGTGCTTTTAAATCCTCATTATCAAATTCCACAGGTCTTCCACTACGAGATCTATCAGAGAGATCAAAATCACCTGATGCAAATTGTCTGAACCAACGTTGACATTTGTTTACCTTTAAAACATCACCATAAATATCGCAAATATTCTTAGTTGCAACTATTGCATTCATTCCGGCATCAAAATTAAACATCATACAATGACGAATATGCTCTTCAGATGGTTAAAAATCCGCTATTTTAAACCACGGCAATAAAAAATGCTTTTCAATTATACAATATTATGATTACAATCTAGGTTAGGTAAGAAACTTACAAAAATCGTTTTAACACTTCCACTGTTAAAACTAAACACAACGTAGCGTCGGAAAATAATTGATTCCTTATGGGTACCCCTGATAGTACACTTCACTGTTTCTCTTATGGTGTGACTACATGTTATTGCGTTTATTTCTGTAATTCCCATGCTAAGAGGCAACGTGTGTTTCATTACATCTGCATTTATACAATCTCTTATACATATTTACGTAGAACTAATAGCAAAAAAATCGTTTAAACACAACTGCTACATATAAGTTTCGCTTCGGACAGTTTTATTTCCTTTCAACGATTTTAAGAGCGATCTTGCGCGTTGCGCTTAAAACGACTGTCAATTTCATACGTATGCCTGTAACACGCCTTCAACGAGCCCGGCTGACTACTTGAAGGTTATTGAGTAAACCGGCCTTTCCATTTTTTTTCCTCGTGTAAGATACAACTCATTCAAGATAAAGTTCAACACCTTGCGTAATACAAAATATGTATATAATACTTATGTGTATGCAATTTATGCGTGATGCACAATATTTATAATGATCACCCGTCCAAGGTATTGATTGCCATATGTAAATTGATCCTTGTGTTTGAGGTTTGTTGGTCATCGAGTAGAATTATCGATTTCATATAAGCAGCTGTGTATTGATTTCGCATATTGCTTTTATGTAGTGATGTACACTCCAGGTTTGGTTACCTTCAATACATGTCAGGATCTGGGCTATATGTGGTGTAATTTTAATATCAAACTAAAAGGGTGGTGTCAATCACAAAAATTAAAATGTACAATCTATAATCTTCCCGGTTATGGGAATCATAAGTACTGAATTGTTTGGTAGTAAGAATTTAAAAACATAAAAAAATTCACTTTTGGTGACAATTGTTTAACTAATATTTTAAAATAATTTAAAATGGCAACGAATAGAACTTTAATTCGAGATTCTTTACTCTATGAGTACAAACTCGCCGCCAAAGCTACAGCGGCGGCGCGAAAAGTATGTACCGCCTTCGAAGGTGATGCAGTAAGTGATCGGACAGCAGAGAGATGGTTCAAGAAATTTTCTTCGGGTGATTTCAGCTTGACCGATGAAGCACGCTCTGAGAGACCGAAGATCATTAACAACGAGGATATTCAACAGGTTGTGGAAGCAAATTCCAATACAACGTGTTTTGAGAATGCGGAAAGGTTCAATGTGAGCGATGAAACAATTCATTTGCATCTTCATCGGCTAGAAAAGACATGGAAGTTAAGCAAATGGGTCCCACATAAACTGTCAGATGATAACAAATTCAGCCGTCTTACCATTTGTTCGGCAAATATTTCACGCAACGATAATGAACCTTTTCTTGATCGGTTGATATTTTGCGACGAAAAATGAATATTGTTCTCAAATTTTAAGCGTTCGTATCATTGGTTGTCACCAACTGATCGAATACCACACACTCCCAAGGTCTCCTTGTATCCAAAAATGATTTTATTGTGTTTGACGGACAGCAGCCAAAAACTTAGAAAAAAACAGCCTTTGATCAATCCAAAAAAAGTGCTATTCTTACAGGACAACACCAGACTTCATATCGCAAGAGTGAATCGGGAAAAAATTTCTGAACCTGGTTGGGAAACATTACCACAGCCTCCTTATTCTCCTGACATTTCGCCAAGTGATTATCACCTTTTTTCTTATCTCTTGACAAATGTATAAGGCATAGGCAGTTTCCAAACTCGAGTTGATGTAATAAATGCAGTCCGTCAATGTTTTGATTCAAAATCCAGAGTTCTACAATGCCGGCGTACAAAAATTAGTGTCACGTTGGCAAAATGTCATTGACTGCGATGGTAATTACTTCGATGAATAATAGTGTATTATTGTTTCTTAATAAATATTTATTTTACCACCAAAAACCACTCGAACTTCTTTGGTTAACTGATATATTGAACCCAATTTTCATCAATTCGTCCTCTAGTGTTCGGGTTTCTTTCAGACTAAAGTTATTTCTTTTTGAGAGGAGATATATGGCTTTTTGGGGGGAATTGGTGACTATTCTTACCTGAACTGATTTCCTAAAAAAGGACAATTAGATTTTCAACCGTAATTTAACATGGTTATGTTGATTCAAGAACCCGTCTGCAAGGTATAGTCTTCTCTCTAACATTTTTTCTTCTTCTAATCTTTTCATTTATATCTGCAGATTTTATAACTCCATCTACACTATTTTTGTTTACCAATTGAATATAAAGTGACTAATTCAATCCTCTTACGGATTCCATCAACGATTTTTGTTATTTCCCTGGGAAGATTATGTTTTCAAATTCGGCCTTATAAGTAATTTTTAGAACAAGTCTATGTAAACTTTTATGATTATCTACATGTCACATAAATTCTCTGCGGTATTTATAAATTAAAACAGGACACATACTGGATACATTAGATTTTTTTTTGTTAATTCACCTGTTTTCACATACCGTACTTTCATTTTCCTAGAATTTTTGCAACACATCGCGCAACACAGTTGAGTCACAGCATAACATCACGTAACCTCGTACAGTACGACGGGCAAATTATGTTAATCTATATTTTGTTATTAGAAAAAACTGCACAGTCAGGGAATTTAATGAGAAGGTTGGTAGCAAATTTCGCCAGATAGGATCTGGTTCTGCCGTAGATGTTTGTCTATGCGCGAAAGCCTGTATTTTGGGCAGTAATAATTCTAGTTCTTCGTGTTCTAACATTCAGTTTCGTGCCGCGCATATTAAATATTAGTAATTCTCCACTGTAAATACCATTCATATCTAAGTGGTTTAACGTTGTTTGAATGCATGAATGCAAAAATACCTTGATTGCAATTTGTCGGGATTATTTTGTTAAGTTCGTTTGTATTTTATAAAGTGAATTTCCTTTTTTATAACGAAGTAGTTTTATAATCCAAGAAATATGGACGAAAATTAAGATATTCGGTATAGAAAATCGATATGACAGAGAATATTGAACTGTTATTTTAAAGTATCTGCTTCCAGATAGGCTTGCAATTGAAATGTTTGATTACACTGGGGAACAGCAATTTCGTTGTCTTAAATCTGTGACTTGTTTTCATCTAACTTTTGGCATCTGGATCCAAAAATAACCGCAGTTTTTGTCAATCACGTCAACTTTTTAAGCTACAGGATACCCTCAAAAGTCATACAAATTGTGCATATAAAGGAAAATAAAGTAAAAACCAAATTCACTGTTTATAAAGAATAATTTTATTCATACAAAGGCTATAAGAGTTACTGCAAGTTAAATTGTGTTCATACAAATCGGTGTTTTTTTATCGAACGGTAATTCCATATTAAGGCAAAAATTTTCGCTTATAGCTTTTTCTGGAATGTTTAATCTGTGGACATTCTCGCTTGATGCTCCAACAATAATCAGCCATCATATGTACATTCCATCTACCTTGATACCGTGCCTCCATGACCTTCAAATCCTGGTGAAATCGCTCACCCTGCTCATCACTGACTGCACCAAGATTTTCCGGGAAGTTAGCAAGATGGCTGTGTAAAAAATGCAATTTGGTGCTCATGTTGCAACCTAGCAGTTTGAAGCTCTCCAAAAGTTGCTGGAAAATTTTGGCGTAATTCTGTGCTCGTGTATTTCCAAAATAGTCTTTAACAATGTTTTTGGATGCCAACCAAGCATTCTTTTCAATTTCTGACATTGTTCCGATGAAATGTTCATCTTTAACAAGCTGCCGAATCTGTGGACCATCAAAAACACCGGCGTTTATCTTTTCAAATGACAGGCTAGGAAATGTCGAAATGAGATACTTAAAACAGTCTCCTTCAATTGGCAAAGCTTTAACGAATTGCTTCATGAGACCCAATTTTATATGTAGAGGGGGAAATATAATGTTCTTTCTGTCGACAAGTGGCTGATGTACAATGTTTGAATCACCAGGTTTCAGGTCAGATCGTGGCGGCCAATTCGACTGCACCCAATGCTTCTCACGAGCTCTGCTGTCCCACATACACAAAAAGCAGGGATACGTGGTATATCCGCGTTGCTGGCCAAGAAGGGAGCTAACCATTTTAAGGTCAACACAAATTATCCATTGGTGCATGTGGTATTGCAACAAATCAATGACTCTTTTTATATCTTGATATTCTTCACTCAAACGAACTGAATGGCCTATCGGGACTGAACCAAATAAATTTCCATTGTGGAGGAGAACACACTTCAAGCTCCGCTTTGAGCTATCGATAAACAGTGGCCATTCAGTTGCGTTATAGGCTGAAATTCCCAACTCTTCCACTAAACCATGTACGTTATGGCAATACACAAATCCATCATCACTTCGAAAGTATTGTAGAAATGCACTTTCTCGTGATCGAAAATAGGACACCTTAGCTCCCTTTTCAAGCAAGTTTTTCTCGTGCAGTCTTGACGCTACGAGCTCTGAAGCTTTTTTGGATAGTCCCAAATCTCGTGCCAAATCATTCAACTCATGCTGGTCAAATCCATTTCGAACGGAATCATCTTTAATTTCAAAATCTTCATCGTTGGGGTCACTTTGAGCTTCACCCGACTCGTATTCCCGTATTTCCAAAGAGGGTAATTCATTGTAAACTGGCACTGGGATTTCGGCTGAATGAGGCACTGGGTTTTTCTTGTTATATCCTAACGTTGTCACTATACAAAGATAACAATCACTTGTTATCTATCACGTCTGTATCTGTATCACGTGTTCCCTTGGTCCACATCCGTAAACCCTCAACACACTGCTTACATACTTTGTGAGGGGCCCATAATTTATCTTGATCACCAATTTTCACTTTAAAGTAGGCAAAATAGACTTGCCTGACAAATGTACTGATGTTTGTCCTTTGACTGAGAATGCTAAAACTGCCATATGTAACAAAACGAATTGGGGCTGTTTAAGCACTTATGACGTGAACTAGCAGAGGTAGACATAAGGAAAAGTTTGAGTTCATATATAAAGAAACACTAAACACTGCTAACCTTGTATATAAATAAGAACTCAGACTCCACGTCGGAATGGACTGCACCGTTTCAGGGCGACACACAACGTCTCACTACAGTATCTCAGGCGTAGCTGAACAAGTCCAGACAAGTATAAACCTCTCGCTGTTCACCTATGCGTCATTCACCCGGCGCCCATCAGAAAAGGTTTGTGTCAGCCAATAGGAGAGCAATAGTGCTTCTTATGATCCATGCTCGATTTCGCGGAGAATGGTCACATTCTCATAAAGTGTAGAGATAAAACTTGACGTGGTAGAAGAAAATTAACTAGTTTTGAAACCAGCATGCCTAATTAACTATAAAACAGCTCAAAAACCAAACTCAACAGAAATTGTGTTACAAATTGTTCTCCAATGTTATTAATCCATATTTTTTCGCTGTCTTACAGGCATTTGATGACTGCTTATATAAATTAAGCCTCTCCTAGCACTGCACAAAGAAAGGCAGTGCGGATAATGGATCTCTTTTCCGCAATTCTTTTTTTATCGAAAATTATTTTGACGCCCCTCCATTGAATATTATCTTATTTTCCTTTTTCCCAAGTACCACTTCCAGTAGTGAGCTCCTTGTCTTAAACCGTGCCTGATATTTGGCTATAAGTTCGCTGTTACATTTATCTAAAAGGGCGCCGTATATTGTACTACTAGACAAGAAATAGGAAGCTGGACTTATACCAAAATAGGTTATCAAAGAACTTCACAACACCTTTTGACAATTCCTTTTGGAAAGATTATGTTCTCCTTTAGCTTGCCAAAACTTTAAATACATTACCATTCTAGTCTAAATTTTAATTCAAACCTCAGACACCCATATACAAAAACAAAACCATATTAAAGTTTAAATTAGGTTAGGGCAATTATTTTAGAATGATCCTTACCACGATTCTGTTTTAAAATCATTCTAAATGTAAATTAACTCGTGTTAGTTACTTTATCCGTTTACTACGTACGTTTAACTTAAAAAAAAGAGTATCCATTGCTAGAAAGACTGTCCACATGTCGTTATGTACAGCGCCCGTGATTCCCAACAGAACACAATGAATGGTGAATGAGAAAGAGACTTTAAAACACGTTCCAGTAACCTAAATTAATTAGTATGTAAATATAGATGAAATCTGTTCCAAATCGGGAATATATTTGCATTTTATACTCTGTCCGTGGCATATGGTGTACGGCAAAAGGTCCGGTACAATGCTACGAATGATACGTTTTTATATGCTCAAATTGATAATAATGAAAACCGTCCCAAATACTCGGCAAAATTGAATGGACTGTTAGTATAACGCGGTATTCAAGTCAGTAATTGAATTATGAAATGCTGATGAAATTGGATTAAATTTTGTGACCGTGTTATGCGCATATGTAAGCAAAAATAAGCTTTTATTTGTAGAAATGTAGAATAATACTGGAAAGGGGACCACTTTTGAACTAATATGTGAATGATGCGCGTATATGCAACGAATGACGTTGCCGTCTGTGTTGGGCTGGTAACAGCCGATATATCAAGGCCTAACTGCTCTGACATCAGCAGGCTGTGACGTATATTAGTTTAGGTGAACGATCAGCCATATTTATCGTCTTGACGTTCACACGCCCAGACCGTCTCTTTCGTTTTGAATTGGTTTATTCAAATTGTGTTGGTTTTATTTAAAAAAATACTGTGTAGTGATGTTTCCGTACTTTGTTGGTGATACCTGTAATGCTTTTCTGATGTTGTATAAGCGATAAAACTATTTCTAAAACGATAAAAGTGTGACTCGGGCGGCCTATTTATAGTACTGAAGCGTCGGGTATTTTCCACTAATGTATACTAGGGTTTGTGAGTTACATTTTGTAAAACAAGATATTATTTATTTTTCAACAGTTACAGGTTGAAGGACCGGTGAAACTATAACTGTAAGTTTAAAAAATCCTAGGCTTAAAAAAGATGCTATTCCAACTCAAGCAAGTCGAGAGGAAAAATTGGAGAAAATTGAGCACGAAAATCTTGCAAAAGCTATCTCGACTAGTATGAATGAGTTTGAAGAGCATCAAAAATTATTTACTTATTAAAACTTTCAGGAGGAATTCGTAGGTGTGTTGAACTCTTTAGATTGACCAAAAACTGGTTTAAAATTACAGACAGCGATGATACTGTACCGATTATTTCGAATAACTTAAATGAAATAAAAGATTTACTATTTGAGATAGATAAAAGTGAATGTGAAAACTTTTTTGTCGAAAAACTTGGGGGAAAAGTAACGATAGATTAGGTAAAACACCATATAATAGGGACTTAAAGACCTCGGTTAAATAGCATGTCTGTAAATTTTCTTGTGAAATTGAACAAAATTTCGAATAGATTGCAATGACTGTATCATTTCAATCTTAGTTTCGTCCAAATACATGTACAATTACGAATAATAATAATTACTCGATAAAATATCAACCACAAATACATCATTCACGAAAACGGTGCTCGGTTCCGTGTTTGGTTTTTGCTTTGAAACTCAAAATAAAATCGAATGGGATGCGAAGAAGGGTTCGGTTGACGACTGGCATTCTCTTTAAACCGCCTTTCAAAACTCAAAAAAGAAAAACGATTCCTTTACCGCTTAGGCTAATATCGCGTATGGCAATATATCACCTAAACAGCGTGACGTCATCGAAGAGCGCTCTGCTTTTAAGTCTCGGTGGTAACGGTTGAGCGCTTACTCCCCACTCCTCAGTTTCCCTAGACGACTCCGCACACTTATAAATTACAATCAATCGACTACTGTACGTGCTCGACATTGGTGCACATTTTAGAAAGTTCGCAATACATCTTATCTGATAATTTTTATCCCATCCATAGACTCAAATGATCGTTTGTTATTTTCAAATAAAAGTTTAGGTGTAATGTTGTCGTATATGAAGCAAAGAAATCATGCTCAATGTAAAAGGAAAAATTATGAATTCCAAAAATGTAAAAGTATACAGGATGTTCTATTTACGATAAGGAAATTGGCATTACTTCCTAATCTTATTTATTTCTTCACATTAAAGATAGTAAGCTGTTGTTTTTGGCTTCGATTTTCTTTCTGATAGTTTTTATTAGATAATCAGCAATTCAATTCAACGCATTTCTAGCCTACAAAACCAAAACGAAGTTGTAATGTCATCTTCAACTATTACATCATTCTTTTGACAACATCACTTATAATAACAGATGCGACACAAGCGGTATCACATTTCCATAAACAAATGACTTTAATCGCGGAGCACAAATCATCGTCCCTATAACGTGTGTATAATACATACACGCACTTTATAAGAACGCCAATAAGACTTTCTCCAATTATCCGTAACAATGCGCCCAATTTATTTCGAATGAATAATCAATCAATAGGCTACATAAGCCGTATACTAGAGCCACGGCGATCGCATATCAAGCAGTTCATTTACGTGTTTCTTTCGATAACATGCGCTACTGACGACGTCGGACTGGTTGGAAATGCGGACCGCCCTGTAAGAATCCAGCTATCGCATCGCCATCGGATGAACCCATAAAATTACCATTTTTTCCAAGATAACACGGAGATAATGATCCTCAACGAGTACGTGTGTAATTTTCACGTGTGTACGTCAAAGCAAGCCTTGAAACGCTATCGAATTAGAGAAAAGACGGTAATTATTTTGTATCGACAGCTGTATAAGGAACATCACGATATATCTGACAAGGCTTGGTGGGGTATGGTTGTTTTGCTGTATGGCGCAAAGTGGTATGGTATAGTCTAAGGATTGCATTCAGCATTTGATAACCTCAAATTAATGTTTCACTGGAAATGATGCATACTTTAGTATGTTCTAGTGGTTCTGGCAATTACCAAAGATACATCTCTTGTACCTTTCAGTGTCGAGTTATGTTGCAGTTGAGTTTTCAGGCAGTTTCTTCCACATTTCCTTCCACTTCTTTCTTTCTCAGGACTCTTTGTCAGGACTTTTATATCTTCCCATCTGGCCCCTCTTTTCTCTGCTGCTATTCTCAGTTCTTTCATCCACGTTCTACGCGGTCTACCTCTCTTCCTTTTTTCCTACTTCTTTTGCTTCGTATATCTTCTTACTATTTTATCTACATTTCTTCTCATTACGTGTCCCAACCATCTAAGTTGTCCTTGCTCTATGGTTGTCTCGACAGGGACTATATTTAGCTTTTCCCAGAATACTTGATTTCTGATTTTGTGTCTTCGTATTTCTCCTTCTATTCTTGTCAAGAATCTCAATTCCATACTAGACAAAGTAGGCTGACATACTTCTTTGTCTTTGTGTAGTTGTCCATGATTCACAGGCATACGTTAAAGTTGGTTTTACAATTCATTTCACTATTACTGATTTTACTTCTTTGGGGCATCCATTTTACTAAAAAAATTGCTCTTCATACCGTTATATACGAGGGATGATCGTAAAATAAGGTTCCCATATACTTTTTTAAAATAGGCAGCATTCTTTATTTCCTTAACATTACACATCGTTTTAAAGGTAAAAACTTAACTTTTTTGACATAATCGCCATTTCTATCCAAGCATTTTTACAAACGGTGCTCCAATTTCTGTATTCCCATGTCGTAAAATTCTGCCGCCAATCAAAATCTTTTCAATTGCCCTGTTGGAAATCTCAGGAATCCGATCTGATTGTTCGCGCACACACCAATATTTTTATCTTCAGCAATTGTGGAATAATTTAGAAAGAACCAAAATCTGCCCTATTTTCAGTGCTTCGTTTTAACCCCTTTAAGGCTTTTTTAGCAGAAACGGACAAAGGGGTTTCCCATAGTTCTATAGGGTCTTCAAACCTGATAAGAAAAAAAAATTATCCGTTACGGTGATGGAGAGGCGGGAAGGAAATGACTTTTTCTCACCCCGAATGCTGATGTTTGTGCGTACTTCAATAGCGCTCTTATAACGCAATACATCCGCACTCACCAATATTTTTATTTTCAGCAATTGTGGAATAATTTAGAAAAAACTAAAATCATCCCTATTTTCAGTGCCTCGTTTTAAACCTTTTAGGGTTTTTTTAGCAGAAACGGACAAAGGGGTTTTCCATAGTTCTATAGGGTCTTCACTTTAGCCATGTTCCATTCAAATCGATGTCTCCGGGGTGGAACAGTTTCCTTGTAAGTATTGCTTATATAAATTAATGTAAGGATGAATAAAATTTAAATAAGAATTTGTAAATGTCTTTACGTAAAATATTTTTTTCTAAAAATGACAAAGATTAAAAAAATGGTGACTGTTGCTTGCGTATATTAAAAAAATTATCTTCTGCAGGTAATAGAAGACAGGTTTGCTCCTTTTCGTGACTTAACGAATGTCAATTAAAATATATCTAACGTTAATGAATACTCCTTTTACGAAATTAATTTCTTAAAACTCGTAACGCTGTACTCGATTACAATGGCTCCTCGTAAAACAATAATAAACTTAATAATTACAACACATTTAGCCTGCCAGCTTCTACATATACTGCAGCGAACGTCCGCCTAGATATCCACCACAAGATCATTACCGCTATTAATAGACACTAAAATTGTTATTGTTGTTATTGCACATAACTCTTCAACGACGAAGACTAACGCAAATAGAAAACCCATGCAGACGGATAGACCTAAACCATATTCCAGCAGCGTCATTATAACGTGTCCCGGAGCCACATCGCGAAGTACCTGAGGAAATTACTAAATCACAATTAAAGGAGCGTAGAAGATGCACTTATGGTTGTCTAATAGTGCGTAGAAAACCGGGAATTTTAGCACGTAAGTGCAACGAACTCGAAAGTACATTTTTGGTACATTGAGCAAGGAATGCCTAAGAAGTCTTTAAGACAACAAGCTTTGATGATGATGAAGAAAGTTTCTATTATTTGTTGATAAATGAAGTACGAGGAGGTACCTAAGAGCTCCTAAATTTTGATTCACGCGCGTAGTTACAGTTAAACATCGCTACATGGAATTGTGTACAGCTTTTGTCGATGGCTGATTTCAGGAGAACACTATACTTGTACCAAAATTGCCGCAGAAACCCACAAAGTGTTGAAGGAAGCATTTGACAACCACGATTTGGGTCAAACGCAAACGTACGATTGGTTTAAACATTCTAAAAATGACCGAACACCATATGATCATCATCAACCGGTATTACATAAAAACATTATGTTCGGAATGCAGTTGTGAATGATCGTAGACAAACCAGAAGGCTGTCGAACACATTGACAGTACAAGACCTAAATAATTAAATATGTTTGAAAGGGAAATTGTGAAATTGCAGTAAATATGTGGATGAATTTAAGAAAAATCAGGTACACGCAGAGAAATGTTTACTTGTATCAAGACCCTCCGCTTCAATTCAAAACAATTGCTGTTTCAATTGTCCACAATACAATAACTGTTTTAAATCAAAAGAAATATTTTCTTAGCGTCTTTTTCTCCGCTTAAGACAAGTATATACCTGTAATGAAATAAATGTAATTCTTTGTTTAAGACATTTGTTAACTTGATTCAAGAAAATCTTATAGAAAATTTGAAGAAAGCGATTCTTAGTATAAATAAATGGCCGTTGTAACACAAAATCATATTTTCTTAAGGATAGTAAATAATTTTCTTAATTCCAGAAAGTATTTAGGTATTGTTTATAAATCAATAGTTTTATTTTCTTAAAATAAAGCATTTATTTATTTAGAATTCTTGAAATGCATGTTATTTATATCCACATTATTAATTGGGCTTACCTTGTTTAAAACAGTACGACATATCCGTACATAATGCAGTATATTATTCACATTACTTGTGATTTTAAAAAGGCTAAAGAAGAGGTTATCTACAGAATAATGTTTCAACAAAAATGAACTTAATATGGAAAATACACATGAAAAAAGTGCCTAGAAACAATAGCCAAGATAATCCTAATAAATAGCTCATGGTATAACAATGTGGGAAGAGAAAAGCACTAACGCTTTTTGCTCCTGCCCACACTGTTCTTCATTTCTCAGTTTACGCCAATAATCTTCAAAAACAACACTGAAATATTTCCTGGCGCCACCTACTGCCAAGAGGTATAGTAGAACTTTGTGAAATCTGAACCATTTTTTCATTCCTACATTTAATAATAATATTTTCCTAACTTAAAACTAAATGATTCACTTGGAAGAAACATTTTTCTGTCTTAGATTTTCTTGATTCTCTAAACATGTATTTAATGCAAATAAAATTTCCAAAAAAATTATTTTCTTCTATTATACATTTTTATAGTATTGAAATAAGATATTTTGTTGAATAAAGACAATAAAATCTATTTTCTTGATGCTAGAAGCCATTTCTCAGCGTATACATACATAAAACTTGTTATAGTTTAGTAAATAAACAAGTAAAAGGTTTTACCTTGATTTCACTGACCAGAGATTCTCTGGTATAGTTGGTAGGGTCCGCATGACAAAGCGGAGTCTTAAGTTCGAATCCTACCAGTCGGTGTCTTGAAATATCATTTCATTAATTAAATTTAACCGTAGATTCTATATTCTAGATTTAAATAAATTAGTAAGAAACAATGAGGGATTTAATATTTTTATTTTAACCGAAAATGTGGCACAGAATTTAAAAGAATTATTAAAAATTAATTGCCACGGTTATAATCTAAGAAATAAATCTCCCTCTCTTTTGCTATAAAATAATTTTTATACATAGCAGCTAATTCCATTGCAGTACCAGCTATAGAATCAAAAAGGCAATAAAAATCAACAATAAAAAACAAAAGTAATCTATTTTAGATCACCGCAACATATAAATATAACGGCCTCATTTATTTGTTTGTATACCCCTTCTATATATCCAATCTAGAAATATTTTAACGTACATATAATCTTATAAGGAAAATTACAGCAGCCATACGAAAAGAGAAATATATTTATTTAGATATTTTTAGAACTAGCACAAGATCAACATCACAATATTTACTAATACAAAGAAAAACAACATAAAACGTTGTACACAAACCAAAAACCACACGCATGTCGATACATAAACCCCATGTCAAAAACAACAATACACAGTACGAAATTAGGAATGATATATTGTAATATTGTTAATAAAAACAGAAATCTCAAGGTTATTTCCTCCACAGTGCATCGTTTAAATGGGAAAAAAAAATGTTCAAAATAAAAGCAACACACAATATTTAATTATTTCCAGTAGGATTATTACGATATACGATTTATGAAGTTACCTTCTACGTTTGTTCGCTGGAGTACTGAAACGAAAATATATCCACTTGAATTCTCATCAATGTACAAAAATCTAGAATAAAAAAAAAACAGCAAAAATTAGAATCTGCGTGTAAGTGGAGGATGATCGATGAACTTGAAAACGGTATATGAAAGCGGATAAGAATGGAGAAGTTCCCGTTGAGATGGCTTGAAAGTGAAACTTGCGACAACGAAACAGTTAAATGAGATAAGAGCGTAACGCAAATGCGAGATAATATGAAGAATACGTATGTGTATGAAAACTTTAATGCCTAAAAGAGAATGGAAAGATAATAAAATGTAATTCATAAAGATGTTAATTGTGTTGTATGATGGATTTTAAAATTATACATAATCAATTTACAAGGTTCTATTGTAATGACACTACCCTTTATTTATCTTTAGCTTCAGCTGTTCGTTCTGTTCTATAGCTGTAATTTCATGCTTGGCAGATAAAATCATTTTGGATTTTTTTAGATAAAAATAATATAATTTAAGCTCCAATAAGCTTATCTACAGAATAATATAAAAATGCCCTTAATTTAGATAAGAAATTATGTTTGAACTTCAAGCCAAGATAATTTCCAATGTTCTGAACATTGTCAAAACAGTAGCTGCGGCTGAAATAATTTTAAATGTTAATTCTTAGCTTTTAAGGTGAGACACCTCAATATCAATTAACTCTACAACAAAACATTTTTGGAAAAAGGATAGTACGACAAGATCTAACAGCCCAGGGGTTCCCTAAATATACGCCGCGGCGCCCCGGGGTGCCGTAGAGAGTAAACAGGGCCGCTGCGAACGCGGGCAGATATAGCGGAAACATTCTAGAATTAACATTTAAGCTAATAGAACATTCTCGTAGTTTGTAGAACTTTCTAGAAAGATATGGAACATTCTGGAAGTACATAGAATATTCCAGAAAAGTATGAAACTTTCGTGAAGTTTATAAAACTTTCTAGTGAGCCTATACAGCATACTATCGGACATTGTCGAAATTTCGCGAAAGTTCTAAGTAAGTGGGGCGGCTAGTATAAATACTTCGGTGAACCAGTTCAGTTCCTAAATAACAATCGAAGAGTAAACATCTGAGAAGAAAAATAAACGGTTTCAAGACGCCCGCTACCAGAGGAGCGCCCGCTAGCGTATTTGTGCGATATATTTGACAAGCTGAATGCCTTCAATATGTCTCTGTAAGGCAATAACATGCACATTTAAAAACTTTTGGGGAAAATTGCGGCGTTTACGAAAAAACTGCAGTTGTGGATAAGAAAAATTAGGATGGCGGTCAACACTGTTTCCCTGAATTGCACAAGTACGTGGCACGCAATAAAGTCGTTGTTTCACATGACTCGCAGACATTTTTCAAAGAACCCCTCTCAAAGCTCACTGACAGGTTTGCAAAACACTTTGAGGAAGGAACTTTCCGTGCTCAAGCTCCACCAGAATTCATTTCGCAGGAAGAAGGGAGTCTAATCGAGTCTCTTTTGTGACAATAGCCTGAAAATAAAATTTGCTTCTTCCGATTTAGTGGAGTTTTGGATATCAATCAAAAAGAATATCCAACTCTGACTTCAAAAGCTGTAAGTATCCTCATTCTCTTTGCGACAACTTATTTATGTGAAGCCGCATTTTCAGCTGTCGCTGTAATAACAAGCAAATATCACTGAAAAATCGATGTAGAGCGAGAAATAAGAGTGGCAGTGTCAAGCCTTATTCCGCTTTTTGGAAAAATGTCTGGCGATCAGCAAGTTACTTGCCGTTGAAGGTTTTCACCATTTGTTTCATTTTTTTTTTTTATTTTAATATTTTAGTTTGATGATTCTTGTGATTCAATTATAATAAACATGAGCATCACATTGTGAAGTTTATCTCAAGAGCTGTTTTCATTTCTGTGTCTGATTTATGTCATTGTACACATATTTTGAAAAGGGCGCCGGGACAAAATACTAAACCTGTAAGTGCGCCGCGGACTGATAAAGTTTGGAAACTCCTGTAATAGCCTAATAATTTTCAAAAATTTCTGAAAACATTCACCTTCTTCAAAACAATTATTACAATAATAATGATGTAAACTACCAACATCCACCATGTACAGATCCGCATTCCACCGTTTACGGATCATCAGTGTACCTTTATGGAAGGTGGTAGTTATAACCGAAATTATATATATACGAAGTTAGTGACTACATGTATGGATGAAAATGTCGAAATTAATTGCTATATCTACCTCCACAGAAGTGAGCAATGAGTAATGCGCAACATTCTGTGAGAGTAGCAGGGATCGATTACACCAAGGGAAATAAATAATAATGATATAAGCTGTTACCAACATCCGCCAAAATGTGGGAGATCAGATACGTATACCTTAAAAAAGAAGGTGACAAAAATGAACCGGAGATAATATCGTAAGATCTTGTGGAAGCTGATGTTGAATATTTACACTTATTCGCAGTTTTAAAAAACTTGCTATGCCTTCATTAATCGTTCCACCTAGTGCGTATGTTCTAGCTTCATTTTATAGAAAGCAACCATGCACGATCTCTTCTCCAGCGAGCTGGTCAAAAAAAAGGCAGAAAGGTTCCAATACAAACATTTTGTTAAATTAAAAAATTTCTGTTCTCCAAATACTTATGTTCAGTGAATTGACCCGACCAGATAAAGCCATGCTTAGTCCGAAAAAACAACAACTTCCAGAATTTCCTGAAAATTGGCTAAGAGACATGGAAATAAGCACTTTTTCAAATTCTTTTCCAACCAGTACCTTCGCAATACTTTTCAGCTGAACACTTATTTCTTGCTGGTGGTTATAATCAAAAGCAGGGTTTGGAAATTCTACCAAAATGTTAAAGGAAGCATTTAGAGACAAGGCAAAGTCAAACACAAACATGACTGGTTTAAACATTTAAAAAATGGTCGAACATCGATTGGGTGACGATGAACGCTTCAGACGATCGTAGGCAGGCCATCCGAAACATCTGAACAGTGTGGGATTATCTTATGGCGCATGTTAGCTGATTTTATTGAAAGAAATGGAGATGGGAAGGATAGCAACAAAGGTCGTGTCGCAACTACTAAACGAGGAACAGGAACGTCGGATGTAGAGAATAAAGAGAACAGCTTCGAGGGGAACCATATTTTCCTTGCAATGTCGTCAAAGGTGGCGAAAGTTGGGTTTATGAGTATGATACCGAAACCAAACAATAGTCGTCGAAGTGGAAGAGTCCATCTTAATCTCGGCCAAAGTAAAGTTAGTGATCTCTCTTCGATGTTGATTGGATTATCCACAGATTTCGTAGCTCCAAATCAACCTTTATGCACTCCAAATAAGGTTAAGAAAGCTAGTGATATCAATTAAATTAATATTTCAAATCAACATTTTCATTCACTAAGAATTAGAAATACATTGGAAGGTATAATTTTCTTTATTTGTAATTACGCTATAATTTCAAAACAAATGAAAATCGAACAAGGACATACGAGTTTTTTTACATTATTTTCACGTATACAATACACTCCTGGAGCTTGATCTGTAACTTTCGACTCACCCTGTATATAGGCTGAAATTTTTAGTAACAGAATATTATAAACAAAACAGTTTTTAAAATTCAATCCCTAAAAAGCAAATAACATATATCCCCATTCTAAAAAAGAAAGAATAAGTCGGCCAGAATTTCTGAATCAACTATCTCCATTTGCTAAAAAAATATATTCGCACGATAAATTAAAACTCTATTTGGAATATTGAATTCTCGGACGGCCGTATATCATTGACGCAGTGTGGTTATTGCGCTTATAAGCAGTCCCCGGGTTCCCGAACGCAACGTCCTTGCTAGGTCTTTCACCGGTTGTTACCCCCTTGTGTACGCGGCAACGGCTACTGCGGAGCAACCACGCCGCACCACACCACACCACACCACGCCACGCCGAGGCTGCTCGTCGATATTTTCCCGTCGACTACTTGCGCCACTGCCGCCACGGACAAAAACGATTTTTCGAGGGCGATTACGTGCCATAAGCATATACGCAAGGTATAGAGGAGTACGGTCGTCCGCCTAGGCGAACCGCAGGACTCTCTTGATAGGCGGGCGCAGGCCTGACATTGACTCACTAGCCTAGCTGATACAAACGGCGTTTGTGCGACCGCTGCTGTACGACGGACCCGGGCCTCCGGTTCGCCCATTCGTTCCGAAATACAGCGGAGCACGTCGGATACGACCGTATAATTTGCGGCGCGAAATACGATGGAAATAAAACCGCAAACTGATAACATGAATATGAGATTCGTTCGTTAAAGGTTTTCGTGTTAACGTCTTAATTTTGTCTGGAAAGTTTGTAGCCAGTAGTAATAAGTGAGCTCCAGTTCTATCGAAATAAACTGTTTCTAGTCACGAAACGCTTCTAAATGTACTAACAATTGGGGCCAAAAAATACGTATTCGAAATAAGTTGACGCATATTTTACATATTGGTGGACTGTTTACATTCTTTATATTGCAATAATCTGAAATTCAATCTTTTTCGAAATATTTTGACACTGTAATACAGTGAACATTCGATGTAGTCAGCTTGACTGGAAAGGAAATATAAAAAAGTTGCTTTTAACAAATGTTGATTATATCAAAATGGGTACTCAATATTTTTAAAATAATACATGTTGTATTTAGATAAATAATTTAAAAAAAAGAAATTAAATCTTTACTGAACCATAACAAATCTTATTCATTGTCATTATCAAATGAATAAACATATTTAGTAATAACAAATTTATTCAAACTTTTTAAGAATTGCTTCTTCTCAAATTTTTCTCAAAAGTAGAATATCCTGAACGAGAAGAGAAACACTTTCTGACCATTCGAATTGAACGAGCTGATAACTTCATCAATGTTAAATATTTGGCTACAGTTCTCATCTAGGTCTTCTTCAGCATGGTTCGTAGACACGTTCATAACTGAATCCAAATCGTGGACTTCTGTAACTTCATTTTGTCTTTCCGCCCATCCCATTATTTCAGAGTTACTTGCAACATTGCCTCGTATTACTGAGTTAAATAAAGTAGCAATAGGAATACTATCCTCCTCTGTGAAATGACCAATTGGTAAGGTGAATTTACCATCTTCATGCGCAGAATATATCTTGAAAGCATTGACAATTACACTCTGTGCAACTTCGTTCCAAGACTCCACTGCCATGTATGCTACATCATTCAGCGTAATGTTGTTTAACGCTATGTTTATATCTTCATTCCGAGATGCTAATGTTGCTAACAGATGATTGCGATAACGTACTTTAAGAGATTTAATGATGTGCTGATCCAGTGATTGTGGGTAAGGTGGTCATGTTCAGAGGCAAAACAAAATTTTGAAGTGTTCATTGTCAATCGCTCCATGACTCGTTGCATTGTTGACGATTAGTAAAGTCTTAACAGATAGATTTTTTGACGTTAGGTAAAATGTTACATTAGGAATAAATTGCTCCAAAAAACAGTTCCCCAAACAACTATGTCGTCTGCCACGCATTTTTGGAAGAGCGAAAATATAGTGGAACAGTGACATTTTTAAAGCACCTTGGACGGGTTGCTTTCCCAATCAGCATTAAAGGCAATTTATGATTAGCAATAGCATTAACACGTGGCATTAAAGCGGCCCTTTCCTTTCTGTTTTTTCGCCCAGGTGCGGTTACTTCATTTCGATTAACATTAGTTTTATTTGGCAATCCTTTGTACAATAATCCTGTTTCGTCACAGTTATAGATTTGGTCCATTACCGTTTTGATTTTCATGAATGATACCTCTAAATTTTTCTAATAACACGGGGACTTGCAAAACGTCGCATGAGATTCTCTTACCAGATATAGTCAATAAACGAATGCCATGTCGTTTTTTTAAGTTGTTTACCCACCCATCACTTGCCAAAAACTCCTTAGTAAATTCCATTCGACCATAACTTTCTTTAGACTTTAATTTTAAAATTTCATTTGTGACAATATTTTTTTTAACTCTCACTGTTGTAGAAACCACGTATATAAAGCTTGCTCCATTTCAAGAAATTCCGAAATTTTCATCCTTTTTCTGTTTTGGAACGTTGCAGCATGAGGCGACATAGTTTTCTAAATTTTCTTTATTTTTGGCAATCTTCGAAATAGTAGACTTTGCTCAAAAGCAAAGTAATTCTTCTTTTCGAAATCTTTTTAACATATCAAGTTTTGTAGGTAATTGCTGGCAGTATTCTATTCTCAATTCTCTAAAAATTATCTTTAAAACAAATTGCAAATTATGCAAGTAATGGTCTGATATCGTCCATCACCTATATTTTTGAAACAAGTTATTTTCAGTTTCAAGTTGAATATATCTTTTAAGATATTGGAAAATCAAGCCAATACTGAGCGAATTAGGGACAGTGTACTTTCCAAAATATCAAGGGATGATATTAAACAACTATTTACGACAACGCCTATTATACCCTGAATTCTAATTATCGTAAAGTCGATTTATCCTAGAAGCTTTATGATAAAAAAAAAGAAAATCTAACCATTCCTATGTATAGACCAAGAATAACATTCAAGAAAGAGACATTTTTCTTCTTCCAAACTTTATCATTTTGAACCTATAAAACTCCTGAACGCTTTCTTTACGCCAAAACAAAATTTACAAAGCAATAAGTATTCCTAAACGTTGACAAATACGTAGCACATTTTGATTAATTTCGAGCAAAAAACAGAAACACGTTCGCATCATCGTCTAACAGTAAGCTCTCCGAAAAACGTTCCTATATATCACCGATGAGATCTCGCCGGGAAAAATTCCAACGCCCATTTATTAATAATAATATCCTTGTCGAGTTTATACCCTTCCGACCACGGAAAAGGATATTGCCGCAGAGCCATCACATCTACGACGATATAAATTTTATAGAGGCACTGTTAATCCTTAAGCCAGGCGAGGAAACAGGATGATCCATTAAGTTAACGAAATGTCCCTTGATATTGTTGGAGTGATGCTTAACGTTGGTTTTTTTCCTTTTATTTCTTTTTGCTTTTTTGTGTGTTTCGTCTGTTTTGCTTCGTTACACATTACTTCCGTTTGAATGGTCTTTTAAGTCTACCTTTCCTAGTTAAATATTTTTTCTCAATTTTACTTTTTAACAAAATGCTAAGATGGGATGTTGTTTTATGTCGTAAAGGCATAACCTCCGTATAATTATATCGGTTGCCGCTCCCCATCCCATTTTCCTCTTCCTTTTTGTTCTCCTAATAACAAATTTCCAAATTTCAATTTCCAAACACATCCAAACTTTAAAAAAATTTTAAAAATTTTTAACAAATATCTTTAAATTTCAATACATATATATATTCTGACAATAATGTTATAGATATTTTTTCTCAACGACGTCAATGACTAAATAGCCTGATGATGACATCTGTCGAAATCGATCGCTAAAAGTAAAATAAGAAATCCACTTGGTATTGAGCTGAATCTATATTAATTTTCCTTTAGTAAAAACACTTCAATTATATTTGACGAATATTTAAACTAAAATACTAGATGATTCAGAATTTTAGATTTTGCAAAAAATAATTTTAAACAATCTGTAGTGCAACAGGAATAGTGGGGAAAAAAAAGGAACAATCAAAGAAATTACAGACCTACCTGAACGTAGTTCTCCTGCTGTGCCCGCTAGCATGAACAGGGGTGAGTTCACGACTAACTAAAAAAAATATGCCCCACCCGTTTGAATCACGGAGAACTGTCCGTGAAAAACGAGAACGCGAGGTGGAGGAGGGGTAAGGAACAGAATATTATTAGTACAACTTCTTTGATGTAAATAAAAGAAAATAGTAATCAATAGAGAAACTGTTAATGAACGAAATGTAATTAAGTGATCGACGTTGATGACCATTAAGTTCGATTTAACATCGATCATACATACAAACGCCATTTGTTCAGATTACTCACATAAAATGTAAAAATCAAAAAAAAAGAAAACAATATTTGTTAAAGTAACTTGCGGTAAAATAAAAAAACAAGTATGGATTGGAAAATATTAAAAAAAAAGGAAAATAAAACGTAAATTGCCAAAAATTTAGTAATTGTTAAATAAGAATATAGTGATAATAAAAGGTCCTTAAAGTATATCCATACGTTAATGAAATTGCTTAAAATAAAGTTAAAGCAAAAAAAATAAACAAGTTAGAATTTAGACATAATGAACCTAAACAAATAAGAAAACGGTGTCAGTCCATTTATTTGGGCTATGCCCAATTGGAGCTTACTGTGCTGTCGTGGTCAAACGGCGGTAAATCGGCGCTAGTCCTGTCCCTGGGTTGAATAGGACATGTGGACACACCCACACAGCAAAAGCTCTACCGTTCAGTGGAATTCGGTAAATGGGCTTAACGATAACCCAACAAAAAAAAACCTCGGTTGGATGGAGGGCTTACTAGTCGATGATCGGGGATTACTAAGAATGGCGTGCCGACGTAAAAAATTTAAATATATCCGACAATGTCGGTGATGGTTATTAAAGAAAACGAATTAGAACCACTCACAGTACTCAATTATGGTAATTGTGAAAATCTTTTAAATCCTACTTTGCGTAGAGGCCAATCGCCACAGTAGGCTTTCGCAAGCGTACACTCTTAGTTGACGATTGACACCAGAAAGAGAGTAGGGTTAATTACCAACCAACGAACATCGTGCATTCTATTGCAATGAACTTAGGTAAATTTAGTTACAAAAAAAAAAAAAAACAAAATAAAAAAAAATTAAAGAAAGACGAGATGAAAATTGTTCAATAATCAACCTTTATAATTGAAACTACCAGAAGTAAATAAACCAAGCATTAAATATATCAATAATAGAACTTATAAATTTTGAAGCGTATTAGAAAGAGTAATGTAGCGATATCTATTGTAAACATAAAACAACCCTTGACAATATGAAACACAATTATGTTGGTAAAATAGAATTTGGCACGTTACAATATGTCATTAATAGAAATTATAAATATTGAAGCATATTCGAAAAGATAACGTACCAACACAGTATGAAATTCAATTATCTTTACAAAGTAGAATTTGACACGTTACAAATCTAGCAGTTAAATGTGTTTACCTGGGGAGAGATAGGGCGCCCACTTTACACTTGAGCTGCAAACGATAGATTTATTTTAATGCTAGTACAGAAAGCGCATTTAAGCGATGTTATATCCTCGAAAAGAAGCATCTCCGGGTATTAGCCTATTACGAAAAAATCTTTACTTTAACGTACTCAATAATCTTCTAGAGTATGAAAATATTATTCTAAACCACCTGTATATAACAATACAGGGTGGGTAGTAATGGCACCATCCCCTTTTAATGAGTACTTGTATATGTCAAATTATTATCATTAATGAGCAAAAAAAGCTCTTTATTAACAAGGTTACTAAGATACCAAAGCAGCTTTTTTCCAAGTTCAACTTCACCGTACAAAAACGACGTGATATAATTGCCAGTCACACGGTATAGATGAAAAACACTCCTACACATCTATTTCGTTTACCGAATTGATTTTATTTTTCGTCGAAAGGTTTCATGCACGGTTTTCTACAGCCAATACAAACACCAGTTTTTCTATTCAAATTTGCCTCACAAAATAAGCATTTTCTAAGGCTTCGCGAAGCTACGCCAACGTAAATTATGTTTTCCTCGACTTTCTACGCATAAAAATGAATTTTCGCGGTCAATCTCCGTTCAATAAAAGAAATTACACACGAAAGGCGACATTGAATGTATTCAATGCAGTTAAACTTCCATTGAATTTGCTGTAAATTGAAATTATCAGCAGGTCTTTGCTCTTTGGTGGCAAGCACAATATTTCAAAATTCACTTTGGGATATGCTTAAATATCGATTAAATACAGTAGGACTTTTATTTATTAAAACATGTCCAGTTTTATTTATTTATTAAAACATGTCGAATTTTAAAATTTTCTATAAAAGTTTACGATAATTATTAATTCTACAAAAGGCCATACGGTATGGTCAGATTTGCAAAATCCGATATTTTTTGTTTTTGCCCACAAAAATGTCATCACTTTAGAGTCAAATTTTCGTGACTGTTTTATACCTCGACAACTGGAAGACCTGATGGTTGAACATAATTAAAACCAAGCGTAGTTCTCTAGCTCTAATCGTTCAGGCACTAGAACGTCTCACATTTGTGAAAAATTCTTCACTTTTTCAAATTTCAAAACGCTACAGCTGCCAAATTTAAACACCTAAAAGAATTGGTCGTAAACGATTCAGAGTATAATTCGTTGACCAATAGCCATAGCTAGCGAGAAAAAAAATACCCTACGTTATTTCACCGATTTTGGCAGCAAAAAACTTCCAACACCTATAACTCAAAAACGGTTAGACTTATCGGCAAGACCTAAAAAGAAACATGATCAGCGCGACAAAATCTATCGGATGGGATGCTCGGATTGGCCGCTTTTTTAATTTTTAAAATTTACGACCAAATGCCTTTTACAGCAAATTTGCATCCCAATAATTTTTAGTCCGATCAGAACGTTAGATTCTCGTCTTAAAGATCTCAACCAATACTTTGACTTCTTCTTCCAAATTAATGAATTTGTTTTTATGTTTACTCTTCCACATCACGCTATTTTTCGGTATCCAACCCCGAAAACTAAAAACAATCTGTCTCCATTAAGTACGTCTATGTCATTGACGACTTTTATCTAAATTGTGATCGTCTGAAAAGTTTTGGAAGTGCGAATTATAAAATGTACTTGTATACACCGCCCGTCTAACGAGCAGTCAGTCGATTATAATTTCCAATAAATCACTGTCGATTCGTAGCCATTCTTCGACAAGTTAAAAGACCAACGTCTACACGCGCACGATCTCGCACGCCAATCGTATCGTACGCATTTGGCTTGCAGAAAGGCAAAAGCGGCGAATCGACATTCTTAGGTTCAAATAAATCTGAATATTTTTAAAAAGCAAATGAACCGTGTACGTTTAATATTAGTGAAACAGTACCACGCATATGTCACGCTATTTTTACGCGCATATACTGGGTTTGATTTGGTCAGCCGTATAGGCTTTCAACACGTGCATTGGGACAGGAAGTATAATGAGATACAGAAACCTTCCGGCGGGTCTTGATAGGGTGGGATCTAAAACTTTTTAATTTTTGAATGTACACACAATATCATATTTAGCTTCATTTTAAGTGTTGCAACATTATTGCAAAAATACAGTCCCTGGCCATAGAATTAGAACTTCTTAAAAATATTATGATTTCGGGGTAAACTTTAAAGAAACATATATTTACTATCATTTGCTTGTTCCTCCTCCGTTCTTTGTTATTTCCTCAATCCTTTTTGGCATACTGCCAATGCAGCTTCTAATCCTTTTTTTTTTAATTTCGTCGCTATTATGCCATACATCTTATCTTCAATATGTTGTTGTAATTCTTCCTTTGTAGTTGAGTTTCGTGTACTTACGATGTTTTGCAAGACATCCCGCACATTTTCAATTATATTTCAAAGAGTTTTAATTTTATTTGTGTGCATCTATTTTAGGGATCAATTATTATCATAATGGGAAAGAAGAAGGGTATAACCACAGAGAAAAAAGCACGAATTTCTGCTCTTCTAGAGACGGGAGATTTCTCTCAGCGCAGTTGCACAAAAAGAGGGTGTATCACATCAAACTGTTCTGAGAATCGCGAAATTAGTTAAGGAGAATATTCCTAGTACAAGTAGTGGCAGAACATACTGTGCCGGCAAACACAAAACAACTGTTCATAAAATTCTTAGTGAGAATCAACCCGAACAATCCGTAGACGTCTTCACGAAGCAGGCCTGAAATGCAGACGTGCGGTTAAGAAGCCAAGGCTAACATCTAAAATGAAAGTGACACGATTTCAATGGGCTAATGAATATAAAAAAATATACAGTTGAAGATTGGGGAAAGGTAAGTTTCATTTATCATCTGTATTTTTGGTCGAATTCATCCTCATAGTTCGCCTAATGGTTCTCTACATTTTTTACTTCCTCCTAGATTGTTTATAGCGACGAATCACGGCTAGAAATGCTAACGGAGAGAAGCCAATTTGTTCGATGACGTCCTTCAGACCGTTATAACGAAGCATGTACGATTAAATCTATTAAACACCCCCATCTCTAATGGTTTGGCCGTGTACTAAAGCAGAAGAATCGGGACCACCATATTTCATTAACGGAACAATGGAACAAAAACAATATAAAAAAGTTTTACAAAACTATTATAATACCTTACATTGGTTCATTGCATCCGACTCAAGGACCATATACTTTCATGCAAGACAATGCACAATGTCATAAGGCAAAAAGTGTAATGCGATACCTTGAGTCTAAAAATCAGCGTGTACTACCTTGGCCAGGCAATTCACCTGACATAAACCCAATTGAAAATGTGTGGAGTGTCTTGAAAAACATCGTAAGTACACGAAACTCAACTACAAAGGAAGAATTACAACAACATATTGAATATGTATGGCATAATAACGTCGAAATTAAAAAGGCAATAAAAAGCTGCATTGGCAGTATGCCAAAAAGGATTAAGGAAATAATAAAGCATAGAGGAGGAACAATGAAATATTAGTAAATATATGTTCAAATTATACGTACTTGCATGTTATATGTGATTAAATAATAATTTTGCCAACATTACCAATTGTTTTTTTTTTAATTTACCCCAAAATAGTACCGAGTGCCGCTAACCACTCCGCTTGTGTAGCTTTCGTATAGCTAGATATTCTCTTTCCTTATATGCATAATTCTAACGTACCTTCGTATTTTCCATTTTCTGTATTCGTTATTTGTACTACAGGGTGCGACTTCAGCTATATTTTCACAATCAACATCAAAACCGTTAACACTAACTTGAGTCATACTTCCAAATGTTTGAGAAATTACGAGCAATAAGTGAATCAGATAAATAACGTCATTCAGCTTGGCTTGGCCTGGCCAGTTCCGGCTTTTGCCTACAGTTGACCAACCTCTGACAATACATATCAAATCTTACAATGAAACTGAGATATCCTTCAAAGCATCTTTTCTATTTTTGGGATTGTATAGGCTATCGCAGCTGGTGTCATTGACAAAAAGGATCTTTTTCGTAAAGGTGTAAGATCTAAAAGCAAAGGTCTTACAAAGGATTTATTATATTTATTATACAAAAAAAAATGTATCTATATGTCTGAAATCACCTCACAAAGCATAATTTACAATTATCAGCAGAAACTTCCGAATGATTGGAAAACGCAAGTCTAACCACGGGTAGGTTACTTCCACCGAGGTTCCTAAGCCTGGACCAACGCAAGCTGTAAAAGTATTAAAAAGAACCACGACCAGATAAAGAAAGTATGTGCTGAGATTTCAATATTGTCGAAACTGCATTTTTCCCCAACTTTGAGTGCATGTGGTAAGAAGGGATTTTAATATTGTTCCTTAAACTTTTCAGCACTCATACTCTACTCAATTTTAAACAACGTCACTAATTTCCAGTAGAATATCTTATTGGCTTAGTAGATTGCATGATGACAAAGACGGAGAAAAAGTTTTAAGTAATGCGAGCAGTCCTTTCAAACAGTTACTTTATCTCCTTTTTTTAGTCTTATAAGAAAAGACTCCAACACAGAAACCAAGTATGTTGTAGAGTAAAACAAGCTTTTTTAAATGGTTGTTGAGTCAAGAAGCTCTTAGATTTTCCAGTTGAGATGTGGACGCTCAAAGATATGCTAAATTTGCTTCAAAATTTTTTGGGGTCACGCTCATCTTCAAATATCTCAGAAACTATTTGTCAAAGAAGTTTAAAATTTGAAACAGTTAAAAACGACTATTTTTTCACTAGTTACACAGAAGATGAGCTTTGTGCATTGATTTCCCTGGAATACAAACTTCCCAAAAATTAGGATTTTTTTTGTCGCGACAAATTTTCAGCCAAGTTTGAGAATCAAAAGCAAGAGGACTAGTTGACTGTTTTTGTTAAAATTTGGAAGTTTGGGACACTGATATCTACTCTAAGCAAGCACACCAATTTCCAGGCAAATATCTCTCTTACTTACCGAATAACAGCTTGACAAAAATGGCAAAAAGTGTCTGTGGGCATCTGCGACATGTTACCAGTCATCACTTAATTGCAGATCATGTATTGCATATCAGGAGTTAAGAATTTGGGGAATTACCTTCAGTCGGTTGTGGAACCTACTCCCAAAATTTGAAAAAAATCTGAGATGGTCGAGCGTGGGAACTTGATCACTTGACATTGAATAACCCAAGAGTAAACTCAACAACAGGGCAACACCCGGAAGATCATTCTACAATAGACAACAGCTGTGAAAACTTATACTCGACTAATATTGAAGTACTGCACATGTACTTCGAATAGGATTCTGTGAAACACACTTACATCGCCCATTTGAGTTTAACAGTTGTAAGCGCTGAGGTATCGGCACAATCTGCACTACATAAAATTCGTGGATTGTCATAGTATTTATGCAATTATATTGCAGTTATAAGTGTACAAGACTATCTCATTAATTTCCTTTACAAAATGAAGGAGACCAGGGTTGTATTTACATTCAAAAAATAAATTACCTACTTCTTACATCAACTTAGAAACATCCACCAAATAAGAACATATCATAATGGCATAGAATCAAAAGCAACAAATAAAAATGGACAGACATCCGTTATCTATTATATTATAGCAGCTATGCGCCGTACATGTACCAATTTAGAAACCTCGTTAACGCCCTGATTTATACATAATACTACTACCGTTGCATTCGGAGCACCGCATACATATTAAGGCTACATTAAGTGGCCATTACGAGAAGTTCAAATCGAGTTGTAAATGTATGACCGTGGGCCGCGCGATGAACCTCAAAGCCGCTGAATGATATACCCTTCCACAGGCCATGCTATTACCTACAGCTCGGGATATGTGCAGGATACAACTCGTACCTAATCTAATTTTTTCGTGTCCCAATAGAATTACGTCTTACTTTCCATTTCAGAAACGTCACCGACTAGTAAATGTATAACATGGCTATTTGTATCTCTGTACCCATTATACGCGTAATGAATCCAGGTAGATTCTTATGTGTATGCCTGTGGATATGTACATATGTAGCTGGTATTTCAAGTTTTAAAATATAATACCTAAGATCTCTTTATTCGTCTTATCCTTATTCTCTATTTAAAGCGATGATAAAAGAGACTGTCAAACATTAACCCATTGAAAAGATTAGGTACCTCCATAAAGAACGAGAGAACTTATTATGAAATCACTTAAGTCTCTTCCTTCGAGATATTAACTACAAATTGAATTCAACGTATATAAATAAATAAAATTGCAAAATACCCAGAATTTCATTCACCTCCGTTACCTTCAAAGTAGTCCCTTTGGAAGCGCGATCCCACTACCTTTGCCTCGAAAGAATCCATTCTGAATGTCTTGTTTTGTTAATGTGTTTAGCATTGTCCGCAATTTAGTTTCAATTTCCCCCTGTGCGAAATCATGACCCCTTCAATTTGATTTGGCCAAGTCAGGCGAGTACGTTGTAAAAGCAACAATACCCATGTTCCCATCCATACCAGAAAGAAATACATCAATAAGGACTTGGTCCTGTTTTTGACTTTGCTTACTTTTAAACACGTTGCTGGGCATACGGACCACGCAGAATGTACACAACTCCACGTACCAGCATTAGATTATAATTGCATCCGTTCACGCGTCTGATTCAAATTTCGGAAACATTTGGGTACCTCCTCCTACTTGAAAAGTTTAAAAACAGCATATGGTGAAAATGTTTTGTATTGTCCAAAGACCGCGTCCAAAGAGTCAAGATAGTAAAAAGTTTGAATAATTGCAGCTAAGGTATTAATTGCTAAGAATTCTGTTCATCCAATGATATTCATATCGGCTCAATAAAAATAATGAATCTCTTAAGAAACAGAACTAATTTCATCCAATACGTTTATAAAACAATCATTCTTATGTATTAAGAGCAAATACCAGCACCTTCCGATTTTAAACATGGCATAGAAGCCATCTTGTAACATTTAGACTTATGGCAGTTTCATGTCTTCTTATTTGGTGTGAAATTGATCGTTATGGGGTCACTTTAATCACAATATCTGCTTCTTTTCTATATTTCCTAACGATGCGGTTGCGTGTATCGGAGCCAATATTAAAAAATGCTGGGCAAATATGTCCAAAGATACTTTGTTATGATGATAATGTAACGACGAACTTGGGTGGCTTTGATCAATAGCCTGTTTGTAACACAATTATCTTATACTTCGCTTATAATATTGATCAATGTCACGCCACAAGTATGAATTTGATTACTAGGTTTTTTATAATTGTCCGAGTGACAGAGAATGATTAAGGTTATGGTTATGATGAGAGGATGAGATAAATCCCACGACATTAAAACCACAATAGACCCATTATGTATCCGCTCTATGCCGGGAAATCCTCTAGGTCGTCAACCAACCCATAACCCAGAGGAATCGCCCTAATGGCGGCAAGATGTAACAACCCGTCACCCAGTACGCTACTTCTAATTGACGTCAGCGCCGGGCACTCGCAAAGGAATCATTGCAGTCTTTCGTTTTTAAATTGGCAAACCCTACATGACAGATCTTCGGCTAATCCCATCTTATGGAGGTGCCTGCTTTAGCCGGCAATGTCCAATCATAATCCCAACAGCCACGCGAAGGCCTGTTCTGAACAGTCTCAGGTATCTTAGTGCTATCTGCTTGTTCGGATACGGCAAGGTAACTTTAGCGGTACAGCGGGAATTAATTTCATCCCATCTTTTCAAGAATTTTCAATGGGTAATAGTTCTGATCCTTTCATAAAGGGCATACACAGGCGGTCGAAATGAAGGGTCTGGGGTACAGCCATGCTTGGACCCATCCTGACCAAGCTGTCTGCTTCTTCATTGCCTGGACTTCCATTGTGGCGTTTCAGCCATATTACGTTGATATTGTTTGCTTCAGAGTCTAAGAATAGAGCTCTGTGGCAATCTAGTAGCAGATTCGACGTTGTAGGTTGGTTCAGCGGTGATTCTACTTGCTTGCTGTCGGTAAACAGGTTGAACGATTAAGGTTAAACAGTCCTGCATTTGTAACCCCGTTTGACGGTACTCTAGTTAGAATTCAGATACTGCAACAATCAAGTATATAACTGAATTCGATTTCAACTTGCTCTTCAGAACCCTTATACGAATGTTTGCAAAAATCACATTTGTTTAATAATAAACAATTGCTAAAGAATGTCGAATGAGTGTCGAGGTTTTTGGCCCAAATACCTCGACGTTTCCATGTCTCTCGGTCACACCCTATTCCTTCAGCCTGCCTCCGATCAATGTTTCTTTTGGAGAAAGCTCTTCCGACTTCACCATTCCATGTTCTTGCCGGCCTACCACGCTTTCTCTTTTGATCAATTCCAATCTTCCAGATACACTTCTCCTTTCTATCATCACTCGTTCTTACCACGTGACGTTATATGATTAATAAAAAATAAATAATTTAACAATCAGCCAAATGCTTCTTACTTTTCAAGTTTGCTTCTAGCAACAGAGAAGAATCTGTTTCTGTCCTTGTTTTTTAAAAATTATGCAAAATTTATTACTACCTACTTGAAAAACACAAGTTTTCTAATTGGACTTCTAAATTTAAGCGTAAACATTAGCTCGCTTCCCATTATATGTACATATTTTTTAATCTAAAGTTTATTGCTCTGACTCATGGTTCTGCTTAAATAAATATGTGCGAAAATCAGGTATACACTTTGGACAGCTAAATTCCAGAAAATCTGCACGTTAGATTGTCGTAGGTGTGGCATTTAATTTTCAATTTATGCAAATCCAAGCTAAATTTAAATGTGATAATCACTTCTGGCTGCAATATGTAGAGTATGCGATGCCGATATAAAAAAATTCATTTCACATTAGGAGCGTTATGTAATATGTAATGCTAAGAGTCAAGTAACCTAAGGAAACATTAAAATACGTATGAATGTACATTACCTTAACATTTTATAACTTCATTTTGTTTTTTTATTTTTTCGTTTGACAAAGGTTAATTTATGAATCTATATTAGGAAAGTTAATATTAAAAATATCCTTGGATGGGTGCGGTTGTAATCCCAGAGAAAATTTTTACTTGCCAAAGTATAAGCGATTTTCTCAGGCCTTTTGGGTTTGACGTCGAAACAAAGAAGTCATGTGGGTTTGATTGTTAATATACGTAAGTTATTTTTTATAATAAAACACGCTAAATATCCGGTTCTGGATTTTGAAAATTTTGCATATAATAGCAAACTGCTAGACAATAATTCAATAATTTTTTAGGTTGATGCCACTTTAGAAGTCGGTTCCCAATAGTACCCCCGTGGGATAAATTAATTGTTCCGTATCTCCAATAATTGTGTAAAAATGTGGTAAAATGATATATCTCTCATAGTTCCACAAAAAAAATTACTTTGCCATTAGGTGTTGCCACCGCCCATTTTCTTTACCAGTGATATTAATTACTATCATTATAGGAAGTAGTGATGACAATTTAACTTTAGTATAAATCACATCAAAAATTTTTTTGTCCCCCTCAGAATTGGGCAAAAATTATGAAAAAAAAAAAATACATAATGTAGAACTAATATATAGGTGATATTTAATTTTTGTTTCGTTCCAATACCTCGCATTATTTTAGAGAAAAACGACTTTGATGTTAGGGTATCTCTCCCTATTATCTCCCTTATGAGTAGAGCGAGGTAATCGTCTCTGCGATACATAGGCGTTTCACCAGAGTAGCGGGTTGTATGCAAAAATATATTCTCGCTTTGTCAACGTCCGCTTGTTTATTTTTCGTTCAGTTTCCACTGTTACTAGCTAGCAAAAGACTGGAAAAGTGTACTGGTGTAGTAATTGTGAAGGTGGTACTTAGTATATAAGAGAACTTTCAAGTCTCACCACGTCAAGTGTGGATGTTTATGGGCGATTGTGTTGCGACAATGCGTTCGGTAGGCCGTTCTTTTCTTAAACACAGTTGCAAGTGTTTACATGTTACGTGTGAAGTGCATGCTTTACACTTTGCAGCAGAAACTATTCGACAATGTTCACCCGAGGTAGATGCATTCATATCAAGTACAAAACAAATGTTTCTCAAATCTTCAAAACGTCTTCGATCATTTCACGCGCAGTGTCCTGATATTCGTGTACCACCACAGCCGATTCTTACACGTTGCGGAACATGATTGCATACAGCTCTTTATTATGCTGAATATTTCAAACAAGTAAAAGCTGTTATTCTACAATTCAATCCTGCCGAAGCTGCAGCTATTAAGAAGAACCAAACAAAATTTCAAGATATTTCCGTTGAAACAGATTTAAAAAATATTCGTAACTATAAAGGATTACATGACGTAATACAAGAATTACAGAATAGAGCGTTGTCATTAGTGGAGTCACTGCAAATAGAGGACGAAGTACATACACTGCTATGCAACTATACATGACGCAAAATATAATCGCGTTTCAGAAAAGTTCGAGAGTGTGTTAAAGAAAGATTCAGGTTTTATCATATTAAAACAAATTTGTGATGGTGCATCGACTAATCCGTTAGCTGAATTCAAAGAGTGTTTTAATAATGTTCAACGAGACAATTATGGAAACATATCCAATGCACTTGATTATGCTGCTTAAGAGGACGAGTGTTTCACAACTTTTCAGATATTATAATTCTTGATTGGTTCTGGTATTATTATTCGATTTATTACTTATTTTTTGGTATTGTACTTACTGAAAGAAGCACACGCCTATGCCGCGCAGAGACATTACCTCGCTTTACTTATGAGTAATTTCGGGGGTCTCGGCATTTTTCAATTGTTCAACCGGCTAGACCCTTTATTCTAAAGAAGTGGAGTAAAATGGCAATTTGGTGCGGGTAATGTTGCTATAAATTTATGAAATGGGAATATTCTCGGGGTGTCAAAAGAGTTCTGGCAATACCTAGTCATGGAAAGTTCCAGAAACAATATCTTCTGGAAAAGAAGCAATCAGGAAAGGGAATGGGGTATATAAGAGAGATTGGTAGCTAGAATGGAAGAATGTAAGAAAATCCTTACAGCAGAAAGCGTAAAACCTAGCAAGCTTAAACAACATTTTGAGAAAATTTATAAACAGTGCGTGGGCCAAGATACAGATTTTCTTTAAAGAAAAGAGAATATTCTGAAACCATAGAGCTTTGATTGGCACCAGAAAATTACACAAGACAAACAAATCATGCCTCGTATATCATAAAGTTGTGAATAGAAAACCGCACACAACAGGAGGGGATCTCATAAAACCTTACATAGTAGACACAGCAAAGCTCGTTGTTAGTGAGCTGCATGCGGCTAAGGTAGATCAAATATCCATTTCTAATAACATAATTTAAAGTCTTATTGCAGATCTGAGTAAAGGTATTTTAGCAACTGTTGCTTCAGAGATGAAAAAAAGTCCTATGTTTGCATTGCAATTGGATCACTCAACTAATGTGGCTTCTTATTCACAACTACCTTTTATTTGGTCGCTACATAAAAGATGATTGTAAAAGAGCAACACTTCTTTTTGTAAATCTTTGCCCACTACGACAAGTGGCGAAGATCTCTTTCAAACGCTCGAACAGTTTATTAAGGGAAATGGCCTAAACTTGTCAAAGTAGGAATTTGTATTGATGGAGCGTCTTGAATGATGAGTGTAAAATAAGTTACCCCTGAATGGTTATTTTATCATTTATTAAGACACTACCTCCAGAATTACTGAGCGTATTCAATGTTACAGCGAAAATTGTCATCAATTATATTCGGGGCAATGCCACGAATTCGAGAATCTTTAAAGCGTTGGTATTGGTACTAAATTTGATGTACTTGTACGCTGGTTGTCAAGAGTAAATGTTATAGACAGCGCGCTTGAATTGAGTGAAGAAATAGTTTTGTTTTTTGAAAATCGCAAAAGAAAAAAAGAGAAACTTTTACTTCAAAATTTACTAAAAAAACTGTCGCTACAAGGAAATGTGGTCAATATTTTGTCGGCATAAGATAAAGCTGCAGATTTCCAACTTATGGACATAGAGTTCAAGTTATTGACACAGAAAATTCACTGACTTCATCGTACAACATTTATCAGCTTTCATTAAATCCGTATTTTCCGGACACAAATAATAATCAAGCCTACTCCTGGATTCTGAGACTATTGCCTACAGATATCTTTAAACCGCTGCTTCCGACTAGACAATAGAGCTAACATTACCTAAAAGGCCAAGATAAACTATTCTAAAGGCAATAATAGATAAGGCAACAGCTAGGTGTGTCAAATGTTATTTGATGTTTTTCTGTATTATTTTTATTGCCATTCAATTCCAGTAAATGCTTGATTACAAGCTAAAAGCTTTAACATCGCGATCTCCAAATTAATTGACGTTATAACGCAGTCCGGGCGATCATCGTTACACACTTTGAAATCTGAATTTTCATACGACCACCGCAACATATTAAACTTGAAATAAATCGACGGTAATTACATCATTAATTTTATTCTTTAGAGTGTGACAGGACACCCACTGGTCCGTCCTTGTTTTGTCCCCTTTTCTGGCCGTTCGTGTATTATGCAAATTAATAGTTGGACGGAGCCATTACTCATTTCGTGCAAAAAACGAAGCATCGTACTGAAGAAGACGGCCCAGACTGGTATGTCACTGAATGATGCGAGTCGATATATTCGCAAGATATGAACGTCATGGAGTCCGCATCCGCCTCGCCATGAATATATCATTTAAATTAAGTCATTATTCCGATCTGGAATTCCGGTGAAATCATTTGAAAATCCTTATTGAAGCGTTGTATTTTATTTCTTCGTTGTATCTTGTGAAATTGCGGCATGTTAGTAAAGGGATCTAAACAACAGGAATACCACAACAGATTATTGAAAAATACAATTACTAAAAGCTTAGTATACAGTCCCCGGCCATCGAAATCATTTAAAAATATTATGATTTTGGGGGGAAATTTAAAAAAAAAAGAACAGTTGGTGATGTTGGCAATATTATTATTTAATTACATATAACATGCAAGTAAGTATAATTTGAACATATATTTACTAATATTTGCTTGTTCCTCCTCTGTGTTTTATTATTTCCTCAATCCTTTTTGGCATACTACCAATGCAGCTTTTTATTGTTTTTTTTTTTAATTTCGTCGCTACTATGCCATATATCTTCAATATGTTGTTGTAATTCTTTCTTTGTAGTTGAGTTTCGTATACTTACTCTCTTTTTTTAGACATTCATAATCTTATAAATCTAATATTTCTCAAGTGGCTGTATTTCCATGGCCTAGGACTGTAGAAAATAGGCGTATACAGAGCATGACCATGTTTGCGATGTAGACTAACGATATTAAATCCGGTATTACCTAAAATGTACTCTTTACCTACATGATACATGAACCAGGAAAATCCCAATTGTCTCCAAAATCTATAATCCAGCTTACATTTGTTTTCCAAACTAGTGATCTACTCCTACTGAAGCTAGACCGATAATTCTCTCTGCTAGAAATGTGTTTTGTGTGTCCGCATTTGGTCGCAATATAGTGGTGTACTTTAATCAAATTTGTCCGATGGGTCCTAAATATCCCTGGTCGCAGATGCAATATCGCAGCCTGGTAATTCTGCATTTAGGTGAAGGAAGGTCCTGATACCCTTCTACCATTCTTGCCAATAGGGGATTTGTTGAATTTCTAACTCTTTGCAGTGTCTCTCTAGCCAGTTCACCTAGATGATCACGCAAGGTGGGTATCTGAAGATTCGTCTGTACCTGGGAATTTCTCACAAATCAGAGAGCTCGAGTAATCTGTTTCAGCATTTTACTTTTCAGGGTTTCCAGCTTCTTGAGGTGATAGGGTGCCACTGTAGCCCAGATTAATGCGCCATATGTCGAGATCGGCCTCAGATATGTTTTCTAAATTAGGACCCTTTTCATTATGACCACAACGTGGTTTTTCCAAGTGAATCTCTAGTCTAGGTACCTTACAGTCGAACTCCACAGAACCCTAATATATATATATATATATATATATATATATATATATATATATATATATATATATATGTTATCAGGCGGCAGTTTTTTTAATAAATGTAATGGCAACGCTTTTATCACTGTTCACCCTCAATTTACAATCAATCAACTACCCCATGACGTTGTCGAGGGGATTGTGGTTGTCTGACAATTTTGCATACGTGTTCACTGGAGACACTGAGGACATTGCTCTGAACGAATATTATCAAATAATGTCAGCAAAAAGATTCTTAGTTTATTTTAAGTTCATTTGAAGACTTCTATTAAATTTACCTACGAAGAGGAATTTAGCAACCATACGACAACGATATGTTAGTAATAGGAAATAGGAATAAGTTAAAAAGAGACATATGTACGAGGGATGTCCGATGTTACTTTTGTTTATTTCTCAACATAATCTCCATAAACGTTGAGACATTTATCCCAGCATGTCAGTAGTTTAAACGTCCATTTACGGTACTGCCGCTTGCCAAGTTGCTCGAAGTAGTCCACAACGGTGTCTTGCAATTTCTCCTGATGCGGTAAGAGTTTCCCCGCCAAAAATGTCCTCTTCTTCTTCTCTTCTCCTTATGCCTTTTCAGGCGTTGGAGTGGGATTCCGGTTCTTCTTTTATCCATATCTTCCATGCTTTCCCATCTCTTGCCAAAATCTTCATTTCATCAAGGGTTTTTCCTTTTTCTCTTCCTATTTCCTCGATCTAGTTCATCCATGTTTTCCTAGGTCTACCTCTTCGTGTCTTCCTTGATCTTCCCATTTCCATAACTTTTTTCGCCAGCCTATCCGGGTTCATTCTTATCATGTGTCCGTACCAATTTATTTGTTTTTCTCGTATCTCTGTCATTATCGGCCTCTGATCTATCATCTTCCCGATCTCCTCATTTCTTAGTCTGTCCCATTTGGTCTTTCCAGCGTTGATTTTTGCCTCCTGTTTTTTGTTTATTACCCAATTCTCGCAAGCGTATGTTATTGTTGGTACTGTTATAGCGTTGTAGATCTCCTTTTTTACTATTGTCTCTATTTCTTTGTGTCCTAATATTGTTTTATTCAATGAGTAATAGATTTTAGTTGACTTATTTCCCCTATTTGCTATTTCCGCATCCATCTTTCCATAACTTGTCATCACGCTCCCCAGATATTCATTCAGTCGTTACTTGTTCTAGGACCTCTCCTTTGCATTTAATTTGATTTATGTCTCGTCCTTCTGTTGGTTTTCCATTTATTATCATTATCTTTGATTTCTCCGTGTTTACCTCCATCTTCATGTTCTCTATCTCTTCCGTCCATATATTTACTAGGTTTTGCATTTTCTTTCTTGTGTTTGCCAATAGTACCACTGGTTCCATGTTCCTATATCCTATAACAGTACTCAGGTTTCCTTCTCGCTCTCTTATTATTTTTACCATTTTCAATCCATTATAACTATGAATAAGACAGGGCTTAGGCTGTCACCTTGTTTGATACAAAAATGTCCTTAAAAGTCCCAATAAAAGAAAATCCAAGGAAAAATGTGCCAACCCCAGTTTGGTTTAATTTGACGTATGGAATCTTTCACCATTTCCTGTAATTGCCCCGTCTTTTTCTTTCTAATGGCTGTATGCAATTTCTGGAGAGTTTCGCAATATCTCCTACTACTAATGGTTACGCGCAATTCGAGGAATTCCCATGCCAGTATACCTTCACCACCCCAGAACACAGTGGCCATGGTTTTACGGCCAGATAGCAGGGTTTTATTTTTTTTTTCGTAACTGAGGAAGCTGGACGTATCCATAACATGGACTATTGTCTCGTCTTTTGGGTAAACTCATGAAATGGGCCAAATTGAAGAAAATGAATTCCGCTCTGATTAACTCCTTGGGGTTGCAAAAATCTGTACCCCACGTACCTAACAGTTCAAATACTTTGCGATTACACACGCCATGTCTGTTTGCTTCTCGGAAGCTAAATTGAGCCTTGAACAAAACAACGCCCCAGACTCTTATTACTGCTCGCATAAGAATGGCCAGTCATGTATATGACGCCAATATTGCGCATGCGCAGATTGTATAATAGTCACTTGTACCTTAGATATGGGACTCTCCTCATATAACTCTCTTGTGTAACGAAAACTGAACACCCTCCTTGAATATAATTTTCTTATACAGAGTAAGTACAGTGATTAATATCTTCAGCAAACAAACACACTTCGAATTTCGCATAAATTTTTCACAAAATCGCTTTAAGATGTCAATATTTACATTTTAATTTTTTTCAGGATGGTAATCAAGACGTCAATACACCGGCGAGAATTTTTTAAATTCATACAGCGACATTAATATTCAGAAGCTGTCGCGTAGTTCTTCGCTAATAAGACAAACATAATTCTATTCAATGCAAAATTGCACTACAGTAAAAAAGAGCCGGTATAATTTTATTCAACAATGTGTATGTACAACTAATGAATCTATTAAGAGGTTAATCCAGCTTCTTTTTGTACGTTATAAATAAAAGTAGCCCCAGACCGGAGAGAGAAAAATAAGGACACAATCGGGACTCCTACGTAACTCCTATTCTCACGTAATTGATCCGGTTTTCGATTCTATCTGGATCCCAAGGCGGTTGTTGGGGACCTCATCACTATGGCAATATCCACCTCATTTAGCCAATACTTCGTCGCAGTAAACATCTTTTCGCCTGTTTATTTGAACAAATGGAAGAATGTGAAACACATTCGTAGACATTTCTTATGTTCCCTGGAATATTTCTCAAGTTGGTATTTAGGAACGTAGAAATTGTTATTTCAAGAAGTGTAATGTTCTTAAACATGTAAGGTTGTTACGTAAGATTTTCTAGGTAAACCTGGGGAAAAAGGCAACACGCGCAGTAAATTATTACGTAGTATTGTTCTTGGTCAACATTACTTAGAATTGGATCTTTAAAAGAAAATAACTCACTTGATAATGATTTAGTAAAGATAAACAATATTTCATTCTTGCTCAGAAGGTATACAAGCTGTCTTTCTTATTGTCAAACACAGAGGTTTATTTAAATTGGCAATGTTATGCAATTTTAAATGCTATAATTCTGAATAGTTCTGGAAACATAAATGCACAATGGTAAGAAATTCTGACTTAGTTTTTTTGATTTGAAAATAAATGTCGCACTGTAGTTTTGTGTACTACAATCTGTGTTTATCCCCATTTACAATAATTTTAATAATTCATTTTCAAACTTGTAACCCAGCACCATAAACTTTGTCATCCGCTTTTTCAAGCGACTCTAAATAACAAAGCGTAAGTTTGTTAAGATTTGCTGTCTGCCGCTCCCAGTATTTTTGACCAATTTGTCCATATTATCGAAACGGTTTGTTTTGACAAATTTTTACGACGACAAATTTCAGCTTGGGCGATTTCATTTTGTATGCTGTTTCTCTTTTAAGCTGAGAGAAACACAGTACACGTACACTTACTGACCGCTGAGTACTGACTGCAGACAAACAAGTCCGGACAAATCTTCCGCGTCCGTTATGACCAGTTCAGAACGTGAAAATTGGTCTGTTATATCCGGAGTGTCTGTTGTATAGGGTCTGTTATAACAGAAAAGTTTATATAGGCCACTTATAGGAGTTTGAACGGATGACTAGACAAGTACGTTATAGACGGGTGTCCTTTACAATAGGGTCCGCTATGAGTGGAGTCTACTGTATTTTGCAATTTAATATTTTTAACATTGTGACAAACACTTTTTAATAGAATACCCAATTCTCGCCTGAAGATGTGCGCAACCCTTGAAACCAGATGCATTCTTTAGTTACCAAACATAGAATTTTGTGAGGAAAGGCTCTCTTTTATTTCCATCCTTCATTATAAACACTTCACACTCAGTCAGCGTAGATTTATTTAAATTTGTCTTATTCAAGGCTGCTACGAATCCAACAGACAATATGGCAACGCATTAAGAAGGTATGTACCAATACATGGATTAAGAAATGGACCTTGCTCAGTAAAATCATTTCGTAAGCTCGTGCAAAAATTTGAGGAAGTTGGTACAATTAACGTTACACAGTTCAAGTTTTACAAAAAGTTCAGAACGTTCGTAATGTTCAGCATGTGATGTCTCTAGTGTTAATAAGATTGCAAAACAATCGCAGTTGAGTTATTCAACCGGAGGGGGGGGGGCAGTTAATTTTGAGAAGGCAGCTTCGCTTGTTTCCCTATAAAATGAAAATGTGCTTTAAACAAGTATCAATCCGGCTGACTATTAGTTATGAAGTTATCTCAACGAAAGGGTACTTCTTAGTAGACCCACTACTCGAGCGGAAACTGAAAGAAACCTGTAACGCGTTTTGCTTACTTGGAAAACTCGTGAATCGACTATGGTGAATTTTAGGTTTTCAAAAATGCGAAAAATTTATATTAATCAATCTTAGCAAGTTTGTAACTTGCTCACACATAAAATAGTTTTATTTCTTATTTTGTCTTTATTATCTTTGATAAAATTCCTGATAACAAGAAAATATCTAGTCGGTGCTGCTTATTCCCTGTAATTACATCTCTCACCACCAGATGATGCCACTGAATATGATTGCAGACAACAATTTTTTTCGTAACTATCATACGTTTTTATTTCAATCCCGCAAATAAAAATATCGGGGCCACGGGGTAATTCTCGCCTAGGACAGTGCAAAACGCCGTCTGCGTTGCGGACGTGAGCTTCGCATAGGACAGTGCTAAACACCGTTTGTGTTACGCGGGTGGGTGCCGCCTAGGACAGTGCTAAACACCGTCTGCGTTGCGGGAGTGGGTCTCGCCTAGAACAATGCTAGACACCGTCAGCGTTGCAAGCAGGAGAAGACACCTACAGAATGAGATTCTATAGCGGTTTATATACCCTAGCGGATGGTGACGTAGCACTTCTTCTCAATGACGTACAGTACAAAAAAAAAACAAGACGAGTATGTGGATCGATAAATGAAGCAAATATGCACTGTCATCTAGAAGAAGTCTATAGACTTTTCCAAAAGTTTGTTCACGTAAAAATACAATTAAACACTCGCAAAATGATTCAAAGAATGAATACAAAATTATTATCCTAATAATAAATTGTATCTTTCTTTTAGTGAAAGTTCTTTGATTCTGTGACGATCAGCGGTTCGTCACAAACTGAAGCAATCGATACCACAAGCCATCGGGAACATTCCTAGGAATGCTCTTACAAATACCATTTATAATTAAGAAGAACAAGTAAGTTAAGTTATTCGCTTGTTTCTCCTTTTAAAAATAAAACCCCATTCCTTTACGAACATTATGTCAAAGTTACGGCTATTTCAAACTGTGAACTTACTTTTGAATAACCCTATACATCTAGTTACTGTATAATACATTAATATTTTTTAAACCTTTGAACTATGGAAAAACAGTAATCCATCCTAAAATACTTGATTAATTCATTTTGTAAATCTGGTTCATAATCCGTTTCACAAAAAGGAAGTCAACACATTTGACTCATATCCCTTTTCAACAGCAAAAACGATGAAGTACAACATTTCATTGCTGGGACGGAATTGTTTTTACACTCAGTAACTGCACAATGTCATAACTGTCACAAATTAAGACACTCTTTCACTAATCACTTACAAATGCAACAAGGGCTAATGCAAAACCTAAATTTAAAGTATTGAAAAGTATTTAAATAAGAAACAAGGAAAATAAAACGATCAACACAAAACGTAGCACACGATATCCGACGCCATGTGGAACGCAGTCGACGTCACACAGTCACGTGACTCAGAATACATTGCGAAATAATGATTGAGCAATCCTTGTATGCGTTTGCTATGCTTTGTGATATCTCCTATGGCGTACATTTAGAATGAGAGTTGCTATTAGTATCTCGAAAACTGTCGTCTTGAATTTTATTTCGTTATTGGCTTTTATATCTTTTATAATTGCGAAGATATTTTACTCTAAAGAAAATAGCAGTTTTCAGCTTTCTCCCAATAACTAGTTTTTCTCAACGGAATCTCACTTTGAGCATTCGATAGTTCGAGATGACCAAAGACCCATTCAACTCTCGAACTATCAAGACCCTATTGCACATTGTTACAGCTATTAGCGCTAATTATATTCTACATTATTTCTAACTCACTCTGTATACAAATCTATCTAGGAAACAGATAGCGTTGGGTGTTACTTTTATTGCTGCAGCAATAATACACCTCTTGCGGAGTTATTTACATAAATATAATAACGCGCCAATCTAGATGTTTATGTTCGCAATTACCATGATTTATACGCCAACAATGGAACGTAATTATTGACGAAAGGTAGTCTCTCGATCTCCATTGAACATGTTACGAATAATCTCATTGTCGGGAGCATTAAAAGTGGCATTTATCCATCGATTAGTATCCGTATTAGTAGACGGTGAAGCGTGAAGTATTAAGAATTCACCGTTTCTGAATATAAGCATAATATACTCGCATTTTAGCCCACAATTTTCGCTTTGGATACAGACGGAATGTGGACTTTATAACTTGTATAAATCTATTAGTGTTCGGGGAAAGAATAACCAGACAATACGATATTTTAGACCCTCGATTATTAAAATCAATAGTCTGGAACGATTCCAGTAAAGGTAGACGGTACTTATATCAGCAATGGGTATACAATATACATATCGCGCAAAGGTGTAGCCAACATAAAGTACGTATCGGTTATTAGATAATATGGCGTAAAACAATGGACTAGTAATATCTGTGCACGTATAATGGTTATTGGAATATGAACGTTTGGTACTAACAATAACCGTTTGCACAAGATTGCACAGATGGACATAAAATATGCATATGAAAATGGTTTCGGTTTGCTATCTGAACAGCACTGATTAGGTACTGCTAGGTGGGAAAAAGTATTCGGGCAACCTAATGAATTAAAGAAGCACAAAAAGCACACCAAAACATATACTAGCTCCGATTGTTTGAAACCTTTTCGGAACCTACAAAAGCACACATTGTTGTAACTCATTTAACAAAACATATTTGTGATTTAAAATGCTCTACAAAGCAAATTTAATAGACCATATCCCAACTCACATTGGTGATCGCCCATTTAAATGTAAACTGTGTGATAAAGGCTTTACTTTAGGTATCCATATAAAGGTGGGAACAGACTAAGCAAACATTATTGAACAACAGCTGAGCAACTGTTGGGCAACATGCGAGTTCGCACAATGTGGACGTATTGCTCAACAGTTGGGCCGCTGTTGATGATCAGTTGCATTAGGTTCTCTCCAGAGGCAGTACTTCAAAGGAAATGTGGTTGAACAGTGCCTCAACAGCATCCCTAGTGTGTACGCCGTATAAAGTAGAAATGTGCATTCAGTTTAATTGTAGATATCTAAGACAACACGTGGATATCGATACAGTTCATCTATTGTTATTAAGAATGTCTCACGATTGGAATGAAGAGCAATTTAATCGAACATATAAGAGATTATCCTAATATATGGAAGCCCGAAAATGGGGCTTTTAAGAACAAAGACAAACGTACTGACGCATTTAATAATATATCTAAGGACTTCGCGAGAAGAAATTTAACGAAAATGTAAACTTCTTCAAACCCAATTTAGACCTCATCATTAATCTTGCCTTCACACACATTGTTTTCCGGCAGTTCGTATGCCTTTTTACAACCTTAGAACCAATCATTGAGATGAGACTTTCAAATGTAGTTGTATCCATTCGAGTGAATGAAGTTATTGAACAACATTTGGTCCTTCTTCCTTAATTTTGGGAAAAATTGTCGTTTTCTGTTAGCGTACATACTTCTTTGCCACCACTGTTTCTTCGTGATAATTTTATTTTTACTAATAAGAACCAACACCGTTTCTTTGTCGCTCATTTTGGCACTCGGTGAACGATCAATCAACTAGATAGGTCGACGTTTTCGAACAGTTTGTCAGCTTCTAGTACGTGTAAGTTCGCTAACAGCTGATCAATTGTTGTACAACTGCTGTACTCTTGGTTTCCGGGTTGGAACCGCGTCGTTGTCGTAGCTTTTGCCGACATTTCGTCCACACTTTTATGGGACGTCTTCAGATCTGTTACTGCACACTGACGGGAGACTATTCATTCCGGAGGGGTTTATATAGGGCTTGTTTCGGGTCAATGGAGCGAAAATGTTATGGATCAATGAAACATGGCGGTTGCTGGGAGTGTTGTACAACTGTTTGCTTAGTCTGCTCCAACTTTTAGAAGCATTCACAAAAATGAGAGACCAACTTATGAGATATATGGAAGGATTTTGTACGTTGATCACATATAGTAAATTTTGGGGTTACATAATTAAATCTACTGTGATCAGTGTCCAAAATAATAATTTTAAAGAAAACCCTGTTTAAATCTGAAGTTTATGCAACTTATTATACAGGATGTCTCACGAGGAAATGCATGGATCAATATATTGTCGTTTACTGCAATAGGTCGTATGTCAAAAAATGCCGTTTTGAGTTTATTAAAGTCTGCAATTGTTAATAACAAATTAGTGTTCAAACAACAACGAGTTAAAGGGGTATCCCTGTGTTCAAGCAACAACGACCTAAGGGGTATCCCTTTATGAGCTTGAACCACGCGACTCGAAAACAGAGACAACACTAAGTATCGGCACACTCCGCCCCCCACACAAGTGATTACTTATTTCGGAATAGAAGTTTCTAAGACCCGTGGGTTTTCAACCTCAGCAGCGTGACCGAATTCATTCACTCGTTTGGTCATGCGGCTGAGAATGAAGACCCACGAGTCTTTGAAACGGCTGTTCCGAAATAATTAATCATTTGTGTGGCGCTGAGTGTGCCGTTGTTTGCCATACTGCGCCACAGTCCTTGTTGTCATTATCGAAAACAGAAGCTAAGGTAACATGTTTTTGTACCGGTTATACCGGAAGTAGCTGACACAGTGGCCAATTGAACGTTTCAGCAATGCTGGGTGGTTTCCTAGTGGTCGTCACTAATTTGGATACCTCCAAAATTGGATGACATTTTTCCAAACTACAAAAGCTACATTCCTATTGCTGGGCACTCTTTTTTTGAAGAAAACTGTGTTACAATATCCAATTTCCTAAATACCTTGGAAAGTAGGTAACCATTTTAAATGTATAATGAATATATTTTTTTTTATTATAAGAGCAATTTGATAAGAAAGCGAAAAATAGATAGTTGTATTTAAAAAAATAAAGTTACAACTCTTTTTGCATTTGAAAGTTTAACCGTAATTTTCGGACACGCTGTACAATGTCTTTGGAAAATTAATTCGATTTCTAATCCCACCCGATACGGTCAACAATTCTGCAGAATTTCAATTTTCTAAGTTAAACACCTTCACAGTTATAAAAGTTCAAATGCACTTGTCCATCTCAAAAATTTTCGAAAAAAATGCAAATATTTCAAATATGGCTAGAAATAGCAACGTAGTTATATGAAACAAACCTTAAAATTGAATTAGGAAGTGTTCCATTTGAAATAACGAAGTTGACAGCTACTTCCAGTATAACCGGAAATGTCAGATTATTCAAAATAATTTATTTCAATAGTATATTACCAAGTTTGCGGAATTTTCCAACATTCATATACCGATCGATGCAGTTCCTTATGAGACACTCTGTATATTATTTTTTCCTCTGCAACAAATTGCGATTATTATGATTATATATATATTTTTTTTATTTTTACAATATATAATGTCAAAGGCACGCATAAATAGTTAATTACATTTTCAATTTTTATTTCCATGTTTCTGGACTTTTAGGACGCATTTCTTTACGCCTAGCAGCTGAAGACAGCAATGCAGGTATAAATCCGTGTAATTTGTAGCAAAAAAAAAAAGGAAAATCGTCAAAGAACACACCCTATACTGGAAAGAACCAGCCGTATCTGAGGCTAGCTATCACATATCAGAAATGTGTTTAATACAACTAATGTAAGCAATACCGGTAGCTTGCTGGGACACGCAAAAAGCTTTTACGTAATCCTACACCCGTCTTCGAGGCGTATTGTATATAGGCGAATAAATACCCTCCCGATATGTTGGCAATAGTAACAACAATACGACGCCCCAGCCTACTAGATTGATATCCCGCGCCATTGACGTAAGAAGACACCAACACAAAACGCCAAGTTATCCATACGCACAGCCTTCTTCTTTCCAACGCATATCGACCTGATGCAGTCTACAGTACCGTGCAATCGAATTAGGGCCACTTTGATTTTATAGAAATATTTGCTATTAATATTATAATAACCAAAATTTCTAAATATTTTCCGCAATAAAATGTTTTTAATTGTATTTGAGATAATTCTCTTAAGTAGGTATAAAATTCTCGTTATTATAACCCCCACCAAACATTCCTTTTTATCCAAGGTACGTTTAGGGTCGGTAATCGGTGACTAGCTTTACCTGCTTCAAGTTAGTTTACGTGTAGTTTTGATGGTGTAAAGTGCAAGTATTATATTTTCGTGCTATAATATTCGTTTTATACGTTGTTTTAGTGTAATTAAATAGAAATTTCGTGACGTTTAGTTTTCTTTTTTTATTGATAAATTTTGTGAAATGGGCAAACGTAAAGACATTTCAAACGAGAAAAAAAACAAGAATTCAAGTGTTATTAGAGACGGGGCTGTATTCGCATCGGGAAATAGCCAGAAGAGAACGAGTTTTTCGTCAAACAGTCGACAGGGTAGCGATGTCAAAGAAAGAAAATTTACCGGCGACTTCAAGTGGTCATTCTCATTGTCGTGGTATTCGCAAAACTTCGCCACGGGAAGACAGAATTATCATAAAAAGGGCATTACAAAACAGGCAACTGTGCATTAAAGAACTTCAGCGTATATTACAGGCTGATAATGTAAAAATATCAAATCGAACATTAAAATCGCGCTTATATGAAGCCAATATCAGAAGTAGACGCCCTGCAAAAAAGCCGAAACTTACTTTAAGGATGAAAAAGGCAAGATTGCAGTGGGCGCAACAGCATTGGCATTTTACTGTTGAGGATTGGAAAAAAGTATGTATCAATATTTTATGTATATTTTCAAAATTTGGAACAATTTTAGTCTAATTCGAAAATGAAATGAAAATTTCTATTTCTAACGGTTGTTTTTAGTGACGAGTCACGGCTAGAGGCTGTAACTGAAGTTGGTCGTTTCGTTAGAAGAAGACCATCGGAACGATATGATGAAAGCGCAGTGGTAAAAACAGTGAAACATCCACCGGCAGTCATGATTTGGTCCTGTATATCAGGGGAAGGGCTTGGACCGCTCTATTTTGTAACGGGTACCATGAATCAAATTCAATATAAACAAGTTATGGAATCAATCTTAATCCCGTATATGACATCTTTAGACCCTGAAAATTACTCTTACACATTTATGCAAGATGGTGCACCGTGCCACAGGGCAAAAACAATTCTAAAAATGTTTTCAGCAAGAAAACTGAAGATATTGCCATGGCCAGGCAATTCCCCCGACCTGAATCCAATCGAAAATGTTTGGAATTCTTTAAAACGTACAGTTTATGCATCTCCCAATACAACAGTTGACGTTTTGTAAGCAAACATAACAAATAGCTGGCAAAATAATGCTCACCTTAAAGAAGTTGCAGCAGCGTGTATAGCAAGCATGCCAAAAAGAATTGCTGCTGTCATAAAAGCAAGGGGTTGTTCGACGAAATATTAATGTACGTGTTAATATAAATATATATATATATTTATTAAGCTAAAACTCAAATTTATATAGTGGCCCTAATTCGATTGCACGGGACTGTAAAAAGAGACGGATAAAAATAAAATAAAAAATGAAAAGAAAGAGAACATGGGCCCTTCGATATCCACTCGCAGTCACGCATTGTTAGGGACGGTGGCCTCCAACAAAAAAGAAAGGAAACGTATATGTGTATTAACCTGCCTCAACATAAAAAAAGAAAGATACGAGTACCGAAAAAAATAGAGGGCGCTGGCTTTCATGTGCATGGCATAAGGTAGATGTTATACGGCAAAGAGAACACCTGGGCGAAGAAATACGATTATGTAACTGCAACAAAAGTAGGCGGGACCGTCTTGGTATGCTACCATACTAGAGCTCCGTGTATAACGAGGTAAAAGTACATAATGTGTAATGATTGGATACTAAGCAAAAAAAATTATACAAAATTATAAATACAAACATTTTTATGTTGTAATACAATTAACTAATCATACAATCCATCAAAAATATGTGAAAGGCAACGTGAAATCGTAATTAAAATCAAGATTAGTACTATTGGTTAGTACTTCAAATTGAAATATTTATCACTGCTTCTATTAGCAGCGCCGTGTTACACCTCTTCTACGTTAATTAAAATATTTTCTTACCAATAACATTTTATCCATCGATTCCCAATTTAAAAATCTATGAAATTAATTGCTGCTGAATATATAGAAAGGTATGCGGTATTTCGGTTGGTTTAAGATGTTTATGTTATCTTAATTTTTTGTAATTTGTGCATTCTGGATAAGAAAAACACTCCTACCTTTTTACTAATACTTTATAGAAAGATTAAAATTTACTTAATTTAGCAATAGATTAAGGAAGAAGCAACAAAAAAGAATTCTATAAGGCAAGGAATTTTATAAAGATAGTATAGGATCTTATTGACTGTTGTTTCCTTTTTTATTTACGGAATGGCACAAAAGTAAACCTGGATGATTCACAGTAAACCTGTACGAAAGTAAGCCTTATCTGTACTGCCAGTACCACCTTGTCGCTTGCCAGTCGTCCAACTTTACTTTTGTCCCATCGTGCATAAACATATAACGTAATTCGCAGCATTTTTTGCTAGAAACAAGTCACAAACATGACAATACAATATAGGTAGAAGATAGGAAATCTTTATTTGCGTATATTCATTAAAAAACATAACTTTTCCCCTATATTTTAATCTTAATCTTCATAAGAACTTTTTCCTTTTAGATTAGCATCAGTCATTTTTGAGAAGAAATTTTTTCAAGTGGAAAATTATAGCACATATCTTTCTGCATGTATTGTTTTGTATACATCAAGCCAGTGTTGTCGTTTCCGAACGATTTCTCTGCTTTGTTTTCAACAAATTGTAAGTTGAAAAAACTCTCGCAATTTGTCGATGAATGTGGTAAACATAGGAATGTTTTTTTGGAGATTCACCAAGGGGTTTTTGATAAAAGAGTTTGGGGAATTTCTCCGAGATAAAACTAATGTTTCTTTAACTTGTTAATAGATGGCAGAGGCAAAGAGAGAGTTTATATAAGTAAAAATTTTCAATTTAATATAATAAATATACTTATATTTTCCTGGAATAATAATTTCTTCAGATAATAATGTTATAGAATTAGAAGGAACGAATCGTGACGATGCAAATCCACTAAACTGTGATGATTTGGTGTGCGATACTATTGTGCCATGAAAATATAGTTGCAAGCGATGATACAAGGAAGTCCTTCAGTTTGAATCATGATCAAAAATCGAAAAACGAAAATCATGATCCAGATTATGAGACAGAGAACTCTAGTTCAAATACAAGTAACAATAAATCCCATAATAAAACTCAGAAAAATGATTCCAGCTTAGAAAATACTGATTTTACGATAGTGATTGACCAGCCTTTTATGATAATCAGAGAACGGCAAAATTATTGCAGCAGAGTCGTATGCAGAGCATGAGATGTAGGCGGTCATTATTTCATTCAGAAAAATGTATTAATTTAACCAGCGCTTTAATTTGCATATCAGCAGCTTGGAAAGACGTTTCGCCGGCTACAATTTCAAAATGTTTTACAAAAGCAGGATTCTCGAAAAATAACCAGCAAGAAAAGGATTCCGATTAGGAAGACGAAATTCCACTAGCCCAGCTTCTTCCTGTATTACGTGGTGTAAAGCCTAGAAAATTATGCATCTATCGATTGCAATGTTTTGACCGAAAATCCCAGTTTTAACGTTCAAGAAATAATCAATGAATTAATTGATAATCAAGACTATAATTCAAACATGAAACTGATGTGGAAGAATCTGACATTTGTTATTCAAACATTAAAGATATGGGTGAAGTGTGTGAAAAACTAAGAGATGTACAAAGTTTCTTATTTTGTAATGATGGAAGCGAACTAGCTGTACAAATTGCTCAAATTTTAGCAAAATGTGAATCTCGGGTTTTACAAACAAAAATTAAAAACCTAAAACGAACCTGAATTGAAAAATATTTGAAAAAAAGTGTAATAATACACGTAAAATATTTTTTTTTATTATTATTATATAAGCTAATTTTTGATATTTACATTTTTTTAAATAAAGAAAACAAGAATAACCTTTTATTTATTCCTACCTCTCAGTAACGGCCACCTCTTAATAACAGCCATTTTTGCAATAAAATTTTGTGGCCGCTATTTAGAGGTTTCACTGTACAACATATTCTAACTATAAGCAAAATCCAAATTGAATATTATGTTTTCCATTTAAAACACATTTTTGTTAATTTCCAAAAATGTACTAAAATGGACCGACCCGGTTTTTGCACCCAGCCCTACAATTTTAAAAGTAATTAGATTTAATAAAATAAATATAAGTAAATTAATGTTATGCAATCTGGGTGGATCTTAAAATTATAAAATCACAATTTCATATAGGAATAGAATGCTTCTTGATATTTTACAAATGTTTACATATGCATGTATGTCTAATTATCCGGCCACTACTTTTTTTTCCAGAAATAAAATTTATTAACAACATTAACAAATTAATGTCATTAAGACAAATGTACATGGATAGACTTTACTTCAACTAATAAACAAGTATGAACGGCTCTAAAATACCATGTAACATCTGTAATTCTAATCTACGGAACAGAAATTATATTTACAAATGTACAAACAAACATAAAGATTGTTTATTACGAATACACGTCGTCATATACGATTATAGAAATGTAATTGTACGTAATTTAGGAACCGTAACAACATTGGATACGTCCATGAACCTTTTTCCATAAATCGTTAGCAATGAATTGCTATTAAAGGAATGCAATCAACTCAGCAACAAACTATGTTAACAATCGTACTGTGACGGTTTTATGAATTAATGGGAATGGAATCGATGAAATTTTCATTTTCGTTGAAGTTAAAATGGGATATACAAACATTCAAACTAGATTTTTTCCTAGCCGAGGAGTAACATAACCTAGAAATGCTAGCGTACACATTGCACATGCAAGACGGAATTTTGCGTGCAATAAAATACATAAACTGCTCGAAAATGTGATGACCTCGGATGAAATTGATAGTATTATGACATGGAAACGTATATATTTACCTGATAGAATATAAAGCATACTGAGTTATATCCAAAACTTCCTAAATTTATCACCAAGAAGCCAAACACTTTTCAAGGTCTCTTCGCACTATCAAAACATGCCAAGTGTCATTCGAATCGCGCGTACAAAACGGCGCACCGGGTTGATTTTCACACGTGAATCACCTGCCGCGAACGGTTTTCCATATCGGGGGGAAAATCGCGACGAAAACACACCGAAAAAGCTTAAAAAATCGCACATGTACAAGTAAAGGTTGTTTTCAACATGGCCGCTCAAAACTCGGTTATTTCACAAGGATTTGTTGACCCTGGCGGTTTGGCGTTTTCTATTGGTCGTCGATTGGAGCGCACACTCCCATTGGACATATTCAAGGTTAGGGGCAAAACATCAACATGCACCTGTCAACAATCAATTCGAAACGATTCTGATTGAGAAAGATTTTCGTCGAAATCGAAACGATTTTAGACGGTAAAATGCACGGTAAGAATTCGCCGTAGCTACGGTCCCGGTTATACTTTCAAAATCGATCGGCGGGAATCATATGTTAAAAACGTACGCGCGCGACATCTTACGGCTGACCTTGAAATTAACACGCTAGTCGATAGTAAAAGTGAAAGTTGGTAGTCCTTCCATAGAGTACGCCACATGCATTGAAAGTGCGCGAAATTCAGAATAAACTATTACTGACTTATTTCACTTTGTTCCCCTTTTATTAACAAAATCTACGTGTTTATTCTAGTTGCATTGAAATTTCTTTCATATTTTATCGGAACTACTACATTACCTCGCTCCAGACTGCCAAGTTAATATATTTATCGTATGCGCAAATAGTACAAATGGACAATGCGCATATTAGCCGTAGTTTTCCCTTTTAAAATTGGATTCCGTCAGCCAGACGGGCTCGGGGAAATGAATTCCAGTCCATGCGCTCATGGTCTTGACAACAATGTTGCTTAGCAACCGGCCAAGCGTCCCATTATGACAGGTGAGATATATTTCTAAATATCGACGTTTTCCAGCTGGATTTATTTTTAATTTTCCCCACGATTTATTTTCGAGATTCTTTGAAAGCATAGCACGGCTAAAATCGCAGCTAAATTGAAAAATAAATAACTGCATTTAGTTCTCGCCCTTCGTTAAATGGATTTTTAAAGCGTTGTTTTTAACGGGATAAGTGGCTTTTAATTATTTTTCGTGTTTGGTCGCTTTCCAGAGTACTGGCAGTGGCTTTTTTCTGAAGATTACCACCGAAAAATATACCTATTTGTGATATTTTTTAAACAGAGGGAATTTTTTGAGGAAAAATAATTAAAGAAGTTATGAAGTTGATAAAAATATAATCTTCATCTAATTTTCCAATAAAGTACTACTTTTTTGGTATCAATATAATAATCGTTTTAAAAAACGCCTTGGCTAATTTTAAATTTTCCTTTATAATAATGTTGTTATTGCCCTCTATATCCTTCATATGGCACTTATAGTCAATTTTTATAAACAGATTTATCAACGAATTTAATTTTATTTTTAAATCGTGCCAAGTCTTAATTATTTCTCCTAACAAATTAACAATTTAGTGAAAAAACTATACATTTTAGAAAAATATTAGCTGAAATATTTGGATTTTTTATAACAGGCAGTAGTATATTACTACATACATAAAAGAATTATCTGAAATTCGTAAACGAATTCAATATAGTATTCCTTAACTACATTATATCATTAACATTTATTTAATTATGTCTGGGGTACGATGAATTAAATCCGAATAGTCATTCAAAATTATTGAAGAAATACCTTTTCAGAACTCATGAATTAATCCACTAGCGCCATCTTACGGCGGCCTTTCAAATTTTTGCGTAGTTGGTAATACAGGTCTCTATGAAACATAAACATAATTTTATTGTTGTAACCTTCACATAAAAGGGCATTGACATTATCATAAATAAATAAGTAAAATAAATAAATATATGTATAGATAAAAGATGTAAAGGTAAAAATGTATATGGAACAAACACAACAAAAAACTAGTAAACTGGAAGGGTGTCAAAGCATATTGTTACCTCTCCACAATAGATGGCGCTACCAAATAATTTTGACAATTTAACACTAATTTTTAAATTCTGAATTATTTGACTTTAAAAGCGATTTAAGTTAATACGACTTAGGATTAGAATAAAACCACAATATTTAGGAGAGGTAATATTTTTATTTTTCGGGTTTTTGTTACAATTTTACACAGGTGTCACAGATATCAAATAAAAGTGTACACTTATTGTATATAGTCTTAAATAGGGCGCATACCTATTTAAATTTTGATATCGTCTAAGAATAATGGAAACTGCTAGAGGTGCTTATAATTTTAATGTAACTATCAGAGGGTCTTTTTCTATATATTTTTTTTTAATTTTCTAATTTTCAGTTTATAGTTCTTTGGTTTTTTCCTTACATTTAACTAAGCAACGTACTACTACAGGTGATACATAGTTGGTAAATGGTATTACTATAGTACATCGGATTAGTTCACATGATATTGATAAACATTGATATCTACGAGTTTGTTTAAAAAAAAAATCTTTTCTCTAGAAAGAAAACCTAATATTGCTTAAAATAATAACAGTAATACAAAAATGATATCATATCGACAATACATTACAAAAATGGTTCTTTTTAAAAAATAAATAGCTTAATCCTCTACTACAATATGGATAAAATAATACGAAAAATAACAGATCTTTTTTTCGCATTTCGCATTATTAAAACTATTTTAAGAACTGAACGAAGTTTTCGATATAAACAAAAGGTAAAAGGTATCTATTTAACTAGTTTTCATTCAAAACTAGCGCCATTATATCGTGTTATCATCCTCAGGAATTTCATTCGTCAATGGCTCCGCTCTTTCTTTGACTAGTGGCGACATCTATTCTATTATTCGATATTGTAGCGAGGTCTCCATTGTCGACGATCTACTCGTTGGATATCACTGTAGGATCGCTCTGTAACAATTAATTCGCTATTTTAGATGTAATTCCTTCGAAATAAAGTCAAAAATATTAGTAATAATTAAAAGAATATGTTATAGAACATATGGAATTTTAAATAAACTCGATAGATGGTAATACATTCTCATTTAAATTTATACATAACTATATTGATGTACAGTACCGTTCATGGCAGTTCGGGCAAGCTGACAAATTATATTAACTGTTTAGGAAAAAATTTTAAAATTATATAATATACATTTCTGTGAGGAATTATTAAAACTAACCTTTTCTGGAAGCCTCTTACCAATTTCCAGGTAGTATTTGTCTATTATAAGACCGTTATCATAAAATATATAATTATGTTGGAAATTCCCAATAATTACAGTGACAATAAAGCTTTATAATAATCCCTAGGAGGGTTAGTTGATTCACTCGTGTTACCTGGAAATATTCGTATACCCTTTATAAAGTATTATAACATTTGTAAACGCAGTAGTTCTGAAGAGATTGTTATTGTGAAAGTATCTATGGTTGTGCAAGTGAAAAATAAAATAATTTCGGTTTGACTGCTTAAAATGCCCAGTGGAAAGCCTCTAGCTGTTTCAAAACGATCTGCTATTATTACCTTGCATCAGGAAGGGTACGCAGAAAGACGGATTGCGGATAAATTAAAAATATAAAAATCTACAGTACGTGATACTATAGTCCGATTTAAGACAACCGGCGACGTGCAAGATCGTAATCGGCCAGGACCGTCAAGAAAAACGACTCCTGCGGAAGATCTACGAATAAAAATAATTAGTAAGCGCAATAGAAGACTAACAGCATCAGAAATTGCTGCAGAATTCAATAATGAGCGAAATTCCAAAGTTTCTGTGAGTACTGTGAAACGTCGGCTGAAAGAGGCTGGGTTGCATGGGCGAGTGGCTTGTCGAAAACCGTTACTCCGAAGAGGAAATAGGCAGAAACGACTAAAATGGGCACAAGCTCATAGAGATTGGACAGTGGACGATTTTAAAAACGTTTTGTGGACTGACGAATCCAAGTTTGAGGTTTTTGGAAATAGACGGAGAGTTTTCGTAGGCAGATCAAGAGGGGAAAGAATGTTACGGGAGTGTATAGTTCCTACGGTGAAGCATGGAGGCGGATCTGTAATGGTTTGGGGTTATTTTTCCTTAATCGGAACAGGGAACTTGCTCAAAATTGAGGGCATAATGAAAAAAGAAGAATATCGGAAAATCCTGGAGGAAAATGCCGTACCGTTAGGAGTCCGATTAATTGGTCGTGGATTTGAATTTATCCAGGACAATGACCCCAAACATAAATCTAAATTGTGCACAGATTACCTGCAGCAAGAAGAAAATGAAAGAACCCTAAAAATTATGGAATGGCCGCCACAGTCCCCCGATCGGAACCCGAGAGAGTTGTCATGGGAAGAATTAGACCTATGTGTTAGGAAAAAGTGTCCAAAATCGAAGGAACATTTGTGGACCATTGTCCAGGAGGTATGGACAAGCTTGCCCAATGAAACATTAGCAAAATTAGTGAATCGGATGCCGAGAATAGTGGCAGCAGTCCTAAAGGCAAAAGGTGGATTTTTCGATGAAAATCGCATTTAAATTATTTGTATTACATTAACTTTTTCTTTTTAATAAATTTGTTTGAAAATATGTAAAATCATGTAAGTAAGTATTAAATACATAGCCAATTAATATTTCTCTTATTTTCTTTGACTTCCGTACATTCTTTTGCTTGCCCGAACTTCCATGAACGGTAGTGTACATCTTTATTTTCCCAATTTTTGTTGGATATTAACTTGTTGCAACGTAATTCAAATGACTCTCTCTCTCTAGATGAAATCAACTCAAAAAGAGAAAACAACGTACTTTTACTTTATAATCCGCAATAAAGTTCAAGAAAACGAGGAAGTGGTAACCTGCGTAGATGACATGTGGAAAATGCGAATAAAACATGCAATTTCTATAGTGGCATAATAGATACCTACGTGTGTCATTTGTCTATAATTGCAACCTGCTTGCAGGTATTTTGCAACAGCAGGAGCTTGAAACGGTTTTTATGAGAGAGAAAATGAGTGAAAGTGTATTGTCTAAAAGGAAAATGATAATAAATTTGTTTCCACACAATATGTTGATTTTAATTAGGTCTGTTATTGTAACATGTGTTTGTGAATTATTGCAATCACATATCCAACAAAATAACGTAAAGAGTATATAAATGTTTATGTTTAAAGCTAAGTAAACTTAAGACCGTTTCAGACTTAAAAGTCATGTTTTCACCTTCTTACAAAGTTGCTTTTTACTCTATTGTAAGTTGAGAGCGTGTCTTTCTACTTCTTGGTAATTAAAATTATTACGTTTATTTCTAATTTGTTGTTCAATTGCATTAGTCAATAGATAAAGATTTGATTTAACCTAGAATTTTGACGAGACGAGAAAGCTACGAAAAAACTGCATTAATAGTTTTGTTTCTCAATTTTGTGGTTTATTTTCATCATTAATGACTAGAGTTAGAATTTTTTTAATTTCGCGGATGATTTAAATTGGTAGTTCCGGCAATAAAGCACGTATTCGCCAATTTCTTAACGTAACACAGACGAATATGTCCTCTATTGCAGGAACTACCAACTTAAATCATCGGTAAAATTTAAAAAATGCCAGCTTTATTAGTAACTGTGACCTCATTTCCTAATAATCTTTATCACTAAAACGAACAGCTGATTTGTAATTTATAATTTCACAATGATAATAACAGTGGCTCATTTGTGATTCGCAATCATAGAAAGGTTAGATCTTAAATATAGAATGGGCACCAATAACAATAACTGGAGATATGTAAATAGAAGGAGATAATCTCGTAAAAATAATAAATCTTGATACAAGATTATGAAATATGTAGACAATACATACAGTTTAAATATGTGTATGCGACACTCGTGTATTATTAAAAACAGTGTCAAATGTTTTAGAAGAAAAGGGATTGAACACTCTGAACACCCTGCTCCTTATGGTATTGATGGAATCACTCGCGGCAAAAACAATGTGAGAAGAGAAAACACTCCACCCAATCCGGCGTCATCAGCGTTGCTCCGAGTTTGCGATAATCGAAATAATGCTGTAGCATTATTTGTCTTTTCTATGCATTTTTAATGTGTTTTCAGTATTAAAATATTGTACGATGTAGAAGAATGGTAAATGTACAAGGTGTGATCAAAAAAAAGACCGGAATTCTGTCGTCTATCAAAATTTACAATTTAAATTAGCTGTACTTCAGTGTTACCTGGTATTTTATGAAGCATAGCCCTGCCGAGACCGATTTTTTTATTTGAGCAAGTGTTTTTTAGTTTACAGATATTGTTAACGGAACCAAATAACATTTACCACTTTTTATGAAGTTATATTTTATTTATTTGAAAGTTAAATCCAGAATTTTCGGACAATGTCGGTAATCTTTAATGTCGGGTAAGGGCTTGCTGGCAATTTTGAGTCCTTCCTAGAAACCACGTATTTGTAAATTGACATTTCTTTGAGGTAGCAGCCATGTTGAATTTGTTGTTTTTATCAGTGTCTACTATTTGATAATGGGACGACGCACATGTCCACAACGTTTACAAATGATCCAGATTCTTTTATCAAAACGTTCAGTAGCAGCTGTTTTACATGGATTAGCTCCCATTTTTGGTCGTTATAATCGTACAAGTTGAAGAACAATTCAATGCTTTGTGCAAAAGATCGAATCAACATATTCATTTCATAACGCCCCGTGTCAGTGAAATAAAGAAGTGCAAGAAGCGAAGAGAATATTGCAGCTGTACGTCAGAGTGTTTGTGAAGATCCAAATGTATCAATTCCTCGCCGATCTCAGGCCTTGGACATTGCCAACGCCAGAAAAGATTGTTTTAACTTAAAAAGCCAAACCATCATTTGTTGCGTCGCAGGTTCAGTAATTGGGCTTCAGAGAAATAAGAAAATTGTCTTTGGCGACGTAGTTTACTTCTAGCTTAGCGATTTTGTGAATAAACAAAACTGCCGCATCTGGTCTGAAAATCTACCAGAAGCCAATGCATGTAAGAGCACTACATTCTTTTAAACCGACTGTTGCGCATCTCATGCTGGAGGAGTCATTAGTTCTTACATTTTTGTTGGCGATACTGGTAACTGACTGATTTTTTTTGGCTCGAATTGGGTACTCTGGACTTGGATGGCATGTGGTTTCAACAAGACGGTGCCACTTGCCACATCGCTCATGAATCAATTCACTTATTGCAACACACAAGTTCGGTAAATCTAACATTTTCAGAAAGGGACCTCTTCGCTCGTGTGATTTAACATTCCTAGACTTCTTTTTGTGAGGTTATGTTAAGTCGTTAGTTTACGCCAACGGGCTAGCGACATTACATGACTTGCAGACCGACAATGAACGTATCATTTTTGAAATTCGAGTCGATTTATGTGAACAAGTCATGGAAAATTGGATTTAAATGGCTCATTCCTGCCAGCGTTTCTGAGAAGGGCATTTGAACGATGTTATAATCCATAAACAACGGTATTAAATCGTGCCCTTAGTACCACAACTACGTAACTCAAAATTAATGATATCTGGGAAGTAATTTTTTTTGTTTTCAATGGTTATGGTAGACATGGGACTTCCCTATATTTTACAAGTACATTTTGTCCTTTAGAATTACCGTGACAGTTGCCTACTACCTAGTTGTAGTTTTACGGAGACGAAATCTACTTTACACGAAATTCAAAATACCTAATTTTACATTTCTTAGGAAACCCGTGTTTTATTCTACAGACAAAATGCGTCGCTCTTAATGAAAAAGCCCTTTACAAAAAAGCAATACTTTAATCTCGGGGTAGCATAGGCTTTGATAGCGTTAATGTTGTAATTGATTTTTGTATTTATTTCTTTTGAAATACTTAAAAGAAACCAGTGTATACAACACAGCAACAACAAGGAAATAAAATCAAATAACAAAACTATTAAAAGAGAAAAACAAATTCTTTTCAAATACGTTAACATCTTCCGAACTGTTTAATAATTACAGAAAATATAAAAGAAACCCTGTTATTGTCTTTATTCTCAAAATTGGACAATTCGAAGCAATACAATGCAAACACATAATCCATAATGTCACTAGGATACTTTTTCCTTCATGTAAGTACCTACATATATCTGATACTGCTTTTTTCTTACCTCTGAATTTTATAAGCTGAGATGTAACCTCCTGATGATGCTGGACGATGTTGTTTGTTCGTTTGACGGCTCCGGTCGAATCTCTAGCGGACCTAAACGAACCGGTATTCCTTAGAGACGGCGGCTGAATACACAGAACGTCCTGGTTCATCCTGTACGAGGTCACAGAAGGGGCTCCCAGCGTGTCATCGTCGTACGAATTGATGTCTATATCGGTCAATACTGGAAAAAGACGAAAAGAGAAATGAGAGATAAAATGATATATGTAGCTAACCGAGTGAAAGGATATAAAAGGTAAAATGTATACTTTTCTTTTGTTGAAATAACTTATTTTGTCGCTCCTTTTATACGATCATTTTGTTTATTAAGTTATCTTATTTGTATAATGTTCTGTGAACGTATTAGATAGTTTTCTTGACGAAAAATATATGATACACTATGTACTTATACTTAAAGCCTATATTGGATAAACGAAATGGACGAAGGGAATTAGATTCAAAGAACATATGGCTCATTACCATTATGGAAGGACTGAAATCAGGTGTAGCACAACAGATCTGTTAAACAGGGAAAAGAGTCCACTTGGCCACTCAACCCTGATGGATTTATTGATGCGAAACGGACACATGTTCACGTTTCGTGCAATAGGCAAGAACCTTTCCTTTTAGTCTCGTATATTTGGCATGTTTTAGGGTATGTAGGGGGCAAAAGTAGCTACATACAGATTTTAGATTTTAACGTCAATAATGAAAATAGTTAATAAAACTTCACATTTCCACGCCGAATTTGCGCGTTTTGTGTTATTCAAGAATATTTGCGAGAAATCCAAATTTCCATTTGTTTGACGAGGTATGCTAAATTCTGTTATTTTGAAAATCCGTGATTTCTTTGATATTCTGTTATATTGGTAACAAACGCAAGGTAATACAGTGTGGCCCAACGTAGAAGCTTACTGTATGTAACGCTTGTTATGTTTAGTTTATCAGTATTGGTTTCTGTTTGCATTGGCAAAAACAACACTGACAAATACTAGGACACAAATTAGATTCGCAGTGCTAAATGTGGGCTTTTATTTGCGGCAAACATGGGCGAAATTTTATTTCTGGGGATGCAGTAAAAGGGAAGGATTACGTGGTAAACCAAGTAAGATAGGCAAAGAGAGAAAAAATGTTTTTTTTAACAGAAATTGCTATCGATTCGCGAAAGTTCTTTCAGTATCATGTAAGAGTGCCATGCAAAATATGCGGAAGCTATTTAATGTATACCAAAGACTTCATGACGAAATAGATTAGATGGTAGAACTGTCGATGACTCTCGGGCTCGGATACAAAACTAAAACTGGCAGTAACTAGATTCTTGATTCTACTGCAAGAGGATTTCCCATTAATAAAGAAGGACTACTATACATACTCTGTTCAAAAAATAGGCTAGGAATGTAAAACCGAATCAAAGTTTATCAAACATGTATATGTACCAGGAAAAAAATAGTTCGACTTGTCTTTAAAACCCCATCCAGAAATAGGCAAAAAACAGGTTGAATTTATAAATAAAGCAAGAGCTAAAGCTGCAGAAAAAACAATACAACATTGATTCAGCGAACCCAAGCAACGGTTGGAATTTAACTGCATAGTTTGGAATTATCTACAACAAATACTTTTGAAATATACTGTAATGTTTTAAACGAGGGAAAAATTTTAACCAATAATTTTTCAAAATTAATTAATTGTACGGTCTGTAGGTCCGGAAGTGTTCTTAGACACTCTTTCGGCAATTTTAATTAAATTACAAATCAATTAATGAAATTTTACGAGTACTAAATTGGGAATTGTGACTTTCCAATATAAACTCTATGTTTATATGTTACGTACTGGAGCACTACGTATTCTTAAACCATCAAATATGACGTTTACTTCGTATTTATGGTAGAATTTAAACTCTGAACACAAAAAATGGGAACGCAGCCAAACCTTACCTGGATGAATACGAGGCGTGGCAATTAAATAACCAGACCGGTGCTACAAAACATTTTATTGATCACCAAATACATTATAAAGTTTATCCTCTTCAATGTACTCTCCTTACCGACCCCTACAACGCTCCATACGAATTTTCCACTGTCGAAAGCAGTCCGTTTCTGTCAGCTTGTTGAGAACCTCCGTCGCTTTCGCTCTCACCGCTTCCACACTGTCAAATCTTGTCCCCTTGAGTTCCGATTTTACCTTAGGAAATAAAAAAGAGTCACAGGGGGCCATGTTGGGCGAGTACGGTGAGTGGTCCAACACGGTGATGCCGGATTTCGCAAAGAACGCCTTCACAGACAAGACGGAATAGGCTGGCGCATTGTCTTGGTGGAGTATCCAGGGTTTGCTTTTCCATAAATCGGGTCTTCGTTTTCTCACTCGTTCACGAAGGGTAGTTAGAACCTCGTGTTTCACAAGAAACTTGAGGTTAACTCGTTGCTCGATCTAAACACTCTGCATTTTTCCGACGCGACGCTAGCGTAAGGCCTTGAACGGACGATTGCTACAGACAAGACTGAGCGACGTACAACCGTGCCCATCGAGCTCAGGGTGGGGGAAGCATCTACAAGCATAGACATGTTCAAACCTGCCGTGGCGTGCTCGCTGTTTGCCGATAGTAGCACCAGTCCGGTTATTTAATTTCCACACTAAAAGTGAGAAATTGATTAGCGTTCCTTCGCTTCGATAGCGATTGTTTAATCACGGCTAATTTGGATAACTATACCTTTCGAAATATTTATTTGCTCTGCTCAACAGGCCTTGAAGGCCTTGGGCGTAATCAAATTTACATTTCATTCCGTTTTACATTACTTGCTTATTTGCTTCGCCAAACTGCTGTACCGTTCACCTCCATTCTGTTCTTTCTGCTGCCTTCGCTCTCCTTTCCAGGATTCCTATGCTTCCCAGATCCTCCTATACCTCTACATGCCATCTCTTTGTCGATCTTCCCTTTCTTTTTGCGCCAATTGGACCTCTATGTAAAATCATTTTGGGCATTCTTCCACTTGGGAATTTTTCTATGTGTCCTAACGATCTAATTCTTTGAATCTTGATGTATGTTATAATGCTGGGGTCTCCATAAAGTTCTTTAAGTTCTTGATTCGTCCTTCTCTCGGTGTGCTTGCCTCCAAAAAAGCTCTCAACATCTTTCTTTCCCATCTCTCAATTGCCTTTTCTTCCGACTTGTTCAGCACCCAAGTTTCGCATGCGTAAGTCACTATGGGTCTTATCACTGATTTGTAAATTCCTATTTTTGCCTTTCTGGTCACGTACTTAGATTTTATTACGGTTCTTAGACTTCCCAACTTCTTGCTTTCTTTGGCCATTCTTGCTTTTATTTCGTAGTCTTCTCTTCCATTTTCTTCTTAGTACACCCAAATATGTAAATTTCTTCACTCTTTCAAACCTGTATTCTCTCTTATCAGACAGGGAGATTGTGAGTTCCTTTTCGGTATCATTCTTTGTGTCCCCCATTATCATGTATTTTGTTTTTATACAATTTATTCTTAGGCCAAATTTCATAGCCTCCTCTTCTAGATTTTGCGTATTCTTAAACCATCAAACGTGACTTCTATTTCGTATTTATGGTAGAATTTAAACGTTGAACACTTAGAAAATGGGAACACAGCTAAACACGTGTTACCTGGATGAATATTTTGACTAAAAGTGAGAAATTGATTAGCGTCCCTTCGCTTCGATAGCGATTGTTTAATCACGGCTAATTTGGAAAACTATACCTTTCGAAATTTAATTTAATAATAAATTTCAATTGAATATATATATTTTTTTAATAGTATAATACATGCCATGCAGGGACGCAACTGGAAGACTGAATCTATGCTACTCTATTCAATTTAACACCACCAACAACTGTACAATATTAAAATTTACTGACAAACAAGACGATTACTTGCTGTCAATCGTTCCATTAAAATTGAAGATTTAGGATGTGAAGAAAATAGACAGAAGACAAGTTACAATAACCTCCTAGCACCCTCGCTAATACTTTTAGTTCAATTTCAAGTTTTTCTTTTATATTAAAACTTTAAGTAAGACAACTAAATGAATAAAATACAAATATAGACATTATATATAGTGGTCGGGTGTGTGTATGTTAATGTAAATTATCATTAATTTAATGTTTACTACCATAACATTATTGTCCAACGTTTTTCAGAGCACGACTGTGGAATAACTACACATTGTTTTCCTTTCCTTTCCGTGAAAACGAGTACAGACTTGCTAGCACGCCCCATTAGAAATTAGTTCAACGGTCTATACTCTTCTAGAAATAATAAGCGAAAAAGAAAATAATACTTCCACTGTGTGGCGTTCTGTAATTCCTACTTGACCAACATCCAACGGCACGCTATACTCTCATTAAACAGCGCCGATGTTTCCTGTGTGTTGTTTAATATTTTAAGCGGCGTGCCTTGCATGAAGCCGCACTATTGCATGAATGAAAATATTACAAAATCATGTAGATAACCTCAAAACAAAATTCCCTTCCGAGCAAAACCGTAATAATCCGGGAAAATTGTAAACTAGTTAAAAGGGATAAGCATGTAAATAGTCAGAAAATAAATAATAAAAGCTCAATTATACTTGCAGAAACATATTTAAATTGATGAAGGTTTATTAGCCGTTCTTTGAAGACATTTAACTCGATTTTCTTGTTGGTATCCGCTTTTTTTCTAAATTAACAGGATAAAGTGAAAACTTTACGTTTCGATAACAAGTTTATTGTCTTCTTCAGAATGCAAGTTCTTCCCCTTGTGATTTTTCACGATTAGCTATAAGCTTCTTGCATTAAGAAACTATTCAAGAAACATCTATTCAAGAAAATATTTTTATTTCAAGACTACAAAAATGTATAATTTAAGAAAATAATTTTATTTATTATGTTATTTCTTTAATTGTGATTATTATTACAATTATTTGGTTATTTTTATGTAGTTTAATAATTAATGAGTTTATTCGTCCCTTTTTTATTATTATTTATTATATACGAGGCGTGTTTTTAAAGTAAGTACCGTTTTCAAATAAAACAAAAACAAGTAAACTTTTCTTAACAATTCTATTTTTACATGAAAGCCTGTACCTTATTCTATTTTTCTACATAATTTCCACCAATATTGAGGCATTTATCGTATCGTACAACTAGCTTTACAATCCCATCGTCATAGAAGTCTGCCGCCTGATTTAACAACCACTGCACAACAGTCGTTTTGACCTCATCATCCTCGTCGTGGCGCTGACCACCCAGATGCTTCTTCAAATGCTGGAACAAGTGGTAGTCACTGGGCGCAAGATCGGGAGTGTATGGAGGGTGATTAAGTTGTTCCCAATGAAAAGATGCGATGAGATTTTCAGTGCGAGAAGCTGCGTATGGACGGGCATTGTCGTGAAGCAAAACGATCCCCTTACTCAACAAGCCTCGCCGTCTGTTTTGGATCGCACGGCGCAGTTTTTTTAAGGTCTTACAATACGTCGTAGTATTTATTGTGTCACAGCGAGGCAAAAAATCAAGATTCAACACCCCCTTTCTGTCCCAAAACACAGTACCATGAAAGGACAACGGTTCGATTCCATAGAAAACATCCAGTAGGAGACGACGACGGTTTTGCAAGGTTTAACTTCGGGCGACTTTCAGAGGTGTTTCCAGAAATGGGAAGAGAGATGGAATAAGTGCGTGGCACTCCAGGGGGGTTATTGTGAAGGAATGAATGCGTGATTATTAACCTGAGCAAATATGCGGTAACAGCCAGAGGCGTGGCGAATAGAAGGTAAGAAATAAATTATAAAACGTGCTGAAACACTTACCATTTTAAAAGTCTTCCGTGAAATCACAAACTGGGTAACATCTGTTAAATATTTAAATCATTAGATATGTTTCCATAGCTGTTTCAGTCAAGCGAGTACGACGTGCGGAATAAATGTTTTTTAATGCCGAAAACGACCGTTCGACATCTAGCGATGCTATATTTGCATATTTAAAATAATCTTTGACAACAACTTAATGCATCTTCACGCGCACCTTCACAAATTTGTCTTAATATAAGAAAATCGAAGTCTTTCTCTAAAACACTTTCAAATTTTCGTATTACACACCAATTTGTTTCGCCTTCTACAGCGCATAACTGTGCGTGAACATCATTCACAATTTGAACAGAATCCACTAGCGACATTGAAACATTTTGCAATTTTTCTATTCTCTCCACTAGTTCGAAGTAATTGTTGTGAATAGTTTGTAAATCACTTTTAACCTGACTATCTTGAAATATTTCCTGGCTTTTCTTGATTGCTGCTGCTTCTGTCGGATTGAATTTTAAAACTACCTTCTTTACTTGATCAAAATATTTGTTGTAGTAAAACGCAGCTTGCAACCATGTTCCCCAACGTGTAATAATCGGCTGTGGTGGTTCAGGTAAATCAGGACAGTTTGTGAAGTCGGGTACGTTTCGGGGACTTTAGAAACACTGCCTTTGTATTAGCAATCAATGAATTTACTAGTGGAAAACATGTAGGAATCGTTTGTGCCGCAAGATTTAGAGTATGGATTTTACACGTTACATGTAAGAAGTTACCACTGTGTTCTTTAAGAGATCGGCCCTAAGGACGCATGTTTGCGGCACCATCACTCATAAACATTAAAAGTTGCTTAGTTGAAACTTCAAATTTGTTCAATAAGTTCAACACCACCTTTAAAATCTCATTGGCAGTATAATTTATAACTCTTTTGGAAGCAAGTAGGAGGATGACGGTCGATGTGGTTCCATTGTACGTACCATTACATTAACCACAGAATGTTTTTGACGATCTGTTGTTTCGTCCACACACAACCGCAGTTTTTTATCTTTCAATTCCGTTTTCATTCTTTTTTCTACATGTTCACGAGCAAATGGCACTGCATTTCGTATCGATGTCCGACTAGGTAATTTACAGTCCGCATATTTATTCCAGAAGGAGACAAATGCTTCTTTGTCTAGTAAATGAAACGATAGATTACATAAAATAAGAGTAACACATAAATCAAATGTAAATTTTTCTTGGTCTCGTATGCCACTTTTTGCAGAAGAATGCTGTTTGTTTTCGATGTGACGTTGACAATGGCTTCTGGACCAACACATTAAAGGGATTTTACAAACTAGACATTGAATTTTAGCGCCATCAAAAATTAAGTCCGGCATGTCCACTATAAAGTTTTTAACTGTGTCTGCCATTGGTCGCTTTCGCGGCGTACCTAACTGCGACATTTTTAAAGCAAACATATGCGTACAATTACGAAATAAGTTACGACAGCCTACATATACACAGAACTACTCGCATACAGCATCGATTTAGTACTGACGCTGTGAACCCGTGAAATAAATAATCGCCGACTCCGCACCGCATATCTACTACACTGACTGTTAGCGCTGTTTGCCCAGTCTAGTGATTATCTCCAGTTTTTTTATAATAAAGCTTTAATAAACAAATTCTCGTTATTTAATTGCCACACCTCGTATACACGAAACATCACAAAGCAACATATAACGGCTAACTCAACATAACCTAACGTAACTAGTTTGTAACGTTCTAATATATTATGTTTTATAGGTAAATTAAAGTATTTTCAAAAACCATCTCTCAACAGCAAGAAAAAAATATTATTTCCACTAAAGCATACAAAAGAATAGTTTTGTAATTAAACGAACATCATATCGTACTTCTCGATCAGACCTCACCTTACACATGTTACTCACATAATACGCGCGCATATATTGTACTCTTAAAATTCACGTTTTACCCAATGCCCTAAATACTACGGTGAAAATTACAACATATCGAAACACCTGCCTATGCATATTTAATGTTAAGTAATTATATGAAAATAATGCACACAAGGCATTCGGTATAATTTGGGACAGTATTAAAAACGCGGCATATTGCGAATTTCCCATAAATCTAATTATATAATTCTTGATTATTACCCAATTTGCGAATGCAAATTTTCCATGATAAATATGCATGGCATAGAGAGAAACCTTTTACTTTTACGAAAAGCGTTGCCCCCTCGTGTATTTGGAATGTTATTTAGCTCAAAATAACTCTTAATATTCGAACGCGGTCTGAAAAGAAAGCAACACGCTTTAATTTCTTCTCTTGTAATTATTTTAAATCGTTTGACCACGTAATTAGTTTAAAATTTTGTGGTTACTATATAGGTCTATCTATGCATTACTTTCACCGCTCAAAAATGATGAGCACGCCAAACAACTTTAATGGAAGCATTATCTTGGCTAATTTAGGACAATGGATGATAGTATTAGTAGCCTACTTTTCTCGAAGGTTTGGAAAATTACTCTCTTACCGTTTGTCCGTCAAAATGATGAGACATGTTTAGAGCGGGCCAAGAGCGCCACGCGCCAGGTTCGCAATCAGGCTGCCGGGCGCATATATGTATGTAAATATAGGTAATTTAAATATGTAATTATTAGGACGAGGACCAAAACCACTGTCTATTACGTCGTGAAGACGCGCAAATATACACCTGCAGTTTGGGTGTTCGTTGATAAATAGGGCGTTGTTCACAGTGGGCCACTACAAAAGAAAAGTTCATTCATCGACGGCTACGAACTAACAGCGCGCTTATTCATTTACGGATGACGCGCTCTATTCATCAACAAATGACGAGTCTGCAGATGTTACGTTTGCACCACTTCGTGGCATACTAGAAACAAGCGTCGGTGTGCTCGCTTTAGTGATTATGTCTAACGTAACTATTAAAAATAAACGGCCATTACCTACGAAAGTTAATAAATTTCTTAGTGAATTTGTGGATTTACACTACAATGGGAGTACAATTTTCTGTAAAGTTTGTAAAAGAAACTACTGTGCTGGAGCAAACGTGATTGTGAAAGACATATAAATAGCGCACACCACAGAAATAAAAGAAATGGTGTGTCACAACAACGTCAATTTCAATTAGAATTGCTTTTAACGTTTATGGTATGTGGTCTACCACTTCATATACTTGATAAAAAAGCATTTCGAAAATTCTGGGGTACATACAATACCGAGTGGATACTACCATCTCGGACAGCGTTACGGAGAGATATTCCACGAATACGTGAGGATATTGAAAATCGAATTAAAGCCGAATTAAAAGATAAACAGCTGTGGCTATGTCTTGATGAGACAACAGATTGCAAAAAAAATTCTATTTTGAATATAATAGTGCGCGTATTAGATCCTATTAAACCAAATTTTGCAATTCTATTAGCCAGCAGAAGATTAAAACAGTGTACTAGTAAAGCAATTACGGCCGTAGTTCTCGAAACGTTACAAAAATTTCAAGTGTCAACCAGTCAACTGTTGTTGTTCATAAGCGATGGTGCAGCAAAATGTGTAGTGTAGGCCGTTCCCTTAAAGAAAAGTGTGAAGGGCTTTTACATGTTACGTGTAAAGTCCATGCTTTACATCTTGTGGCACAAACTATTCGAGAGTGTTACCCGGAGGTGGATGCATTAATAGCAAACACAAAAAAAGTGTTTCTCAAAAGTCCTAAGAGGACTAGGGCATTCCACAGGTTATGCCCTGGTATTCGAGAACCACCACAGCCCATTCTTACGCGTTGGGGAACGTGGTTAAAAGCCGCTTTTTATTATAATGAACATTTTCAAGAAGTCAAATCCGCTATTTTGCAATTCGTCCCTGCCGAAGCTAGAGCTATTAGGATGAGCCAGAAGGGATTTCTCGATATTTCTGTTGAAACACATCTAAAGAATATTAGCAACAATTACAAAGGGTTAGTAGACGCGATAGAAAATTTGCAAAATTCTGGATTGTCGTTGGTAGAATCAGTGCAAGTTGTGGACGAAGTTAGTACATTGTTACACAGTATAAACGATGCAACAAGTGGACGAGTTTTAGCTAAGTTCGATAGTGTTTTAAAAAAGAATCCGGACTACACGAGATTAAGACAAATGTGCGATGGGGCATCTGCAGATTCCTTGACTAAGTCTAAAGATTATTTTAATTACGCCTGTCTTACTTCGGTAGACGTGGAACGGTCGTTTTCGAAATATAAGAACATTTTTTCGTCTCGGCGAACATCCTCCACCGAGGCAAATGTGGAAACTTATCTGATGGTGCAACTTTTTAAACAAGCCTATCCGCATTATTAAGAAGGATAGAATTTATTTATTATATCTTTATTTACAGTTACATTATTAAGTACAACAGAATAAAAAAAGCGTTCAGTTTCTCAGTTATTTCCTTATTACATCCCATTTACAACGCATACCGTTTTCAATCAAATAAAAAATCATAATGAAAATAAAAACACCTCAGCGTGTACATATATATATATATATATATATATATATATATATATATATATATATATATATATGTATATATATATACATATATATATATATATCTATATATATATATCCGCTCTAATTACTAAACATTATTATTGCGTCAGCTTTTATTTTTTTACTCTTGTGTATTAATTTCGAAATATCACATATCTGCTGTGACTCACATATACGCTATTTACAATAAGCGGCCGTTGCGCCTGATTCCGATTCTGTTGGATGGCGCAATTTGGCCCGCTCTAGACATGTTGTTGCCGTTGTTCTTTCCTCTTTTTTCATTCGTGTTTCTTCAAAGTATTATTATTTCCGTGCTTGATGGTTTCGTTTGTACCGTTAGATTATGGCCTATTGAAACGATTACACTTAATTTTACTTTCCTATAATTTAATACTTTTGTTCTACTACTTTCTCTTGTCATAATAGGGACTGGCTATTTCAAACAGGAGCAATAAATTTATCATCCGTTGGAGAAGTAATTATTTAAAAATGAGATTTTATTGAAATTTGTTACATTTTAATTTTCCCATTCATATTTTCTGTTAGATATTTACCTTCTTAGTAGATGTCTCTTTAGTTTTGAAATTTGAAGTACAGTTTTAGGTTGTCTAGTTAGATTGTTGCTTCATAGATGGCGTCACGAAATTTTATTATTAAATATTTGCATGTTTTATCTTTTGGGTGGTTAATTTTAATGTGATTTCTCGGCACATTTCTTTCTGAGGAGAATTTTGTTATTAGATGTCATCAAATTGGTTATTTTGTGTAATTATTTCCCTTTATCACCACTCTTACTTCGGTTTTGTTTTCTTTCTTCATATGGAAATTTCCTGAATATATTAGGGATTTTTATTGTCGAATTCTGTCAAGTTAAGACGTTTTCCTAGTAGTGTATTGTTATGTATGTTACGTTGGCAATGAAAATGAGATGATTAACATCCCCACTCTAAACATGACTACCAATAGTTATATACATTGCAGTGTGTCACTCATGTAATACATTCTTTGGAATAATAAATTATATTATGAATAATCACCATTGTCGCATTATTCATAACATGTATGCCTATAAAAGTGTGTAACTACACCCAAAATTTGGAATTTGATTATTGTATATTATAATCGCTGATTAGTAGAGTAACCAAAACTTGCGGACTCGCATAGGCGTCGGTATTACGGGTTAATATAAGAATACGAAAAATTCATAAATAAACTTACTTGCTAATTATTCAACAAATTAGAGGCATCAGGATGTGAACTACTGTAAAGCTGCATCATTGCATATGTTTCCACAGTTAGTTCTTTAAACCTTGTACGTCTACAAGAAAAAATATTCTTATACATAGAAAACGATCTCGCCACATCTAAGGAAGTTACATTTGCATGTAGAAACTGTTTTTCAAAATCACTTAAAAGTTCACTATTCTTACACTTATTATAAACGGCCTCTAAAGTATTAAAATCGGGTTTTTTCCTTAAAACATCTGCCAACTTTCGACTAGCGCATAATCCTGGCGTATCATTTAATGTGTGTAATTTATTTTTTACACTCTCCACTATGTCTAATGATTCCTGCAATGACAATTCAGTACATTGTAGTTTTCTGATGGCATCTAGTAATACTGTATAATTGGTACATATTGTTGTTAAATCTTCTAAATGTTGAGGAAGTTGAAATTCTCTTTGACTTTCTCTAATTGCTTTGGATTCATTCCGATTAAATCGCATTATAACTAATTGAATTTGTTGAAAATGGATCAAATAGTAAGAAGCTGCTGTTAGCCAAGTACCCCATCGCGTTAAAATTGGTTCAGGAGGTTCTGGAATACCTGGACAAAATTTACGAAATTCTTTTAAACGTTTAGGAGATTTACGAAACACTGCTTTAGTACTTCCAATCATCCGATCAACGTTTCCGTAATGTTATCGAACAACTTCACCAACTAAATGCAAAGCATGCAGCACGCAGGTTATATGTATTAAGTTAGGAAATATATGTTTTAAGGATCGCCCAACACTTAACATCGTTGCTGCACTATCTGTCACAATCATCACAACTTGATCTTGGGGAATTTTAAATTTTTTCAAAGCGTTCATTATCACTTTTTGAATATTTTCCGCGGTACATTGTTGAACACGTTTGCAAGCTAACAAATATCGACATGCTGTGTTCTCGCTAGAGAAAACGCGAGCTATTACATTCACAATACTGTTTTTCTTTATATCGGTCGTCTCATCCACGGTAATCCATATTTTTTTGGAACACAAATCACGTTTACACACATTTTCTAGCATCTCTTTCATTCGCGGCAAATGATTCTGTAATTGCGTTTGTGAGGGTAATGGGTACTTTGGAACGTATTGTCGCCAAAACGTTTTAAAAGCTGCTTTTCTCATCAACGACAACGGAAGATTACAAGAGGTAAACATAATTAATAAATGTATGAGGAATAGTGTATAAGGTATTTCAGTTCTTGCATTTCTTATATGCTTAATACCATTGACATGCCTCTGGCAATCAGTTCTGTCCAATGCAGCCAAGCGAACATTGCATATTAAGCAAAAAATTGCACTACCGTCATATTTTAAATGGGGAAAAAGTGACACATACTTATGTACATTAGTAGCAAATCTATTACGAGGCATTGTTTTCTTAGGTATGTAAATATTAGTTCCATATGAAACGATACACTAATTATGTACTTGGTATAATACTACAACACACAAAAAGCACCAGCTATATTTTCAAAAGCGACACGTAAGTACATAACCTTGACCGTTCGACTAATCTCTGCAACAGCTCAACCGGTACTAAAACGAAATCTCTCTCAGCGCGGTTTAACATGATTTATATTCAAGGTTGACACTGCATGCCTGCTTCTCTACCGGTTTAGTTTATTTATGAATTTTTCGTATTCTTATATTAACCCGTAATACCGACGCCTATGCGAGTCCGCAAGTTTAGGTTACTCTACTGATTAGTGAGATTGTTGGATACTTTGGAATTTGAATCTTCCTTTACGATTACTGGGATTATGAAAATAGCTAACATGCACGTGGAAACGTAACCCTGAAAATCTATATTTTTCTTGCTCAAACACTATTAAGAAGTTACGTTTCTTTATTATATTATTATTTATTGTTACGGTATTAAGTACAAGAGATTTTAAAATTTTTATCAAACATTTTCATGGCGTCAATTTTTTTTTTACCCTGGGATGTTGATTTCAAAATATCACTTCTATCGGCTGTGAGTCTCACATACACTCTTTATTTATAATCCGCGACCCATGCGACTGATTCGATTCTGTTGCGAAGACCGATTGTGGCCGGCTTAGTTATGATCTTAATTATCCCTCTTTCTTCCCTATTTCTTCTGTTGATTAACTATTTGTTGACGATTTGCCGGTTATTAGAAGCATCTACTCTATACTTTAGAGACACTTTAACTCAGTGATGTTATGTTTTCTTGTTTATGTGTCTATGGACAACCCTGTTTACATTTACTTCCGTTTTATTAAACGAGAATATTGTTACCAAATTGTCGTTAGGGTTTTCATAGACTAATTCCACTCTACCCTTGAATAGCTCATGTTCTTACTGTGTGGTCTCCGGACGGGATGATAAGTGGTGTGTCTGAGTATAGTTCGACCTTCGTTTTGTTTACGAATCCCCCCGTCTTCACTGAGCAGGCTAGCAACCCATATGAAGGAGGACAGGTAGGTTAACAGTTAATGGAAATATTCACATGCCGTTAATATATCCAAAATGTGCGAAAGGAAGGAAGTTAATTCTTTTCCTGTGCAAAACCTATACCCAGAATCAGCTTTACTAGGTACTTTATTGGCTTGTCTTCGCAGGTAAGATTCCCACGATAGATATCGCTTACAGATATTACATACAACATTTTGCAAATTAGTAGCAGCTTCCGGTTTATAGAAAGTGAATTAAATATCAAGATTAAACAGCTTTAATCAACTATTAAATTAATTCGTGATTAAAATCAAATGTCACTTTAACATTTATCAATATTGACGCTAAGGAAGAAGACAGCATTCTTAGGGAAACGGGAAATACAAAAGAACAGAAGTAATTAAAAAAGCAGTCGGACCATCAATATTCTACAGTTGCAAATCCTGGACAAGACATAAATCAAGAATAAATTCCAAGGATATGAGATTTTTACGAAAAATAGGAAAACAAATAGTTAGAAATGTAACAATTAGAGATGATTTGAGAAGGAAAAGTGGTTTGGTCATGTTGGTGGCATGCTAGATGCAACACTGACCAAAAAAGTGTATGAAACAAGGATAATAGGTGAGAACTCAAAAGGAAAATAAAGAAAAACATAGGATAACAGGATAAGAGAGGCAGAAGCAGAAAGAGAAATGAATTAGAATTAAACAAGAGAAGTGACAAGGTACAGGAGGAAATGGAGAGAGAAGACTAATGCAAGAGAATCAACTCACCTACATAAGGCTCGTGTAAGGCCTTGTGTAGTTGTAGGTGCACGGTAAAAAAAGGCATAAGGCTAAATAAATAAGTTTATTTCGTCCTCTCTTACTTGCTTCACACCTGACTCTTGATCTGTGAAATAAAGCTCAATTATAATTATCTCTAAACTAATTTCCGTACCATTTTAGGTAACTTCTTCACTGTTCCAATGTTTAAAAATTGTTAATTAATTCCGTTCTTCGATAATGTAAACACCATTCACATTCGTTTCAGCAACCTTATTCATAAACACGTAACTTATTTTCGCACGTTCAACATGACGTACGAACAAATTTATCAACACCAAATCGCTGTTGTAACTCAGATCGGGACATTACGTAATTCGCTAAAAGAAAACGAGCGATTACCGCAAAAATAATCTTACCCAACGAGTTTCTTCTAAATACCGAAGAGCCTGGGCAAGAGATGATTATGAAATCTAGCCGATTGTATATGTGTTGAAGTGCAACGCTTCCCAGAAATAAAAAAAAATTAATTAAATTCTACAGTTGTCGCTTGCTTACAAACGTATAGATACACTAAACATGCATAGATAATAGTTGATTGTTGCTTAATGCACGATGTAAAGAAAAAGCCGCTTGAATGAATTAGTAAATGGTGATGATGGAAAGATGAGTAACCGTACTGTTTTACGAAAGGTTTATCTACCGCAAATATTCTATCGTATTCAGGAAGAGATTTGAAATTCAGAAAATCGAAATGAAATGATTTTATTCTATATCGTTTTTTTTTTAATTTTAAGTTATTTTTGGTAAGAAATAGCGACAAGCGGCATGGAACTATACCAATAAAATATTTTGTAGCACCAGTGCGGTTATTTAATTGCCACACCTCGTATTGTAATATCAACACTAAAATTTATATTGTCCATAAAAAAAGTTCTTTTTTTAAATTCTATTTTCTTCCTTTTAAGTAAATGCTCGAAATAATTTTGTAGTAAAGTCGTTTTTCCCAGCTTCTTTAGTTTATTTTTCTTGGTTATTTTTATTAAGGTGTTTTCTTGTTAACTTTTAATAATTTCAAATACTTTTAACATTATTTTAAGTTGAATTTTTAAATGAGTTTGCCAAAGAATGTCTATTGTCGGAAAAAAGCGACTTGATACTTTTACGGTTGGTCTAAGGATAATCATTCTCGATGCTGTAGATGACGACGTTGTGAATTTTAATGACTACATTCCAAATAATGTGTGTTGTATATGAATTTTTTGTGATATTTACAAAAAAAAAAAAATTCAAGATGTAAATTATTGAAAATAATTTGTGACCGATTATCCCCCAAAAAGTAATATTAACGGCGTCCTTTTTGTTAAAAAATAAAAAATTTATAATATAAATTATCAAAATGCCAGAATTCTGCAAATATTTAATAAAATGTTGACATTTAACAAATATTGAAATCAAAATAAAAATTAATGAATTGTGGTGTAAGTGTATTGGCAGCAAACAGCAACAAATAGCCCAGTGCTACACAAAAATTTATCATTCCACTTTGACAGAATCGTTGATCTTGCTTGATGTTATCTCCTCCTCAGCGAAAGGTCCTTTTCGTCTCATCGTTTTATTTAATTCATTTTTCCGGCCGTCGCAGTGACTTTTCCACTGATAAATTGCCACGCTCCAAGATAACATTCAAAAGTAGAAAAGAGGTGGAAAAAAAAACAGCCGAAACGGAAAACGAATATTCAAAAAGGCATTTTTCTTTACGGTTACCCGACAAGCCGATAGATGCAGCTTGTATGGTAAGCAGTAGATAGATAAGTGGGCAAAAGTGTGCGACTGGTATTGATTCTAGCATTCAGCCGTGCACCGTCTCGAATATTTGCATTCGAATTGATTTTAAACTCGGAGACGACGATATTGGCGAATTCTTCGTATTTCTGGACATTGTAGCGGTATGGAGACGCTAGATAGATTGGAAAAATTCCAACCCTTTTCCTATGTAATAAAAGGTATTTTGCAAGCCGGTGCTTTGATGTTGTTTCGAACGGGATCATATGTGGATGGATTCGAAATAAAATGAAATTTTACCACCACAGGTTTACTTCGATCTTACATACTTCAAACAGAGATTTGGAAGGATACAGACTTGAGATACGAGGTAGGAGCCGTAAGTTCTCGACCTAAAAGGCTTATACAGGTTCGAGCGTGTTCGAATTCCGTTGCGTCATAGTTGCGCATGTGCAAGGCCTACACTATATCTATATATTACGGCTAGAAGAATAGTAGTTTTTAGTAGCCAGCCAGGCAACGTGATTAATGCATGAAAATGTCACAAGTAACGAAAATTGAGTACCGCGCGGTCATGAAATTTTTAACAAGAGAAAGGCATAAGCCTAATTACATTAAACAACGTTTAAACGGCGCGTTTCTGGTGATTTATTTCCTTCATTTTCCATTGTAAAAGAAGTAGGCAAAATGTTTCCGTTTGGGGGAAGAATCCCTTGAAGATGATGAGTCGACCAATTGAACTGATAACGCCTCACTTCAATTATTGAAGAAATAGAATTAGCAGATCGCCGTTTGAAAATGAAGGAATTAGCAGTGATGTCTAACATTTCTGAAACAAGTATTCGCCGTATTCTCCATAAATATTTGGGTATGAGTAAGATAGATACCGCATCTTCTTCCTGCTCTCCAACGTGAACGTCGGGTCGAATGTGCGCGCTCGTTTTTAAATATGTGTGGAGACGACCCGAAACCGATTTTAGAATCCATTGTCACAAGAGATGAAACAATGGTTCTGTATTATGATCCTCGATCCAAAGAGGAATCTATGGAATGGAGACGGCCCGATGAACCTAGTTCCAAAAAGGCGAAAGTCGTTCGATCAACGAAAAAGGTGATGGTCACAATATTCTGGGATTGTAAGGGTATTTTACTCATTGACTTTAAAGACCGGAATGCAATTGTCAACAGCACATATTATGCCTCTTTGCTGAATAAATTGAGGGACAATATTCGTGCAAAATGTCGAGGAAACTTGATAATTATTGCACGACAATGCACTCGCCATTTTAAAAGTTGTCACCCGCGAATGCGGCTTTCAAGATTTGGAACATAGTCCGGACATGGCTTCAAGTGATTGAAAAACTTTAGATTATTTTTACAAGGGTATAGAATTATTCACTGATCATTGTAATAAATGTATCGAAGCTAGGGGAGATTATATTGAAAGATAAAAATTATTATATTCTAGTTTATTTTTTCTATATCAGGCCGAGAATTTATGACACCTACCTCGTATTTAGGAACAACTTATAAGTTGAGCATAAGAATTTTAAAGCATTTCTTGTAGTAGTTGGTAAATAGTGGCAGTTTCCACTGGACAATGCAATAAGCAGCTCCGATTAAATTTTGCTACGAATATAGGAAAATTCAAAGATCTAAAAACACCGAGGAATATGAAGCGTTAAGATGTTGGGTAGTGTAAAAGAATAGAATATCTAGGTAGAAACAAAAAAAAAGTGATACTTTGTAATTTAAACAGTAGAGTAATAAACCATGCCATAAAACAACTAGATTTGGCGTTTCTGTTATTTTTCCCTCTGCAAAATCGAAGATGAGGCAATACGATAATTGACATAATCCAAACTCGATACCACTAGCAAAGTGTATACAAAAATCTTAGCACCTAATAAGAAAATTCAACAGAAAAAATTCGAACCCCATTTCGGGAATTTTTATCATAGCGACCGCTGAAGTGTGAGATGGTGTGTTGTCTTGGTGGAACAGAACTTTCTTTTCCTTCAAGTGCGGCCTTTTTTCCGCAATTTCTGCCTTCATCTTGTTCAACGGGCATTAATATACTATTAACTATTTTCTCAAAATCAATGAATTAAATTATATTTATAACTTAGCTTCATAAAGCAGTTTTCTTCCACAAATTTTAGATAAGATTCTGATACAATCACCGAAAATATCCATTGTAATACACAGATAAGAAACCTGATACAATTTACAAACTCCTCCATTTTAATAACACCTAAAAGCCAGAAACATCCTTTCCATAGTTAACATCACACCTACGCCTAAAATCAACACAAAATTTTACTACTTTTTTAATAATTATAAAAATATAATGGAGGAGAATTGTGTTTGTTTAATGAGCTGTTCTGTTTGCAATTTTGTGTACGTAGATCAAACTGGTAGACAATTACAGAAAAGATTACTAGAACATAAAACTAAAATTAATTTCAATGTTTACAAACATAAACTTGAAATATTGCATCAAAGAGATTACAAGAATATAAAATGTCATCCATCAGTAATAGCTCCTAAGATGGACATCGTTAAATCTTAAAGTTCACAAGTCTGGTCTATCTTCTTTAACTCATCTATGACTTTAATGAAGCTTTAAAATAAAAAGCGAAATATTGGTGAAATTTAAAGGAGTTAAATTTTTCCGAAACCTTGGTCGTCATCCCGATAATTTTAACAACTTCTCTCGGTTGTCACCTCGGTACTGACCAAATGTCAGGCTGGCCACTCGGCAACCAAATATCCCTCTTGCGGGGATAATGGGAAATTTCTTCGGTACCATCCCCCCCTCAGCCAACCGTCCTTGGGGCGAGAACGGTAGAATTTAATTATAAGTCCAGATAATGACGAGTGTGGGGTATCATGGACAAATCTACTCGTTTATTAAGTTTTCTATTCAATTATCTCTTCCAAATTAATGTAAAAATCGTCTGGAATAAGCAACAGCGTAAATTGCAAAGCACAACAGATAATATGTCATCAATTAAATCTTTATCTGAAAGGTTTCTATAAATTAGCAGTGGATTTTCTATTTTAAAGCTTGTTGGTGACAATTCGTACTACAGAATCATCAACAAACAACCTCCTGGTTAAGTCACTGCATTCGTTCTCGTATGCTAATATCATTTGATAGAAAGTCATCGAAAAGTTAGTTTCTATTTGGGTAAATTATCAGAATTGGCTGTGAAAGAAAACAATCGCCGGTCTTTAGCGATTTAAAATAAAAGAAAGAGGAACGACGCCCTAAATTTTCATCAATCTTTATTCGGCCTTGGTTGAATCAAAGTTTGTCTTGAATCCAATCCAAAGATAAGTGTTCGTTGTGTATTCAAAGTCATTATTAGGAGAGAGGTAAATAGGGTTAAATATCCAGAGCAGGCAGTTCCTGTGGTGTGTATATATACATTGGCGTCGTTCGAAAGTTTAAAGGTTAGCTAATTTTTAAAATCTTAAAATTCGTTAATTTGATTTTACTAAGTTGCAAATTCATTCAAAATTGCCGCAAGGGTATCTAGGGACACCCCCGCACCTACAAAATTCATTAATTAGAGTTAAATTAGAAAATTTAACAAAATCTGAGAAAAAACCCCTGAGAAAGATATTTCAATATATATATAAACTCCTTCAAGAAAGTCAAAAATTCAATCTTAGAAATCCTTGAACCACGTTTCAGTTATTTCGTTTATTAATTTTTGGTAGGTTACCCCTTTGACGTGGGCACATGGGGTTGTATACGCGACATAATCTGCATTTATATTTTTCATATTTATAGTTATTTTATCATATTATGTTACAAGCTTGTTTTCGTTTGTTAGAAGCTTGATATTAGTTTGGGAATGTTTGTCCTTCTTCCTGTTCCTCCTCAACTAGTAGCAAGTATACATGCTACAATGTTTAATTCGTTTAAAATTTTCATTTTTACCCGATTCCCTTTCCTTTTTACGTACCTTTAAACACCAAGTTTAATCGTCCTTTTCAATTCCAACGTTTTATTTCATTTATGTTATATTCATGTAATTTTCATTATGGATTCTAGCTGATAATGGTCTAGAGTATATTAGTAAGGGACAAATATTTTTACTATAATATTCCAGACCTTACAAGATTGACAAATATTAAAATAGAAGCCTTATTAACCTTAATAAGTTTGCAACTGTACATCTACGTTGAGAAATTATTGCTCCTCGCTACACGTAAAATATGTAGAAAAGTTTGAAATAATTATGTCTGATACCCCAGTTTTAACTAACTTCGCAATCTGACACCGATTCTAGCCGTCTTCGGGTATAATTACGACCAGCACAGAGGCAATTAATATAAGTGTATCACGACATAATTAGTACGGAACGCATCTTTGGGTTGATGAATTTCTTTTGTAACAGAAAGGATAAAATATTCATTTCTAGAGCGAAGTAATCATCTCTGCGATACATAGGTGTTTCACCGGAGTAGCAGGCTGTGTGCAAAAATTGATTTCTGGTTTGTCAGCGTCCGCTTGTTTATTTTTAGTTCAGTTTAGGAAACGAGAGCGTGCGTTGTGTTTTGTGTTACGTGTTATTCGTTATAAATATAGAATTATTGATTTTAAATGTATAATGTGAACAAGGCTAAAAAACGACCGTTTGCTGTGTTTAAGTTTATCTGTAACTTTCCGGATTTGTTCTACGACGGTGCTAAAAGCCGATTCTTACACGTTGGGGAACATGGTTGCAGGCAGCTCTTTATTAAGATGAATATTTCAAAGAAGTAAAAGTTATTATCCTACAATTCAATTCCTGCCGAAGCTACAGGGATTAAGAAGAGCCAGACAAAATTTTAAGATATTTCCGTTGAAACAGGGTTAACAACTATAAAGGTTTACATTAAGCAATAGAACAATTACACAATAGACCGTTGTCGTTAGTGGAGTCACTGCAAATAGTGGACGGAGTACATATACTGCCACGCACTATACATGATGCAAAATATAATCGCGTTTTAGAAAAGTTCGAGAGCGTGTTGAAAGATTACGACTTTCTCACGTTAAAACAAATTTGTGTTGCTGCATCGACTAACCCATTAACTGAATTGAAAGAGTGTTTTAACCATGCATGTATTACATCCGTAGATGTCGAACGGTCTTTTTCAAAATATAATTTTTTTCACTACGGCGAACATCGTGCAACGAGACAACTGTGGATATCCAGTGGATGATAATACTGATAATGATGCTTCTTCTTTTAATGTTCGATAATTTCATGCAGCCCACCAACCTACTTGATAACGCTGCTTAAGAGGGTGAGTGTTTCACAACTTTTCAGATATTATAATTCTTGATGATTGGTTCTGTTATTATTATTTGATTTATTATTTATTTTTTGGTAGTGTACTTACTGAAGAAATCGTACGCCTATGCCGCGCAGAGACATTCCCTCGCTTCATTTCTATAATAAACCACTATCTTCTTACATAATCTTTAAAGTACCGTACATCATTATTATGTTTTTATATGATATTCAATTTAAAAAATTTTGATGTCGTTTTACGTCTTTAGCAAAAGGAACAATAAAAGGTTATAGAAGTTTTTTCTCCAATAAGAAACAAGTTGAATATGTTGATGGAAGATCGTAAGGCTAACCAGTGCGTCAAGTGCTATACTCAAGCTTTGCAATTCACGTAGATGATATTCATACTAAAGCGCAGTAGATGCCATTCAACCACCGTGGTTAATTAAATTTATATCCCCAGTTTTCCAATGAATATTCATGTTTGAATACCACAAGTTCATATTTAATCGTATAGACACAGGCGTTCTACTGTTGTTCGAGAATGTTGCTCAGGGCTTTTTTTTTAAGAAAAGAGCAAGATCCAGATAGAAAATTTGTTACGGAGAATTGTTCTAGGAAGAGTTCAATTTTGAAATTGAAGATTGAATTAATTCATTATTAAGGCACTAATGAGCATTATTAGTCACCATATAGTGTGGTTAAAAATTATTAATAGAAGTAAAGCATCTACGAGGGTAGTTTGAAAAGCTTCAAGTGTCAACATGAATTTCAGGCACTACTCGTCTAAATTCGAAAAACGTTGATCCCAATTTTGTTTTTATTTACACTTTCTTATTTTTATAATGCATTTTACTTTTACTATTTTGACTTGTTCAATGTCTTTTAGATATTTGTGACTAGGTATCCAATTTTACAAGGTAGTAGGTACACAATATACACTTTTTTCCATATAACATATGTTAATAATGATGATTATTATTTAGGTTTGAATGTGAATTGGTATTACTATTACTATTATTATTGTTCGCCTCGACTGGAAATCATTAGCCACATACATAATTTCCTAGCCACCCGAACGGACACCAGGACAAACAGAACACATACTTCACACCTGGGGCCGATCAGGTGACTAACATGTCAAACACAAAGACAGGTAGGCCACGGAAAAAGGGAAAACCCACGCAAGAGTGAATTGGTATTTCTCATATTTAGTTTATCAGAAACAGATCTCTTAAATCAAGGCAAAAGAACTTAGTAACATTAATATTTATTTCTAAATATTTTTGAATTTGTACCTTCACAAAAGACTTTTTGGTTGTAGATTCGAGAATATTGATTAGATACTATTTCAGTAGTTTTAATTGACATAAATAACTCTTACGAATGATTAGTTACTGACAGAAAAGAAGAAGAAGAAAGCCTTGAAACTATGACGTTTACGCGCCCTCTTTGTGGTAACGCGTCATGTAAGAAACCGATAACCAAATATCAATTAAACTTGCATTTGAAGCTAAATTTAAACATTACTAACACCGGAAACTTACTGTGAAATGAGTATTTACTTAACACGTCTTCTCTGAAATACAACTCTGGCTAAAAAGCTTCGATTGTCTTAGCGTCTTTTCGCTCAACTGTTAGCGATAGTTTTTGTTTATTTTCTATGTGTTTATACGAAGAAGTTACATTTTAAATGTTGTATTTTTAATCAATGTATTTTCACCTTGCTTCTCCTTTACTTGAGCATAAATTTTCTACCACTTAGCGTCACTGGCACAAAGCTTCTGGTGATGTGAAATACAAATACACACAATTCGAACATTTCGAAATTTTTAATAACATCTGATTTTCTTTTTTCTATTTTTGCCCATAATGTCATCAGTAGAGTTGTTCAATTTGCGCCAACAGTCAGTAGCGGGCGCATAAAAGTTTACACAAAATAAATGGTCAGAAATAGAATATAATACGTGCTCAAATACTTACCGTCTTAAGAGTCTTCCGTGAAATCATAAATTGAATAATGTCTGTTAAATATCTATACCATTAGATATGTTTCCACAGTTGTTTCGTCAAACCGAGTGCGGCGTGAGGAAAAAGTGTATTTATATGCAGAAAACGAACGTTTTACATCTAGTGACGTTATATTTGCGTAATTAAAATAATCTTTGGAACAACTTAACGATTATGTTGACGTACCTTCACAAATTTGTCTTAATGTGCCAAAACCAGAATCTTTCTTTAAAACACTTTCAAACCTTTCTAGTACACAAATATTTTTTGCGTCTTCTACCGCGCATAGCTGTGCGTGAACATGTTGCACTATTTGCAGAGATTCCACTAACAACACCGAAGGATTTTGTAATTTTTCTATTGACTCCACTAGTCCGAAGTAATTGTTCTGAATAGTTTCTAAATCCGTTGTAACTTGACTATCTTGAAATTTCGACTGGCTTTCCTTGATAGCCCCAGCTTCCTTTGGATCAAATTGTAAAACCACGTTCTTAATATTCTCAAAATATTTATGATAATAAAACGCAGCCTGTAACCATGTTCCCCAACGCGTAAGAATAGGTTCTGGTGGCTCAAGCATACGGGGGCACAGTCTGAGAAATTTGCGAATACGTTTTGGGGATTTGACAAACACTGCTTTTGTATGCGCTATTAAAGCGTCTACCTCAGGATAACATTTTCTAATACTATCTGCCACATGACTGAAAGCACGAATTTTACACGTAATATGTAACAAGTTAGCACAATGTTTTTTAAGAGACCGGCCTACAGAAAGCATGTTTGCGGCACCATCACTCATAAACATCAACAGTTGGTTTGTTGAAAGTTCAAACTTTTCCAATGTATTTAACACTAACTTTGAAATTACTTCGGCAGTACATTGTTGTACTCGTCTGGAAGCTAATAGAATTGAAGGTGACGATTGATGTGGTTCCATTGTACGTACCATTACATTAACCACGTAATGTTTTTTACGATCTGTTGTTTCGTCCACACATAACCACAATTTTTTATCTTTCAACTCCGATTTAATTCTTTTTTCAACATGTTCACGAGCAGCTGACACAATTCTTTGTAACGATGCCCGACTTGGTAATTTGCAGTCCGAATATTTATTCCAAAAGAAGACATATGCCTCCTTGTCTAGTAAATTAAACGGTAGATTACATGCAATAAAGGTAACACATAAATTAAATTTAAATTTGTCATAGGGTTGTGTGCAATTTTTTTTTAAGAATGCTGTTTAATACTTACGTGACGTAGACAATCCTTTTTGGACCAACACATTAAAGGGATATTACAAACTACACATTGAATTTTAACGCCATCATAATTTAGGTCAGGCATTTCTGCTATAAATTCTGTAACTTTGTCCAGCATTGTCGTTTTCGCGACGTAGGCAACATTTTTAAAACAAACGTAGAACTACGAAATGGTATTTACGGCAGCGTACATGTATACACAACAGATCTGGTTGAGACTCGCAGTTATAGTGAGGGTTGTATCGAACCTCCGCCACTGGCCGTTGGCGCTAGTGGTTAGTAGATGGAATTTTAAAATTACCTGTACAGGTTCGTTGTTTCATTTAACCAGACATCATCAATTTAGCAAACCCTTTTAGAATTACTATATTCATAATTCTAAGTATACTGTTGCAAATTTCAACAAAAAAATTTTACGAATTCAAGCAAAATAAGCAAGAGGAGTCGTTGAAATCTACAGAAGCACGTCTAAGTTCCTACAACTCCTTTGAGAATCCAAATTAAACAAAATTCAATAAAGATTCAGATAACACCTTTCCCAATTTACCCTCTTCTCTTATCTCCTCAACCGTTAGCTTCGGAAAGGGATAATTTCCCTTTGTTTCAAGCACCGAGAACACATAAGCGTTGTGCTAGGTGGTAGACGATTCGTGAGCGTGAAGAACTGCATCTTATCCGATATACCGGCGAATCGTCGAAACGTGACACGTTAGAATCCTCTTCCGGTAAGTCGCGCGGAAGAGACGCTGCATAAGAGATAGCGTCCCGGGTCCTAATTTACCGACCGAGAGCCGTGCTGGCAGTCGGAACGGTATTCGAGGAGTATTTTATCGAGATTTATTCGTTGGTTCGGGATAGTTCATGTCCTGCACGTGTTCCGAACTAGGAAGTCTAGGAGAAGAGTGTACATAATCTTAGAGTAAAAAGAGACGCTCCACTAAGAGGATTAAGACGATTTAAGTTCGGTTTGTAAGAGATATTAAGAATGGATTAGATGAGATTTTATGTAAGCGCTGCGATAGGACGAAAGTTCTTAGAATATCTTATGCAAGACCGGTTCATTTTAACGTCGTGTAAAGCACGTTAATAGAAAATATCGTGGATTCCAGATCCTCTTAAAAATGATTTACTACCTTCCTCTGCGTAATAATAAAGAAAATCAAGATGAAGCGATGTGTTTTGTTATAAATGCTAAGTCTGCAGTGAGAATCATGCAAATAATATTTTGAAATTTTTGATATTTCATATATAGTAATTGCAAAACACTTTCTTGTTAATAAAATATGACAAAACTGGAATTAAAACTTTTTTAAGATGACACACAGAAACAAAATACAAAAATCCATCTACCAGTTAGTTGGATGAACGTCAAAACATGGTCAAAATATTGGATTTTCAAGCATTTATGGCACAATGAAAGAGTGTAGTGAAGAAATATCGTAACTTCACTTATCAAGAAGTGAACAACCCCAAAAATTCGTCTTCAACAAAGACAATGAAGGTGTTAAAAGTATATTTATAACTTCATCGTGAAAATTGCAAAATTGGTGAATTATATTTTATCCACGCTACACGGGATATCCAGTGGCGGTCCAGTGTATGTTCGAAACATATTCGTAAGTTGTACGTCCAGGGATAGAAGTAGGAGGTAGGCACCATAAATTCTCGGCCTGACAGACTTATACAGGTTAGAGCGAGTCGAAACTCCGTTGCGTCATACTTGCACATGTGCGAAGCCTACACTATATATATTACGGCTCGAAGAGTAGTAGTTTTTAGTAGTCAGCCAGACACGTGACTAGTGCATGAAAATGTCTCAGCTAACGAAAATTACACTAAACAACCTTTAGACGGCGTTTATATATATCACCAGAATATAAGCGCAAATTTTGAATTTTCAGTTTGGTTTCTGGGAACTCAAAAATCATGATGTAAGATTTGAGTATTAGGATTTTCGACTAAGAATTTTTTAGGATCATCGTCACGAGTCGCTTTCCGACAACAAAACTGGATTGTAGACACAATTTTCTTTTCGACGCTAATTATTTTCAAAGCACTCAATTAGTATATGAAGCACTGGCGTTTTTCCACACAAAAATTACAGTTAATAATAGGATTCATTTCCCAAAACGATCCAAAATACATATATACCCCATATGCCATTGAAAAAATAATTAGTAAGTAGGCTTTTAACCTAAATACATCGCACAGTTTCAATCTAGTTATTACACACCAATTACTTAAAATCGCACGTTTTTCCTTCTATTTTAACCCACTTTTCATCAAGCATACATATTTTTTCCAGATAAACCTACTGTAACAGTTCCCCATAGAAAACGCCCTCCAAAAAAAGCTTCTAACAAAAGCCATTTGTGCCGCGCATTATCGGACAGCATAATAACACCAGCATCGCCTTCAATGGACAATCCGGATCGTTGTTGAGTGATGGTTGAAAGAGAAACAAAAACATATGGAGAAGAAGCATTTGGAAAAAAGGGATAGACTTAGGGAAAGAAAAGAATGGGGAGTGTCGAAGAGAAAATAATGATAAATCTACTTACAGGAGAGCCTATTATCGAGCGTCGGATTTTCCCATTCTTCGTCAGGTGGTGTCCATTCCCTTCGCTTTACCGAACTCTGCCTTGTGCTGACGCTATCCGTGAGCTGCCGTCCTATTGCTGCAACAATATTGAAGAGATAAGAAAAGCGGATTAAGAATTGAATGTATTTTCTGTTTTAGTTCGTGAGTAAGGATGAAACCAGTTTTACAAGTTTTATTTTTAGCGGTTTATTTTGGGATATTCATAGATAACGGTAAGTTCTTGAAATATCGCCACAAAATTGTTAGGATGATAAATGATTCATCCAGATTAATGTCGTCTTCTTTCCTTTCTTTCAAGAAAAACCTTACTCATTCGTCGCTTACAATCTTTCGCAATAACCACTTTTTACTTCACCAGTGACACCGATTTTTAACAAATGACTAATCTGCAATGTGCAGTACCATGTTTGAATTTAAATTGTAGCATTATGTGTTGCATACATGAGTAACGCTATCTGAAAGGATTCTACAATAATGACATTGCTGTCGCTCATTTGAATTTTAACACTTAATTAATCTTTAAAGGATATTGTAAGAAGGAATTACAATTAATGTAATCTTTCACGGTTGGAGTTTGATGTATAAATATCTTCCGGGTATTGCTTGAAAAGGTTAACAGCATGATTCAGTAGAAGGTCAAGTTTAATCAAGCCCCAATCGCAATATTCTAAAGAGACTTCCACATTGTATTACGATTATGCTGGTGATTGTGTTTGTTGCTAAACTGAGTAATTTTAGTCTTTTAAGAGTACTAGGTTATTCCTAATAGTTGTCATAAAAATAAATAGGGAAGAAACTGTTTGGAACAACTAATTTCGCCTATTCTAATGCAGATATGGTTAAAGTTTGCGTTTCAGAGAGCACTTATTCATATCGGGAGAATCACATATTTAACAATGCACAATCTGCCAAGCAATAACGCCACTATCAATATCACTGCAGAAATATGGTGGATCTACTCACTATAGAGACCACAGAAGCTAAGGAAGCTAGTAATTGATAGACTTTATTCTATTATAAAATTTATTTGACATAAAAAAAATTAATTCATCCTTTCGTTGAAATGTCTACCTCGACCATTAATAATTGCGGCACGCACTTGCGGCATTATCTCTATCAATTTCGTCAGAGTAGCGGGTTCTATTTTAAGCCAGACTTCTTGTAGTTGTTTCCTTGGAAGCGGGAGGATTTATTTTCACCTGCCAATCGAGTTTCTCCCACAAAATCTCTATGGGATTAGCATGTAAGCTTTGAGGAGGCCATTTCATTATTTTGGTATTGCTTTCGCGTTCCACCGATTCTAAATATTTGCGGCACAGTTTAGAGGTGTGTTTCGGATCATTATTATGTTGGAATATAAAATAATCCAAAATTCCAAAATTTCCTGGTAGCGCTCTTTTCTTCAAATCCCATCTATCTTAACCAAGTTTCCTACGGATGCGGCGCCAAAACAACCCCAAACCATTACCGATCCGCCCCCATGCTTGACTGCAGGTTCTACACATGATTCTGCTGCTCGTTCTCCTTTCGACCTTCAAACGAACGTTCTTCTATTGGAACTGAAGATTCATCGGCCAACAAAACATTTTTCTACTCATCAACTGTCCAAGGTTGATGTTCCCGAGCCCGCTACAGCCGCTTAATTTTATTTTGTTTGCGTAAGAGTGGTTTACGCAACGCTATTCAGCCAAATAAACCACCCTCTCTTAACCTCTCTTTCACGGTGGTTAATCTTACTCGTTTTTGATGTTCAATATTTATTTCAGCCGTTATTTCAGGTGCAGTTTTTCGTCTATTTCGTTTACTCGTCATAATTATTCGACGATCTTCTGCTGGTGTTCTCACTTTCCGTCGTCCTGTTTGTTTTTTTATTTAATAATGTGCTAGCCTCTTGATATTTTTTAACGTTATAGTCAACAGTTTGGCGACTTAATTTTAATTGTCTTGCGATATCTCTGTCACTTCGGCCAAGATTATGTAAAGCAACAATCATTGTGCTGATTTCTAAAGGCAACTCTCTTATTTTCGGCACTTTAACACTAATACTAAATAATTTTATTAACGATATTCACTGTTTAAAAGAACAATAACCGCGAAATCTAAATTCATAATTCTAGTTACCCAGCAGCTATTGGCGAGAGTTTTAACAAATTCTTCGCAACCAACTAATTCTATCTATTGAAAGATGCAAAGTTTCAATTTTGACTTTAACTTCAAATGATATCAGCTTCAAAACTAAAAGAAATAAGGGATTGGGATTATTGTGATCTACAAGAGAACTTCTTAGAAGAGGAAATTAAAAAATAGTAGGAAGATCAAAAGACCTCATATTGGCAAAATATGCCAGGACAAATCAACCCAAAACAAGCTTTTTCACATAGAATCTCCGATTTCCCTAAGCTAAGATCGTTGAATGCTAAAAAATTCTAACCGAATTCCAGTGCATCAGTGTTATATAAGGAAGTTATGTAAGATTTGGTAACACCGTAACTTGTTTCTAAACAAAAAGAAGAAATTGGATTAACAAAATGACAATTACAAGGTCAAGATGAAAAATTTTCGGCCTAGCACAGAGATGGCGTTGCTATTAATGACTTTTTTGCTGATATTGATACACATGCTTCTTTATACGGCTGTTTAAAGTAGACGTGTTGCGTGTGTTTCATTAAAATTGATAAATTGGAATACCATGCCGTCAAAAAATTCTTTGTTTTGGACAATTTATCACCAATTACCGATCCAATCGTACCGTTGAATTGTGTAGTAGTTCCAAGCGGAACGCTGAACAGATATCGAGGTGAACGACTTCCCCCAAATAAATTCATTCAAAGTTGGTAAATATTTATAAGGAAACCTACTCTTTCTTTTTCAACTATGAAGAAATGTGTGGCTAAATTTAACCGTGGTCGTAGATCTTTTGAAGATGATCAATGTGAAGGACAGCCAAAAACTGCAACCACCAATGAAAATATCAAGGAGGTATACAATATGGTTCTGGACGATCGACGTTTAAAGGTGTATGAGATAGCTAAGGCTGTAGGCATCTCAGAAGAAAGGGTACGGTACGTTTTGCATGAAGATTTAAGCATGAGAAAGCTTTGTACAAAATGGGTGCAGCATTTATTAAATGTTGATCTAATCCAAACGAGAAAACAAATTTCTGAGCAATGTTTGGACCATTTAAAAAAGAATCTATTCAATGTTACCCATCGATTTGTTAAGATGGATCCACCACTTTATGTCTGAAACCAAACGGAAGTTAGAGCAGTGGGTAAAAAAAAAGCGAAATCAATTGCATCTACCGGAAAGGTCACGGCTAGTGTTCTCTTGGATGCAAAAGGGATTCTTTTAATTGATTGCTTTGAAAAGAGTAAAACAACTCACGAATACCACGCACATCTTCTTGACTAGCTAGATGAAAAATTCGTGAGACCAGTCCTCAATTGCAAAATAATCATCTTCCATCAGGACAATGCACCAACGTACAAAGGTGCTTTGGCAATGGTAAAATTAAGCGAGTTGAAATAAGAATTGCTGGAACGTCCACCCTATTCGCCAAATTTGGTTCAACCTGACAATGATCTATTCCCAAATCTAACGAAATATGTGACTGGAAAACGTTTTGGGTCAAAGGAATAGGTGATAGTAGCGATAGATGAATAATTTGCAGACCTTCCAGAATCACACTTCAAGATGGAATCCCTTTATTAGATACACGTTGGACAGAGTGCATTGAACTAAAGCGGACTACATAGAAAAACAAATGCATTTTTGAACTGAAAAACACAAACGTTGTAACACTGTCCATATATTTTAACGGTTCACTTTACTAAGGAACTTACGAACGCGGTATATATCAATGACCACTGAGTCAGAACATTATTTACATGCAGGGTCCTGCAATAATGCGTCGGTCTTCTGTTTGTCAGTTGCGATAGAAGATATGAGGTTAAAATTTTCAGTAAGTCTTTCAAAGAACAATATGCACATTCTATAATTATATTCAATTATACAGAATGTTCCAAAAAAGAGTATCGATGATTAGCTCATTTTTTTAATGGGACATATATACGTATATATTTGCAGTGTTTTATGCCTATCGATAGTTCCTATTCACGTTGAAAATATTAGCGACATCCAATCATAAGTTGCCGAGTTACAATATTAAAAAGAAAAAAATTGGCTATTTCATATTTCTACTTGAAAAATCACACACATTCGCAAACACGAAGTTCAACGAATAATATTTGTACTCTGTTTCTGCTAAGGCTTCGGCAATTTATTTTTGTAAGTTTCGTACTGCAACATTATACAGGGCGTTCAAAATTATTTTTTCAATATGAACAACTTCACGGCAATTTTTCTCAATCATTGCAAATGGAACATCCTGTATATTATGTTTCCATATTATAGAAAATTAAATTCCACATCAACTACTATAAGGGTTCCTTATACCTATCTGCCGTCGTTTTAGAGATATTTAACGAAACATCCTTAATCAAATAAAAAATATATATTTTATTCAAAAAGTCGGTAAATAATAATAAACAAATTTAATGACAACCAGAACATGCAACCAAAAAAGAGAAAAAATAATAGAGCCCTAGAAGACTTTTAAATAATGCAAGCTGAATAAGAAATAAAATTATGAACTAAGGATGAAAAGCAAGTAAAAAAAAATAGGAAAAAATTACAACGAATATGAATTTTGTTTGAAAACCTTTTACATTATTGCAATCAATACTAATTCACACAAGATTCAATAGACTCCAAGTACTTTTCAAATTACTATCACAACGTCTATAACCTTTAAACGACAATGTACGTACATGTATAAAAATACTAGATCATTATTCTTACAAGAACACGAATGATTAACTTAACGTAATTCTTTTTGACGGTTTTTCTGATTACAAAACTATGGAAGAAGATTAAACGCGCATATTAATCTGAATCATCTTTCACAGACTCATATTTCATCAGCGTAGAATCCTATATGGGTGTCCAGCCGTCGAAATGACACGCGCACAATCTCCTAAGTACCTCAATTAAGCGTCCAATTATACGAGAACATAGGAATAAATCATGTCGCCGTAATAATATTTCCGACAAACGACGCCTCTACATGGCTTCGAATAATATGTTCCTGCATAATTGATGTTCACCATCATCAGACATTAAAAGACCGAGCCGCATGGTATATAAATAGATTTTTTGAAGCGTCTAATCTACGAAAGAAACGTCATTCTTATTTAATCCTTTCGTAAATGTACGAACAAATATTACGGACACATCTTGTTGATAACGGTCGACAGGGTAATCGAAACATGTTCGCCTCAGCTATTGTTTATAAGTTTTAGGGAGCCCTATTTGGGAAAAAGGACTACAAACTTGATAGGACACAGCGAGTGTTCGAGATGAACCCTTCGAATATGACGGACATTTCTAGTCTGGGCAAACAGCGGTAACAGTCAGTGTAGTAGATATATGGTGTGGAGTCGGCGATTATTTATTTCACGCCTTCGCAGCGTCAGTACTAAATCGATGCTGTATGCGAGTAGTACTGTGTATATATAGGCTGTCGTAACTTATTTCGTAATTGTACGCTTATGTTTGCTTTAAAAATGTCGCAGTTAGGTACGTCGCGAAAACGACCAATGGCAGACACAGTTAAAATCTTTATAGTGGACACGCCGGACTTAATTTTTGATGGCGCTAAAATTCAATGTCTAGTTTGTAAAATCCCTTTAACGTGTTGGTTCAGAAGCCATTGTCAACGTCACATCGAAAGCAAACAACATTCTTCTGCAAAAAGTGGCATATGAGACTAAGAAAAATTTACATTTGATTTATGTGTTACTCTTATTTTATGTAATCTATCGTTTCGTTTATTAGGCAATGCAGCATCCGTCTCCTTCTGGAATAAATAAGCAGACTGTAAATTACCTAGTCGGACATCGATACGAAATGTAGTGCTATTTGCTCGTGAACATATAGAATTATTATTATTATTTGCCTCGACTGGAAATCATTAGCCATATACATACTTGAACATATAGAAAAAAGAATGCAAAACGGAATTGAAAGATAAAAAACTGTGGTTGTGTGTGGACGAAACAACAGATCGTTAAAAACATTCTGTGGTTAATGTAATGGTACGTACAATGGAACCACATCGACCGTCGTCCTTCTTACTTGCTTCCAAAAAAGTTATAAATTGTACTGCCGATGAGATTTTAAAGGTGGTGTTGAACTCATTGAACAAATTTGAAGTTTCAACTAAGTAACTTTTAATGTTTATGAGTGATGATGCCGCAAACATGTGTTCTTTGGGCCGATCTCTTAAAGAACACAGTGGTAACTTCTTACATGTAACGTGTAAAATCCATACTCTAAATCTTGCGGCACAAACGATTCCTACATGTTTTCCATTAGTAAATGCATTGATTCCTAGTACAAAGGGAGTGTTTCTATTTTACAAACTGTGTCCTGATTTACCTGAGCCACCACAGTCGATTGTTACACGTTGGGGAACATGGTTGCAGGCTGCGATTTACTACAACAAATATTTTGATCAAGTAAAGAAGGTAGTTTTAAAATTCAATCCGACAGAAGCTGCAGCAACCAAGAAAGGCCAGGAAATATTTCAAGATGGTCAGATTAAAAGAGATTTACAAACTATTCACAACAACTACTTCGGACTAGCGGAGGGAATAGAAAAATTACAAAATGTTTCGATGTCGCTAGTGGATTCTGTTCAAATTGTGAATGATGTTCACGCACAGTTATGCGATGTAGAAGGCGAAACAAATTGGTGTGTAATACGAAAATTTGAAGGTGTTTTAGAGAGACTCCAATTTTCTTATATTAAGACAAATTTGTGAAGGTGCGTGTGAAGATGCATTAAGTTGTTTCAAAGATTATTTTAAATATGCAAATATAACATCGCTAGATGTCGAACGGTCGTTTTCGGCATTAAAAAACATTTATTCCGCACGTCGTACTCACTTGACTGAAACAGTTGTGGAAACATATCTAATGATTCAAATATTTAACAGATGTTACCCAGTTTGTGATTTCACGGAAGACTTTTAAAACGGTAAGTGTTTCAGCACGTTTTATAATTTATTTCTTACCTTCTATTTTATGTGTAAACTTTTATGTGCTCGCCACGCCTTTGGCTGTTACCGCATATTTGCCTAGGTTAGACATTTCTTTCCAGGTAAACTTACGAAATCCAATATGGCCGCCTTTACAAACAACAGTTTGTAAAGTTTGAGGTTATGTACCCTATGTAACAGCTTACAAGTTATAATTGCTAAATAAAAAACGCTGTCATAGAGAACTAATGTACCAGAAAATATAAAATAGGTAAGAAATTTATTAGAAACCATACCGTCGTGATACAATCTTCGCCATGTGCAAGAGTGACATACATAAGTTTTAATACACTGGTAAGTTTAATAAGGTCTAAAGTTCACATGACTTTATATCACAATTGCACAGCTTATATTACGAAATAAGTAAATAAAAGGCTACCAACTTGCAACAAGTTACTATGTAAAGTCGTTTTCTTGTCCTTCTACTTGTATTAACATAAATACGTTATTATACTTTTAATAAAAACACTCAGACAAGATTATATGTGTACCATTTTTTGAAAAGGGATAATTTACTAACATTCTATACTGTATGATGGAAACATTACTTAAACAATGTTTGTTATTAACTGCAATTATGCTTTGTTCACGTTGATACATTGTGAGCTCGTTAATTCCACATCATTATCGATAAATTACAATTTTTATGAAGAGAAGACAGACAATAAATTCCATTATATATGATACCGAGACTATCATATCTTCATGGCGTAAGAAAGTGCAGTAAATTACGAGAGCATCGGGCGAAATACAACCACATAGATATTGAAGTAAGAGTAATTTGGGGAAAATTACAACTGAATGTATCACATACACTACCGCTCATAAGTATCTGGGCACCACAAATTTCAGGGTAAATCATGAAATATTTAAATGGAAATTGGTATTTAAGTATACACAAATATACAACTTTAACAATTAAAATTATCTATTTGACCTAAATTTTAGATTCATCTATGTGACCTTTACTTTTAATGATTGCGTCGCATAATCGGGGCATCTTTACAATTAATTTTAACAATATTTCCGGAGTTATTCGAGCCCACGCTGCCTATACTTGGTTCCACATGTCATCTGTTAAAGTTGGAGCGGTTCTTCTTACTTCCCGATCGAGTTCTTCCCATAATAACTCGATGGGATTCAAGACCGGGCTTTAGGGTGGACATTTCATGATTATTAGTGTCCCTTTCTCTTCCAATTGTTAAATGTTGCTTGCACAATTTTAAAGTGTGTTTTGGGTTATTGTTCTGTTGAAATACAAAATTCTGACCCAAAATTCTTACACCAATGGGTGTTGCATTTTCCCTTAAGATGCGGATGTACCAGCAAAACAATCCCACATCATTATCGAACCACCGCCGTGTTGGTCCACAATACCTTGCTCCAATCTTCTATCGTCCAATTTTGATGTTCACGTGCCCATTGTAACTTCTTTTTCTTATTAATTTGGCGAAACAAGAATTTTCGCATCGCAATTCGCCCGTGAAGGCCGGCTTTTTGCAGATGGCGTTTAACCATGGACATGCTAGTCGGCTTCGGCAGTACATTATTGATTTCTGCAGCGATTTCTAGAGCTGTTTTTCTTCTATTTCGTTTGCCGGACACCACGATTGCAATATTTTGAGCTGATGTTACCGCCCCACTTCTTACTTTATTTAGAAAACTGCCACTTTCACTGTATTTTTTGATGTTATAATCAAGATTAGATGGATTTAAATGTAATTTTCTAGCAATTTGACGATTGCTTATGCTTAAGTTACGTTGTGCTACCATCAGAGCGCGCGTTTCAACACTAATTTCTATCCTTTTCGGCATGTTTTAAAATTTTAAACGAAATTATAAACACTATTCCTTAAGAGATGTTGTCGCTACTAACATGGAACGATAACTGTTACATTTTTCCTGGAATTTCAAGAAACGCGCTCTTTGTTGTCGCTATTACCTGCGCTTTTATAACGGTGTTACCTCTCACACAGCTAAGAGAAGTAAAGTGACAAATATTATTTAATGAATTTAAGTGAATCTTAATACTTATGAGCGGTAGTATAGATAAGATACAGTCTGTACTAGAATTCTAAGACATATAAATTTGATGTGTTATGATATATGTCTTGGAATACGTTGTGTGTCTAAAAAATTTGGTGAATGGTATAATATATTGGTATTCAACGCTTGAAACAAGGTCACTCGCATGCGTAGACATGCATGGACATGTGTATTAACAAAGACTCAGTGGAAGCCATCATCCATGAAGATTTGGGTAAGCGCGAGATTTGTTTACGATTTGTGCCGCACATCCTAACAGACGAGCAAAAAGCAAGACGTTTTGACACCAGTGGCGATTTCATCGATATGGGGGTTCCATTGTCACAGGGGACGAGTCTTGGTGTTACCAGTACAATCCCGAAACGACAATCAATGGAAAGAGCCGCATGCAAAAATCCAAGATGAAGACCATGTTGATAACATTTCTCGACAAAGAGGGAATCATCCACAAGGAATTCGTTCCTGCTGGCCAAACGGTGAATGCCGCATTCTACTTGGAGGTTCTCAAACGTTTGTTGCAGCGCATCCGGCGCGTTAGGCCACAGATGATGCAGACCGGAAAGTGGATGTTACTGCACGACAATGCACCATCGCATACGAGCATCATTGTGTGCCAATATTTGACTCAGCGTGGCGTAACTGTTTCGGAACACCCATCATACTCTCCAGATTTTGCTCCTGCCCACTTTTTTTTATTCCCTCGTCGTAAGGGGACCTTGAAGGGATCACGGTTTGCGGACGTCAAGGAGGTGCAAGAACGTGTGGCAGCAATTCTGAAAACGATTCCGACAGTTTCCAGATGCTATACGAACGTTGTCAAAAGTGTGTTGTGTCTGTGGCGATTACTTCAAAGGTCAATGAAGGTATTTCCTATGTGCATTCTGTTTTTGTGTTTTTATTACACCATTCACCCAATTTTTTAGACACACAACGTATAGTATTCGTGGAAGAAACAAAAGATCAGTGTTGGTAAAATGATTACATCAGTGATAACAAGGACAAGGATTACCAAATTGGATAGCTATATTTAGTCATTGTTACCCTTGACAACCCCAATATTTTTCATGAATCTCTAGAAGATATTAGATTATGATAAAGGTAGCATTGAAGTATAAAGGTTTGCTAAACCGTTTCGAACCACTAGCTTTTCATAATTGATCTTTTTGCAATTTTGAAGTTTTAAATACCTTTTATAATTCAGTAGGATTCATATCAAGTATGCTGCACTCCATTTATCACTTGTCGCAATACAGTTGTTCCTTGTTACAAATCCCATACGTCTAATTAACAAGCGCTAATTGCAAATTGTTCAAGCCTTTAATCTCGACGCGTATTGACGACAATAAAAAAAATGAATCACCAATCATCAACGACGGCTATAATCGCTACTCCATTTTATCTTTACCTTCATTTTTCCTATTGTTTTCATTCCTTATTATTCCCAAATGTCACGAAGATTTCCTATCGACAAAAGAAAAAAAAACAATCATGAAAAGGAAGAGGTTACGAACTTGATATGCGTTTATACAACAATGGAGATATGGAGGCGCGATATTCTCGTTGTTAGCAATCAAAGAGGGATTATTATTGAAAGTTGCTAATTATACGGTGACTACCGCGATCAAAGCAGGCTGACGTTGCTTGTTTCGCTGATGTGAGTCGAGTTAACGGACAATCAAGTCGGCCGCGCATCGCACATACGCCCATCGCGTCGAGGAATTTTATAATTGGTAGCTGTCGGCGGACAATGGAATTACGCGTAATTCCGTTTAAAAGTGCGTTCGCGTCCGAAGATCGCATGCAGATACGACGCGAAGCGGGCGAATTGAATTTATGAGTGCATTAAAGGATTGGCATGATGACGATAAAGGAATTGATGACGTGATGTATTATTCGCGATGAGATTGTTGCATTTAAGTACCGCTGCTTTTACGAGGATCGGACGGGCTTTTAAAATTGTTTATCTTTATTAAAGGACGAGGAGTTTTTTTTTTTGTTTTTGGGTCGACTTTTTGACTTCCGCGTTCTGTTATGCGCTATAATTCGTTTATTTTACTGATAAATTGAGTGAGACAAAATGATTGTCTGGTAAATATTGACTTCTCCAAGACGATAATTACTAACCATTTGAATGTTTAAAATTAGTATCTGCAAAAAGGAAATAGGAAATTGTAATTTGAAATTTATGTTAAAAATGCTTAGAAGCATTCGAGCTTCGAACGTATAGAAACAAGATTATGGAAGCCTTTAACAAACTGGAAATAAACGACGCAGATGAGGTGGAGGAAGAATGGAAAAATATCGAAAAAGCAATATGGGAGACATCACAGAAAGTATTACCGAAAAGGAAAAAGGGACGAAAGAACAAATGGATGGATGAAGATTGTAAGAAGGAAATTTGCAAAAAAAACTCATTAAGACAATAAATGTTACAAACAGGAATAAAAGACGACATAAAAAGTATTATGAATAAAGGAAAACTACAAAACAAATGTGTAGAGCAAAAAAGAGACAAATGAAAGAGAAAGAGATAAAGGATACGGAAGAAAAACTACTAAAAAAAAGTACTAAATCGATGCTGTATGCGAGTAGTTCTGTGTATATGTAGGCTGTCGTAACTTATTTCGTAATTGTACGCTTATGTTTGCTTTAAAAATGTCGCAGTTAGGTACGTCGCGAAAACGACCAATGGCAGACACAGTTAAAAACTTTATAGTGGACATGCCGGACTTAATTTTTGATGGCGCTAGAATTCAATGTCTAGTTTGTAAAATCCCTTTAATGTGTTGGTCCAGAAGCCATTGTCAACGTCACATCGAAAGCAAACAGCATTCTTCTGCAAAAAGTGGCATACGAAACCAAGAAAAATTTACATTTGATTTATGTGTTACTCTTATTTTATGTAATCTATCGTTTCGTTTACTAGACAAACAAGCATTTGTCTCCTTCCGGAATAAATATGCGGACTGTAAATTACCTAGTCGGACATCGATACGAAATGTAGTGCCATTTGCTCGTAAACATATAGAAAAAAGAATGAAAACGGAATTGAAAGATAAAAAAACTGGTTGTATGTGGACGAAAAAACAGATCGTCAAAAACATTCTGTGGTTAATGTAATGGTACGTACAATGGAACCACATCGACCGTCATCCTCCTTCTTACTTGTTTCCAAAAGAATTATAAATTGTACTGCCGATGAGATTTTAAAGGTGGTGCTGAACTCATTGAACAAATTTGAAGTTTCAACTAAGGCGAAACAAATTGGTGTGTAATACGAAAATTTGAAAGTGTTTTAGAGAATGACTCCGATTTTCTTATATTAAGACAAATTTGTGAAGGTGCGTGTGAAGATGCATTAAGTCGTTTCAACGATTATTTTAAATATGCAAATATAACATCGTTAGATGTCGAACGGTCGTTTTCGGCATTAAAAAACATTTATTCCGCACGTCGTACTCACTTGACTGAAACAGTTGTGGAAACATATCTAATGATTCAAATATTTAACAGATGTTACCCAGTTTGTGATTTCACGGAAGTGTTTCAGCACGTTTTATAATTTATTTCTTACCTTCTATTTTATGTGTAAACTTTTATGCGCTCGCCACGCCTCTGGCTGTTACCGCATATTTACCCAGGTTACTTATAGGTCTGTAGGAAGTCAGCTCGTTAGGACATTTTCCTGCTTTTGGTATCATAAGGATTTCTGCTAACTTCCATTGAATAGGGAAATAATTATGGGACAACATTGCCAGAGGGAGTAATCTGTTGCTTCTGTAGGTGTTAGTGTTTCCAGATATGTTCTCAAGTTCTGGTTTCTAACTGCTTGTAAGAGCGTTTTCAGTTCTGATACAGCTTTGTTGTAATTTCATTTATTTTGTTTCAGTTCTATATTTTTGCTATGTTTTGCGAAGTCTTCTTTCTTCTGCAATTCTTTCTGTAACAACTATTGGATTTTCATCTTTGGTTTTATTGGTGTTGATATGGGGAGTTGCCTGCCAAGCTGCTTTTTGAATGCCCAAAAAAAGTTTTTTGTTGCTTCATCAATTTCATATTGTGTCTTAAGTAGAACATTTTCGACAATTTCATCTAGTTTTTCTCTAAATGTCTCTCAGTTGGTATTTTTATTGCGGAGCTGGTTTTCGGCATAGTAGGTTAACAATATAGGAGAATGATCAGATGAGAGATCAAAACTAGATCCTATTTTGAGGTTTCTTGAATTAATACCTTTCGTAATGAAGAAGTCAATGGCATTCGGAATTTTCGCATGGTCAGATGGCCAGTATGTTGGTTCTCCTGTTGCAACAGTGCTTTAGTTCTTTTACAACAGAATCGAAGAATATTAACAAAACGTATTTGAACAATCGTCACGTCATTGTCTCGATCGCCAAATTCGTATCAAAGCGTTAAACATATTTCGCCCGGTTTAATAATAAAATTACAAGCATCCATATTGAGAGCGTCTGTGTCTACCCTATTAGCATAATTTTAACGGTAGCATGGGTCCCCGTCGCTTCAACAGGAGGCGCGCACCACTCCAAAGACACAAACCGCTCGACGAAATTACAAGGAATTTGCATTTAGACTACATACAACGCTCGCGTCGTTGTAAATTGATAGTATCTGTTATATACTCTACGAATGTCCGCTGTATGTAAGCCTAAATACATATAACTGTCGTTTATGGAAATTGGCGTACTGTTCTGTTACGTTAATGATAGCCTGAGACGAATTAATTTAATATTTGTTGCAGGAGCAATTGTTACTAAAGGAGCAGGAGGTTTCTGGACGAATTTACCGGTTTGACAATTGCGAATTCTGCGCGAATTATCTAGGCAAATCGTTAATTAAACAAGAACTACACTTGCAGAACGCTAGACAAATCATCGGTTGAGAACAGGTGATATTTATGCGTTAGCTGCGCTCCCGTTGCCCGTGCAAATTGAATAACTTCTGATTTAGTAATCCGTGCAGCGCAGGTTGCTCTCACATCCTACGTAATCTATTCTCTATAGGAGTTATATCGGTTGTTGACGTTTGGTGTCTAAGGAAAATTACTCAAGACAGCTGCTCGCAAGCAACAATAGCTTTAAATGATCTCGTTTCAAATTACCGTTCTTAAATTGAAAGGTGATATACTGAATATACAGAGTTAAGGTAAAGTAACACACAACATTTAAAATAAAGGTTTGTTAAGGAAAAATGCAGAAATACATGAAATAGTAAATTGTAAAGGCCTTAACGATAGCAAGGACTGTGGGGTAGTATGGCAAACAACAATATTCTCGGCACACTCCGCACCGCACAAATAATTAATTAACTCGGCCGTTTCGAAGATACGTGGGTCTTCATCTTCAGCCGCGTACCGATTGATGTGAGAGAACATATATTAAATCCAACGAGAAGAGGCAGAAAAGGTTTTGTCGCCACGAAACGCAAGACATGTAGCCATCCCACCCTAATAAAGATAAAAATCGAGTGAGGCAACGGTTATGTCCTTTCTATCCGTAAAATTTGTGTTTTTCAACTAACTACTGGGCATATGCTGATACGAAAGTATCGACGCTCTTGTTATAGCACAACCATAAATCAACTAACCTCTTTATCGTAATAAATCGAAGACACGAAAACTGTGAAGGTCCCTTCTCTTTATTGATTAGATTCGCATTCTTAATTACGTAAATAGTCTCATAGGCGTCCAATTCAAGCGGCGACATCACGTTTTCAATCAATTTTAGGTTTCATAATTTAATATTATGCCCGGTTTTGTTCATATTCATCACCATACTTGAAAGATATCGAAACATTTCGCATCACGCAATTTTTTTTTATGTGTGATACGGAGTATACCGATGCCTTTCATGCCCAACAATTTTCAAAAGTTATACTCAAATTAAAGCCAAAAATCCATGTATTTTCATCAACACTTACGTATTTTTTGACGAGCAGCCAACCATTCGTCTAGCGAAGTACTGATATTGTTATTATCCTTCGACTTGTTATCGTGGGAATGTCTCTGCGCTCTCCTCCGCTCCTTGCTCGTCAACATGCACTCCTCCAACAACTCGAACCAATCCTCCAGTCCGTCGGCGGCCCGCAAATAGATCTTGCCGTCCCTGCCCAGCATCAGCGCCACCGTGCTGTACGTCTTCTTGTTCTCCCACTCGACCCGGTCGACGTCCACCAGCTTGATCTTGAAAAGGAACTGACCCATTTCGGAGATCCGATCCGCCCCGGACGCCCTCCTGAAGCAATGTAAATAGTCCCTCGTTAGGATGAAGTAGCGCTCCTTCCATCTGCTGAAGAGCTTGTCCCTTTGCTGCCATAGGAGACCTCGTTTGATTGCCGCGTAAGCGTCTCTATTCGAGTTTGGCGGTAGAAGTGACTGAAATGGAGAGAAAAGTAGGTATTTTATATTTTTAGAAAAGCGACGAACTAAAATATGTAGGTAAATTTTAATAAGAGACTAGTGGAAAAGTAATGGAACGTGACATTTCCAGAATAAGAGAGATTTTTAGTATTATGTTGTCACATTATTATTCACATTACTCTTTAGATGATTAGCTATCAATGAACAGAAGACAGTCACTACATACTTCGTGATTCAACCATATAAATAAAATTCTCAATACATTATAAATGACAAACAACAGAGAGTATCGGCACACTCCTCACCACACAAAATGTTATTAATTAATTCGGAACAGCTGTTTCAAAGGCTCACTGGGCCCCCATTTTCAACCGGATTACCGAATAAATCTGAACGAAAAAACTAAAAACTTTTACTTTAATTCTACCATGCATGTCTATCCCTCCTCTCGAGGAAAAAGAAGGGTATATATGTACAAATGTGTCTAAACATGTAACTGTGTATATCTATTTCCAAATACCTACTTTTCTTACATTATAAATGTTGTACTATTTTACAGAATAATACTACTAATTAGGTTCTATGCTTATAGACCCTATAGTGAGTATACATTACATACGTATGATAGAATATCATTAGTAGTCTGGGCAAACAGCGGTAACAGTCAGTGTAGTAGATATGTGGTGCGGAGTCGGCGATTATTTATTTCACGCCTTCGCAGCATCAGTACTAAATCGATGCTGTATGCGAGTAGTTCTGTGTATATGTAGGCTGTCGTAACTTATTTCGTAATTGTACGCTTATGTTTGCTTTAAAAATGTCGCAGTTAGGTACATCGCGAAAACAACCAATGGCAGACACAGTTAAAAACTTTATAGTGGACATGCCGGACTTAATTTTTGATGGCGTTAAAATTCAATGTCTAGTTTGTAAAATCCCTTTAATGTGTTGGTCCAGAAGCCATTGTCAACGTCACATCGAAAGCAAACAGCATTCTTCTGCAAAAAGTGGCATACGAAACCAAGAAAAATTTACATTTCATTTATGTGTTACTCTTATTTTATGTAATCTACCGTTTCGTTTACTAGACAAAGAAGCGTTTGTCTCCTTCTGGAATAAATATGCGGACTGTAAATTACCTAGTCGGACATCGATACGAAATGTAGTGCCATTTGCTCGTGAGCATATAGAAAAATGAATGAAAACGGAATTGAAAGATAAAAAACTGTGGTTGTGTGTGGACGAAACAACGTCAAAGAGTCCTAATCGAAACAACGCCGCTGCCCGTTGGCGCGCGTGGCCAACTCTATTCATAAGGCTCAATGTCATGCAAAATTAATAACCACCGTATATAATTGACAATTAAGAAAAAAAAAAACGGCAATCAGGCGCATATTGAACAGAATATATATCAGCGCATAGTAGTCCGGAAGGAATAACAACAGCTAATGTTGGTATTCAATGCCGATCAATTGTAGTTATTATTATAGCAAATCTATTTCGAGATTAAATCAATGCGTGAAATGTACAATTGCCTCCATTTAATTCTCTCGACGACACGTCAAGGCCGTAAGGATCTATGTACATCTCTCTCGCGGAGAATGCGATGTATGCTTGTATATGTAGATCTATACCAGAATTCGATGTTAATGGATAGTTTACAACTTGCCCACGTACGTTTTGAAATCCATTAGCGGTCGTCTGCGCGGCAATATTTTATTGCGAATTTTAACTTCGCCAGCCTATTCCTTGTTGATACCAAACGTCTGATGATGGAGTATTATCTTGGACGTTAGCAAGGCAATAACAGCTCGTAAAGAGGTGTAGTAAGGAAATGACAAGGCGTTACAGACCGACACGATAATAAAAAACCTCTCCGCATTATATTTCTGTTGGTACCTATTACTTTTTTTTTACTGCCATTGAGCTAAGCCATTTCCTTAATATGATTTTCTCTTCTGTGAGGTGGATTTTTAGAAAATATAACAAATTAATTAGCGATTCCGTTCTTGTAATACAACGATCGAATTACTGCTATTTTTATTTTTATTATTATTGTTATTGTTCGAGTTGTACTCATCGTTATGCTTCGCCTTAACGTGATCATCGTTTCAACATCCTCTTTCGATAGACATTAATGGTAATCGGAATTTCTCCTTCTCTGTACTTTACACTTATTCGAGAATTTATCTTTTTTCTTTCTTTTTTCTATATCCTCATTTAGGTTCCTCTGCGGTCAACGTACCGGAAGATGCACAGCCAAATCGTTTCCTTCTTTCCTAGGAGAACGAATAATGAAACGTCTTATCGCTGTTGCGTTTATAAACACACAGAAATGATCACAACACTCTCTGTTATATCTTACAGTCAGTCGGTGTGTAATGTATAGTGAAAGCAGCTTTTGTTAAACACTTTGTATGAAATGTAAAGATGTCGCATATCTACTGTTAAATACCTACATATTTGAAAAATTCAATCAACAAGTGGTAGTGAAGCTACAAAAGTAACATATAGGGACATGTTTAAGAAAAGATTAAGCTACATTGCTTACATACGTAAACCACAGAAAAAAAGGATGTTGCCGATTTTTAACCTCTTGAACGTTTGTGACGTACACGCAGAGAAACGTTTACTTGTCCGTCTCAATTCAAGACAATTACTGTTTTAATTATCCACAATATAATAACTGTTTTAAATCAAGAGAAATATTTACGCTTAGGGCTTTTTTTCTCCACTTAAAGAAACATGTCATAAATCAACCCTTTTACCTGGAAATTCCCATCCTATTATAGAGATATTCTTTTGCTTTGAATCCGATCGTTTATAGGGGCACTAGATTATTGCATCAATAAATAAAAATACCAGAGAAATGATATTTAGAAGAGTAAAGTACCTATATATAAATATTTCAGTTATCAACTTACATTTAGCGAGTTCACAGTTTAGAGAATGCATCGATATTTTTTAAAATATTTCGTCATAACCGTATAGCAGCTAAGTTGTGGAGTATCGTTAAGTGTTTTGTGTTGATATATCGTTATTGCAAAGGTAAAATTGTTATTCTATCTCTCTCTTAATAATTAATTATTTGGAATTTGAAAAAAATTGAAATATTTGGGGTTTTTTTGTAGAAAATGCCCGGGAAAGATTTAACAAGTGAACAAAAAGCCGCTATACAAGCTCTTCTACAATCAAACAAACATTCACAACGAGAAATTGCAAAATTACAGAAAGTATCTCCTTCTTCTGTATCGCGTTTAGCTAGAAACTTAAACGAAGGAGCTAGCACATCGACACAAAGACGGGCACAGTGCGGTCGGAAAAGAAAAACCTCGAAGAGATCTGACCGTGAAATTGTTCATCAGGCTTTCGGCAATAGACTTGCTACAATTAAAATGATTCAAAAAAATTTATAAGAGAGAGGAATAGAGATTTCGAGTAGAACTGTCAGGCGCCGATTGCGCGAAAATCGCCTAATGGGCCGAAGACCTGTAAAAAAGCCGCGTTTAACAGAAAAAATGAAATCTGCTCGTCTCAATTTTGCAAGAGAATATCGACATTTCACAGACGAGAATTGGAAAAAGGTGAATAACTTAACAACACGATTTTTACTGAATTAATGTTTGCATTATTTAATAGGTTTTCTTTAGTGACGAGTGCTCGCTCTGTGTGTTAGTGCAGCGAGCACAATTTGTTCGTAGACGACCTGGCGAACGTCTCACAGAGTCCACGGTTCTTCGAACTGTAAGACACCTTCCGCAGGTAATGATTTGGGGAGTGATTAGTGGAGACGGACCCGGCCCTTTGTATTTTGTAGAAGGTACAATGCGTCAAGAGCAGTACATAAATGTGTTAAAAAGCACGTTATTACCCTATTTTATGCCAGAACGTCGCATACCGACAGGGCAAGATAATGTTCCTTGCCATGTGACAAAAAAAGTTAAGAAATTCTTTGAAGACAATCACATACCTCTTTTGCGTTGGCCCGGAAATTCACCGGACCTCAATCCCATCGAGAACGTATGGAATCGACTAAAAAGTAAGGTATATGAAAGAGAAAACCCTACAAAGGAGATATTAATGAAGAATATAAAAGATGTATGGAAGAACGATGAAGATATAAAAGAGACAATCATATCTTGCATTGAAAGTATGCCCCGAAGAATTGGGGGTGTTATTAAAAATCATGGGTTATGGACTAAATATTAATGACTTATTTAATATTTACATATGTTACATATTTTTACAATATATTTTATAAATAAAAAATATAATACATGTATAGTTTATATTTTATTATGAAGAAACTATAAAATATTGAATCAAGTAATTTGGCCAGGGACTGTACTTGTAATGAAATAATTGTATTTCTTTGTTTAAGACATTTGTTAACTTGATTTAAGAAAACCTTGCAGAAAATTTGAAGAGAGCGATTCTTAATATAAGTAAATGGCCGTTATAATACAAAACAATATTTTCTTAAGGATAGTAAATAGTTTTCTTAATTCCAGAAAGCGTTTAGGTATTGTTTATAAATCAATAGTTTTATTTCAAGACGTTCAAGAGGTTAAAGAATAAAATAATAGATATCAGGGTGTCAGTGTTAGATATAAAAACTTTCGTGTTTCAGACTACGTTTCAGACGTGGTGATACGGGTGTCCCGCAGGGCTCTATTTTAGATCCGGTGTTGTTTTTAATATATGCTAGTGATTTGCATTCTGTTATCTCAGATGCATCGTCAGTGATGTACGTTGATGATAATTTATTTGCGTCCTACGCAGCTTTTTTGCAATCGAAATGTCAATTAACAAAAACATGTATGTGTATGCATTGGAATAGATACAGATGCTCAACCCTTAAGGAATATAGATGAAGATTTGAATTGGGAACATCATTGCGGTGTGTTGCTTTCTAAGTTACCCTTACTTTCCTATTATTTCCTGCACAATTAGTTTAAATTTAGCATTCTTTAGTAGATTCAAGATTGAGGTATGGTATTCGCTTGTAGAGTTTATCTAGTGGACTCCATGAGATCTCTATCACCCAGAAGGGAATCATTGGAGCAACTACGGGAGTATGAATTATTTATGTGCAAGAGTTTGTTTAGGAAATTTCGTATTTTGTTTTTTGAGTGATTCTATACCTCCCAGTAGATGTGATATTGCAAAAAAAGAAAGATTTGCAACACCACAACAGTTCAATTCATCTCTCAAATATTTAGGTTCAGGAATGTGATTATTAGCATGTGTTGGAACGAATTTAGAGGGTGGTTTGAAAATTCCGTGCAAAAATGAAAAGTAACTTAATTTTTCGGGATAAACCATTTTTATTTTACAACGTCGATCCCTACCGAAAAATACGATTGATCCAATTCCGCAAAATAGGCATGGGTTTCCGCAATCTAATCCTCGTTTGAATACAATTTCTTTCTTGCTAGCCATTTTTTCATATTGAGAAACAAGTTCGAGGGAGTCAAATATTGAGAATACGGTGGAACGAGTTGGAACACTAACTCCATTCATTTCTCGCCCACAACTCCAGACTAGTGACGCGAAAAATCATTATTTTAAAATAACAGTTTCAACCGTTATCATTATTTTGAAATAACGGTTGCAAAATAGCAGGTTTAGCGTTATTTCGTAGTCTACAGTTCTATATGATAACGCATCGTGATTCCACATAGCACATGTGTAACTGCTGATCTTGCAGCACGCTAAAATTTAAATTCAGAAGTTTTTTGTAATATAAATATTTTATTGCGTTTTTTTTGCAGATAAATTATAAACTGGTTAATAGATTAAAATAAATTAAGTGATAAACTGTTCACTGTTGTACTATCAGATTCACTGCAATCATTGTTACAGCAACGTTTAATTTCCACCATTTTGACTGATCCTACTGTTATTTTTCTTATATTTAATCTTAATCTTCGAAACGCGAGAACATCTATGTGCTTAAATGCTATATAATAAATATAACGGTTTTATTTTTAGTTTTTATAAGTAAATTTTTTATATAACACCGGCCTTTTATTTTACATTTGATAATTCTAATACATACAATTATTTAGAAAATATGTCCATAATAAACGTCCGACTCGATGTCGACTACTGGCGTAATAACCGTTCGAGAGGATATTTATGTAGGTACGTGATCTGATAAGTTATTTTTCTAGGGGAATTGTAACTATTATCTGTAATAAACAGCGGCTTCGATGAGATAGTCGTAGCGCCACGCAGTTGAGTACGCCGCAACGGCGGTCGATGATTTGTTCACAGCAGTCCGAAAGCAACCGTGCTATACCTGTTATTTCCCCAGCGAGATAACAGTTGCAACTGTTATTGGATCCATAACGGTTATAAAATAAGAGATAGTCAAATAACGACCCATCCCTACTCCCGACGAATGAGTTGGTGCGTTGTCGTGCTGAAAAAGCACTTTTTTGTGAGGCAATCGTGTACGTTTCTCGTGCAATTTAGTTTTCAAGCGGTACAATAACGATGCGTAATATGCACCTGCCTTTTATAAATAGCCGATAAAGATTATTCCTTGAAAATCCACCAGCAACCCATTGTTAGAACTGTTAATTTGATCTCAGGCATGTAGTGGCGTATTCACATTTCGTCTATAGTGACGATACGCCGTCTAAAATCCAGTGCATTCCGCTGAAACAGCCGCAAACCGTCTTTGAAACACGTCACGCGATTTCGTTTTTGGTCAACTGCTGTGTGCCCATCTTGTAGACAGCTTTCTCATGTTTAAATGTTGTTGCAAAATATTATGTACCCGTTAATTCTAGATGCCCATAGCACTAGCAATCTTACACACCTTCACTCTTCTATCGCCCATCGCCAGATCGTGAATTTTATGAATGATTTTTAAAGTAGTGGCCTCAATAGCCGTCCAAAACTTTCAGTGCTATTTGAGCCCATGTGGCCACTTGGAAAATGTTGAAACCACTTACAGACCGGTCTAATCGAAGGTGTATATTCACCATAATGTTAAGCAAGCTTCCCTTTAATCTCCTGAGGTGATTTGCCTTTCATGCAGTAATGAAAGTTTTATCATCACACGAGAACGAACGTAAAACACACAGTGATAAACCAATTTGGCTAAAATTTGGTGTGAGTTCCTCCAGGAGATGCTGCTAATTGACAAAGACCTCAATAGGCCTCTGGTACTCGGCCCAGATCAAAATATTTAGCCTTTTTTTCGTAAAAATAAATATCTTATGATGTAGATTTTATATGCAATCTTACAACTCTCATCCCTGTTTTTATTATACAGAGTGAATCATTATGGGTAGGATATACTGAGGGAAGACTATGAGCAAATAGGTTCCATTAGCCTACAATGCTATAAAAAATCAAAATCTTTGATCAAAATACATCTTTCTGAGTACTGACTCAGTACAAATTAATCAATATAAAGTACGATTCATCCTGTATACTGTTAGTTCACAATGAAATAAATTCTAAATATTCAACATGATTTACGACCTAAAAAGACATTTTCCTTTTTGAACCTAGAGAAGTATTACATTTACAACTTCTACTACTAAATCAAATTTAAGAACTTAGTACATCAGCTTGGCAATTTGTTTCACTGACGCCGCCTGCATCCACATTACCATTCCGTACGCTTCGCTAAACTGATATAACTTCACGTAAATAACTACTCTGCACTCCACTAAAGCTATATATTTCTTCGCATAACGAAACCTGATAAAAGAAAACTTTGTCCTGCATTATACACGTAATTACGGAACACAGGTGCAGAAGCAATCTAGTTTTCCTGGGCTTCATTATCGCCGGAGAATGTAGTATACAGAGAAAGGACCTAGACGACGAGATAGGTAATTGAGCACGTATTTTGCGAGTACACGTCCGCATCTGTAGCTGGCTAGTAGTCGCTTTTGAACAGCTATAGATATGACTAAATAGATGAGATCTTAACGAACGAACTCTCTGTTTGAATATAGTGTCTGTTATTGTCTCTGTTGGATTGTATAGCCGATTGTAATCCTGGTATTTTTGCCATTGTTCTTAGCATATTACGACGTAATGAATGGTGCGATTTTGTTTGGTGTTAACTTGGTCGATTCTGTATTGTTAATTATCAAAAACAAAAGTCAGAGATGACATGAAATTCTAAAATTCCTGAAATAGAGTTACAAAGCTTTTAGGAACTCTTTTAACTCTTTGAAATAAATTTAGAACAATTATGATATATTACGCTTTAAGCTTTAACCGGACAATGAATTCCGCCAGGTATACGAGAGATACCCTTTAAGCTTTTACAAGAAATAATACACCAAGATGTGCGGCAAGGTACCATATATGAGAATCTACGGGTCGTATAGCTGTGGGGAAAAATCTTCGTAAGAAAAGTGGCCAAGATAGAACGCTGCAAATTATTTTTAAGTTCCTATTTCTACCGCTAGGGGGCGTAACCACTATAGTGAAAAAAAAGGATTTTTTTTGAAAATATACCCATATAAGTTGTCAAATAAATCTTATCGTCTCATATACAAAGACGAGAGTCAGTTATGAACGAGGCGTAACTGAGAGCGCCACAGCAATACGTCAGCATTATATGCATTGCTAGGTCACGTACGTAACGATAGAATGCATACATATAGATAGAATGCGTATGTGACGGGTAATGGTCCAAAATGTAGACACTAATGTTTTGTTCTGTTGTATTTTTGTGTGAAAATTTGTTTTGGTATTGTGTATTGGGGTCAGGCTTCTGACATGATGTCCCATTTTCATATTACAGAAAAGAATTCTCAGATCAATATTTAGGAAAAAGGCTTTAGAATCATGTAGAAGTCTTTTCAGATCATAAAATCCATTAACTATTTATGCCATAAATAGTTAATAGACACACAACGTATATTCCATAAATTTTATGGAATATACGTTGTGTGTCTACAAAATTCGGTGAATGGTATAATAAAAACACAAAAACAGAATGCACATTGGAAATACCTTCATTGACTTTCGAAGTAGGCGCCACCAGACACGACACACTTTTGACAATGTTCTTGAACCTCCTTGGCGTCCGCAAACCGTGATCCCTTCAAGGTCCCCTTAAGACGAGATAACAAAAAAAATGTAGCAGGAGCTAGATATAGAGAGTAGGGTGGGTGTTCCAAAACAGTTACGCCACGCTGAGTCAAATATTGGCGCACAATGATGCTCGTATGCGATGATGCATTGTCGTGCAGTAACAACCACTTTCCGGTCTGGATCATCTGTGGCCTAACGCGCCGAATGCTCTGCAACAAACGTTTGAGAACTTCCAAGTAGAATGCGGCATTCATTTCCTCTTTGTCGAAAAAAGTTATCGACATGGTCTTTATCGTGGATTTTTGCATGCGCCTCTTTGTTTGTCGCGAAGAAGACGGTGACCGCCATTCCATTGATTGTCTTTTCGTTTCAGGGTCGTACTGGTAACACCAAGACTCGTCCCCTGTGACAATGGAACCCAGAAAGGAAGGATCCCGGTCACATATGTCGATGAAATCGCCACTGGTTTCAAAACGTCTTGCTTTTTCCTCGTCTGTTAGGATATGCGGCACAAATCGTGAACAAATCTTGCGGTTACCCAAATCTTCATGGATGATGGCGCCCACGGTGTCTTTGTTGATACCCACTTCTTCTGCTACTAATCGCAGAGTCAATCGTCGATCTTTTGCTATTAACACTCGCACAAGTTCAAGAACATGTGACAGCAATTCTGAAAACGATTTCAAAACAAGAGTTTTCCGACAGTTTCCAGAAGCTATACGAACGTTGTCAAAAGTGTGTTGAGTCTGGTGGCGACTACTTCGAAGGTCAATTAAGGTATTTCCAATGTGCATTCTGTTTTTGTGTTTTTACTATACCATTCACCGAATTTTTTAGACACACAACGTACATCTACCAATGCGTGTTATTTCTTTACAAAAACAAAAGTGTTTTTGAAAATTCTTCTAAAAGTTCGAACGTGAATATAATACCAGGAATAAATGTAATGTATCGGTTACCCCATCATGATTTGGTAGTTACAAAGGGAGGTTTGGGTTATTCTAGTATAATGTTCTTTAACAAATTACTTAATTCTTTGAAAAATATAAATTGCGTAAAATTATTTAAAAAAGAAATTTTTCGTTATTTGTGTAATGTGGAACCATATTCAATGGCAGAATTTATCAATTACTAATCAAATGAAATGTTCCTAGACTTTTTCCAAATAACAACTGTACTTTTTGTTGCACCTATGTTATAGGAAAATAAATCCTACTATTATTATTATTATTATTATTATTACTATAATATTATTATTACTATAATATTATTATTACTACTATTATTCTGTGCTCGGATTTGGAATCAGCATCAAAAAATCAACATGAAATGATATGTGTCACTCAGGTGGCAACAACAAAGCCCAATTTTGTTGGATTGTGTTATTCGTAAACGTTATCAAGTTATTTTTTTTAAATTACCGAAAAAGTATGTAGTTGATACTCCCGAATTTACGCAGGAAAAATGGTTATTAAATATGTAGATACAAATTCAAAAATATAACATCACAAGAGACGCAATATTATAAAATATTTACCTATATTTTTTCACATGTTTATTGGGCAATTTAATCAAGATTAAAAGCTGCAGTAAAAGCTTGTGAAATTTGAGTGGCATAACATCCTCTCTCCCACTTTATATTTTCAAATTGTACTCCATATTTTTTCGTAAGTTTTTGGTACCTTACGGATAGGAGATAAGGGGGTTACTCATGCAGGAGAATCTTATGTACAATATCGTCTTAATTTTACTGGATATTACTGTAAATTTTTATTTGTATTAATTTCTACATAAATACGTGGAAAAATAGATATTACACCCTATTATATTTTGAAATTCAAGAAGAAAAACCGTTTTTATTTTTCATTCCTAAAATTATTCCTATTTCTGTCCGTTATTATAGGCCTGTATAATTACCCTAATTACAACTCACCAGTAAACAGGCTAATGAGAAATTTAAACAATCTTGTAAATCAACAACCTTGTAATATAAGCAAACGCCGAGTATCCATGTAGAAATCCCAAAGTAGCAGTAAGGTTCATGACTGTATGTGAATTATCAACGCACACAAGCCACTTATTATTTAAGTAAACAAAGGTTGTTCATTCTAACGTGTAATCTATGAATTAACTGCCACACCAACAGCCAAAAGTATAATGAGGTAGGTGTGCATGGGACAGAAAAACCTTGGTTAATTCTTAATTTTTGTGTTAGAAAACGAATGTTGGTAATTGCCGTTAATTATACTGTCAGGGACAAGTCCGTGCATATTTGGCGGTATTCGTTGTATTATGAAATAGCACAAATTACAAAGTGTATAATAAGTAGCGCCCGGTAACTGGAGAGCAATCGCAGCGGCGGTGTGACTGTATTTAGGTGGGCGGGGAGGGCTGGTAGATTATGATACGATACGACAAATCATTATCACTCAGTTCAGATTAGCATTGGATAGCGGATAGGACGTGTTAATTTTATTGATATAGACGTAGTTATTAAAGGTAGTTTCTAGTGAACATGTTGAAGGCTAAAAAACGACCCTTTCAAGGCATAGTAAATAAGTTTATGCAACGGGAGTAAGATAGTTTGTAAAGTTTGCAAAATACATTTGATGTCAATTAAGAAGTGGAACTTTACAAGACACGTAAATTCCGCACCGCATAGAAAACGAAAATTGGGCATGCCACCGAGAAGTGCATTTTTTAATGTAATTCTTATGTTGATAAACTGTAATTTGCCACTAAGCTTACTCGATAAACAACCGTTTAAGGACTTCACAGCGTCAGTACTAAATCGATGCTGTATGCGAGTAGTTCTGTTTATATGTAGGCTGTCGTAACTTATTTCGTAATTGTACGCTTATGTTTGCTTTAAAAATGTCGCAGTTAGGTACGTCGCGAAAACGACCAATGGCAGACACAGTTAAAAACTTTATAGTGGACATGCCGGACTTAATTTTTGATGGCGCTAAAATTCAATGTCTAGTTTGTAAAATCCCTTTAATGTGTTGGTCTAGAAGCCATTGTCAACGTCACATCGAAAGCAAACAGCATTCTTCTGCAAAAAGTGGCATACGAGACCAAGGCAAATTTACATTTGATCTATGTGTTACTCTTATTTTATGTAATCTATCGTTTCGTTTACTAGACAAAGAAGCATTTGTCTCCTTCTGGAATAAATATGCGGACTGTAAATTACCTAGTCGGACATCGATACGAAATGTAGGGCCATTTGCTCGTGAACATATAGAAAAAAGAATGAAAATTGAAAAATAAAAAATCGTCAAAATCTGTTTTGATTAATTAATTTATCTCGAAAAACGGGCCCGTGACTCTGTACTTCGTTTTGGTCTAGCCATGCTCTTTCATATAGGTATGCCCATGGAATACGACCAATTTGGCCCACCCTGTGCGGTTCCTTGCAATTTCGAAACATCATCTTCAACTAATTGTAAGTGATTTTGATCGTCTTCGCATTTTGACTAGATTTTCTCATACTAGTTTAGATATTCACGTTGGGATACATTAATCATCTACTCCTTGCTATAAGCATTTTAAGGAATCCAAGTATGTTTTCTTAGACTCGTCCAAAAACGATAAGGAAGCAAACAAACGCTTCACGTTTAATAAAATGCTGTGTACGTGTAAAATCTATTTCAACGTTAAAACGCTTTTCGCACCGCACGAAGACGCCTTTGCTTTTGTGTAAATAAATCGCGAACGTGCAATAGCATAACGTTCGTAAGACGATAGCCTCGGATTACACACGTCGAGAGAGCCGAAGGAGAGGATTTTTTTAGCGCATATCTTGCTTAATAGCGTCGAGAATTACAAGGTAATTATTTTCAATGTTTCGATGTCGCATGCCGTATAAATTAGTGGCTTTTGAAAGCGACTCTTGGACGGGTCTTTCGCTCTCTGCAATAGGATACAGCATAAGGATGAGAGAAGCTATAATTTGATATGTCAAAACTTGCTCGTATTACTTGACGAAGTTGACGGTGGGGTTTGTATGGATTATATGAGTCATTTAGATGTTATTAAAGTATGTATTGGATGTTTTGGGAAGGTGGTGGTGTAATTGCTGTCAGGTCAGAATAGTGGCAACAATGACACAAGCTTTCTTTGTGCTTCAACAAACACAAATGTCAAATTTTACGAAAATAGTGATGGCAAATTTCAATAGTGCCATCTAGTGATCGCTTGTGAAAACTCGTAATTGTAAGATCTTGTAAGTACATACATGGCTAATAGTACCAAGGACCTAAACACAGTTTAATCTGCAAAAGTTCTTGGAATATTCGCTATGGAAATCAAGTCGAACATGTATTCAAATTCAATAGAAAGGTCCTATTTCCCCCCTCGTTCCTATTTACGTATTGGGACCAACCTAAAACATCTTGCGTATCATATCATATGCAAATGTACATTCAACGATACAGCGGCGGCATAGAGCTTCGAGAATACGAAAACTTAAAGCAAGCACATAATGTAAGTGTAGTTTATTCTAGATAGTCGGCGTTCATGCAAGTTAAAATAAGTTGTCGGTATTACCGACTACCATACTATACCCCAGACAATATACCGCTTTCTAAGTGGAGCAATTTCCCACTTTGAAGAACTTTATTACGGGGAAAATTGAGACGTTAGAATTGCTTGTGGAAGGATACGCGGTAGAGATAACAAGCAATTGCGGTACAGATGTGTGCGAAGAGATAAATCTGAGAAAGCGCATGAAATAAACTACTGGACATAAGGACAGTTGTGTTCATAACCATTGGCGAAAGTGGAAATCTGAGAAAAGATCAAAGGAAATTGAAGACTTTATGTTTTTCGTATAATATAATATACAGGATTGGGCATTATAGCTACATAGATATATATCCGCTAACATTTACGAGGGATGATCGCAAAATATGGTTCCCATATTTTTTAAAAATAGGACAGCACCTGTTTGAGTTTATTGTCATCCCATGAGGCAAAAAGTCGACCAGCAATAGCCCTTTCCTGCCCCAAAAGACGGTTGCCATGACTTTGCCAGCAGACTGCGTTTGTTTAAACTTCTTTGGCTTCGGCTTGTTCCTGTAATTCTTCTCCTCTTTCTTTAATAATTTCCACTGGGATTCCATTTTTGACGGGGCCCTTATTATTTTTCAAGTCTTTTATTATCTCTTTTGGTTAATTTTTTGTTGGTTGTTCCACTTCTCCTGTTGATTCCTTTGATAGTGTAGATCGCTGTATTCTCTTGCACAAGCTAGAAGTGTATGGCGTTCGGGTATGCTACATAATATGTTCTGTGGTGTTAAGATCCTATCCTTAAGTGATACCGGTTTTCAAAAACTATTTATTCGTTGAATATTTGACTGGGGTATTCCTCAGGGAAGTTTATTGGGCCCAATATTATTCAACTTTTTTATCAACGATAGTTATCAAACCGTCAAAGACTATAAACATTTGCTTATTAATTATACCGCTGATACAAATTTACTAATTGATGCTGGTGAAAAACTGAACGACCAATGTAATATACAGGATGGCGCAATAGTATGGCAAAGCTCGATACATCTGCTATTCAAATAAAAATTGTAGACTCTCCTAAACACAACATTTTAAACTTATTTATATTTATACAGTGTGTTCCATAATTCCAGAGTGAACCTAACCTAGGTTTTTTTTTAATGGAACAGCCTATATATTAATTTAAATTTTGATTAAACCCATCTCCCCCATACTCTCACAATACAGGGTTTCATTATGTTATACTGACGGTGTCAAAATCTAATATGGCGCCGATAAGAAATAAGAAATTTGATGATGGCCAGAAAAAACCGAAACATATAAACATTTTTAATACAGCATTAAATAGAAGATCGAAAGTGGCCTTGAGAATGTGGTTGTGGTTTTTCTCTGCAAGACCCAATAAAGGTCCTAGAGGTAAAAGAAGAAAATGAGCACTTTTCGTCTTTTTTTTAAGATCTCGAACGTCATTTGCTACAGTTCCATTTTCTCTTCGGGTTAATAACAAACACAAAATTTAACAACTTTGTCAAATTTAAACCTACCCTCTATCTCTAATAATAAGCGAGATCTCCATGGTGATCGTAAAAAATGAGCCTGTATAATTCTTTATAAATTTATTTCTTTCGACAATTCCTATCTTCGTCCTCTTTTTTTTCCATCCTGTAAATCATTACCAACGCTAATTAAAACGTTAAATACGCAGCGTACAGAAGACAGCGAGAAAACGACAATCGAAAGCGACCCAAACAAAGGGCCGAACACGAAACAAAGAACGACACGAAATGCCTTTTGATTCGAACCGCCTCCTCTCTTTAAAAGAACGATAAGTGTTGTTAACAAGTCAAAAGCCGTGACTTCCTTCCTTGCATGCCCGCAGGACGCGCAGAAACGATGAGAAAAAAAATGACATCGCTTCGTTCGCTATCTATCTGCCTGGGCTACTCGATAACGATTGACAGCGGAGACGAGCGGCATTTGTTTACGAGAGTCTCCTCGGATCGTTTAGAGCTTAAAGAGAATCTAGTGGTTAGTGTCGTCCCATTATACGGGTCACTGTGATTCGTTAGATGTAAAAAAGCGGGCTAACAACTGGCTTAATGAACTGAATGTATGGAGATGCAAGATAAAGGGGAGGAATTATTGGCTATTGGAAGATATATTATCTCTATTTTTATATTGGAGGTCGTTTTTTATATTAGAAGCGTGGAAATTTACATTTGTTTTTAGTATTTTCCATTTAATTCTGTGGGTGTCTGATATCCCTTGCTTTCTTTGAAAAAAGTTTAGCATGTACTGGGGTAAAGCAAATATCATTTTAACGCAATATACTCTTGGTTTCCGGGTTGGAATCGCGTCGTTGTCGTAGTTTTTGCCAACTTTTTGTCCACATTCTTATGAGCCATCTTGAGGGTGGTTACTGCACACTGACTGGGACTATTCATTCCGGAGGGGTTCATATAGGGCTTGTTAAACCCCTCCGGAATGAATAGTTCCCAGTCAGTGTGCACTAGATGTCCTATAAGGGTGTGGACGAAACGTCGGCAAAAGCTACGACAACGATGCGGCTGCAACCCGGAACCCAAGAGTATAATGTTATTGACGACCGCGGAAGTCTACGAACCAGATCATTTTATCGTATTATACTCGTGGTTTCTGGGTTGGCACCGCAGCTTTTGCCGTCGTTCCATTATTAGAGAGTTCATCATCTCCAACGACCAACCGGATGATCTGGCTGACTTGGTTGAAGTGTGTCTTTCTTCTACCTATTTCCATTTTCATGGTAAATATTGCGAGCAGGTCTTAGGCGCTGCTGGAGGATTTCCTCTGTCTCCTGTTATCGCCAATATCTTTATGGAAGCGTTCGCATAGCAAGCCCTATTATCTTACAACCTTAAGTGTTCCAAAGTACAGGTACGTTGATGACACCTTTGTCATCTGGCCTCATGGACACGAAACTTTAAACAATTTCCTATCGTTTCTGAATTCCCAGCATAATTCCATACGCTTCATCATGAAGATCGAATCGGACGGTTGCCTTCCTTTCCTAAGTGTTCTCGTACACCGGCATCCCAATGCTGGGACATTCTGTTTGTCGAAATCCCGCGCACACGGATAGATATCTCAAGACCTCTCACATCATCATCCAACTCAAAACGCGGTGTTATCAATTCTCTTATCCAAAGGGTCATTTCCAGATGTGAGCCCAATTCACTTCTTCAAGAACTGAACCACATCACTGAAACTCTGACCCGCAATAATTATTCTAGGAAAGATATTCAAACTACTGTGTGATAATGATAATGATTCGAAATACACTTCCAAACTGTGCCGCAAATATTTAGAAATGGCGGAAAGCGAAAGCAATATCAAAATAATGAAATAACCTCCTCAAAAGCCCAGATGCTAATCCTATAGAGCTTTTGTGGGAGGAACTCTACAGGCAGGTGAAAATAGATCCTCCAACTTCCAAGGAATCGTTATAGAAACAACCACAAAAAGTCTGGCTTAAAATAGAATCCGCTATTTTAACGAAATTGATAGGCTGCCGCAAATATGCCGCAATTATTAATAGTTGAGGTGGACATTTCGACGAAACGACGATTTAATGTCTTTTGTAACAAATAAATGTTATAATCTTTAATTTTTCAGTGTTAAGTAACAAAAGAAGGAAAATGTAAAATTATCAAACACTTTTAGTATAGTGTTTTCTATTGCGGGAGAAGAGAATTATTGTAGAACAAACCCTGAGATACTCCTACATTTATAAATTTAATACTTTACTGAAAGTTGTAATTAAATTTGATCCTTCTTCTGAATTTCCAGCAATAAAAACAAGGATCATCTTACTTCGAAGACTACTTCCGTTACGGTTACCATTTCAAAAGAAGCATTAACAGTACATGAACTCACACTTATTTTTAGGAAACTTTTAATTACCAACATAACACTCTCGCAAAATAACCCCGTGCGAGCAGGCAGTACACGTGACGAACACACGGAGAACCCGGGGCCCATCTCTACAGCTTCTCCAATCCCGTAAAAGGAGACCCCCTCCGAGACGTTATTATTCTTTGACCTACTGACGAGTTGCATGCGGCACTTGCTTCTCGCCATATATGACCGTAGGGGGTCGAATTCTTGAGCTTCCTCCCGCATTTTAGAGGTTCCACGTTGCATTACGCTTTTCGGCTCGTATATATACGAAGTTTAAATTCCGTAAAACAGATGTTACCGAAGACACGTCTTACATAAACGGAAAAAATGATGTATTGATGTATGTAAGTGCCTTGTAGCTATAGTTTCGTGTATAGCACAGGAAATAATACGTATCAGGCAGTTAGTTGGTCGGTTCATTGTTCGCGTCAGGATGTTTGGAAATCGGGCATTGCTGGTAAAAATCTTCGTCGCCTATTGGTGTATGATAATTTTGAAGATTTTAGACTTTTAACTTACACCGTTTTCCTGGAACAATGCATCAAGTATCTTATAAATAAATATTATACGACGGATACCTAAAACATTTTTTGGTACAAATCGTTTTATTGTTTTTCAAAATATTCGCCATGAAGGTTTATATTTTTTTTCCACTCTGAAGATGGTATCTTCAAAGCACGGTTTTTGAAGATATTTCGGTTTCTAAATTTGCCTCTCCATGGCCCTGTTCACCACCAATTTGATAAAATGTTACGGTATGAAACGAGTAGAGCTACCAAACGAAAGAAGCAAGCGTACTACAACAATAGGTGCCGTATAAATGCCAACAATAAAAAGAAATTATGGAAGGAACTGCGTAGTCTTAACCTTGATGGTACTTAACGTCTTGAACTTTCCATTCACAAACAACACCAATCAAATCAACCAATTTTTTTCGTCACCTGTCACTTCTCCATTGTTGCGGCCTGAGCAGTGTACACACAACCACGAACAAAATCATAGAAAGTTCAAATTCAAACGTCTATACTTACTTGACATTTATGACGCGATGAATAAAATTAAAACCAATGCTATTGGTGTAGACAACAACACTCTTCATATGTTAAAAATTTGTTTTCCTTACTTGAGTGGCTACATACTCCGCATTTTTAACTTTTGCTTCGATTAATTCGATTAATCTGTTTTTCCCAGCATCTGGAAATCTGCCTAATCACGTCAATTCTTAAGAGTAAAAATGTTGGAGATTATAAATAGGTTTTAGCAAAAATGTTTGAAAAATGCATCCCTGTTCAAGTTTGTTGCGATTTTAAGGTTTTACCTCTACCCCAATCTGGATTTCGGCCTAATCACAGTGACACAACTTACTCATGTAATTGATGAACATCACGGTATTAGTTTTACTTAACTTTACTCCTGCTTTCGACACCATTCATTATCCTCAATGTTTTCAATCCTAGAGTGCGTTGGTATGATTCGGTTGTCTCACTTTTTAAATCATATCTCGGAGAGAGAATGCAGCGTGTGGTTGTGGTTGGCACATAATTGGATTCTGGTGTCGTATACAGCGGAGTACCACAGGGTACCACTTTAAGCCTCTTGCTTTTCAATATCCACACCTCCAATCTTCCTTCAATTATCAAACATTGGAAATATCATCTCTACGCTGATGATATACAGCTTTACTTTCTGTTTCCACCGTCGCAATTACTGGATACCCAATTTAAAATTAATGAGGGTCTATTACAGCTCTGTATATTCGTAAACACAGATCAGCAGCAAGTAAATTCTGCAAAGTCGCAGGTGTTACTATTCGGATTAAGAGGGGCTCGAGAATATTGTGCCACTAACTTATACCTGAGTGTTAAGAACTAGTCTCTCGTGGTGTCAAATTGTGTAAAAAACCTAAGACTACGTTTGGATAATAATATCCGTCTTGATGAAAACCTCTCCCATCTAATTAAGAAGTCAATACCTCTGCTCAAATCAATTTTCCTAAATATACACAAGCTGACGCAAAAAGATTTCAAATGGTGCAAAATTCTTGTACATGTTTAATGTATGGCATGCGCGGTGGGAGTGATGTTAGCCATAAGCTGTTGCTTTCTAAAATCGGCGAGCATTGCACAGCGTACTTTTCCTTCCCGACACACCCGCAGCACAAATTTCTTATCGATCTACAAACACAAAATGAATGTAAATTCCTAAACACATATCATTACCTATGGATACAGCTTTTCGTCCTCTTCGTCACTTATCAGGAAGCAGATCACGGAGGTACTTCTTTCCCAACAGTGGCCAACCACCAACTTGGGATAACTAGTAACACAATTTTGGACTTTTTACTTATAATTTGATGCACACATATGTTGAAACTTTATATTATTTTGTTTAGGCGATTTGGTCTTAAGGGCCATGTTTGTATGTAAAACCATTTGTTTTACTGTAATTTTCTTTCTGCCTTTTTGCTTGTGCCAATACATATTCCTGGTGATCCAAGATGGGTGGCGAAATACTATATATGAGGAAGTAAAAGTCGTATAACTGTGGGGAAAAAAATCTTCATAAGAAAAGTGGGCAAGAAAAAATGCTGGAAATTATTTTTAAGTTCCTATTTCTACCGCTAGAGGACGTAACCACTATAGTCATAAAAAAAGGATTTTTCTAGAAAATATACCCATATAAGCTGTCAAATAAATCTTATCGTCCTAGAGCTAGTAGAATTTGGAATCCTTTTTGGGGAGTCTTTTTTTCTGTAGAACAAAAAATAAAAGCTCGAGGGGAGAGGTAATGTTTTACCATGAAGTTGGCTGTAATTTCGGTTTTGAATTAACCGAATTTGACAAACAAGATCTCATTTGAAAGAGGAAGCTTTACTGATTAAAATAAAAAAATAACCATGACCTATTGATTCTCAAAGCCATCGCTACCGGGCGTCATTTCGAAGATCACACTTTTTATCAATTTTCTCAGAAATTTCAAATGAAACGACCTAATTATTATACCATATTTGGAAAGTAGACTAAATTTCCAAGATAAAATGGTAAAGAAGCAATTTGATATATCTATTAGTTAAAGGTGGTTGAAAAACAAAGTCCACTATCTTACAATAACTTGTCAAACAAGTCAAATGTGGCAATTATTGCTACATTTGACATATTGCTACGATGGAGAAGCGTTATTCCGATAAGCCGACTGAGAATTTGTTGGCAGACTACCCCTGGGGGTTAAATCAACAATTGTAAAAACGTAAAAAGATGAAAGCAGAAGATACTAAGGGAAAAGGAGATACAGTTAAAAGGGTTATACAATACCAGAGTGAGAAGTCGCGCAAAGGTATAAAGCACCCCGAACGTGAGAACAACCTTTCTTACGCGATTTTCCGAGATTTTGAATTACTCAGTTGGTAGCTGCAGCCGCCATGTTGAATCCGCCATCTTGAATTGGGAAATTCTGACTGCAGATTTGTGATCAGCAACCCCGAAAAGCCAAGTAACCATTTTAAAGCGGGTTTGCGAGATTATCAGGATTGTTTAAAAAAGTTTAAAACAGGACATTAGGTTATGATAGGTTATGTTATATATCTTAAAAAAAATAGAAAAGTAGGATCGAATCAAGCAAAAATGGATTTTGAAGGGGACAAGTAGTGCCAAATGATAGAATAAGCTGAAATGAGGAAGAAAATCACTGTTCTTATAACATAACCTCAAATATCAGAGAAAACCGTCCTTTCGGCTGTTTGAGGTTAGGATCTCGAAATTCTGACGCGCTAGAGCAATTCTACAGCCGGATTTGGATTCAGCATCAAAAATTATGCAAGAAATGATATGCCTGATTCAAGCGACAAAACTTTATTGAATCGTGAATTAATAACCTCAAAATTTGACGTTTATGCACCCTTTCATGGCTAGTTTGAAATATAATACACCGTTAAATACGTCTTTGCTCAAGTACAATTCGAGGTAAAATTTTATTACAAACTGTAATATTCTAGGAATATTCGTGATCTAAGCATCTATGGAATTGAGAGTAGTGAGTATCTGTAACCATAAAATATGCATGGTGGTCCCTCGTTAAAGAGTGATATTTAATTTGAGGAATTAGACTTTAAAATCAAATAAGCTTGTTTTATGTGTTTATAGGAAGAATACGAAAATTACGAAGACGAGTTATATTATCATTTCCCAGGAATTACCGTTAGCTGGAGATATTATTTCCTACTGAAATCCCGGGCACAGAGAGTGGGGAGCCAAGCGAGAGGGTCTCAGCTATATCAGCCGCTGCAAAATCGAAAAAAAAAAACGTTGAAAAAGCTTTATTCTGGCAGTTGTTGCAGAAGCGTTCGTAGCTGAATTTCTCAAAAATATGCACCAATTTTTTTTTACATTTTATGTGGTGCGAAGTGTGCCGATACCTTTAACGTTTGCCATATCACGCCCGTCCACTACTATCATTATTAAGCCATTGTAAAAATAACCCCATTCGAGATAGAACAATTCTCACCGTGAAACGACTGCGTTAAATATTTCAACAATGGACAAGAGGAAGCAAACTTTTTTCTTCCCTTATTAAACGCGTACTTTAGCAAACAATCGAACAACGCCGTTAAAAACCTTCCTTTCAAATTCCGTCCCTTCCATTTCTTACTCCCAATTAAACTTTTTACGCTTCCGGTAAATTCTTTCAGTTGTTACCGCCACCCTTATACCTTCCTTGCAGCCATTTCTGCCATACCACCACCATCATCTTCAGCGCGATCTCATTAAGGTCTCCCATCCTCTCCCTCTTAGCCGGAAAGTACAAAGTATCGAAATTAGTAAAGTTCCTCTTGTAGTATTAAGTGGATGCCTCGCTACCGGCTGCACCGTCAGATTAAAACTTTCCCCCTCCTCCTCCTCGTCTTCGAAGCGTTCCCAAATTATTTCGTAGGAATCCGTCGGGTCGCCATTGGAGTATCCCAAGTCGATATCTCTTGTTAATTGAATCGCGGATATCCCGCTCCTAAATTTATTAATATATAGATATGTCCGTGTACAGGACACAATGAGGAGGAAATTGGTTATTTAAATGATGCGGTTCCTAAAACGATGGATTATTATATGATTTCGCAATTTGGTCCTGGCGATGCGACGGATAATCGAATTTTGATTAAATCTCGGGCGCAACGCCGTACCGGTCGCATCGTCCAACTTGGTGTAATCATCATCAGAAGTTAATTAATTTATCTTCTCTGCGCTGACGGGAGAGGGTTGACCATCGTTGTTGAACGGGCGTTATTTATAAACGGATTAATGGAAATATGAAAATTGAAGCCTTCCGAAATTGGAGGATAAGTTTTGACCTCGTTTTGGACAGATGTTGAATTGAAGATTTCATTAACTTGTTACTTGACACTGCAAATGTTGTTGGGTTGGACAATATTATTGTTGGTGATACGTAAAGTTCCCTTTTTTTTATTTCTAACACGTGCACAATACCTAAGAACGTAGAAGAATATATGACCGAAACAATAATATATATAATATCCACCGTAATCGTCTTGTTACTCCAATGATTTTTGATTGATTAATAATTCGTTTTCTTTCCCCAGCAATTAGGTAAGTTGTCTCGAATGATAAAAGACCTGAAAGGCATATGCGCCTCTAGCTCTAGTTTATAGATCAGATCTTTGAATAACAAATCATAAAGGATAAGCCAGCTAATAACTTTAACGGAATTAAAAAAACAATAAAAAGCTGCATTGGCAGTATGCCAAAATGAATTGAGGAAATAATAAAACACTGTGGAGGAACAAGCAAATATTAGTAAATATACATATGTTCAAATTAAATAATAATATTGCCAACACTAGTTTTTTAAATTTTAAATTTTACCCCAAAATCATATTTTTAAGCGGTTCCAATTCGATGGCCAGGGACTATAGTTTCTCATTTTTTTATTTAAATACATACTTCCATTGCATAAAAAAGAATAAAACGATTTTCAAATAAATACCTACCCATTTTGATCACTTACGTAAACAGTTTGCATTCAAAGCGTCAGCCCGAATTCGTCTTCGGCCTTTTTCCTCCTCCATTTAAGTGCAGGTATCGTATGTCAGGAAAAGAGCTTTGTTGCGCGCTACATGTGTAAACCATCTTAAACATGAATTGCCTTCCGAAAGAGATTTCCGAGAACGTATACATGTAAGATGTGAGTCTTGTGCTATATCTCTTTTTCCGTTAAAGTATACAATTACGGAAACTGACTTTTGTGCAGAACAGGTGCACACAAAACATCAACGACTTACAAATATACGTCTGCACACATATAGATTTGAACATAATGGGACAGGATTGGGACGAGCTCACGTACCAAATAGAATAGACGCTTTCTGTTATTTTGAAAGGGAACAGTAGTACCGGGAGGAGATTTAATCTTATACGTGGAAAGAAGGTGTAATACAATAATTGAAAGGCGTTGTTAAGGGTTGTATTGTATAGGTAACCGCATTTCTAGGTAATTTAAAATAAAAATTATGGTTTTGTGCTATTGTATGATAATTTTACAACGTTTCTTATGGATATTAGCTTCATTAAATATGCAATTCCAAGCAACTTAATTAAAATGACATGTAACAGTTCGTGACCTCTTTGAATTGAGGTAATTGACTGCATTTGTTTCCCTCTGTTACTGTTTTCTATTGCAGTGTATCTAGTTAGTGCGTAGGTGGAAAATAATTTCTTCCCTGAGTAATTTAGTAAGGTTTCATATAAAAATTATTAGCAGACAAGTTCAGCACAACACAAAATTATATTATATAAGTATTGAAATATTTTTCTCATGGGATTTTGGGAAAATTGTTAAATTTTCTAATTTTAAACTAAATTAACAATTCTTAGTGGGTTCCAGAGTATCCCTGGATACTTTTTTGGCAATTTTATAACGAATTTCCAAATTAATAAAACTAAATTAACGAATTTTAAAATTATGAGTGTAACTGACCTTGATTTAATTGATGAAATATTATTTAAAATACCTTTCAATCTACGCAGTTGCTTATTTTAGACGATTTCTACATGAATTTGGACAAATTATGTGAATAGGAAAATTAACCGACGAGTAGATTTGTCCATTGTACCCCACACTCGCCGTTATCTGGACTTATATTTAATATTTAACATCAACGTCCCAAGGCCAGTTGGCTCTGAGGAAATGGTTACGAGGAAATTTTCATTTTTCTCCGCAAGAGGGATATTTAGTTACAAACGAGTGGCTAACCTGACCTTTAGTCGTTCAGCAGTGATAGCTGAGGCTGTTGTTGTCGTACATACAACGTTGAACATAACAGTATACAGGCTGTTCCGTTGCCACTGCGTATTCTACGAGTCTATTGTTTAAAATAGAATAATACATGTCAATTTTTCCCGATATTCCCTATTCCTATCTATCTTAGTTTTTGAGATAATTTCAGAATTTTGCGAAACTCCATTATTTCTTTAGTGGCCAATATCTTAAATGCCTCACACGCTGAAGCGTAGGTTCAAATTTTATTCGATTGAGTATTTTTGGTGGTTTCAGTAATACATTGAAAAATTTCAATATTTTTAATTTTAAGACAAGCTCACATATCATTTACATATAAAATAGAAAGTATTGGTGCCAAAACACAGCACTGAGGAACTCCGTGCATAACGTCGGTATCTGCTGTTTAATAAGCTTTTCTAAAAGCGGCGATACACTGCCTTTGATACCATAAAAAATATACAGGTTGCCGCAAAAGGCACTTCACACATATCAAGCTAACGTAAACAATTTATTTCACATACAAATAAAAACTGTTATCTCAATAAACTGTTACATATCTACAATAATTCAGTTCTTTTTATACTCAAACTGTTTCCCTTCAGCATTAATACACAGTTGGAGTCAATCTGGAACACTCTGACACACATGTCCACACAGCTGAGTGTTCGTATCACACTTCGTCTTCAACCACACCCGACATGAAAAAGTCCATTGGTGCCAGAGCAGGCGAACGTGGTAGAAATTCAACTGCTGTACCCCGTTCAATCGCTCCGCTATTGAAATCTTGATCGACATGCAATCGAACCTCTCCAGCATAATGAGTCAGGACGTCCGCCATGTTGGAAGTAAAGTTCATCAAAATTATCCATTAGCATAACAATTCCTGGTAGAACCAGATTAATTCAGCTCTTCTTAGGCTCTGCGTGATTACCAAACACACAGACAGTTTATGTTCTTTAGTCCAAGCTGTGCTAGGTCACCCACTACCCGTTATATTTAAAGCACTACCTTCAGTTTATAATTTATGTAATAGATAGTAAAGATCTTGCGAAGCAAATTAACCAACACGAAACGTCAGAATACATACTTATTCTTGACAGTTACCAAGCAAAAATAAGTACTACCCCCAGCAATAACCAAGTTGACAGCTACTTCCGGTAAGACTGGAAATCTTAGATAACCGACTTTTAGTTCAATAGTACGTGTAGGCTTTAGTATATTCCCAAGTTTTCAGAATTCTCCAATGTATACTCTTCCATACATCGATTGATGCAGTTCCTCGTAAGACAGCCTGTATATAAACTGTCTTTCGCATATGGGCAACGCTACGGTAGAGCTTTACAAGGGATGTAATCGATAGACGGGTGCATGTAAATGTTGTGACATCGCACACCTAAAACCGGAAGCTGTTCTCGCTGGCGGACAAGTGGTTGGCAATAGCTTGGTTTGCAATCAGCGCGTCCCGCTGTGCAACGTGTTACGGAAGTAATGTATTACGTGTTTACTTCTGGGTGCTCCTCGACTGGACAAGAGAATATTGCAATCAATCTGAGATTAAAGCAAATGGTTGTTTCAATCGCAGATGCAGTGATGCCAAATAAACTAGAAAAAGGCTTATTTTTCAGAAGAAAACTCAAAGGAATTGTTACAAGATTAATCGTGAAAAGGGAATATAATTTCTTGAGTTTCTCTGTCAAAATCTGTTTGGAAATTATGGTTATACTCATACAATCTAGGGAAAAAAAACGTTTGTAAAACTTGACAGCAGTGTATTTATTTCCTTTTACTTGGATTATGTCTGTCAAACGCCACTACAACGAGTCCAACATGAGCGACTTGTACAGTAGCCAATATTAAGCAACGTATTTGATAAAATGCCATCAAAGGAATCAAACAGAAAGCTTTAATACAGGAAAATTAGATTATTCTCTTCACACAAGATTCCCAAGTTTACGAAATCATATTACACAAACAAACAATATTTTAAACCATCGCACATAAACTTCTACCTTTCGGCCTTCTCCGCCCGAAGACGTCCTCAATTTGTTCGCTATTTCGGCAAGTTTCTTCATTCGTTTCCAACTTGATAGCATCATTAACCCGGTACGTTGCGTCCCACGTACGGTCATCATTAAAGATTCACCTCTCGTGCTCGTTCGAATCGAGATTCGATGCGCCGAGTGTCCCCTATAGTGTCCCCTTCCTTCCCCTCAGCACGACGCGTGGCCGCCACAAACATCTCACGATTGTGAAATCTCGACGACCGACTTAAAGGGATGGGATGGGATTCTTCAACGCGTCTTCGAGGACGGTAAGACCGACACGAAGATGGCGTACCGAATACATTAACCTTGGCCACGTCCGAAATTCGTTTCGATTTAATCCTTCGTTGGTAGGTGGTTTTAACTAATGTACTCGTCGAGAATCTGATATAGAAATAGTGATGAATAAACGAACTTATAGTAACTGTTGAAAATGTTCCCCGTTGATTTCCTGGCAGAAATAAAGTCGTCTTACAAAAGCTTTTAATGAATGGATGAAGGTGTTCTGCGGGAATATTTGGTATCACATTCCTAACCCCAGCTTCTAAATTATCTAATGTTGTTGCCCTATTAACATACATACGCCAAACTTTTTAAATGTCTCCATAAGAAAAAGTCCATTGGAGTAAAGTCTGAAGACCGAGCAGGCCATTCAGTTTGCCCTCTTGGTCCAATTCATTTCTCGGGAAACGTGTAATTCAAATAATCACGAACTTGTTGGCCAAAGTGAGGTAAGGCACCAATTTGTTGAAACCAGATGTCTGGATGCACAAGTTATGGATTCACTGGATTAACCTTTTCTGGACCTCAAGGCTTAGGTGTGACATATTACTATGCCAATTTCTTCAATTATGCCTATTTACAACAATTGATAAAACTTTCATTAATTTCGATTTTACTCGTAATAATTTCAGAGGATTCCATCAATTGAGACCGCTTTAATATTTTTCTTACAATTAGTGATGTTTCTGAAACATTATGATCAGCACCAAGTTGTCCATCAGGACGGATGTTTGTAGTTTATGAAAAACATCAAATGAAACGTCTAATGTGATATCATTGTCAGTTGCTGCCGTTGATCTTCCAGAAGTTGAACGATTCCTCACGCTCAAATCGCTGAATTGTTCCAGATGTATGTGATATTTATGTATGCTAAAATAGTAGCATGATTACCTCATGAACAAGGTTCGCCTTCTGTGGCTTTTCCTGCATTTGTTCTTATTGTCTTATTTCTGTAGATTTTGTGTATTATAGAACAAATAAATTATTATTATAAATGCATTGTTGATCTAATAATTGGAGGTCTGTTTGGATGAGTATCATTAAATACATGACAAGTTTCCGAATGAGTTCTTCTGCGATCACCGAAACCAACAATTATCACTATATACTAATTTCAATGTTATTATTTATTAGGACAAACATAAAACAATTGCTTTACAAAAACAATCTATCATTGGCAATGATAAAAAACAAAATTTCTTGTTATATTACTTTAAAATAACGATCTTTACTATTCAGAATTGATCTGTTATTTCTTTTAGAGCAGATACAATAATACGATGAATACCTTTTAAGTTTTTACAAAAAGAATTAAAGGAAAAAAATGTTGTTTTTTTCAAAACATTCACCATTGAGATTTTTATAGTGAGGTCTTAAAGTGTCTCCGCCATCCCAACATTTGAACGACAGAAGCTAGCGTTTTTAGAAAAAACAGGGCGTTTTCTATTTTTCGTGATCTAACTTTTGCTGCTATCGGCAATTCAATTGTATTTCTGGTGTCACAGGAAGTGATGTCAATATTCTTATTTTAAATAAATGTATATTTTTACGTTTGTGGAAAGGTAATCGAAAGGCAAATCTAACTATACTACATATGTTATACTTTAACTTAAGAAATATGGCGACATGCAGCAGTAAAAGTTTTGGTAATCTGTTCTTGTTGTTTCGCAAAGTTGGATAGGAAAGAGCGCCAAAGTGTTTTTTGTGACGCCAGACTGATCTAAAGAGCTCGTTGCTAAGCAATGTAATCATAACAATTGCCAAACTGTCAAATATCAATTCCAAAAGCGTAAATTATTCTTGTTATTTATTGTTGTAACAACCTGCATTTGTCGTACTTTCGTTCTTTGTGCTCGTTATTATTTTGTGTAATTTTACCTTGTTTTGTCCATCGTTGTTTTCCATTGCTTTATCGAACTTTTTTGCAATGCTTAAATTTCAATTTTTTACAATGGCTTCCTCATGAACCACGTAAGATAAACTTCAAGTACCTATCTAATTTTAATATTCAACATCATGAACACTGCCCTTATACAGCTGGAAATATTTGAATTTTGCACTAAGTAAGAACAGCTAGTGTAAAATTTAATAATTTGTTGCGAGATTTACATAATATTCAAATTGATCCAGCAATTTTGCATGGTTCGTACCAAAGCCATCATAAAAGTAATAACACAAAAAGCCTAAAAAACATATTGTCTATCAAAAGACTAACACATTTAAACAAACTTACCATAATTAATTAATTGCAATAAAGTTCGATAAAGTAAAGAAAATAAAGTTCAATAAAGTAAAGAAATAACAACAATTAACAACATAAGTTAAAATGAGAGAAAATAATAATAATAAAAAGGAACGCAGGATATAATAACAATAAACAAGAAGAATAATTTACGCTTTTGGAATTGAGATTTGATAGTTTGGCAATTGTTAGGATTACTTGCTTAGCAACGAATTCTTTAGATCAGTCTGGCGTCACAAGAAACAATTTGGCGCTCTTTCCTAGCCAACTTCGCGTAACAACAAAAACAGATTACCGAAACGTTTATTGCTGCATACCGTAATATTTCTTAAGTTAAAGTATAACATATATGGTATTTTTGGATTCGTCTTTCGATTACCTTTCCAAAAACGTAAAAATATATAGGGTGTTCTATTTAAAATAAGAGAGTTGACGTCACTTCCGGTGACACCGGAAATACGATTTGACCGCTGATAACGGCAGAAGTTAATTCACCAAAAATAGAAATCGATCAATTTTTTCTGAAAACGTTAGCTTGTCGTTCAAAAGTTTGGGGGGGTCTTTAGCACCTCATATATAGCTTTGAATGCGTTCTAATGACCGCGATCTCCAAACCATGGTTTTTGAAGGCTTCAACAGCTTCCTGAGGTGATAAAGGTCGCTGTTCACGCAGGATGTTTCTTAAAATAATCGATTGTTTTTCTTGATTTCATCGATGGCTTCTGGCAAACAAATTGTACACCATTCAGTATTAACTGTCCTTCGATCATTCAAAGCAATGCTTGCGACATGTCCAGTTCAACAACAGAAATAAGTAATCATTTTCTTGGATGTGCTTCGCGTACGAAGAACTTTTATTGGGTTAGATTCATGTGGGAACAACCAAACAGTTGATTGCATGCAATGATTATTGTCTAAGACGAACAATGTATTCAATTGCATTATTTTAATAAAAGCGAATTATCTTAGGAAGCTAATTTCTTGAACAAAATCTAAATTTGGAAGCTCCTTATATGTATATCTTATTCGTAAACATCTATCAACTCATTAGCTACCACATTCCCTTATCCACTAAATCTAACAAATCTAAAAATCAAGGGAATAATTTCTGAATATTTATGTGTTTAGAAAGAATGGAGAAGGAATCTTGAAAAATAATCAAAAACAACCTTATTTTTCTACGTTAAAGGCTAAATATATAATCAAGAAGTAAGCATGAGTCACAAGTCACCAGTGACCTCGAAACTGCCGAACTTGTATCCCAAATTCGGGTTTCCTTAACATCCATTGTGTGTTAATATCGATTAATATTTGAAACTCATTTGATACACATGCCAAGGCGATATCATCGAATTGAATACAGAATAGGCTTAATAGTAATACCAAAGACATATACAGGAAATGCACAATAGGTTTTTATTACTTGACAATAAGATTTTATAATGTAATTATTATTACTTACTTTTAACTAATTTTCCCGCAGAATATTCTATGGTAGTTTCAAAAATAGAAGTGTCCCACATACCTGAAACAAAATACAACCCACATTAGCTTCTGTATATGCCTACATTTTACAAGGACAAGTTTTATTACATGTAATTAATGTAAAAGTAACATAATCTACAATAGTAGTAAATTTAATTTACAAACTCTTAAAAAACAAGTAACTGTAACTTGTCCCTCTTTCACAATGCTTCGTTTATATCCTATGTAGCAATAGCAAGTGACTGCCGATACCTGTGTGATTGTGAAATCTAGACAAAACAAGGCGAAAAAGAATTGCCGACGCAAGCCTTACAATAATATTACAGAATCGCTTTATTTTATTGCAAAGCCGATTTGGAGTTTATTTCAATACATATTCAATGTACAATGTAAACAGTGACAATTATCTATCATAAATAGTAAATGAAAGGAATAGAAAATTAATGTTAAAGCAAAAATAAACAACAGGCATTTGTAGATATGATTCATTCCGATTGGGTTAGTTAATATTCATATATATTTGTTTAAAAGTCATAAAACACAGTCATCCTCAAAGATCCCATGAATAACACCAGGTAACCTTGTTTGATACTTAAAAAAAAAAATTAAAATCCTGATTTCCCAATGGAAACGAGCTGTACGAATAAGTAAATGTTAACGACGATATAAATGACAATAATAGTTTTAGATTAGTCACAATTCCATTTAAATTATAATCAATATTGTTTTAATGCATATTAGCACATTAAACAGATATCCTAAGTGACGTAAAAAATTGAACACCCAGTATAAGTGATTCAATTTGATGTATATAGTATCTCCGGCATAAATCCCATGAGGTAATCGAGATTGTCTTGCAGTATTTCGTCCCGTGGGGATTATAGCTCATGCCAAAGAACTTCCAACGTCTGAAGACGATTGGGAAAATTAGTGAGCCTTCTGCCCACGATATTCTATACATGTTCAATGGGTGAAAGATCTGGAGGTTTCAATGGATAATTTGGGTACTTTGAAGATGATTTAAAGTTCCCTCCATGTAGGAATACCTGGTTGGGGAGCACTTAAAGATATAAAATAGGCATTGAACTACCACGTGGCTTCTAACCAATACTAGAAAAGCCCTGTTATCAAAGTCAATAGAGTTCCAAACCAAATTAGTTACTTGGTTTATACTAATGCACAACAAAAAGCACACAAATAATAAATGTTTTGCTGTAATACTATTATTATTATTATTATATATTCGGACCATGGCACATATGCGACTTTAATAGATCTATTGTAACAAAATGCCCTTATGTGTGTTAGAATAGTTGGAAGCTTTTAATAAACCTTGGTACTACTCTAGGATCTGCTTCCTTCAGTTCAGTAGGTGCAAGAAGTGGCCTACTGAAATGTTGGTGTCGTGTGCGACTAATGGCAACACATTTACACAGGATGTGTTCTGCCGTCTCCAGATCTTCCTGGCATAGACGACAGATTTGATCTTCAGCTTTTCCTAGTTTAAATAAGTTATATTTTAGGGCTAACTAAACCTGTCAGAAATCCTGCCAGTAATCTAAGATCCCCTTTGCTGAACGATAGCGCTATTTTTGCTGTCTTTGCCGAGCCTGAATTGAGTGCTTTCGCCCGTCTTTGTCCCGGAATACTTTCCCAGTACGAGGCTTTTTGATTGTCCTCCCATATCTTATCTTATGTCAATCAAGCGACTGCAACTAAATAATGATTTTCATTTTTAGAATTGAAAATCATTCTGCAATTATGAATCATGACTTGAAAATCAACCTGATCAAGACTTGATAAGGTCGAGGGATTTGAATAAAGTCTTCTGTCAGATCAATTTCATTTCTGGATGTTTGGTGTCTTTAGGTGATTATCATGACGATTATAGATTATGGATTTGAAGATGGCTTCCCAGAGTAAATATATTTTCAAATCAGGATACTAATAGGAAATAAAATAGATCCCGTTAACACCTAAAATAATTTCCTATCCATCATGTGATATCCACATTTCATTTTAAAATTTAAATTAGGAACATAAATCTCAACCAGCACACATTGCCCACCTTTTATGGTCGTTAGCGTCAAATACACATCTATCATTTCAACGCGTTATTTCCTCGATTCCATATATCGTTCTTCATGGTATATATACGAAAGTGACAATTCTTTATTTAACTTTTGTCCAATAAATCAAATCGAATCATTAATAAATAATGATGGTAGCAGTACAGGAAAGGCACTCTACGGCTTCTCCATCTTTGGCCGAACATATTCCAATCAACGCACACGTCACATTCTGTCATCGTATCGATACGGAAGCGTACTTCTTCTTCTTATAAATTTTCTCTTGGGACGGCCGGCCAACGGAGACAGCAATGGCAGCGTTGTCGGTTCAATGCTTCGCCGAAAAGTCGAGGCACGTCTTTCGACGTGTTCGTGTACGCAATGGAAAAGGCCTTTTTAACGCGGAATAGAGGCGCTAATTGTGGGATAAAATATGACGACACGTTGTGTGTCACATCCATCGCATATGTACAGTGTGTCCGCTGATTGGATTGCTGTTTTTAAGCAAAAAATTTAAGCTGCTTATTCATAAAAATGTCAGTTGAAAAAGAAAGCGTTTACTTTGTAAAATATAACGGAATTGTCTCTCCTACGGAAAACTTCGCCAAAATATCATATAAAGCACTGCGAACTTTTGATTAAATTTCCTGAAATTAGATCGGGAATCACAGAATGGATAATGCTGGTGCCACGTTAGCATATTAATTTTGTTGATAGAGACAGAGGGACTGTATATTAACGAAAGCTTATTGCTAAGAATTTACAAAGAAATTTGTGCTCATCTGCATAAAGCGGGAGATGAAAAAACACTAATAAGTTTTCTTTTTTCCTTCTTTTTTTTTCTTTCTTATTCTTCTTTTTTTATGTATATACTTCTTTTCCTTTATTTTCTTCATAAGCTAACATAGAACGATGCTGTTGAGGCTATTTAGTCTATTTGCTACATTGCTAAAGATTTATAAAGGAAATTGTGCTTATCGGCATAAAGCGGGAAATGAAAAACCACCAACAAAGTTAGCTTTTTTCTTTTTTTTTCTTTTTTTCTTTTTTATTCTTCTTTTTTATGTATATACTTCTTTTTATTTATTTTCTTCATAAGCTAACATAGAACGATGCTGTTGAGACGATTTACTCTATTTGCTACATTGCTAAAGATTTATAAAGGAAATTGGGCTCATCGGAATAAAGCGGGAGATGAAAAAGCACTAGTTTTCTTTTTTTTCTCTTTTTTCTTTTTTTTTCATTTTTTTTTCCTTTTCTTTCTTTTTCCTTCTTTCTTATTGTTCTTTTCTTATGTATATACTTCTTTTTGTTTATTTTCTTCATAAGCTAACATAGAACGACGCTGTTGAGGCGATTTACTCTATTTGCTACATTGCTAAAGATTATTTATAAAGAAAATTGTGCTGGTCGGCATAAAGCGGGAGATGAAAAAGCACCAACAAAACGTTTTTTTTTTGTCTTTTTTTTGTTTTTCTTTTTTTTCCAATTTTTTTCCATTTTTTCTTTTTCTTTCTTATTCTTCTTTTTTATGTATACACATATAAACAGGAGATAAAGAAACACCAGTTTTCTTTTCTTTCCTTCTTTCTTATTGTTCTTTTTTATGTATATACTTCTTTTTGTTTATTTTTTTCACGGTGCTGTTGAGGCGATTTACTCTATTTGCTACATTGCTAAAGATTATTTATAAAGAAAATTGTGCTCATCGGTATAAAGCGGGAGATGAAAAAGCACCAACAAAAAGTCTTTTTTCCTTTTTCTTTTTTTTCTTTGTTTTTCTTTCCATTTTTTTTCTTTTTTTGAATTTTTTTCTTTTTCTTTCTTTTTTTTCTTTCTCATTCTTCTTTTTTATGTATATACATATAAGCAGGACATGAAAAAACACCAAAGTTTTCTTTTTCCTTCTTTCTTATTGCTCTTTTATATATATATATATATATTTGTTTATTTTCTTCATAAGCTAACATAGAACGGTGCTGTTGAGGCGATTTAGTCTATTTGCTACATTGCTAAAGATTATTTATAAAGAAAATTGTGCTCATCGGCATAAAACGGAAGATCAAAAAGCACCAACAAAAGTCTTCTTTTTCTCTTTTTTCCTTTTTTTCATTTGTCATTTTTCTTTTTTTTTCCTTTTTCTTTCTTCTTTTCTTTTTTTTTCTTTCTTATTCTTCTTTTTTATGTATATACTTCTTTTTGTTTGTTTTTTTCATAAGCTAACATAGAACGATGCTGTTAGGGCGATTTAGTCTATTTGCTACGTTGCTAAAAATTTATAAAGAACGTTGTGTCCATCCGCATAAAGCGGGAGATAACGAAACACCAAGAAGAAGATTTTTTTTTTCTTCTTTATACACCTTTTCTTGTCTGTTTTCTTCATAGGCTAAAGATATAACGCTGTTGAGGTGATTTAATCGATTTGGTTGTGGTCTTGATATTGCATGCTGTTGTATTCTGGATATGCCAATAATATAATAATATAATTTTTTTGGGATATCGTGGTAGATATTCTGATTTTAGCTCCATTGCTGCATAATATATGTTTTTATTTACAAGCCACTTCAACTGACTTTGTGTTTTTGAGAATCTTATATTTGGAATTCAACAGCAGCACTTTTTAAGGCATTAGAGGGGAGATTTTTATATTATCTACCTAGTCATTCAGAAAAAGATTTAGGAAACAAAAAAATATTCTTCAGCATATGCTCCCTTAATGGCTACACACTTATTCCAACGTTTTTTCAATAAAAAGTCTTTCGGTTGGTCTTCCAAAAATACTTCCATCCCCGCTTTCAGAAATTCATTCGAAGGTAAAAGCCGTCCTTTCAAGTGCTTTTTTTTTAATTTAAGGAAGAGATAATAATCGCTCGGTTCCAAGTCAAGACTCTAAGGTCCCGCAGTAGTTGATTACTTTACCTTGGTAAGCTTTGTGGATTCTGGCATTGTCATGAAGTAGCATAATCTTTCCCACACAATTTTGAGGTCTTTTGTGTTTAATGGCAATTCCTTAATTGTTTCCTTATAGACTTTCCCTATTATTTATTGTAGTTGCTTTCTCCATATATTTAATTAACAATATTCCTTCTGTATCCAAAAACACCGTAGCCATCAATTTTTCTGATGAAGATTGCGTTCTTGCTTTTTTTGTGGCGGAGATCCCTTATTGTTTGGATTCTTGTTTTGTCGGTGGGTCCCATTCATACACCCAAGCCCCATCACTCGTTACAATTTATGAAAACATCTTTGTCGTCAACCTGTTCTCATAAACTTGTTACAGAGACACTGTTTATTCATCAGTAAACAATTTCGGAATCCAACTTGCTGACACCTTATTCATTTCTAAAATTTCATGTAAGATTTTTAAAAACTTCAAGCTTCTGATATCCCCACTTCAGCAGCTTATTTTTCGATCTGCTGAGACCCAGTTCCTCAGCTTTTTTTGATGTTCTCGTTGGTTCTTGCTTCAACAAGCTCTCCGCATCCTGGATCATCTTGAATAGATCCTTGCTCCGTCGACATTGTTTACATCAAAACTTTACCGTAATATATAACGGCACATCATTCTATCATAAATATTCTTCGGTCCACTTGCCTTCTTCCTTAAGAACTCGATAACGATAACACTTCTGTATTCTTGCTGAATTTCACTAATTTTTTGTTGATTAAACCTTTATAAAAACAACACAACCTTTTGAGTCCCTGGTCAAAGCTATTTGACAGCAAAAAGGTGCCAACATCACTTATTTTTTTCATGGCTAGGTGGATAATATAAAAATCTCTCCTATTAATTATAAACATTTACTATCAAACTATATGGCTATATTTCTTTTGGCTGTCACTATACTTGTGTTCGCTCAATCAAAAACCTTCGATAATCCGGAACGACAGTAGAAAAACCAATTCCTTCATTGGGATTCTTTGCGTCTTTAAATATATACAAGACGAAATGAAGCGTTTGACGATGATAGGCGATGACATAAGCAACTCAGGCGATAATTGAGTGATTCATGTAAATCGCTCCTTCAATTATTCACTTAACAACGAATGAACTTTGTATGTACATAGTTACATAAGCACATATGGGCCTAGAAGAGACGTGAGCGAACGTATGGATCGTCCATAAAACGATTCATTGACCCTTGATGTATGTACGTTACGTCTATTACCGAATTTCTTATGTCACTTTGATCCGAGAAAGAACTGGTGGGTTATGGAGTAATTAACCAAGAATTTATAGGTTATGTTATGTAATAGATGATGATAGATGTTATTAGAAGTTATTTGAAGTATTTTAAAGTCTTGAATATCTACGAGGATTTTAGTAATATTGTTTCCTGATTCACGTCATAACAGATTCCATCTCTTGGTGATAAAATCATTATCACAATTGCGTAACATCGAAATGAAACAAATTAGCAATCCTCTCTCCCGTTGTGGTTTTTCTTTAATTTCGTATTTACCAAGAAATGCAACGCAGATCTGCGTTTTTTCTAACGAACAATTACATGAATGAAATGAGTAATAATAGATTGCCTTTGATACTGAGAGTTATGCAGTTCCTGGAAGTCATTCATTCATATTACGCATAGAAAAAAACGCGCGGGTGTACCGGACATACATACATTTGTAGATTAAGTGGGACGTTTTTGGTCGTAAATAGCGAAAATAGCTTTTTTATGTCAGGAAGCTTTAGTAACATTAAAATTCGCAATAAAAATAAATATAAAGACAGTTTTTTACATTGATATTGTTATGCACACCCAGAAATTTTAATTCACAGAATATATTTGGGATTTCCTCTACACCTTTTTTGATAGCATGGTAGTTTGAATGTTTAAACGCCCACTTTGATAATCTTGCATTCCTCTGCTTTACGTTTTAGTCATGGTTAAAATATTTCGAGACCTTTTCATAAAAACAATTAGAAGTATTCTTGCGGTCACCTTTGTTCCTCATATATATTAACTAATCAGCGAAAAGACGCCGTGGTCTGCTCTCAAAGAAAGTTTTGTTGTTGCAAGACAACGCCCGCCTGCACACGACCCATAACACCATAGAAACTATCAACAGGTTGAGCTTTGAGACCCTGGAACATCCTCCCTACGGCCCTGATCTCGCTCCCTCAGACTTTCATCTCTTTGGGCCGCTCAAGGGAGCTTTGAGAGGTCGTCGATTTGCCTCAGACACAGACGTTCGGGATGCGGTGCAAAAGTGGCTTCACGACCAACCGAAAACCTTCTACCAGGAAGGCATACGGAAGCTTGTGGCTCGCTGGACCAAGTGCATTGCTAAAGGTGGAGACTATATCGAAAAATAATGTATCTGTTGTACACCTATCTTTGTTTAATACAGTTGTAGAACTAAAAGTGCAAGTAATTTTTGACTTACCCTCGTATATTAACTTTTTCATCAATTTGAGTGTCCCCCACTTCTGGTTTTCAAGTAACGACGTCATCGACAATTTTTTTTTTTAAATAACACATCCCGATTCTTTTTTTATATTGATAAATTATTGATACCATCAAAATGTTAATACCTCACATAACAATATTTTCGAATGGATATTGTATAATAGAATCACCGGCCCATTCTTGTTTGACGAAACTCTCACTGATTGGGACAGCGATATCTGGATTTTTTGAGGGAAGCACTTGTATTTGGCCTTGCAAAAAGTTTTCCAAATGAAGATGATCCTGATTTCCCAACCTGGCGATATTTGGTTTCAGTAAAATAGTATAATTCAGCACTTTGCACGACCTGTTCACGAGTTTTTAAACAACTGCTTTCCTGGGAGGTGAATCGGTAGGCGAGTGGGTCCCCGGGTCTCTAGATCTTATAACCCTGGGTTTTCCCTATAGGGGTGTTTAAAATCGAAAATCTATGTTGATGGACCGTAAAGTTTAGAAGATTTGAGAAATGGAATTAAGTGTGAAATGAGTCGAATTAGTGCAAAACAAAACAAATCATCTTGATTTTTGATTGCGGAACAAGATCAGAGCAGGGTTTTTTCTCGAATAGGAAGTAAACCCACCTCATTGTAATGTTTGGAGCACTTCTGAAATCAGCAAAAGCATGCTATGAGCAAATTAGTTCTCCCAACAAAAATTTAACATCTTCCAGATTGTTTTTGCAATGAAACAGTAATTTCTTGCAGTTTATAATGCATCTCATTAGTATTATATTGCTATTCAACCAAGGCGCAGCGTATTAAATCAAATATCCTCAATCAAACACGACTATAGCAGCACTTATCAATCGCAACTTGTAATTTCTCGAGAGCTTGTTTTTAAAATCAAATTAATCGACCGCGCAGCGACCCTACCACCACTCTCACGCTCCAACCAATTCCCCATGTGGAATCATACATTCATTCGACTCCCTATACTTTTCTCTCCTTTTTCGCACATCATCACCGTTGACCTAGTAATTATCAATGTCAATAACGGCGGCGATGTTATATCAGAGGATACCGATTGAAAAGACCTTCCTTTTTTTTTAATTTTATTTTTAGTATCATCAAGCTGGCCGGTCGGACGATCGTCTGATGTTTGCACACCGTTGACGGGGCGCGTAGTTGACTGTTACTATCTGGATGCCAATATTCGACTCTCGACTGTTTCTCGCACGAGCGTTCTCCAGTTGAATTGTCTACCCAATCACGAAACGTTTGCGCGAAACAATTGAATAATACTAATGAATTCCCTTGTTTGAATAAGCGCGAGTATCTATCTCGCTCTCTTCCTGCGTTTGTCCTTATTGGATTTTTCTTTGTCGTTTCGTCATTGTAGGAAGGTTGGTTACAGTTTTCCGCGGAAAATTGAGTACTCCTTTTGGTTTTATTTATTGTCATTTTGCTCAGTAACAAAGTAATAAATTACAGATTTTTATATTGCTAGGGAAAAGGGAGAATACAATTAGGTTCCGATAGAAACTAGCATCAATACACAGTTCAAATGCGGCCGTTTCTCCGCAATTTCGCCCTCCAGCTTGTCAAGTAATGATGCGTAGTATACCTCCGTTATTGTTTTTTTCTTTTTCAAGATAGTCGATTAACATAACTCCATAACTATCCCAAAAAACAGTCGCCTTCACTTTCTGGCCGATGGAACAGTCTTCGCCTGTTAAGGAGCAGAATCACCCTTCGTAGTCCACTACTTCAACTGTGTTTAGTTTCAGGAGTGTATTGGTGTACCCGAGTTTTATCTACAGTTCTTAATTGAGGCCAGAACTCAGAACAGTGGCAAAAAAAAAACTAGGCATTACATTAAAATAGTGTTGAATCTTTAACAGCAGTGTAGGCCTCTCTAAACAAATCTAACTGATTATAATATTATCATACACAAAAAATTGAATCCCAAACTAATTGTTTCTAATGTAGATAAAGACGTTTTAGTGGATAAAAACAATTACCTGACAACATTCTTAAACAAAACACTCTTGACAAAACTGAAAACGGAATATTCAAAATAATTCGTGTAATTGAAAGAAAATTTGCTACCAACTTAATATTAGAATGCGATCCAAATATTTTCAAAGCTATTATATCAAAGAAAACCCTTTATGTTGTAATCCGATATTTGTGGCATCAAAAATTCTAACGATTCCATCTTTATACGTTTTACAAGCAACTTATTACATACACAAAGACAGAAATGATCTTCCAACCAACAGCAGCATTCATCAACATTATACTCGCCATGCCTGTGACTTGTGTATACCAAGATGCGATTTACATCTGACCGATAGAAGCCCACAGCATTTGGATAGGAGATTATACACCAACAAGCTACCCGATTACCTAAAAGGCACAGCACCTCTCAAGCAAAATGTAAAAGACTTGTTGGCTAAAAAATGCTACTACAGTGTTGAGGATTTCTTATAGAATATTCTTTTCTAATTCCTAATGACGTTTTTCCTTCTAAATGTTCTAAATGTTTGTATTTGTTTTTTAGTTTAATAGAGGTGATGGATTTTAGTTTAGTTTAGCTAGATTAGATTATTATTATTATTATTATTATCAACTCCAAGATGGCGTGCTATCACGACTACAATTCTTGCATAATCTTTAATATAAAATACCTGTCAATTGTAATCGCTATTAGCGTCGTAGGTTATCGAACTTGATTCCATACTTCCGGTGTTCATTCGTATTTACGACGTTTCAATTAGCACCTGAACCGCTCTTAAGTGCTTTTAATTTTCTCGCTGAATCGCGTCAGCCTCGATGAACGATAAAAAAGTAACGCCATCTTGCGGTGGCGTCGTACAACGAGCGAAGCCGGTGCAAGAGTCGTATAAATCACGATGATCATCTCACAATCATTAGGGGTACGCTGGACTAATTTAAGATGATTTTGCATATAGGTGATATTCATAATTGGCAATATGTCGTGAGTCTCTACCATTCTGAAGTTTCGCTATAGTACGGGGTTAGTTTTTTTTTTTTTCGGTATTTTAATGAGAAAATATATACGTGCAGTAATAGGAACGGAACGTTTAGCTTCTTGAGATTGTCCCTAATTGGCGTACGGATGATGTATGGGAGCTTTAATCGTTTTAAAAGAATAGCGCAAAAAATGCTCGTTCAAGGGAAGTCAATGAAGCAATGGAGCTTTTTTGATTTCAATGTTCACTATCTCTACTTTGTCTTACTATAATAAGATCGATAAAGAGAACATATTAAAGTGATAGACGCTACAATCTGGCTTAGTTTATTCGCTGTATTACAGCGGTGCTTTTAGCCTTTCCATCTAACACAAAAACGTTTTCAATAGAACTGTAAAAAATTACAAAAAAATATAATTTGACTGGTTTCACAAGCAATAAGATTATCTATACTTATGCATACTATCTAGGCGCTCATTTTTTAGCTACATCCAGGATTTTTTTCATGAGATTGCACGGGAAAAAATCAATTGATAAAATAAAAAATATTGTAGGAAAAATATTGTAGCAGTCACTAGCACAATTATGTAACCCGACCGATTATTTTTGTCAAGTTGTCAAAAAAATATATAAAACAGATGAAGTTGTGAAAACATTTAAGTTTTTCCTTTGACATTTCCCAAAAATGTGAAAAATAATGGCATATATATTGGCTTCCGTCGGTGAAATGTGAAAATCTATAATTTCCTTGGTTTTCCCGATGTAAATTTCTGAGAAATTTCAACCCAAGTAAACACCCGAATCTTTGACATAATTTTTTAAACACTAACAAATGGCAAAGTCAAAATTTACCTATACTGATTAACAAAAAAACAAATTCCCATATGATGCGCAATTTTCTGAGTGACACTGTATAAGAGGAATAACTTGGAGCCAAAATGGATAGTATTCCAAACTGTAAGGTCCTAGGTCACCGGACTTGCCAATATTAAAATATTATCTTTCCCATATCATTACAAAACATATTGTAGCGAAATTAAACGTGTAGAGAATTAGAAACGACGTCATATCTTTTGAGCGTTTAAATTTATCATCCAAAGACCATATTTTACATACATTCATAGGTGAAACGTACTTAATGGCCTACCTACCTACAGAGACAATGCGCAGACCTTGCAAATAAATCACAAATATGAATTAAAAGCCGACGTACGTGCGCTAAAACATAAATATCGTCCCGAACGCGGCGCCCCGGCCAAAGCGCGTTATTGTTTTTGTGTCTAGCGAGAGAGAGCTTTTTCGCACGAGAATGAAATATGCGTTGTGCCTATGAAATGCCTGTATATAAGTTGATATCACTATTTGTTGTATACATTCCACATATGACTTTAGCAAAGCTTTTGATTCGATACATCGTCAGATTTTACTTGATGGTGTTGGTGTGGGTCAGTCTTTTGTTCACGTGATATCATCTTATCTGTCTGAGAGAAGGGGATATGTCTTTTACAAAGAGTTTTCATCTGATCTATATATCCTCAGGTGTGCCCCAAGGTTCAAATTTGGGCCCTTTACTATTTAACATATACGTAAATGATCTCTTGTCTAGTTTGATCAATAACTTTTTAGCATATGCAGACGATCTGAAAATTTACATTCCATTGACTTCATTAGTGACTGCATTCTTTTACAAAACAATATACGTGTTACTGAGGATTGGTATAAAGGGTAAACGGAATACAATTTCCCTGAACGTTCGTAAATGTCGCGATTTCCTACAGTTCTAACCATCTCTACTACAACCACTCAATACGCTTCGAGTCAATTGCTAGAGATGACAAAATAAAGGATTTAGGGGTTTTGTTTAACTCCGAGCTTAGCATCTTCGAACATGTTTCGTCCACATGCTTATGTGCATTTAAAAATCTTGGCTTTGTTGTTAGATCCTCTAAAAGCTTCCATAATCCGTTCGTGCGTGCAATCAAAACCTTATACTACACTCTTGGATATGGTATCCTCACCACATTTATCAAGATTAGGCTATTGAAAAACTGCAGAAAATGTTTTTGAGGTTCCTAACATATAAGGTTACTGGTACTTATCCCGTTGGCGCAACTGACTACGCTTCCTTACTAGATGCTCATACCTCGTTTAGAATGACTCTGGATGAAGAAATATGTACAGCGCAAAATTTTTGTAAGATTATCTGCGCTTTGCTTCTTGCTACTTTTAATTTTTCTGTTTCAATTTCTTTTCGATTCTCTCTTTTTGTCATAATGTATGTAGTTTTAGATATATTTTGTTATGCACCTCTGTATAAAAGCTTATTTTTACCATCTAGTCCCGTAAATGGTTTGTGTAACTATTGAGCAAATAAAGAACGTAAAGCTATCGTTCAGCTATTATTAATATACAGTGCAGTCCTAAAGTGTCCCCTCCATGCTAACTTTTGAACGACAGAAGCGAACGTTTTTAGAAAAAGTAGGTTGATTTCGATTTTTTGTGGACCAACTTTTGCCGTTATCGCCAGTTTAATTGTATTTCCGGTTTCGCCGGAAGTGACATCAACGTTCTAATTTTAAACAAAACACCTTGTATATTTTTACGTTTCTGGAAAGGTAATCGAAAGGCGAATCCAACGATACCAAATATGTTATACTTTAACTTAAGAAATATGTCGATATGCAGCAATAAAGGTTTTGGTAATCTGTTTTTGTTGTTACGCAAAGTTAGCTAGGAAAGAGCGCCGAATTGTTTTTTGAGACGCCAGACTGATCTAAAGAGCTCGTTGCTAAGCAAAATAATCAAAACAATTGCCAAACTGTGAAATCTCAATTCCAAAAGCGTAAACTATCCTTGTTGTTTATTGTTATTGCATCCTGCATTTGTTACACGTTCCTTCTTTGTTCTCATTATTATTTTCTCTCATTTTAACTTATTTTGTTAATTATTATTTCTTTACTTCATCGAACTTAATAGCAATTAATTAATTGTGGTAAGTTTGTTTAAATGTGCTTCTGTCGTTTAAAAGTTAGCATGGGGGGGGGGGGACGCTTTAGGACCGCACTGTATATTAATAATAGCTGAACGATAACTTTACGTCCTTTATTTGCCCAACAGTTACACAAACCGTTTATAGGACAAGATGATAAAAATAAGTTTTTATACTGGGGTGTATATATAAGTGAGAATGGGAAAGGAATTGAAAAAGCAAGAAGCAAAGGGCAGTCAATCTTATTTAGGATCAAATTCAACAAAAAATTTGCGCTGTACATATTTCTTCGTTCTCACTGAACGAGTTATGAGCATTTAGTAAGGAAGCGTAGTCAGTTGTGTCAATGGGATAAGTACCATTAACCTTATATGTCATTAACCTCAAAAACCCTTTTTGCAGTTTTTCAATAGCCAAATCTTGATAAATGTAGCGAGAATACCATATCGAAGGACTTTAGGACCGCTCTGTATAATAATTATGAGAGGCGATAAGCTGCTGTCGTTTAGGCAGAGTCGTAGTTCTGTATATAGTTAGATATTTTTTGTTTCCGTTTTGTTTCCGACCCGTTTCAGAGGAAAAAGTTATGTTGTTGCTCTCGTCGATAAAATCTAACAGTTATGGTGCGGATGGCATTAATATCTCCATGTTACGTCTTTGTTGTCCTTTTCTGTTGCCATATATTACATACATTGTAAATTTCTGTTTAGTTGAAGGAGTATTTCCGTATATCTGGAAGGAAGCTATCGTAGTTCCAATTCCAAAGACTGCCAATTCAGTAGAATATAAAGATCTTAGACCCATCAGCATCCTTCCGGCTTTATCCAAGATTGTTGAGAAGGTAGTAGATCTCCAAATAAGGAAGTTCTTAGAATTACATTCTGTTTTGCCGCCCCAGCAATCTGGATTCCGACCTGGTTTCAGCTGTGCGACTGCTTTGGTGTCTATTGTAGATGATATTCTTTCCAACATTGACGTGGGTAGGGTCACTGTATTGGTATGCCTCGACTATTCCAAGGCTTTTGACACAGTAGACCATGAATTGCTTCTAAGCATACTGAAATACATTTGCTTCGGTAATGAAGCTGTTGCATTCTTTAGAAACTATTTGACTGGCAGAACACAAAAAGTTAAAGTTCACGGCGCTACGGTCTCTAATAGCATTCCTTTGGCTAGAGGTGTGTGCACAAGGCAGCGTAGTGGGGCCTCTGTTGTACACCATCTACACCTCGTTCCTTCTCAGTAATTTAAGGTACTGCAAGCACCATATGTATGCCGACGACGTGCAAATTTATTATTCCTTTGCAGTATCTGATGTTGATTTGGCGGTGCAAAGAATTAATGAGGATCTGAAACTTGTTTCTGAAACCTCCCTAAAGCATGGATTAAATTTAAATCCTAAAAAGACAGCAGTACTGGTACTAGGGCGTCCAGCAGCTCGGTTAGGCGTATCAAACAAGCTGAAACTTATATTGAACAACTGCCGGCTTCCGTTAATGCAGTCAGTGAAAACTTTGGGTGTTGAACTGGATGGTGATCTGAGATTTAAGAAACATGTTACTTCGTTGCTCGGGCTGGCTTATGCAAAACTTAAGGTACTCTACGGTAGCAGGGAGTATCTGAGCCCTAGGCTGAAGAGAGTGCTGTGCGACGCATTGGTACTTTCTCATTTTAATTATTGTGACACTGTGTATGGCCCATGTTTAGACTCTATTGATACAAGACGAATACAGAAAGCGCAAAATGCTTGTCTTAGGTTCATACACGGAATAAGAAGACCTCATCCGATTTCACATACTCTAAAATATAATCAGTGGCTGAACATGGCGCATCGCAGATCGTTGCATTATGCAGTCCTTTCACATAAGATTATTCTCTCTCGATCACCGCAGTATTTGTATTCCAAAATATCTTATAGAACTGATGTTCATAATCTTAACCAGAGGTTTAGAAATTTACTCTCTCCCCCCATACAACGGACGGCTTTGTTTACTAGGTCCTTTTCATATAATATTGTTAAGATTTATAACGCTTTACCCAACCGGTTCAAGCGGCTGCCTATTCGAATGTTCAAAATCAGGGTAAAAACTTACTACTATGGGGGCCAGTGACTGCATCTGCTTTTGACTTGATTCTCTGCATTGCAACAGTTATTTTATTTCATTTTTTTCTTACTTATATTCTATATACTCATTCTATGTGCGCAAACCTACTACCTATAGATAGTGCTTGTTACCTACGCGTGTGTGTGGTTCTAGGGGTCTAGGGGAAGATCAGTAAACTTATTGCTGACCTAGATCCTTTTGCTCCATTTATGCATTTGTCCTTATCTAACTGATACAATTAACACTACTTTATATATTAAGATACGAGTCCAATGTTTTTGTACAATTTTCTACTTTATTTCTAATACTGGCACAATAAACGAATATTATTATTATTATTATTATTATTATTATTATATGTTCAATGATAGATCTATTAATTTTGCAACAATCAATACAGTCAATATCTCCCTGAAACGGTTCACAATTTACGACGAAATTAATATTAGAGAGTAGTTTAATATCATCTACGTATATTAGTATTTCACACACAATACTACTCAGTGATGTCATTTACAAAAAGAAAGAATATTAATTACTTGTGTAATTCTAACAACCGCGACGCAAACATCACCCGATGTTTTATTTTTAAATTTGCCCATCCTTAATGGCTGTAACCAAGTAGATAGCTTCGTGTATGCATGTATTTGTAAGCACTCATTACATAGCATGAAATTGCTGAATCAATACCTAGACACTGTCTGCAAGTACATGTAAACGCTGTGTGTATTAACTAACTGAATCCACATCGCAAGCAATAAAATCATTCTCCTAACATCAATTTATAATACACATATTGGAGCAATTGCTCCGATATTGCCGGCGATAGCAGAAATATGCGTATATATTGATTACCTCATGCAACCTATCCAAGTAATAAGTTAACGAAACAAAACGGAAATTAACACCGAGACCGATGAATGGTGTTAACGACCGCGAATTGCTTGGGTATTAAACAGGTAGTTGCTAGTCGGGGAGGTGCGGCTATTAAAAACAAACTTGAAAACGCGAAGGCAGTGTTTGCAAAGTCTGCATGCAACTGCAAACGCAATTAATAAAATGAACCGGAAAAAGTTGGTTTTATTCGGATGTAAACGATGTTTTAAAAATGCAGACACTTAGAAATAGACATCTAAGCAAAAGAACATTTTACCGTTTATGGTACTCCCTTATCCCAAGGATGTGACCATAATATTGTTGATAAGACGTTGTTTTAACTGGAAAAACTAAACATAAAGCTGACGCTCAGTTGTTTAACAGTGGAGATGGACGCTGTTTACGGGGACATTGCATTATTATTTGCCATAGCGAAATTTTGAGCAACTGCATTTAAACGTGGTCTTGGTTAGCGATAAACGTTCGGGACGGCCAAAACCTGCAACCATTGCCGATAACATCGGAAAAGTTCACAAAATGGTGCTAGACGACCATGGAATGAAGGTTGGCGACATAGCAGATGCTGTAGACATCTCGAAAGAACGTGTTTGTCTTATATTGACTGAAGATTTGGGCATGAAAAAGCTAACCACGCGCTAGACGCGCTTGCTCGATCAGGACCAGAAACGCAATCGAATGAACATTTTTAAAGCCCTGTTGAAGCAGCTTAAGCGAAATAAGTCAGAGTTTTGTCGTCGATTAATAACTGTAGATGAAACTTGGATAGACCAGTACACTCTTGAAGCCAAGACAGTCGAAACAGTGGAATACGAAGGGTGAATCGGCTCCAAAAAGGGTGAAGACTATTCCAGTGTTTTTTGGCATAGTCCTGGAGTTGTGTTAATTGACTATCTTGAAAAAGGAAAAACAATAACGGGGGTGTACTACGCCTCATTACTTGACAAGCTGAAGATAGAAATTCCGGAAAAACGGCCGCATTTGAAGAAAACAGTTTTACTTCGTCTTACACTTCGATGATGGTCATGACAAAAATCATGAATTTGGGTTCGGATTGATAGATCACCAATCTATTCACCTGATCTGTTTCCCATACTCAATGTTTCGCTCGAACGACAGAGATTTTCATCGAATGACGAGGCTATCATATTCATAAACGCCTATTTTCAGAACAAGATGCCAACTGCTATTTTGACTGGTTAAACAGAAGGAAGCATCGCTCAGAAAAGTGTATAGACTTAGAAGAAGACTATGTGGAGAAATAAATCTGAATTTGACAAGAAAAAATGCTTATCTTTGTGTTGCGCTGGAAACTTTTCAGACTACTCTTGTATGCTGGGAAACATTTGTATTCAAGCGGTCTGCCTGGGAAGCAGTGAGTACAGCATGTCCAGTGTAACTTACCGGCTCGTGTTAAACGTACTGGGAACGTAGAAATGTATATCCATACAGAAACTATGATTCTAAGTATTTTAATGCTTTGTAGTGGTTTGTATTTTGCTGCATATTTTTGATTGGGTTTTAAAGTCTGCAATTTAAATATTTTTTTTATTTTATTTCCAAAGGCAACAAACAATATTTTTGTTAATTAATATTAATATACCTAACGATCCATAATCTTTGAACAGTATCAATTATTTTTACTACTACAATATAACCCAAACCTTGTAATTTTTTGCCTCAATGTTACGCTTGACCATACGAAAAAATCAGTGGTAATACAATATCAATCTTGGTCTCCTCTGTTCCCGTGTTTTGTTTAATAAGTTAGTTTATAAGATCTCGCTTTGGAACAAAGAGTTCAAACTATATAAAACAGATAACAACGCAAAAATAAAGTCACCAAAGATTTAACCGAAAATAAAACAACATATTTTTCAAATGTAATCACTTACAGATGATATACGGCGTGTCCCACTAAGAGTGGGGAACGGCGATATCTTGGAAACGACAATAGCTATAGTGATGGGGAAAAAATTTCCATAACTAAGGTGGCAATGTGAAATTTGATGAAAATATTTTTAAATTCCAAACATGACCGCTAGAGGGCGCAGTTGCTAGGGTCAATAGTAAATTTTAAATTAGCAGGTAAAAGTTCCAAAATTAACTGTGATTTTAAACGCTTTATTAAAAAGCTCGGTTAATTACCCAACACTTTGGTTAAAGACGTTTTGTCATATTGTGAATAATAAGTGTAGTAGGCGTTGCCGATTGATGTAAAACTAAACCTGCTGTAATTTCTGTAGTTTTTACCGAATTAAAGAAATGTGGACTTGTTTGAAAGGGGATTCAGCGTTGTTTTAGACGTCGTAACTTGTGCCACCCGTTAATGTTCAAGAAGTGTACCAGATGGCGTTATTCCCAACTGTACGAGTTTTTCTCAATTATCTCTAAAAATTCAAATGCAACCATATGCTTTTCTTATGTTGTGCTTGAAGAGTTTTGACAGACTAAAGTAGTGGCGAAAACTGTATAGTGACATCTTTTTCCTTTTTCCAGATAATAACGAAAACAACCCATTATCAGTAATAATTTTCAGTTACAAATACTACTTTATATATAATATTTTTCCCATCACTATAGCTATTGTACTTTCCAAGATATCGCCGGTCCCCACTTTTAGTGGGACACGCTGTATACTACTGTACAATAGCATCATTGCGGACTATTATTGGTGTCAGATGCATATAATAGTTCTACTTATATATTTCAAGTATTTTATCTTCATTACAAAGTATATTGGCAAGAGATGTCTTACGTCATGCCGATTTCAGCAATACCATATAAGTCCAACCATAAGTTCCATTGCGGTTTTGGGTGAATGTATTGTTACGTAACATGTTCATACCATTATGGTGAAGAAAGTATTTAGCATAATTTTAGAATGTATAATCAATTTTCCACAATAGCAGTCTATTTGATGTTATGTAATCAACAGGTAGAAGATGTACATACAGTTAGATCTTTTAAATGATAAAATTATGATTATCTTTTGCATGGAAAAAAGCATAATGTCTGGTTTAAGATAACAAAATAATGAGTGTTGTAAAAAATCATCTAGGAATTTTAACGAATAAGTGTTTCAATGGAAGCATTACGTGCTATGGTATTGATGTTATGGTTCGCGTGCAAAAAAGTAATAAAAACACCTTAATATATCTTTCGGTCGTAGCCACCTCTTCCATCTGTGTTATTGCAAGCTTTATTACCGGTTGCATGTCCGAAAGGGGAACGTACAGTTCCTCCCAGGTTTTATTTATTCATCATTTTCTATCGTAATGCATTTTTTATCATTAAAACATTAATGGTTCCTTCTGAAAAGCCAAAAGAATTTTTGATATGCTTTAAATAGCATTGTAAGGTTTGAATCTGATTAAAACGTAAGCCTTTTCTATAATTAAGTTAGTCTCTTTGCAAGTTCCTCTAAATTTCTTACTTCTAAAGGTTATCTCTAACAATCTCTCTATCTCAAAGGACCATACATCCGGTAAGTACCTTTCAAATTCGATAACCATCGTGGAGTAATGGTAAGAGATGCACTTCCTCCTCTTTGCTGGCATATTCAACGTTGCAAAATGAACGGGTCGCAATTACTCAGAAGCGATTCGCTTTTCAGGTTCAAATAGACGCGACAGGAAGCGGAAATCGGATTTTCGTGGAATGGTAGGAGACAAAAGTATGTATTTAACATCGAGTGAGAGTTTCAAATAGATACTGGGAACTTAAAGCTATCGAATCTCTACATTAAAAAAAATTGGTTTCGGTTATCCTGAAGAACAGATATCTAGGTAATTAAAGGATTCGATCCCACAAGAGATTCTGTGGTGCAGTAGTAGCGTGGCCGTCCAGTAAACGAAAGTTGCATAAAATATACAAATAAAAAAAGGAAATTAATATCCGTTAGAATAACTCACGGTAAAAGGTTCATTAACAAAAAAAAATAAATAAAATATAAATTGGAAAATAAAACGTAAATTACCAAAATTTAGAAAATTTCTAATTAAGATTACAGTAGTAATAACAGATTTCTGAAGTATATCCATACGTTAATGAGAATTCCTTAAATAAAATAAATTAAAGGGAAAAAATAAACATAAGTTAGAATTTAGATAAAATTTGAAAAGAAAACAAATGGTTGTGAACCGCAACAAACAAAAAAAAACGGTAAGTCCACTTATCTGGGCGGTATCGTGGTCGAACAGCGGTAAATCGGCGCTAATCCCGTCCCCGCGTTGAATAGGACATGTGGACACATCCACGCAGCAAATTTGAGCTTAACGATAAACCAACAAAAAAAAACACTGGCGTGCCGTCGTAAAAAAAAATTAAATATATCCGACAATGTCGATGATGGTTATTAAAAAAAAAATGAATTAGAACCAATTACAGTATTTAATTATGGTAAATGTGAAAACCTTTTAAATCCTACTTGTGTAGACGCTAACGACCACAAACCTTCTTAGTTCACGGTCGACACCAGAAAAGAAGGGTGTTAATTACTAATCAACGAACATCGTGCATTTTATTGCAATGAACTTAGGTAAATTTAGTTACAAAAAAAAAGAATCAGAACAAAAAATAAAGAGAAAGAAATACGTGATGAAAATTGTTCAATAATCAACCTTTATAATTGAAATTACCAAAAATAAATAAAGCAAACATTAAATATGTCAATAGAAATTGTAAATTCCAAGTATATTAGAAAAAAAAATAACGTAGCGACATCTATCGTAAACATAAAACAACCCTTGACAATATGAAATACAATTACGTTGGTAAAATAGAATTTGACACGCTACAATATGTCATTAATAGAAAAATAACATAACGTGGCGACATCTATTGTAAACACAAGATAACCCTTGACAGTCAGTAATTCAATTATATTTACAAAGTAGAATTTGACACGTTACACCTGAAGAATACATTCTAGATGTACATTATAAAATATCAAGTAAATGTTTTGAAACAAGCATTTGTAAACTATAACAAATTTGCTACATCTTTAGCTTAACTCATCTGGAAGATGTTATTAGCTATTGCGTCACATAGAAGACCAATTTGACACAATTTTTTTAACAAAATCCCGTTGAAATGACGATCTAAAATAAAACCCTTCCACCTGAAACGCAGCCAACGCAAAATTTACATTACCAGCTGTTTCGCGCACGATAGTATAGTAGGCAGCAGTATCATGAATATGTATTTTGGTAACGGGCTCGTACGCATATTGTAACGAACTATATTGGCTATAAAAAACATATTTAAACTAAATACTTCGGCTCAATTTAAACTTTCTTCGTTCTTTCAAATACACTATTATAAATATTCATGATTTCATGCTTTGGTAAGTTAAAAAAACGTTTGTAAGCCTTGGAACATAGAATGTGCACGTCAGATTTTTTGATTTAGTACATAAAAATTTTCTACAGGATAGTCTACTAGTCAATTAATACATTGCAAAAGTTACACTGACCAAATATTGCGCATAAAATTTAAATAAAAACATATAACTGATAGATTAATGAGTACACCTGCAGATACAAATCACCCAATGTTTTACTAGATATATTGAATCGCAAAAAGAACCATAAAAATAGCTTCTAGAATTATCCCTGGAAACTATAAGGGCTTGATAAAGTCGTGTGAATGGGCCTTCCATTCGCTGGTAGTTGAGATACAATGGCGCTATGTATCTTCCACGTTTCTTCCATTCGAATGTCCGAAGACATTGATCAGGTCACCCATCCGCTTCCCAGCTACCTTTCGCATTTGGATTGAGGCAGCTCCAAGTCGTTCCTTAGAACAGTACTTCTTAAACTTTTCTGCTCATGGAACCCTCTAGATGGCTAATTTTTTTTTTCGAGAAGCCCTAACCCCAAATTTGTACCAACTACTATATTACTTAATTAAGATCTGATCTTGAATCTTAATTAAGATCTGAATTACGAAGTTATTGAAACTTTTAGAATTATACTGGCATTTGATTTCATAAGGATTATTGATGTTATATGATTTACAACATATATTGTGAGTTTAAATTTACTGATTATGTTAAAATTTAAAGAATGTCATATAAAAATTGTAGGACTACTAGTACTCAAATAAGTTTATGGTAGCATTTGAATGTTTCTATACACTTAATTAAATGCTCATAGAAATATATGGACAATTATATTTTATATTTTCAATAACGTAAGGCGCACTAAATGACACTGCTCCATCATCCTCTTTTGTTTACAATATACATAAACGACGTATATAACTTTCTTGACGATCACAAGCTACTTTCTTACTGCATTCACTTGCAAAATCAATTAAACAAACTCCTGAATTGGTGTGTCAATAATAGATTGAAGATGGATGTCGATAAATGTATGATCGTAAGTTACACACGTAAGATTCAGCCAATCCAGCATGTCTACTATATAGATAACGATAGGTTACAAAGGCAATCATCCTTTAAAGATCTCGGCGTTATTTTTGACTCGAAGCTATCCTTCAGTGATCATATTGCTTCTATAACCACCTCGGCACTAACAATAAGAACATTGGGATTTATAGTTCACATTACTAGACCCTTTACAACCATTAGATCTACAGTTCCTGGCCAAATTACTTGAAACACTCAATATTTTGTAGTTTCTTCATAATAAAATATAAACTATACATGTACTATATTTTTTATTTATAAAATATATTGTAAAAATATGTAACATATGTAAATATTAAATAAGTAATTAATATTTAGTCCATAACCCATGATTTTTAATAACACCCTTAATTCTTCGGGGCATACTTTCAATGCAAGATATGATCGTCTCTTTTATATCTTCATCGTTCTCCCATACATCCTTTATATTCTTCATTAATATTTCCTTTGTAGGGTTTTCTCTTTCATATACCTTACTTTTTAGTCGATTCCATACGTTCTCGATGGGATTGAGGTACGGTGAATTTCCGGGCCAATGTAAAAGAGATATGTGATTGTCTTCAAAGAATTTCTTAACCTTTTTTGCCACATGGCAAGGAGCATTATCTTGCATAAATATACGCCCTGTCGGTATGCGAGAAAGAATTATTTTGTTTTACAATAGTTACTTTTATCATATAGATTTAAATTTATATTGTCCTGTAATTGGATGTTATATCTGTTGAGCAATCAAAGCATTTTCTGGTTACTGTTAAGTGGGCAAATGCATTCTGGGGTGTGCTTCAGGAAGGCAGATGTTTGGAGAAAATCCAGTGCTCTTCCTTATTGAATGCGTTGCCTTGTTTGCACGTCAAATGAAAATGAGAAAGTTTCATTTTGGATTTGACTTTTCTTTTTAAAGAATCTCTACGATGTTTCAGTGGAACCCCCTCTGCGTTAAGTCCAGTTATTTGTTTTTGCTGATAAGTAGATAAAGCACTCCAATGGAACAACCAAACTTAGCTTTCATTATTTCCATATGGCTCTCCTGCTCAAGTTGGAAGCCTAAGCATTTCACTTCATCTGTCCAGGGCAGTACTTGGTTATCTAATCCTAGTTGTTCTGGCAGAGGAATTCCAACCTTCATTTTTTGTACCGCTTCTTGAATAATCGATACCTTTCTTCATGGTAGAGACCCAACTTGACTTCTTGCATAGTCGGAATGTCCGACATAAAGACGAATACCGATAGTGTTTAAAGTTTACTCAACAGCGCCACTTTATGTTTGCGTTGTCTAAATTACCACCTAATGCTTTCGACCAGTCAAAATCTTAATAATATCTTCCCTATGTTGTCGACCCCTTTTGGTTGAGATGTAGACAAGTGCCAATGGCATTGAAAAAGGTGTTTTAATATTTCTGTTGAATATTATTGCAAAATCTTGCGCTTAAATTGTATGGGAATCCAATCATTATTACTGTGGGAGCGACACTGAAATCTAAGATGTGTCATTTTCTGTGAATCATAAAATTAAATATGCAGTTTTTTGAACCCAGTTACGTTCTACAATGTATATTTACCCTTTCCTAAAAATAGAAACCGTAAGTCTTAACGCTTCTTCTTGTAATTCACGTAGAAAGAAGCCTATTTTCCAAGAAATTCATTTTAACAACGCTCGCACCATACATGAATGACAATACCAACGTAACCAATATACAATACTGAAGTAGGACAGGATGTATGAATAACATATACAGAATGTGAACGCCTCTACAGTTACACATAGGAATACTGATTACAGAAACATATCGGAAGCATATACCATCTTCTATAAAAATATGCACATTGCAGAATGTATCCAAAATTATTTACTTACACGATTTTTAATTGAAATTAAAGAAGAACGGCAGTAAAAGGCAATAGTGGTACTGTAATATTTCAATAGAATTTACAAGTTCGAAGAAGTTTACAATTGCTTAAATAAAAATAAAACCCATAGATAAAAGTACCTGCATTACTAACGATTTACCTGGTGTTGTCATGCGAAAATTATTTTTATAACCTACAAACAAACAAGAATATCTTTTGTAGGTAAAAAGTGATTCAAAAGGAAAACATGTTTTAAAATATACGAGGATTGTCTGAAAAATTTTCTATGCAAACAGCATAGTTTCTCAAGACTAGGATCCCCTAATTGTGATCTAATCTTGCAATAAATTAGTTAACTGCAAAAAGGCTCTTTCCGATTCCACACTTGTTGGCCGACAAGTTAATAAAGGAACATACATCATTTGTGTGTATTTCTTGCAGAAGTAAGCCTTGTGTGATCCGAACATTCAATTTATGTGACAATGTATTATTTTTATTTTATTATAATTTTTTTTGTGACTAACTGTAAGATATGTTTTTTCAATTCTTTTTTTCACGTGGTTTTAGTTTATTTTGGTGAGAATTGAAAGCCAGTCAACAGCATTATGCTGAAGACTGATATCCCCTCCCATTTGATCCTTATGTATTACGTAACTTATTTCGTAATTGTACGCTTATGATTGCTTTAAAAACGTCGCAGTTAGGTACGTCGCGAAAACGACCAATGGCAGACACAGTTAAAAACTTTATAGTGGACATGTCGGACTTAATTTTTGATGGCGCTAAGATTCAATGTCTAGTTTGTAAAATCCCTTTAATGTGTTGGTCCAGAAGCCAGTGTTTCTAAAGTCCCCGAAACGTACCCGACTATTTCACAAACTGTGTCCTGATTTACCTGAACCACCACAGCCGATTGTTACACGTTGGAGAACATGGCTGCAGGCTGCGTTTTACTACAACAAATATTTTGACCAAGTAAAAAAGATAGTTTTAAAATTCAATCCGACAGAAGTTGCAGCAATCAAGAAAAGCCAGGAAATATTTCAAGACAGTCAGGTTAAAAGAGATTTACAAACTATTCACAACAATTGCTTCGGACTAGCGGAGGGAATAGAAAAATTGCAAAATATTTCGATGTCGCTAGATGTCGAACGGTCGTTTTCGGCATTAAAAAACATTTATTCCGCACGTCGTACCCACTTGACTGAAACAGCTGTGGAAACATATCTAATGATTCAAATATTTAACAGATGTTACCCAGTTTGTGATTTCACGGAAGACTTTTAAAACGGTAAGTGTTTCAGCACGTTTTATAATTTATTTCTTACCTTCTATTTTATGTGTAAACTTTTATGCGCTCGCCACGCCTCTGGCTGTTACCGCATATTTGCCCAGGTTAGTAATCCCCAACAATGAGTACTTTGTACTTGATATTTCTATTGTTAATACTTGGTATTTGGAGCTTTACTTTTTCAAATTTTGTGTTTAGTAATTCCAAGCATTTTTTTAAATGTTGCTTAGTGCTTGCTGCTTGGTATTGAAGTACTCTCAAATCAGTCATGTGCACAAGAAAATAAAACTCAATTTTCTAATGATGCTAGAACGTTTTAAGTTCAAAGAAAAGTAACTAATAAATAAGAATTCGAAAGTATTTTATGTACGCGACAACAATTTTACTGAAGATATCTCTTTAAATTGATACCCCTTACATCCAAAAGAATTTTGGGAATTAATAAATTTACTTGAGAATGTTGTAAGCTGTCACAAGTCAGAAATTTAGTACTCCGGTAATTGCTTTCGCAGAATGGCAACACTACAGACGGAATAAAATAAAATACTTTTAAAGATTTCGAAATCAAGCATCATTCTAAATTAAACGAGACAATTTTTACATTAAAAACGTAGAGATCGAGCATTTTCTCTTCGGAAAACATCTCGGACTCGTTCGAGCGACAAATCGTTCGCGAAAGAAGAAGATGGAAACCGTGGCCATGTATAGAAAGTGAATTTCGCCCGACACGCGCTGAATTTAGTAGCGAACGTTGCGAGCAACAACGGCAAGATTTATAGACGTGCGGCAACGTTTAATATAAACGTTGGGAAATTTGAAATTTTGAAGTATGCGCGCGATCTCGAGAACGGTGAAATAATAAATTCCAATTACGTGCATAGAGATGTAGATGCTGCTGCTACATACAACGCTCGAACGTCATGTGTGTCGTATATAAGTATTATTATGTAGCATGAATGGGAAACCTCTTATCGCTTTTCCGCAACGAGTATAGGTTGCCGTTACACGTAATACGTGTTCTGTTAGAAGTATGTCATAGGATTTTTGACATGTGAAAAATTTAAATATGCGATGGGATAGGATTTCAATAAATCGATAGATGTGTGTAATTTACCATACCGGAGTTAGATACGGAGCGTAGTAAAGAAGCTCTGTCAGAACGTTGCATTCTGAGCAAAATGTTTGCGAATTTTTACAACTTCATATTAGCAAAAAGAACTACTAGTTAATTTGCCTGTGTAAAGTTTAAAAAGTAAATTAAAAAAAAGTTAAACAATACCGAAAAAATTGTTTAATGTTAAATGTGGGGGTTTTAATTGTTTTAGCGTCCGGAAGTGAAATTATTAGAACAGACTCTTTCTCAACAATATCAACAACTCGAATTTTGTGTAGTTCGTCAATTCTACATCCGCCAGCTGCACCTATAATTATGACTAACGCTGGCCACGAGCGGTACCGCGCATCGGCGTAGAATCAGTTCGGACCGAGAGGAATGGTAGTATTACTTCGTCTGCGGAGCAGTACGGACATTTTCGCTGCCGGTCATTTGCGCAATTGTTTATCTGTCCTAGAAAAATTATGATTTCGTCAGCAAAACGACCGCGGTCGGACAAACTTCGAAAATTTATTGCAGAAATTCCAGACTTAATATATGAAGGTGCTAAAATTAAATGTGTAATCTGTAAAATCCCGTTAATGTGTCGGTCCAGACAACATTGTCTACGACACGTAAATAGTGAAAAGCATGTCTCAAAAAGAAATTGCGCACGAGACAATGAAAAATTTATATTTAATTTATGCGTTACGTTTATCGCATGTAATATACCGTTTAATTTACTAGACAAGGAACCATTTATCTGTTTTTGGAATAACTATTCGGACTGCAAATTACCAAGTCGAACATCGTTACGAAAAATTGTGCCATCTGCGAGCGAACATATTGAGCAAAAAATAAAATCGGAGTTGAAAGATCAAAAATTGTGGTTATGTGTCAACCAAACAACAGATCGGAAGAAACATTCTGTTCTTAATGTAATGGCACGCAAATTGGAACCTCATCAATCGGCACCTTCAATTCTATTAGTCTCCAAACGAATACAACAGTGTACTGCCGAAGTAATTTCAAAGTTAGTGTTAAATACATTGGACAAGTTTGAACTTTCAACAAACCAACTCTTGATGTTAGTGAGTGATGGTGCTGCAAACATGCTTTCTGTAGGCCGGTCTCTTAAAAAGCATTCTGCTAATTTGTTACACATTACGTGTAAAATTCATGCTCTCAATCTTGTGGCGGATAGTATCAGAAAATGTTATCCTGAGGTAGACGCTTTAATAGCGCATACCAAAGCAGTATTTGTCAAATCACCGAAACGTATTCGCGAATTTCACAGACTGTGCCCCCGTATACCAGAGCCACCAGAACCTATTCTAACTCGTTGGGGAACATGGTTGCAGGCCGCGTTTTATTATCATAAATATTTTGACAATATTAAGAACGTGGTTTTACAATTCGATACAAAGGAAGCTGCCGCTATCCAGAAAGGCCAGTCGAAATTTCAAGATAGTCAGGTTAAAATGGATTTAAAAATCATTCACGAAAATTACTTCGGGCTAGCAGATGCAATAGAAAAATTACAAAATCCTGCGGTGCCGTTAGAAGAATCTCTACAAATAGTGCAACATGTTCACACACAGCTATGCGCGATTGAAGACGCAAAGAATGTTTCTGTTTTAGAAAAATTTGAAAGTGTTTTTGAGAAAAATTCTGATTTTGGCACATTAAGACACATTTGTGAAGGTGCGTCAACAGAATCGTTAAGTTATTTGAAAGATTATTTTACTTACGCAAATATTACGTCACTAGATATAGAACGTTCGTTCTCTGCATATAAACGCATTTTTTCCTCATGCCGTACTAATTTTGCCGAAACAACAGTTGAAACATATCTAATGTTAACAGACATTATTCACTTTGTGATTTCACGGAGGACTCTTAAAATGGTAAGTGTTTGAGCACGTGTTATTTAATTTTTATTTAAAAGATGAGCGAAATTATTTGCGGCAGCAAACATCTCTATTAGCAGAATAACTCTAGTGGAACGCGAGACCTGGTCGACTCTACGCTACTGCGCGGTACCGCTCGTGGCCAGCTTTAATTATGACTATCTATAAAGAATGAAAAATTGGGATGATTATAAAAATTGTTCCCTTCATACATAAGTACATTTCATTAGGGGTAAAAATCTGTTTTTTCAAATGTTCGACACTTTTTTTGGTTCGTAACCTGTCTTTTTATAAAAGCGATGAGCTTTGAAAACCTGCAAAACTCCATAATAGTTAAATCTAATTTAGAATATTTGGGGTTACTTACTTGGAAATAACAATATTTTCATTTATGGATAGCGTTGCTCTGAGCATTGAGTAACGACACCATAAGGTGGACATCTTTACTTTCTTTGATTTTTCTAAGAAATTGGCTACCAGTATTTCCTCGTTAACAGTTTTCACATTTCTTTTGTATTGTCTTTTCATAAACTAATTTTTATTTTTCTGGCAATAAATTGGATACTGCAATCGCAGTTTGGTTCAGAACATCTTGTGGTATGCTTTCTTCCTAGTTATTTGCCATTTCAAACACACTTTCAGACTCTTAAATCGACAAATTGAAGAATTTGCGTGAAGTGTCATCTTTTATAAACAAGCCATCCATAGCAACGAAAATTTCAAAGGTATACCAATTTTAATTTTCTTACTTTATTCGTGTCGTCAATAGCATTGTTTGATTAAACTATTGTTGATTGATTGATTGATTAGGACTAACTTCGGTTACACACTTCTCGCCCAGGGGTTCATCTGGGCATTATTTAATAAATTGACACACATGACAGAACCACGGTACAAGGGAAAACCCACAATTAAAAAACAAGTTTTGATCAACTTTTTATTAGTAATAATACCCAATGAATAAGTGATCATCATTCGATCATGCGGTTAACGATAGGAACCCACGAGCCCTTGAAACGGCTGTTCCGAATTAATTAATAATTTGTGTGGTGCGGAGTGTGCCGATATACTGTTGTTTGCCATACCACCCCACAGTTCTTGCTATGATTATAGATAAATTTAGTAACGCATGAATCACCTGTATCTAATCCAATCTGAAGCAATCAAACGACAAAGCAGTACTCGTTTATTTTGGTAGACAACACGTGGGAAGAAAATATCAAAATTGATAAGACAAGCTGCGCATATTTCAGACAACACGTGCATTCCGCAATGAGCGATAATCTTATCTTAGCTTCCTACGACCAGGTATCCAGGCATTTCTCGTAAACACTTAATGCATTCGTGTATGTACAAGCGTAATATCCTTTAACATTAAATGAAATGCACGTCAAGTCATCATGCAGCAACGTTACGCACAGAAATGAGAAAGTTAAATACACACATAACTGAGAATTTTTTGCACTCATTACGGACGCCACCGTTGCTACTGCTACCTGTTATATGTATCTACATACACGCCTGCTATTCTCATTACCCGCCAGTATACATATAACAACCGGTTCACCTGTTTCCACGCCAAAGAGAGAAGCATACGAATCGGAAAAAGAGATGGAAGAGGTGGAAAAGACCGGATAGATTAAAAGGCAAAAATTGTCTGACTTTTGAGGTTAGCTAGCGGTAAGTCGTCTGTATGGTTAGTTGGACATGATATAGTTTTATCTAGTTCCTCTAGAAAAGAACGGTAACAAGAAAATTGATTGTTTAGGCAAATTTATTAAATTATTCCAGTAAGGTATCTTCTTTATTTCGAATTTCAATTGCAAATATCACCAAAAAGAATTGCGTAAAATTTAATTAAATAAAATGCCAAAAAAAGAGGAGCGCTTGATGATCAAGAAGTGCAATCCCATCTCAAACACAACTAAGGAACAGGTCTAGCATATTTAATTAGTACGGGGATTGTGAAGCTGGAACGGACGTCTAATTTTTACGATGAAATCTCATCTCGTTGTGCGAAGCTAAACTTTGCATAAATGCGTTTTGATAAGCTTCCTGCTTTTCTTAATGCTTGCCCGCAAGCTAGGATGTGTGTAATTTATTGCGGGAACACCTGTTTACTTTCTCGTTAAGTAGACACGTTCTAAATGAGTGAATGCTGGAAAAGGCAAGCGTGTGGTATTAAGTGATGCGCACGTTTTGTTGTGTTATTTACATGTATGCCCTTTTATTTATTCTTATTTGTTATTGTGAAAGAAGTCTAGAAGACTTTACTATTACGTATTTTAATTGAAATTTGCCAAACTCATGCAAATATAGCTCCTCATGGTATTGATGGAATCAATACCCGGCGTCATCAACGTTGCTCCGAGTGCTTCTCTAAGTCACACCGCTATTTGCTTTTCGGCTTGTACACTACCCGTCGAAACAACGAGCAAAATACCTTTTGGCGCCATCTAATCCCAAGAAATACGCGCCTGTCATCTAGAAAACAGCGACAGAAAGAGGTACAGTTCCCAAACCAACACTCGAGCAGTTTTCAGACTGCTGAACCTGACATGGCGTGCATCTGAGTGCTCTAAGTAGCTGCACACGTAAATGATGACGTATTAAAAACAGACCAAAAAAATTTTTGATGTATTTGTAATTTGCCAAGTTACCAAAAGATTATGTACCATTACAGTTTATCGAAATTTCAGCAGATATACAACTATAAGCCTATTGATTAAGCATATCTAGTCTAAAGCTGAATCATGATTTCTTTTCTGTTATCCATCCACAGTAATCTTTTAACCACCACGTCAAGAACTCAACAATAAAGCTGTCTTCTTCAGATAACTACTAAAAGGTAGTGCCACCTGGACCAACATTACGCCTCCCGTATAGCGCGATTTATCAACATTTGCTGATGATACTGCTGCATTGGCATCTCATACGGATCCTACATCGGCTTATAGACATTTGGAAACGAATCTGAACAACATCAAGAACTACCGGAAAAGGTAGCGCATCAAAATCTACCCATGTAATGTTCACATGAACACATGAACAATTGCCAACTTCCAGAAGCTGAAGATGCCAAATACACTCGCATGCATTTGGACCTCCAACTGACATGGACAAAACGCATATCCATCAAGCGCAAGCATTTATAACTCAGCCTAAACCAAATGCGCTGGCTCATTGGCCATAAATCGAAGCTGTCCTTAGACAATAGAATGTTGTTATACAAAGCCATTCTGAAACCTGTGTAAACGCACCGCCAGCAACTCCAATATCCCCAACCTGCAAAAGTTCCAGAATAAAGTACTGCGAGCCACTAACAATGCTCCCATCACCAATGGCGTCAATCTACGCGACTCCCCTCTGGAATTCGTTAAGCACACTATTCATCCATATGGTGTCAAGTACAGTAAAAGAGTGTTGATGCATTCTAACGTGTTAAATGTGCCAGACGTCAATAAAGTGCATAGACTGAAACGTTTGCATCCAACATGACTACGAGAACCATATAAGCCAAGTTTAGATCTTAAGTGAAATGCATAGAAACTCGCACAAACAAAGAAACTCTAGATTTAGATTAGGTTAAATTTAAAGATCACTCGCTGGAGTGTTACTCTGCATGTCATTACCGTCTTGTCATAATAGGTGCTTATTGCCTTGGGCAAATTGGGAAACTCCCTAGGACCTAACAGATATAAAGAAAAAAAACTTAAAGGAAAACTTGCCTCCAGATATCTTAGAAATTGGTAAATTAATGTTACTGTTACTATTCAAATGGATCATGGCTTTGATGCCTCTAGTCACTGTAATCTAAACAGATCTAGGTGGCGGTTTTTGATGAACCTTCATACTACTCTGGGACCTTTTTCCTTCAATTTAGTAAGTGCTATTGAAATGTTGATGTCTCCAGCGTAGACGGCAGAATTCATTTTCAGCTCTTCCTAGTTTATATATGTGGTATTTTAGGGTTGCATGACCTCCCAATAAACCTGCCAGTATTCTGAGATCTCCTTTGTTGAAAGGCAGCACTACCTTTGCTATCTTTGGCAAGTCTGATATGAGTGCCCGATTTTGTCCTGGCATGTTTTACCAGTACGAGGCCTTTGGATTTTCCTCCCATTTTCTGATTTCCTATTTCAGGTGATTCTTTTGCAGACCATAGTAGGAGTTTGGAACAATAAAAGTGATATTCGCTGTTTTTTTGGCTAATTGGTGTATTAAAGATTTAATCCAGATAAATTATCTTTACTACGCTAGTAAAAAAAAAAGAGACAAAACAAAACTAGACAGCCCAGTTGGAACAAAATAAAATAAAAACCTTGGCAAGAAACAAACATGTCAGTAAAACAAAAGCTTCAACTCCCAAAAACAAAAACAAAAGACACAAAATGTTGACGATGTACGTCCGTTTTGTTGCTGAATTGTGGAAAAGTATTTCGTTTTAGGTTTGAGTGTGGCGTGGAACCGTAATATGTGGACTAACTTTCTCATTTTGACAGACCTTGACATTAGATATTAGTACCATTAAAATAATTGATGATACACAAAAATCTACACCATTATGAGACCCATCGTGCAAACTAACTGAAGAAGGTCAAAAGGAAAATCACCTCGTTGCAAAACAGATAAAGTAGGTTTTAGAAGAAAGATTCTATTACGCTCTTTCTTCTTTTTAATTCGGCCCAAGTTTCGAAATTGTTAGAACACATTGTTAGAACACAAAGTTTAGCGTTAGTTAATTTAAGGTAGGAAAAAATTATTTTTGGATTACTTCAGATGAAACAATTAATATACAGCGTGTCCCCGGATTAACGCATGGATAAGTAAGGCAGACAGAAAATTAATGAGTTGAAATTTCATCTTTTGGGGTTCAGCCATGCTTGAATAGTAGAAGTAATTTATGCCATAATTTCGTTGCCGAAAAATCATGTATATCTTGGAAATTTACAAAAAAGAAATTTTTTCAATTAGTAAAATGTATTTTCTATAGGGGATACGACAATAAGGTTAGTAAAAACAATGTTCATAGTAATAAATTATGCTAGTACTTAGTGTGTAAGCATGGCTGAACCCCAAAAAGATGAAAATTCAATTCAATAATTTCCTGTCTGTCTTACCTATCCATGCCTCAATCCAGGGACACAGTATATTAGGTAGAAGTGTAGTTGACGTTATTGGTGGTTTACACCAAGCTGGACGATTGCTGCATTGGTGGGAGTATGAAGGTGATAGATTGGAGAAGGTTATGTAGTGAATACCAATCAAGTTCTGGAACATCATCTTCTTTAAAGATTGGTACCAAGGTATTAGTATATAATCTTCAGCAAACCAATAGCAAAATCCATGTTGATTTTCTTTGTATAGACAGATGTAGACTTATAGAGATAAGATGACTCCTCTCACCTTGAACTAAATTTCTTTAAATTACCCATATCTTATCTCCTTCCCTTTTCTTTGAGCCGCTATTTCAAAGTAGCAAAAGAACAAGCGTCTTCACAGTTAATATACATTGCCCGCATTGTATTTACATAAAACGTAATGAAAGTCATTCACACATAGAATTTATTACTCGAATAGCTATAAATACACGACACATGTGCTCCACGTTAATTTCTTTTACTCTTTTAAATACTGGGCGTATGAATAATTGATGTTTTTTTTTTCTAGGTCTCTTACATTCAAAGATACTTCCTGCTTACAATATGCTTGTTATATTTAACGTTCCAAAATGTTCAGGTTCATTAAACTTCGTATCCTTAAAATCGAAAAGCAATCTTACAATAATAATAAAATAATAAATTTACAGGGTGTGAACTATGAACCGATAATCTTTTGTTACAGGAAAGAATGACTAATTCACTGAAAGAAGCCAATTTGAAGCGCAAAGAAATGGTTTCTTGCAAAAATCAGACTCTATTCAAGAAAATATTTTTAATCCAAGACTATAAAAATGTATAATAAACGGTGATTCGTTAAGGATTTACACATAGTAACTTCTGATATTTTTGAAACGTTAATGACAATTACATCTGTTAAGTGACGTTTACAAACTAAAAACGTGTACAAAAGTAGTCATGGAGCGATATACAATCCAGCAATGTGCTAAGATGGTTAGAGCTTATTATGAAAATTACCTGAATATTTTGGTGTACACAATCTACCTTCGGAACGCACAATTTGGAATGTGGTTCAGAAATTTAAGCAAACTAGGGCTGTAAGCACAGTTAAAACACCTCATCGTGTTCGTCCAAAGCGTTCGGAGGAAAACATGGCTCTCGTACGTGAAAGTGTGGCCGAAGAACCAGACACATCAATGAAGCGTCGATCCCAACAACGACTCTTTCACTCTATTACACAAGGAATCTTGACCAAGGATTTGCATTTGCATCCCTACAAAATGCAATTGACACAAGATTTGAAGCCGGGAGATCACCAACGGTGTCGTATCTTCGTAGAATGGATACTTGAACAAGATGATTTTTCAAAGAAAATCATCCTTACTGACGAAGGCCATTTCCACCTTAATGGTTTCGTCAGCAAACAAAATTGTCGCATTTCAGGATCAGAAAACCCAAGAACGATTATCGAAAACGAAATGCATCTCCAAAAAGTGACTGTTTGGTGTGACATTTGGTATGGGGGCATCATTGGCCCGTATTTCTTCGAAGACGATGCTTAAAATGCGATTACAGTTAATGCCGTTTCCTATCAGAGCATGTTAACCGACTTTTTATGGGACCAATTGGAAGATTTGGACGCTTATGACCTCTGGTTTCAACAAAACGGTGCCACCAGCCATACAGCCAGAGAAACAGTCACCATACTTCAGACTCGTTTCCCAGGACACGTAATCTCAAAAGACGGCGGTATCAATTGGCTTCCTCGTTCGCGTGATTTAACTCCTAATAAGCCTAGAACGACTGCAGAGCTGAAAGACGAGATACATACATACGTCGCGAAATCAACAGCACGGACCCTGACATGTGCCACAATGTTATTAGAAATTATGACAAACGCATTAGAGTATACCACATAAGCCGTGGCGGTCATTTGCAGGATATAATCTTCCATACGTAATTAATTAAACTACATTATCTCATAAAAAATTATATTAATATTCAACATTTGTGTTTTTTTTTAACCTTCAGACTCGTTTCCCAGGACACGTAATCTCAAAAGACGGCGGTATCAATTGGCCTCCTCGTTCGCGCGATTTAACTCCTGCAGACTTTTTCTTTTGGGGTTATCTGCAGACTTTTTTTTTGGGGTTATCTGAAGAGTCTACTGAAATAAAATCAATGGTTCGAATATCACCATTCCCAACAATTTCTTAAGGGGCTTAGGGGCTTAAGGGGCTCGAATCTAGTGCGCATCACGCAAGATATTTGTACTACCATAGACGATCAGCGCCAACTTGATGTCATTTATACGGACTTCACACATGTTTTCGATACTATAGATTATGGTATTTTACTGCGAAAGCTGAATTTCTTTGGTTTTCTCAGAAACCTTATCAATCTTGTGGCGTCCCACCTGAAGAATAGACCTAACCATGTATTCTACAATGGCTTTAGATCTGAAACCTTCATCTCTACGTCGGGAGTGTCTCAAGGATCCAACCTCGGTCCGTTGCTCTTTATACTATTTGTTGATGACTTATTGAAGCAATTAACCTGCCCAGCGCTCTCATATGCAGATTATCTGAAGATATATTGTCAAAACGATACCATCCACGATGCCTTTCATCTTCAGAGTAACCTTGACTTCGTGCGTGCTTGGTGCTTGGTGTCGAGCAAACAAATTACTTTTCAATATGAATAAAGGTTGTGTTGTGCAGTATGCAAAAAGAAGGACACTTATTATCTATGTATATAATACTGATGGATATCCTCTTGAACTTAAGTCTACGTACAAGGGCTTGGGCGTTCTTTTTGACAATCATCTTACTTTTGCTGCATATATCACAGAAGTTTGTCAATCGGTGGACAGAACACTGGGTTTTCTGATGCGGTCGTCTAGTCTTTTCATAGACTCTGTGTGCTCAAATGTTTATTCTCTGCCTTAGTTCGTAGCAAATTAGAATATGCATCAGTTATATGGAATCCTATCTATACCTCTTATGCTCTGCAACTTGGATGTGTTCAGCGACGTTTTCTAAAATTTTTAAGCGACAAGACGGCCGGAGTGTATCCTGTGAGGAACACTGACCAGCAGAGTCTTATACGCGACCACGATAGGGTTTCGTGATGAAATTGCTTTGGATAATTTCCTATACGATGTACTTCATGGCACAGTGGATTGCCGTCGTATTCTGCGAATGATTCCATTCAACGTCCCGAGAATTTCGTGAAGAAATTCATTGACATTTTATGTTTCTAGATGCAAAACAAACATCTTAACAGGAAGTCCTCTGCATCAAATAAGTAAGTTTGGGAATGAACCGTTTAATGATATATTTTTTATAAACGCCTTAAAATGTAATACTGAGATCTTTAATTTTATTGTATTACTTTAGTCTATTATAATAGGCTTTTTATTTGTATAATGTGCACACTGTACTTTTATTGTCGTGTCTCTTTTTGGTTCGCTGTTGCACACAATAAATGAATATTGTTGCACCAAATGTACAATGTCATACGGAGTCGTCATAATTAAGCATTTAAAACGAATTAACAAAAACAATAATTACAATTAACATCGTGTCATTATCACCCTCTCTCACAGAACACCAACATTTGCCTCGCCACCGCCAAACAGCTGCTCCAATCTACATTTACAACAAACCGTCTACAACAATCGTCCTAATTGTGAGACGCCCACAAATTAATATCTCCTGAAAAAAAGGCATCATTATACTATTAATTGTCCGCGTTAATGAGGGAAAATGTGCATAATTTGTACAAGTGTGTGTGTGTGTGCAGGCCTTTACAAAACGTCATTTCCGTTCGTTTAACTCTCCAAACACGAAAAAAAAAGGAAAAAAGAAAAAAGTAGATGGCTGTGAAACGAACAAGTGAAGAAACAGCTGACAATGAGTGTCGCGACGCGTACGCCCTCTGTTTAATGTTTTAAAACCAAACGGGTATGAAAAACAGAATCGGAACGCGTGAAACACTTGAAACCGCAAAAATTTGTCAATGATTTTTTTATTTAGCATGGCTGCTCTGGCCCGTTGTGCAGACGCGTGCCAGTGTCGCGACACGTCATTGAATCGATTGCAGTATGGTCAATAGAGGAGGACGGACAGATGTGGAACGTTGCGAAAGATCAGCGGTCCCAAACCTGTTGCTTCTAATATATATGTATTGCCGAGAGGTTAAATGTCAAAAGGTGGTATTTTTTTGTAAAATTCAGTTTTATTTTTCTTGCAAGTCTATACATTTTTCTCATCAATGCTCCAATCTCTTTAATACTTCCAAATAGCAGTTGGTAACTTGCTCTGCAAAATAAGCATCCTCATTCGATGAAAATCTCTTTCCTCGGAGCGAAATTTTGACAGAACATATATGTACACCAATTTGAACCCCAATTCGGGAATTTTTGCCATGGCGACCACTGAAATGCAAAACAGTGCGTTGTCTTGGTGGAACAAACGTTTCTTTTTCCTCAAACGACCGATTTTTCGCAATTTCTGCCTTCAGCTTGTCAAGTAATGATGCGTAATATGCCCCCGTTAATGTTTTTCCTTTTTCAAGATAGTCGATTAACACAACTCCATAACTATCCCAAAAAAATTGGTTTAACGTAACTTTGAAGTCACCGCAGAGTCTTATTCGACCATTACTTTCCACCACAGACACCACTGGTGTTGCCCAGTCGAAATGTAGAATACCTTCCTTTTTTAAATTCTGTATTTCTACTTCCACTTTTAGTTGCAAGGAAAAGAGAACAGGCCTGGCTTTTAACCTTTAAGTAGTCGCGTGTATCCAATGACGTTTATTGTCGCGTGGCGTTTTTCTGCAAATAAATTATAAACTGGCTAATAGATTCAAATAAATTAAGTGATAAACTGTTCACGGTTGTACTATCAGATTCACTGCAATCATTGTTACAGCAGCGTTTAATTTCCACCATTTTGACTGATCCTACTGTTATTTTTCTTACATTTAATCTTAATCTTCGAAACGCGAGAACATCTATGTGCTTAAATGCTATATAATCAATATAACGGTTTTATTTGTAGTTTTTATAAGTAAATTTTTTATATAACATCGGTCTTTTATTTTACATTTGATAATTCCAATACATACAATTATTTAGAAAATATGTCCGTAATAAACGTCCGACTCGATGTCGACTACCGCCGTAATAACCGTTCGAGAGGATATGTATGTAGGTACGTGATCTGATAAGTTATTTTCCTAGGGGAGTTGTAACTATTATCTGTAATAAACAGCGGCTTCCACCAGACAGTCGTAGCGCCACGCAGTTGAGTACGCCACAACGGCGGTCGATGATATGTTCACAACAGTCCGAAAGCAACCGTGCTATACCTGTTATTTTCCCAGCGAGATAACAGTTGCAACCGTTATTGGATCCATAACGGTTATAAAATAACAGATAGTTAAATAACGACCCATCCCTAACCAGAATACATTTGACGAGTAACTCCATCTTCATGTTGAGACTTGAAACTTTTCGGACTACGCGGTTCAGAAATCGAACCATACGATATTAAATGAGAATCAACGTCCAGAAACCTATTTCCAGATACTATTAACCAAAATTATGAATGGAAAATGCAATACAACTGAAGCATTTAACAAGCAATAAATCAAAAATAACACCCAAAAGGCGGAAAGAGACTCAATCAGGTAGTAAATCAGGTCGTATAGATCAAACGGTTCTGTTGTAGAATAAGCACAATAAATTCTTATGAGTTTTGACATTAACGCTGTAATAAACTGAATAAATTTCTTTGGAAGTATAAAACAATTTACGATTGGAAGCAATGAAAGTGTTCTGGATATCTTAATTTAAGTACCGATACAATAAGATCTCATCAAATCGCTTGAATTACGTTTTTCTTAAATTAAAACTAATCTGAGATACTAACACCTGCTAAAAAAATCGTCGCACATTTTTAGTACCGCTAGCACCTCGCACGGAATTATGCCTTCAGGTGATTTTGGGAGAAACCTCGTTGCAAACGTTCTAGACGGGCTGGTGAATCACACCATATTTATCCATCTGTGTAGTAATGATGCAATATACCGTTGCGGTAAGCCTTGAAATCGATTAGGTACCTCTCTTCATTCTGCGCGGGCCTAATATGCCTTCGTTAATGGAATTCTTGTTTGGTTAAGGTTTTTTTCGCTTTGATGCATTTGCTAAATGTAAATATTGTAGACGTATACAGTTTATTTACTGGATATTATTAATGAATTGGAACAGGTATGTATTAGCCGATGAAGATTTTAAAATGAAAAATAAGAACTTCTCTAAAAAGACGTGCAAGTGGAAATTATTTAGTTACTTGTTTATAATTTACGCTGCCTGAATAAATAAAATATACTCGAATGACTTTTGTATGTGCGTTAATATCAAACCTGGAAGTACAAACGGTGGTGGTGTGGATAAACCTTTGCGGTTTTCCATCATCAAAGGAAATTGATTATTGAAGAAATTGATAAATATTAGTTAAATATGTACTCATTAATAGAGTAACCTAAACTTGCGGACTCGCATAGGCATCGGTATTACGGGTTAATATAAGAATACGAAAAATTCATAAATAAACTAAACCGGTAGAGAAGCAGGCATGTAGTGTCGACCTTAAATATAAATCATGTTACTATTTGATCCATTTTCAACAAATTCAATCAGTTATAATGCGATTTAATCGGAATGAATCCAAAGCAATTAGAGAAAGTCGAAGAGAATTTGAAATTCCTCAACTTTTAGAAGATTTAACAACAATATGTACCAATTATACAGTATTACTAGATGCCATCAGAAAACTACAATGTACTGAATTGTCATTGCAGGAATCATTAGACATAGTGGAGAGTGTAAAAAATAAATTACATACATTAAATGATACGCCAGGATTATGCGCTAGTCAAAAGTTGGCAGATGTTTTAAGGAAAAATCCCGATTTGAATACTTTAGAGGCCGTTTATAATAAGTGTAAGAATAGTGAACTTTTAAGTGATTTTGAAAAACAGTTTCTACATGCAAATGTAACTTCCTTAGATGTGGAGAGATCGTTTTCTATGTATAAGAATATTTTTCTTGTCGACGCACAAGGTTTAAAGAAGTAACTGTGGAAACATATGCAATGATGCAAGTTTACAGTAGTTCACATCCTGATGCCTCTAATTTATTGAATAATTAGCAAGTAAGTTTATTTATGAATTTTTCGTATTCTTATATTAACCCGTAATACCTACGCCTATGCGAGTACGCAAGTTTTGGTTACTCTACTCATTAATCATTCTAAAACCAATATTATTTATCATACGAGTTTATGCGTATTTCAACAACTTAATTTAATACCTTTCATTAAGGCTTTTCTCTATCCTAGGCCTCGTGCTTAGTACATTGGTCTATGATTCCTTCCGATTAAAATTGACGTGCAGACAACATTATTTGAAACGCATGCGGTAGCGAGAGTTTATATATGATTTCGAGGAAACATAAAGGATATTATCTATCACAAGAAAACAGTACCGCAAGTGATTGGGATTACCTATAAAACGATAAAAATAATAAAACTTATTCAAAATATTACATTAGTATTTCGATTGTATATTTTTATCATTTCTATACATTTAATTTCCCTAATGTAGGTAAATAATTAGAAAATTATTATTATATTATTGTACATTATTGATTATTAGATATCACAACACACAGCTTTCACAAGATTGATTTTGATTTAGCTAATTCTTTAGCTTTAGGTTCATGTCCATGTCTGTAGGTATTATGTTGCACGTTGTATGCAAAAGTAACGTTCGTCGCGTTCATTGTTGTAAAGAATCATGCTAAAGAGGTCCCCTATCTGAGAAGAAACGTCAAATAAATAAAAAGTTTAATTGAACAAACCCCACAAGATTGAAAACTTAATTTTGTTATTTTTATATAAAACTTCTGAACACTTTGATAAATAATAACAAATAAATAAATACATACTTAAATAAGTAATAAATAAACTCAGCCATTAAAACAGACAATGACTTAAAAAAATTCTTGTAAATGCAAATGAGTACAGTATAATCTTCTTTGCTTATCGACAGTTAAAACTTAGATTCGTGTTTAGTGTATTATACGAGGGATGATCGTAAAATAGGGTTCCCAACGCCCTACAGCAGCAGTAAGACGTGTTAGGTGAAATCCGACAACATTGGCGTGTGCAGCAGCTCTCCCACTCTATATACGTACCACTCCCGTCTCGATACGCCGCTCAGTGTTGGCTAAGCAGCCGTCTGAGATGGATCTCCCGATCGGTGCTACCGCCAGGTGCGAAATTCGAGCTGTGATACGTTTTTAAACGCGAAAGGGGTTTCACCTATACACATTCATCGTCAATTAACCGAAGTTTATGGTGAAAAGTGTATAGCTGCTCAACACGTCCGCAAATGGTGTAGGGAATTCACTGGAGGTCGGACGGAAATTCACGATGAAGAGCGGAGCGAAAGACCATCAGTTACAGCCGAAATCGTTGAAAAGGTCAAGAGCATACTGCTTGAAGATCGAAGGATCACCATTCGTCAACTCGCTCTTCGGATTCCTGAGATTTCTAACACCACAATTGAAAAGGTTCTTGAAAGGACTGGCGGCAGAATTTTACGACATGGGGATACAGAAGTTGGAGCACCGTCTGCAAAAATGTTTGGATAGAAATGGCGATTATGTCGAAAAATAGCTTAAGTTTTTACCTTTAAAACGATGTGTAATATTAAGGAAATACAGAATGCTGTCTATTTCTAAAAAATATGAGAACCTTATTTTACAATCGTCCATCGTACTTACTGAATTGAGGCAAATTTTTTCATTTAAAATATCGCAATAAGCATTTTAAACGATATCAAAGAAGCCAAATACTACACAATTCGAATGCACTCCAGATGTGTTGCATACAGAACAAATGAGGCAGGTCATTCGATACGTGAAAAAATGTGGCGATATATGTGAAATAAAAGAAAATTTTATTGATTTGATAGAAGTTGGTGGAAAAACATACAACCCAACCTAAGTATACTCCGGTTTATTAAAATATAAATATATTAGTCGCTCTTTTGTTTACTTTAATCGCGAGAGGGATTGTTTCAAACAACAAATTTTGATAATTCTTTTCGAAATACAATTTGTAGATTAATTTCCAACGGATACTCTTATTTCTAATAATAGCATGATGCGCTACATGCAGTGACGCAACTGAAGGACTAAATTTACATTAATCAATGATATTTCATCACCAATAACTATGCAATAATAAAATTTACTGACAAACAAGGCGACTACATTATGAACGATATTTAATATTCGTAATTGTGCTATAAATGCCTCCGAATTTATGTTGTAACTTGTTGTAAGAAAATATTCCATTAAATTTGAGGATTCACGATGTGAAGAAAGTGAACAGAAAGAGTCATTTGACCGTTTCCCCATGTTTGTCGTTGGCTGGACTTATAAGTCCCTAACATCCCCGTTTCAACGATAGGAGGCAATAGAAGGAGTAGGAGCTACAGAAAAAGAGCTATAGCCATCAGAGGGATCTTGACATTGAACGAGTAACCACTGAACACACTACACGTGCCGCTAATGACAACTACATTCGAAGTTTTCAATTACATCATTTTAACATATGTTTTTATAAAATCTGGAGAATTCTTCTTTCATTTTTCAATATATTCTTGGCTTGAATATAATCTAAGGTACTTATCAAACACTTAACATTTTGCAACAAAAGATGAGAAAGGCCCACTCCATCACACGGTGACATATTGGGTACTACTTTTTTACAGCATTTCTAAGAACCTTTATACATAATAATCCTTCTTTCCATTCATTTTTATATGAACCGACAATCGCCTACTTTCCTTTTGTAAAGCACTGCTATAATATATTAAGCTCCCGAGTCACCTTTGAAAGCCTACCTTTATCAACCGATGAAAATTTAATATGGCTGGTGGACATCAGGATCGATATTACGCCGTCACAATTCTGTTTTTGCTTATAATATTTCCGTTTAATATATTAAAGCTGTAGAATATAAGCTTAATTCGATTCTCAATCAAAATATGTAGAATATAAGATACTTCCTTGTCAATTAAGTATATTTTTAATAGCTTTTACGTCTTATTGTTAGTACTAAGTCATGAACATACCGAAGAGGATAACCGATCTTGTTAATAATACACAAATGTATAAACATGGCAGCTGACTTACGGTACCTAAATTCTTACACGTTTCCAAATCAAAGCTTGAACAGCACTTCCTGTGTCTTATTCCTTTACTACCGGCGTACCAGATTCAATTTATTTAAAACGCTAAACCGTAAAGTTGGTACTTTCCACTTTGTATTTAATTCTAAGTAATGTTGAAATTAATAGTGCGTTCAACGGAAATTACGACAAGAAATGGACTGGTAAGAAGAGGAAGTTGTAGTTTTAGCCATAACCAAGGAGATACATTTTTATCGTATACTTAAAGATTGTAAATTAAAATACAATAAATATTTTTTGGAAATTTTAGCAAATGGTATGCACAAGTTTTAGCAAAATACATTTTAAATTTAGTTAGTTGAAAGCCTTGAAGTAAAAGGGTGTCCCCAGATCACCTTATTGCTATTGAAAGTATGACTAAACATAATAAACAACTTACAAATCATATACATATACAGTAGTGTCCGGATATAACGAACCGCAAGGGGCCGAGAAATTCAGTTCGTTATATGCGGAGTTCGTAATAAACAAAACGGATGAAATATATTTGATAAATTAAAAAATTTGTGATAACTACATCATTCAAACGATATTTATTTACGTAAGAGTACAAATTTTGAGAAATACTGCATACATATATTTCAATATTGTAATGTTCGTCTCTGCTCTCGACGTCAATTTGTCTCCGGTCGCGGCGCTAGAATGTAACGTTAGGTCTCTGTTCGGGTGCAAATTTGTAATAACTTTCTTATTCTCATACGCAAAATTACAAGGCGACTGCTTTTTCACACTTGCCAAGCCATACAAGATAGACTCTGTACACTAGTGACATCTCTGGATGCTATACGGGAGATTACCGTATAAAGAATCTATAACGGTTTTACTTTTTAGACAATCTTTTTAATCAATTTGATGTTACTAAGTGATTCAGACGGGAACAAAGTATACAACATTAACTTCTCTTATTTTAAACATTAAGATTTCATACTCAGTGTACAAGGGATCTATATTATCAACTTAATAATATAGTTTGATTTGCCGTTACTGGGATGTCGCTAGTTGTCACGGCATTTTTAACTGTCAGATATTAGAATTATAAACATGTATCTTAAGTGGCTTAATGTTTATTTACTTTTTAAAATAAAACTATTAGATGCTTGCGGGTTTTAGTAATTCAAGAAAAGTTAAGTGAATATCGGATTGATTGGCTCGGCGTGTGTGAGCAGTCTTAACCACGGGGTAGCGTTGGAAATGCCAAGGGGGTCCAATTTAACAGGAAAGGATGTAAGTACAACGACAATACTTTATTTACCATTTTGATTGCTATAATTGGAGCTTACTTGGTAAAGACGATGAGTAAAACTTTTCTTATTTGTTGAAAAAATCTAATGGGTGCTATTTTATTTCCTTGTATAATTTGTCCCGTTCCATTCCAAAGGAATATTGATTAAGATACATTGATCATTTTAAAAATTTGCAGCATAAAATGAGCTGTAAGCAATCTTTTACTCGATAAACCTCAAAGCTTCCTTAAAACGCCTTTTACATGCTACCGCTTTTCCAAATGACTTCATCTCCAATACATCGCGTGAAGTTCTCAGATCTTTACCAAACAACACGATGCGAATGGCGAACAGCATGTAAACACCAACAGATGTTCGATTTGCGGAAAAGATTCCTCGTTCCTCATTTTCACTTGCTTAACGCGGCAAATTACGATGGAGAGGAATTTAGCTTAGCGTACACGTACGCAAAACGACGAAATATGTTCTCAACACCGCGTTTCACTACGTACACGCCGGAGAATTATTGCGAAAGGATCCTAATAGAGGAGCAAACACGGCGTTTTGTACGAAGTTGTGTGACAGATGTTTTGGACGCGTAAAACTTTCCTCTTCGCGACAAAAAAAAACTTACGTAGGAGGAGGAGAATAAAGTTGGTGAAGGGAATTAATTGCGACAAAACAAGAAATAGCGGGTGGTGTGTTGTTTGTCTCTACGGGTGAAATCTTTGAACTTTCCAGGCCGATAAGTTTTGGCAATTAGCTAATTGGTTTAGTTCCGTTAGATTAATTCGTCGCGAACAATAAACGAATTTAGACCTAGCAAAATTGAATTAAACGATTTTGGTGATGTGTTTGAACCTTCAAACATGCCTTATACCTACAAATTGTATAGAGATTACTGTATTTGTCACTGTAAAAACAGGAAAGACAACGATAAAAATCTTATTTATTATAACAATACATTGCTGTCCATTTTTTTTTACATATTCTTATTTTTAAGTCAGTTTTGATACTGTAGAGATGATTGTCAGAAGATATGAGCACTTCTGGCATCTTTTGCTCAAGCATAACAGATCGCCATGGGCTAAGCACACTTAGCTAAGAAGTGGTCATAACCTTAAATTCTTTCGATGTGGTTTTCCAAAAATCCTCTTACAAAAAAGGTCTTTTTTCATAAGTATGATTAGCAAAATGTACAAAACCCTCATAAGACCAGTCATCGCGTATGCTTTAGAAACTACAACTATAAATAAAAAGGAAGAAAAGATCTAAGGGTAGTAGAGAGAAAAATAATGAGGATAATACTAGAACCGAATATCATAGGAGAAGGAGAAAGAAGAGCGAAAAAAAATATAAAGAAATAGAAGAAGAACTAGGAGGAGAAATTACAATAAGGTACATAAAGAAACAAAGACTAAACTGGACGGGACACGTAATTAGAAGGAAGTCGACAGAAATGACGAGAAGAATAATTTATGTTATGGACAAGAGGTAGAGGCAGACCGAGAAACACTTGGCGAAACCAAATAGTAGAAGGCACACACAGACGCAAGTTTGCAGCCTATCTAGCTCGTTGTTCCATTCATGCTCGCAAGCATCTGCTGGTTAAGTATTTACTAGCAATGATCGTAGACGAACGCATTCTAACAAAAACTGTCAGTTTTATTGTTTGACATTCTTTGCTTGCAAAGAAACGTGGAAGAAAACGTCATTGGTGAACAACTTCTCTTTCTAAAACTCAAAGTAGATGCAATGGGAGCATTTTAATAAAAGATTTAACAACAGAAAACGTACAGTATTTTATAGAATGTCTCCCGACATCGTTCAACAGTTTTTGAAAACCTGTTGAATAATGTGGTTCCAAATCTTTATAAAAAAAAGGTATATATCGCTGTTTCAGAAGTAACGGAGTACCGCAAACAACAATATTCTCGACACACTCCGCACCACACAAATTATTAATTAACTCGGAAAGGCCGTTTTGAAGATACATGGTCTTCATCTTAAATCTAAACGAACTCTTCAAGACAAATATATACAAGTACCTACTTTTGCCCCTTAAACTAAGAAGCAAGTTAAAATAAGGAGAAAAGGCGGAAAAAGGTCTGTCACCACGAAATGCAAGACATGTGGCCGTCCCACACTAATAAAAATAATCGAGTGAGACAACGATTATGTCCCTTCCTATCCGCCAAATTTGTATTCTTTCCGCCTATACCTTTACCTAAAGACTGCACAAACGCATGTTATGCAGCACAACCATAAATCAAAGGCCTATTTACCGTTATAAATCGAAAAGACAGGAGAAATGTAAAGGTCCCTTCTCTTTATTTATTAGGTTTGTATTCTTATTTATGTACATAGTCTCATGGGCGTCCAATTCAAGCGGCGAAATTACGTTTTTAATCAATTTTAGGTTTTCTAATTTAATATTATGCCCTGTATCGTTTATGTGTTGCGCTACACTTGACGCTTCTATCTTCTCGTACCTGTAACACCTGATGTTTTTGTAATTTCCCGACCTTTCTCTCATGTCCGGCATATCTTTTGGATTGCCAAGAAGGCTTTTGAAGATATTTCGCGAACTGAAACATACGTCCATCTCTTGTCCCTTAAAAACTACTAATACCTTTCGATACTCTATGGCATTTTAGCTCTTTACTGTACCTATTTTTACTCAAGGCGAACTTCACCAATCTATTGATTAAGAAGCTAATCGCGGCCATTTTGTGTTGTCCACAGGGGTTGGAGTCGGACATAATGTATCTGTTAGTGTTTTTTCCTTTCTATAGATGTCAATTTCCAATGGAGTACCACAAAAACGCAAAAAAAAAAATTGGAAAGGCCTAAATAATGTTAGTTTCTTTATTTGAATGACTAAATCAAAAAATGTTTGACTTAAAACATCATAACGTATATGTATATTTTACACCCGATTTACCATGATAGAAACCTTAAACTATTTCACGACATTTTGAGAAAAAAACAATTATCTTACTTCCCTTATTAATAAGTTACTGCTTTCCTCTCCCAGACCTAATGGTACTACCTTCAGTGACCCTGTTTCTGAAACTACCCCATCCAATTCCAGCCTTGAGAATATTACTGATTTTTCGACATATACCTAATCTTAGCAGCAGAATTATTAATTTGTTTAAGGGATACAATAATCTAAAAATTACAACTGTGTGTTCGTCTAAACTTAAAGTCTGAATTATTTGAAGAAATCCATCTAATATTATCTGCTAATTTAACTGTAAGATTGTTCTCTCTCTATTGTTTGATGAGGATATATGTAGTCCTTTGATGAAAAGAGAACTGAACCCCCACCACACAATAACCTTCAAATCATATTCACTGCTTGCTGAATAATCGCATACGAAGACGACTTACTAACCAACAGGTGACTACAATTGAAAATTGGCTTCATTAGTCGATAAAAACGTTTTGTGCCATGTCAATAACGAAACAATTATTACTCATACAATACAATAAGTGAATCCTCAGAAAATATAAACTTACGAGAAGTAAACACCAATCCACTTAAGCATCAGACAGCGTTTGTTTGAGAAAAAAAGCGTGTGGGGTCAATAAAATAGACTTTGCGTTTAGACGTGATGTAAGCACCAGCTGAACGTTTATTTTATTCTCTTTATCAAGTTGGCGTTCTAAATTTCGTTCCCCACAGCTCGCCGTAACGCCGTAACGATGATCAACGTGTACGCCGGTTGGGGAGATATTTTCAACTGCATGTACTACGATCTGCGACGATTAGGTACGGCGCTCTGTGTGTGAATGTGTGCTTTAAATGAAAGTGATTCATAGTGATCGCGTAACCAACTTTTATTTTTAGTTTGTCTCGTATCCAGACATTTAAATCAACTTTTGATTTTCGAAAATTAACCTAAAAACATGATTTTCTTCGGTACCATTGTACAAATCCCCCAGATGATATCGGAAAGTAATTTTTTGACCTGCGTCATCAATACAATATTAATCAATTAATTTAGTAGAGATGGATAATTAGTTAGTTATGAAGATTGCTTGATAATATGTATGCGCGTGTTGACAACTACTTCCTCATTTAGCAGGCCGTTTGCCAAATCCTTATTTTGAACAATGTTATTAGTCATTAATCACTCTGAAGACCGTGTACAGTACTGTAGAATCTTCACAAATGAATCCTACCTTTTTCTATCTATTTTTGCTTTTTTCCAAGAAAATATTTGATTTATATTGAAATTTTATTTACATTTTCTTTTTATGCATTGAAATTAGCAGTAAAAACATTTGATATATTAATGAATTTAATGGGTTGCGCAACACATTGGTTTGTAACACATTCTGCAAGAATTCCATTGAAAACAATTTTCTCCGACTGTTCAAATTTCACTTACCTCCAAGGACTGGCAGATTACAATCCTTGGTCATCGAATTGGGACCACTTAAAAATATTATGATTTTGGGGTAAAATCTAAAAAAACAGTTGGTAATCTTGGCAATATTATTATTTAATTACATATAACATGCATGTAAGTATAATTTGAACATATATTTACTGATATTTGCTTGTTCCTCCTCTGTGTTTTATTATTTCCTCGATCCTTTTTGGTATACTGCCAATACAGCTTTTTATTGTTCTTTTTTTTTTTAATTTCGTCGCTATTATGACATTCATCTTCAATATGTTGCTGTAATTCTTCCTTTCTAGTTGAGTTTCGTGTACTTACGATGTTTTTCAAGACATTCCGCATATTTTCAATTACATTTCAAAGAGTTTTAATTTTATTTGTGTGGGAAAGGAGAAGGATGTAACCACACAGAAAAAAGCACGTTCTCTCAACGTGAAGTTGCACAAAAAGAGGGTGTATCACATCAAACTATTCTGAGAGTCGCGAAATTACGGTGCCGGCAAATTCAAAACAACTGCAAGAGATGATCGTCGTATAGTAAAAGTGGCTACAGAACATCGTTTTTTATCCACTAGTTTGTAAAATTCCTTTAATGTGTTGGTCCAGAAGCCATTGTCAACGTCACATCGAAAGCAAACAGCATTCTTCTGCAAAAAGTGGCATACGAGACCAAGACAAATTTACATTTGATTTATGTGTTACTCTTATTTTATGTAATCTATCGTTTCGTTTACTAGACAAAGAAGCATTTGTCTCCTTCTGGAATAAATATGCGGACTGTAAATTACCTAGTCGGACATCGATACGAAATGTAGTGCCATTTGCTCGTGAACATATAGAAAAAAAATGAAAACGGAATTGAAAGATAATGATGTGGTAGTGTGAGGACGAACAACAGATCGTCAAAAACATTCTGTGATTAATCTAATGGTACGTACAATGGAACCACATCGACCGACATCCTCCTCCTTATAAATTGTACTGCCGATGGGATTTTAAAGGTAGTGTTGAACTCATTGAACAAATTTGAAGTTTCAACAAAGCGACTTTTAATGTTTATGAGTGATGGTGCCGCAAACATGCGCTCTTTGGGCCGATCTCTTAAAGAACGCAGTGGTAACATCTTACATGTAACGTGTAAAATCCATACTCTAAACCATGCGGCACAAACGATTCCTACATATTTTCCACTAGTAAATGCATTGATACAAAGGCAGTGTTTCTAAAGTCCCCGAAACGTACCCGACTATTTCACAAACTGTGTCCTGATTTACCTGAACCACCACAGCCGATTGTTACACGTTGGGAAACATGGTTGCAGTCTGCGTTTTACTACAACAAATATTTTGATCAAGTAAAGAAGGTAGTTTTAAAATTCAATCCGACAGAAGCTGCAGCAATCAAGGAAAGCCAGGAAATATTTCAAGATCGTCAGGTTAAAAGAGATTTACAAACTATTCACAACAATTACATTAGACTAGCGGAGGGAATAGAAAAATTACAAAATGTTTCGATGTCGCTAGTGGATTCTGTTCAAATTGTGAATGATGTTCACGCGCTGTAGAAGGCGAAACAAATTGGTGCGTAATACGAAAATTGGAAAGTGTTTTAGAGAAAGACTCCGATTTTCTTATATTAAGACAAATTTGTGAAGGTGCGTGTGAAGATGCATTAAATTGTTTCAAAAATTATTTTAAATATGCAAATATAACATCGCTAGATGTCGAACGGTCGCTTTCGGCATTAAAAAAAAAATTATTCCGCACGTCGTACTCACTTGACTGAAACAGCTGTGGAAACATATCTAATGATTAAAATATTTAACAGATATTATCTAGTTTGTGATTTCACGGAAGACTTTTAAAACGGTAAGTGTTTCAGCCCGTTTTATAATTTATTTCTTACCTTCTATTTTATATGTAAACTTTTATGCGCTCGCCACGCCTCTGGCTGTTACCGCATCTTTGCCCAGGTTATTAATTAATTTCATTGCCGATGCATAAAACTCATTCAATTTTGAAGAACAGTGTAATTGAACACATTTACTTGCATGTTATATGTAATTAAATAATAATATTACCCTATTTTTTTTTTAAATTTTGCCTCAAAATCATAATATTTTTATGTGATCCTAATTCGATGAACAGGGACTGTATTTCTTGACCCGTTGACAATCACCTAAAGGTTTCATGAACACGTCATCGCCACCAAAGACACAATAATTATTCAAATTATTACGTCTAATTGCACCAAATTGAATCCAATGATAAAAGTTTAAATGTTGAGCGATCTAATAAACACCTCGAAAAATGATTATAATTTCACCGAAATCGTTGAAACTTTCTCCACAAACTTCTAATTTGATTAAATTTAATAGCCAATAAAACCGGCTGAACGACGAAGCGAAATCGGTGCTAAATTCGCATTTTTTAGAACCTCGGCTCTAACAACTCTATAATAACGTTAGATCGACGTACATTAAACATTTATTAAAATACGAGATTGTCGATTTCAGTGTGGATAATTTATTAGGCACATTAAATTGAGCAAATATCGATTTTGGAGATTATTAGTTCGTATATACGTGTTGAGTTTGGAAAAATCGATTTGGTTCTTTTTAATATTCTACAACCGTCAAACTTTGAAAATGACATGATATTAGTGTTTGTTTGTTTCATTTGACCTCTGATCAAACAGGCGCAATAACAAATTTTTAATACTCTAATTCATTTTAATAACTGGTAAATGAATCCGCTTTTATAATTGCATAGTTCGGACATATCGTCACCACATGCGTTTCAATTTATTTCAAACAGAATGCAACATTCCTCGGTAATTGTCTGTACAAGTCTGATGAGTGAGATACATGTAATTATGATGGAATCCTGTAAATTGTTAATATACATTAATTACGCTATATTGTAGCAAAACTGTTTTCTGGGCTTTACCATGAAAATTTTTTAACTTGATATTTCACTTGATGAAGCTGATTTCAGATTTGTAAAAAGGCAAGATTAAAAAACAATCATACTTAGAAAGCGCTTCTGTATTAGGATGTGGCCATGGAAGTCTACTACAATAAATTACAATTTTTTAAACCATCCAAATAACAGGATTTGTCGAAATCTGTAAAACAGGACTCTGTTTCCGCAATTCTTTCTTCATTTGATGTGAACCGCTTTCCGCAAAGCCATGTTTTCGAGCTTGGCAAAAGAGAGGAGTTACAGGAGGCCAAATCTGGCGAATATGGAGGATGCACCAATTCGTACCGTAGCTGGACTAGTTTTGCTGTCGCAATTGCTGATGGGTGGACCGGGGCGTTAACATGTTGGCAGACAATTTCTTTCTTCGCTAGGTGTATTACTGTCCTGTGATTGCCCTTCCCTTCTCCAAATAATCAATTACGATTATGCCTTGTGAATCCCAGAAAATCGTCGCCGTAATTTTTCCGACAGATGGAATCGTTTTCTCCTTCTTTGGTGTACCTTCGCCGGAATAAAACTCGTTTTGTCGATTGACCTTTGCTGTGTGTGATGTATGCATGTACCCAGCAGTAACGCAAAATATTAAAGCAGGTGTTCAACCCGATTTCCATGTACAAATGTTTTCAATTCGTCTGGAATCTTTCATCACAGTTCATCCAAAGTATTTGCTCTTTGGGCAGATATACTAAATATCTTAGTTTTTTAAATAACTCCAGAGCAAAAAATCATTTGAGGACAAATTTTGGCAACCTTGCTGGTCAACGAATGCGTCCAGGGCTACTCATTAATCGGTTTCTGAATGCATTAAATAAATACTGGCGCACTAATAAATGTCTGGGCGATATTTTACACTGTTTGGCAGCAGAATAACTAGACTGAGTAAAATCTTGTTCTGCAAGAGCACATTCTCCTATTTCTCGTAATTCTTATTCTTCATTGTTAACCAATTGTGGCTTTCTCTTATGGTTACGTGGAGATAAACAACTGTATATTTCAAAACTTATTTTAATGGCAATTACACGCATTTTGAAATAAAAATTGAATTTCTATGATGACCTGCATAAAACCATTTAATAATTCCTACATTCTTCGTTGTTTCCTAGACATCCATTTCCTTAAAAAAATATGATGCAGATCGCTTTAAATAAGACTTGCGTACAATTAACGCTTACTGAAATTATGCGTGATGAGCTGATGAAATGTATATGCCCAATATCGATAAGGCCGTAACCAAGGATATACACAAGACCTGCGCGCTTTTACGTCAGGAGGCTGTGACGTATTTTGACATAGGCCATATAAACGCGTTTACACACTGAGACCATCTCTGCGTTTTGAATTGGTTTATCCAAATTATATTGGTTTTATTTAAAAAAATACTGTGTTGTGATATTTCCGTACTTTGTCGGTGATACTGTAATGTTTTTATAGTGTTGTGTAAGCGGTGAAACGTTTCCTGAAACGATAAAAACGGGATAACCTAAAAACTGTGGCGTCGGCTGTTTTGTATGTTTTGTTTGTGAGTTATACTTTGTAAAAGAAAATACTGTTTATTTTTCAACAGCTACAGATTCAAGGACCGGTGAAACTATAACTAGGTTTAAAAAATCCTAGGCTTAAAGAAGATGCTATTCCAACTCAATTCCCTAACTGCCCGTTGTATTTGACAAAAAACGTGAAGATGTTATTGTTCAAATAGTTTTATATTCTTACGTTATATTTAACAAAATTATTTTTGAACACGAAGAGACATGTTTAAATGTGTGTAATGAACATTCTGTTTTAATACAATATATATCGTAGGTAACGCGCACCTATTCGGAATTTGTCGATTTTCATCGGATGCAGTCGGATGATTTCCCAACACGGGGGGTGTATCTAGTTGAGCGAACTGATTTGTATACGACTATCACTAAACGGTACTAAACGGTAATACACTTTTTATTATCCAGGCTACCAGTGTCTGTAAATACAATCTTTCAGCGACGATTTTGGTGCCAACATAAATAAACAAATACACGAATTCCATTTGTACCTCTCGCACGCGTGTTTATGACAAACGATCGGCGATATTTCGAAAGTATACACATCTGCAAGCCGAGCAAAAATTAGTAGCACACCGTCGAATACATAAACGTATGCGTGCACGAATATGTGTACAAAATACACCCGCACACAAGCGCTCAATGTAATAAGATTTTGAAATTTACGATTGTATAAAAACCTTATAAATTTTAGCGGGATTAAAAAATTCCACGTATGCAAACACTCTATCTAATTAAAATATTTATGAAAACGGCGCGGTTGCCGGGTTAATCCTGTTAATAACGTTCAGCCGCTGCGTCGGTGTATGTAAATTGAGAAGAAGAGAAAAAAAGGTACGGCGCAGAACCAACCAGCGTTATAGGTATTTATGTGTAGTACAATAAAGAAAAAAATTGAAAAAAATTGAAAAAAACTAAATATAGAAAAGCAAAACAGAAAAATCAAACTCAAAATCAGAAATTAGATATTCATTTGGTTTATTAAGAAACCCGCATTGAACATAACCTATACTTTTTGGTAATTATTTTGTAGTGCTACAGGATCACACTTTTTAGGTTAGGAATATTTAGTTTCTGCTTTCTTTATAACTTGTGAATTAAGTAAAAATGTTATTTTACTCTTGGATTGCGCCTGGTGGTAACATCGGTAAAAACAAAAACCTGGATATTATGAATATGCAAATTTAGTCACAACCTTCTACAAAAAAAAAATATTTTCTGCATTCCATAGCAAAGACTGTGATAGTATGACAAATGCTAAAGTATCGGCATACTCGCACTAGAGCACTGCACGGGCCTAGTTTTCACGGCCCGGCCCGCCCGTGGTCCGTTGTAGTATGGAGTAAACTATTTGTGAGATCGGGAGTATTCTTGGATACTCTTTTGGCAATTATTTGTGAATTTTTAAATTAATAAATGTAATTTAACGAATGTTAAAATTGAAAAATGAACCAACCTTGAATGAACCTTGAACTTTATGAAGCTACAATGTTTCCTATGACCTTTACACGAAATCTGCTTGTTCTAATCTCGAACCTTCTTTATTTTAAATTTACTTTCAAATTGCTTTATTGTACACTTTAAATTGAGACCGCAACCAAAATAATAGTTAACTCGACTGAGGCTTAACCGGAATTGAATAATTTACCGGCGTCCCTCTTCTTCTTTATTTAATCGCGATAGCGATTGTTTCATTCCACAGCAAATGTTGATGATTTCTTTCTAAACGTAATATTATGATGAATTTCGTGAATGAAGTTATTTATAGAAGCAACATGAGAGAATTAATGTGGTGACGCTACTAGATGACTCAACTTGACGACTCTATGACTTAAATTACAACTGACAAGGTTTAAATATGAAATTTTACTAACGATTTACTTATGGTAGATGTTTAATTTACGAATTAATGTTAGAAAAACCTTTGAATTTACCCTGTTGTCTGTTTTAGGAGAATTTTTCAGATTTGCGAGATTAGGAAAATAAAAAGAAGAGTGAATTTGTCCGTGTTACACTACGATCGTCGTTATCTGGCCTTATATATTTTATATAATGTCCTCACTCCAAGGTCAGCCGACTGGGGGGGGGGGGGAATTTGGCTTTCGAAATTAGCTTTTTCTCCGCTAGAGGGAATTTTATTACTATCGAGTGGCTATCCTGAATACCCTATACGTCTACGAGATTGACAGCTGATTTCCGATGTAAATATTGAACATAATACATTAATTACATAGATGGCACCCCCTCCGCGCAACGATTCTTGGGGAAATTCGCAGCAGGAGCGAGCCGAATATCATCCTACACTTTTTCGCGACACCCCTTAAATAATTATAAAACGTAATCTCTGTAATTAAATGCGTAACGATGCCTCGGATTATTTTAGTAATTATCCGCGCTCGAAACCGTTTTGGAACCACACCGATCCTTCCGTAGGTCCCCTATTTACTCGATTTGGAAGAATGAGGAGGCGTAGAGCTCCAAGCGTAAGGGAGGAGGTGTAAGGTATTGCCTCGTTTATAATACTTGCTAATAAACCCTCGGTGCCGAAGATTAAGGTTACCGCGTCCTAGTGAAGAATTATTAGTCGGATTTAATTTACCAAAGTAGAGGCGTAGTATTTCGATTGCGATATGGGAATATAGCAATAAGGTAACTAACTATAAATTAGCTTGGCAATAAGTACTGAATATATATGGTAGATCCGAAATATTAAAATTGTGAAGGGATGATTAATTTTACACTAAACATAATGTTTTGGAAGTAATTATAAATAAGTTAGGAGGTGATAGTGTAGCCGGTTTTGAATAAAAAAACTCGTTTGAGCATGTATTAAATTCCCAAGAACTGCGATGCAAGGCCCTTATTGCCATAGCTAATGACATTCTTGGATTTCCCAAATAACTGGAAACACGCCATCATAACTACCATCCCGAAGCTCGACAAGAGTGCCCTCTTCCTGCAAGTGCTGTTGGTATTGTTTTCCTGGACGTTGCGAGGGCGTTTAACGCAGTACAACATGACGGCGTTGCCTATAAGATGCTCAAGGTCTGGTCCGCTTGATGTTGTCGTATTTGGACAATCGATCATTTAGTGTCAGAGTTGGGATGGGTACATCTTTCACACGACCGATTGGTTCCGGTGTGCCGCAGGGATAATCAAGTTCAGTTATCGCTGTATGCCGACGATACGGCCACGTACAGCTCCAGTTAAAGCGAGGGACTGATTATCACACGAATGGAGAGTGATTTGGATAATCTGGTCAAGTGGTCCGAGAAATGAGACCTTCAGATAAATTAATCAAAATGTGTCGCGATTAGATTAATACATAGAAGAACACCTCTGCTGGAGGAACTGGTTGCCAACGGTCGAGGACTAGCGTGACCTGCAATTAATGTGTAGAGGAAGCCAGCTGGATATGACGACAAAATTCCTAGTCTACGTAGTCTGCTTGCGTCAAATAATCGCGCTGGCTTGGTTGAAGGTGATACTTTACCTTAATTCTTAAGAAGCTCGAAGTCCTTTAAAGCCCACTGCCTGTAGGCACGCTAGTCTTTCGGAAAATCTGTTGTTGGTGAGAGTTGTCGAAAACCCTCAGGATCATCCACCACCTAGACGCCATGTCACCCGAATTACAGACAGAGTACCTATTGAAGGCAGTCCTTGAGAATGGAGCCACATTAACCGGTAGATAATTCTTATCCCAACATCTCAGGATCACCAGGAAAATACCAAATCAGCGGCAGTGAATGGAAGCTGCATATAAGAAGTAAAGGTGCCCCAGAAATATCGTAGATCGCAGAATATTTACTAAAGAAGAGAAGAAATAAAATAGTTCACATTTTAAAGTCTTCGCTATCGTTTTGTTATGTTAAATTATCTATCTACTGCATTCTTAAAGTGAATGGCCTGTATAGTATTAAAGAAGAAGTTGCAGAAAATTACGAAGTCTTCTTTCTTTCTTTCTTCCCTTCCATTTACTCATTTACTCTTTCAGGCGTCGGATTTGGATTAATTTTATGGGTTTTCATTCAATAATTTCTTCCATTCTTTTCTATTTTCTACCAATATTTTAATTTCATTTATTTTTCCCAACTCTACTATTTGCTGTATCCATCTTTTTCTTGATCTGCTCTTTTTTCTCTTTCCGTTATTCTTTGTTTCATGTACCTTTCTTGTTATTCTGCCTGGTTGCAAACTCATCAGGTGGCCGTACCAGTTTATTTGTCTCTTTGTTATCTTGTTCATTATCGATTCCTAATCAATCCTTCCCCTAATTGATTCGTTACTTATTCTTACGTAGTCAAATAAGTAAAATATTACCGTTGGTAATAATAAAACATATAATAATATCAAGTCATTCAGTTTCAGTATACTTGCAACGATATTTTCAATGTCTTCAGTACATATCTCTACTTCCCATTCGCAATATGTCTAATTACACAATTAATTTTTAAAGACCAATTTAAATAAATAGCGTTATTAACAGTACTAGTCTAACGAACGGTAAATCTATCGATCTAGTTGCAATACGATACTATATCGGCAATTGCGCTTTCTATAATTAGCAACGGATTTATAACAGTAAGAGGAAAGATGGTTATATGCCGCCTGTCCGTGCGGTAGCCGCAACATTTCCTCAACTTATTATTGACATGGAAATGTATATTTTGCATGGAAATTGCTACATACTTCGATACATAGAAAGTAGATACCGGGTAATACATTACATGGCCATAGATATTGCACAAATGTGTACATATGTTTGCGTATCAATTTCAAGAAACGAGGCGAACAATTGCTAGTGCCTGGAGGAAATTGATGGGTGCAGAAAGGAAAGCTTGTTAGAAACGATGTCTCCTTATGATGTGTGGTAATATGCTTGATAAATAGAGCAAATATTTCTGTATCATCTGTAGGGTGTATGAACTTTGTTTAAGAAGAAGCGCCAACACACTTTCTCAAGTAGCTTTTCCTTTTTTATGATAAAGCTTTAAAGATGTACCCAGTTAAAAACTAAATTTTAATATAATTGAAATAGAAATAGTTTCTAGAACTCAATTCTTCATCTTCAACATGCTTAATTACGAACCATTAAAAAAATACTACCAAATTATTCCTTACAAATTTATGACAGCCATAAATTATAGAATCATCCGCTAATGGTGTGAATAAACAACACTTAATTAAAAATCCAAACTTTTACGACCAGCTGTGTACTATAGTACAGTATAGCTTCTTCTTTATAATTTTATTGTACTTACAAACGCATAACAGTACTATTACATCATCCTTAGTCATATCATTCCATACAGAGCAACGTTAGGCATGCACTTTTACGCAAATAGTCGCCTTTCGATTACCAAGCTAAATTTATTGCTTTTTCGTACGTCAATGGAACGTTATAAAAATAGGTCAGTGTTTCATTGTCCAAACGTTTAATGGTTAACGCTATCGTTTTATGAGCTTTAAAGTTTAAACGGTTGATTAAAAATATGGTATGATAGGGCGTTTAATGTTCGGCGTACGTAAATTCGCATATGATGTCATTTTGATATTTACAGGACACTTTGGACTTTGTATGTTGATATATGGAAATAAATATTTTGACAAATAACGCAGTGAAAGTATGAAAAACTTTGGCATCTGTTGATAACGTTGTAGCACTTTGGGTACTCGGCAAAATTGCAATTTTAATCGATTTTTTCGAAGTCTGAAAATAATCTTTTGTTAACATATAATTTGAGCTTGTTTTTCCAAGCTAAAATTAATTTCTCAGTACAAAACCATTGAGAATCCAAAAACATCAGGAAATTGAGACTAAAACCACAATATTGAAGAACGTATCTAATGGAAGCCATAAGTTCTGTATTTAGCTGTTAATAGAACAATTTCTGGCAAATATTATCAAGAATGTAGTTGGAGAATGGAACGCAGAGGTCGGATCAAACAATGAAGGAAGTGAACACATAACGGGAAAATATGGAATTGGAAAGAAAAATTACAATAGCACGAGACTTATGGACTTTTATTCCATCAACAATCTAACAATAGGCGGAAAAATGTTTAAACATAAAGTTATTCATAAATTAATATGAGCAGCCCCAAGAGGAAAACTATATAATCAAATAGATCATATCTTGATAGAAAAAACATTCGAGAAACTCAATGCAAGGTGTGAATGTGATGAGAGATTGTGCGCCGGACCACTAGCTCGCTAGAGCAACATTAGCATTAAACCAAATTATACACCAGATATTAAAAAGAAAAAATACAACGTGCAAGAACTTAATACAAAGGAAACCCAAGAAAATTACCGGCGAATTTTCGAAATTTCGAAATTTTGATGAACTGAGTACATACAGTGCAGAAAATATTTGGAAAAAATATAAAAAGTCACTCAGGGAAACAGCAATAGAAACAATTTATTACAAAAAAGCCCAGATAAATCCTAGATGGCACGAAACACCATAACGAAAATAAATGAGTACACACAAAAGAATAAGGAAATAAAGAAAAATGCTAGGGCTGATAAGAGAGTATGCATCGATATATTGGCAGAAAGAAAAACGGAAAATACGGCAAAAATACACGACAATAAAACCTTATATAGCTAGCGAATTGAAAGGAAGAAAACAAACAAAGATAGTGAAAATACAAGGATAAGATGGTAAATTATATTCTGCTCAGCATAAGATCTTAAAACGATGGATAGAATACTTCACAGAACTGTTTGAGGAAACAGCTGAAAAGAACGAGAACATAGATGATAATAGATAATAATGAAAAATTAAATATTACAGAAGAAGAACCTATCAAAGACGGTATCATACCTTTTGATTTTGTCTTTGTTCTTTTTTATATCCGAAATTGTTGATGTTCCTACCCCATATTCATTTGCCATCACTTTTCCACTTTCACCACGGACTAGTCTTTCTATTATATCAGATTTTTGTTTTATTGACAACGTACTATGTTAGACAAGATAACACGTATGTACGTACTATGTAACAAAAAACAGCTATGCAATTACATAATCCTCGGACACGATATATAGCAATCAAAGCAAAAGCACATACTGCTTATGTGAATTCCCAGATATCCGAACCCGCCGAATTTCGGAAGTTAGGGGAATCACTCACGATCAATTTCGTCTAAAAACGCAGGTCCGGATTACCGAGTACTATCAAATCCGGATTATAAAGCACACAATGCAATTGAAATGCTTGGCTGGGTTATCTAAGAATCCGATTTACTGAAGATACGGATTTTCGAGGTCGCACTATACCCACTTCAATAAAGAAAGAGAATCATAGATCTTATTGTTCTCTTAAATTTGTTGCATTATAAAATTGATGATTCATGTTTTATCGAGGATCTTTTTCACTTAAATTTGTCATAAACTTTACGACCACAAACAATATCACTTTTCAAGTTCCAACCCATACCAATACCACAGCTGCGAATAACAAAATAATTGTTCTAAGCAAAAGGCCGACCTAAATAAATCTCCATTTACAAGTCTATTCAAAAGTTTCACCGCCCAAAATTAGCGGTTAGCGGACGATACGATGTACGCCCAAAGTGGACGCGATAAATTAAAGAGGAACGAAAGTAAGTTGAAACTTTCTTCGCCTTAACGAAATGGTTAGTCGGCCGCTCTTCTTTCCGCCCGCCTCGAATCTTCACTTTGTGTCCCGCTTTTGCGGATGTTAAAAGTTAATGCGGCGTGCGTTAAATGTACACGCATCCTACTACAAGATTTACGGGCGTCCTATTCGACGATCAAACGAAAATTTCTTGGTTTCTTAACGCGCTTGTGGGTAGCGAGGGTTGCAAATTTAGAGCTTTCGTACGCCTAAAAGCTCGTGAAATTCGTCTTTAGAATGTTGTAGAGCTGTATGTGTAGAAGTAAATGAATTAAGGAATGTTGGGTGATGTTATAAACGTCGTGACTGTCATGTGTATAAGTGATGTAAAGAAAGATTTGATATATTTTGAGGTTATGCGCTACGTATGTAGTAAATGCGAGGGTTTTTAGTTTTGCATATAACCGCGTAAAAAGCGCCACCAATGAAACATAGAATCAAGGCAAGTGCGGATGAACGAGGGGGCCAAAAATGAATAAATGAATGCCCTGAATGAAACGACGCCTGTCAAAATTAATTTCAATATTTAAAAAGTGTATCAATCTTTATGGAGAATACTTTAAAAAACAACAATAAACAATGTCTGCATCGTTTATAAATTGTAAGCGTTGCCAGCATAAACAATAAAGCTAAATGTCACATTTTTCATTCCGAATATTTTATTAATGACGTTTCATCCTGCAGCATATAAAAATTCCAAGAGAATGCAATAAACGGCCACATTGTAAGTCCATAATTTCCTCTTGCATGTTTACACTTCTTATCGCGGTCTCATGCGAACGAATGTCCGTACGAAAAAATCGGCGGATTATTATTGTTATCGTTAAACAAGGCCCAACTGACGAGATACTCTGACTATTTATACACTCTACTGTATTTATAAGTACATGATGATAAACATTACGGATTATCGAAAAGAATCTGACGTATGTATCCATGGTGTGTGAGTTGGTTCATTTAAAAGACAACAATCATCAACATCCTATTTTTTCTTGTATTTTTTCTGCAATTTGGACGTGGTTATCGACAAGTGTAGGACCATATGCGCATCACTGGCGATAACCCGGACAAGAATCCATTAATTGCAGATTGTAAATCACGAAAATTTAACAGCTGCAGTTAAATATTTGCACGCTACGTTTTGGTACGGACTCGAACAATCGATCACGTTATATAACTTTATTGTCAGGACCGGCTGCTGTTGGGCATTGTAAATTTTGTTTTTCAGGTATTGACTATGAAATAGGATAAAATCGATAATTGTCTTGTTGCAGATAATTGAATACCAATGCATTCTAATTTAAGCAAATGTTTTGAATTAACCTTAAAATTTACTCATCTGACAAAGCAGTTTATTTAAAATTGAACGCAGAAAATTTATTTTTATTTTCCTTACAAGTGCCTTAAAACATATCATTTGTGGTGACTCTGTCGGATGAGTTCATAATGAAGAATGGAAGTAAAAGAGGTCCTTTCCTCATAAAATTCTAATATATTTGGTAATCAAAGAATGTGACCGGTAGCTTGAAAAATATCCACGGGAGAAAGTAGTAGCAGTGTATGGAAAAAATAGTCCGTTCTATTTCCAAGTCAAATGGTAAATCGGATGACTGATGACCCAAAGTGTGGAAGACCTCTGGAATCACGAAAGTTGAAGATTTGGTGTTGACTGACCACAGAGTAAAAGATTCAGTTATTGCTAGAGAAGCAGGAATATCAGAAACGAGTGTTTTTAAAATTCTACGCGATGATAAGGGAATGAATAAAGTGTCGGGCAAGATGGATTCCCAGACTGCTCAGTTCCGAACTACAAGGGATGATGGTAAAATAAGGTTCCCAACGCCCTACAGCAGCAATAAGACGTGTTAGGCGAAATCCGACAACATTGGGGTGTGCAGCAGCTCTCCCACTTTATATACATACCACTTCCGTCTCACTACGCCGCTCAGTGTTGGCTAAGCAGCCGTCTGAGGTGGAACCCCCGATCGCCGCTACCGCCAAGTGCGAAATTCGTGCTGTGATAGGTTTTTTAAACGCGAAAGGGGTTTCACCTATAGACATTCATCGTCAATTAACCGAAGTTTATGGAGAAAAGTGTATAGCTGTTCAACACGTCCGCAAATGGTGTAGGGAATTCACTGGAGGTCGGACGGAAATTCACGATGAAGAGCGAAAGACCATCAGTTTCAGAGGAAATCGTTAAAAAGGTTGAGAACATACTGCTTGAAAATCGGGGGGTCACCATTCGTCAACTCGCTCTTCGGATTCCTGAGATTTCCAACATCACGATTGAAAAGATTCTTAAAAGGACTGGCGGCAAAATTTTACGACATAGGGATACAAAAGTTAGAGCACCGTCTGCGGTCTCTCCACCACCCAAGAAGACTAAGACGCAATTTTCTGCTGGGAAAGTGATGGACACAGTTTTCTGGGACGCGGAGGGGGACTGCAATAACAGGGAATGTCTACAAAGACACAGTTAGGAACTTGAAAGCGGTTATACGTGAAAAAAGACCCCTCAATTATACTCAGAAAACTCTCCTGTAAATATTATCCTTTTCCAAAACTCAAAGAACTCTTGAGAGGGCATTGCTTTTTATCGAATGATGACTTAGAATACGCTGTGGAGATATTTTGTAGAATTACTAAAAGCTATTTTTTTCGAAGGCATAGCGTTATTGGAACAAGTGTGTTAGTGTTAATAGTTCTTACATTGAAAAATAAAATTTTATTTACGCTCTAACTCGTTGTTTTCATAGCTAGGTAGATAATATAAAAAAACTCTGAGTAGCATTTGTTTTCAACTGAATTTTAGTCATTTACACTTGCATAACTTTTACCAATTTGGTCGCGTACGGTCCTGGATATCGCCTTTTATATTGTGCATATATGACTTCAAGGAATGCTATCAAAATAAACAAACGATGCAAACGATCGTTACTGCATCTGTGTGCATATGATCCTCCTTGGGTTGTTAAACTTTGACGTATACTCGGCTGCGTATTTTCGTGATAGAGAATTTTTTATTTCGCCTTATTTATGTATGTTCGTGTCAGCAAAGATAGTTGGCAATATTAAAACGTATCTATGTGTGTCACTGTGAAAGTAAACAACGTAAAGACCTGTTATTGGTGTGGTAATAGCTTATCTTAAGTATCATGCTTGTTATTGCGAATAAAGTTCATATTTTAGGCTTGGAGGAATAACAAGAGAAGGTCTTTCTTTATAATAGGTATATTTTTGTTTCTCCCAACGAATTAACGAACTGCAATTGAAATGACCAAAAGTTGGATACTAAATGAATCTGAGGGACTATTAAATAGAATACAATGCAAGAGGAAAGAAAACTACACATTGTCTGCATACAGGTTGACAACCAAATCTGATCAAATAGTAACTTTACCCACATTTATTTTTATTGTGAGTGAATTGCTTTCATATATCTACCACTAATACCGGATCGAATATATACAGGGTGTGGCGTTTAAAGTGTCGGTTAGCCGAATACTGGTAATCATTACTAGCGGAATGTTGAAAATTTATCCTGAAGGACTTTTGATATTCATCTTTTAAATAAAAAGATTGGCAACCCTGAATTATTTGTGGTTAGACCGGAGATGTCACTTTGCTTATTTCAAATAGAACACCGTGTTTATTTTTTTCATTTTCTGATAGAGTTTTGTTAAGATTTCCTTACATCAATCTTTGGCCACTTTTGAGAAAAACGGATTTTAATGAATTTTGACGTTTTATTGACAGCGGAATGGGAAGTCAATAACTAGAAAGGTGTTTAAGTTACAAAGCTGAAATTTTCTGGTTATGTAGTCCGTACGTTGTACTACTGTACAAAGTTAAGAAGTTGTAAAATAAATGATACAGGGCGATACAAAAGGTTATTGACTTAAATTAAACAATAAAACATAATAATTTACTTATTTTAAATGGAACACCATATATACTATCAGAGAATATGATTTGTCTGACTATTCTATACAAGAGTTAATTAACACTCCCCATATCTATCTCTACTGGTTTATGAGTTTGTATTTTTTCGTGTTAAGAATAAATTCGGATAATTTTAGATACAATGATTAAGCAATTTAATAAGTAAGAAAACTAAAACGATTTTAAATAAGAACATGACAAGTAAACAAACTGAATTTAAACAAAAAGTTATAATTAATAAAAATTTCCACCGGGGCAGTTCCAAACATTTGTAAATCCTTTTTAAATTGCAACGACAAAATGTAATTTTTTCGTTTGAATTTATTATTTTTATCTTTTTGTTGATTTTCTTAAGAAGCATGTGGAACGATTTGACATTTCTAAAGAGAAAAAGCGCAATAATGGATAATTTGGGTATTTTCAAAAAAATTTAGGAATTAAGAGAGATGAAATTTTGAACATATGCTTAATTTTCTCTTCGAAATTGTTTCTAACACCAACAAATTCAAATAGCTCATAAACTAGTAGAAGTACATATAGGGAGTGCTAATGAACTCTTAGAGAGAATAGTGTTCCATTTAAAATAAGTAAGTTATTGCGTCTTATTGGTTAATATAAGTCAATAACCTTTTGTATCGCCCTATATTATTAATTTTACATTTTTTTAACCTTGTACAATAGTACAACGTACTGACTACATAACCACAAAATTTCAACCTCATAACTTAAACACTTTCCCAGTTATTGACTTTCTATTCCGCTGCCAACAAATCGTCAAAATTCATTAAAATCCGTTTTTCTCAAAAACGGTCAAAGATAGGTATAGGAAAATCTTAACAGAACTTATGTAGAATAATGTGTACTATCAATAAATGAAAAAATATACAGGGTGTTCTATTTAAAATAAGCAAGGTGATATTCATTTCCGGTATAACCGGAAGTAACTCAGAGTTGCCAATATTCTTATTTGAAAGATCGCTACCAAAAACCCTTGATCACAAATTTTCAGCATTGAATCAGTAATAATTCCCAGTACTTGGCTAACCGACGGTTTAAACGCCACACCCTGTATAAGCGATATTTATCGTCGCAATCGATATACGGGTGCAATGTTGTCATTGGGAATATCGAAAAAGCCAACCTGTTCCTTTTACGTAAAAAAAAATAAAAATGTAAAGACAAATATCAATGTAAAAATAAAATACAAAAGAAAATGCTCTAAAGGCAAAAGTTTAAACTAAATCCAACAACCAACAAAAACTACACAAAAAAATATCCAAAAATAAAAATATATACAAATACTAAACGCAATGTGCCGATGTTAAACTAAAATAAAAAAGCGGGTTTGGATATTCTTAAATATAGCTCAAATTATAATGCGTAACATGTCATCTGAAGTTCACTTAATCTCCCCAATGTGAAATTCCAATAAGAACCTTTATATTTCCGATTAAATTTACTTGTTAACGTATTATAGATAAAACAAAATCGGGAGACTATATTTCTCATAGATGAAGTAACATACTTACAAGCTATCTAATACAGTTTTCCCTTGCCACTGTATTTCTTGAAATATGAACTCAACAAAACGTAGTTGTATATTCAGAGATTAGACAACTTGAATCTCTTTATCAAACAATGAAATAAACTTACGCAGCAACATTGCTATCGTCACCTTCTCAAGAAAGCCTCCGCTTCGGGATTAGGGATATTCATAGTAGCTTCAACACCATATGACAAACCCAGCTACAGATTGTATGTCTTGTGCGGATGAATATGTGTCGACAAGGCGTTTATTATTAAATCAAGCCTTGATAGCTGCTTTTACTTACCACAATAGATAGGATTTTGTTGCTTTTGTTATATTTTGAGGTTATAATTTGATAAAAAATATTAACTTTGGCACACAAACACTTTACTTTAACATTTTTTAATCAATTCATTCTCATGAATAGTCTCAATAATATAACTCTATTGCTGCGGGTACGTCTACAGGTAAACACATATGTATGCACTATGAAGTTTCTAAGAGATATACATATATTGTAATGTTTTAGACGAGGGAAAAATTTAAAAGGAAATTAATTTTTTCCAAATTAATTAATTAATCGTAGGGTCTGAAGGTCCGTGAGTGTCCCTAGACACTCTATCGGCAATTTAAATTAAACTAGATATCAAGTAACGAGATTTTACGAGTATTCAAAATTGAAAAGGGAAAACTAACCAGGAATTGTGACGTTTCAATGAGCTCCTAGGCTCTTGGCTTCGATTTTCTTGATAACGTCTTCCCATTTTCTCCGATCCCTTGCTGTTTCCTCTCAAAACCTTATCTTTGCTTCTTCTATATCCGTTTTAGTTTCTTGCAACCATTTCTTCCTTTGGCGTCCCCGTCTTTTTCCTCCTTTCCCTCCAAATAAAGCTTTTTTGATATGTCTCTGGTCTGCCATTTGTATGATGTGTCCCAACTATCTGGCTCTGTGTGCCCTAATCTTTTTCATTATTTTGAAGTTTCCATAGATCTTCATCACCTCTGTATTTGGATGTCGTCAAAAAGTGTTGTTTGCTGTTTTGACCCCTCCAAATATTTTCCTCCGTACTTTTCTCTCCCATATTTCTATTTTGGCCTCCTCGTCCATGTTTCACTTGCATACCAAACCACTGGTTGTGTCATGGTCTACAGCCCTATTTCCTTTTACTATTCTTTTCTCGATTTATTTGTTTTCTGCGGGCATATTTGTCAGCGTTACTCCAAGATATTCGACTTGATTCACTTTTTCTAAATTATATTATCTATGCTGAGATTTTAGTGTAATTATATTGCATTCTTTCGTTATTTCTGATCTCATTTTCATATATTTTGTTTTCTGTCCATTTATTGCCAAGCTTCCTACAACTTCGTTAAACCTTTAGAATGCCTATTCCAACTGTTTTTTGTTCTTGTTAGTAGGACAAGGCCATCTGCGTATGCGATACATTATTCCTTGTTGTGATAGATTTTCTAATAGGTATATCACAACGAAAACAGTTCTTTATTGCTTAATTATTGAAAAAATAGATTTTTGTATTCGCAAATTTTCTAAAACCTGCGAATTCTAACCTTGTTATCAATCTTTGACAGAAGAAATTTATTATTACTTATTTCTCTACTTCAAATGCAGACATCTAATACTATAATGATGTCGGCACTCGCACAGGGTTCCCCGATATATGATTCCTGCAACGTTCAGTTAATCTTCTTAGGACTCGTCGCCGGTATATCGCCATATAATATGATTCATCCCAAAACGTCCTTGCACGTTACCCCTAACAAAGTCACATAATACACCATAATTTCATTTAAGCGCTACCCAAAGTCGATAGAGACCCTCCGTCGTATCAGATTATCATACAAAATGAAACACTAACGTGCTCGCGTTGATCGTACGGCTCTTCTACAACGCGTCATACACGCAACATCCTTCGTAAAGTATGATCGCATCGCTACAACATTTGCCACTCGAATTCAGGCGAAATCGTAATTATACACATTGACACAGATAGATGACGTTTTTAATATAGTGGTGTATGCTGTATGGTGAATAGTATATAATCTACATATAGCACATTATCACGGAATTAGTCTTATTAGTCTGTCAAAATTCTGGGAGGATACTATAATTTTCTTCATAAAAGTTATCAGTAGAGCTGCCCCCTAGCGCCAACGGGCAGTGGCAGAGGTTCCATACAACCCTCAGTATAACTGCGAGTCTCAACCAGACCTGTTGTGTATACATGTCCGCTGCCGTAAATACTATTTCGTAGTTCTACGTTTGTTTTAAAAATGTTGCCTACGTCGCGAAAACGACCAATGTCGGAAAAAATTACAGAATTTATAGCAGAAATGCCTGACCTAAATTATGATGGCGGTAAAATTCAATGTGTAGTTTGTAATATTCCTTTAATGTGTTGCTCCAAAAGGGATTATCTACGTCACGTAAATAGTAAACAGCTTTCTTGAAAAAAAATTGCACACGACACTATGACAAATTTTAATTTAATTTATATGTTACCTTTATTGCATATAATCTACCGTTTAATTTACTAGACAAGGAAGCATATGTCTTCTTTTGGAATAAATATTCGGACTGCAAATTACCAAGTCGGGCATCGTTACAAAGAATTGTGTCATCTGCTCGTGAACATGTTGAAAAAAGAATTAAATCGGAGTTGAAAGATAAAAAACTGTGGTTATATGTGGACGAAACAACAGATCGCAAAAAACATTCTGTGGTTAATGTAATGGTACGTACAATGGAACCACATCAATCGTCACCTTCAATTCTATTAGCTTCCAGACGAGTACAACAATGTACTACCGAAGTAATTTCAAAGTTAGTGTTAAATACATTGGAAAAGTTTGAACTTTTAACAAACCAACTGTTGATGTTTATGAGTGATGGTGTCGCAAACATGCTTTCTGTAGGCCGGTCTCTTAAAAAACATTGTGCTAACTTGTTACATATTACGTGTAAAATTCATGCTTTCAGTCATGTGGCAGATGGTATTAGAAAATGTTATCCTGAGGTAGACGCTTTAATAGCGCATACAAAAGCAGTGTTTGTCAAATCCCCAAAACGTATTCGCAAATTTCACAGACTGTGCCCCCGTATGCCTGAGCCACCAGAACCTATTCTTACACGTTGGGGAACATGATTATAGGCCGCGTTTTATTATCATAAATATTCTGAGAATATTAAGAACGTAGTTTTACAATTTGATCCAAAGGAAGCTGGAGCTATCAAGGAAAGCCAGTCGAAATTTCAAGATAGTCAGGTTAAAACGGATTTAAAAACTATTCAGAACAATTACTTCGGACTAGTGCAGACAATAGAAAAATTACAAAATCCTTCGGTGTCGTTAGTGGAATCTCTGCAAATAGTGCAACATGTTCACGCACAGTTATGCGCGGTAGAAGCCGCAAAAAAATGTTTGTGTTGTAGAAAGGTTTGAAAGTGTTTTAGAGAAAGATTTTGATTTTGGCACATCAAGACAAATTTGTGAAGGTGCGTCAACAGAACCATTAAGTTGTTCCAAAGATTATTTTAATTACGCAAATATAACGTCACTAGATGTAGAACGTTCGTTTTCTGCATATAAACATACTTTTTCCTCACGCCGCACTCGGTTTGCCGAAACTGCGGAAACATATCTAATGTTGCCGATATTTAACAGACATTATTCACTTTGTGATTTCACGGAAGACTCTTAAGACGGTAAGTGTTTGAGCACGTATTATATTTTATTTCTGATCATTTATTTTGTGTAAACTTTTATGCGCCCGCCACTGGCTGTTGGCGCAAATTGACCAACTCTAGTTATCAGATCGTGATTGTTACATTTTTTATACATTTTAATGTGTAAAAAGAGCAGTTTATATTAGATTTCGATACACACTTAATTAAGTACAATACATTTCTATACCATTTAGAAAAATTTATTATAGCAAAATAAAAATCTTTGGGAAACCAAGTGAGATGAAGATCTCAGTGTTAAATAGAAAGTTCAAGTATTGTAATTTTTAATTATTTTATAGCATCATGTCCTTATTTGCAATAACTTTCTAGTTAATAAACTTACTTGACCGAGGGTTTTTAGATAAATTTTAATAGATAATTAAAATGTTAATATTGTTGTAAGAGCCTAAATTTAAGCTTAAGTTCTGCGAAATATTTTACGACCAGATGATATTTAAAAAATGTAATGTTTCATGGAACAACTAAATCGGTAATTTCAGAAACACCAAAAATAACTTTTTGTTACATTCAGAAGTAATCCATGTCTAGTAATTCAAACATTAGATACATTAGGTTGCGATAACTCTCTAAAATACACGTAACAACATATATTTTAGAGAATTATCGCACTTTCAACGTTAATAATTATGTTAAGGCTAAAATCACGTAATCCAGTAGGCTATTTCGCATACTAACATTTTTAGTTATCGCACCACGTTAAAAAAATTGTCAGGCGTGATGATAAATATGGAATTCATAGGTAGACTTATTTTCCACCCATTTTAGACTAGTCACCACCAAAAGAAAAATCATTCCACCAGCTGAATTTTGTTTAATGTTTCACTAAAATAATACACAGATGTTAATTATGATAAAGTTACTTTATGTATATTCTTAATAATAAAGATTGGTTTAGATGCGGCAAACATGGTCTTTGAAAAATGGAGCTCAAATTAAGAAAGCCGACTGTATCTCAAGATTCTCAAGAAAATATGCTTTAAATAGAGTATACTTCTAGAAAAATACAAGGTGTAATGATGTTGGATTCGTCTAATGTAATTCTTGTAATGGCAGTTTTATATGCTACATGAAAATTGCAACACCAAGAAAGGGTGTGAATTTTATTACCAAACTTGGCACAAACGTATAATTATTCAAGAGTAATAATTGATTATAATTTTGTTGCGATGGATCTAGTGGTCATGGCATATCGGACACTTCATGCAGTCTTTTCGAACATTAATGTCAAGTATATTTCTTGCGAGTTTTGATTCAATTTTCACCGTTTTCTCTTGATACACTTTAGTTTAACGTGTCCTGAGGGTTTGATTATGCCTAGAGTGCGGCAACGTGGAAATTACTGCCAATTGAGCGAATTCGACAGAGATGGAATTGTTGGCCCGCGTGAAAGTGGATTTTCGTTCATGGAACCGCAATCAATCCACCACCATGCGCTGTTATCAGTCATGGACTAGGGAGGGCCAGGAAAGTTGCCGAAAAGGAACTGGGAGTCGAAGAAAAACTAATGAGGTGCAGGACAGCTATCTACGCACTAGGAGACCGATTCTCCAGTTCCAGGTAAATTGCTGATCTATGGTTAGGTAATGGAGTTCATCCTATGACCCTTCGAACCATTTATCGCCGAATCAGGGCTTTTGGCTTGCGATCCTATCGACCTCATCTTGTGTTACCACGACTCAACACCAACAGCAACGTTTGGAGTAGTGTAGGTTGCGAATGCACTGGAAAGTGGAATGGCATAGGATAGTGTTCAATGATGAATCTCGATTTCGTATAGGGATGCATGATGGCCGAACGAGGGTCAGACGAAGACGTGGGTAACGGTGGGATATTTTCTGTTGAAAGGCGTGTGAACCGAGCCATGGGAGTTACGGTATGGAGTGTTATAGCATATGGGAGTAGCTCTCAGCGTTACGTTGATGAGGTGGTGGAACCCCATATTATTGCATACCTTCAACAGCTCGAAGACCCACTTTCCCAGCAGGATAATGTCTATCTCCACGTAGCAAGAACTTCTCTAAATAGATTCGAAGAGGCCCATGTCAATATCTTGCCATGGCCATCCACCTTTCGCCAAACGAACAGGTGTAGGATGTTATGGGAAGAAACTTAGCGAATCTTCCGCGAACACCGGAAGCTCTCCAGCATGAATTGCAGGTTGCTTGGGACACCATAACCCAAGAGGACGGACATCGACCACCTACTGGAATCATTGCCACGAAAAGTAAGGGAGTGGGGGTGGCCGATACATTATTAATAAAAATAAAATTAAATTGTGTTAATCTTTTGTTCTTTTCCGCAATTTGCATGTTATATTAATATTGCCTTCTGCAGAATGAATTAATTTTTCATTAATTTGCCTTATTTACTTTTTTAGAACCTACAATTGTCCATCTGCATGACAATTTGTTAGTTAAAAAGGTGATTTAGAAACAATTCCTAAGAGTAGCTCAAGTTATGACCAACAAGCCATACAAATCAAGCCACAAAGAAATGTACAGATGATCAAAATCTACGAACATCACTGTATACAAGCAGACGAAAGATATTGGTCGTGTCATGTCTAGGCTTCACCGGAGGCGCACCGCCACCCACACCAATCCGTAAACAACTAGAACAGTTAGCGATCTCTTGCTGCTCCATTCGAAATTACTACAAAAGGAATACCACATCGCGATCATCAAAAGCGTTCCTCTATTTTTTACTCGTCGTCCGCTGGATCGACAAAAGGATTTCATTGTCTGCCGCATAAAGATACGGTCTGCTGCGGTATGACGATGATGACGACCACCACCACTACGGCGGCGTAGGGCTACGGAATGAGATGTCTGACTGATTACCGAGCGCGTTTGCCTGCAAGTTTTAGACGATAAGCGAACAGGGGATGGGTGAAAAATCTTCTCTCGGGTTTCTGCCTAGGGCGATTTAAATTCAATACATTGTCAAGTCGTAATCGGTTTAAGGGAACAATGCTTTAGCCGGTTCTGGCAGGCTTTATTGGCATCTATCGCCAATATATAATGTCGACGGCAGGTTATTGAATTTTATAACGTTGCTTTGTTTATAATATAAGTCCTCGTCGAATGTAACAAACACTTCAGTTTTTATAGAGAGCTATTATATGGGATTTAACGGGAAATGTTAGAGGTGACTAAAAGATATAAAGCGTCAGAATGAGGTTATATATCTGCTCCAGAATGCTGCGCTATTAGAGTTACGATTACCTAGAGACTTTAAAGTAGGAATTAACTGTTCTATGAGGTTTTATAGTATTAGGATGCTGAAATATGTAAAAATGTTAATGATGTAAATACATAAAACAGGATATATTTACGAGAATGAGGACATATTGTTTGGAAGAAAGAGGTCTTAATATACCGGGTGGTGACTTGGCCGACGCAGCATAGCAATTATAATGGTAGATCTGGAATATCCAATTATTTGCTTTCCTAATTATTTTACAGGAGAAGTGTATTTAGGTTTTTTGTAGAGAAAAAAATTTTACATCCATACATACCATTGCTTTTTAGTTTTTGGAATTCTGAAACCGAAAAATCCGGAAAATGTTAATGCCAGTTTTAGAGAAATCATTGATGCCATAGAATTATGGAATTAAACAAACGTGCTTGCATTTGTCATTCCTGTTTGACGTTTGTAATTTACGATAATCAATATTAAATTTTGTTCTTTGCCAAATGTATTCAACGGTAGAAAAGGTTAAAATGGTAAAATGGTATTATATGGGCAATAGTGCGCGTCAAGTAAGTGCGTTGTGAAGTGTTGTGAAATGTTGTGAAATAAATAAAAAGGATCTAATTTTCGTTTTGTTGATTACAGTTTATTACTTTTTAAAAGAAAAATAAATTACAAATTATCGGTTTGAAAATATATTGAAAATATTACATTAAAAAATGCAACTTTGGTTGAAATCTAAAAACTTTAAGATATTCGAGATTCTTTTAACAACGTAATGTTTATAACATTGATTTCCTTTAAATAGAAAACGAAGTTCTATGCCCTAACACAACTTCCTTCTTTAACTTTTTTCCTTATTTACGCCAATTCCAAAGAAAAAAACTCATAATCAAATTTCTCAAATTTTCCGCCTTTCCTTGCCGAAAAAAAAAAAAAGGAAATAAGAGTGACGCAAAAAACAGTCGCTACATAAAAATGTACTCCTCGAGCATCCGGTCTGTCCACAATTTCATTCCTTCAACTTTCGCCTCCTCCTCCAAACTCGAAAGGCGAAAAAAATTCAAACGCATTTCAGCATTTCCATCTCTCGCGCATTTTAATCACTTTTCCGGGTTAGTAGCGGCGGCGCTCGTGTCGCTCGGCTCGGCTTTAATGCACGAGAAAAACTTTTAATGCATTCGCCAAAGCAATTAGGTTGATGTTTTTCAGGTGGAATTGAACTGACGTTCGCTAAAATTCGCTCTGGTTACGTGCATTCGAAGTGTACCAGCTCGCTGATCGATAATATGGAAATGGAGCGTTTAATACGTCGTTTTTCACCGAATAGGGACCTTACTGTCGCTTTTTGTGCCCATCCGCATAGATTTCTTTTTGTTGAAATTTAATTCCTGTCAATTTCTAGAGAAAATTTGACGTTTGACAGGGAAAGGTGAGGTTATAACGTTGAATGTGAATAATATTCGAATCCGTGACTAGATTTTCTACTTTCTGAGTGCTATAATGGTAATAAATACTTGTATTACATAACGAAATGACAATAGCTACCTTTATAGAGTACACTCAATGTACATAGAGTACGTACAGCACTCACAAAAGTAACTAAATATAACTCTTAAGTTGAGTAGCTATTCATGTTGGAATTAAATGCATTTAAATAACATTTATCTCATTTCCACTGCTATTCCCCCAAAATCCATCATTCCTCACTGTTGTTTATAAATACCAGCTCCAAAAATAAACCGAATGCTACCAATACAAACACGATAGCACATAACATATCCATCGTTTAATGTCGGCTGTATGAAAGTTTAATATCGAAAAAAGGGTTTTCTCGTATCGCCTGAGCTTTACCGCGTTTTAACAAATACATATTTCATCTGTTACCGGAAGCGGATCACTACACGAACGCCCAGATTTTATTGAGCCCTCTAGTGGGTGTGTACAGAACCTTATACTTTGACGTTATTTTTAGAATGTAATTTTTTTTTTATAAATCAGAACGAAGAAGAAATACAAGTAGTGTTGATGATTTATAACGTTGTACAGTTACAAGATTTATAAACTTTGAAATGTTTAATTCAAGAAAATATAATTACATAAAATTAAAAGTTATTTTCTATTAACTCAGTACTTTGCGTCGGTTTGTATAATAAATCCACAAGAAAGTCTTCTACATCCTTCTAACCAGTGGTGATGTAAATGGGAGATTAAAGACAAGGCTTCGATTCCCTGTACATTGTACTTGACAAAAAAATACAAGCGTTGTCTCTGACATGCCATTTACGTCACCAGCAATTCTAACATTACAGTTAGTACATCAAACGAAAGTACTATCTACATTGCGTAAATTACGAGGGTAAGTCAAAAATTACTTACACTTTTAGTTCTACAACTGTATTAAACAAAGATAGGTGTACAACAGATACATTATTTTTCGATAGTCTCCACATTTAGCAATGCATTTGGTCCAGCGAGCCACAAGCTTCCGTATGCCTTCCTGGTAAGGTTTTCGGTTGGTCGTTTAAGCCAGTTTTGCACCGCATTCCGAACGTCTGTGTCTGAAGCAAATCGACGACCTCTCAAAGCTTCCTTGAGCGGTCCAAAGAGATGAAAGTCTATGGTAACTCGCCTATTTGCTGTAACCATCTCTCGAGCTTGCTGAATGTTGTCGTCAGTGTCGAGGTTGACGGCCGTCCAGCTTACTCTTTTTGTGTTACGCTCGTGCGGCTACTTTGAAACATTTCGATTCACAAGAAAACGCTTTTACGAGATAAAGCACTGTCCCCGTATTGTGACAAAAGTCTCCGGTGAATTTCAGCAGCTTTCACACCCTCTGACCACAAAAATCGGATCGCTGCTCGTTGTTCCTCTTTGGTGCAAACTAATAGCGGAGCTGACATGCTTATGCTGTTGTAGCTAGTAGACAAATGACGCGATCGTGATTAAATTCCGCACACATGACCACAGAGGCGCCAACTCAACGTATGCGATAACCTTCAAAGCTTGTTATGGCGAAAGTGTAGATAATATTTGACTTACCCTCGTATAAATACTGTAATGTTTTAAACGAAGGGCAAATTAAATTAATTAATTAATTAATTGTACGGTGTGCAAGTCTAGGAGTGTCCCTAGACACTCTTTCGGCAATTGACATTAAACTAGATATCGATTAATTAAATTTTACGAGTATTAAAACTTGAATTCCAATATAAAATGCTTATGTGTTACGTGGTGGAACCGTACGTATTCTTAAACCACCAACTTTAACTTTTACTTCGTATGTATGGTAGAATTTAAATGCCGAACACTTAGAAAATGGAAACACAGCCATACACGTGTTACCTGGATGAATATTTTGATGAAAAGTGAGAAGTTGATTAGCGTCCCCTCACTTCTTTATTTCATTCACGATAGCGATTGTTTAATCACGACTAATTTGGATAATTATACCTTTCGAACTATAATTTGATAATAAATTTCAAACGAATATACTTATTTTTTTTTAATGCATGCCATGCAGGGACGCAACTGGAAGGCTAATACTTATTGATGAATGATTCAGTCAAAGCTCCTAGCATATATATCTTTGAATGTTTGTGTTCGCGAGTTTGACTATCTATTTTAATTGATTTGTGACCCTGATGATCTTTCTGTTCACGTTTCGTTTAAATTTGCATATGTTTTTTTTTTGTGGTTCAATATGAATTTATAGTGATAGCATTATATTTATTATTTCAGGATTTAAATAAAGGTTTTAATTGCTATTTTCTCACACTTTCATTTTTGTGGCTTATTTCCTTATTGCCCCAAGGCCTTCAAATGCAACATAAAAATATTATTAGACATGACATGATGTAATTATGACCAAAATACAATTCCTCCTAACTATTAATACCACGTTTGACACACTCACACGTTAAACAAATGAATTCTTAGATTTAATGCGCCAAATTTCATTTTAAACACATATGTATTTCGGAAATGTTCCACTAAACATATAAACAAATTAAATTAACTTTTCTATCAAATATGTACGTATTAAACGTACTGTATACAAATATAAAATTATAAGACGCCCACTTGCTCTACAGAGTGAATCATTAGCGTCATTAGATAAGTAAACAATTTACATGACCGATAAAAAAAACCTTCTCTCTTTTTAAAAGAACGTTCAGCGAACACGATTTTAAAGTGAAAAGCTCGTGCGTAAATGAACCAGTTTTATATAACTTCTTGAGGTATTTGTTTATTCGAGTGTAAAATAAAAGTGCGGGTATATCTAATCTGTTGATACACTTGCGGTAATACCGGTGTAACTTATTTATTACATGTATTCAGTCATATTCTTAATGTGTATTGTTTTATCTTTCATATGATTATACCTATTTAATATGTGGTAATTTAGGATTTCACTAACTGACGTTATCAATACATAGAGTTATTAAAGTGATGATAGTCGAATGCACCTCATTAAGTACGTAGATATGAAGATACAATTGGAAAAAAGAAGTACGAAGATGATATAGAACGAATTGATGACTTAAGATAAATTATCACTTCGTTATAATAATAATAATAATTATAGCAATATTTTGTTTTACACAGTGTGATCAAAAATGGCTGATTAAGTTGGCAATCCGGAAACAGATATTTTTGGATTGTTAAGTTTATATAACATTTTCTACTGTCAAAATTGATAGTTGTAATTCTCATTGACGTGCGGATGTTTTGAGTGAGATTTATCGTGTGTGGTTATCTGTTATTCTCACTTTGTTTTAGTATATTTCCCTTTATATTTTTAAATAACAGTACTTATCAGTATTAAAGGACGATAATAACGGTTTGATAAATTCTGAGATTGCAATCACTAACTTCTTAGCAAGCAATGATGACATTAATGAATCTCAGGAGCCCATTACTGACGATGAAATAATAAGGCAAATAACACAAGAATGTGACAGCCAATGTGAGGAAACGATTGTTTCATCTGAATCAGTACCGACCATTTCCCATTCTAATGCTGTATCTGCCTTAAACACATGCTTAGAATGGGCTGACCAAGTGGATATTCCTGTGCCAGAGAAGATCCTTTTACGTAAATTGCGAGACAAAGCCTTTTACACGTCACTTAATACCTCCCGACAAGCTGCCATTTTAGATTTCTTTAAACAAGTGTAATATGTTCAATAGTTACGTTTCTAATTGAATGTCAGTAGGTAGGCTACTAACGTACGGGACCACTTTCAAATCCACTCGTGTCCCATAACTTCATGCATCCGTGGATTAAGACGGCCTTTGAACGGCCTACCCGTTCGCAACGGCTTTTGAACGGCTTCTGAACGACCTATCCGTTCACAACGACCTACCCGTTCGGAAGCCGTCGTGAACGGGTAGGCCGTTATGAACGGGTAGGTCGTTGCGAACGGATAGGCCGATCAGAAGCCGTTGTGAACAGATAGGCCGTTCAGAAGCCGTTTTAATCCGCGGATGCATGAAGTTATGGGACACGAATGGCCTTGAAAGTGCTCCCGTACGCCTGTAGCCTACCTCCTACGTCGGAACTTGGTACTCCCGCATGCATTGCGTCATCCGCATCCCTGAGCGGTATCTCAGCCCCCGTAAGAGCTATGGCCGTTTCGACGTTAAAATCGAATCACCCGAAGCCATTGTATCATCGCTAGTACACCTTAAGGCCTTTTTCGCACCTCACGCGTTTCAAATTTCCCACCAAGCCAAGTACATCCTTCGCACGCGTTTCAAAAGGGGCGGGGCCTATGACGTCACGGCCAGAAGTAGGAGTGGTGGGGATAAGCAGTAAATTTAGACCCCTTTGTTAAATCTTATGGAATTTTGGCCCCGAACTCTCATAGCTATTCTACTAATGTCATTGTGTTCTTTTGAAAATACATTCCTTATTTCGCAAAATCAATGTTTTATTTTAAAAAAATATCTAGTCAAATATTCTCCATACTATAATCCGAACGCGTCGTGGATCCGAACAGGGTGCAAATTTTTGGTGTTCGGATTATCCCTGCTGTACATTGCATTTTATAATAGTCCAGAAATAATACAAAATATCTTCAATAATCAATCGCTAATACGACTTCTGTATATGATTCTCAGAACCACAAAAAAATCTTATCAATTCGCACAGTAGGAGTCATATTAAATTCGATTTTCAGTATCGCTTCAGTTAATATGACAAAGACCGCGTAACATTGTTATGGCTATGACACAACAACATAAGGAAGCAATATCTTCGGCTTGGCGCTACAGTTATTATTACTGTGAGCGGGAAAAATATATACTCTATCTTATTTGGGGCGATAAAATACCATCATCCTTGAACTGTCAATATTTTTATTAGATTCTCGTTCGTTGATATAGGAATCTATACGTTATGTGTATATCTGGATGTATATTTATATATTTATGTACCCCGCCAGTAGCAAAGGCGGGATCTTTCAAAATTCTGTTTATTGAAGACGCGAAAATTATTTCATTAGACGTATATGGTACGTTAAATTGAAAATAAACATCTGGATGACATATGTTTGCCCATAGGAATTTAATATGGTGTTATTACGTTATTAGTTTGGGAGTATGTGAAGTATGTATACGTAGTTACGAAAATATTTGCATTGGATGATTTCTTTTGGTAATAGTTGTTTGGTTTGCCATAGAAACTTCTGTTAATTAAGAATTTTGTATTCTTTAATATAAAATTCAAAAAAGAAGTATTCTAATTTTTATTTATCAATTAACTAATCATTATTTACATGCTTCTAAATTCCAGGAAAAATTATTCAATTATAATGTATTTTATTGATAATAAGTAGAGTTGTTCACTAGCGCCAACCCTCAGTATAACTGCGAGTCTCGACCAGATCTGTTGTGTATACATGTACGCTGCCGTAAATACTATTTCGTAGTTCTACGTTTGTTTTAAAAACGTCGCGAAAACGACCAAAATTATGATGGCGTTAAAATTCAATGTGTAGTTTGTAATATCCCTTTAATGTGTTGGTCCAAAAGGGATTGTCTACGTCACGTAAATAGTAAACAGCATTCTTAAAAAAAAAATTGCACACGACACTATGACAAATTTAAATTTAATTTATGTATTACCTTTATTGCATGTAATCTACCGTTTAATTTACTAGACAAGGAAGCATATGTCTTCTCTTGGAATAAATATTCGGACTGCAAATTACCAAGTCGGGCATCGTTATAAAGAATTGTGCCATCTGGTCGTGCACATGTTGAAAAAAGAATTAAATCGGAGTTGAAAGATAATGTGGACGAAACAACAGATCGTAAAAAACATTCTGTGGTTAATGTAATGGTACGTACAATGGAACCACATCAATCGTCACCTTCAATTCCATTAGCTCCCAGACGAGTACAACAATGTACTGCCGAAGTAATTTCAAAGTTAGTGTTAAATACATTGGAAAAGTTTGAACTTTTAACAAACCAACTGTTGATGTTTATGAGTGATGGTGCCGCAAACATGCTTTCTCTAGGCCGGTCTCTTAAAAAACATTGTGCTAACTTGTTACATATTACGTGTAAAATGCATGCTTTCAATCATGTGACAGATAGTATTAGAAAATATCCTGCGGTAGACGCTTTAATAGCGGATACAAAGGCAGTGCTTGTCAAATCCCCAAAACGTATTCGCAAATTTCACGGACTGTGTCCCCGTATGCCTAAGCCACCAGAATCTATTCTTACACGTTGGAGAACATGATTACAGGCCACGTTTTATTATAAATATTTTGAGAATATTAAGAACGTGGTTTTACAATTCAATCCAAAGGAAGCTGCGGCTATCAAGGAAAGCCAGTCAAAATTTCAAGGTAGTTAGGTTAAAACGGATTTAAAAACTATTCAGAACAATTACTTCGGACTAGTGGAGGCAATAGAAAAATTACAAAATCCTTCGGTGTCGTTAGTGGAATCTCTGCAAATAGTGCAACATGTTCACGCACAGCTATGCGCGGTAGAAGACGCAAAAAATGTTTGTGTTCTAGAAAGGTTTGAAAGTGTTTTAGAGAAAGGTTCTGATTTTGACACATTAAGACAAATTTGTGAAGGTACGTCAACAGAACCATTAGGTTGTTCCAAAGATTATTTTAATTACGCAAATATAACGTCACTAGATGTAGAACGTTCGTTTTCTGCATATAAACGCACTTTTTCCTCACGCCGCACTCGGTTTGCCGAAACAACTGTGGAAACATATCTAATGTTGCAGATATTTGACAGACATTATTCGCTTTGTGATTTCATGGAAGACTCTTAAGACGGTAAGTGTTTGAGCACGTATTATATTTTATTTCTGACCATTTATTTTGTGTAAACCTTTATGCGCCCGCCACTGGCTGTTGGCGCAAATTGAGCAACTTTAGTCATGAGTTACTCTTGCACCTGCGTTTGTAGAGTGTCTTAACAAGTTCGCCTTCAGCGTACGCCGTGGAGTAAAGGAAACCATGAAAACCTCACTCTACGATCCCTAATTTTGGTGTATCCTTTCAATATCTCAGAAATATAATTGGGTACAACTGAGTCTCAGAATTTTGCACATCAAACCCCATCCAGTTTATTCTATATATGTATATACTTATTATAGCCTTATTAAAAACTAGCAGATATGTTAAATGCACCTGTATTATTAAAATAATGCATAGAATCAAATGATATTATATTATTATATTATTAAGCTTCTTATTTAACCAAAACAAATTTAGGAATTTGCTATTATAAACATTATCTACGTACGGTATATGGAAAACATTTCCAGTTACTTACATACATAACATACATATGTATGTATATTATTTAATTGAATTCCCTAATCAGATTTTCTACAAAATTCTCATTCACGTCGCATTCCCAGTATTATAAATTAAATTTCTTATCACCTGTGTATACACCGCGGTAGGCTGTCGCCATTCCGCAGAATTACTACCTATTAACTTCCGCAGAAAACACTAGACGCATTCAAACAATTATCGAAATTTAAACAAGCATTCAGAAAGGATACCTTAATTTAGCCACTATATAATAATACGTTCTGCGTGTTTTTACTAGCGATAGGAATGTAGGTACGTGTACGTAGTTAGGAGAAGCTAAAACAATATATATACGCTGTACAAGCAGTACTAGGAACAATGCTATTGTTATATGTGTTAATTAAATTGAATGGGTGAATTATTTAGGCAGGCAATTTTAGTGTGCAAATATTCTGTATATACTGAAACGAATTGGTGGGGAATGTTAAGTTTCTAGGCCCTAGGAAGTAAATATTAGTTATATCCAGAAAGTGTTCTCTAGTTATTTGCTTTGCATAAAAAATTAATGGGAAATTAATGGGAAATTAAATTAAGGTAGGCACATAAGTCCTTTTGACAATTACTTAATAATATATCATTATTTTCTCTCATTTCAACATTTCCATATGTTTCTTGATTATATTAATTATTAATAAATACTGTCTCGGCTTCCTAAAGAAAGCACAACACACTATCTTCATAAAACGGAGTAATAAGGTATCGTCGATATGGTTATTCCAAAAACCTTGCTTTGAATTAAAGTTTTGGAATAATTTCCGAATAAAATAAAAAAAAAAAACCTTTTTCAAACCATTCATTTAAAACAAAATTAACGCACCACCAACATTTTTTAAAAACATTAATTTAGAGATCATGGTAACTTTTAATCTACTAACTGTCTAACAAGTAGGCTTTGGACCCCCTCTGGGATTTCAAGAACATGCTGTTTTGTTTTAAAATTACAAATGTCAATGGTCACGTTTGACCGCAAGTGATTCAAAATCCGTTCAGAAACTGCCGATTAAAACAAGTTATTAAGCTAATTTTTGTTATCGAGGGTTTCAAAGTGGAAAAATGAATCACCAAAGAAATTTATCGGTGGAGGAGGCAGTGTGGATATCAACTCTGCAGGATGAAAGGTACTCAATGCGTTATGTTACCAGTGTATTAGGAAGAAATCATTCCAGCATAAGTCGCATGATGATTTAACGAAACAAAATCTCACATTCGAAGGCCAAGGCAAGGGCGAAAACGATGTAGCAATCAAAGGGATGACCGTTTTCTGAGACAATCCGCTCTTAGAAACCGGAGAATCGCTAGTAATGCATTAAAAAGAGTTTTCAGCGGTTCTTAATGTTGTGTTATCGTCTCGAAAAATCAGAAGACGTTTAAATGAAGCCAAATTAAGGAGCAGGAGACCGGCAAAAAAAATTACTTACTAGAGACCACAAAGTTCAAAGATTACCCTTTACCAGAAATCATTAACATTGGTCTGTTAATGATTGGGAAAAGGTTTTATTCTCTGACGAAACGAGGGTTAGCTTAAAATTTCCTGATGGACGTACGCGTGTCTGGCGAAGAGAAGGAGAGAGATTTGCAAATTGCAACATTTCTCCAAAGGTTCCGATCGGTGGCAGCTCTATGTTTTGGAGGGGGCATTTGCTTCGGCACTCATCTAGAGGTGGTCCTTACACGTGTGAGGGCTATGAATGTGGATTATTACTTTACAATTTACAATGCGCGTCTCCACGTCGCTGGACAGATTATTGATTACCTGAATGCTGTTGATATTCCGTTAGTGGAATGGTTATAACAGTCCCGATCTCCTCACCTCTACTGAGCATTCATGGGAATATTTAAAAAAAAAGGTCCGAGGTCGTAGACTTCCACCTGACAACCACAATCTGGTGGATGTAGTAATTGAAAAATGGGAAAATATTCCCCAGGATACCATTAAAAATGTAATCGCTAGAATGACAAGGCGTATGAATGTAGTAATTAGAAGTAGAGGCGGACCTATAAGGTACTAACGTCATATTTAGTACGTTTAAAAAGATAAAGTGTTGATGTTTATGAGCGATGGCGCAGCGATAATGAGTTCAGTAGGCCGTTCTCTTCTTGAACATGGTTGCAAGTGTTTACGTGTTACGTGTAAAGTGCATGCTTTACATCTTGTGGGAGAAACCATTCGACAATGCTCTCCCGATGTAAATGCATTAATAGCAAGCACAAAAAAAGTATTTTTGAAATCTCCCAAACGCCTACGATCATTTTACACAGAGTGTCCTGGTATTCGTCAACCACCGGAGCCAATTCTTACACGTTAGGGAACATGGTTGCAGGCAGCTTTTTATTATGCTGAACATTTCAAAATAGTAAAAGCTGTTGTTGCACAATTCAATCCTGCCGAAGCTGCAGCTATTAAGGAGAGCCAATCAAACCTTCAAGATATTTCCGTTGAAACAGATTTAAAAAATATTCGTAGTTACTATAAAGGATTAGCTCACGCAATAGACCAAATACAAAATAGATCGTTATCATTATTGGAGTCTCTGCAAATTATGGACGGAATGCATACACAGCTACTAACTATACATGACGCAAAATATAAAGTTCGAGAATGTGCTACAGAAAGATCCCGATTTTAGCACACTAAAACAAATTTGTGATGGTGTATCGAATAATCCACTGACTAAGTACAAAGAGTATTTTAATCATGCATGTATAACATCGGTAGATGTTGAACGCTCTTTTTCAAGATATAAACTCATTTTTTCACCACGGCGAACATCGTTCACCGAGACAACTGTGGAAACACATCTAATGGTGTCAACTTTTTGCCACTCTTATCTATATGATGTTAATACTGATAATGGTGCTTCTAGTTTTACTGTTCCGTAGCCAAGGCTGCTTAAAAGGGTGAGTGTTTCACTACTTTTCACATATTATAATTATGTATTAGTTCTGTTATCTTTTTCTATTTTCTTACTATTGTTTTTGTATACTAGGCAAGTACGGCTATGGCACGGCCCCTGTTACCGGGCTCTAGTTATCATTTACAAATACCAGCTAGCAAAATGTCAAAGTAATATTTCTATTCGCAAGAAAGAACAGCAAACATAAATATGCGAGATTGTTCTCTGTATAATATATCTGTGTTTATCTATACCATTTAAAACGGATATCTATCTTGGTTTACCTTTTACAGCTTACCACTTCCTTTGTATTGATATTCCTAATAAATATGAAAGCAGGGCCTCTTATATTTGTGTACAATAGTGTATATAACTTTTCGAATCTCTCTGAATTAACATGTTTATTTTTTTTATGAATCATTATCCTTTATGCTTAAAATGCGACAGAGTTCTGCACAATTTATACGGTTATTTTAGCACATCGTTGCTGCTTACTATTGCGTACATGTATATTAACCTTATCTTTCCAGTTACAATGTTTTATCTACTTTACGTCGAGTAATATGTTAGGCTGTGGGTTTTTTTATCTATTTTATTTTCCGTAAACATAATAGAACCTTTCAAGCCGCAACCTTATCATTATCGCAAACCTGATTCGAGGATATTCAACAGTACTCTCTTCAACGGAATTAAATATAAATCATTTTTTGGGTAAATAAACGTAAGCGTACGCCAATCGATTATGGAAAAGGTAAATTTTGTATTGAAGTACCTAACGTACCTTAGCGTGCGCCTCTAGATTTGGTTCTTATCATTTATTAGTCATTCTGTTAATTTTAGAAAGTCAAATTTTTAGTGGATTCGAAGATGATTTCCGGAAACGTGGTATTTTGAATAATTTTGTGTAGTGAATAAAGGTTTGCCAATTAAAATGCGAAGAAGAAAATATATCCGCCTTATTATTTGTAGCATTTGCACAATTTGATCTATTAAGTTCTTGTGGATATCTGCAAACAATTCAATCTACACTCTTAGGACGTACAGGACGATTGTTGATTCTGGTAAGCAGCGTAGAAGATAAAATTTATTGCTTGTTCACTTACAACGAAACACAGGTAAGTGCATCTCACCGATTTAAACTTTGTCGGTTTATAGACCGATGTAGTGTAAGAACAACGCTAACTATCTTAGCTACCCGATCGCCCACTGGCGGGGCGTAAAGCAACACTACCCTTCGCTGTTTGACTCAATAGCTCAGAAACTATGAGATAAACAAAAAAAAGTTAAGACAAGATTTAACTGCTTTACATGTTCTTAACGATGAAGCAAATATTTCCTCTAAAACGAATATTTACTTAGGGAAACAACCCTCACCCCCTTACTTCATTTGGTATTTCTCTCTTATTTCTTCTTAGTGTTCCAACCACTGTTAGGTGCTTTTCTAATAAACATTTAGCCCATGGAATACTTGTAAAGAAATTATCCATTGTAACATTTAGTCCAGAGAAGTAGATGCTGCGTACTAAAGTTTGCACTACTTCAGAAGCAAGATTTGTATGGATAGGTTGATTGGGTCGTCGTCCGGTATATACCATTCCATCAATTGCAAATCCTGATTCTGACTCGCACATCCAGAAAATCTTGATACCGTATTTTGACGGTTTATTTGGCATATACTGAATAAATGAATATCTCCCTCTATACGAGAGTAACTGCTCGTCAATGGTAATACTTTCGTTTGGTACCAAAGATGACCTGCTTTGTTGTAAAAATAAGTTCCATATATACGATATCGGAGCTAATATATCGGTCTGTAGGCGAAGATCACGAGTTCTTTTGTCATCAAAACGCAGGTACCGTCTAATATCTTCAAACCGATTAATTCCCATAGTAGCTTGATAAATAGGATTACATTGATCAGAAGAAAACAGTTCTCTTATCGGTACGTTCCAGTTTCTTTCCACACCAGCTTGTATCGGCAAACCTAAGAAAGCATTCAGCTCCATCACATCAATTTCTACCCATCCTTTATCTCTTACTGTAGTTACTCTTCGAGCTTTAAGGTTTGTGCACTTGACGACTTCTTCTAAGATCGTTCTTGTAATAAAACATTTGCAAGCATTTTCAGGTGTATCACAGGACACTGCTTCAGTTTTTACACCTGGTGCTAAGTGCAGTACGTTACGCGAAACAGTTGCGATTATCACTATCGGCCTCCGCTGTAGCTACATCTTCTTCAGACTTAGAATTTGAAGCTTCTGATGAATCTTGACCAGGTTCTTCAATTTCAGACGTTTCACTCTCTTCCGATAAAACTGAAGTCTTTTTTTATGCGTTCGCACATTTATATGATATGCATTTCTGCGTGTTGAAACCTGCATACGCCATTGAAACTTGCAAATTCCGTTGAGCGCAAAAGCAGACTTGTTCCTACATGTTACAACATGTTGCAGCCGATTGTTAACACATTGTATTCCAAATAATATTGCAATATGCATTACATTTATGCCAGAAGCAACAAATTATTTAAACAAAGATAGTTTTGGATGTAAATGTAAACGATTATCAATTAAAAATAAATCGGTCCTACAAAGCCCGAGAAATGTAAATACGCGGTAGAATTCAAATATCTAAAATAGATTCTCTTATAAATTATACAGATCAAACGCCAATTAGAAATAGCAACAGGAAGATCCAGTTGAGGCATAGACCAGGCAAAGAAGAAAAAAATTTAAAGATAAAGAAGTTATGAAGCTTAGAATACCACGCTGGGCTTCGGAGGCCCGTGTTATTCATCCTAGTGTTAATCAGTTTAATATCAAAATTCGTCAAATATTAGATTTTAACAGAACATTTGCGCAATTTGAATTATTTTCGATCAATATTCGAATGTTAACATTCCAATTTATATTATTAATCTTTTATTCTTAAGAAAAAGACTCAGTTAATGTTACGTTACAGGGGATAATCAAAATTCCAGGTTATTTTAAGTTATTTACATTTTTAAAACATTATTTGCAAAAATGACACATATAGACACAAGTAACACACTGTATTTGGAAAACAATCATCAAAATCCTTTACGTCACCTGCGACACCGAATTCGATCTTCAAAATATCAAAATTAAATATCAAGTTGTTACATCGGCAATGCTAGGGACAACCGATAAACAAGAAGTTAGTTACGTAAACATTCTGACAGTAAACAAACACGACAGAAAAAACTAATCAAAAAACAACCCCAGCAAATTCTGTAAATTGTTTTAATTTACAGAATTTGCTGGGGTTGTTTAAGGAAGTTGGATTCAGTGGTGTGTGCGGTTCCATAGTAAGCATACCGAAGTAAAATAATATTACTTGCAGAAGAAGATGAAGATAATATTACTTGCATGTCATGTCATTGCAATACATAAAGTTCTGGTTTAAATTATATTCAATAAACCTAGTTGCAGTTTCTTCTTTTAGTGTTGCCCCCACCTATAAGGTACACAATTGCAATAATATGCTTGTACTTTTTTATAACAAAGGCCCTTCCTTATTCTCTCAAATAATTGGTGACTAAAGCCTTGCAAAAGATGGCAATTTCAATATTTTCAAAAGAGACACTCCAAAGGATTTTATCCTACAATAAACACTCTATATTTTAAACCATCAAAAGATGTTTTGATCGTTCCTCTTCTCATTTCAAAACACATTTAGAACACATAGAACCGTATCCGCTTGTGCTTTTACAGACAATTTGTCTCCTAGGATCCCACGTGAAAGACCTGAGTCTCCGTCCATATAGTTTAACTATTTAAAAACGATATTCTCTATGCATGTGGCAACATGTGCATCTGCGGTTCGTAGCTGCACTTTATGTTCTCGTCTCTTTCTAACCTCCGGTGCGAACGGAGTGAAGTGTAATTTTATACGGGATATCCATCTCATATACGTCCATCTACATGCACATGTAGAAGTTGTGCATTGTACAGTATATTTCAAAAAAGCGTCACGTCCAGTGCAGTTGTTTTTTAACAACAACAGCAACAAAAAATAACTAAACTACCGTATAGACCATGCATGATGCATTCAGAAGCGGGAGCATGTGTATGTAGATACAAGTTTGAAGCCATCATTTTTCACATACGAAATGCGAGGAGGAAAAACAAGCGGAAGATGGATATGTAGTTTAGAACACCCACACAATTGCAGTTGTTATATACTTTAAAAATGAGAACGTTTTTAATATAAATATTGTGATAAAATGTTTTTATTGTTTGAATTTTTTTTTTATTTAGTTAATAAACATACACATATTTGAAAATAGTCACCAATTGTTAATATTTGGTAGTTCCTGCCTTATTTTTTATTACTTCTTGTATTCGTCTTGGCATACTCTCAATGCACCGGAAAATCATTTCTTTAATACCCGGATCATTATGCCATATTTCACCAATTCTTTCCTTAAGAATTCCTTTTGTTTTCAAAAGTGTCCAACAATTTTCAATGGGATTAAAGTCCGGGGAGTTACCACACCAAGGAAGAAGAGGGATATTTTTTCCTCAAGGTACTTCTTGATAGATTTAGCGGTATGGCATGGTGCCCCGTCTTGCATAAAGGTGTCTCTGGATCCTAGTGTGCTTATCTCTTCAATATACGGTTTTAAAACACCATCCAATACCGTTAAATACTGTTCTTGTCGCATAGTTCCGATCACAAAATACATGGGACCCGGACCTTTTGCCGAAATGCAACTCCATATCATCACTGAAGGAGGGTGTTTGACAGTGTCTACCATACACTGTGGTCTGTACTTTTCGTGAATTCTTCTACGAACGTACACCCCACCTTCTGACAGAGATTCGAGACGACACTTGTCACTGAAAATTACCTAATAAAAATGTGAGCTTGTGTTTCTACCTCCAAGCAGGAATTATTTAAATACAATAATATTTATTTATCAAATACCTGTTTCCAGTCATCCACTGTATAATTTCTGTGACGTTTAGCCCATTCTAGCCGCGCTTTTCTCATTTTCGGAGTTAACCTCGGCTTTTTGGCGGGGCGTCTGCACTTCAGGCCGGCTTCATGCAATCGTGTTATGAATTGTTCTTATGGATGTCCTACGGTTTTCCAGGGCTGTTCTAATTATTCTTCGGTCTGTCCGAAGTGTGATTTTATGTGTACGCCGGCAATTTTGTCTTCGAGTCATATTCAGGGGGATGTTTTCTTTCACATTTCTTCGTATTCGAGACACCCTAGCACATGATACCTTTGCTTTTTTAGCAATTTCCCGCTGACTGAGATTGGAATGCATCAATAATGTCGAAATTTCTACTTTCTTTTCAGCACTGATGTCTTTTACACATCCCATTTTATCAAGATACACGTTCAAAGGTTTTTCCACGATAAAAACTGTTTAAATAGTTAAAACACGACTCAAAATATTCTACAAATATTTTATAATGCTCTTTTATCTAGCTGTTTTAAAAAGGGATGGTATACGTGGAGCAATAAATTCTTGCACGTATTATAATTGTGAAATAAAGGATTATAATTCTTTTTTGTTCGTTTGATCTTGTTTCACTATTAATAGGAATTTTTGTTATAATAGGTTTTATTGAATTTTACCCCAAGTTTCTAATTCATTGGCCACCTACTCTATACCAACCAAGTAACAATCTTTTTGGAGATATTTTAGGAATAAGTACTGTATTTTCGCATAATTGAAGGTAATTCTACATGTAAAGAATACTTTTAAACAAAATTTAAAAAGGGCTTCTTTAAAATCTTAGATCAATATTTATAGGAATCGTAAAGTTCCAAAAATAGAAGCATCTTATTTGTTTTTAATGTCTGGCTACGGAACGTTAACCTACCCCAAATACTCGCCAGTTCCCCGAGTCTTAAAAAAAAGGCAATTATAAATAAATAAATGCATAACATACGGAGATTGATGCATCCTAAATATCCGTTGTTCACAGATATGTTTTATTTGTTTATGTAAAGAGATATAAAAGAGCAGGAAATGCATGTCATAAAAATCGTCGTGTGGGGTTTCTTGCTAGACAGGATGCATTTCTGTTGATAGCTCCACATTTGTCATAATTCGTTCTATTAGGCTACCGGGAATTGTCAAAATTTTCACACAGGGATATTTTTTTAAACCTTGACTGGTTTGATAGAAATGCGATTGCTACAACATAAATTTGAACATAACCTTAAATTAGTCGTAGTTAAGGAGACAAGCACATGACGTTGGTTAAATTGAGGTTATGTTTGAGTTGGTATTGTGAAAATGTAGGTGTTAGGTATATTTTTGTTGAAACTATTAAACAATTAAGGATTGTTTAATATATCGGGGTGTTCCATTTTAATCTTAACAGAGGAATATCTTGAGAAATATGTATCCTACGAAAAAGTTCGCATACCATTGTTAGTTCGTTTCATCGGGGGCTATAAAATGACGATTTCAATTTAAACGTAGATGGCGCTGTAATCGGTGAAAATAGTATAGCTTTATCTTTTAAATGGAACCCCTACTTCTCATTACAAATTGCAATTCTGCACTAAAAAGTAGGTAACTCTTGTTTGAAACATTCTTTTGTTAATTTCGTAGATGGAAATCGATGAAAAAAGATGACCTTTATTTATTTTAATGAAAACCTCCATTTTACATTGCACACTATGTATTATGATTCTAGGCTACTACGTAACTTTGGTTTGAAACATAAGTGCTTATTATTTTTTGTTGAGAGCCTAGATGACGTTGTAACTGGTCTAATAAAGCAATTTCTTCTAAGAAATATCTTCATGTTTTTCAATTAAATTACAGCGGCATCTACGAAGTTAACAAAAGAATGTTTCGGACAAGAGTTACTTGCTTTTTAGGTTAGAATTGCAATATGTAATAAGAAATAGGGGTTTATATTAAAAAAAAATAAAGCTACCCTATTTTCGCCGCTTACAGCGCCATCTACGTTGAAACTGAAATCGTCATTGTGTGGGCCCCGACGAGACGAACAAAAAATGGTATGACGAACTTTTTTGTAGGATTTATATTTATGGAGATATTTCTTTGTTAAGATTAAAGTGGGACGTCCGGTATACACGTCTGTTAGCGTCGTTTCAGGATACTGTTTACCAAGATTTAAATTGATTTAACATGTTTTTTTATCTTTAAAACTCTATTTGGAATATTCTGTGTTATCATTTCATTCTAGCAAAATGTTCTGGAAATTAAAAATACGTAGTAGAGAAGAGAGTAGTCATAAAATTGCATCAGTTTTCCTCGATCCCGAAAGAACTTTTGAAGGAATCACTTTTCTGAAAGATTTGAAGCAACTTATACATTTAGAAACAAAGTGTCTGGATCAAAGGAAGTTTTCTTGGGTATTCCCCAGAGTTCGATATTGGCTCCGCTTCTATTTATTTTGTACATCATTGACTTAAACTACGTTAAACAAAGATATATACAATAAACCATGCAAAGATAAATAATGTTTATGTATTACTGCTTTCAAAACTGTTATTGAATGTATCGTTAATGTATAGATTTAATCAATTCTTTAAAGAAATTTCTTACAATTCTAAATATAGCAATGTTGAAAATGCCTTTTGTGTTTACACATTAGTGCCTTTTTGACTCCGGAATTATTTCCAAAATTTTCTAAGAAGTGGATACACTGGGGATGAATATTACTGCTGAAAATGTTATATTTTTAATTTTTTTAATTTAAAATTTGTTGGTGACACGTAGAATCAAAATTATAAAAGTAAGGGTCTTTAAGTACCTACTGTAAAAGAGGGATTTCCAAATTAAACGATTAATTTCTTAAAGTACAGTAATACGGGAATTTACCCCCAAAAAAAAAACTCAAAAATTGTTGACATTCCAAGGCATCCATATAAAGGGTCACACATAAAGTCCCCACATCATATGGGAAATCGTTTTTATCAATCAATAATAATAAATTTTGAATTTTCCCTTTGCTTTTTCTTCAAATAATGCACGCGAGCAATCAAATAACATTTTTAGCAAAATTTGAAAATTGAATTTGAAATATGGCATCATTTTTAAAATTTTTGGATAATGAGGAAGGAAAATATTGCTTGTTCTTTAATGCTTTACCAATTTACCAATTTTCATCACTCTACCACTCTACTAGACATTTTTAATTTTTTTTTTAAAGAAGTTTATTTTTTGGTAATTTTAATTTTATTTTTGTTAATATTTCTTTATAATTCTATTCATATGTGTCTAATTACTTTTGTACAAACTAAATCAACTTTGCATCACGTTAATGCAGTTTTATTTGAATATTTTGTATACACAAAAAATTTCAATCGAAAACAATATTTAAGAACAAAAATACGTACTTGTATAGTGACTTTTTTATAAGGAAATTATTTTATATAAGTTTGCTTTTAATTAAAATAATTCAAAAATAAATTAGTATAAAAAATTTAAAAAAATTAAAATTATATTAATACTGAACGTAAAAAATAATAAAAACAAGAAACTTCTTTCTTTGACATCTTCCAAAATTTTGAGGAATTAATACCCTATTTTTCTAAAAAAATACATTAAATTTCACAGATGTATATTGAGCAAGAAATCGATTTTAGGAATTTTTTCAAATAAATCGAAAACAAATGAATTTAGATATAGGACGTAAGGTTAGTTTAATGCCCGTTTTTCTGGGTTAGAATATGAAGAAATGATCAAAAATAAGGCTTGCTATTTAAAGAAATTTACTCGTTTCTAGTTGAATACATCAATATTTGGAGTAGATTTTCAGAACGCCCCGTATAATATTTTTGATATTTGTAACTATAAATAACTAATTATGTAATTCATAAGAATCTCAAAACTGATTTCCGAAGCTAACGCCAAAGAAGAATTAAAATTTCTGTAAAAATTTTCAAAAGAAAATAATTTCTCAAATTGTATTTACTTTTAAGTAAGAGTAGTAGGCAAAGAATCCATAATATACAGGAGTATCATGCAATTAAATATATTTAAAAAAATAGACCCTTATCCAATATATATAATATTTTCCACAAAAATTTCTGATGTAGATGTTTGTAGATATAAAATAATGTAATTTGCCTTTTCGATAGCTGACAAAATGTTAACAACAATTATATCAATAATATAAAATCAAACAATGTAACATGTAAAATTTTGTTAAAAAAAAATTAAAGTGTTGTGTTCGTCGATATGCTTTATTTTAAAGAAAGAGAAATGAACAGAGAATTGAACATTCAGAGATTAAAAAAGGACAGGTGGTGGAGATAATGAAACTAAAAAATTTGAAAGAACTCCATGAGAGAGAAGCAATCAACGTAGAGCTTCAAAATTCGGAGACATTATCTTCAGAAGGGGGAAGGCACGTCGATACCTTTGTGGATTTATACGCCGACATTAAACCTTACTTTTTGGAAAACGACGCGTCCCGCGAAGTTTCAACTCTAGCAATTCGAGAGGTTTTAGCATTTCAAAGGTATTTCGATCAATAGCCGATCGGGAAATAGATCCCAAAAAGGGATCTAATGATAAAACGTCCCTAGAAACACCAAACATTGACAACTCGACAAGTTATAGGCTAGCAGAGGTATTCCAGTCAGTAACTGATGGACTATCATCAGATCAAGTGGACGGTGTAAATATACCTAGATCTGTAAGTAACTTTCGCCAGGACATGAACAAAAATTACGGTGACCTTATGGAGAAGTTGGGGAAATCATTTGCTGATTTATTCAGTAGCATCACTTCGATAACTGAAGGAAGATCCATCAATAGCCGTTTGATGTTGGAAAATTTGAACGGACATACCACGCAGGATAAAAGTGCAGTCCTTACAAAACGAACTTTCGAAGGAATCAAAAAGAAATGCCTCAAGTGATACTGCTAAGGTGAGATTATATGCTTCTATCAATAAAAATTCAGAAAATAAAAGAAAAATTTCAACCTTGCCGGAGTACTATAAACAAATCAAGGTGAAATGTTTCGAAAAAAATTACCATACTTTTACCCTAAAGGCAGAGTTAGCTGAAAAACCTCAAGGCAAAAACGATGGGACAAAAACTCCACAGAATTCAGGTAAGTCACTTGAAAGAATAACATTGGAACCACCAACTTCCCAGAAAACAATATCGACTGCCAAAGATAGCATGTCCTTAAGAAGAACCCATGCACCTTCACAAACAAAAAAGTTAAACGACCACTGTTTCAACTCACCTCGCATTCAGTCAAATATATTTCGTCCCCATGCAACTCAAAAAAAAGTTTCAGGAGCCCCGATTTGAAATTTAACAATAATGAAGATCATATAAGACAGCTAGTCAAAAATTGCCAAGTATGTCGCGTACCAATAACCTAGCGCCATCTACAACGCTTAAAACTTCGTTTCCCTCTAATTTTGAGCCTAAAAAAGATGTACCGACAAAAAATTTAAATCAATCTATGGAAAAAACACTAGAATCTGAAAAAATTAGTAATATTCTTGTTAAAAATGAACATGGAATTTCAAAAAGGGGCCGATATCAACCCAGGAATCTGCATAATTACGGATTTAGATCATCCAATATTAAAACATATGCATCTCGATTTTTTTGCATTTCAAATTCGCTCAGAAATGCCCCAAATCTACCTGTGTAGTTAAAAAAATATGAAACTCGCCCTGTTATCAATCGAGCTAACACATAAGTTAACACCATCAACTTCTGAAGCTTCATATTGCGATAATTTTGAGTGTCGAAGATTTATCTCAAAGAAATTTGAAAGAAATTAGGGAGAAAACACGGAGGTCTAAAATAAATCATAATTCTTTCACTAAAAATGAAAAACCATCTTTATTCGAAATCTTTCAACCAATTTAAGATATAGAAATATTTATTTTTATTTTTATGAACCCTTGAAAAAAATGTTATACCAACCGCTAAAATCAAAATTCAATTTTCAAACTATTTGTAGAAATTTTAACTAATTTCAGAGATATATCAACAAGCCATCATCGTGAATGAGTCCGCATTTTAACCATGCGGGATCAAATTATCACTTAAGATGGACATGCGTGCTTAAAAGGCGTAAACTTTTATAAATTATTACATTACTACATGCTAAAGTTTGACATTTACGTTTTATGAAAGAAGTGAGTAATTTTCTCAAAATATTTAAGCATTTGAGGTGAATTTCTTAGAAATAAAACTAACCTGTGTGAATGCAGCCCTTTGAAGATGAGCGACTTCCCGGTGCGCGCCTTCTTCATGCCTCAAAATCGCACGCTCGACCCTGGCGAGCGTGGGTGAGTCAAGAATTCCTGGCGGAATTGAATTCGTCCTTCCTTTGGCGCAACTGCTACCTTCCATTTGCACGACCAACATTTCTTTTCTCCGCGAAAATAACTCAAAAACCAAAAACTTTTTATCAAAGTACTCTTATTAGCGAAACGTCACTTTTTGAAGACGTCCGTCCTTATAAGTTGTACAAAAGTAAACACAAAACAAAAAAGAAACTATAAAACCAAGAAAAAAGCGTAACGTAAACTTAAAACTTGTTTAAAACACATAAAAATGAGATATTCGCTGTCATTTGCGATGAGTAACTTCGTCTTGACAGATTCATCAAAACTAGTCTCCAAGATCCTACTTGGCTGCGTTGTGCGTTTGTTTTTCTGACGTACGCGACGCGCACCGTGTGCTTCTCAGCGTGATGCGAGAGTGTCGAGGTCTCCGCTGATACTGCTGACTAGAGCAGCTCCTCCAAACCTCGCTGGACAAATAACGCGTTGTTACTGAAAACGCCTCGAACCACGCGCTATCGGTTAGAGTAGGGAAAACTGTAGCGATGCGCGATCGCCACGCCATCAGAGGTTGCAATTTTCCAGTCGAGTTGCTTTCAAGAAGAAGAGCCGCTTTTTCGCCGGCTGCAAGTGCACACACACCCCCAACCGTTAAAAACGTCTGCGTTTTATGTTAGTACCTTGGAAGCTGTAGGATTTTTATTGATCAAGGATTGTCAAAGAATAGTTCATGATCTGTTGTGTATAGCATGCCCATTCCAATAGGACACATATACGAAAATACCTGCTTTTCCATTATAAGCTGCGGATTGTTACAAAAAAGTTATTTAAAACGGACCTACAATGGAACGCGGTTTATAGTAGTAGTAGTGCTTTATTCGTTAACACCTCACGGCATGAATACACATATGGGTACATATAAGTCGTACAACACATATAAACACACACAATACACATAGATAAACAACATAAGTCGTATAAATAAGTCATACAAAAATACAGTACAGCTTGTACAGTGTTACAAACTATAAAACAATAAAGTAATCACTTCGACGATGCAAATAATGCAGTTTGAAAACTTTCACAACAAATGCTTTTTAGATAAACCCATTGCTAAAACTTTTTTTAGATTTTTAACATTTTCTTTTTTAGTAAAAATGTTTTGTTAAATACATAATCACGGAATTTATATACACTTACCAACATCTTTAAAGTGTGTAAACTATATCAAGCTACGTACTCCTCGCTGATTCTTATTTTATTTTTAATAAGTGTCATGTTGGAAAATGTCCGCAAAAACTGCATGGAATATAACTACCACACTGTAAAAGATTGATGTAATTTTACATTCATGCACTGCGTAAATTTTACATAATGGGGCAGTGTAATAATGTAAAATTGCGTACAATTGAGCAGATTACAGGCGGATTTTGTGTAATGTTACAATGCTTAGTAATTTATACACAATTTCATGTAAAAGTACTGTGTAAAATGTAATTATGTCCAAATTATGTAGTATATCTTATTAACCGCCCAGTGTTGAAGTGAAAAAAGGTTGGTACAGAATTAAATACACCGCGGGTTCTATGAGATCCAACTCATACACTGGAAGTTTAACTGATATGAAGACATGAGTTTGTACTTGAAGCATAAGGCTGATATTGTCAATCTGCTTACCAAATATCACTAGGAAAAATTGCATGTATGTATATAGGTGATAATTAAAGCGTGATAAACGGTTGCACCCGCAGAGGCGCAGTGAAAGGAGCTGTGTTTACTATGTACATACAAGGAATCGAGTGGACGTTCTGTTATTATCGATTGATCGGTGTGCGTGTTCTATTTATAATGTTCGAGAAACTAGTGGAACCGTTCGGGGCGTACCGCACAAAAGTAGACACAGTATTAATAATAAAATAATAGATTGTTACCTTTTATTGACGTATCGATGACCACTGCGGTAATGTGCGCCTGCCATGGTACGCCGTGTAGTACTGCAACATAAGCAATGCTTCCATTGTCCCGATTCGGTCAGGCCTCGACGACGGTCTGAAAACGTTCTCGTATACTTTGCAAATGATCGTTCAGCATCTAATGAAGTAAGATTTGCGAAATTCAAATCCTCCTGTATCTCTTCTGTACAGTTTTGAACTCCAGATATAGATCGAACCTTTTCTAAACCCGGATTTTTATTTAAAACTGCACGAAATTTTTGGGCGACATCCTAGTCCTACAGGATCCGTCAAGCTTTCTAGAGCGGCTGCTAAATTGTTGATGTTATTTAACGAGTCTTGTATAGTTAAGTGAGTATTTTCTAACTGCGAAATAGTTTGTGTTACTGCAGAATAGTTTATGGAAATGTCATCTATTTCTTTTTGAACGTCCGAATCGGAAAAAAGTCGCGAACCGCTTGAGAATTAGAAGAATTAAGTTTGAAAATGACATCTTTCACTTGGGAATAATATTTGCGATAGTAAGATGCTGCCTCGATCCATGTTCCCAATTTGCAACGAATGTGCGAACCTGTAAATTCCAAACCAGGGAAACAGGGAAAATTTATTTCTTCACATGCGATGCAAGAGGTACATCAGGCTTATGTTCCATGTTTTCGAAAACACACAATGAGAATCCGATAAATAACCGAACGGCCGAACTCCTCAATGTCTACCGCATTACTGAACTCTGCATCTACATACGTACATACAGCCCTCCCCCTCCCCGTATAGGCGTCTCTGCGGGTGCAAACGTTTGTCACGCTTTAGTGATAATTCTAGAAAATGAACAAGGGAAAATTCATGTGTGTATTTATTCAGAATCTAGCTGTAGAAAATCGAAGCTTTTGCAATTTACTTGTGTTTTCTTGATCGAAATTAATTGATTTTCTGGCATTCCTGCAAACGCATTTAATGTAATTATATGACTGCTAACCCATAGTGTTTTATCGAAAAAAAGTGTCAATTTGGATAGGAATTGGAAGTCTGTTTAGTTTTAATAATACTTCGTACACTGCAGATAAATAAAATATCGGTGTGGCAGGTTTTGTTTTTCCTTCCTGAGTGACACCCTGTACAAGTATCGTCAAAACTAAACTGGTTTTCAACGCCTAGCTAAAGATTTTTTTCAATCACGCGGTAATTCCATTCGTATGTATCATTACAAAACCACAGTAAATATTTACCTAAGCATTGCAATAATTTGCTAAAGAAATCCAAAATAATAACATATTAAGGTAAGTAAATTCTATGTAGCCTTAGATTTTAAAAGTAAACCCATTTACATGCATTTTGTAAGAATTACAACGAAGCTGTGTGCAATTACTTATGATATGTAACTGACTTACATAAGATATGCAAAATTTACATAGTTTCTGCAAATATACACGTTCTCATGTATCTCTACTTGTCTCTGTAAGATTACACAGTGGGTGCATGGTCGTTTTATTACCAGGCACCGACTGTGTAAAGCTATATAAATAGAGCGGGCCAAGAGCGCCACGCGCCAGGTTCGCAATCAGGCTGCCGGGCGCATATATGTATGTAAACATAGGTAATTTAAATATGTAATTATTAGGACGAGGACCAAAACCACTGTCTATTACGTCGTGAAGACGCGCAAATATACACCTGCAGTTTGGGTGTTCGTTGATAAATAGGGCGTTGTTCACAGTGGGCCACTACAAAAAAAAAGTTCATTCATCGACGGCTACGAACTAACAGCGCGCTTATTCATTTACGGATGACGCGCTCTATTCATCAACAAATGACGAGTCTGCAGATGTTACGTTTGCACCACTTCGTGGCACACTAGAAACAAGCGTCGGTGTGCTCGCTTTAGTGATTATGTCTAACGTAGCTATTAAAAATAAACGGCCATTACCTACGAAAGTTAATAAATTTCTTAGTGAATTTGTGGATTTGCACTACAATGGGAGTACAATTTTCTGTAAAGTTTGTAAAAAGAAACTACTGTGCTGGAGCAAAGGTGATTGTGAAAGACATATAAATAGCGCACACCACAAAAATAAAAGAAATGGTGTGTCACAACAACGTCAATTTCAATTAGAATTGCTTTTAACGTTTATGGTATGTGGTCTACCACTTCGTATACTTGATAAAAAAGCATTTTGAAAATTCTGGGGTACATACAATACCGAGTGGATACTACCATCTCGGACAGCGTTACGGAGAGATATTCCACGAATACGTGAGGACATTGAAAATCGAATTAAAGCCGAATTAAAAGATAAACAGCTGTGGCTATGTCTTGATGAGACGACAGATTGCAAAAAAATTCTATTTTGAATATAATAGTGCGCGTATTAGATCCTATTAAACCAAATTTTGCAATTCTATTAGCCAGCAGAAGATTAAAACAGTGTACTAGTAAAGCAATTACGGCCGTAGTTCTCGAAACGTTACAAAAATTTCAAGTGTCAACCAGTCAACTGTTGTTGTTCATGAGCGATGGTGCAGCAACAATGTGTAGTGTAGGCCGTTCCCTTAAAGAAAAGTGTGAAGGACTTTTACATGTTACGTGTAAAGTCCATGCTTTACATCTTGTGGCACAAACTATTCGAGAGTGTTACCCGGAGGTGGATGCATTAATAGCAAACACAAAAAAGTGTTTCTCAATAGTCCTAAGAGGACTAGGGCATTCCACAGGTTATGCCCTGGTATTCGAGAACCGCCACAGCCCATTCTTACGCGTTGGGGAACGTGGTTAAAAGCCGCTTTTTATTATAATGAACATTTTCAAGAAGTCAAATCCGTTATTTTGCAATTCGTCCCTGCCGAAGCTAGAGCTATTAGGATGAGCCAGAAGGGATTTCTCGATATTTCTGTTGAAACACATCTAAAGAATATTAGCAACAATTACAAAGGGTTAGTAGACGCGATAGAAAATTTGCAAAATTCTGGATTGTCGTTGGTAGAATCAGTGCAAGTCGTGGACGAAGTTAGTACATTGTTACACAGTATAAACGATGCAACAAGTGGACGAGTTTTAGCTAAGTTCGATAGTGTTTTAAAAAAGAATCCGGACTACACGAGATTAAGACAAATGTGCGATGGGGCATCTGCAGATTCCTTGACTAAGTCTAAAGATTATTTTAATTACGCCTGTCTTACTTCGGTAGACGTGGAACGGTCGTTTTCGAAATATAAGAACATTTTTTCGTCTCGGCGAACATCCTTCACCGAGGCAAATGTGGAAACTTATCTGATGGTGCAACTTTTTAAACAAGCCTATCCGCATTATTAAGAAGGATAGAATTTATTTATTATATCTTTATTTACAGTTACATTATTAAGTACAACAGAATAAAAAAGCGTTCAGTTTCTCAGTTATTTCCTTATTACATCCCGTTTACAACGCATATCGTTTTCAATCAAATAAAAAATCATAATGAAAATAAAAACACCTCAGCGTGTACATATATATATATATATATCCGCTCTAATTACTAAACATTATTATTGCGTCAGCTTTTATTTTTTTACTCTTGTGTATTAATTTCGAAATATCACATATCTGCTGTGACTCACATATACGCTATTTACAATAAGCGGCCGTTGCGCCTGATTCCGATTCTGTTGGATGGCGCAATTTGGCCCGTTCTATATATAAAAATTTTTCACAGTGTCGGTAAACTATTCCGAATAACAAAAACGACTTGTTTTCTATCACAGACCATTTGTGTTGTGCAATAAAAGTAGATTTCTGTCTCACTAAATGTTCTAATTCACATTCAAGCTTTGCAAAAAATGTATTCTTAATGTTTATTTAAAAACTTATATTATTTTTATTCATTATTAGTTTCCAAATATAACTGTAACCCTAGGTACTATAAAACAAAGATAAAAGCCAACAATAGTACACCAATAATTTTAAACAGCTTATATAGTTTTGCGGATTTAGATAGATTACATGCAAAGTTATTTTCGCACGTTTTTATTATTTAATCTATTTTTTAATATTACAAGCAAAATCGCAAGCAATCTCTTGATCTCGCTTTAACAATAACCTGACCTACATGCATACCATGCAGTGCTACACGACAGAGACAAAAACATGGATTCTCACATATCTCTACGAAAATATTTCGCATTTTGACAACGAGCGAATTGAAATTTATGTAGCGGATCCTACATTCTATTGATATTTACAGCGTTTCGTTTACGTTTCGTACAAAATAGTGAATAGAGCTATTGATATAAATCTTTTTGTGTAACATAAACCAACTGAATAATAATTCACACTTTTATTTACATTTACCCCCGTCGTCCATTAATCACTCCCCAAATCATTACCTGCGGAGGGTGTTTTACAGTTCGAAAAACCGTGGACTCTGTGAGACGTTCGCCAGGTTGTCTACGAACAAATTGTGCTCGCTGCACTAACACACAGAGCGAGCACTAGTCACTAAAGAAAACCTATTAAATAATGCAAACATTAATTCAGTAAAAATCATGTTGTTAAGTTATTCACCTTTTTCCAATTCTCGTCTGTGAAATGTCGATATTCTCTTGCAAAGTTGATACGGGCAGATTTCATTTTTTCTGTTAAACGCGGCTTTTTTACAGGTCTTCGGCCTATTAAACGATTTTCACCCAATCGGCGCCTGACAGTTCTGCTCGAAATCTCTATTCCTCTCTCTTGTAAATTTTTTTGAATCATTTTAATTGTAGCAAATCAATTAACTAAAGCAATTACAAAAACAAGAAACGATAGATTGCCCCAGTATGTCTCCCATATTTGAAAGTGCGTTTGGAAAGTGAAAAATGCCAGAAGTCCACTAATCAATTTACTTAAAATAATACACGAATAACCTAAGCGAATGGAAAGTAGATCTGCAAAAACACTTTAATATAGCAAAATAATCTGTTAGCCTAACGCAACAGTGGAATATTTCTTAGACCACAATAATTCAATTAGGAAAAAAAGAAAACCTTATGTAACGCGTATATACTTTGAATTCCGGTAATATTTCAAATTTATTTTCGGAATCATTCTCTGGAGGTAATTACCATGCAAGGCTTAATGATTCATCGCACTTACACATATCTCCCATGTTACTTGCAAGCATGGCCGGATACCTTGGAAAATGCGGTTACCTAATACCGAAAACGCATTAGCATCAAGTAATTCAATCAACTAATTATATACTTAGTAATTTAGTAATCATCAGCGTGATATGTTATCTATTGTACATATAGAGGTATCAAATTAATATGCAAGTAGATATAGTTGTGCTCGTGTTGCTACAACGACGTCGATATTATGGTATGGACTTATTATTTCTGTGTTTGCACGCGTTAATAATGTGCGTTAATTTCTGTTCCTTTCTTCACGGCTTAGTAACAAGCTACGAAGCTAATAATAGCGATGCTATAGAATCAAATAACTAGCAGTTCAAATTAATTAACAGATGAAAAATTGTATCGGGTTTAATTATAGCTTTTGATTCGTTTTGTACATTGCAATCGAAATTAAAATATTCACTGATATTCCTAAATAAACGAACCAATATTCATTAAAGAGGTCTTCAAATTATAATCTGGAAAACTATACAGTGACGACCTAAAGTACCCCCCCCCCCCCCCCATTAACTTTTGAACAACTGAGGCTAGCGTTTCCGGAAAAAAATAGGTCAATTTTTATTTTTTCTGCGCTAACTTTTGGTATTATCGAGAGTTCACCTTCATTTCCGGTTTCACCGGAAGTGACGTCACCTTTTTTATTTTAAATAGAGCACCCTGTATATTTTTACATTTTTGGAAAGGCAATAGAAAGACGGATTCAACCATACCACATTGTCTTTGCGTTGCCTAGTAACAAGATTTTTACATGAACATAGAATCTTAGGGGACAATTTGCAGTTTTCCCTTTAGCCTACTTCGCTCACACAAGTACAATTTATCGATGTATATCGGGATATTTTTTAATGAAAAGTATAGCGAATGTGTTATCGTCGAATTCGTCTTTCTATTGCCTTTCCAAAAAATGTAAAAATATACAGGATGTTCTATATAAAATAAAAAGAAGTTGACGTCACTTCCGGTAAAACCGGAAATGCAGTTGAACTCCCGATAATACCAAAAGTTAGCCCAGAAAAAATAAAAATCGACCTATTTTTTCCGAAAACGCTAGCCACAGTTGTTCAAGTTAGTAGATGGGGGGATACTTTAGGTCCTCACTGTATATAAAATGCTTTATTCTGTCAGTACACGCAGAGAAATGGTTTCTTGCAAGAATCAGTCTCTATTCAAGAAAATATAGAAAATAATTTTCTTGAAATTTCATTTGTATTAAATAAATATTTTCTTAAAGTTAGAAAATCAAGAAAATCCAAGACAGAAAAACGTTTCTTCCAAGTAAATCATTCAGTTTTAAGTTAAGAAAATATTTATACTAAATTTAGTTCAATTGAGAAATTAGACGACCGGTTTCGTGTTAGAAAAACACGGGTATATCCGTTAGAATTCGAGATTTTTCCGGTTTTCTCCCTCCTTTCTTTTTTCTTGGTGCTACCTTTGGGTAAGGTCGAATTTCTTCCGGGCTTCGAAATACGATTGACGATGAAGCAGCACAATAGTCTTTGATGTAGTAGCCTCGACGATTGTACTAGCTTGAATATCATTTTCGGTTGAATTAGTTACTGGCCGGTTGGCAACCCCGGCACTTGAAAAGTCTATTTCGTCGAACACGTTGGGATTAAAGGGATAAAATCCGGCAGTAGAATTTTTTTTGATAATGTTTATTGAGATGAGCGCTGGAGGGTATGCTTGTCCAACTAGCACTGGAATATTTCTCAAAGATATAGTTTGTTCAGGATTGTTGACCATCCAGGTGTCAAAATATTCATTAAAATAGTGCTTGAATGATCCAAAAACAGAAACGTCCAAAGGCTGGACGCGGTGACTTGTACGTGGAGGTAAAGTTAATAAAATTATCCCGTTGGTTTTGCAAAGGTCGGTGGATGATGGAGAAATATGGCTGTCATGATTATCAAGAATCAACAGGCATTTCTTGTTTAAAGAACATTGCACATAATTGACAAAATGATTTAGGTACACAATTTGCTTCGATCATCCATCCGCTTTTATGTGCAACAGCAGCAGATCCAGGTGGTGTACATAGAGTCATGTAGTCCTGTTGCCGAACGCGGGGAAAAATAAAAAAATGGTTTACGAAGTGACAAATGGGAATTACGACACATAAAGTCTCTCAAAAAAGAAAAATTACAATAATGGAAAAGTGGATGAACTAATGAAAAATGTAAATAAACAGGGATTATTTTTATGTAGTTTAATAAATAATAGTTAATATTTAAGTTTATTAACCCCTTTTTTATTATTACTTAGTATATATTTAAAAAAAAAACTATAGCTAAATTAGAACACGTATCACAACAGGTATCTTTTGAAAATGTTTATGAGACGTTGTACGTTAAAGGTTATATCATTGTATGGGTATGAATGGCATCTGTATTCCGGTTTCTGTCGCTACCATCTAGGACGACTAGGATGACTATAACTACTGGAACTAGGTGGCGCCAGAAAACATTTCAGTAGTTTTTGAAGATTAGTGGCATAAATTGAGAGAAGAACAATAATGTAACCAGGAGCAAAAAACAGTAGTGCTTTTTTCTTCTCACATTGTTTTTGCCGGGAGTAATTCCATCCATACCAGGAGCTATTTATTAGGATTATAATCTTGGTTATTGTTTCTAGGCACTTTCTTCATTTGTACTTCCACACTAAGCTCACTTTTGTTTGAACATTATTTTGTAGATAACCTCTATCTTTGTAGATAACCCGTATCTTAGCCTTTTTAAAATCACAAGCAAAACAAAAACAAAAAACGTATGTAAGTGCAATTAATAATGTAGATATAAATAATATGCATTTCAAGAATTCTAGGTAAATAAACGCTTGATTTTAAGAAAATGGAACTATTGATTTATACTCAATACCTAAACGCTTTCTGGAATTAAGAAATCTATTTGTTATCCTTAAGAAAATATTGTTTTGTGTTATAATTAACCTGGGCAAATATGCGGCAACAGCCAGAGGCGTGGCGAGCGCATTTTGGTTATTGTTACTAGGCAATCTTTTCATGTGTATTTTTAATACAATCACCGTTTTAAATCAAAAGAAACATTTTCTTAGCGCTTTTTCTTCACATATACTTGTAATGAAATAATTATATTTCCTGGTTTAAGACGTCTAACTTGATTCAAGAAAATCTTGCAGAAAATTTGAGGAAAGCGATTCTTAGTATAAGTAAATGAGTAAGGATAGTAAATAGTTTTCTTAATTCAAGAAAGCGTTCACGTATTGTTCATAAATCTATAGTTTTATTTTCTTAAAATAACGAATTTATTTGCTTAGAATTCTTGAAATGCTTATTATTTATTTCCATATTATTAATTGCATTTAACTTGTTTAAAACAGTACGACATATCCGTACATAATACAGTAAAAATTATTCACATTGCTTGTGATTTTAAAAAGGCTAAGGTAGAGATTATCTACAGGATGTTGGCTACGAAAAGTTTCCTTATTACCCGCAAGAGGGACTTTTCATTACCAGCGGGTGGCTAACCTGAACACTCTATTCGTTCTAGATTGACAGTTGTCGTTGTAAATATTAAACATTAGAATACATATATTTAGGAATAGTAAAAAATTAAAAAAAACAATAGATATAGAAAATACATACATAAAATAAAAATTTATTTCTTATAAAGATGTAAGAAAAAACAAACAAAATGCATCAAACAAAGCAAAATAAATATATGCCATATGTCATAGCGGGGAGTATTTTAGCTTAGGTTACTCGAACAGTAATTTGTAAATTTATTCCAGTATTATCCAATTATACGACCATTCTAATAGTATCTATCTAGATCGGTTAATGTAATGTTTTTTCTTTTTATTACGATTTACCACTAATTTAACTCGTTTTTTTAAATATCTAATAAATAATAATAATAATAATAAAAATAAAAATAAAAATAAAAAAATAAAAATAGTAATAATAATAATAATAATAATAAAAGGGATAAATAAACTTAAATATTAACTCATTAATTATTAAACTACATAAAATAATCCCTATTTAATTATATTATTGAAGAAATACATTAATTATGGTATAACATATAAAATTAATTCATTCACTTGCTCCTAATTTTAATTATTGACTTTAGGCTTTTTTTTCCATTAATGTAATTTTTCTTTTATATCTAACCCTAAGAAAATGTTTATTTAATTCAAATAAAATTTCAAGAAAATTATTTTCTTGAATAAAGATTTTGCGTGCAGTTACCGGTTATTGCACATTATTCCGTACTACATTATCAAAGCCCTTCAAGCGTCAATTCCATATCCATCTTACACATCCTCACATACTCTAAATAACTAAAACACATGATTAATGACATCCATTGCATAACAAAGCAGCTACATTAGCTATTCCCTTCATAGTGCGTGCATATATCGAAATGCACTATCGTTGGAGACGCAACAACCCAACAGAACGGAGTAGCTGTACACAGGCAGCAGCACTTAGCTCGCATCGCAGCAGAAGGCGCATTAAGGCTATTAATCCGCATATCGTCGTTGCGGAATTGATGGCAACGCATTCGGATGCATTTCACGAATAGATTACCCACCTCCGATTCTACTTTATTTCGGAGAGGTGTACGTGTATCCATATACTCGAGCAGAAACGCAAGCATTCCTCCTTTTTACCAAACGTTGCGTCGTGGGGACCTATGCATGCCGCGTATCACCGGTGATACACGAGCTTATACATTTATGCATCGCAGGTGATACACAGGCGTATACACTTGTGCATTGTCGGTGATACAGGTTTGCATAAACCTGCACGGCGCCGCATCGCGGCAGCCACTTCAAAGTATAGAAGCGATGAATTTTCAAGGAGGAAACGAAAACTCCGTTTCGATGTTGAAGTCTTGTGCGGCGCTATGCGACTAGGCTAAATATATGTACCTATATGTTGATCTAGGAAGGGGTGCTGCATAAAATTTACATTATTGCTTTTCCGATGCAAAAGTTATATATGTGTGTATGCGTGTGTAAGGAAATGTGGTATATATATGAAAATATATTTGCATTTCACACAGAACGAAGTTTGAAAAGGAATCTGGTTCCGCTTCTCGCAAAGATGCTGGATAATATATTGCAATTTTATTTAAAAGCTAAGAAATACAATCTGAGGAGACGGTTCTTGTTTGATATTTACAATTCTGTCACAATTTATTTCAATAAAGTTTATCGAGAACAAGAAAAACTTTGTATTACATCTTCTTATTTGAGTTTGTGGAATGCTGCTTCCTCTTTGTAAATAATGGTAGCAAGGACTGTAGGGTAGTATGGCAAATAACATTAAGTATCGGCACACTCAGCACCACACAAATTGTTAATCAATTCGGAACAGCCATCTCAAGGACTCGTGGGTTCCCATCGTCAGCCGTACGACCGAATGATGTGAGAAAAAATTGTAATTCTACCATGCTTGTTTATCTCTACTATCGAGAAAAATATTTACAAGTACCTATTTTTGCCGTTTAAGACTAAAACATGCGAAATATACGGAAAAATAGATGAAGGGGTCCCTTGACATTGCAGCACCAAAGACCAGACATGTGGCCGTCCCACCCTCATGAAAATAGAACAAGACAATGGTACGTTCCTTCTATTCGTCAGATTTGTGTTTTTTTCGCCTACACCCTAAATCTAAAACATGGGAAATATGCCGAAAAAGGCGAAAGGGTCTCGTCATTGTAGCACGCTACTTAAGCCATATGGCCGTTTTACCCTAATAAATCAAAAAGGCAAGAGTAATATAACGGCGCATTCTCTCTATTCAACAGATTTGTGTTCCTTTTTATGTAAACTGTTTCGTACGCGTGTAATTCCCACGGCGTAGTTACATTCTTTATAATGGACGGAAATAGTAGCAATCTGTAAAGAAGATAGATCAACAATAACGTCCAACCTGCTACTAGACTGCCACAAAGCTCTGTCTTTGATTTTAAAAACAGCTAATATCAACGTAATAACTCTGAAAGGCCACAATGGCAATTTTGACAACGAAAAGGGAACGAACTGGTTGGGAAAAGGATAAGCATAAAAGAAAATAAAATAATCGTAATTACAAACAAAAGCTTGCGTCAAAGAATGAATGAAACCAACTCCTACCAGCTCTGATTCGAACAATATCAATTCGCATGGAGTGTAGGGAGAGAGGAGGGGTGTATATTGAAAGGAATGATATGTATACATTTAAAATAAAATGTTTTGCAGCATCAGTCTCGTTATTTCACTGCGGAGCATTTCATTTGCAAGTGCCTAGCGCTGGTATCAATGAGAAGAACCGTGTTGGGTGAAGAGCGGATTCGTTCTGATCTACGTCAAGATAGTGAGCTGAACTGGCAGGCTCTCCAGGAAAGAAAGGGCAGAAAAGGTTGTTCATAACTATAACAATCTATTAAGGAAAGGTTCACTGAGGATTTTGTAGCTTACCTCCAAGAAAATGATTGCTTGTTTCTTTCGTTGTACCAAGCATTGCTTTGGAGGATCGAAAAACAACATTCATCGTCAAAATCGTCAATTTATACATTTTGACCAAACAGGAGGCCATAAATAACATGATTTTTGTCAAACAATTTAGATGAAAAGATTTTTATTGCAATATACCAACTTTTCGAGTATGGTCTACTACTCTTAGTAGAACGAAGGGATTACAGCATGAGGATCTTAGAGGGCATCTCAAAATCCTTGAAGATCGCAACATAAATTATCTGATGACACGATCCCTATGCAATACAATTTTGATCAACCTTATAAGGTGATTATTGAAAGCCGTACTGAGTGAGCATCCATTCCACCTGAAAATGCCTACAGGACCCCACACCAACATATTTCAAGCAGAGATTTCTGCTTTAAACCTGTGTGCCATAAAAAACCTCGAGAAAGAGATACGAGGCGCAACTATTAATATATTCAGCGACAATCAGGCAGTTTTAAAGCCATTAAGGCCTACACATACGAATCTGCTCTGATACACGAATGTGTACACAATCCACGGCAATTGAGACGCAATAACCACGTTACTTTGCGGTGGGTCCCAAGTCACCAAGGGATCGAAGGAAATGAAAAGGCATATAAGCTGGCCAAAGAAGCAGCGAACATGCCTTTCAATGGTCCTAATCCCTTCTGTGGTCTTCAAAAGAGCCACATAAAACAAGCAATTAAGACATGGGAGGACAATCAAAAGGCCTCGTATTGGGATAATGTTCTAGGACAAAAACAGGCGAAAACACTAATATCAGGTTCGCCAAAGACTGCAAAAATACCACTATCGTTCAGCAAGGGGGATCTTAGATTACTGGCAGGATTTCTGAAAAGCCATGTAGCCCTAAAATATCACTTATTTAAACTAGGAAAAGCTGAAGATCAAATCTGCCGTCTATACCAAGAAGACCTGAAGACGGCAGAATACATCCTATGTGAATGTGTTGCCAGTAATCGCACACGACACCAACATCTCGGTAGGCCATTTCTTGCACTTACTGAACTGAAGGAAACGGATCCTAGAGTACCGCTAAGGTTTATTAAAAGCCTCCAACTATTCTAACACATATAATGGCATTCTGTTACAATAGATCTATTAAGGTCGCAGTGTTTATAGGCATTTGTGCCATGGCCCGACTAAAATAATAATAATAATAATGGTCTAATGCAGTAGAAAGAAATAATGTTCCAATTTGTTTTGTCAATTTCAGCAAAATTCCAGCATTTTACTAAATTATGCCAGATAATAAAGAATGACAATTTAAAAAATCCTTTAATTTAGTGAATTCTTATCAAACTCTATTGGACAATAACAAGGGAATGAAAATATTCCGTGTTGCATCTCTGTCAATGCATTTAAAATAACCTCAACTCTTCAATGTCTTCAACTCCTCCACAGTCACTGGCATAACTACGGCTAGGGAAGGATGGTTACGTGTCTGTTGAAAACTGTCCTGTGTCTACCCAAAATCGATGACTTGTTGGCCGTGTTTGGTTTGTTAATAGATAGGCTAAATAACTTATGCTTGATAAATGTTTTAATTTGGAATTGCAAAATCGTTAAATTTTGAAGACATTCCTTATGAATTTGATGCTTCAGATTAGAGTCGCAGAATTCTGCTTCATTAGTTGATCTTTAGCTTTTATACTTTTACAAATTCCATGTACATACCTACTAGAAGATTTCGATATTTCTCGCTTTTACGAGTATTTCATCATTTCAATTTTCTTGGGGTCCATCTGGAAGGAAAACTACACAAATTAGGTACCCATTCAACAACAAAATCTCTAGCTAATGCTATATACCCAATTATCATTACCGCTTTGTTAAGATATTTCCATATTTTCGCAGATTGTTAAATACCCCACACCCTCTACCACCACCTCAACCTCCTCCTCCATTCAATCTAATTCCCATTATTCCCGCATTCCCTGATGCAATAAAACGTAGAAAATTGGCGTAAAAATGTGCCTGATTTGTTCCTTTTTGTCGACATACTTTTCCACGTTCGTTCTGCTTGCAAACATCCATATACCATCAATGGAGAGACGAGAAAATTCGAGACGAATGCTACTACACGCAGAGCCTGGTCCGGAGCAGGGAAGCGGAAAAACAAGCGGGTATAAAATGATTACTCGCGATTTGCTTCGTGGGTCTGTTGGCCGTTGCGCTTGCAATAATATCGGGGAGGTGAGCGAAATCGTGGAAAAATGTTATTAAATATTTCAAAATTCGATTCCGCATCAAAGCCCCGACGCCGTCCGATTTCTCATCGCTTTTATCTATTTTCAACCGGATATTGATGAGAAATCAATCGTGAAATATTTACGAATAAGCGTGTAGGAACAATATTTGCTTATTGGAACATTTCTGAAATAGAATGAGATAGGGCGCACCTTTAAAGAAGATCAACGTGTAACTAGTTTTCGTTTTGATTCATTTGTCTTGCTTTTAAACAAATGTGGATTGCAAATGTTATTATTTAATTAGTTCTACAGGCTACTATGCCCCGGGCTTTTTTTTAGTTACAATTTATTCGATACTACAACAAAATTTTTTATTATATTCTTCCAATTTCTTCTGTCCATTGCCTCTCCCCTCCAATCACCGACTCCCACCATCCTCAGGTCCTCCTCCGCCTTCTCCGTTCATCTTTTTCTTGGTCATCCTTATCTTTTCCGCTTCTTTTCTATAATCTTTCTGGTAAGTACTAGTTTAGCTGCTCGTTCTCTATTGAATCTTCCCAGGTGCCCCAACCCTCTTAATCTTTGGCTCCTTACGTATACTGTTATCTTTGGCTCATTATACAGTTTATATATTTCGTGGTTTGTTCTTTTTTGCCATCCTGTTTGTTTTTTTCCACCAGAGATTCCTCTCAGTATCTTTTGTTCATTTCCAAGTTCTCCTCCACCGCTTTGTTTAATACCCACGTCCTCGTGTCCATTCTTGTCAGTACACCCAGATAGGTGAATTCATCCAGGATTGCAAACGTTACACTCCCCAATTGCTAGTTTAAGGAAAGTAGGTAAAAGCAAACCAGAGGTAGTGGGCTTTAATGACCTTTAGCTGATCATCGAGATCGTCGTCTAAGGTAGTTGGTTCTTAAGAACTAATTTGCTACAACTAACCAGAATGCAAATCAATCGTTTGGTAAGGACAGCAGAAATATAACAATACAAAGAGTAAATTGTCGCATGAGGTAATTTGGGTTTTCCTTATCATCTGCGTCTGATGCTACCTTTGACGGAAGAGGATCAACGCGAAACGCTGCAGATTTGTAGAGACTAATGCCAAAGTTGCTTCATGCAAAATCACAATTCTGTTTAAAAGGACCCGATTGCCGTAGGGAGTCAAAAGACGATGTTGGAAGCGATGTTGTATCCAGTTCTCTTCAGGAAGGCATGCATGTATATACCATCCAAAGGAATTATACCATGGAGTGCTGCAGGATGTGATAGGAATCACCTTTGATGTTGACCTGAGGAAATATGAAGGTTAACTATTGTTTTAGGATGTTTTAGAACCTACCTGCCATATCTTTCAATTCTCCTTCTTATGTTATATTATTATAAACAACTAAGATACAAACAATGTGACGAATATGAGAAGAACAACGTGATATGGACCAGAACCAACATGAAGAAGAATCAACCTGCAGCCTTCAACACCTCTAATCCGGGATGGGATAAAAGTTTTCAACATATCTCGGGACGAGGAAATAAATAGATGGAACACACGTCGCATGGCAAGGATTAAATTAGATTAGATTAAATTACTCAAAGTGGTTCTTGATCTATACCACTGCAACCTTTTCAGATCTATTGTGGTTCCTCTATTATTAGATCAATTACCTTAGCTTTGCCTTTTTCACCAGAACTAGCAGCTTTGTGAGTTATCCCTCTACGTAGGCTTCAGCTTTTGGACATTCCAGCTCATTTCTGAGAACCGTATTTCTGCCAGTGTTGTGCAGTCACATAGCAGATGGACGGCACTCTCTTCTTTTGCCTGGCAGAATTTGCATGCTGTTTCCTCTGTCAGGCCTTGGGTCTGTTTCTATTGTTCTGCCGGACTTTCTGTCCCTGCTTAGTAAGTCCGCTGTAAATTTAAGCCTGTGTCCAATCAGAAATTGTTTGGTTTGTCTCTGGCACTTTCATTATGCGCTATCGGCCCCCTTATTCCCCTACATGTCCACCAACAATTTACCAGCGGCAGCCGCCGCTGATATCAGTCATCAATTCATCGCACCCTAATAGGCAAATGGCGTATTGTCTATTAGGGCCCATACAGATTTTGACCATAGACTCAATAATTGTAATTGGTTCAAAGATTTGTACCACAAAGGTGCTGCCTTCCTACACTGTGTATTGTGGACTGATGAAGCTACTTTTGCTAACGATGGGCCAGTAAATTTGCATAATATGCATTACTGATCCAGAGAAAATCTTCATTGGATGAGAGAGGTTGATCATCAACATAGATGGAGTATAAATGTTTAGTGTGGCATTTTAGGTGATAAAGTTACTGGACCATTTGTTTACGTAATGAACTACCAATACTTTTAGAAGATATTTCATTAGAAACTCGAAAAACACGATGGTTTTAGCATGACGGCTGTCCATCTCGTTGTTTACGAATCGTTCGTGACTATCTTCATAATACGTTTCCATATCAGTGGATTGGAAGAGCATCTATTTTTACATGGGCAGCTAGATCCCCAGACCTGACTGTGTTTGACTTTTATTTATGGGGAAGAATAAAAGATCTGGTTTACCAAACACGTCCTACAATGAAAGCTGATTCAAGCGATTCATAATAATATATCGTCAGTCTACCAAGAGTAGAAATCGAAGCAGCCGTTATTAGTACTCGTCGTAGACTAAATCTGCGTATAAATAATGACGGAAAACAGTTTAAACATTTAAAATACATTTAAGTTATTGTTTATTTTCATTTCAAGTAACACTATATTATGTACTATTGGTACTGTCTTGGTTTTGCATTGTTGTCACGTATTTGTTTATTTTCCTTTGTTTCATGGCCAACTAAGATAAGTTTCGATATTATTAAGTAGGTATTTGTAGCTAATGGGGAAATTATTACTGATAATGGGCTGTTTTCGTTATTATCTGGAAAAAGGAAAAAGATATCACTACGCGGTTTTCGCCACTACTTTAGTCTGTCAAAACTCTTCAAACGTGATATAAGGAAAGCATATTGTTGTATTTGAATCTTTAGAGATAATTGAGAAAAACTCATACAGTTGGGAATAATGCCATCTGGTACGTTTCTTGAACATTAACGGGTGGCATAAATTACAGCGTTTAAAAGAACGCTGAATGCCCTTTTAAACAAGTCCACACTCCTTTAATTCGGGTAAAAACTACAGAAACTATAACAGGTTTAGTTTTACTTGATTCGGCAACGCCTACTACACTTATTATTTACAATATAACAAAACGTCTTTAACCAAAGTGTAGCGTAATTAACTAAGCCTTTTAATAAAGCGCTTAAAATCATAGTTAATCCTGGAACTTGTACCGACTAATTTCAAAGTTACTCTTGACCCTAACAACTGCGCCCCCTAGCGCTCATGTTTGGAATTTTAAAATATTTTAATTAAATTTCTCTTTACCACTTTAGTTGTGAACATTTTTTTCCCATCACTATCGCTATTATAGTTTCCAAGATATCGCCGGTCCCCACCCTTAGTGGGGCACGCTGTATACATGTATATTAAATAGGAGTCGACCAATGTTTGAACCCTGAGAAACTCCAGAAGTGGAATAAAACAGACGAGATTTATAGCCGTTAAAGTAAACGTAATTCACTACGTTTAGCAGACAAGAACGGAAAAGACCATACCACCAGAGATTTATCTTTCCATTGTTTAGTAACTGCTATACGGCCTTAAAAGCCTACAGAATGCTTTGAATTTTTCTCAGCAGTTGACGAGCTTCCTCGGGCTAATTCGTCTGCCTTTACATTCCTTCGATGACCTTCGTGTCCTGGTACCCAGACCAGGGTCACCTTAGTTCGGCTACCCAGCCTATTGAGTGTATTCAATGGCAAAGATATCAAAGGAGTTTATTGAAATTTTTAAAGTCAACCTCTTACTTTGGTCTCTAAGATCTCCCGATCTATCGTTGGTGACGTTGGTGAAGAATTGTCACAATTTTCAATGTTCTTCAGAAACTCTGGCAGCATTTTAGCATACTTTACAAGATGCGTAGGATAAAATACCTCAGGAAGTAATTGATCACCTTACTTGATCAACACCATAAGCACATTAATAAGTGTGTTCATAAAAGAGGTACTCAGAAACTAAATATTAATTTTAATTCACATTGAAAGTATAATGATTTATTTATTATGCAAATCCTAATACACTATACATTCCCTTTTAAATTTTTTATTGATAAAATATATTGTAAAAATATGTAACATATGTAAATATTAAATAAGTAATTCATATTTAGTCCATAACCCATGATTTTTAATAACATCCTTAATTCTTCGGGGTATAGCGGCTTTTTGTTAAATCTTTCCCGGGCATTTTCTACAAAAAACCCCAAATATTTCAATTTTTTTCAAATTCCAAATAATTAATTATTAAGAGAGGGAGAAAATAACAATTTTACCTTTGCAATAACCACATATCAACACAAAACACTTAACGATACTCCACAACTTAGCTTCTATACGGTTATGACGGAATATTTAAAAAAATATTGATACATTCACTAAACTGTGAACTCGCTAAATGTAAGTTGATAACTGAAATATTTATATATGTATACGTACTTTACTCTTCTAAATACGTACTTTACTTTTCTAAATATCATTTCTCTGGTATTTTTATTTATTGATACGATAATCTAGTCCCCCTATAAACGATCGGATTCAAAGCAAAAGAATGTCACTAATAGGATGGGTATTTCCAGGTAAAAGGGTTGATTTATGACATGTTTCAAGTAATATGGCCAGGGTCTGTAATAATAATATAGCTTCCGAAATAATAATCGCTTACTAGGTCTTGCATTTTTACGTCATTTTATTTAAGACTGTTTCTTATAGATTATACAACATTCAATCGATTGATACAGTGAAATTACAAGAAAATTGGTCAACATTTTAAAATTAGGACGAGATGAACGTAATCTATACCAAGAAACACACATCTATCTGTATAACATTAATCTCCTATTGTTTCTCAGGACGTACATATATAATTTCTGGTTGAAAATAAGAATATCCCCTACTATAATTTAAACACATTATATACATATTCATACATGACATTTCTCTGGCATACAATCACCAAGTCACCCCGATGGAATTTCCGAAAAACGTAACGGTTTTCAAACGTTTGCATTTGTTTATCTACCTAATAAGCGAGATTAAAAACATGAACTTGTTGGGAATCTATGGCGCCTTGTTTCCGGTTACCATATTTCACATAAATTTTATCAAAGGAATGACTTGTTCGCATTATTTCTAGGAGCATTTCATGTCCGCAAACCCGGAATTATCTACTGTTTGTTTATCCTTGACATTATACAGCGAATATTTCCTGGAAATTTGCACTACAGTCCCTGGCCAAATTACTTGAAACACTCAATATTTTGTAGTTTCTTCATAATAAAATATAAACTATACATGTATTATATTTTTTATTTATAAAATATATTGTAAAAATATGTAACATATGTAAATATTAAATAAGTAATTAATATTTAGTCCATAACCCATGATTTTTAATAACACCCTTAATTCTTCGGGGCATACTTTCAATGCAAGATATGATTGTCTCTTTTATATCTTCATCGTTCTCCCATACATCCTTTATATTCTTCATTAATATTTCCTTTGTAGGGGTTTCTCTTTCATATACCTTACTTTTTAGTCGATTCCATACGTTCTCGATAGGATTGAGGTCCGGGGAATTTCCGGGCCAAGGTAAAAGAGGTATGTGATTGTCTTCAAAGAATTTCTTTACCTTTTTTGCCATATGGCAAGGAACATTATCATGCATAAATGTACGCCCTGTCGGTATGCGACGTCCTGGCTTAAAATACGGTAATAACGTGTCTTTTAACACATTTATGTACTGCTCTTGACGCATTGTACCTTCTACAAAATACAAAGGGCCGGATCCGTTTCCACTAATCACTCCCCAAATCATTACCTGCGGAGGATGTTTTACAGTTCGAAGAACCATGGACTCTGTGAAACGTTCGCCAGGTCGTCTACGAACAAATTGTGCTCGCTGCACTAACACACAGAGCGAGCACTCGTCGCTAAAGAAAACCTATTAAATAATGCAAACATTAATTCAGTAAAATTCATGTTGTTAAGTTATTCTCCTTTTCCAATTCTCGTCTGTAAAATGTCGATATTCTCTTGCAAAGTTGAGACGAGCAGATTTCATTTTTTCTGTTAAACGCACCTTTTTTACACGTCTTCGGCCCATTAGGCGATTTTCGCGCAATCGGCACCTGACAGTTCTGGTCGAAATCTCTATTTCTCTCTCTTGTAAATTTTTTTGAATCATTTTAATTGTAGCAAATCTATTGCCCAAAGCCTGATGAACAATTTCACGGTCAGATCTCTTCGAAGTTTTTCTTTTCCGACCTCATTTTGCCCGTCTTTGTGTCGATGTGCTAGCTCCTTCGTTTAAGTTTCTAGCTAAACGCGATACAAGAAGGAGATACTTTCTGTAATTTTGCAATTTCTCGTTGTGAATGTTTGTTTGATTGTAGAAAAGCTTGTATAGCGGCTTTTTGTTCACTTGTTAAATCATTCCCGGGCATTTTCTACAAAAAACCCCAAATATTTCAATTTTTTTCAAATTCCAAATAATTTATTATTAAGAGAGAGAGAGAATAACAATTTTACCTTTGCAATAACGATATATCAACACAAAACATTTAACGATACTCCACAACTTACAATTAGTTTCTATACGGTTATGACGAAATATTTAAAAAAATATCGATGCATTCTCTAAAACACCACTTACCGTCGAGATCGCTTGACGGGCCGCGGCGGAGGCACAGCCATCATCATCCGAAACTCAATCCGCCACTCCGAGGTCGAAGTGCCGCCGCTCGAGTTTCTCGAAGCGACGGCCGTCAGAATCTGGACCGATTTCGGTCCTCTCGAGATCTACTCAGTCTATGCGTCCTGCACTAGACCTTTCTCGCGCGACGATTACGCCCGCATCTTCGCCGGTCCCCTACCGGTGCTAGTTGCGGGGGATCTGAACGCAAAGCACCCCTTCTGGGGTAGCAGGGTGACGAACGCCCGTGGCAGCAGGCTGTTCGACTTCATCCAAAACAAAGGTTTGACAGTTCATTCTCCAGATTCCCCAACGTTCTATCGAATAGACGTTCCCCCGGACATTCTCGACGTCGCTCTGACGAAAGATGTCCCCTGTGGAGTATCCGTGGAGAGCATTCCAGATCTCTCTTCGGACCACAACCCCATCCTGGTCGTGCTAGGAGGTGAAATTCTGACGCTAGGAGCGCCCATTCGTAGGGTAACGAATTGGGACCTCTTTTCCAACTCCGCTATCGACCGTCTTAGTAATTTGGTCTGCGATGTTCAAGACGCGGCCGCCCTCGACGAGGCTGCGCAATCCTTCACTAACTCGATCTCCCAGGTCTTAGAGATCTCTTCGAAACCCCGCCCGAGGCGTTCCGCCTCCGAACTGCCTGGAGAACTGAGAGCGCTTATAAGGGACCGCAGAAAAGCCCGCAAGCGGGCTCAGTCCACCAGATGCCCCGAGGACAACCGCAGGGCGAATCTTCTCGCCCGACAGGTTCGGGTTGCACTAAAGGAGCATAACGGCGAGGTCTGGCGAGACAAGCTGCTATCGCTCACCACCGAGGACGGGTCCCTTTGGAAGATCTCCAAAGCGCTCAGAAAACCAGGCAAACCCCAATGCCGGCCTCTTCACGGCACCCACGGCTTAGGCTTCTCCCCAGAGGAGAAGGCCGAAATTCACTCGGAATACCTCGAGAGCGTATTCCAAGGACATCCCTCGGACGACGAGGAGGATCAGGACTTCGGTAGCGAAGTGGACGAGTTGGCAAACGGGCTGTCCGACATGCCCGGAACGCCGCTCGACCCAGCTACCCCCGACGAGATCAGCGCGATCATCCGCGCAAGATCCAATAAGAAGTCCCCAGGTGCCGATTGTATCACCAATCTGGCCCTGAAGAGATTGCCTCCCGAGGCGACGGAGAAGCTCTGCGATATCATCAACGCATCTCTCCGACTCCAACACTTCCCCCTTTGTTGGAAGCACGCCGAAGTCGTCACCATCCCCAAACCGGGGAAGGACCACCTGTTCCCTCAGAACTACCGCCCGATCAGCCTTTTATCGAACGTCGCCAAAGTAGCCGAAGCCGTCATCCTGGCTCGGCTAAGGGACCTATGCGACGATTTAGGTTCCATCCAGGACGAACAGTTCGGTTTCCGAGCTGGTCTGTCCACGGAACTGCAGCTACTTCGCTTTTCGGAGCACATACGCGACGGACTCGACAGGCGAGATACCGTCGGCGCTGTCTTCTTCGACATCGCGCGTGCCTTTGACACAGTCTGGCACAAAGGGCTGATCCATAAGTTGATCGTTACCGGTCTCAACCCCTCCATGGTTAGGCTAATCAGGTCGTACTTGCAACGCAGATCCTTCTGCACCAAGTGCCAATCCGCGAAGTCGAGCATCCGAAACATCAGATCCGGCGTCCCGCAGGGTTCTCTCCTCGGACCGCAACTCTTCCTGATGTTCATGTCGGATCTCCCGAGGGAGCCCGGTACAGAGCTGGCAATTTATGCGGATGACACTGTCATCTACACATCTTGCCGGAACGAGGTCTTCGTCGTTAGGCGGCTACAACTGGCTACCGACGGCCTCCTGCGCTGGGCAGCCCGATGGAGACTCCGCGTAAACGAATCTAAATGCGTCGCAGTTAGATTCACCAGGAGCTTGCGCGAACCGCGAGAGTTCGTCCGCGTGGGCGACGTCATCTTGCAATGGAGCCCTGACGTTAAGTACCTCGGAGTTCACTTCGACCAGAAACTCACCTGGAAGAAGCAGATGCAGGAGACAAGGTCCAAGTTCTTCGCTGCCCGCAACTCGTTGCTCCCACTCTTAGGGCGTAGGAGTCCCCTTCACCTAAGAAACAAGTTGCTTCTCTACACCTCGACCCTGAGACCGCTGTTGACCTACGGCGCTATGGCCTGGTCCTCGGCGGCCTATACCCACATAATATCCTTAGAGCGTCTCCAGAATAAGACTCTAAGGATAATTTCCGGAGCCCCTTGGTTCGTAAGGAACTCTCAGATTCATCGCGATCTGGGAGTCCCGACACTCCGCGAATATCTCGGAAAGATCCTCACCGCCGCGTGGGAAAGGGCCCGCGCGAGCGACAACAGGTGCGTGCAAGAGGTAGTCGTTCCTCAGGATCGGCCCCCTCCCAGGATCCACGTTAGACGACCAGCGGACTTCTTCAACCTTCGCTGAGAGTCACTCCCCCCAAAGGAACGACAATCACCCCCCAAACAGGTCATCTTTCTCAAGCTAAACTCAGCTTTTAGCCCTCTACGACGAAAACTTTTTCCCAAGCACAAAACAACCCCCTGACGGCGTGACTGTGCCGTATCACGATAGCTAGAGGACAAAAGGGTTCAAGGTTTCTTCACAAAACTGACCCTAGGAAAAGATAGGATCCCAGTCATTCTCTAAACTGTGAACTCGCCAAATGTAAGTTGATAACTGAAATATTTATATATACGTACTTTACTCTTCTAAATATCATTTCTCTGGTGTTTTTATTTATTGATACAATAATCTAGTCCCCCTATAAACGATCGGATTCAAAGCAAAAGAATATCACTACAATAGGATGGGAATTTCCAAGTAAAAGGGTTGATTTATGACATGTTTCAAGTAATATGGGCAGGAACTGTAATAATAATATAGCTTCCGAAATAATAATCGCTTACTAGGTCTTGCATTTTTACGTCATTTTATTTAAGACTGTTTCTTATAGATTATACAACATTCAATCGATTGATACAGTGAAATTACAAGAAAATTGGTCAACATTTTAAAATTAGGACGAGATGAACATAATCTATACCAAGAAGCACACATCTATCTGTATGATAACATTAATCTCCTATTGTTTCTCATGACGTGACGCCGAATTAAATGGCACAAATTAGAAGATATGTTTCTTGGCACGCGGATAAAGTAAATATTGACAGTAGTTTTGTTTAATTTTTGAAAGTGAACAAGTGACACTTCGTTTGAGTAATTAATTATAAAATAATTTTTTAAAAGCATATTTCTTATTGCAGAGAAAAACTAAAAACACATTCTTAATGCTACTTTCGATCTTCTATCTAATGGGGTACTCGAAATATTTATATGACGTTTCGTTTCTTTGATATTTCTTATCTTCGTATAGCTTCTCTTAATGACGCACTCCGATGGAATTTCCGAAAAACGTGCATTTGCTTATCTACCTAATAAGCGAGATTAAAAACATGAATTTGTTTGGTACCTATGGCGCTTTGTTTCCGGTTACCATATTTTACATAAATTTTATCAAAGGAGTGACTTGTTCGCATTATTTCCACGAGCATTTCATGTCCGGAAACCGGGAATTATCTACTGTTTGTTTATGCTTGACATTATACAGCGAATATTTCCTCGAAATTTGCACTACATAGCGGTCTTTGAGAATTTGACGCATATGCTAATGTGACCAAAATGTTTATTCGGGTAAGGTCTTTTAAGAGGAGTTATGGAAAATGTATTTATGTATGTGTAATTTGGGTTTATTTGTTTGTTTCGTAATACCTTGTTTTTAGTTGGTCCCCAATTAAATACGTTAAGCCGGAAATATACCACTATAAACATTAGTCAATAGCGTCTAACTACTTGATATGTAATAGGTTTTCATACAAATCAAATTTTTGACGTGACTAAATATCCTGTTGACTAATTTTAATGATTATTTTCAAAGTGTAACAATTGCAGTTCTTTCTGTAAGCTAAAGATAAACTTCGACAGTTCTTTGCCTACATAGAAAAAAATCCTGTGAAAATAATTGCAACAACATTGTAGAAAGCTGCGCTATCCTTAAAGAGTTATTTTCATTAAAATATTGGTGTAATTTTATTGTAATAAAATACGAGGTAGGCCGTTACCTATACCAATATACATAAGGCCTGAGCACCTTGACGTCAGCAGGCTGGGACGTATTTTAAAGTAGGTCGTCGATCATTCACACGTTCAGATCGTTTCTTGCGTTTTGAATTGGTTTATCTAATTTATATTGGTTTTATTTAAAAAAAAAATACTGTGTGGTGATATTTCCATACTTTCTTGACACCTGTAATGTTTTTCTAGTGTTGTATAAGCGATAAAACCTTTCCTGAAACGATAAAAACGGGATAACCTAAAAACCGTGGCGTCGGCTGTTTTGTATGTTTTATTTGTGAGTTACACTTTGTAAAAGAAGATATTATTTATTTTTCAACAGCTACAGATTTAAGAACCGGTGAAACTATAACTTGTTACACCCTAATTCGCAAATTCCCTTAAATTCATATTTAAAATACTTCAAACATTTGATTTCGCACCAATTCCTCTATTTCAACGTATTACGAAATTAAACACCTGCAAAGGATGACATCACCGCGTCTACAACGCGTAGTATTTATGTGTACACGTTTTAACTAAATTCATTCCGCTAATTTGTCCTAAGTTTTGATCTTTATTATTTAATAAAACCATTAATATTCATAATTTCAAAATTCTACACCGCTAATATTTTCTGTTATGAACCCTTCTTGCCTATGATAACAACAAATTTGAATTATATTCTTAAGCTAATAAAATATCTAGTAATTAACTGTCTAGGAATCAATCATTCCCATTTCTTTCTATCCTTTACGCCCCGTAACTTCGTTGTTTATTAAAGAACATAAATGAAATTTTGTCAACACATAGTATTAATCTCGTTTTACATTTTGGTATCAGTTAAATTGGATTTCATCCGTAGCTAATTGTTGAAATTAGCAATTGCCCAGTTCAATACACGCACGAATCTATACACAGATCTAGCTTATGTCACGATATCCGTGCTTCGGTATTGGTTATTAACATCTCGCGATCCCATTGGATTCTCCTAAAATACATAAATAGAGACATTTTCCTAACATGTCATGAGACGTTTTACAGAAGTTAGCGAATCAACTAGTTATGTAAGGCCGTAAGTGACCCAGTGGGCGAAATAATGTTATCCTGGAGTACTAAGACGTTTGTCGTCGGATACAACCCCTGCTGGGGGATCTTCCTTGGTATCCATGGTCTACGTTCCCGGCGATTATATGGTTTTACGATTTAGTCGCAAATCGTCGGGAATAACGCTCTATGCGGATCTGGACATTGATTTCCTCCATGAAGTCCCGATTTTGGAAATCGGTTTCTTCCGCAGAGTTGCAGGATGTGGAAATCTATTTCTTCTGTCGAGTTGTGTTCATCTGTTGTCTGCTGCCCAATGCTCATCACATCACCCCCATTCCCGGTCTATCAGCGCGGCGCCCTTTCCGAATCAACGCCGTCGAGAAAGTTCTACCACTGTAACTAGCTGACCTACCTTCTCCTTTCGGCGTGTCTACCTGAACCTTGTTTTATGTAAGTTAACTTAAGATATTTTCTGTAACGTTACGAACTATAACCAACATTTTGCTGTTTCGCGTATTGAATGAACATTCCTTTTGGTTAATTATATATTCGTATTTAAGATTTAGGAACTGCGCTTCATGCCATTACTACTGCCCATTCTAGAAACTTGTAGATTTAATTATTAACTTTGTTGTTCAAATTAGAGTTAGCTTATTTATTTCTTTGGCGCATCCATTCATCTTTTTGTAAAATTATCAATATTCTAGTTAATACTTTGCCCTGAGATTTTCATAAGTTCTTTGGTAGTATTTTGTCAGTGATATTTCTTTTGAAAAGTGCTCTCTCTCTCAATATACAGTTTGTTCAAGTATTTGCTAACTTATTTTGCTACATGTTTTGAATGTCTTTTGTACCATCCTTTCTTCCTATCCCCTGAAAACTCTGGATGGTTTCCATGGGAATATAATCAACAACCAGCGAAACGACGAAGCAAAATATATTTATCATCCTGTGGCGTCCCAGGAACATCGTGATTTTACCCGAGAATTGTATACCGGGTTATCGTCTCGGTGAAGAAACATACAAAGAACGTTCACGACTTCAGCAACAAAAATAAATAAATTATAAACGCCGTTGTATTATTAAACTCCTTCAATCCTCTCCTTCTAACATCTACGTTTAAATAGTAAAACTGGGCACTATATCACTTTAATTAATTTTGTTAATATGTAAAACTTACCTGTGTTGACCTTTTTTTTTTTTGTACAATAAATCTTATTGTAAAATTACGGTTTTGTATTTGTCTCATGCTCACTAGTCATAAATAAGTTATAAATCGAAATTCTATTCATTCTTCTTCTTCTTTTTTTAACCGTAACAAACTGTAAGTTTAAAAAATCCTAGGCTTAAAAAAATGCTATTCCAACTCAATTCCCTAACCGTCTCTTGTATTTCACAGAAACTGTGAAGATTTTATTGTTCAAATAGTTTTATATTCTTACGTTATATTTAACAACATTATTTTTGAACACGAAGAGATGTTTTTAAATGTGTAATAGACGTTCTGTTTTAATACGATATATTTTAAATTATATCACCGAACGTAGCCATTTGGATACTGATATATGTAAATGTGATATTCACAGCAGTGAACGTATTGCAACAATTATAATGACTTGTTCTACAAATACCCTACTTAAAAATGATTGTGGGAAAAGTTATGATAGGTTACGTAAAACACCACATAATAGGACAGATAGATTAGGTGAAACAGCACATAATAGGAAATTGAAGACCCTGGTTAAATAGCATGTCTGGAAATTTTCTCGTGAAATTTAACAAAATTTCAAAATTGCAATTGCTGCATCATTTCAACCTTATTTTCGTCCAAATACATGTACAATTACAAATAATAATAATTAGTCGATTAAATATCAGCCACAAATACATCTTTCACGAAAACGGTGCTCGGTTACGTGCTTGGTTTTCGCTTTGAAACCTCGTTTTTCCAAAATAAAATCGAATGGAATGCGAAGAAGGGCTCACTTGACGACTGGCATCCTCTTTAAACCGGAAGCCCTTCAAAACTTAAAAAATAAATGTAAAAAAACAATTCCTTTACCGCTTAGGCTAATATCGTGCATGACGAAACATCACCAACCCATTGTGACGTCATCGAAGAGCGCTGATGCCTTGTATATCGGAAATAACGACTGAGGTCACTGCTAGGGGAACCTAGTCGTGGTCTCTGCTTATAAATTATAGCTAAGACTTTTCATGAAAGTAAGAACTCATTCGAACTTTTAGAACTTTAGTCTTCTCTCTCTAAAAGAAAAGATGACTACTTACGTGAGTGGTAACTCACGTGCATCTTCAAGTATGTGCGTATATTGTGAAATACTTCAAACAAGCATTTGTTCTAATAACGTTAGATCACTTCAATTTCCTAAAGTAGAATATTTAACACGTTTTTGTCAAGATCTTCGAAATAAGTTTTTTTCGTATTTATTTATTATTTCATTAAGGATGGTGAAATGAGCTTTTTACGTTTTATTACACGTGGCGTGGTGTACGTTGTTTTCGAATCCCGCTATTACATTGTTAAATAAACAAAGTGCATATGTTATTGAATGGAATTTTCGTTATTCGTTATCACTCTGTAAATCAACTATAATAACACTATAAAGAAATCCAAATATTTGTGATCATCATCAAGTATGTAAGTAAAACAAGCCTTTTACACGTTACTTACATAATGAAAAGTTGACTCATTTACTAATTGTAATTTACAATAGATAAGCCTCTATATACTAAGTTACAAAACTACTTGTTTGCCATCATAGGACCAGCCGATAAGAATATTTGAATGGTTCGCATTCAACGCGATGCACACGCGTAAGCTGCAACTAGCTGGCCCTGCAGCAACGGAAACTAGACTCACGTAAATAATCTATGTACATATATGTATAACGTATGTAGTCGTATTTTGTATGCACAGAAACTATCTGGGATGTTCCTTTTTAAAATACAGATTGTATGCTTCCGTTTACATGGATGTATTTGTATAGACTTTATTGGTGATATACTTTCAGAGAAGTAAAGAACTAAGGTAACAACGTGGAAATGCCACGCAACCGTGATCCTCATTGGGCCTACTTAGCTTTTCTGTAATGATTCTAGTAATGATATTCGCCTTGCTTAGATTTGGATATACACTACCGTTCGTGGAAGTTCGGGTAAGCAAAAAAATGTACGGAAGTCAAAGAAAATAAGAGAAATATTAAATGGCCATGTATTTAATACTTACTTACATGATTTTACATATTTTCAAACACAAATTTATTAAAAAGAAAAAGTTAATGTAATACAAATAATTTACATCCGATTTTCACCGAAAAATCCACCTGTTGCGTTAAGGACTGCTGCCACTATTCTCGGCATCCGATTCACTAATTTTGCTAATGTTTCATTGGGCAAGCTTGTCCATACCTCCTGGAGAATGGTCCTCAAATGTTTCTTCGATTTTGGACACTTTTTCCTAACACATCGGTCTAATTCTTCCCATAACAACTCTATCGGGTTCAGATCGGGGGACTGTAGCGACCATTCCATAATTTTTAGGGTTCTTTCATTTTCTTCTTGCTGCAGGTAATCTGTGCACAATTTAGATTTATGTTTGGGGTCATTGTCCTGCATAAATTCAAATCCACGACCAATTAATCGGACTCCTGACGGTATGGCATTTTCCTCCAAGATTTTCCGATATCCTTCTTGAGCAAGTCCCCTGTTCCGATTAAGGAAAAACAACCCCAAACCATTACAGATCCGCCTCCATGGTTCACCGTAGGAACTATACACTCCCGTAACATTCTTTCCCCTCTTGATCTGCGTACGAAAACTCTCCGTCTATTTCCAAAAACCTCAAACTTGGATTCGTCAGTCCACAAAACGTCTTTAAAATCGTCCACTGTCCAATCTCTATGAGCTTGTGCCCATTCCAGTCGTTTCAGCCTATTTTCTCTTCGGAGTAACGATTTTCGACAAGCCACTCGCTCATGCAACCCAGCCTCTTTCAGCCGACGTTTCACAGTATTCACAGAAACTTTGGAATCTCTCTCATTATTGAATTCTGCAGCAATTTCTGATGCTGTTAGTCTTCTATTGCGCTTACTAATTATTTTTATTCGTAAATTTTATGCAGGAGTCGTTTTTCTTGACGGTCCTGGCCGATTACGATCTTGCACGTCACGGGTTGTCTTAAATCGAACTATAGTATCATGTACTGTAGATTTTTTTATTTTTAATTTATCCGCAATCGTCAGCTTGCCCGAACTTCCATGAACGGTACTGTATATACAAGGGTAGCGTCTTAAGTTTTACAAGCAACCAGTAGATGGCGCTATTGAGATTTGACATTGATGATATTTTACGATTTTAGTAAAGGCCTAACACAATAACAATGCCTAGAATCTCTTCGTTCAACTTTTGGCAGTGAAGCAGTATCAGAAAAGACTGTTCACAACTCGTACTTTAGTCAGGGATGAATTTCAGTGATGATTTGGTCGACCAAAATCGGTTGTTGTTCCAAAAAACATGGATGCTGGTATAGAAGCATCCTTAGGCATATCGAAGACTTCAGCGCATTTGATTTTGGATGAACATCTAGGTGTGAAAAATATCTTTTTCCGATGGATTTCGCATAATTTGACCCAAGCACAAACAAGGCTCATAACAATTGCGTAAGGAAATGGTCAAAAAATTCGACAAAGGAACTTCAAAATCCGTATACAACATCGTAACAGGTGACGAAACTTGGAAATATTCGTACGAGCCGAAAACAAGGCAACAATCTACTATTGAGGTATTCCCAGATGAACCGAATCCAACAAAGTTGTTCGTTTATGAAGCATTTCCAAGAAAATGCTTGTTTCTTTAGTCGCAACAGTTCATGCTAATTGGTATACAACAATTTTTTTTGCCGGAAGCCATCGATGAAATCAGGAAGAACAAGCGACAATGTCACATCATCTTTCATCATGACAATGCTCTCACACAGCACGTCAAACAATTGATTATTTGAAGGGGGAAAACATCGAATTAATGCCTCAACGCCCATATTCACCTGATTTATCGCCTAACGGCTTCTTTTTGTCCCCGAATATCAAACAAAAAATTCGTGGATAGCAATTTTTACCACCTCAAGAAGCTGTTGAAGCCTTCAAAAATTATATTTTGGAGGTACCACCTTCAGAGCGGAAAAGCTGTTTCGAAAATTGGTTCGAACGCATGCAAAAATGTATAAATCTTAATTTTGAAAAACAATAAAACGATTCGTGCCAACAAATTTTGTTTCATTCATTGTTTTTGTGAAAATTTAAAAGGTACCCTCGTACAACATTATTTGCTGGTTATGGAAAGAAGCCTTTTATTGGAGAATGTATTTACCATTTTGGAATGGTGAGAATCAATGGCTCTTTAACCAATTGACATTTTTTCCATATCTTCAGATGTCCGCGTCTCTACTATTACCTAAAGATATCACATTGACATAGACTCTACTATCTTTGCTTCTTAGTTTAGAACAAGACAGGAATACATAAAAACAACTGACCTTATTTTGATCAAAAAAATGTCAGATACGTACATATATAGGCAAGAAAATGTTTACTTATTGGATTTGAGAACTAATTAAATTAGAAGTGATTTACTGCTTTTACTCACTTTAGCCAAGGATGGGAATATTTGCCACTAAGACATTATGTATCCAATGTCAAAATGGGAAATTATAATAAAACTTTTTTAATGTCTTTTTTAATTCTCGTAATCTTTGAAACTTGAACGTTGATACTGCAATAAACAGTGATACTGTCGCTAAATATTACAAAAAAAATTAGTGTGGTCGATGTATTGAAAGTCCATTATTCGAAGTACAAAGAGCAGTTTGCCGATATGCTAAATTTCTTGGTATAAAATTTAGAAAGTATTACATATTAAACAGCTGGGTGGTGAAACGATAAAAAGTCATGCTGCTAACTGTGATGGCAGGTTTTCTAGAAAACGCGATACCATATCGAGTCATCATTTGCATATTGAGAAAAATTAAAAGGTTTCCGCAATAACAGCCAAAGAGAGCTCGTTAAGCCAAAAGCAACATCGCAAGTCCTTATTAATCTGTTTTTTTCGATATTCATTGGATTATCCGCAAAGAGTTGGTACGTCCAGGTCAGACCATTAATACAGAGTTCTATCGTGACGTCCTAGGGCAGGTAAGGGAGAATATGAGAAGGAAACTTCCAGAGAAGTGGCGCAGGAATGACTAGATTTTCCGCAAAGCCACATACTGCAAAGATTTGTCACGATAGAGGAGATGGGAGCTGAATCGTGGACAGTATTGAACACGATCGCAAAACAAAACACCCAGAATGCTTTCGTTACAAAGGCGCACTCCCAAGGAGACTACTTTGAAAGTGACGAAGATGAATGAAACCTTGATGTCCTGCAATTTTGTTTATCACTACATTTCGGGAAGCACCTCATACTAATCAATTCTGAACTATAATTACAACAATATAAAGTTGCTGAAATCGAGAAAATCTGACGGAATTCTGACGCATAAGAATTTGGAGTTAATTTTGGTTAATATTTGATGTTTCCAAAAAGTAAAAGAGTTGCCAGAACTGTTAAAGAAAAAGTGGCCAGCAGGGTAAAGCGTTTCTAGCAGCAACTTCTGAAGATTGTGATCGGTGAACACTACTACTTATCTGTGCTGCGAGGAATTCTTTTGAGATTAAAACTACATTTTAAAATGTTAAATTTTTTAGATGGATTTTTAATGACATTTTTTTGTAATTGATAAACCTATTTTCAGAACAAAATATTCTCCGCATAATACATCCATTCAACTACCCTCAAGTTTTTCTTTTTTACATTACTAATCTAATCCGCAACACGCTGTATACTAATCCTAACCGTTGAACTTGACGACGTTATTTTCATCACGTTTCAATCGGAAACACTTCAGTAGAAGGCCAAAGGAAACGCCAGCTCTTTAAACAATAGTGTAGCTACGCGGGAAGACCAGCGCTCTGGGAATACGACTAAAACCGAAGAAGAAACGAAGAAGAGAATTGCTTGCAGCCGCCCGAATATCTCCTTTAACCTTCCTTCGCCAATAAAACAAGTAGAAGTATATTAGTTAGCTAGGAACGCAATACTGTGCTTATTAAACGTAAAACTCTATCCTTTGGCGTACGGACAGATGGAATTGTGATCGTTTTATTTCGTTTATGGATCAGCTAGACGCTAAACTTTCTAAAAATCGCACATTAAAAGTTGGGAAAAGTAAATACCACTCTTTTCTCTGAGAACTTGAATGAATTCGAGTTTTTGCAGTATTGGACGTAATAAGAGAAGTTGGATAAAAGTTTGGAAGATGGTAAGATGGTAGTATTTGATGCCTTTCGTATTTAATTATTTATGTAGTATTATATATCTTGGAAACGTGTAAAAGATTAGAGAAGGAAATGAGTGAATCAGAAATGTTCAAAATTTTTATAGATTTTGAATCTTCGTAGGTATAGAGAGCTTAAATTCGCTCTTGCTCAAACATGCAATGATTAAGCCGTAGAAATCGTTGAAACACTTTACTAAAATCAGCATCTCTGTCGCGCTAATTGAATTTGACCGATGGCGCGCCTGTGCCTACGGATTAACCATCCCTTATAATTGTAGAGATTACAGTAGGTACTAATGGTCCCATTTATGCCCTCCCTCAAAAATCATACGCTGAATGAACGAGTCTAGACTCGTGAGAAAAGTGACAGAAACAGAAGAACTAGAAAGAAAAGGAGAGGAAGGCCCAGAAAGTCATGGATGCAGCAGATAGCAGAAATAGGTATAAGATAAGGAAAGTCTATAGATGAAATGAAAGTCTTAACCAGGAACCGTGAGGAATGGAAGAAATAGATAACTAGTCAAATAAACGATACATCGACGCCCTAGTAGAGCAAAAGGAAGAAGCGAAGGAGATGAAGGAAAGATATGCTTTACCCAATGTAATTACAAAAACTTTATATCACTTATTCAATCAGCTGCTGGTTCAATGTACTGCAGATTATTGCTACTCACAAACTATTAAAAAATTGTAGAAGTAGTATTTATGTACTAAAAGATTTCTTTGCTAATCCAATCTACAGTATCTCTGATCCTGTATTAACAGTTTCTCAAAATAATAATAAGGAGTATAACATTTTAATTCAATTAAAACGTAATCCAATTTTAATTCCATTTGTAGAAATACCATCATCCTGCCTCTACATAACTCCTACTTATAACTCGAACACGATCGAAAATTACAGGTCCCTCTCTTGGCGTTAACATAACACCGACAACGCCTATCCTTTTCCCTATCCATATAATAATAGTAATAATTAAGATGCCGTCACGATCGCGGGTATATTGAACTTCTAGAGTGCGAAAATCTCAATTCGTTTACCGTTTTAACTACTTGCGCTCCTTCCATCTTCTCGAATGCTTTATCTCTTCCATATAAGAAGTAATTAGATTAATTTGAAAGTCTAAAGAATACATAGTACCGGGAAGAAAATGGCCTACACGCCGCATCGTCGTGATGGCTTCGACTTACCGCCAGATCCGATTTAAAATTCAAATCGGACATCATGAAGTTGCTCGCGTGCGTTTGTTTATTTGCACTGAATGTATTACAATTTTTATGAGGCGATTAGCAGTTTCTAAGATTGATCTGACAGCACGGTGAAGCGAGTTTGATGTACTCGTGAAGAAATATGATGAATTGTATAATTTAGTGGACGTTAAGTGCAACAAAATACTTTCTTCAAGTATAAACTACGTCAAAACAGTTATGTTAATGTTTTTGGTAACATTTCTATTACATTTCAGTAATTTATGATTTAACTCTTACCATTCGTACGTACAATAATTATGTTTAGTTTGAATTGTCTTTCATTAGTTTGTTAGTATTATTACAAATATAAATAAAAACAGTACAAGGGTAAGTCAAATATTATCTTCACTTTCGCCATAGCAAGCTTTGAAAGTTATCGTAGTGGCGGCCGCTTGCGCATGCGTTGAGCTGGCGCCTCTGTGGTTATGTGTGTAGAATTTAATCACGTGATTTGTCTGTTAGCTACAACAGCATAAGCATGTCAGCTCCGCTATTAGTTTGCACTAAAGAGGAACAACGAGCAGTGATCCGATTTTTATGGTCAGAGGGTGTGAAAGGTGCTGAAATTCACCGAAGACTTTTGTCACAATACGGGGACAGTGCTTTATCTCGTAAAAGCGTTTTTTTCTGGATCGAAATATTTCAAAGTGTGCGCACGAGCGTAATACAAAAAGAGGGAGCCGGACAGCCGTCAACCTCGACCACCGACGACAACATTTAGCAAGCTCGAGAGATGGTCACAGCAAATAGGCGAGTTACCATAGGTGAGGTTGTATCTTCTTTAAACATCAATCACGGTTCTGCCTATCAAATTATCCACGATGAACTCAAATTTCGTGAAGTGTGTGCGCGATGGGTACCACGAATGCTTATCGCAGAAAACAAAACCAAACGTTTGGACATCTGCCGACGCTTACTGGATCGCTTCAACGCGGAAGGCGACGCATCTTTAAGCAGAATAGTGACCGTTGATGAAACGTGGATTCATCACTACGAGCCCGAATCGAAACGTCAGAGTATGGAATGGAAACACCCAGAATCCCCTAGCACGAAAGAATTCAAGACCTCGCCATCGGCTGGGAAGGTGATGCTAACCGTGTTTTGGGACGAAAAAGGCCCTATACTGGACGACTACTTGGACAGAGGGACTACCATAAATAGTGCGAGGTACAGTGATTTGTTGACGAAGCAGCAATTCGAAACAAACACCATGGTCTACTCTCAAAGAAAGTTCTGTTACTGCAAGACAACGCCCATCCGCACACGGCCCATAACACCGTAGAAACTATCAACAGGTTGGGCTTTGAGACCCTGGAACACCCTCCCTACAGTCCTCAGACTCCCTCGGACTATCATCTCTTTGGACCGCTCAAGAAAGCTTTGAGAGGTCGTCGATTTGCCTCATACGCAGACGATCAGGATGCGGTGCAAAAGTGGCTTCACGACCAACCGGAAACCTTCTACCAGGAAGGCATACGGAAGCTTGTGGCTCGCTGGACCAAGTGCATTGCTAAAGGTGGAGACTATATCGAAAAATAATGTATCTGTTGTACACCTATCTTTGTTTAATACAGTTGTAGAACTAAAAGTGTAAGTAATTTTTGACCTATCCTCGTAGATTATAGAGGATGCTAGACAAATTACACAGTTTCCGGATGGTCTTATTCAACCAATAGCAGGCTAAAAGTGCCAGGAATGTCAATTTGGGAGTCGGATTCAGATGGAAAGAGAAGAAGAAGCAGGCCAAAGACAACATGGAACACAACAGTTGGCAAGTTGCTCCAGGCAAGAAATACAACATGAACCGATGCTAAAAGGACTGTGAAAAATAGAACGGCATGGAAGAAAGAACTGCCTTAAAAAGTTTTCCTTTTCTAAATATTAACAGCAATAAATTTTCTCAGTACTCTTCTTCTTTAGCTATTATTTATTTGAATTGCAGTAACTGTATGCTTTCAATTTCAATACTTTGAAGAGAGTTTGCTTATTTTGGTCAATATTTTATCAGAAGAGATCGTTTTACTGTATATTCTAAGACCAACTGTAATACATTTTCCATGATATTTGAAGACATATCATGTTTACTTCCGCAATTGTTATTCATACTTAAAATATAGTTTTATAAATAAGAATTTTTAATAAATCAACGAAAGGAAATCAAATAAGGTATTGTTTCACATATCTATAATCTATAACATATCGTTTTATTTCCTGAGATATGAAAAACAGACATATCCTTAGATAAAATAATATAAACGTTTTTTTTAATTCGATATTTATTTCAAAGCTACAAAGTAACATTCATAAACTTAATATTAAGCAAACAAAATTTTCAATATACTATTAATACAAAAACGGCTGCTACAAATTTAATTTATAACAAACACAACCCCTTATAACATACTTTTAACTTGTAAATTTATTCAATTTAAGCGTTTAGAAATAAAGTAAGGCAAATTTGTTACATTATCAGGCAATTAGCGCATTGAATGCTACAATCTATATTATTACAAATTTCACAATACTACAAATAAATATAAAAATTATTTATTGCACAATATTATACATTTACTAACAAGAAAATTATTATATAACACGAAACATTTTATCAACAATTAAATGTGCAAATAAATAACGTTAGCAGAAATAATCGAAACTTATTGTGAAACATTATTATAGAATCTACATGGACATAATATACTATATATCAGATAACAAACGAATTGCTACTAGTATTTTACAAAATAAACAATTGAAATTTAACGCAAACGTACCGATTTTTATCGGTACCAGACTAACTAGGTACGATAATTTAGTTTTAAGAACTAATTTAACTTTTTAATAGAAGTGTTTTCTCGAAATATATGTTCAAAAAAATATTACAATTAAATTTTATCGGTTTATTCTCTAGGAATTTGTAGTAAGGTATTTTTATAAATAAGATTTTTTGAGGACAATAGGAAAGAAAATTGTGATAAATAGTGATTTCAGGCTAAAAATTATTATACATCCACACTGGAATTGATTGAAACAATTTTTTGTCATATACATTGTTGTCATATACAGCAAATTTAGAGAAAAACCTTTCAAATAAAAAATATTCGGAGATAAGTGCTACACAAGATAAAATTATATTGAAGTATATAGGGTGTTCAGTTTCTACTGCGCACTACAAGTTTGATTTTTAATAGAACACGCGGTATGTTATTACGTTATTGGATCCATCTCTTTCTTTAATATTCCCTATACCTATCTTAGTTCTTGAGATAATTGTCATAATTATCTCAAATAAAGTGGATCATGATATTCTGTTGAAGAAACTTCACAGATTTGGTTTTTCACATAATCTTTTGAATTTTTTTGGGTCTTATTTATCAAATCGTAGGCAAGTAGTGTTCTTTGAAGGTGCTTACTCGGAGCCCTTTCTATCTCGAACGGGAGTTCCCCAAGGGAGCAATCTTGGACCCCTCTTGTTTTTATTATTTTTTAATGACATGGTAGATGTACTTGAATATTCGAAATGTTTACTTTATGCAGATGATTGCAAAATTTATAGGAGAATTATAACACCTTTTGATCGCTCTCATTTACAAAGTGACTTATACAAAATACTCGATTGATGTCAACTTAACAAACTTTCTCTGCATGTTGATAAGTCAATTATTCTCCTGTACAATGCACTAGTAAGATCCAAAATGGAATTTGCATCTGCAGTTTGGTCTCCCCATGTAAAAAGGGATAGTGATCTTCTAGAAAAAGTACAAAATAAATTTCTGCGCTATCTTTATTACAGAAAGTATGGCCAAAATCCACCCTTTCAATTATATTTTAACATTCGCAAAGGATTCGCAAGGTTGTTGTCACTGTTTCGATTACATGTACCTTATTACAGTGCCAGGCTGGTTCCACCTATGCATATTAGTAAAAATTACTTGTCAGCCATAACGAAAATTTGCAAACTATATAATGAATACTTTCTCGAAATAGAAATCTTTGGAATATCGAGACATGGTTATTTTATATCCGCCAGAAATGTGATATGTTTCAATCGACAGTGATTGTATACAACTGATGTTTAGTTGGCTTCAATTTTTCGTAGATTTCTCTAACTTTCTCAATGTGGTTTCCCTCTGACATTTTCACTAGAATATATCTTTTTAGACTCTGCGATTATATATATATATATATTTTAATTTAATGACACATGTAATTAGGATTAATTCCTGTATGTGTCTATTTCTGAATAAATAAATAAATAAACAATTTGAGATTTTTGCAAAATGCCGCTGTTTATTGTATACAACCCAAGTTCTAATGTTCGAGCAAAAATCTAAACAAAAGTGATGAATTAGTGACATCTATGAATCAATAGCACGAGCTTGTTTGATTGTATAAACTTTTTTGGTCATGGAACCCTTTAAAGGACTTTCTTTTCTTCGTGGAACACAAAACAACATCACTAACTACCATAAACGTTGAAAATTTGAACAAATAACAATAAAGATCATGTTTTAAAAGCTACCCCTACCCATCCAGCTATTTGAAACGTGTTCTTAAAAGGTCTAGACTTAAACATCCGTATTCCTCCTTCTTGAATGCGTTTGTAGGTTGAAAGTCAATTGAAAATCAGAAAATGTTGAGTTTCATTTTAAATGTAATTTTTTTCACGAATTCCTTGCAAGATTTCAAAGGTTTCTGCGGAACACACTTTGAGAACCGCTGCTGTAAAGAGTATGAAGACAATTTTGTCCTTATTTTGGAAATCATATCAAGACCAATAATTGATTTTTGATTGGTATATGGTATTAGACAAACAAATATTCTCAGCACACTCCACACCACACAAATTATTGGAAAAGAAACAAACACTAATAGATACATTATGTCCGACTCCAACCACTGTGGACAGTAATTAATAGATTGGTGAAGTTCCTCTTGAGTAAAAGTAGATACAATAAAGAGCTAAATTTCATAAAAAAATTAGCTATTTACAATGGTTACTCTTCTATAAATGTCGATCACATACTTAGGAAAGTCCAATATAGGCTCTACGTCAGAAATTCCACGACCTTAATCCCAACAGTACCCCGCGGTAAGAAATTTGTGAAACTTCCCTTCCATAGAGTATCGAAAGGTATTAATACAGTTTTTAAGGCACAAAGAATGAACGTGTGTTTCAGTTCGCGAAATATACTCAAAAACCTTCTTGGCAATCCAAAAGATAAACCTGAAATGAGAGAAAGATCGGGAATTTACAAAATTGCATGTGGTTATTGTGATAAAGCCTATATTGGTCAAACGAAACGAGCGATAGGTGCTAGATTTAATGAACACATCAGGTTACACATAAACGATACCGGGCATAATATTAAATTAGAAAACCTAAAATTAATTAAAAACGTGATTTCGCCGCGTGTCTATGAAACTATTTACATAAATAAGAATGCAAATCTAATCAATAAAGAGAAGGGACCTTTACACTTTTCATGTCTTTTCGATTTATTACAGTAAGCGGTCATTTGATTTATGGTTGTGCTATAACAGAAACGTAGAAACTCTCGTACATTCCGCATGCATCTTTAGTTTTTAAGGATAGAGACGGAAAGAACACAAATTAGACGAGCAGAAAGGACATAACCGTTGTCTCATTCGATTTTTATTAGGGCGAGATGACCACATGTCTCGGTTCGTGGTGACAAACCTTTTCTCCTTATTTTAACTTGCTTTCTAGACTAAACGGCAAAAGCAGGTACTTGTATATATTTTTCTTGAAAAGTAGGCATAGAGCGAGTTCGTTAGATTTAATATATGTTCTCTCACATCAATCGGTGCGCGGCTGAAGATGACGACCCACGTGTCTTCGAAACGGCTTTTCCGCGTTAATTAATAATTTGTGTGATGCGGAGTGTGTTGAAAATATTTGTTTGCCATACTACCCCACAGTCCTTGCTATCATTATTATGGTATTAGACATTGATCAAGCAATACTGAATTATGTTTAAGCTCATAGCGGCTTAGGAACTGAATTTCTATAACTTCAGCTACCAGAAACCAGAGAGGTAACAACATTGGATAAAATACAATAGGTTAACTGAACTTCTAGGCAAAAATAAGATATTCCATATACAGTGTCATCCATAAAGTGCGCACCATATGGGAAATTTCCTTATTATTTTTTTTCGAGAAAAATTATTCTTGATAAAAGTTTGTGCATTTCCTAAAATTAAAACGTTATTTACATAATGTCGTTTATTTATCGTTTTAAATAAACTTTGTTTTTTGAAGACGATATTTAAAAAAGTAGGTAAAAAAATAAAATTTGACTAAGTGGCCATAACTTTAAATTTAGGTATAATTTTTAATGCTAAACAACTTTTTCAAGTAGCATTTTTCGATATTTTTAAAAATAAGGATATTTCACTCTTGGGACAAAATCAAATTTTCAGACGTACCCCGTATAATATTAGAAATTTTCCATATTTTATTGGTACATCTTTAATTTTAGGTGATGCTCAAACTTTTATCAAGAATAACTTTTCTCGCAAAACCCATAACAAAGAAATTTCCCATATATACGAGGACGAATCAAATATTAACCGGACTTTTCTTTTTAACGCTCCCTAGGTGAAGTGAGTAACGTGACGTGTTGATATATGTTGGATGGGAATGTAAAGTGGAGGGGAGTAAATCGGTTCGGCTCGCCAGAGCAGATTGGTTGTTAGTAGTATCATGTCTGAGCAAGAGATGCACACGTCTGTTGAACAACGCATTATTATTAAATTATTGTCGCAGGAGGGCGTAAAACCTGCCGAAATTTTGCGTCGACTAACTGCACAGTTCGCCGAAAAAACGCTTTCAAGGATCCAAGTATACGACTGGCACAAAAAATTTTCTGATGGCCGAGAGTCAGAGCAAAATGAGACCCATGCGCGCCGACCGCGGACAAGCACCAGTGAGACGAATATCGCTCGTTGATTTTCTCCATGAACGGCGTACAGTTAATGCGACTTACTACTGAAACAGTTCACTAAAACCCTTACCACAACACTTAAGGTGTTAGTGAACTGTTTCAGTGTTCCAGTGCCACAGTTTTAGAGTACCCGTTTACTACTTACTACTGTCAACAGCTTGATGAAGTGAAACTGGCCTATCGACGAAAAAGGCGAGACATGCCTATTCGAAGTGCGATTCTGCTCCATGACAACGCTCGGCCACACACAGCTGCATTAACCCAAGAAAAATTGGACAAAATTCATTGGGAAACACTGGAACGTCCGCCCTACAGTCCCGATCTGTCGCCGTGTGACTACCACATGTTTGGGCCACTCAAAGAAGAACTGGGAGGTCATCACTTTGACGACGACGAAGGTGTAGAAACGTTCGTGCGTAATTGGTTACAGGCGCGACCACATTCATTCTTTGATGACGGAATTAAAACCTTCCGATTCGGTGGGAAACATGTGTGAATAAAAGAGGGGATTATATGGAAAAATAAGGTGTATTCAAAATTTTATTTACTGTACCAATAAATGTTCTAAAACAAAAGTCCGGTTAATATTTGATTCGCCCTCGTATCTCTTTCTATATATCAATTTTCTTTTAATCTACGGACAATTATTTATATAGAAATACCTTTGAAACATCCTAGGCAAAACAAATAAAATTGAATTGTCTTTTTCCGACCTTCGAATTGTCAAGAATACTTTAGCAAACATATACCTGCATAATTAAACAGTCTAAAAACAAATATGTATGAGCCAACATAACAAAAACTAACACTTGCATTAACGACTAGTTAACAAACTGTACGCCAAGTTGACTATTCGATAAACAAGTGAACGTAGAAAACATTTTTATTAAAGCCGGAAGTCGTACTTTACATGTAAGCAATATTTGTTGTGTAAATAACATTACCTACAACGGACGAGTACTTGAGGGTAATAAGACTAGGCGCCGTTGCATTAGTTTCAAGAAAAAAATAGATTTTTATCAGGATGGTATATCTGATACTTCCGAACTATTCTCAGGTAGTACGGTAGTAGGTGCAAGATGTCGTTGTGGCAATGTTGATTTACGAGGGGAAACGGTCTCTGTGCGTCAGTAATTCGATTTGCGAGGGTTACTTTCTAATAATAGAAGGTATATAGGTACTCTAAACCAAGCAATGGGATATTGGTAATAGTGTCTAATTATTTCCAAAAACAAAGATTGTTAAGTACCTTCTAGGCTCTTTATATAACGAGGTAATCGTGTCGGTGGAACATAGGCGTTTCACCGGAGTAGCGAGCTGTGTACAATAATCAATTCTCGCTTTGTCAGCGTCCGCTTGTTTATTTTTAATTCAGTTTAGGAAACAAGAGCATGGGTTGTGTTTTATGTTACGTATTATTCGTTATAAATATATTATTAATTTAAAATGTGGCTAAAAGACGACCTTTTGCTGGTACAGTAAATAAGTTTATCTGTGATTTTCCGGATTTGTTCTACGACGGTGCTGAAATAGTTTGTAAAGCGCGAGGGAAACACTTGATGTGCTGGAACAAAGCGGACTATAACAAACCTGTAAATACCGAAGAACAAAGAAATAGAAAATAGAAAAAAGGGCGTGCAGCCTGTAATTTGTCACTTCGCTTACTCGAAAAAGAACTGTTTCAGAACTTTTGGTATAAGTACAATCCCGAGTTGAAACGCCAAATACGAAACCGGCATTTAAGCATGTTTTATTTGTACGCGGAAATGTGGAAAAGAAAATCAAATCTACATTAAGAAATGAGTTGCTTTGGTTATACGTTGACGAGACAACAGATTGTAAAAGAAATTTTATTCTAAATATTATAGTACGTATACTGGACCTTCATAAACCGACAACAAGCTGGCAGAAACGGACTTCCAGCACTGTTTTCGACAGTGGAAAATTCGTATGGAGCGTTGTAGGGATCGGCAAGGAGAGCACATTGAAGGGGATAAACTTTGTAATGCGATTGGTGATCAATAAAATGTTTTGTAGCACCAGTCCAGTTGTGTAATTGCCACACCTCGTGGCACCGTTGGATTCGCCTTTCGATTACCTTTCCAAAATCGTAAAAATATACAGGCTGTTCTATTTCAAAAAAGAAAGTTAACGCCAAAACCGGAAATGCAATTGAAAAAATCGACCTCTTTTTTCTAAAAACGCTAGCTTCTGGGGGAGGGGAGGGGACACTTTAGGACCGTACTGTTATACTTAGCTTCAATAACACTAATAGTTATGTAAGTTACATTGCACTACAACCTGAAAGTCTTGGAACAAGCATCAATGAAAATGGAATAAAATGTATTTAAAGCAATAAAGTTGTATTTTCATCAAGAACCAACTACATACCTTCTTCATTTGAACAGTCATTGATAAATATAATCATTTCGTTTTTGCAAATTATTATATATATTATTATATAATGTGTTCCCGGGTTGAGTTTACTATGGGTATGGTGGACAAAAAAACGGAAAGTAAGTCCTGCTTGGCCTGAAACTTATTTTTAGTTAGCTTTCAATCTTTTAAAATCAAGTAGGCCTTCACAGTTAAGCAAAAACTATTTTCATTTCAGGTTTTTTCGTTCATGGTACGTCAAAGTATTATCAAGGAAGTTGTTCAGAATGAAAAGTAGTGGATTTTATCAAAGTAGGCCAGTTATTCAAAAAAATTGCATCATACCATAACCTTTCATTCTGAACAACTTTTCTCCATAACATTTTGCCGTTTTATTGATCGAAAAGGCGCTTTACCTGAATAGAAAATTTTTTGTAACATTTCTCACGGCCATCTTAACTTCTAAAAAAATAAAAATCTTAAAATACTTGTCAAGCAATTTTTTGTCGATTATGCATATACTGAACTCAATCCGGACATACACTGTATAAGATTACTGTTACTGTTCTATTACTGATTCTATACCAAATCGAACAAACCTTTATGCTTGTAGATGAATTGCACTTTCTTTTCAATATGTTCCTTCATATAATTTAATTCAAATCTACATTTCAAAGTGATTCCAACAGATTCCCTTGCATCTCGTAAATTAACGTCGAACACCATTCTCAATCTTTTATTTTAGATTCGGCGGCAATTGCTGCCTCCAAAACTCCTGCCTTTTGTTCAAAAAATCGACGGCATTCTTTATCGAATCCAATATCTGATGATTATCCTCCTTGAACTTGCATTTAATATCTGGATGATTCAGCAAATTATCCAAGAACTCTTTATCGGCACCCAGCTCCCTCAACAACTTACTTTTCCTTTGGGGTTGTCGACTTTTACCCCCGAACGTCGTCGGGGTGGTAGTTTTGGCGGTCTTATCCGATTTATTATCGACGTTTTCCGGTGAATCCCCGGTAGTTACGGTGACCGTTGGCGTTTTACGTCCGACACTTTGTTTGGTGCTACATCTAGTGGATGATTTTGAAGCGTTTGACGATGGGAAACCTCCGCCGATTGCATTCTCGATGGCTTTCTGGGCTTTTTGGGTGCCTAACTTGAATCCGTCATGGTCTGGCCGCAACCGTAGGCCGCGATGATAATACATGAGACTGTGTTCGAAGTCGCCGAGGTAATACAAGGACTCCGCCTTCTGATATATCGCCTTAATAAAGCCTTTGTCGATGGACAGAGCGGTCTCGGCGTCCCGGAGTCCATTCTCCGGCTGACCCAACAGCAGATAACACTTACTTCGGGCGACCAAAGCGTTCTTTTCGGTGGGATTCAATTCCAGCGCCTGGAAATAACGGATAAGTTTCATTTATACTGGTTTATATTGAATAAATATACGAAAGAGGGAATGAGATTGAAATTGATTGTACGCGAAGCGGACGGACAGGATGGTTGTATCTTTAAATTAATTTTCTTTTTTCTGATATCCCTCTTTTTTTTGTGGGCTTCCATACAATAATAGGAAAAGTGAAAAAATGTCACATAAAATGAAGAGGTATATAACTCGAATTTTTTTTCAGCATAGGCCTAAATTTAATTTTCTTCTTATATGCATAACCTATATATGTATAAGACTTAGAGACCGATTCTATAAAATTGCCTACACAAAAATATCGTTATGCGGATTCTGTAAGCAAATGCTAACGATAAAATCGTTGCATTTATCGTTATCCTATTGCTAAAACTTTCTAAACGACTTCTATTTTATACAATTTGCGGTCGTTAAATTAAAAAGATATTTTTCATAACTTATTGTATTTTGTTAATTTTTTGAGTCGTAATGGCTTGATTGATCAATTAGTCGTAATGGCTGGTTTTATAAATGTTTTAATGATTGAAGAGCAAGAGGAAGAAAGTTGAAGAAAGGTAAAATAAGATATAAAATTCAAGGCAGGAAACATTTTCCACCAATGTTATGTAAGAAATTTTGTGTATGCGAGGTTGGTAGCGCGAGAGAGAAGAATGAGATTAAGAAATCGTTAAGATTGATATTATTTTGTGTACGTTATTTTCAATATTCTCATCAAAACAATCCGAAACAATAAACAGTGTCGAGTTTATTTATTAAGAAAATGTTATTTCTTACACTTCAGAAGCGGAATTATTGTAGAGTGGACTTATTTACGGTGAGGACTTTGGACTGCCCGGTTAGGAAAAAGTGCGGGAAAGTTGTAAAGGAACTTGTATGTTGCGATTTTAGAAAAACCGTGCTAGGATTGTGTGAGAGACATGAAAATGTCGGAAAATAACGGAGAACATGATAGATAAAACGATGAAGAAAGAAATGAAACAAGTAGAAAAAGAGGTTATTTTGCCTAGTGCTGTGGCGGCTCATATGGTGGCAATCGAAAATTTGGCAAAGTCTGTTGCTGAAATGGCATCTGCATTGTCTGTGAAACAAAGCGCTATTCAAGAACAGACACAGTAGGTACCAGATTTGTTACGGAACATTAAAACGTTCCACGCGGAAAAGGATCTAAGTGGAGCTATCGAGTGACTTGACAGCTTATCTTTAAATGCAGAATTATTTAAATGGAATGATGAGACAAAATAGGCTGCTGCGAGAGCCCATTTAGCTGGCTCAGCCCTAAATTGATGGAAAGACTTTGAATTATATTTCCGTAACACTTTCACAAGACTGCAAACACCATCTGACAAATGGGATGCAATGAGAAATAGAAAGCAGCATGAAAAGGAAGGTGTAATAAATATTTTTTGAAAAAGCAAAAGCTTTGCAGAGAATCATATCTTACAGTACGAGAGGTAAGGGATGAAATTATTAAAGGGCTTGCAATGCAAGAATATAAAACAGCTATGTGTGTTAAAGAATATGCAACGGAAGAAGATATTTTACAAGATTTGTTGACATTAGAACAGAATAGTACACAGGGAAGAGTTGTTAGTAATGGAACAGGTAAGGAAGTCACAGGTTTCTTATGTAAAGCGAAAGGACATAAGTCATTTTGATGCCCGAAGAAGGAAGTTATAACAAAAGAAGAAAGAAGCTCTGAGACAAAATCGAAAATTCAATGTTATAAGTGTAAAAAGGAAGGACATTTAAGAGGGGATTGCCCAAAGAATAAGCCTAGAGATTTAGTGAACTATACAAATTTAGAAAAAGTGAACAATGCAAATTAACTTAAGTGGGTTTATTTGGACAATGACATTAAGGTGAAAGATATGGTGGACAATGGTAGTGCAGCATGTACAATTAAAGACAACATAGCAAAATATTACGAACTAGTCCCACATAGTGGTGAAACAAGATTATACACATTTGGCAATGTCAAGAACCCTACAATTACGTGCAATAAATACATCATTGCGAGTATGAAAGTAGATGAGACCTTAGTGGAAGATGTTAAGGTATGGTTGGTTCCATCTGAAGCGCAAGAATATGATATGAGCATTTTAATTACCTTCCTTATTTATTTATTATTGAAACTATTTTTGCTACCAGCTGCTAAATACTATCTAGAAACACATGAGAGAAATGTGAAAAGTTATAATCTAGATGCTTGTAGTCAGCAAGAATCTCCAGGAGAACTTTAACCACGTATCAATATATCATCTTGTAAAGAAGATTGTATGTATGTACAGTCCCTGGCCAAATTACTACACTACTTACTACACTTACTACACTCAATATTTTGTAGTTTCTTTATAATAAATTATAAACTATACATGTATTATATTCTTTATTTATCAAATATATTGTAAAAATATGTAACATATGTAAATATTAAATAAGTAATTAATATTTAGTCCATAACCCATGATTTTTAATAACACCCTTAATTCTTCGGGGCATACTTTCAATGCAAGATATGATTGTCTCTTTTATATCTTCATCGTTCTCCCATACATCCTTTATATTCTTCATTAATATTTCCTTTGTAGGGTTTTCTCTTTCATATACCTTCCTTTTTAGTCGATTCCATACGTTTTCGATGGGATTGAGGTCCGGTGAATTTCCGGGCCAACGTAAAAGAAGTATGTGATTGTCTTCAAAGAATTTCTTCACCTTTTTTGCCACATGGCAAGGAGCATTATTTTGCATAAATATACGCCCTGTCGGTATGCGACGTCCTGGCTTAAAATACGGTAATAACGTGTTTTTTAACACATTTATGTACTGCTCTTGACGCATTGTACCTTCTACAAAATACAAAGGGCCGGGTCCGTCTCCACTAATCACTCCCCGAATCATTACCTGCGAAGGGTGTTTTACAGTTCGAAGAACCGTGGGCTCTGTGAGACGTTCGCTAGGTCGTCTACGAACAAATTGTGTTCGCTGCACTAACACACAGAGCGAGCACTCGTCAGTAAAGAAAACTTATTAAATAATGCAACCATTAATTCAGTAAAAATCATGTTGTTAAGTTATTCACCTTTTTCCAATTCTCTAGTCTGTGAAATGTCGATATTCTCTTGCAAGGTTGAGACGAACAGATTTCATTTTTTCTGTTAAACGCGGCTTTTTTACAGGTCTTCGGCCCATTAGGCGATTTTCACGCAATCGGCGCCTGACAGTTCTGCTCGAAATCTCTATTCCTCTCTCTTGTAAATTTTTTTGAATCATTTTAATTGTAGTAAATCAATTGCTCAAAGCCTGATGAACAATTTCACGGTCAGATCTCTTCGAAGTTTTTCTTTTCCGACCGCACCTTGCCCGTCTTTGTGTCGATGTGCTGGCTCCTTCGTTTAAGTTTCTAGCTAAACGCGATACAGAAGGAGGAGATATTTTCTGTAATTTTGCAATTTCTCGTTGTGAATGTTTGTTTGATTGTAGAAGAGCTTGTATAACAGCTTTTTGTTCACTTGTTAAATCTTTCCCGGGCATTTTCTACAAAAAAACCCCAAATATTTAAATTTTTTTCAAATTCCAAATAATTAATTATTAAGAGAAAGATAGAATTGCAATTTTACCTTTGCAATAACGATATATCAACACAAAACACTTAACGATACTCCACAACTTAGCTTCTATACGGTTATGACGAAATATTTTAAAAAATATCGATGCATTCTCTAAACTGTTAACTCGCTAAATGTAAGTTGATAACTGAAATATTTATATATACGTACTTTACTCTTCTAAGTATCATTTCTCTGGTATTTTTATTTATTGATACAATAATCTAGTCCCCCTATAAACGATCAGATTCAAAGCAAAAGAATATCACTATAATAGGATGGGAATTTCCATTTATGACATGTTTGTACATACATACAATGTATTGAATTAGGGAACTTTCTGGAAAGTGCCAATTTTGATCTCGTTTGTACAACCGAAGTTTCGTATTTCTACAAAACATTTAAATGAAATGTACTAACTACATACATAAAGAAGATTTTCCATCGATAAACAAAAGTTAATAAAAGCAAAAATAAAGGACTAATTCCAGAGACCTAAGTAACCGAAAAGACCCGTCGAAACTGGTGAATATTGACAATAAGATTAGCAAAACAGTCATGCATTAAAGTATATTTATTCATCCAACAATCATATCCTAGAATAAACAAATTGGACCATGACTAGTTCCAATTTCTCCTACGGATTCTCGGGAGTAGCGATTCAATAAAAACTCTTGAAGAGACCTCGCGAACACTTTCGTGCATACGGTCTTAGAATTATTGTTAAGTCACACTTTTTCCTGGAAGAGGAGAACGATTGCACATATAGAATTTGATTATATGCTGCCTGTTTTAATCGCCGATTGTATCGAACCGAGACTAATATGGAGGTAGTGGACGGGCGTAGAAGTACACGAATATGGCCTTTAAGAAAGAAAAGTACTAAGTCGTATTCGGGAAGAAATTATCAATAGTTATCACGTCCTCATGTATGTATATAAAATTATCGCCGATTTGCGTTTTAATTGCGATTCGATCCACGTCCGTCGTCGTATTGTCTGAATGCTTTATGCCACTGTCTGTAGGGTGTATTCAAGAAGAAAGGATTCTGTCGTTGTTGAAGTTAACAAGTGTCAATAACCATGTGTAAGATGTAAATTGCTTTATTGCTTTTTAAAGTATACAGTCGGGACTAAAAAAACATGTAACACTGTTTTTAAATTACATGAGAAGGACAATACACCAGTTACCAATTTTATAAAAATGAATAGATGGACAAAATATTTCCAACAACTGTTAAACGCCGAAGTGTCTAAAGAGGAAATTAAGCAAGATGTAGGAAATAGCATAGAAGCTGAAATGGAGAAGGAAATAAGCATACAAGAGTCACGAGAATTTAATAAGATGAAAAATGGAAAAGCACCCGGTGTGATATGGTAACAGTAGTGATGATCAAAAACATGAGACAACGAGGAACGTAAATGCTATTGCAAGTACTAAACTAAATATGGAGAGAAGAAAACCTTCGTTGAGATTGGCAAACAGCATTAATAGTACCAATTCACAAGAAAAGTGACAGAAATAACTGCAGTGATTATAGAGGAAAAAATCTTGGACAAGAGGATAACGACAAAGATAGAACACCCATTGGAGGAGTCACAAAGCGGATTTAGAAGTAAAAGGAGCACGCGAGATCATGTGTTCAGAGTCAAACAGATTTCCGAGAAAGCTTTTCAAGAAAAGAGGAAAGTATATTTAACATTTATAGATTTACAGATAGCATTTGAAAGCAACGGAGAGTAAGAAGTAGAAATCAGTAAGAGGATACAGAAAACATTGAACTTATATTATACTATGAACAAAAATTCATAAACAAAAAGGAAATAACAAAAGTAACGAAAGTGAAGGTGTTCAATACAGTACAAGCCTGTACTAACGTATGGTTGTGAATCATGGGTCATGACTGTTATGTAAACGATTGTTTAATAACTTTATGTAAATTTATTGTAATATAAAGTGTATACAAAACGTAATCTATAATAACGAACACTATTGATATCGGCTTAACTCTCATGTCAAAAGTCTATCCTGTTTCCTAGCGGAGGCGGGAAATAACTATGTTTTTAAATATTTCAATTCCTTATAACAATGACAAATAAAGACAAGCTTTGGAAATGAAATATCTCAGAAAAGTAAGAGAGACAAAATAAGGAATACAGAAATAATATAGCTAGAAATCGACACCCGAATGGCAATAACAAGACCAATTAAGAAGATATGAGATGCTAAAATTATGAAAAATAAAAAAAGGGAATATCCAAGCAAACGCGGAACAGAGTAGTGGGAAATGTAACCCAGGAAGAAGTAAAAAAACATGCCCATGTCAGAATAGTAAAGAAAATTGGAAAGACAAGAAAATAAGTAGAAATGTACAAAATGTTCTTATTAAAAAATTAAGTTTGTAGGTTACATTATAGGACATTCTATAAAGCATAGTGGAACAAGGCGTAAGTGTATACCACTGACCTTGAAAATTTCATAACTCATCCAATAAATAAAAAATTCATGATATTTATCAAGATTATACGAAAGTTATTATAGTGAAGAAACCGGTAATAAAATGTTGCTATTTCCTATCTCGAAAAATAATCATAATGTGCCTTGAGAATTTAGATGAACTTCTGAAATTTTGTGTAGGAGTAGACTTCTTGATCCATTATGTACTCAAAAAAACATTGGTTTTATTTTAATGTAAAATATACAGTCCATGGCCAAATTACTTGAAACACTCAATATTTTGTAGTTTCTTCATAATAAAATATAAACTATACATGTATTATATTCTTTATTTATCAAATATATTGTAAAAATATGTAACATATGTAAATATTAAATAAGTAATTAATATTTAGTCCATAACCCATGATTTTTAATAACACCCTTAATTCTTGGGGGCATACTTTCAATGCAAGATATGATTGCCACTTTTATATCTTCATCGTTCTCCCATACATCCTTTATATTCTTCATTAATATTTCCTTTGTAGGGTTTTCGATGGGATTGAGGTCCGGTGAATTTCCGGGCCAACGTAAAAGAGGTATGTGATTGTCTTCAAAGAATTTCTTAACCTTTTTTGCCACATGGCAAGGAGCATTATCTTATAAATATAAATATGCGCCCTGTCGGTATGCGACGTCCTAGCTTAAAATACGGTAATAACGTGTTTTTTAACACATTTATGTACTGCTCTTGACGCACTGTACCTTCTACAAAACACAAAGAGCCGGGTTTGTCTCCACTAATCACTCCCCGAATCATTACCTGCGGAGGGTGTTTTACAGTTCGAAGAACCGTGGACTCTGAGACGTTCGCTAGGTCGTCTACGAGCAAATTGTGTTCGCTGCACTAACACACAGAGCGAGCACTCGTCACTAAAGAAAACCTATTAAATAATGCAAACATTAATTCAGTAAAAATCATGTTGTTAAGTTATTCACCTTTTTCCAATTCTCGTCTGTGAAATGTCGATATTCTCTTGCAAAGTTGGGACGAGCAGATTTCTTTTTTTCTGTTAAACGCGGCTCTTTTACAGGCTTTCGGCCCATTAGGCGATTTTCGCGCAATCGGCGCCTGACGGTTCTGCTCGAAATCTCTATTCCTCTCTCTTGTAATTTTTTTTTGAATCATTTTAATTGTAGCAAACCTATTGCTCAAAGCCTGATGAATAATTTCACGGTCAGATCTCTTCGAAGTTTTTCTTTTCCGACCGCACTTTGCCCGTCTTTGTGTCGATGTGCTAGCTCCTTCGTTTAAGTTTCTAGCTAAACGCGATACAGAAGAAGGAGATACTTTCTGTAATTTTGCAATTTCTCGTTGTGAATGTTTGTTTGATTGTAGAAGAGCTTGTATAGAGGCTTTTTGTTCACTTGTTAAATCTTTCCCGGGCATTTTCTACAAAAAATCCCAAATATTTCAATTTTTTTCAAATTCCAAATAATTAATTATTAAGAGAAAGATAGAATAACAATTTTACCTTTGCAATAACGATATATCAACACAAAACACTTAACGATACTCCACAACTTAGCTTCTATACGGTTATGACGAAATATTTTAAAAAATATGTTTGCATTCTCTAAACTGTGAACTCGCTAAATGTAAGTTGATAACTGAAATATTTATATATACGTACTTTACTTTTCTAAATATCATTTCTCTGGTATTTTTATTTATTGATACTATAATCTAGTCCCCCTATAAACGATCGGATTCAAAGCAAAAGAATATCACTATAATAGAATGGGAATTTCCAAGTAAAAGTGATGCAGTATTTTCGTGAACCAAACTATACATTCAGGAATTTAATTTTTTTTCATTGTACAAGAATTCTATAATATCCTTGTGTACATATTATTGTAAACGATAAATTTAACTATCGAAAAAATATTTACTATGTGTTTACATATGTCTCATTACTTTCTTATAACAATTACTGAACCTAAGTTGTATTCAATATGTCAACAAACGATAAATACAAAATTAAATCTACTTATTACATTTAATATATACATACATTATAAATATTCTATTTATACTAACGTAAATAAGGTAATATTCACATCCAAACAGATAATTTAATAATAAAATCGTGTTTAATACATCCTTCTTCCTGTTGATTTGAAAGAAAGGAATTAATGTTTCAATGCGATACCGTCCCATGTAATTATAACAACGTTTTCTTTAACGATCGATATAATAAACATGCCCGATTGCTGTTGTTTTGATAAATTGGCAGTAAAATAAAGATGTCAACACGTAGTAAATGCCCAGAAACCCTGCCTACAATTAAGATATTTCCTTTTATACATCTGCGTTTGTGACAATAATGATATGGTGGAAATAATATGTAAGATACTGATAGAAGAAAGTTTAAATTATCGTCAATTCCAAAACAAATGGACTGAAGAATATTTTTTTATAATGCACAGTGGTAAACCTATGTGTTTGCTGTGCAACGAAACTATTTCTGCTTTAAAAGAATACAATATGAAGCGGCATTACTCCAGCAAGCATTTCGCTGAATATAAATTACTTACGGGCCAGTTAAGAAAGGATAAAATTAAAAAACTCATTACCGATTTAGGAAAACGGCAAGAAATGCTCCATTCACAAAGATCAAATCTAGACAGTGTTGTTAAAGCTAGTTTTATAGTTAGTTCCAAAATAGCGAAAACATCGAAGTCATATTCTGAGGGAGAGTTTGTTAAAGAGTGCCTAGTAGATGTTGCAGAACTTTTGTGTCCAGAAAAGAAAAAGAGTTTGAGAAAGTGAGCTTATCGCGACGTACTGTTGTTCGACGTATAGATATGATGGCTAGTGATATCAAAAAAACATTGACTGATAGACTGGCTGGTTTTCAAGCATTTTCGATTGCTTTGGATGAGAGTACAGATTTATCTGACACAGCCCAGTTAGCTATTTTTATACGAGGTGTTGATGAAGAATTTGTAGTGACAGAGGAATTACTGGCTTTACCGCCGCTACAAGGGACCACTACTGGAAAAGATATTTTTGCCGAGGTGCAAAGTACTTTTGAGCAATATGGTTTGCAGTGGTGTAAATTAGTTGGAGTGTGCACAGATGGTGCACCTTCAATGGTCGGTCCACGAAAAGGTTTTATCGGAATTCTGAAGGAAAGAGCAACCGCTATGAATGTGCAAGAATGTGATTTAATAATTCTGCATTGCATTATTCACCAACAAAACTTGTGCTCTAAGTCCACTCGACTGAAGAACGTTATGGATGTGGTAGTAAATACCATCAATTTTATTAGATCCCGCGGTCTTAACCATCGCCAGTTTAAAACATTTTTGGATGAACTCTCTTCAGATCACGATGATGTGACATTCTATTACGAAGTAAGGTGGCTAAGCAAAGGCAAAATGCTAAAAAGATTTTATGACCTTAGAAAAGAAATAGCTGATTTTATGGAAATGAAAGAGAAAACATTGCCGCAAATTTGTGATTCAACGTGGCTTTGTGACTTGGCATTTCTGGTAGACATCACAGGACACTTAAACGAGCTGAACTTGAAGCTTCAAAAACAAGGGCAATTGGTAAATCAGCTGTACAGTCATCTTAAAGCTTTTCAAAACAAGATTCGCTTGTGATAAACACAAATGAGAAGTAAAAACTGTTTTCATTTTGTAACATTATCCAGTCACGAAAACATTGATTACGGTCGCTATGCTGAAGAACTGAAACTACTGTCAGAGCAATTCACTGATCGGTTTTCCGATTTTAGGAATATGGATAGCGCTTTCAATATTTTTGCAAATCCGTGTAAGTGTAATGTGGAAGATGCTCCGCTTCACCTACAAATGGAGTTGATCAAGCTTCAAGAAGACTCATATTTGAAGTCTAAATTTGATGATGTGGAACTAAGCGAATTTTACAGAACATACCTTTCCGAAGAGCTGAGAGTTTTCGCAAGAAAAATAATTTGCACATTCGGAAACAGGTATAAATGGGAGCAATTTTTTTCAATCATGAAAATTAATAAAAATAAGCATCGTACTCGGCTTACAGATGTTAATTTAGAAAACATTTTGCGCCTATGTACTAGTGATATTGACCCCAATATTGATCATCTTGTTTCTCAGCTTCAAACTCAAGTCTCTCATTGATTTTCATTTGATTTTTCTATCTTTTTTTGTTAATTCGCTTTTTATATGTTTGATTATGCTATTGTAATTCTAATAAATAAAAAAATGTGTGAATTTTTATCGCCTTTTTATTCACTACTACCTACTTATTTCTTACCTACGGCCCGCGACCTGATTAAGTCCCGAAATTACGCCCTCAGCTAAGCAAAGGTTGCCCATACCTGATTTAGACAATTAAATGATCTACCATAATAAAAAAAAGTTTGGAGTTGTCATTAAAACAAATTGTCGATGACGTGACTTGAACACCTGAAGGGGGACAAGCTTAATATTGATGCAAAAATGTTTATTTTTAAAAAATAAAATGGGTTCGTCCGAGAATTTCTTCGAAAAACAAATTGCTTCAAATTTAATGGATTTATTTCAAAATTTTGCCTTGCATATAACTCTAATTCTGAAGGCAAATGTTTTGCAAAATGGAAAATGTTTGATATCACATTGCATACTACAAAATAACTATCAAAATTTATTTTAAAATGAATATGAGCATGGAAAACATTTTGAAACTCAACTTTCATAAGAAGCTTATTACCTGATAAAATTACCACATGGTGTATTCAATATTTTCTTATTCATTCAATCAAATTTCATTATTTCTATTTTACTTATGTATAAAAATTAATAAACTTGCATAAACTTTATTACTTACTACTATCAACAGATGGCGCAAGTCGTACTATTTCTACATAATAATGCAGGACCGGCTCAAGGTTGAATAGTTTTAATAATTTAATTTAATCCTTACGAAAAGAAAGCATTTTGCAGTGAAATAAATTAAGCAATGGTGACACTAAAAAAATTATTCATAACTTTAATAAATACCCATTTTGGATAGTAAACTTGACCTTATTCATAAAATCAAGAGCGATCTGCAAATCTCCTCTGCACATTTCGTAATTCCCCAAAGCCAAGAAAGTGCTAGGCTCAGCTTCCTCGGGTATGGCTAAAGCCTTTGAGCGATCCTGCTTCCTCTTCAACTTCAAAGATTGCTTGATATCTCTGGATCCAGCGGCTACAGCTGCCGCCCTATCTTTATCGGTGTAAACCTCCTCGTGCCTCGGTCCACTTCTCCGTCTCTTCCTCAACCCTTTCTTTGCGACTTCTTTCTCGATCATCTGGACGCCCACCTTAAGCTGACGCTGTTCGGCAACTGTAGGTGCCGCTCTGGTGGGCTTCTCTTCTTTTTCGGCGGCGGCCTCTTGGATCACTATCTCGGGTTTTACGAGTTTGCCGGGGGGCTCGGCTTTACCCCCACTTTCGTCCGAACCGGTATCCCCCTCATTGTCCAAATTAATTCTGACGAATCTCTGCAGGAGTTCGCTGTCTCTACTGATGTCCAATCGGTGTGTGAGTGTCGTTGTGGCACTGACAGTCACTTCCTCCATAATTTCTTTCGCTTTTTTTCCTTGGCAAGACCCTTATCACGCAATAAATAACTTGTCAGCGGTTAATTTACGATTCGGCGTATTTTTAGAGATTGCTGAGGGCCACGAATCGAATTTCTTTGCTAATTATGTAAAGTAGACGTTAATATTACGGCGGCTCGTTAACGCACACGAAAAACGCGAAATTCTTCGCCTCTGGTGACGAGTTAAGGGTCGCAGATACCGAGAAAACTAACACTTTAGCCGACGTTGTCATGGTGACGTAGTACAGGTGTGATCAATTTTACAGCACCTACTTTTCGAATATCTATATGCAGCGGAATTGTTCGGAGATTGTCTTCGATCAGAAAGTTCCCTTTTAACGTAAGGTGCACGCTACGCTTTAGCTTAAAGAAGAGCTATTTTCGGTCGAATGGAAGAATTTTAAAAAGGTCGGCGGGTCTAGGCCTCCTATATACCTTCATAATTCCTTTTTATACAATCTATGAATATTTTTTGATATTTTTACGGCCGGCTTACGAGTTTTATTGGTTCGCTCGTACAACTTATGAGCATGTCCTTTTTTTTTCTTCCTCTTCGATTTCGGTCGTCCAGATATCCGCTTCTCTTTAAGAGGATAGTACGAGAATACACCGATCCGATAAGCTTTACAAAAATGGTGGATGCGTCTGTTGGAATCGCGTTCCTATGTATAACCGTACAGGAATTGAATTAACTGTCATTATGTTCGAATGTATTCTACCCAATATGTACATACAATTGTAACATATAGTGCGGAAACGATCAATACGATAGACAGACATAAATAGACAAGGCCATTTCACGTTGAAATTGAAAATGGCATTTGAGCGTCAAATAAATTTGGAATATTAGAAAGGACTCTGACAGCTTAGAAATCATTCCATTGCCACATGTCTTCGAATTTATTCCTAAAATGAAATATTTAGAAAAGAAAATTCTAAATTTATTCACTTCAATGTCGCAAACACTCCAAAAACTCGAAAATAGAAATCTTACACTATACTAACGACATTGTTTGTTAGTTTTTCAGAATAATACCAACATTGGAATGAACATTCTCAAAGAAACATACAAATTCTTTTCAATATAATGCTTTCAGCTTTTCAAGATGCAGAAGGATATTTTTGTGCAAGTATAACACTTTACGTACAAGAGCTTTGTATGTTAACTTGTTTATACGTCATTAATAGAGCAACGCAAACTGCGCTGAAGGCCAGTGGCGGACGCATAAAAGTTTACACAAAATAAATTATATGTGATACGTGCTCAAACACTTACCGTTTTAAGAGTCCTCCGTGAAATCGCAAAGTGGATAATGTCTATTTAATATTTGTAACATTAGATATGTTTCCAAAGTTGTTTCGGCAAAGTGAATGCGGCGTGAAGAAAAAGTGTTTTTGTATGCCGAAAACGAACGTTCTACATCTAGTGACGTTATATTTGCGTAAGTAAAATAAGCTTTCAAATAACTTAACGGTTCTGTTGACGCACCTTCACAAATTTGTCTTAATGTGCCAAAATCGGAGTCTTTATCTAAAACACTTTCAAACCTTTCTAAAACACAAACATTTCTTGCGTCTTCTATCGCGCATAGCAGTGCGTGAACATGTTGCACTATTTGCAAGGATTCCACTAACGACACCGAAGAATTTTGTAGTTTTTCTATCGCATCCGCTAGTCCCACGTAATTGTTCTGAATAATTTCCAAATCTGTTTTAACTTGACCATCCTGAAATTTCAAGCGGCTTACCTTGACAGCCGCAGCTTCCTTTGGGTCGAATTCTAAAATCACGTTCTTTATATTCTCAAAATATTTAAGATAATAAAATGCAACCTCTAACCATGTTCCCCAACGAGTAAGAATAGGTTGTGGTGGTTCAGGAATACAGGGGCATAGTCTATGAAATTCCCGAATACGTTTTGGGGATTTTACAAACACAGCTTTTGTATGTGCTATTAGAGCGTCTACCTCAGGATAACATTTTCTGATACTATCTGCTACGAGACTGAGAGTATGAATTTTACATGTAATATGCAATAAGTTAGCACAATGTTTTTTAAGAGATCGACCTACAGCAAGCATGTTTGCGGCACCATCACTCATAAACATCAACAGTTGATTTGTTGAAAGTTCAAAGTTTTCCAATGTATTTAACACCAACATTGAAATTACTTCGGCAGTGCATTGTTGTATTCGTCTGGAAGCTAGTAAAATTGAGGGTGACGGTCGATGTGGTTCCATTGTGCGTACCATTACATTAACCACGGAATGTTTTTTACGATCTGTTGTTTCGTCCACACATAACCACAGTTTTTTATCTTGCAACTCCGATTTAATTCTTTTCTCGATATGCTCACGAGCAGACGGCACAACTCTCTGTAATGTTCTCTCACTTGGTAACTTAAAGTCCGAATATTCATTCCAAAACGAGACGTATGCTTTCTTCCTTAGTAAATGAAATGGTAAATTACATGCAATAAAGGTAACACATAAATTAAATTTAAATTTGTCATAATCTCGTGTGGAATTTTTTTTTTGAAACATGCCGTGCACTATTTACGTGCCGTAGACAATCACTTTTCGACCAACACATTAAATCTATTTTACACACTACACATTGAATTTTAGCGCCATCACACTTTAAATCGGGCATTTCTGCAATAAATTCTCTTATTGTGTCCAACTTTGGTCGTTTTCGCGACGTAGGAAACATTTTCAAAACAAACGTAGAACTACGATATAGTGTACGACAGCGTAGATGCATACACAACGGATCGGCTTTCGAGTCGCAGTTATACTGACGCTTATACCGAATTGTCCCGGCCGTGTTTATTTTGTGTAAACTTTTATGCGTCCGCCACTGGCTTTCAGCGCAGTTTGCGTTGCTCTAGTCATTAATTTGAAACAACAAACTTTTTATGTGAATAAAATGTTTATTTCTATACAAGGAATCGAACTACATCTATATTCTGGAAAATCAGTAATAAATTTACATATGGGTAAATATCACATAAAAGGATAATTCAAGTCCTTGAAACTTTTTATAATAATATATAGATTAAATATCCCAATGTTGTATAATTTGATTGGGTTGACATAATTATCAAATATTTTACATTGATTATAATTAATATTTATTTTTCCACAATTTTTTTTTTAATATAAAATGTCATTTAGATAATTGTCCCGTTCGCTGAGTTTTGTATAGAGTTTATTATTTTGTATAAATTGAGAAATATTTTCTGTTTGTGGTTTGTATATTTATGAAGCACAACTATGTCATTAACAAATCGTAATGTCACAATAATTTTTAAACGTTTGTTTAATTAATTTCAGCAATGGTTCATTCTTGCTACTTCGGCTCTTTAAAAAGCCTGTTTTACACGCCGCAATTTATTGGCTAATTGATTGAAGAAGTTGATCTTCGATTTTATTGTACTATGTAAAACAGCAAAAGTCGGTACGATTTCTTGAACAATTTATCGTACGATTAATTGAATTGAATAGAACATGCTCTATTTTTGCCACGATTTTCCGACGATCTTTTACTAGTTTTGATGTTTTAATACCAACCCAGTAACAGAAGAGCAGCTACAAATTTTGTTTAGTGTTTAAAGTAAAGTGAGATTAAATTTCGAAAAATTACGACGGTTATAATATAATGGATATTTTGAATTGTCTAATAGAACCCAAAGTAACCTTTATCTGTGTCTATATCAAAACTGCCAAAACCTTGGAGAAAAACAGATTGTCAATCTATTTTTACATGCTGGTGAAAATTTCTTATTTAATAATTCCCCAACTATTAACGAAACTAAACGAATGATTCCGATCGTTAAAAAATTGTTCAATTTATTATAGTATGTAAAGCAGTCGAGTTCTACCGATATCTTGACCAAGATCTTGTTCAATTAATTGGCCAATAAATGGCGGTGTGTAAAACAGACTTAACTAACGCATTCAATGCATGTTCGAAGTGTGTAGAGATACACAACCGTTACGAGCATCAACATAAATGGTACGTGTATTAGATTGTATTATCAGTCGGCTACGACGCCATAACTGAATCATTTTAGTGCCGCTCGAAACAGCCAAGACAGCGGTCGTTTGTCGTACGCGAAGCGCTTTGAGGCTTCTTCTTGTGCACGCATACAAAAGGTCCGAAATTGTCGCATGCTGCTGCAGACAAAGTGATTAAAAAGTCGAAGAGGGTCGTTGAGAAGTGGGTGACGTGGTACACACAGTCAAAAAACGTTGATGATCTTCCTGGACGAGGGAAAACGAGAGCGACGTCCAGCAAACACGATAAAGTGATTCTGCAGTTGTTTAGGAGTCATCCCACTCTACGCCTGCGTGAAGCCAGGGTCAAACTTGCCAAGAAGGGAATTAATGTTCGCCTCAACTCGATCAGGCGACGTTTGCACGAGGCAAAATTGTCATACCTTCCTACGAGCTCGAAACCCCTGCTTAGCGCAACCCACATACAAGAACGCCTGAGCTGGGCGATCGAGAACAAAGACCGCGATTGGTCGAAAGTGATTTTCACGGATGAAGCGACATTCTGGGCGTGAGTTCGGGTGAAGCGTGCCTGGTTATCAAGTAGTACCAATTTCATTCAGCGCACCGTCAAACACCCTGTAAAAATGAATGTCGGATTTGCGTGCTTGGAGCTCTTCACGCAAAATTTGAATTCGGTCAAAATGCTCAAAAATTTACAAACGTGGCCTTTTAAAGTCGGCAAAGAAGATGTTTGGACCCGATAACGAAAATTGGGTCTTATAAGAGGACAATGATCCGAAGCATCGGAGCGGCCTCTGCCACGCCTGGAAGGAGGAAAATGGCATTGTCACCATGGATTGGCCCTCCCAATCTCCCGACGAACAAACCCCATCGAAAACGTATGGACCATTATGAAGAGTCAGCTTGCAAGGAAGCGTGTTTACAATTTGGAGCAGCTTTCGAGGGTTATTCGGAAAATTTTGCGTGCTCTTCCCGCAAGTTACGCTACAAATCTCGTGGAAACCGGAGGTGTCTGGTCATTCTCGATGCTGGTGGGGATTTTACTGTTTATTAATAAATTGCGCCATTGCATTTTACTTATATTTTAATGTAAAAAATGTTGGAATAAATATCTTGATAACTTTTGAAAAAACCTCGCCTCCTTTCTTGTGGAACAGATTGTAGCTGGTACAGACATTAACCTCACTTTTAATTCCTTAAGTATGTAGGAAGTAAAGATGGGATCAATGAATTAATGTTGTAATGTCGTTTCGGTAACTAATAACTGTCCCTATACGTGGTATTGACTCTTATGATCTATTGAATATGTGTCATTCTTATCCCTGTTTATGTCACGATATTTTTTATCTCTGATTGAACCGTATAAATAAAACTCTACCAGGGGATTGAATTTCATCCTAGCACTTTCTGATTACCTCCACTATTATTCTATTATCTATTTATTTTGTTATTTTCTGCTCTAGGTAGAATTAATTTTTAATATATAGGAACTATCTCAAATTGTAAAGACTAAAAATATTCTTCGGAGTTAAATGGCATTGATATCTTTCGTTTGTGTTCTTTAGTCATGTAACCAAGAATTCATATGCGCTAATAAGGTTGCATAACTAAGTTAGTGACAGCCATTAACTAATAAAACTAGTATTTGAAAATTATTTAGCATCAAACTGTATTATATTATTTTATAAATTCATAAAATTAAGCATTTATTGCAAATGAAAATTGTTATTTTCTCGATAGCTTTTGCAATTAACTTAGTAAACTAACAGCACACATTAAATTATTTGCATAAAAGGTTTTATCACCATTGAACATCCAAGTTAGTTGGGCGTGATACTATTGACAAGCTGTTGAATTGAAATACTGTCCAGATTGAACATGACCGTATGCTAAAGATGATTGAACCTTGAAATACTAAATCTTACAAATAAAATTATTATCCAAATCGCTTTTCTTGGATTCCCCAACACTTCCCATCATGTTCTACCTTACCGACAATTTTGAATTTAGATACAATGCAATTGAAATTCAGTTTGTTGCTCGGGGATGGCTTGTCATACCTATGCCGTGACATAGCTGGATAAAGTGTTCAGATAAAGTGCTTCGATGTAGTGCTTGAAGTACTTTTAGGACTTCAAGCACTGTGCTTCAATCACATTTTAAGAGAAGGTATTGGGTACTTGACACCTTTGAAAAGGTTTGATTACTTTTAAAGTAATATAGCCCTATTTTAGTTATTGCAGTTAGTTTTGAACTACTTTGTGAAGCACTTTTAGCAGTGTTCGAATTACTCCAAAGATACACATGAAAAGATTGCCTAGTAACAATAACCAAAAAATTAATGCTAATATAGCTCATGGTATTGGTGGAATCATTCCCGGCAAAAAACAACAAAGCGAGAAAAAGGGACAGCGTAAGCCCGCGATCATGTTTCTGCCTACCCGGCGTCATCAACGCGGTTCCGTACGTGTCCTTCTCCCTCGTTTTTCACCTCTCGAGTATATGTTGCCATTCTCCACGAACAGAATCACGATCTCCCCACGCCACCTAGCGTCGAGAAACATGGACATGCCGTCTACCATCACGGACAGCGTTACGGAAACAGCTACCACGTATACGTAAAGATATCGAAAATAGGATCGAAGCAGAATTAAAAGATAATCAGCTGTGGCTATGTCTGGATGAGACGACAGATTGTAAAAAAAATCTATTTTGAATATTATAATACGAATACTAGATCTTATTAAACCGAAATTTGGAATCTTATTAGCTAGCAAAATATTAAAATAGTGTACCGGCAAAGTCATTACGGGCGTAGTGCTCGATACGCAAAAATAATTTCAAGTGTCAACTAGTCATCTGTTGATGTTTATGAGCGATGGAGCAGCGACAATGTGTAGTGTAAGCCGTTCTGTTAAAGAAAAGTGTTAGGGACTTTTACATGTTTGTCGGTGTTTCTCAAATCTCCCAAACGGATTCGAGCATTTCACAGGCTTTGTCCCGGTATTCGCGCACCACCCCAGCCGATTCTTACGCGCTGGGGATCATGGTTGCAAGCGGCTTTTTATTATTCTGAACATTTCCAAGAAATAAAATCTGCGATTTTATAATTCGACCCTGACGAAGCTACAGCTGTTAAGGAGAGCCAGAAAGGATTTCTAGGTACTTCTGTTGAAACAGATTTAAAAAGTATTAGTAACAATTATAAACGATTACCAGACACAAAAGAAAAATTGCAAAATACTGAGTTGTCGTTAGTAGAATCAGTGCAAATCGTGGACAAAGTTAATACATTGCTGCGCGGTATAAACGTCGCAAAAAACGGTCGCGTTGTAGGAAAGTTCGACTGTGTTTGAAAAGAAATTCCGATTATACGAGGTTAAGACAAATGCGTGGTAGTGCATCTGCAGATTCATTAACTAACTCTAAGGATTATTATAATTATGCCCGCGTTACTTCCGCAGATGTTGAACGGTCTTTCTCGAAACATAACATTTTTTCATCACAGCGTATAACTTTCACCGAGAATGTGAAAACATACCTGATGCAAGTTTTTCAACAATCCTATCCACACTGTTAAGAAGTTACGTTTATTTATTATATTATTAATTATTGTTACGATATTAAGTACAACAGATTTGTGAAGAAGCTACGTTGTTTACTTTTTATGGCTGTTACATTACATATAAAAATGCCGTTTTCAATCAAAAAAAAAACGAATAATATATATTTGTTTTATTTACCAAACATTTTTATTCCGTCAGCTTTTATTTTTTACACTGGGGTATTGATTTCGAAATATCACTTCTGTCGGCTGTGAGTCACATGTACATTATTTATAATCCGCGCCCCTTGCGGCTAATCCGATTCTATTGCGAAGACCGATTGTGCCCGATTTAATAATCACATACAAGTTTATAAGCTCCTGATTTTTTAAAAATTGCCTAATTGATCCTTTGCACTATATGTACAAGTTTATCGTTGAATCCATGCGTGGACACACTGTATATTGTAAGAATAAAACATCTACCAATAGCAATGATATTTTTAGTAATCACTCAACACATTTATTACCGAAGTTCGAAGCGATAACATCTTAACTAGATCGTAACTAAACTAAAATATCCCGTGTTTTATTGCGTTCAACGTAGCTAATTTCCCGAGATACTATATGCCGCTGTAAATTGGGATTAGTTTCAAAAGTTTACTCATTATAAAACGCTAGTTACATTACGTAAAAGCGAAAGACCGAAATAAATAACATCGTAACGATTTCGATTGTGTAATAACCGTTTTCGGCTGATTTATAAATGGAAAAATCCACCGCTTCTAATATTTGACGAAGGGTCAAAGCGCAAAGGACCAATTTAGAACCGTTGCTAACCGTACGAAATGTTAAAGGGGCCATACGGATTAAGGTACACCAGAGACCTATTGAATCGTGCCTGTTAGACGAATTCAGAACACATCTGCGCGTTTGGAAACATTCAATTGATCTCTAGTGTACACATCAACATTTTCGTAACATTTTACGCGGTTCCGCACATATGTCGTAACCGGTAACGATTCCAGTGGTACCGATGAAAGAGAGGAGTTGTTCTACTGTACTAACAAAACGTGAATTTTGCATAAAGGTATGTAATACCATTAGTGGGTATCCCGCTATTGCTGCTACATCAGCGGCGATGTTGGTTCTGATTTAATAACTTGCAACTTGAAGTGGGAAGGTTTTAAAAGGAAACGTGCAACAGCTGTTATATTCGGACGAGCGAGTTCGCTGTGTTTATTAAGAATATATCATCAGTTCGCTAAAAGCGTTGTAAATTTAAGAGCGACCGTAAAACGGTAAAACTTGCCGAAGATTGTAAAAGTTTCTGTGTACATCTTTCTCTTTTGTTAAAAAAAAAAGGAAGAAAAAGCCAGAGCCAGAATTTCGTATTCAGATCTACTGTGTTTGCTGTTGCGATTAATCACACTGTTAGTGGAAATGTTTTATATTATGACGAAGCTAATTTCGCAGGGTCAATTTTTGAATCAATTCCAGATCGGTTCTGATTTTTTCGACACGCATACGTTTAGTTTCAAATTACTTTGATACTTTGGAGTGTGTTATAATTAGTCTGGGCGAACAGCGGTAACGGTCAGTGTAGTAGATATGTGGTGCGGAGTGGGCGATTATTTATTTCACGCGTTCACAGCGTCAGTACTAAATCTATGCTGTATGCGAGTAGTTCTGTGTATATGTAGGCTGTCGTAGCTTATTTCGTAATTGTACGCTTATGTTTGCTTTAAAAATGTCGCAGTTAGGTACGTCGCGAAAACAACTAATGACAGACACAGCTAAAACATTATAGTGGACATACCGGACTTAATTTTTGATGGCGCTAAAATTCAATGACCAGTTTGTAAAATCCGTCTAATGTGTTGGTCCAGAAAGCATTGTCAACGTCACATCGAAAGCAAACGGCATTCTTCTGCAAAAAGTGGCATACGAGACCAAGAAAAATTTACATTAGATTTATGTGTTACTCTTATTTTATGTAATCTATCGTTTCGTTTACTAGACAAAGAAGCATTTGCCTCCTTCCAGAATAAATATGCGGACTGTAAATTACCTAGTCGGACATCGATACGAAATGTAGTGCCATTTGCTCGTGAACATAATGAAAACGGAATTGAGAGATAAAAACTGTGGTTGTGTGTGGACGAAACAACAGATCGTCAAAAACATTCTGTGGTTCATGTAATGGTACGTACAATAGAATCACATCGACCGTCATCCTCCTTCTTACTTGCTTCCAAAAGAGTTATAAATTGTACTGCCGATGAGATTTTAAAGGTGGTGTTGAACTCATTGAACAAATTTCAACTAAGCAACTTTTAATGTTTAAGAGTGATGGTGCCGCAGACATGCGTTCTTTGGGCCGATCTCTTAAAGAAGACAATGGTAATTTCTTACATGTAACGTGTAAAATCCATACTCTAAATCTTGCGGCACAAACGATTCCTACATGTTTTCCACTAGTAAATGCATTGATTGCTAGTACAAAGGCAGTGTTTCTAAGGTCCCCGAAACGTACCCGACTATTTCACAAACTGTGTCCTAATTTACCTGAATCGCCACAGCCGATTGTTACACGTTGGGGAACATGGTTGCAGGCTGCGTTTTACTACAACAAATATTTTGATCAAGTAAAGAAGGTAGTTTTAAAATTCAATCCGACAGAAGTTGCAGCAATCTAGAAAAGCCAGGAAATATTTCAAGATAGGTTAAAAGAGATTTACAAACTATTCACAACAATTACTTCGGACTAGCGGAGGGAATAGAAAAATTACAAAATGTTTCGATGTCGCTAGTGGATTCTGTTCAAATTGTGAATGATGTTCACGCACAGCTATGCGCTGTAGAAGGCGAAACAAATTGGTGTGTAATACGAAAACTTCAAAGTGTCTTAGAGAAAGACACCGATTTTCTTATATTAAGACAAATTTGTGAAGGTGCGTGTGAAGATGCATTAAGTTGTTTCAAAGATTATTTTAAATATGCAAATATAACATCGCTAGATGTCGAACGGTCGTTTTCCGCATTAAAAAACATTTATTCCGCACGTCGTACTCACTTGACTGAAACAGCTGTGGAAACATATCTAATAATTCAAATATTTAACAGATGTTACCCAGTTTGTGATTTCACGGAAGACTTTTAAAACGGTAAGTGTTTCAGCACGTTTTATAATTTATTTCTTACCTTCTATTTTATGCGTAAACTTTTATGCGCTCACCACGCCTCTGGCTGTTACCGCATATTTGCCCAGGTTAATTATAATGTGTTTTACGTGGCCTTAGCCACAACAATATTTGACGTACTAGACATTAGTCACAATTAGTTAGCTGTGCGCAGATACATGTAATATGTAGTGTGTGTGTGTAGTGTAATTAATAAAGACAAAGTTTTCTTGACAATGACGCTTGTAATTATTTCTCGTTATAATTCAGATATAATTACTCTAGTACTAATTGTATCAACATAATACATGGAGTAGTGCGAAAATTTGTACAATGCAAATTAATACCAATCGTTCACATAGAAGTGCAGTGTAGAATTAAGAATTAGTGAAGTGCGAAACTATACACATGTAAAACTTTGTCACTTGCATCAATACTTTTTTATTTTTTTTTGAATTCGTATGTCATGATTACTGTACAAACTGCTAATAAACATATCTACCATATGCCGTTTCTGTACGATGAAGTTACTTGTTTGGTTATTTTATGAGTTTCTATTTTCTCCAAACTTATCTCTATTATTCGTTCTCCATTATCATTTCTCACTAGCTCTCCTTGTTTACCCAGACACCATTCTATTCCTTCATTCTTCCTTCCCACTCTTATCCTACCAGTTGTGTTGTCTATCTCTTCTTGTAGATCATTAAAAAATTTATCTTTTTCTTCAGTTCTTGCGTTGTTGTTTGGCCCATAGCACACTATTAATACATATTCTTCGTCTTCTCCATCTTCCTTTATTGTTATCGATAGTATTCTTTCGTTTACCATGCATAGTATTGGGTATACATATTGTTAATACTAAGATTAGACAATGACGTCGAAAAATGACATTTACATTTATACACGTCGCTCCAAATACGAACGTTGATGGTACGCCCCGGACGGTTCCACTAGTTTCTCGAACATTATAAATAGTACACGCACACCGATCAACCGATAATAACCGAACGTCCACTCGATTCCTTGTATGTACATAGTAAACACAGCTCCTTTCACGGCGCCTCTGCGGGTGGAACCCTTGTTTAATGTTCTTAATTTAACAGCGATTAAATCAGCGAACAGATGTATTGAATATCAAATATCCTTCAAAAAAATTGTTCAGTTTGTACAGAAACAAAACAATAGTTTAAAAACGATTTCATTCTTACGAATTAGGACAGAACTAACATTTTCCCCAGAAACAAGAGATTAACATTTCGATACTGGTAAGCAGTTCCTAAAATACCAAATATTAGAAACTGATAGTGAAACCATTCTTCTACCAACTTACAAAATGCGTCGGTTATATTTTCTACTTCGCGTAAATGTGTTTAAAACGAAAAATTTAAATCACTTCTTTGACATGTCTGACATGCTGTGTATTTTTTTCCTTTAATCTAGTTTTTTGTAACCCTACGTTGACGTCGAGTGATTTCCTAAAAGTTGCCTATCTCCTCCATCTTATCAAATACCCTTGTCGACAAGAACTTCTTTTTCAATTAAACTTTTAAGCGCAAGAAATCTAACTCGCGGTATTTGCTTGTTGTACACTTCGACTGAGATATACGATCGCCGTAGAGCATTAGGTAAAAACAGCGATACACCTACCTGCATCGGTTATCTTCTTATATTTCTTCGATAGCGCTGTTTTCGACGTGTAAGAAGAACTCAGGTGCGCTCCGTGCTTCTCGTAATTGAAAACCGAAATTAAGCTTCACAGCGCAACAACTTCGAAGATGGAACAATAAAGATATCGTCCTGGTTCCGGTTAAATGTGCGGGTAAGCGCACAAACACTTGGAACACTTGGCCTATAATTTGCATCCGACAAGAACGGCATCTAGGGGCACGGCATCGCATTAGGTACTTGTCTGGAGGTGTTCGGATATTTCTGGCAGTACTTGAATGTAAATTATTGCTTCCAATAACAATTAGAACACTACCGAATCGCTTTCGATTATTCGAAATTGCCTTTTATGATTTAGTACAGCTCTTTGGGTAATTGGAATTTAAGACTGGGGGCATGCTTTGCAAATACGTTAGCCGTAGGTTAACCATCACGCATCGAAGACAAGGATGGTGACCAATAGGAAATGAAAGATGGAAATGACGGTTTATTTGAATTTAGTACCTTTTCCTGTGATATTTCAACGGAATCGTTCTTTTCAGCTCATAAGGTAGATGTCTACGCTCCAGATGTTGATTTTAGTAGAGATTCTTTTATTTAGATTTCACTTAGAAGTTGTGTGTAGGTTGACAATTGATTCAACTTATAATGTTGATTTGTTGTATTCTTAATTTTGAGTATCCGTCATTAAAATGTGCATTTCTTCCTACATTTCTTTGTTTCCTCAAATAAATTGCAAATGAAACGGCAAAAGGGTTAGGAACGGCCCTGAACATATTATCCTCGAAATTTTACAATAATTAAAAAATAAAACTTTAGATTTGTCAAAATCTACAAGGAATCTAAGCGGTAGAGTGATATATGAAATAAACTGCGGGCATTTATGCGGAAAGCATTGCAAAATGTACATAGATTTTAATATTCACACGTTCTGCTTCAAAATAAAAAAACATAAATAATTTAACATTGGTTTACGGACTTTGTGCAACGATCTAAATAACTTTATAATTTCGATAAAATACGGGAAAGAAAGAAAACGCAACGTTCTTTACGGACTTATTGTGTTATTTTTACAATCTCGGCAAAACGAATATACGGAAATTATATGCAGGTATATATCGTTTATCTCGCATAGGCCAGAAATCCGTACGATTACGAGACATCGATGTTTTCGCTTGTACTTCGCAAAATCCAAATTAAACTGAAGATTGCGTAGCACAGTCGAGAGCTCTGTCCGCTCAGAGTAGGCCGGGCATAAGGCTGGTCCTTCTGCTCAGTGTAGGCCCAACATAAGACATCTGAATAGCATTCTGGACGGTTTATATAGCAGATTTCGGGTGTGACGCGCTGCTTTTTGTCGTTGACGTATTTCGACCTTGTACACGAAGTGGATTACGAACACTGTTACACAAGTTCCGCAGGTATTGAATTTACATAACAAGTATTAACGCTCAACATAAACGAGGTACACTTGCGCTCAAAATAGTCGGTTCAGATTCTTTGAAAAAATAATTAATAAAAATGAAATAAAAGTTTAACAATTCGTACAGGATTTACAGATTGGTTATAAAAGGTAAAAATAAAATATAGTTTTTATATCTTTTTCTAGACAGTCTTTAAAGTCTGACGAACGTTGATGGTTCGTCACAAGCCTTTTTAAAAGCAATGTGAATAATTTACTGCATTATGTACGGATATGTCGTACTATTTTAAACAAAGTAGCTGCAATTAATAATGTGGATATAAATAATATGCTTTTCAAGAAGTCTAAGTAAATAAATGCTTTATTTTAAGAAAATGAAACTATTGATTTATGAACAATACCTACCTAAACGCTTTCTTGAATTAAGAAAACTATTTACTATCCCCAAGAAAATATTGTTTGTGTTATAACAGCCATTTACTTATACTAAAAATCGATTTCTTCAAATTTTCTGCAAGATTTTCTTAAATCAAGTTAACAAATGTTTTAACCAAAGAAATACAATTATTTCATTACAAGTATATACTTTTTTTAAATGGAGAAAAAAGGGCTAAGAAAATATTTCTTTTGATTTAAAACAGTAACTGCATTGTGGATAATTGAAACAGTAATTGTTTTGAATCGAGGCGAACGGTCTTGATACAAGTAAACGTTTCTCTGCGTGCATGAATCTGCGCTTTAATTATCTTTCTCCAAACTTTAAAAAGCGCAGATAATATGTTTATTGGTCTCAAATCTTTAGATTCAGTAGTATTAGCAGTTTTAGATACAGGAGTAACTAATGCCAGTTTCCAACAATCAGGACAGCATTCTCTAAGTAAGGAAGGCTCTTTTTAATGAATTGATTAATTAGTTCCGACACCACTGCAGCCTACAACGCCAGAATAGATATCCGAAACAATGCTTATAAATTCATTTTCCGCAATGGTTTCAAAATGGAAAAGCTCAGAAACATTCAGTAATTTATTGTAAGATTTATTTATATTTCCTACTTTCCTGAACGTTGGAGGCTGATTCCAAATGTAAATACCGTCTAAATTTGTTGTTTATTTATTTCCCGTACGGATAAGGTTAATCTCTTGGATTCCATAAACTCTCATACCCATTAAAATACACATGCTTAACTTAAATTTACAACATTCAAGCAGAATACTTACATCTAGTAGGTAAAACAAGGCGCACCCAAAAATATTACCGGAATCCTTCTACGTTACATTACATTATGGGCCAAATATTTACCGCTTCGCAGAAATACAGCGCCAGAAATCGTCGTATAGAAGCAATAAAGCAACCTCTAAAACCACAACCCCTTGCCACGGCTTTCATTCGAGGGTAACCAAGTCACTCGTACCGCAAAGGAGTACCGCATTTTCCGAGTTTTCAAATATTGCTAACGTCAAACGTTCACCTTGGGTCTCTCAACTTGACCACATCAATAGAATTACATTATCTGCACACCCGAGCATTTCCATTCAACGTATCGTCGTGGAAAAACGAAATTAAAAAAAAATCGGAACTCTTCGTCTGCTTTAAAGAAGCGTATATGCTTTTATTTAGCTGTTTTGCTTGTATTTAAATTCAAAAGGCGAAATGTTTTTAATTTATGTAGGTACATGGTTTGCCGTTTCTGACTTAATTCGCAATTCAAACATGAAATGTTTACACAATAACGCCAGAAAGCGAATTTAACGATGTAAATACGGAATTATAACATCGACCTTAATTATTTACGCGTCAGAGCTGTTAAAAAGTTTACGTATTGTCCCCATTTACCCGATGAAATTGGAACGTTTTCCCCCTTGGTTCCATTTCGAATTTATTCATTAATTTCAATCAAGCAGACAATGCCACTTAATTCTTAAGGAAAATAAATGTAATTTAAAAGTGACAATCGAGTAAATATTGCAATGTATTGAATAAGAAATTAACGTGAAAATGAACAGAATTGATAAATAAAACGATAATAAATAGATACTACAGCTCCCTTCTTTACATCCTCATAACAAATCCTACTTTATCGAGCCTTTGTGTGAATTCCATAGATTGATGATAGATGGCGCTCCGTAACAAAATCGTTTCTTACATCTTTACGATTTTAATTTTTCCATATCGAAATTAAACAATTAAATTTAACTGCAAAACTAATATAATTAATTTCTATAAAATAGCTTGTTAGAACTTTCTTATTGAATGCAGTCGTAAATAACATCAAAACTTTTACAGGCTGCAGGTAGGGAGAAATTATGTGGCCATAAATTATACTTATTACTTCGTAACAAAATAATTACTTGGAGAAAATTAATACCTGCAGCGTCGGTTCTCGATAGTTTGTGGTTCCGACGGTTGTTGGAATGAAATTGCAATATCGATTAACAATTAAGGAAACGCAGACAAATATTGCATCGCCGATATGGATAGAGAGGTAAATAGGTACTTAAAAACTTTTGTTATGCCCCGTAAGAAAAAGTATAATAACAAGTACGCGGAAATTTTAGGAAATGAGAAACTTGTTTAATTGAAAACGGAAAACTGGAAATTAATGTGTTGCAGATCGTGAGCATTGTGGTTTTATATCGTCTAGAAAAAGCAGTAGCATTTAACTTTAACATCAAATAATATGCCAAATGTTGTACTATGTTTTGTTTATGGTTATGATTTGTATTACTTTTTAAGCTTTTATGAATTTATTTTTATATCTAAAGCCTGTTCGACATTATCCAAAATTTTCGTAATCAATTTTGTAGGAATTACTCTTTAAGAAATGCTTATTCATTACAAACGCACTTTCTATAAAAATCTTGATGAATTTGAAATTTCTAACAAACACACATTTTAAAACATGTTTTAAAATTATAGAAATTTTCATCGAGAAAATGCGTACATGTATTCGGAATCAGAAGTGAACTCTGCCGTACCGGCTTACTAGAAATCGAAGAGCAATTTCTAGTCTAAAAAAGTAGTAATTTACAATTCAATATCAATCGATTTTGAGCAGATACTGCGTATCTTGTCTATATATATCATCTCTGATCAGTAACCTGGGCAAATATGCAGCAACAGCCAGAGGCGTGGCGAGCGCATAAAAGTTTACGCATAAAATAGAAGGTAAGAAATAAATTATAAAACGTGCTGAAGCACTTACCGTTTTAAAAGTATTCCGTGAAATCACAAACTGGGTAACATCTGTTAAATATTTGAATCATTAGATATGTTTCCACAGCTGTTTCGGTCAAGTGAGTACGACGTGCGGAATAAATGTTTTTTAATGCCGAAAACGACCGTTCGACATCTAGCGATGTTATATTTGCATATTTAAAATAATCTTTGAAACAACTTAATGCATCTTCACACGCACCTTCACAAATTTGTCTTAATATAAGAAAATCGGAGTCTTTCTCTAAAACACTTTCAAATTTTCGTATTACACACCAATTTGTTTCGCCTTCTACGGCGCATAACTGTGCGTGAACATCATTCACAATTTGAACAGAATCCACTAGCGATATCGAAACATTTTGTAATTTTTCTATTCCCTCCGCTAGTCCGAAGTAATTGTTGTGAATAGTTTGTAAATCTCTTTTAACCTGACTATCTTGAAATATTTCCTGGCTTTTCTTCTGTCGGATTGAATTTTAAAACTACCTTCTTTACTTGATCAAAATATTTGTTGTAGTAAAACGTAGCCTGCAACCATGTTCCCCAACGTATAACAATCGGGTGTGGTGGTACAGGTAAATCAGGCCACAGTTTATGAAATGGTCGGGTACGTTTCGGGGGCTTTAGAAACACTGCCTTTGTACTAGCAATCAATGCATTTACTAGTGGAAAACATGTAGGAATCGGTTGTGCCGCAAGATTTAGAGTATGGATTTTACACGTTACATGTAAGAAGTTACCACTGTGTTCTTTAAGAGATCGGCCCAAAGAACGCATGTTTGCGGCACCATCACTCTTAAACCAAGTTTCTTAGTTGAAACTTCAAATTTGTTCAATGAGTTCGACACCACCTTCAAAATCTTATCGGCAGTACAATTTATAACTCTTTTGGAAGCAAGTAAGAAGGAGGATGACGGTCGATGTGGTTCCATTGTACGTACCATTACATTAACCGCAGAATGTTTTTGACGATCTGTTGTTTCGTCCACACACAACCACAGTTTTTTATCTTTCAATTCCGTTTTCATTCTTTTTTCTATATGTTCACGAGCAAATGGCACTACATTCCACTACATGTCCGACTGGGTAATTTACAGTCCGCATATTTATTCCAGAAGGAGACAAATGCTTCTTTGTCTAGTAAACGAAACGATAGATTACATAAAATAAGAGTAACACATAAATCAAATGTAAATTTTTCTTGGTCTCGTATGCCACTTTTCGCAGAAGAATGCTGTTTGCTTTCGATGAAACGTTGACAATGGCTTCTGGACCAACACGTTAAAGGGATTTTACAAACTAGACATTGAATTTTTGCACCATCAAAAATTAAGTCCGGCATGTCCACTATAAAGTTTTTAACTGTGTCTGCCATTGGTTGTTTTCGCGACGTATCTAACTGCGACATTTTTCAAGCAAACATAAGCGTACAATTACGAAATAAGTTACAACAGCCTACATATACATAGAACTACTCACATACAGCATCGATTGAGTACTGACGCTGCGAAGGCGTGAAATAAATAATCACGGACTCCGCACCACATATCTACTACACTGACTGTTTCCGCTGTTAGGAGTAATTTTAACTTCATCGCTGAAATGGGATCTTCATTGTCAATCTTTAACTTAAAAATTAAATATAATAATATAAAAATTAAGGCATTTAAAACAATCTTTGGGCATTGACTCTTTAAGAATTGTTTATTTCTCGGAATTTCAATCTTGACTACTATATGGAATTCTTCTTTGGGGACCTAGCTCCTTTACCAATGAAGTTTTCCTCAAGCAGGAAGCTGCAATGACATATATTGCTGGTATCAGTCAACTAACGTCTTGTAGAAACTATTTCATATCTCTAAAAATTCTACCTAAATAGAAAAAAGGCCCACCTAGCGAAGAAAAAAAATCTCTACCATTACAACGCCACGGCCCACTCATTGGCAATTGTGACAGCAAAACTAGTCCAGTTACGGTACGAATTGGTGCCCCACTCACCATATTCACCAGATTTGTCCCCCTGCGACTTCTTTCTTTTTCTAATCTCGAAAAAATGGTTTTGCGGAAAGCGGTTCACGTCAAATAAAGAGAACATTGCCGAAACAGAGGCCTATTTTATAGAATTTGACAAATCCATCAAATCATTTACATGGCTTAAAAAGTTGGAACATCGCTAGACTGTTGTAGAGCTACAAGGAGATTATGACTTGAAATGGATTTTTTATTGTAGTGGCCAAAGATGGTAGATTATAAAAACTGAGGCAATAAATAAAGAGAAAACTTATTATTAAATTGAACTATGATTAATAAACAAATTTTGAAAGTGTTGAGATTCAAGTCGTGACAGAAAATGTATTTGATGCACCACTCATTTGTAACTTTCAACGAAAGATACACATAGTAAAATGTTATAAATGAATGTCAGAACAAATGCAAGGGAAATATATAAATCTCTTTTTTATAGCACGTGTCTCAGACAAATTGATCAAATTGCATTGTGGGAACCCTCCCTAAATCCACGTGCCTGTTAAACTACCCTACATTTTCACATTTAGCTCCTAGTTGTTCCTCCACCATATGCTTAAAAGTGTCTGAAGGAAGTATAAATCACAAACCAACTGTAAGTATCGATCCCTAACTTTACCTGTGTATTTTACCCGAAACAAAGATAATTAATTTCATGTCTAGGTGTCGTAAAAAAAGGTTCTCTAATGGAAGAAGGCATCAGCGGAAAAGAAACAACTGCAACGCCACGAACCGTGGGTGTCTTCTATCTAAGTCGAAATTATTTTTCAACAAAGAAGACACTCGTAAAAATAAATATTTTTATCGGCGGACATAAATTCCATTTCGGGTCGCCATGTGATCTCTCCACGCATAAAATTGTTTTATTTGGACCTTTCCAGGTTTGCTCCGACGCAGTACATTGCCGAATGAAAGTTATGCGGTAACATTCTCGGCGCAAAAAAAAAGGAAAACCAAAAATAGATAAAGTTTGATGTAATATCTTCGTGATGATGTTCGTAAGGCTTTTTTATTACTTACGGTTGATGTTTTCGAGTTTTGATGGCAGTGATAATCAATAAGATGTAACAGATGAGATATGATCTGCTTTCTGTTATGGAATGGAAGTAGAGAAGATAATGTAGCTTGAAAGAAAGTTTGCATTGATGAGAAGCCTTTTTGGTCAGAAGATTTGATTTAAACAGGAAGAATAAGTGAAGTGATCTACATATGTCGTATTTCTCAGTAGATATAATTTTAAAATAAAAAATGCTAAAAGTCTTTTTTTGCGTAGCTTGGCTAGTTCATGTGAGGTCAATTTACCCAAGGTTGAAGGCTCCACCACTATGCTTGGAGCATAAAACAGTGTCTGTAGAACTCAAGGACCAATTATGCCTTCAGTTACGTCCAGTACAATATACAGCGTGTCCCACTAAGGGTGAAAACCGGCGATATCTTGGAAACTACAATTGCTATAGTAATGGGAAACATTTTTGATAACTAAAGCGGCAAAGGGAAATTTGATGAAAATATTTTTGCGACGTTTAAAACAGCGCTGAATGTCCATTCAAACAAGTTCATGCTTCTTTAATTCGGATGAAAACTGCAGAAGTTATAGCAGGTTTAGTTTTACATGATTTGGCATCGTATGCTACAATTATTATTCACAATATGACGAAACGTTTTGAACTAAAGTGGTGCCTTTCAATGAAGTATTTAAAACTATAGTTAATCCTGGAACTTTTACCAGCTAATTTAAAATTTATTGTTGACCCTAGCGACTTCCGTCCCCTAGCGGTCATGTTTGGAATTTAAAAATATTTTCATTAAATTTCCCTTTGCCGCTTTATTTATTAAAAAAAAATTATTGTAGTTTCTAAGTATTGCTGGTCGCCGCTCTTAGTGGGACTTGCTGTATAAAGGCGACACAAGCTTTCCTGAAGCTGAGACTATTGGAAGTATTGTATTACTATGAGTGGTGGATAACGCTGACTGAACTACTGCTTGCATTTGTTTGGTGCCCTGCGTAACTAAAGTAGGAGAGGAATGTATTTCCAGTCGAAATCCACTCGACATGTTGTTTCACTTCATTGACAAAGTTAGACGCAATTTCTTCTAGTTGTTTAGTGTCAATAGCAAATAATAGCTTAACAAATCTACTAATCTTTCTACATACAGTTCTTTACCTTCTTTTAAGATGTAATAACCACTTCCGCAATGCCTTACAAGTTCATTAGTTGAGAGATTTCTTTAGCTTCTATTGCCCATCTTCGTAAATAATCTCAAATTTGTAGAATTTGTCTTTTCTGGTACCACCTAAAGACACTTGCCATCTATGTAACTGAGGTAATGACTTATCTTTCTTGAAGCGATGTTAAACTGAGGACAATGATAAAGGACGTTTTTTTTTTACTTTTCCAAAAAGTTACAGCATTTTGTACATATTCTCAAGTAATAACCCCGATTATCTTTGTCCGTGAACTGATTTTTTTTTCTTCGATTAACTCTCTTTCATCTTCCATCATTAGTGCAATATTCTCGTCGATATAATCTGATGAATATGGTTGGTTCATGTTTAAGAATTCCCCTCCAAAATCCGTCGCCATTACAAAAGATGCTTCTTCTACACTTTTTGTTATCAAATCATTTAGCATGTCGTGCGGTTCTTGCTCAGGATCGTTAAGTGTAGTTCACCCATTCTCGAAATAATTATTGGAAACCTTTTTTTAAAAACGTTAATTGCTTCGTTTTTATTACTGCAGTTGTTTCCTTCTTCTGGTTCTTTTATTTTGGTTGCCAGTGCATCACATTGTATATTATTCATGTATTTATTTATGTTTGTATTTTTTTCCTAGAGCAGTAACGTTTTTATCAACAAAAATCCCTCTCGATTTAGTAGTTTCGAGTGTAGGTGGCACCGATGCAGTCGTTTATTGTGAATGTTTTTTTTTCGAATGTTAATTAGATCCTTCTGTTCATTTGTACTTTCTTCCAAGTGGAATTTTTTTCAGTAACACATTCAACGGTTACCGGTATTTTCTAATGTCAAAGAGTCAGTCTTTAGAATACGTACTCCCATGGCATATTGTACGGTGTAATATGGTATTTTTAGAGAAAGAAAATTTAATTGAAATAATATGGAATATTGTGTATTACGAAACATGTATCGTAATTAGCCGTGAGCCGTGAGATTTAACAAATGCTATCGCGAACAAAGGAGTGAATCTATAATCTCTCTAATTTAGTACAAATCACTAATGTGAGAATACGTACAGTACCGTTCATGGAAGTTCGGGCAAGCTGACAAATTATATTAACTGTTTAGGAAAAAATTTTAAAATTACATAATATACATTTCTGTGAGGAATTATTAAAACTAACCTTTTCTGGAAGCCTTTTACCAATTTCCAGGTAGTATTTGTCTATTATAAGACCGTTGTCATAAAATATATAATTATGTTGGAGATCCCCAATAATTACACTGACAATAAAGCTTTATAATAATTCCTAGGAGGGTTAGCTGATTCACTCGTGTTACCTGGAAATATTCGTATACCCTTTATAAAGTATTATAACATTTGTAAACGCAGTAGTTCTGAAGAGATTGTTATTGTGAAAGTATCTGTGGTTGTGCAAGTGAAAAATAAAATAATTTCGGTTTGACTGCTTAAAATGCCCCGTGGAAAGCCTCTAGCTGTTTCAAAACGATTTGCTATTAATACCTTGCATCAGGAAGGGTAGGCAGAAAGACGGATTGCGGATAAATTAAAAATAATAAAATCTACAGTACATGATACTATAGTTCGATTTAAGACATCCGGTGACGTGCAAGATCGTAATCGGCCAGGACCGTCAAGAAAAACGACTCCTGCGGAAGATTTACGAATAAAAATAATTAGTAAGCGCAATGGAAGACTAACAGCATCAGAAATTGCTGCAGAATTCAATAATGAGCGAGATTCCAAAGTTTCTATGAGTACTGTGAAACGTCGGCTGAAAGAGGCTGGGTTGCATGGGCGAGTGGCTTGTCGAAAACCGTTACTCCGAAGAGGAAATAGGCTGAAACGACTGAAATGGGCACAACCTCATAGAGATTGGACAGTGGATGATTTTAAAAACGTTTTGTGGACTGACGAATCCAAGTTTGAGGTTTTTGGAAATAGACGGAGAGCTTTCGTACGTAGATCAAGAGGGGAAAGAATGTTACGGGAGTGTATAGTTCCTACGGTGAAGCATGGAGGCGGATCTGTAATTGTTTGGGGTTGTTCTTCCTTACTCGGAACAGGGGACTTGCTCAAAATTGAGGGCATAATGAAAAAAGAAGAATATCGGAAAATCCCTGAGGAAAATGCCATACCGTCAGGAGTCCGATTAATTGGTCGTGGATTTGAATTTATGCAGGACAATGACCCTAAACATAAATCTAAATTATGCACAGATTACCTGCAGCAAGAAGAAAATGAAAGAACCCTAAAAATTATGGAATGGCCGTCACAGTCCCCCGATCTGAACCCGATAGAGTTGTTATGAGAAGAATTAGACCGATGTGTTAGGAAAAAGTGTCCAAAATCGAAGGAACATTTGTGGACCATTCTCCAGGAGGTATGGACAAGCTTGCCCGATGAAACGTTAGCAAAATTAGTGAATCGGATGCCGAGAATAGTGGCAGCAGTCCTAAAGGCAATGAAAATCGGATTTAAATTACTTGTATTACATTAATTTTTTCTTTTTAATAAATTTGTGTTTGAAAAAAAAGTAAGTATTAAATACATGGCCATTTAATATTTCTCTTATTTTCTTTGACTTCCGTACATTTTTTTGCTTGCCCGAACTTCCATGAACGGTAGTATATTTGGCCAAGTGTTTTAATTTCCAAGCAAATGCAAGTGTTGTAATGTGCAAATTATAAACGCGGGCTTTCGAGTGCGTGACGCGTTACCATAGAGAGATTGCGTAACGTCAAAGTTTGTGGTTCGTTTTTTTTTTTCTTTCAATTTAATTCTCGTAAAACGTTATTATTTGTTGTTTATTTTTAATTTAAACTGCCGAAAGAGTGTCTACGGGACACTCTCGGACCTACCGACAGTAATCGTTGAATTTAGTTAGAAACCAATTTCTCTGAAATTTATAACATTGCAACACATTTTCAGTAGTCTTAAAAATATATGAAGTAATCGTGAATATTATTTCAAGTTTTGAAACTATTGAGAATATTTTCCACTTACTTTTATGCACAAAACAGTAATAGAATTTGTTCAGATAAGTAGAAGATATTTCGAAAAGTTTGACTTCAAAATTACAGCAAGCAAAGTCTTAACGACAAAAAAATAAAACTTCAAACCTCCACTTCTTCCCTAGAGTTTTCTAAGTAAACCCAATAGTATACTATTACACCAATTCCCTTTCAGTAATGTACACAACAGCCATAGAAACTTCCGCGATTTTAGCTAATGCATATATCTAAAACTTTTCGACAACCGAGTAAATATAAAATTTTATTGGCGAAATCTTTTCCAAAGTTCTAATTTTATCGTACGACCAACGTAATGTATAGGGAAAATGGTATAGGCACTAAATTAAAAAGGCCATCATCATAAATCACTATTATGGCTTTCTAAATTCATCGAAATGGATGTTTTGTTGAATTATTTAATCTTTGAATAGCTACATAACTACGCATAATGTGCACATATTATCGTATAAAGCATTAGGTTTATGCAAATTCCATTCCATTATAATATAAAATCGGAGTGGAGGTTTTATGTTGCACGCAAATTCCGTTATAGTGGAAAGTTTATTTCTTTTATATACGCAAGTTTAACTTACCTTGGTGTATGAAATTAACGCCCTTTCGAAATTGTCAGCTTTAACCTGGTTGTTTGCTTCTTCGAACCAAAGTTTAGATTGCTTCTTTTGCTGTTCCAATTTTATCATGGATTCACTACGACTTCTTCGTCTTCCACCACCCATCTTTGCTCATCGAAATTCTGCAAATAAAATAAATCCATCAAAATCTCAATTTATTTTTGGAATAATTTTATCGTTTGATTACTAAAATTAATTTTCTTTGGTTTCTTATTTACTACGAGGTAGGTGCCATAAATTCTCGGTCTAATATAGAAAAAAATAAACTTAAAATATAACAATTTTTATTTTTCAATATAATCCTAACTTTAATACATATTCTTGTAAAAATAACCTAAAGTTTTTCCCTCAAAATATTGCTTGCAACTCACTATCGTCCTTAAGACGACGTCCCATGAGGTCTTTCTTTAAATGAAAAAATAAATAAGGACCATTGTTTCATCGCCTGCAACAATGGACTCCAAAATCAGCGCACATTCGACCCGATGTTTTCCCTCGTTTGGAGAGCAGAAAGAAGATGCGGTACCCATCTTGCATTAATCTTATTCATACCCAAATGGTTATGGAGAATTCGGCGAATACTTGCTGCAAAAATGTTAGACATCACTGTTAATTCCTTCACTTTCAAACGGCGATCTGCTAATACTATTTCTTCAATAATTGATCATCATCATCAAGGGATTCTTGCCCCAAACGAAAACATTTTGCCCACTTTTTTACAGTGGAATATGGAGATAAATCACTATAAACGCCGTCTAAGCGTCAATTTTCGTTACCTAAGACATTTTCATGCACTAGTCACGTTGTCTGACTGGCTACTAAAAACTACTAAAACACGCTCGAACCTGTGTAAGCTCAACCTGTGTCAGGCCGAGGATTTACGGCGCCTACCTCGTACTTGGGCAGCTCGGAACTACCCCGGTTGTTGAAAGGAAAACTACAAATGCAAAAAAATTTACATTTTGAGAACTTTTGAGCATCACCTTGTATAATAGATCAGAGATGGAACGCCCTGTATATTATTGCATTTTTGTCACCTTCCAGAAATAAACCAATATAATAGGCTTCATATGTCTATTTCTAACAGATTTATCTATTTCCTTAACAAAATCCGAAATACAAATACATTCTAGCGTAAATTTTTACGAGATAAAATTGCATTCTTGGCTTTATCTAGACAGGGTGTTAGAACGACTCGAAATATACAGGATGTTCAGTATTGAACACTAAACTTTACCAAATTGAATCGCCAGAAACGTAATTTATCCACAGTTTAGGAAATTTATACCTCTAACGTTTTTGTATGATGATGCATATATCTAACGTTGAAAGTAAAAGAGATATTTACAGTTAAGCGCGAGTCCTGCATTTGGATATCCAAGTGGTTTCTGGTGTTAGTACTGTGTTTGTAATGTTTGGTTACTATGACAATAGTGAACAAAAGATATGTACATTGACATTTTTAAACGATTATTACACAATGAACCCAGAAAACTACTTGCAGTCAAATTCGAGTCTTGCATTTGGAAATTACATCAAAATGGTTTGTGGCGTCAATATAGTTTGGTTACCATGAGAACAGTGATACCTTTTTTTCTAAAAAATTACAAAATATTCCGTTATTTTTCAAATTTTTGAGAAATGTCAAAGGAAAATGTTTGTTTTTTTAATCTCTTACCAATTTGCCATATTTCAAGATTCTAGTATCTAGTATAACTTTATCTTTTTTCAATTTTTTTATAATTCACTCATTTTTGAGCGATTCTGATAGGATTAAAGACATATTAAACTGCTTTATAAGCTGCTTAAATAAATTAACACTACATGAGATGTTTTTATATATACACATTTTATTTATACAATTATTTTAAACTATTTATATACATATTTTTATTATACTTATTACTATTTATTCACTGTTTCGTTTTCTACGTGTTTGTCTTGTACTTATGTATATTGTTTGTTTTTTTTTTACAATTTTACTTTTCTTTTTGTATATATGTACTTATATTTGACCTGCCATGTAAGTCTTGATGACAAATAAAATCATTCATTCATTCAGATAATAAGGTAAATAGGAATTGTGTTATAAATTGTAATTTTTTATTGAGACAATAAATGGACAATAAAGCAAAATATCTCAAATTGACTACCTTTAGGTAGAGGGTGTGCTTTACATAATTAAGGCAATATGTCATCAGCAATTCAAAATGTAAAAAGTATACAGAGTGTTCCATTTAAAGTAACAAAAGCATTACTCGACAAATAAACTTTTTAGTTCATTGTCAGAGATAGTTTATGATAAAAAAGTTCTTTTATTCTAACAAGCAAACATAGCCCCATCGAATTCTAAAAATATAGAGAAAAATGCGTTTCGGGGGGATTCATCGAAATAACGATAACTCCCTTAAAATGGACATTGAGAAAGGAATCCAAAAACAGATGCCTTTTATTTTGTTTATGTTTAGCTTAAAGATATGAAGAGCAAAAATAAATTGATAATATCTGTAGACGGGGGCAAAAAAAAAATTTGTAATCCCCTTAAAATTTGTTAATTCCCTAACGACCCTGTGGGTGCGTCACCAATTTTTTTATGATCTGAAATGTAATGTTAGTAACAGGGAACAATCAATTTTTTTAATAAATTCAATATCTCGTCTTGTTTCTGAGGTATAACAAAAAATGTGTTTTCGGGGGGGTAACTTTGAGCGTCAAATACACCCCCTTGAACCGAAAAGAAGCAACTAAAAAAAACTTGTCTGATATTTTTCGGTGTACTAGACTTTTGCAAATTTTTATCAAAATCGGGGGGGCACAGCTTGTAAAAAACAAAATTCCAAATATTGTGCAAATTATAGGTATTTCTACAGAGCACTGCAAACACCATTTTTCGTAAATATTTAAAAAATTTACAAAATCCTAGATTCTCCAGTAGAAATACGATATACTCTAACATACATGGTGTTCCATTTAAAAAAACAGCTTGTATGTACCTTATTTTTGGTTCATCCTGTATATCTCAAAATAATTTTAGACTGCTACTAGTGTATTTCTATGATTTTTGTGTAAGAAGTTCATTTCTACAATGGTATAGTTGCCACCGCAGAATCTGGCACCTCTGCCCCAATAAATAGTAAAGATCCTAAAGCACTACCCTGAGGGACACCGCCTATCACCTTCTTTACTATTTAATTATCTCAATAACGAATTTATTTAAATAACTTGCTCTATTTATTTAGTTTAACTATTTTCTTCTATGTTGGCATATCTGCAATTCGTCAATGTTTTTAAACGGTACCATAACGTAATCTATCACCGGATAATTTATAGGCGGTTCATGTCTCTAAACATATACCACCAAGGGGGGCTAATAATTTAAAATAATAGTCGTAGAAGGCAGTGGTTACAGGAATATTTGATCAATTTCGTATTATCTATGTTTAATTTTATGTCACCGATTCGGTTTTCGAAGAAAGAGAGACGATATCGATTTAATAACTTTGTCTGTTATTTATGTAGACGAAATTAATCTTGCAATGAAGATATTTATTTTGTTAGTGCTACGTATTGTTATTTACTATAAAAATTTAAAATAGAATTCATTAAATTTGTGTCAGATATTTGACATCTGTCAGAGTACTGATATAACAGCGCCATCTACAGGTATAAAGGATCTATGAAAAAGAATGTTTGAATATTTGCAAATATGAATAACTCAAATTATTTATTATAGTAAATACATATACGGGTTGTTCCAATCTTTTGGAATTGCTTACTGTGTAACTGGTAGAAGGTCTATATTTTTAGATAATATAGTAGGCGGCATAAGCTATGTTTTAAAAATATTTCTGTATCTACAGGCTGTTCGATATGTAGCGAACCAATGACCTGCTTAACTATTTTAAATAGAACATACTGTATTTTATTGCATTTAGTTTCCTCATTTAGAAATAAAAAATATCGGTTTTATATCTATTTCTATCATTTCGAGATATTTATAAGTATGTTTTCAATCATTAAATGTAGATATATATATATTTCCTTCAACAAATCTGGAATGCAAATACATTTTATAGTAAATTTTTACGAGATTAAATTGCGCACTTGGCTCTCTCTAAAAATAATATTAAAACGTTTTGGAAATGTACAGGATGTCCAGTATTGAACACCAAACTGCCAATTTAAACACCAGAAACGTAATATTTTGAAATGGCACCATATATTTTTTCGGTATCAACATTATCAACCGTACAGGAAATTTACGAGGGTAAGTCAAAAATTACTTACACTTTTAGTTCTACAACTGTATTAAACAAAGATAGGTATACAACAGATACATTATTTTTCGATATAGTCTCCACTTTTAGCAATGCACTTGGTCCAGCGAGCCACAAGCTTTCGTATGCCTTCCTGGTAGAAGGTTTTCGGTTGGTCGTGAAGCCGCTTTTGCACCGCATCCCGAACGTCTGTGTCTGAGGCAAATCGACGACCTCTCAAAGCTTCCTTGAGCGATACAAAGAGATGAAAGTCTGAGGGAGCGAGATCAGGGCCGTAGGGAGGGTGTTCCAGGGTCTCAAAGCCCATTTGAATCAACAGTGCAGGATCGTCAATCTCAGTATGTTTTGTTTACTGTTGTCATGGTAACCAAACTATATTAACACCATTTCGACGTAATTTTCAAATGCAGAGCCTGTCTGTGATTACAAGTAGCTACTTGGGCTCAAAATTTTGAATCAATAGTAAAACACCAACGTCATTACCTTTTGTTTACTGATGTCATAGAAACTAAACGATATTAACAACAGAAACCACTTGGATGCTAGACTCGTGTTTAAGAATATTGAATTAGGCAAAGGTTGGTGTTCAATACGAAACACGCTGTATCTTTCGAAGGCGTTTTAATTCCATATCTGTATAGAGCTAAGTATGTAATTTAATCTCGTAAAGATTTACGCTAAAATGTACTTGCATTTCGGCTATTTTGAAGTTAATAGATATATCTACATTTAGACGATTGTGGATAAAATTATAAATGTTTCGAAATCTATTAGAAATAAACATGAAACCCACACTTTATTGGTTTATTTGTAGATGAAGAAACTGAAACCGCAATAATATACAGTGCCTTTTATTTAAAATCAGCCTGTATATACGGAATTTTCATTTTTAAATTTTCTATGACGTCTATGTTATCAGAACATTTTAGTTTCGTACTACTTACAGAACAGGCGCAATTTTACAATTTCAGAAGAACTTGAAGTGTTGAAAGTATTGAGAATAAACTTTATCAAAGTTAAGGAAATAAATTGCAAAACAGGAATGAACTTTTCACGAAACATTTCTCTTTCCAGTTTACTTATACAAAAGTTAGTGTAAGCACGCCCAAAAGTATATACTACGGCATAAATTTTGACCCGAATTTCTCGAAACATGCGTGCCGGGAACGGGACACATGCAAGGGGTACGAAATTGATATTTAATTTCATAACCGAAAAGAAACGATTGCATGACGATATAAAATCTTAACGTATGTAGTTCTAAATGTCTCTTATACTTTTCATTTTTATACGTAAATAGTTTCCCGTACAATAGAATGAAGTTTTTACGAGCAATTCGAAATTTGTTTGACAAAAGAGTGCTTTTTTATTTAGATCTTTCTCTTGTGATAAAATTGAATCTAAGTGAATTGATTTATTTTACTTACTTTTTAGACGTGTTTAAATATAAAGAAAAATTATTACAGCATCACCAACACTACATTCACGGAAAATTACGATTAAAATTTCGACTTCGAACCCCGATATTTCCCAGTGCTAACTATACTAAAAAGGGATTAGGAACGACTGATTACGGAAAGCGATCCCCTTTTTCGCCTGCCCCGCTCACGGATCCTAGCCATCGTCGAACGCTAACCTACCTGTGTTGCCTCAGAGATAATGAGTGGGGCGGTGCCATCCGATGCAAAATGAATGAATACGGAATTGCCTAACAGGGGGACGGCGGATGAATGAACATCATCAAAAGCGAGATTGTAGGAAGGAATTGCGGTCGACGGTCGTTGGTTGCTGTTGTTCTTGCTGATGTCGGTGGCGATTTACGTTGACAACATTGGGGAAGTGAGCAAGCATTAGGCGGGTAAATGTGTTGTGTAATGTTAAGCGATGGTCAATGAAGCTTTCAAAATCGTTTATTATGTTTAAACGGATGTAAGCGATTAATTTCTTCGGTTATATACCGAGTGTCCCAGATCGAGTGGGATTGCATAGGTAACTTTCTTATCGTTGAAGATGGAGATTTGCTTAAATGGACAATGTTTTGCAGTTTTATGTGCTGATTTAAAATCTGTTTGAAAAAGTTTAAAATGTCGAACCCTTCAGAAGTTATTTCAAAAAAACTAAAAACTGTTAATTTCTTGTGTGTCAAATATCTTCGGAAGTATACGAAATACGAAAAAAAGTTTCAAATTAAAGTCACTCTTTTCGATAAGACCAATTTAAAACTGATGTTGAACAAAAATTCAAGATGGCTGCTTTTGAGATACTCGTATCAACTTTCTTAAGTTAAATGGACGCCATATTGGATTTTTAGATTGCTGAATAGAATCTTTTATTCTCTTTTCAACGATGTAAGATACCGTATGATTGAATAAAAAAATACCAGTGAGATTAATTGTTTTTACATTTTAATCAAGTAGGCTTACATGGATCCAAACAAAAACAAAATTTGTACAAAAAAAAAAAACAAAACTTAATCCTAATAATCAGATCCTAATAATGTTCAAAGTGCTAGCCATTGTTAGTTAAACATATTTAACACCATTTGACGACACTTCGGGTTATTTTAGGTAACGTTATTCGATTAATACTAACACACCCTTGTAGCACTGCTTGACGCAGTTCCTCAACATTATTGTAACTATAGTTACTTCCATATACTTTATTCTTTAACGTACACCACAAAAAAGTCAAGAGGCTAATCTGGCTGGCCACCGAACATTAGTATTGGTAGCGATAATCCAATTGTAAAATCGGTCAATTAAATAATACTGGGGAACAGCTATTTCGTTGTCTTAAATCTGTGACTTGTTTTCAACTAACTTTTGGCCTCTGGATCCAAAAATAACCGCAGTTTTTGTCAATCACGTCAACTTTTTAAGCTACAGGATACCCTCAAAAGTCTCAAATATACTGTTTATAAAGAATAATTTTATTCATACAAAGGCTATAATAGTTACTGCAAGTTAAATTGTGTTCATACAAATAGTTGTTTTTTTATCGAACGGTAATTACATATTAAGGCAAAAATTTTCGCTTATAGCTTTTTCTGGAATGTTTAATCTGTGGACATTCTCGCTTGATGTTCCAACAATAGTCAACCATCATATGTACATTCCATCTACCTTGATACCGTGCCTCCGTGACCTTCAAACCCCGGTGAAATCGCTCACCCTGCTCATCACCGACTGCACCAAGATTTTCCGGGAAGTTAGCAAGATGGCTATGTAAAAAATGCAATTTGGTGCTCATGTTGTAACCTAGCAGTTTGAAGCTCTCCAAGAGTTGCTGGACAATTTTGGCGTAATTCTGTGCTCGTGCATTTCCAAGATAGTCTTTAACAATGTTTTTGAATGCCAACCAAGCATTCTTTTCCATTTCTCACATTGTTCCGATGAAATGTTCATCTTTAGCAAGCTGCCGAATCTGTGGACCATCAAAAACATCGGCCTTTATCTTTTCAAATGACAGGCTAGGAAATGCCGAAATGAGATACTTGAAACAGTCTCCTTCAATTGGCAAAACTTTAACGAATTGCTTCATGAGACCCAATTTTATATGCAGAGGTGGAAATATAATATTCTTTCTGTCGACAAGTGGTTGATGTACAATGTTTGGATCACCAGGTTTCAGGTCAGATCGTGGCAGCCAATTCGACTGCACCCAATGCTTCTTACGAGCTCTGCTGTCCCACATACACAAAAAGCAGGGATACCTGGTATATCCGAGTGGTCACATTCTCGTAAGGTGTAGAGATAAAACTTGACGTGGTAGAAGAAAACTAACTACAGTTTTGAAACCAGCATGCCTAATTAACTATAAAACAGCTCAAAAACCAAACACAACAGAAATTGTGTTACAAATTGTTCCCCAGTGTAATCTACCACGTTTCTTGAATTGTGGCCGGACATCTTGTTCGTACCATAACCCAATCCTGTCTGCCAAAGTTAGGTCATCCATGAAATCTTCTAAGGATGTTTGGAGAATTTCTAAATAATAATAACATAACAGGTCCAATTAAATGACTTCCCACTATGCCACAAAATATATTAAATTCGAATCGAACTTGATTTCGACGTGGAACAACAGGATGTGGATTTTTCCTGCGACCAGTAGTGTTCATTGTGGCGATTAAACACTCCGCAGTTAGAAAAATGAGACGCATCCGTGCATAATACCCCACTCGTAAAACTATTATTTCCAGTACTCTTGTGAATAAACCACATACAAAATGCTATTCCGCGATCATAATCTTCTTTTCGTAACTTGTAAGAATGAAACTGTGCCTTCTTAAAATTCGCGATGCTTTTGATTTAGATACACCAACCAGTGCTTCCCATAATCTTAATAGTTCCGGTAATAAAGGAGATATTTGCAATATATTACGTTAAGAAATTGGCGAATACGTCCTTTATTGCCAGTTTAAATCATCCTCAAAATTTTGAAAGATCTAAATGGGAATGTGTCTGTAGAAAAATTTTATTTTTGTTGTGTAGATAATAATAATAATTACTAAGTTAAATTACTAAGTTAAGTAAAGAGTAGATACTATTCGAGTAGCTGAAATAAGCTACAGTATTGGAAAAAAAAAATTATTAAAAAGAACAATTTAAATATTCATCGATATGGTGGAATGTATTAGCAAGTAAAAGTGCTTTGACAGACGTTTTGAATTTATAATACGATTGAATTTGTTGTATATGCACTGGCAGTTTATTAAAGATTCTTATGCCTAAAGAAAATGCACAAAACTGGTAGCGTTAAGGGTGGCAGCTGTTAAGTGTAGATTTCTTCTAATTCTAATGTAGCAATTATGATAAGCAGAGTTTGTTTCTAAAGTATGTCTATTCTTGTAAATGTAGCAAGCAGATTCTAAAATATATAAGCAGGGTATTGGTAATAGACTTAAGCTAGAAAAAATAGGCTTACAGGAACCTCTGTATCTCGAGATACTTGTGATTTTAGACATCTGAATATGGTTTGTATTTCCTTTGAGAGAGTATCACAATTAAATCGACCAACTTAGCGTTGATTCCAAAACCACACCTAGAAACTTCGTTGAGTTGGTATCTACCAACTCCTCTCCATCGATATTAAATTTAAGAGATCCTTACTATTTACAACCATTGAGATGTCATCCGCGTACATAGTTAGATAAACATCCTCAAGAAAATGGTTGATATCGTTAACATATACATAGGTTGAACAAAACTGGTCCCAGAACTGAGCCTTGCGGAACACCATGTAAAATAAGCAGTCAACGCGACTTGGTTTCCATCGTGGATCCATCAATATATTTTATCTTCACGCACTGCATTCGTCCCTCCAAATAAGATGCGAACCACTGAGCTGCAATCCCTCTAATCCCATAACGTTAAAGTTTGTTAATAAGTATGTTGTACTGAACCCAATCAAATTCCTTTCGAAGATCGCAAAAAATTCCTATAGGTACAGTCCGTTGCTCTACATTCCTTAGTATTTCGTTGTAGAAATTAATTAAAGCTGTCGACGTTGTTTTACCTTTCCTAAACCCGTGCTGGGATTGCGTATCTAATTCATATTTGTCTAAGAAAGCAGTAAGTCGGTCTAGCATACAATATTCTAAAATCTTAGAAATAGTTGATAATAAAGCAACAGGTCGATAGTTGGCAGTATTTCATGCGTCTCCTTTTTTATAAACTGGCCCCCTTAAGAATTCCAGGAAAAACTCCTTCAGAAAGGGATAGATTAATTAAATATGTCAGCACATTGGCATGACAGAATCTAAATTCTTTAATCAATGCAAATAGAAAAAAAGTGGTGGGTATGTTTACAGAAACACACAAATCATGTAATAATACGGCGGAAGATTATTGTATATGGACCATTTATTAAATTTAAATAAATAATGGGGCAACAGAAACATTTGTTATGTTTTAAAGTTTTATAAATGCTTTTCCAAATGTGTTTTACGCTTTCATTATCAATGCTAAACTTTATTTCATGCTATTACATTTAATATTTGAGCCTTTTCAAACTACAGATCCAATTGTTTTAGATAAGTAATCTATAAAATCATCCAAAACAATTAAACAAGTGAGGCCCATCTTTAGATTATCAGTCAAGTAGTAAAGCTGATGCACCCTTCTTTATCTCATGTTCATCTACTTCACATAGCCAAAATCGATAATCGTACATTGAATAGAACATCTTGGTGCTTTTTAAAATTATTTTTTACCTTTTTGTTTTGAGAAAAATGACTTTTTAAATAAATCTTGTATATCTACAATGTATTTCAGTAGCGTGACTGCGGTTAATTTGCCGTTCACATTATGAATATTTGGAATATTTTTGACTTAGAAACGTCCATTAGGAGTCTAAATAAATTGACTGGAGTACAACCTAAACGCATTCTATAAAGCCAGGGTATGAAACGAGCTGGAACGTCGGGAAAAGGAAATTATGGAAATTTAGCTGCTTTCATTTGTTCTTGCAGTATTTAACATTAGATAACGCATACATTTATGCTTCGTTTTGTGCCATTTAGTAAATAACAATGTAAGAATTAATCTTTTGTATGACGACGATAAATTTCATTTATATCCATCTGTATACAATGAGGTATGCTAACTTGTGGACGACGCACTTTTAGAAAGGAGTAGGTCGATTTCTACTTTTTGCGATCTAACTTTTATGATGGCTACGCCACAAACTATGCAAAGCTGGGTCAATTTTAATACTATGTAAATCTGGCAACAATGGCATGAGTAAATTTGAAACGTATTTGAAAAAGGACGCCGTATATTTCCCTAGAATTTGGCTTAGGTATGTGGATGATATTTTCGCAATTTTTTGATACTAAGAAAAGTACTATGCGGGATTTCCTCGCGACTCTCAATTCAAAATTCGGAACTATTTTTACAATAGAAGAAGAAATGAACAATCAGCTCCCATTCCTAGATAGTTTAGTAATTAGAAACAATAAAAAAACTGGAGATAGACATCTATAGAAAAGAAACAAACACTAATAGATACGTTATGACCGATTCGAACCATTGTAGACAACGCGATTAGTTTCTTAATTAATAAACTGGTGAAATTCCCTTTGAACAAAAATAGGTACAACAAAGAGCTTAAATTCATAAAAAATTTACAATGGTTACTTTTCTATAACGTCGACCGTATCCTTAAGAAAGTCCAACATAGGCATTATGTAAGAAATGCCACGACCTTGATCTCGGCAGAAACTCGCGACAATAAATTTGTGAAACTCCCCTTCCATAGAATATCGAAAATAAAGTTTTTAGGGGATAAGATATGCATGTATGTTTGAAAAACCTTCTTGACAATCCGAAAGATAAACCAGACATGAAAGAAAGGTCGGGAATTTATAAAATTGCATGTAATGACTGTGATAAAACCTACATTGGACAAACAAAATGAGCGGCAGGTACTAGATTCAATGAACATATCAGATGCTACAGGTACGGCCCAATAGAAGCATCAAGTCTAGCACAGCACATAAACGTTACAGGACACAATATTGAATTAGAAAACCTGAAATTGATTAAGAGAGTAGCCTCACCTCGTGAATTGGACGCATTTGAGACCATCTATATAAAGAAAGAAGACAACCTGTTAAATAAAGATAGTGTGCCCCTTCATTACTCTTTCCTCTTTGATTTATTAGGGTAAACGAACCTTTTCCGTTTGAAGTGCTACAATTGACAAAAGACTCGGTCGTCGTGTCATGTGCATATTGAATGGTTTGGATTTTTTAAAATGCGTAGACGGAAGAATTAACGGGAAGGAACCTTATCGTTTGTCTTGCTCTACTTTATGAAGACAGATCGAATACGCTGTCAGGCAATAACAAGGGACCTTTTCGTTCCGTGTATACCCCGCATTTTATTCGGTGACCCGGTTGAGAATGGAAGCCCATCGAGCATTCGAAACAGCTGTTCCGAATTAATTAATATCTTTTGTGTGGTGAGGAGTGTACCGATACTCTCTGTTGTTTGTTAAACAAACCTACCATAATTAATTAATTATAATAAAGTTCGATAAAGTAAAGGAGAAACAACAATTGACAAAATAAGTTAAAATGACATAAAATAATAACGAGCATAAAGAACGAAAGTATAACAAATCCAGGTGATAACAACAATAAATAGCAAGAATAATTTACGCGTTTGGAATTGAGATTTGACAGTTTGGCAATTGTTTTGATCACTCTGCTTAGCAACTGAGCTCTTTAGATCAGTGTGACGTCACAAGAAACAATTTAGCGCTCTTCCCTAGCCAACTTTGCATAACAACAAAAACATACCAAAACTTTTATTGCTGCATATTGTCATATTTCTTAAGTTAAAATATAACATAGGTGATATCGTTGGATTTGCCTTTCAATTACCTTTCCAAAAACTTAAAAATATACAGGGTATTCTATTTGAAATAGGAAACTTGACGTCATTTGTGGTGACATCGGAAATGTAATTGAACTGCCGATAACGGCGAAAGATTGCTCACAGAAAATATAAATCGATGTTAGCTTTTGTCGTTCAAACGTTAGTATGGGGGCGGAGGGAGAGAGTGGATACTTTAGGACCTCACTGTATAATACGCATACTTTTTATTATACAGCTACGAGAAGCCTACGAAACGAGTTCATTTCCGCATTGTGCGAGGCAACATTGTATATATTTACAATCGGCGAGGAAAATCTGATGGAAGCGGAAAACTTTTCTAGTTGGCATGTGCCGTTATCAGCTAAAGTCTCGCACAAATTACAACGTTCTCGTATACGCGCTGATCTTGATACGGTTTGATGAATCGGTTTCCACCTGCCATATGTACATACCAGCTCGAGTTAGATGTATGCGGTTTGAGCATGCATATCCAACAACGTACGTATAACATGTGCGTATTTTTTTCAGCGATTTTCAGTTTTGTTTTCCTTTTTTTTTTAGTGGAAAGTAGCACTTAAATTGAGTGCTTATTCGTGTTTTAATTTCACGTAGATGCCATCTGGATGTTGAATTAATGTTTGTTAATTTAGAATAAGTAATTTGGATCTCGTATTGTTCATGTTCACTTTGAAAAAAGGGTGTTCCATTATATTTGTTTATTTTTGGTTTTGAAGCGATGGATTTCGAAAATCAAAAATTATCATATTTAGTTTTCCAATTATCTATAAGGTCGCAAGGCCGCGCGCTTTCCCTGATATATCGTTTAAAGATTCAGTTCCATTCATAAACAAAATTATTCAAATTATATTATTGCGAAAATACAGTTTCAAATTCTCGAGGCTTCCCATTTATTCGGTAGTCAATATTATGAAATGAATCATATCTTACAGTTACAATGTATAATAGGTTGGAATGAAATATTTGCGACGCGAAAATGACGTGAAATATTTGGGACGCGATGAAATCGCTGTCCTGGTTACTATCACGGTCTCGCTGGTGTATATGCATTTGGGACGCAGAATTTCCGTGTCCAGTAGTATAGAGTTTTCCCGCGTTTTTATAAACACAGTTATTATTTACCTTAAAAATGAACAGTACTAGTGTAATTTTAAACAGTAACTTTAATAGATTTCCTCTGGAAGAAAAAAATAAAATAAAACTTAGGTAGGCAATTACCTTAACTAAAATTAGAATAAAGAACGGAAAAAAGAGGGGAAAATAGAACGTTCACATGACATTTTTTAATGGACAGGTAAGAGTTCCGATTAAGGAGCAAATGAATTAGCGATTTAAATGGATTCTAACGGAAAGCTCATATTTCGCCGAATTGAAAATGGGCCTACTTTTTTTCAGGAGATTAGCTTAAGGTACCTAAAAATCAATTTAAAAGGTACTATTTCCAGGTTATGTTTGGAGGTTTATTAGCCATATCTTAACGAAATTTATGTTGGTACATACTATATCTGGAGTAAAAATTACCATAAAGCTCCCATAACGGATGGCAAATACGATGATGAGCGGCAAATTCAAATTTGAAGTTTACGGAATAATTTATTCTCTTAATTTCCTTCACAACCACGGTTGAAAGGGAAAACGTTCGTGATACCAAGGAGAATCTCTGCCTCGACTGTCCTCGACTTCGAAAGAGAAATGGCTATCGCCGCTGCTCCAGCTTATTGCAGAAGAGCTACATACGAACTTTCTGAGGATCAAGTAATCACAATTGGTAATGAGAGTTTCCGTCGCCTAGAAGCTCCCTTCCAGCCATCCTCCTTGGGCAGGGAAACCTGCGACGTCACCATCGCCGTTTTTGCGAGTCCCTCCGTCCATATACACCTCCGTTGCCGGCGTCAAGATTCCTTCGTCACCCGTTGTGACAACTCCTCCAGGCGGTTGACTGGTCATCCCTCTTCCCGAATCAGCGTGGGATAAGGCAGTGTCAGTGAAACGTGAAAGTGACGCTAGTAAATGACGATGAACCATACGGAATAGGCTAAGTTAGAATAAGTACGTAGCTGTAGGGCAGCAAGCGTTTATTTAGAATTTCCCCTGACTATTTCCCTTTTATTTATTTTTTTTTTAATATAATTTAGTCTTGTTGTTTTTCTTGTAAAGTAACTTGCATTTTTTTTTTTACAAATATGCCGGGGGCATATTCCTGGAAGGGGGGGAAATGTCGCGAATAAACGCTTTGCTTTCACTTTTAGAAAAGACGCTAACTGGACTTTGCGTTCATCGTCTATGTTTTCTGTATTGTAATCATTCTGGACAATTGCCGTGTAAGATTATGATCTTTCGGTCAATTCGAAGACATCGAACTTTGATGCTGCCGATTAAGCACCGGAAGGATAGTTAGTAGTAGGGATTGGATAGGTGATAAATATAGGTGAATTAGTAAGGATAAGGGATATTGGGGGGCAGAGTCTCTGAAAAGAGCTCTGCAGTAACTTCTTGTTTTTTGGTTGTAAATAAAGAGTGAAAAGTGAAGTGCCTGTTTTCTTTTGGAATATACGTACCTCTCCAGTTCCTCTTCCTAACAGGTAGGTGAATTTCTGTGCGTAGTATTGGTGCCAGTTTCTACCCCGAGCTACCCCTATCACGGTGGTCCGTGACAATATACAACATGGGTGAATAGAAAAATTGAGAATTTCCGGCATCATCTAACGTGGAGACTCGTATGGTTTTGAAATCGTGTTACATTTTTCGAAATATCAGGCTACTTATAGAAAAATTCACAGGTAAATGGATGAAATGAATACAAGAAGAGAATAATTTTCCAATGAATTTTACTATTTACTATTACTAAAGTGCGAATCGACGACCGCCTCTATCGCCGACGCTTGAGATAGAATGGGGTACAATACATTCGTCCAACCGCGGCATGCATATGCGTTAGGGAAAGCGGTACACAGTCGGACGATACTACTTCTGTATGTTTGTCTGACTATAGACGCTGAATCTAAATGTAAAATATCAGTGGCGTAGATGCATCGAGGGAAAAGCATTGTTTAATTTCTAATATTGCAAAATATTAAACAAAGGTAAATAATTTCCAAGGTAATATTTTATAGATGTCATGTTAGAAGTGATTTATTAACATTAATTACTAAAACATATTCTAAATTTTCTGCTGTGAAATACGTGCGTTTACAGGTTAGGACATCTTTAAATATGGAAAAACTTCTTTCCACATCAGAACTTGTGAGAGGAGCCTAGTGAAAATAGGTCCTAAGGGCTGTGTTTACTAATGGTTTTATTACTTTCTTTGCACAACAGTTTTAATGTGGACAAGTTCGGTTGCGGGTAAAAATTGCATCGACTTTTTTTATATACGGAGGCACCAACATCACCAGAAATATTTTTAATTTTAAATTTGTTTATTATAGCATCTAATGTTTCAATTCCATAACAATTTAATTCAACAATGCTGTTTACGTTTTAAATTAATTTAATAAATTTACAAAAACAAACAAAACTGAATTAATTCAGATTTAGGACCACTTAAGTTCAGTCTTTATCCTTGGTTATATCTTATATAGTTAATTAACTATAATTAATTTGGAATTTGCATGATTAACTTAAATTTGCATATTGCATAATTTATTTTACTATATAAGGTTCGTCCTTCGCTTAATCTGTTAGTTCAGTTTTACTGCTGATGTTGATAGCTTTGTTATCGAAACGTGTGTTCAATGCGAGTGAAGTATTGTGGTAAGGGTTTTAGTGAAGTGTTTCAGTGTTCCACTGCCACAGAGTTTGAGTACTTGACTAATAGTAGAGTAAACTAAAACTCGATAATTCTAAAGCTAATGGAAAAGTAAAGATGAAGTCTAAAAATAATCGAACACAAAGAAAATAACTGTAGAAGAAATTAAAATTTGGTAACATTATATAGAAAAGATATTTTAAAGAAATCCTAACAGAAAACAAATTAGAAATTAAGAATAGAAAACAAAGCCAAAGATGAAACATGCACAAACGGCCTTTCTGATTATCAATTGACGACTGACTTGAGTGGACCCGTTACCGCCGATATAACAAGGCCTCAGCGCTCTTCGATGACGTTACGCTGTGTAGGTGATGTATCGCTAAGCGGTAAAAGAATCTTTTTGCATTCTTTTTAAGTTTTGAAGGGCTTTCGGTTTAAGGAAGACGCCAGTCGTCAACTGAGCCCTTCTTCGCATCCAATTCGATTTTATTTAGGAGAAACGAAGTTTCAAAGCAAAAACCAAACACGTGACCAACCACCGTTTTCGTGAAAAATGTATTTGTGGTTGATATTTAATTATTATTATTTATAATTGTACATGTATTTGGACGAAACTAAGGTTTAAATGATACAGTAATTGCAATTTTATTCGAAATTTTGTTCAATTTCACGAGAAAATTTACAGACATGCTATTTAACCAGGGTGTTTAATTTCCTATTATGTGGTGTTTTACCTAATCTATCATTACTTTTCCCGCAATCATTTTTAAGTAGGGTTTTTGTAGAACAAGTTGTTATAATTGTTGCAATGCTGCTGTGAATATGACATTTACATATATCAGTATTCAAAATGGCTACGTTCGGTGATAAAATTTAAAATATATTATATTAAAACAGAACGTTTATTACACACATTTAAAAATATCTCTTCGTGTTAAAAAATAATTTTGTTAAATATAACGTAAGAATATAAAACTATTTGAACAATAACATCTTTACGTTTTTTGTCAAATACAACAGACAGTTAGGGAATTGAGTTGGAATAGCATCTTTTTTGAGCCTAGGATATTTTAAACTTACAGTTATAGTTTCACCAGTCCTTGAATCTATAGCTGTTGAAAAATGAATATCTTTTTTTATTTACAATGCTAAGGGGATTTCGTTAAATGCATTCAAGTAAGTCTCCTTGCCAATACAAAAGCTATATACCCATTAATATGAGATATATATCTGCCTAAATTGCTTGTAATGTCAAGCCACTAATTCGTGCATGGGTCATGAAGCCATGAACACTAAAAAACAAATAAAAATGTTTCTAAAATAGTAAATGATTCCAAAACCGTAAGAGTCTCCATGTTATCTTTAATGGCAGAATTTATGAGCACTTTTGGGGGTTTAAACGAATTAAAGATGAGCGGCGTTCACGTACACATATATTCATTGCTATATCCACCAGTGCAAGTGCGCATATTTCTTAACAATCTGTCAGCAATTCCTTCTTTTTTTTTTCAAAGATCATCGTGAGCTAAAGGTAAAATGTTATTATAATTTGTTACAATCGCGCCCCCCTCATCAAAAAGTCACGAACCGCATAAAACCGCAAAAATGTGGAAGCAAATTTAATGGTAAATCCACTAAGTTGGCAACACTGTAACAACTCACCAACATACATTTTTTTCGAGCTGCCAACCCTACACAATTAAGCTTCACGGTTTCGTGCGTCTAACGCGTTTGAAAATTTTATAATCGGGGCTCGTATCTCTTAAGACAATACACCAATTAAACCGCCAATGAAATAAATATCGACGGAACGACAAGCACGAGACGCACAAGCAAACTCTAATAGTAAAACAAGATAACGCAGCAATAATAGAAAAGACGGAGAAGCGATTCCCCGATGGCTTTGCATGTCTTTGTTTTTCTCCTTTCTTGCTAAGCTGAATTTCTAACACGCGAACGTCGAGCCGTTGATCAGGCGATGTTATGAATTAGCATCATGTTTATGGTTTCGGATTCCCGATGCCCTGTCCATCGATTACCGCCCGGCGTCGTAATAACCGCAATTTATATTCTTGTAAACCATAATATCGTCGAGTAATGCACTTATTGCTGTCGTCAGATGGCGTGCCCGTTTCTGCTTGCCCGCGGATTATTACTCGCTTGACTTGTGGGATGTTGGGCGCGTATTAGAAGTAACGAAGTAAGGTTACGACGAAAGAAAAACGTAGAAATGAAAAAGCGAATGCAGTTTTGATCGCTAAAATTGAAAAAATGTAAAATACCGCCGGGGAAATGGAGGATAATTGCTGACTGCGAACGTTCGCTTGTAATCGACTTCGTTAAGCAATTTGGCTACCTATTTGCGTTCCGAAATCACCGGGATATACCAGGTGTTGACGGTCAGGTGTGAAAAATCGCAAGGAGTTAGGTCCAAAGATCTTGCAAGCCAATTTATTTCCCCACTTAGACTAATCTACCGATTAGGAAATACGAAGTCCAATCTTTCGAACTGCATTTTCCAAGGCAAGACCAACATCATTCTGCAGAAGTTCCAAATAGCTATTCTAATGTCAAATTTCTCACAATTTCGAATGATTTTATTGTCTTGTTAAAAATTCCAGCCCAAACATTAATTTTTTGGAGTTATTGGGTGTTTGTACAAACATGTAATCGGGGATTTTCTTTAGCCGTTGCACAAGTATTTTGAACATTTCGTTCACTATTTAAAGTAAGAATGCATTCATCCGTAAAACAAATGGACGAAATGAAGTGTCGGTTACGATTTTCTTCCTCTTGCATAATTTCGCAAAAAGTGTTTTTGGATTCAAAATTGAGTGAAAGAAGTTCTTAGTGGGTATGAAATTTGTAAGATTTAATTGTTGATCAATTTGTGAATAAAAGAAATCTGTGAAACAACTCTGCGATGGGCCAATGAATTATAATCGAATTCTGCTAGCAATTGGCTGTACGAGTAATTATGAGGCTAAAAAAAAACGGAATGAGTGCCATAGTACAGTGTTTTTAGAAACTTTCTTTGGACTTTCTCTATCATTTCGTTATATTTAACAAAACTCGGGTTCCTGTAAGTATAGAGCAATATTCAAGCTTAGATCTAATAAATGCATTAAAAAGACTTATAAGCGCATTATTTCCCAAACATTTTGTGTTTCTAATAAGAAATCCAAGCATTTTTAGAGAGTAAATACATATGTAAATTGAAATTTAATTTTTCGTCAAAACTTACTCCAAGATCTTTGATGAAGTCACACCTTTCAAGAGAAGAATTATATATTCTATATGGAAACGTTATTGTACGCTGTTTTCGACTAAAGGTCATGCCTTTACATTTGTTCGTATTGAAGAATAACCTATTGTCCGAACTCCATCTCTCGAGAACATTTAAGTTGCTTTGCAACAGTTCGCTTCCTGTATTCCTTGAATTTATCCATATAAACCTTAAGCCCATTAGATTTAGACATTTTTAAATAATGACTAGAGTTGCTCAATTTGCGCCAACAGCCAATGGCGGACGCATAAAGGATTACATAAAATAAATGGTCAGAAATAAAATATAATATGTGCTCAAACACTTACCGTCTTAAGAGTCTTCCATGAAATCACAAAGTGAATAATGTCTGTTAAATATCTGCAACATTAGATATGTCTCCACAGTTTCCTTCACAAATTTGTCTTAATATGCCAAAATCAGAATCTTTCTCTAAAACACTTTCAAACTTTTCTACAACACAAACATTTTTTGCGTCTTCTACCGCGCATAGCTGTGCGTGAACATGTTGCACTATTTGCAGAGATTCCACTATCGACGTAGAAGGATTTTGCAATTTTTCTACTGCCTCCACTAGTCCGAAGTAATTGTTCTGAATAGTTTTTAAATCCGTTTTAACCTGACTATCTTGAAATTTCGACTGGCTTTTCCTGATAACCGCAGCTTGCTTTGGATCGAATTGTAAATCCACGTTCTTAATATTCTCAAAATATTTATGATAATAAAACGCGGCCTGTAACCATGTTCACCAACGTGTAAGAATAGGTTCTGGTGGCTCAGGCATATGGGAGCACAGTCTGTGAAATTTGCGAATCCGTTTTGGGGATATGACAAACACTGCTTTTGTATGTGCTATTAAAGCGTCTACCTTAGGATAACATTTTCTAATACTATCTGCCACATGACTGAAAGCATGAATTTTACACGTAATATGTAACAAGTTAGCACAATCTCTTTTAAGAGACCGGCCTACAGAAAGCATGTTTGCCGCACCATCATAAACATCAACAGTTGGTTGGTTGAAAGTTCAAACTTTTCCAATGTATTTAACAGTAACTTTGAAATTATTTCGGCAATACATTGCTGTACTCGTCTGGAGGCTAATAAAATTGAAGGTAACGATTGATGTGGTTCCACTGTACGTACCATTACATTAACCACAGAATGTTTTTTACGATCTATGGTTCCGTCCGCACATAACCACAGTTTTTTACCTTTCAACTCCGATTTAATTCTTTTTTCAACATGTTCACGAGCAGCTGGCACAATTCTTTGTAACGATGCCCAACTTGGTAATTTGCAGTCCGAATATTTATTCCAAAAGAAGATATATGCTTCCTAGTCTTGTAAATTAAACGGTAGATTACATGCAATAAAGGTAAGACAAAAATTAAATTTAAATTTGCCATAGTGCCGTGTGCAATTTTTTTTTTGAAGAATGCTGTTTAATATTTACGTGACGTAGACAATCCCTTTTGGACCAACACATTAAAGGAATATTACAAACTACACATTGCATTTTAACGTCATCATAATTTAGGTCAGGCATTTCTGCTATAAATTCTGTAACTTTGTCCAACATTGGTTGTTTTCGCGATGTAGGCAACATTTTTAAAACAAACATAGAACTACGAAATAGTATTTACGGCAGCGTACATGTAGACACAACAGATCTGGTTGAGATTCGCAGTTATACTGAGGGTTGTATCGAACCTCCGCCACTGCTCGTTGGCGCTAGTGAGCAATTCTAATAATGACGTTCTTATTATATGTAAATATTAATTAGCCGTCGGGTTTCGAAAGAAAACCATGTTGGAAAGGAACAATTTGACGGAACGTACGTAGAAATACACCCAGTGAAATAATCATTGATTATATTATATAATACGTCACATATCAACATTGTTGCAGTGTAACACGGAATCCCAATTTACTCTAGAAAACAAATTGTTCAACTGTAGGTAATCAGCATGCTTGAAATTAAATTTTGGGGTATTCGATAGCTTGAACTTTTTAGAAATAGCTACGTTATATTTAAAATCAAGAACAGGATCATGAAAGTTCTCTGGAACTAATGCAAAATCGCATTTCTCACAGTTACTAATAGCATCTTTAGAAGAAAGAACTAAATCTAGAAGTCTATTGGTTTGGTTTTTGATCTGATTGATCTGAGCTATATCATTGGTTGTCATAAAATTATTAATGGAATATGCTTTATTGCAAATTATATCATCTAAATTAAGAATATTAAAATCACCCACGAAAATAAATTCCTTCGTAAAAAATTTTAATAACTCCATCCTACGAAATAATTGTTCATAGACAAATGCGGGTGTAGAGGGAGGTATGTATGTAGTAACACTATGCATAACTTTTCCACTAACCATTCATTTAAACACAGAGTAAATCAATATTATATTCTATTAGATGTGCACCTAGTTCTATATTTACTTTATTACAAGAAAATGAAGATTTAATTCCAACAAGAACTCCGCCACCACGACCGACCCTACGGTCACATCTAAACACCACAAAATCATCACTGAACAGTTCAGAATTTAATAAATTGTCAGTAGCCAATGTTTCACTCAATATAACAATATCATAATTATCGCAAGTCAGAAGATTATTGTAAAAGAGAAATATTTTTGTGTTCAATCCTCTAACATTTTAGTAATAAATGTTTAAGTTTATAATCGTGTTTTCTTCAAATGTTGAACAGTGTTGAATAGAGCAAACCACACTTAGACGCAGTAATAACCAGCTCCTCCACCAAAATGTATTTCATTACAAACATGATGTTGCCTTTTAACTATAATTTTTTAAAAGTAAATTACCAAGATCAATTGTCAACACATTTCGTCAACGTTCTTTTCAGAAACGTCACAAAAATCCCTCCCGTGATTGATGAAGATTAATAACTAGGGTGGATTCGTAAGAATTAATAATGTAAACCGTCAGATGGTATACGGAAGATACGCTTATTTACCGTATATATGAGTTTAATGCCCCAGGAAATGACTTAATTTTGATACATTTGCACATCGATTAATAATAAAGGAATTCTTCCTGTATATCAATTAAGTACTTTAAAATATTTAGGAAAATTTAAGGTAGATACAAGCAAAACTGTTTGGTAACAAAGTCGTAAATAAGTGAATTTTAAAATATCTGTTTTAATAATGCAAAAAGCAATTTTGAAATTTTACTCCCAGAAAAACAAAGTAACGGGAAAACGGGAAAAACCAAATTTTCAGAAAATACGTTAGCAAAGTTTAATAAATTTCCCGTTTCATGTCGCTTATTTTATTAAGTGCGGAAAAGGGTTTTCGGCAAGTTTAAAAATTTAAAAGGTCAAACATACCGGTTTCGTAAAAAAAAGTTATATTGGGCAGGAGATGTTGCTGAAATTTATATCGCTTTAAACATGTGCGTAGCTGCAGCAATAAAGTTTGAACTTTAGGCTTCTTAAGTATTTTTATATAATAAATTGCGGTTAGGGCGGAAAACTTTCAGTACTTGAAATGTTAGACAAAAAAAAAACAGATACATGCAGGGTACAGTAAGCTTCTCTTTTAGAAACGTTTGTAGAATACTGCCTGAAAAGAAATTCAGCAAACTTTATAAAAAAAAATAACTTAACTTTTTTTTGATTAAGTATTATACAAGGTGACCACGAGGAACATTTACATTTTTAAAAAATCAAAACACTATCAATTTAACAAAAAAAACATTTATTCAATTTATCTAACATGTTTGTTGGGATACGCCATTTACTTTATGTAGCGAAAATAAGGTCAGGAAGGTGACATCCGGCTTCCCTGATGCAATTTTCAATTCTGTCCTTGAAGCTCCTCCACACTCGTTCCAGTGTCACCTCTGTGATCAATTCCACCTCTCTACGAATTGCCGCCTTCAAGTCAATCAAATTACGGGGTTTATGTTGATAATTTTTTTCCTTCAAATATCCCCACAAAAAAAAAATCACACATGTTAAGGTTAGGAGATCGAGGAGGCCAAACCTGGAAATCACGCGACCTGGAAACAAGTTCCGCAGCAGGTTCATCGATATCCTCGATGTGTGAGCAGTAGCCCCATCTTGCTGAAACCATATGCCTTCTTGCAAGTTTAGCCTCTGCAGTTGTGGGAGAAAAAACGTATTGATCATATACTACTCCACCTTCTTCAAAAAAGAAGGGGCCAATAACACGCTCTCCCGAAATCGCACACCACACAGTTACACGAGGTGAATGAAGAGGTCTCTCATGCAGCTGTCTCGGATTTTCCCCTGCCCAGTATCTGCAATTTTGCTGATTAACAGTCCCATTCAGGTAAAAATGGGAATCATCGCTCATAACAATTGAAGAAGACCTTGCATTTGCGCTGCGAAATCCTCCCGTTGGGCGTAATCGGTTACTTTCAACTCCTGCCAACACACGATCTTGTACGGATGAAACTTGAGATCCGTTTTCAAAATTCTCCTTACCGTCTCATGTCCCATACGTAACGCAACTGCATACCGTCGAGCTGAACGTCTGGGACTGGTGGTGATTGCTATTCTCTCTCTCTCTACGTTTTCTGCTGTCCTCACCGTTCGTGGAAGGCTTGGTGATTTATTGTTATTTATGTTGCCTGTCGCTCGCAATTTTTCAACCCACTTCATAATGGTTGGTCGGCTAGGGACTGCCCCATGCCGGCCGACATTAAAGCGAATACGAAATACTCGTTGAGCCGCTCTCACTGACTCACCGTTTCTGTAAACATGCGCTGCTCGACCGACCACTGTTCCATTGTGACTGAGATACCTAAATGGCCATCTCTCGGGAGTTCATTGCTCTCTCCCCCACCGTGACACGGCAACCCAGGCTGAGTAACCGTCCCATCCAAAATGTAAATACTCCTCGTGGTCAGCCTGTATTTCACTTTTCTCTCTGTATTATGTGCACATGTATTCGTGTTATTATTTCGTCCTGTAATTGGGGTCTCCTGTTGGGCGAATAAAGTTTATTATTATGATTATTATTAATACATGTACATATATAGTAAATGTTTGTGGAATGGTCTATATTTATTTAAACGTTACGCAACTCCTACTAGAAAATTGCTAATGGATAATAGAAAAACTGTCAAGTACATTGCCACCAACAAGTGAAAGATTCAAGTAAGGGTTGAAACGTTCTCTTTATTTTAACATCTTCCGGTCTCAGAAACTTACACTAACAAAGAAATACAGGTAAGCGCATCTCGCCGATTTAAATCAAACTTTGTAGATTTATAGACCGATGTGTAAGAACAACGGTAACTATCTTAGCTGCCCAATCGCCCACTGGCGGGGTGTAAAGCACCCCAAGCTCAACGCTACCCTTCGCTGTTTGACTCAATAACTCAGAAACTATAAGAGATATCAAAAAAAGTTAAGACAAAATTTAAACTGTTTAGGGAAACACCCTCCCACCCCTCTGTTTTTTTGCAAATTACAGAACTTTTATATACTACAAAAATATAGAAGCTACGTAATGTTTACATATACATGTATAAATATTGCATCTGCCACGAAATATCCTTATTTGTGTAACTGGTGTGCTATATTTACAGTAATGAAGAAAACACGCAGGTGGATATCAAATGATTTTATTAATAAAATGTGAGTATAGTGTTCACTGATAACTGTTCAAAAAGTAAGTTAAGAAATACATTACATTAAGAATGATAGGTAATCCGTGTAGAAATGTTGAAAACGAAGGAATTGCTTACACCATGCACAACGACTAAACGCAGGCTTGCTGCAAATACCTCATTGTTGTGTATTTTATGCATCCTTCGGGAAGCAGAATCTTACAGGATCTTTAAAATGTGGTAGCCGTTCGGCGATGTATCCACTTTTATTCCAAGCATATTTAAATAAATTGAAGAACCTTGGCGATGACAATTGATCATGAGTTAAAGATTGTAACTGAATAATACTGTTTCTTTGATGTAGAATTATGTCGTAATCCATAAATAATACTTCATCTGAAAATATTCTCACAAAATTATTCCATATTCTAAAACCGTAAACATTTAAAGGTTGTACCATTCAAGTTGTGCTCTTTGAAATCGTAAAAATATTTCCTTTTTTGTTCATTGGTAATAAATTTTCCACATCACTCGGATAATGCCCACTCCAGGAATCCAATAACCAAATAACCAATCTTTAAAATGCTGAGAAGTTAGTTTAACAGAGATTGAAGCGGATTAAAATTTCTAACTTTAAAGAATTAAAAGATAGATCCAAACCATGCCTTGTTTTATAATATACTGAAATAAAAATGTATCTCCAGTGACAAATACACATTTAACTTTAAATTTTGAAAAAGTATCTTGTGTAAGAATACTTGCTATTAGTATTATTAACGGAAATTATTACTTTACTTTCCTAAATAACAAAGCGAAATAGTTTCCCTTTTTAGAATTTTGAAAGTTATAGTCATCAACTCAGAATCAATTGTCATCACCAAGGCTCTTCAATCTATTTAAACTCGCATGGGATAAAAGTGGATACATAGCCGAACTGCTACCACATTTTAAAGATCCTACATAGCTACATCATTCTTCACTACTGCCCAGATTTTCTCAATAGCATTCAACTCGGGATGATATCGAGGTGATATCGTAGAATAATGTGACCATGTTCAGCCATTATTGTGTCAATAACATATTTTTTATATTTTGGTTTATGTATCTTGATTTTTTCAAAAAGTTCTGATTTAGTTTCATTTTCTTCAAAGAAAATGCCTCGTTCAGTAAGCCATTGCTGCATATCCCTTTTCTTCCACAAAGGACTGGCTACATTATGGTATGACGCGCTTTTTATGTTGATTAGGAATTAATTTTTCTTCAATCCATTTTTTTAAGTTTGAATGGTTCATACCATTGTGATAGTCCTCCGTTTGCTGTCGAGATTTGTACGTTAAAAGACAATTTGGAACAAATCCCTTTTCCCCTCCTGCATGCACAATTATTAGTCGTTGGCCTTTGGCAAATTGAGCCTTTAGGCAACTGTTTGAACCATCATCCCATGCTTTTGGTGTAGTGTAACTGCTGAGGAGATATGCTTCATCAGTATAAATAACATTGTATCCTTCAGCTCTATATTTTTTAATTTTTCTTAAGTATTCTATCCTTTTTGCTCGAATATCTGTTTTCTCCATTAATATTTTCCTGTTATCAGTGGTCTTCTGCCATGTAAACCCCAATTTCTTCACTATCTTTGTAAATGAAGTTAGTCCCCCTTCGAAATTAATTTCCTCCTTAACATCATTGTAAACTGCTTGCATTGTAGGTCGACTGCGATGAATTATTGTAAAAGTATGTATCGCCTTTCTTATACGTAATTTCTTCCTGATAACCGTCAACATTTGTTTTTGGTTTAACTTGATTAATAGATTTTCTTGGCGATTTAAAGATCTTTGAGTTATCCGAAAAGGCCTCAGAATACGGGAGATATAACACGAACGTAGTCGACAATGTGAATGACGAGCGATCCGGTCAATGTTTTCTGAGTTAGGTAAGATGGAAGCGTGGAAGGGGTAAAAGAACGAATTTTCGTCTTTTGCGCCGTGGTTATGAGTCTTTGTAGGATCTTTACTTTTTAAAATAATAATAAGTACAGTACTCTCGAGTACCCCATCGCATGAATTTTTAATTTTCGTTTGTAAAGTATCAAACCTCCAGTAACCTTGTTTTCGTCTTTCAATAAAATCAAGGAAATAAAAGAGTAAATTGAACCAACTATATAAATCTTTATTTAATGCATAATACTATCACTTTCAATTCAATAAACTACAAAAACATAACATTACATATTCGAATACATAATCAAATTACAATTCCGAAAATAAATCCTCTCTCTTCCTTAAAAAACGCCTCAAATCATTTTCCATTTCCATGACTCAGCTCATCGTTCTATGAACGGTAACTTTCGTCTCGAACGAACTGTCCAGAGATTCGTTATATCTTTCGATATCGCTTTCGGAGGGTAAACTATTCCTCGTCTTGAACTCCAGATTCTGCTTTTTGTTATTGCGCATCCTAGATCCAAATCTGAGCAACCGGTTCGTTTTCGAATCGGGCGGAACTACTTGCAGCACCGTTTCAATGAGCCTGGCGTGAGGAGCCCGCGGAGTGGGATTATTGATGACGATTAGAGCATTGCGTTTCCTTTCGATGGCGGCGTTTTTCTTCATGAGCAGTTTCGCCTTTTTGTTGAGCAATTCTTGAGCTTCGGGGTATTGAGATAGGGCAGCGTTCAGGTCGGCTTTGCTAAGGACGAAGAGATTGGAATAGCCATAGGATCTGTCAAACAAAGAGCAACGTATTTTTTTTCATATCATCAATGTTTAAAATTGATTCGTAATAATAAAACCATAAATTATTAATGAAACAATAATTGATAACTGTATCGTTTATCCACTAAAATTCCAAAAATTCTTTCTCGAAATGTAAGGGTTGCCTGCATTGGTCACACATTAAGATTTAATTCAAATATTTCCTCTACAAGTTTAACTATGCAATATCTTTTAAAAAAGTACATTGAAAGATATGTTAATGTCTCCAAATTTTGCAAGTTAATAACTATAATTGTAGTCTAATTGTTAGTAATCTAATTTTTACGAAGAGATGTGGATCTTGAAGGTGAGTTCTAATATTAGTCTTACTGCGTGTGCCTACATCGAACAAATAAGTACTAGATATATATGGATGAACACTCAAATTAATTCCTAATTGCATTCTGTTACCGGTAGAAGCAATTACAATTCAATTTCAAAGCGATTACAATTACCAACTGGTTCGTTAAAACTGGGTTAATCGAATCCATTAAGCATTAGAAATCTATTTTCGGAAATAGGATAGATTTGATTGGGAATAAAGGATTAGGTACAGTACGAAATCACTAAAAGCAAATGCCGTTTGGATTAGTGTCATGTTCATTGTCGTTTATTGCCTAGGTTATTGATTTATTTGGACAAAGAGTGTTGTATCACGAACGTCTTATTGTAATAGTCAGGGACGGCTTTAGAACAGGGCCTGTTTTCTTACTAAAAATAATTAATTCTAGCACAAAAAAAACAACTGTTGATATCTTGGCATCGCGATATTATCGACTGCGTGACCGTTTTTCATCCACCACTGTTCGCTATCTTTTCTGTCATTTTTCTTGCAATTAACATGTGAACGAATTCGGTTTAATGGTGTATCCATCTTGGCATTCATTTCTTTAATACCCATTATAGACTAGCGTATTATATGTAATTTTTTACTAGTTTAACAGTAATTTTACATTTATTGATTTACAGTGTTAGGTTAGTGAATTTTTAACTTTTTTTGTATGTACGTATGTAGATGCAGAGTTCAGTACTGCGGTAGACATTGAGGAGTTCGTCCGTTCGGTTATTTATCGGATTCTCGTTGTGTGTTTTCGAAAACATGGGACATAAGCCTGGTGTACCTCATGCATCGCATGTGAAGAAATATATTTGGCGTTTTCCTGGAATTCCTGGAATTTACAGGTTCGCACATTCGTTGCAAATTTTGCGGTATAGGGTTGCTAGGTCGCACGACATTTGAATGTAGAAATCATATTAAAAATAAACGTCATGTATTGAATTTAAGAAACAATATTCCGTACTGGAAATTTTTGTATTACTCTATTTTCATGTTGAGCACGTGCAACATCCCACAACACCTAGTAGATAATGAAAACTTTCGTCTTTTTTGGGATAAATATGTTCCATCATGGAAGCTACCAACAAAAAGACAATTGCGGTACAATTTACTACATGTGAAAAGTACAGTAAAAGACTGTATAAAAGACGAGTTGAGAAATCAACAAATCTGACTCACTGTGGGCGAAACTACTGATGCTCAGAGACACAGCGCGATTCATATTGTGGCGCGTCCTTTAAAACGTAATGATCCAGCAGCTTCCTTGTTGTTAGCCAGTAAAAGGATTGAAAAAACTGATGCCGAAACCGTTGTAAATACAATAAAAAATATCTTAAGAGAATTTTGTATTGTAGGAGCCAAAATCACCAAGTTAGTTTCTGACGGAGCCGCAACAATGCTGAAAGTTGGTAGGATGTTAAAAGTATGCTTTCCGACTCTTCTTCACATAACATGCCTCATACACGCATGTTATCTCGTAGCAGAAACAATTCGAAGCAAGTACCACCTCAGCCTGTATTGACGCAATAGGGAAGATGGATCGAGGCAGTATCTTACTATCGCAAATATTATTCCCAAGTGAAAGATGTCATTTTCAAACTTAATTCTTCTAATACTCAAGCAACTTTTTTCCGATTCAGACGTTCAAAAGGAAAAATATGACATTTCCATAAACTATTCTCTAGTAACACAAACTATTTCGCAGTTAGAAAATACTCACTTGTCTGTACAAGACTCGTTAAATAACATTAACAATTTAGCAGCCGCTCTAGAAAGCTTGACGGATCTTATAGGACTAGATGTCGCGCAAAAATTTCGTGCAGTTTTAAATAAAAATATATATATACTTCAATATAACATTACATCCTAGGGCTTAATAGACGTGGGAATCGTTACGATTACATGTAAAATAGTTCTGATTTTAGTGGAATTATTTGGAATAGTTTTGAATATGAGTTTTAGCAACCATTACACTCTATAGAAATGTTTTCTTTAGCTTGACATGCGGTATTGGTGCTAATTTGCTTAGAAGTATTCTAAAATATATTAGCTAGTAGAATCATACGTAAAAAGTCGATTTCCAAAATGAACATTTTGAAAGCTATTTCTATATATGGAAAGTTTTATTCCAACCATCTTCTGATGATCAATTAGAGATCCTTTTAGTAATAGTTAATAATTTCAAGAGTCAATGCATATCAAAACTCTTTAACATAAAATTAATTTTAAAGCATCTTGATTTCAATCTGATGATGATGATTGATCTTTCGTATCGCTGCCAAAAAGTTATTCTACGTAATAAGGTGTCCAATACCTTGCCTCTAGACAATGATATTCCACAGGGTTCGATCTTGGGGCCTTTACTTTTCACACTTTATACATCGAAACTGCATTACATGTTGGAAATCTTGTAGCTATCATCTTTATGCGGATAATTCTCAGATTTATTTTACGTTTGTGCGAACTGATCTGTTTTCTGGTAGCGATCGTATCAATTTGGATCTTGAACGAATAATGAATTTTTTTATCCAGTACAATCAGCATATAAACATCATTGGTAGAAAACATTGAGTTTGTTACAAATAATCTCACAATCAAAGGCGATAACGCTTCTTTGCCTTTCTCTAAGTTTGTTAAAAACCTTGAGCTTTTAATCGATTCTAACTTATGCTTTAAGGGTCATATTGGTATTATTTGTCTCATTTAAACTTAATGAACTGACGTTCTTAAGGTGGAAATACACTGGCAAGTTATTTGCGCGATATTTGTCTCAAATGTCATACGTTACCATTTACATTATTCGTAATAAATTGCTATAGTTTCTGTCGCGCAAATGAACTCGCATAATATTCTCGTGTGTTAGTTGCATATGTATTTACACCTGATGTTAGCTTTCTGCAAGTTCAATTCGTAAGCGTAAATTTATTTCGCAACATGTCGTCATGAAGAATAATTCGCAAAGCCGCTGGGGTTTTAATACTCTCGTCGCAACAGTATAGAAGGAAAATTAGAAGAAAACACTGGGTTAGAGATTGGATATTAATAAGACAAGCTTATGGAGCCTACACAATTCTACTTACAGAATTAAGATTACAAGATCCTCAACAATTCGAAAGTTTTATTCGTATATTCGCAGTTAATTTAGAGACCCTTTAATGACGGAATATATAATTAAAAAACAAGATACTAATTTACGTGTTTCTATTGGTACTGGTGAACGTTTAGTTGTTACATTACGTTTCTTAACTATCGGTAAGTTTAAAATATTGTAGTCCTCTTATAATGAATGGTACAATATTGTTTACATGTGATTCTTATAATTCACTGTTAATATCGGTTGCAATGGTAGAATTTCCAATGGAAATGTATTCAGCAATTGTTCTTTGTCTTCAGCACTTTAGAGTAATCATGTAGATTTGCCAGAACCTACTGAACTACCCGGAAGAACAAAGCCAGTACCATATGTAGTGGCTGCCGATGATGCGTTCGCTATGAAGCCATATCTTATGAAACCATATCCCTTTAGAGATCGGCCTGGTCCTAGTCGAGTATTTAATTACCGATTATCAAGATCTAAAAGAATAGTAGCGAACTGCTTCGGTATTTTTGCCAACAGATTTAGAGTTTTAAGAAAGCCTATTCTTTTACAACCAATGCTAAAGCAGTAGTATTAGCGATATGCGCTTTACATAATTTTCTGATGGTAAGAAATAATTCTGTGCCCATATATGCTCCTCCTGGAACGTTTGATAAAGAAAGTGCAATATCGCATGACATGGATGACGAAATGAAGGTGAACCAACTACCCAAAATTTATTACCACTCCAAGGAGGTGTAAATCATAATTATTCAATGCTAGCGAAAGAAGTTAATGAAAAATTTAAAGAATATTTTATGACTTCACTTGGCGAAGTACCTTGGCAATATAAGTTTATTTAAACTACAAAAAATAAATTATTTACTTACTAAATTACTTATCGTTGCTGAATTATCTGCTGAATTACCGATAAATTGTGTAAATGCCGAAAACTAGGGCCAATTTGACACAGATATTTCATCTGTACCAGCTCCACTTTTCTTCGATTTGATTTTTTTAACTTCTTGCATATATTGGCTCCGTAAATTATGCAGCTTTCGACTTACTTCTGCCACTGTTGTTTCAAATTTTGCTGCTATTTCTTCTAAACATTTTTGTTTTTTATTCGATCGCGGTACGATGTAGATTTAACATCCCACAATAAATTATTTTCTTCATACAAAGAAATTAAAATTGTAATATCTCGATCTTCCCATTTCTTTCTTCTGGCAGAGAATATCGAAACGATTTCGAAAAGATCCGATAGTAACGGCGAGTAACGGAGAAGTGACAGTTTTCGTGTTTACACTTGCAAGTTTTTGGTCGGGCAAGAGATGTCGCGACTTTAGGGAAGTCAGCTCGCAATGAAGTTTATACTAGCGAGGGTAGTGTCCGACAGTAAATTGCGCGATTTTTCTTGCCAATGTAAATCCACCTTTAGATTAGGTACTCTTGGATCATTGTCTTATTATTTGCTTTTTTACAAGTTTCATTTTTTCCCAATAAAAGTACTTTCCACAGAATGCACTGTTTTTCATCCTTTATTGGTCTTTTATAACGTTGACAATCATTGTAGATAAAACAAGTTCCAAAGCACTGTTCCTAATATATTCAAACCAAACAAATTTTTTATTTTGAATATGTTATCTATAGCTTGTTCACATCAACAATGATGTGGCAACAATGTAAAAAATTTCTATAAGACCTGTACCATTTTCTAATGATAAAATGCACCGTTTGTTTTTTTTTTTAAAGCAAAATTAAAAATCAAAAAAAGCAATAGAATATTTACCTAACATCTGCCGTTCTCCTATTCATCCCAGCTATTCCCAGCAAACTAATCTCCCCGAACACAGATCCTTCGCACAGCGTTGCCAATACTTCGTTTTCACCTTTCCCTAAGACTTGAACCTTTCCCGATTGGACAATGTACATTTCCTTGCCAACATCACCCCTTTTGCAAATAATATCTCCTGGCAAATAGATTACGGACTTCAACTGGAGGACCAGCTCTCTTAGAAGAGCCTCATCACAATCTGCGAACAAATTTACCTTGCTGAGCGTTTGTATATGGACATTTATGGCGATGTCGGTCTTCATTTTACGTGGAAGGCAATCCATTATGGTATTCTCATCTGAAACAATATAGGGAAGGAATGAAGAAGGTACCCATTGACCACTTACCTAATGTATTCTGCGTTTCCCATGTGTAGTTGAACCATAACTGAACTCTCCTTTGCATATCCTGCGGTAGATTCAACCTCCTCATATATTCCAAGGTCTCATCCACTAATTTCCTATATTCCGTTTGGTTTCTCGTAGCAGTTGCTATAATATCTCTAATTTGGCCGATCAACAAGGCAAAAACGAAAACACCCATTAACCAGGAGAAGGTCATGAAGAGGTATTCCCATTCTTGAGTGGGTTTTGGATTCTTCCCGATAGATGTCGCAGTTTTCGTGGCAAAATAGAAACATTTAATGTAAGCGTTGCCTTCTCCATTATAAACGAAATTGTTGGTGCCTATACCTTCCCAAGCCGAGAAGGCGTAATAGGCACAAGCATTTAGGTGGATTAAGTACATCATGTATAACAAAGTTCTGGTAATTCTGATTATGTGAGGCGATGCTATTAATTTGTCTACCAGATTGAAGAAATCCCAAAACGTGTGCATTTTGAGAAGCCTCGGTAGTCTGAGGAGAATTGCTTGTGGTCCCAAAAGGATGTAGAAGATGTCTAGTGGTAGGATAGATAATAAATCGAGCTAAAAATATGCATTAGATTAAGATTAAGAAACGGTTAAAAGACAATTACCTTAAATCTACATTTTCTCATGTAATTATGCCTTGTAAATCGAAAATCTGTCATCCAAAATCCTTCCGCCAGAAACATAATCCTCGGTTGTATCAAAGTAATATCAATGATGTAGATCAAATCGGCGAAATAATCGAAGAACATCCAAGTTGGCGTATTTTCCGGCGTTTGATAAGGAAAAGCGCTCCTTAACGGTATCACAAACGTATTATAGAGTACAAAGGTTGCCGCTATGGACATCCATAAGACATAAACATTGCCTTGAGGATCTATTACTTTGGTATCGTATACATGACCAGCTTTATCAAAAATCGATTTTTTCCTTACTGTATCCGGCTTCTCTTCCGGTTTCTCCTCTTTCTCGATTAGATCGATAATCTTAGCTTCCAGAGGTTTGATTGTGGTTTCGTCAAGGGTGTCATGGCTGCTAATCGAAGATGGCGTTGGTGGCATTTGAATGCGTTCCCTGACGGCTTGAGCACGGTATGAGAATGCGTCGACTAAATGGCGAATACGGTCCTGGATAAATTGCCTGTTTGCGGATCTGAATTAAAAATGAGAAATATTTAAATGAATCTAAACGTAGACAATTTAATTTTGCGTCTAAGTAATCGGGAATAATACTTGGTAACAACTGAATTGCGAATGATGATTTAATTGACACCTTTATTGAAATATCGATTGTAAAATAAAAATTACTATGTCAAGGATGGTGCATCAGTTTAAATAGGTATTGTTTATTAGCTATTGCTTATCTGATAGAAATGTTTTGAATATTAAATAACTTTTCCATATTGATTGGATTGTTATTTAAAGCATGTTTTTAGAAAAAGAATTTGTTAAGTATTTTCATGAAACTTTATTGAGTAAGAAAACAGACCTGGGTGCGTAAAGTTGGTTCCCGCATTCGATTTTTTAAAATTCCAAAGTGTGCACGTTCTGTGCAGAGTTGTGCCATAAAAATTTTATTTTGGACTAATTCGTTACCTCCGAAACAATAAGGCCAAACGGCTTTGACGTCAGCAGGCTGTGACGTATTTTACAGTAGATCGTCGATCAGCCATATTTGTAGATTGGACATTCACACGTTCAGATCGTTTCTTGCGTTTTGAATTGATTTATTCAAATTATATTGGTTTTATTTTTTAAAATACTGTGTAGTGATATTACCCTGCTTTGTTGGTGATACCTGTAATGTTTTTCTAGTGTTGTATAAGCGATAAAACCTTTTCTGAAATGATAAAAATAAGGTAACCTAAAAACTGTGGCTTCGGCTGTTTTGTATCTTTTGTTTGTGAGTTACACTTTGTAAAAGAAGATATTATTTATTTTTCAGCTACAGACTCAAGGACCGGGGAAACTATAACTGTAAGTTTAAAAAATCCTAGGCTTAAAAAAATGCTGTTCCAACTCAATTCCCTAACTGTCCGTTATATTTGACAAAAAACGTGAAGATTTTATTGTTCAAATAGTTCAAATTCTTACCCTGATTAAATGGCGTGTCTGTAAATTTTCTCGTGAAATTGAACGAAATTTTGAATACAATTGCAATTACTTTATCATTTCTACCTTAGTTTCGTCCAAATACATGTACCAGGTGGCCAAATAAGAATGACAGCCGGCTATATCTCAGAAACTAGTAATCACAGAGCTTTCGGGTAAAATCTTTTTTAATAAACGTGGCCAAAAGAAAACACTGGAAATGATTTTGAAGTTTGTAAGATAACCAGAAGATGGCGTAACGGTCACGACTAAGTATAAAATTAAAGTTTTCATCGTGTTTTGTCTAATTAAGAGTTATCGAAAATATATGCATTTTATTCCCGATCCAATTCCCTTTCTTTTGCGTTCAACATATTTTCTCGTATCTTCTAAAGTAAAGTGGTGGGGAGACGTCAATTGCTTTTTTAAATAAATGTTGATTACTCTAGTTAGGATTAACCGATTTTGACCATCTTGGCTTCGTTTAATAGAGCTTTATTTGATCTATCAAATGCAGTTTTGGTCTACTTCTTATGAATTGTACCCTTACCACTAGAAGGCGTTATCTGACTTTAAGAGGCTTTTCGCATAGAACGATATGTATCTTTTCACGCGAATTCAAAACTCAAGATGTCGGTGAAAACCGCTTCTTGATATCTTTTCTCTAAACGGAGACATTAACGAAAAAATGTAAATATTTGATGCACCTGAACGACACGGTTTTGCCGACTGTTTGCTATTTAATTTAAATGTATTAAATGAAAACTTTAATTTGATATACTTAGTCGTGACCGTTATGCCATCTTCTGGTCATCTTGCAAACTACCTACAAACATCTTACAAAATCATTTCCAGTATTTTCTTTTGGTCACGTTTATTAAAAAAGATTTTACCCAAAAGCTCTGTGATTAATAGTTTTTGAGATATAACCGGCTGCCATTGTTATTTGGCTACCCGGTACAATTACAAATAATAATAATTAGTCGATTAAATATCAACCACAAATACATTTTTCCCGAAAACGGTGCTGGGTTACGTATTTGAAACTTTGTTTTTTCCAAAATAAAATCGAATGGAATGCGAAGAAGGGCTCAGTTGACGACTGGCATTCTCTTTAAACCGGAAGCCCTTCAAAACTTAAAAAAGAAATGCAAAGAAATGATTCCTTTAACGCTTAGGCTAATATCGTGCATGGCGATACATCGCCTATCGAGCGTGACGTCATCGAAGAGCGCTGAAGCCTTCTAGTATCGGAGGTAACGGCCGCCGGGCGGATACACTCGTTGTATTAGCGGTAGCTTTGCGTTAGTAACGGTGCACTCCATACTGTAACGGGCCACGAGCGGGCCGGGCCGTGAAAAATAGGCCCGTGCAATGCTCTATTTCGTATGTTGTATTGATTAATATTTTGTTGTGCTTTTGAACTGGCCCTTTAGAGGTGATGATGGCAGCGAAAAATCCGAATTTCGTGATATATACGGGAAATTAATCGATTTTTCTGTCAATTTGGATCTGACTCTTCGAGAATACTTAAATAATGCTAGTTGTAAGGGAACTTCAGATACAATCCAAAATAAAATTTCAAGTCAAATTAAAAATTCCGATTTATTGTGTGATGAAGGTAGACATGTAACAAATTGGTATTAGATGGTAATCATATCTATATTTTTAATGGCAGAATTTATAAACACTTTTGGGAATTTAAACGAATTAAGGATGGGCGGCGTTCGGGCACATATTAACAATAAATTTCCTTGTGCGACGTAAACAGGATATCGCAAACAGGTAGTACAACATAATAAAAATCTTACCCCCATCCTAAGTGAATACACAAGAGCACCACAAACACTAAAAACAGAAAAATTTCGAGGAAAGACATCGCAGATTTTAGAATACAAAGGTAGCTCGAGCCGTGCTACTTTGTTAGACTAAAAGAATACATTGAATACACTCCAGTTGCAATATCCCAATATAGTGTTATCTGTATTGCGTTATTAACTCCCATATGGAAAGAGTAAATACATTATTTACATACCGCTAAAATTAATTTCTGGATACATAATAAAGATAAAACAAATTCATAAAATTATTTCAATAATTTTGACAGTTATATTGAGGTTAGACTATAACAACATTAGCTAATGTCATTATTGTTATTGACACATATTTGACAGCTGTCAATATAAATTTTTTTTGTAGAAAAATTAGATAATATGATTCATACTTACGTGGGGACTGAATTGTTCTCCACCAATATCGACTTATTATTGCATTCATTATAAGTAGCGATTCTTGCGTAAATTTCGATATTATTACTCTTCGACCTTTTGACACGCTTAGCACAGCCATCGCTGATTGGTTCACTGCACCAAGATCTAGCGGAATTCGACGATTTCCCGCTCACCTGATCCAAAGTTAATTTTTCCGGGTATACCATTCTCTGTGTGCATATAAAAAGAATGTATATCAATGTTTTTATATCGCGCGTGTTTTATACATAGAATAAGATTGAAAAACTAATTTTTGCTCATGCTACAATAATCTACGACGATAATCTTGTTTCCAATTGGAGAAAAACGACCAATTTAGAGCTATTTGTATGCAAGACAAGATCTAGTCGAAGAAGACCGCTTCTTCTTGCCTCGCTCATTACTTTATAGGTAACCTCGTAATAAATGTCCCGATGTACGATTGGCGGTGTTCGTGATTTAAGTACCCTGATGAGGCTCGCTTACCTTTTTCAGCCGGTAGATGTTTTCCATTGTAACGATTAATGTTCGTTGCGTGTCATTCGATCGAGACGATCACACTCTGATGGACGACGTCGATGCCGGCTGGGCTTTGCGTGGCTAGACGTATGTACCGGTCGCGGTAATGCGACTTCGTCGTCGTCATAGCAACGAACCGTCCCAACGGCTAACGCTAAGCTAAAGATCCAGCCTAATCGATTTCGTTTATTTTAAAAGCGAATATAATTGAGGATGATGTTATTGATGGTGAAATTAAATGTGCGGTATGTCCTGGTGAATATATGGGTGTCTGAAGCTTTGATGCATGATCCTATCTTCGCCAGACATCAGAGGGAAATTTATCGCGGTGTTTTGCACCGTGAACGTAATCTTTTAAATGGATTAGTTTTATGGATTGAACATTTTACGTATTTCAATTACGACGCAAAATAGTTGGTTAGATTGAATAAACATACTGTTAAAATTATACTGTATGTATACAGGGCTGGGCATATGTAAAATACAAATATTTGAAATACAAAATATATTTTCTGTTTGATATTTACTATACAATAATATTGTATGTATTTTGCTGTTTGCATTTCAGATACATTTTCAATTTTTAAATTTCCTAGAACCGGCTACGATAGTCCATCATTACTACCCTGTTTACGGGTTATTGAACTACCTTGGTTGCCCTTGACAACGGGATGTAATAGAATTTTACGTCCCTAGGAACATAAAGTAATACTATATTAATATAGAAATAGATATACAGAAATTGACAACTTTAACAATTAAGTATAAAGGGGGCACTTTTTAAATTTCGCCTATATTTGATGGATTGAACAGAGAGGAGCATCGTTGGGAAAAGTGGACTTACCAGAAAACTATGTTGACAAAGAAATACTTTGTTTCTGGGTTAGGCTGCAAACTTTTCAAACTAGATATCTGTATGTTGATGGTTATTTTAATTCTCAATCACCTAGTCTTCTTAAAAATAAGTCACGTTTTAAAAAGCCACACCACAACACTACGATGTTTGGCACGTTAAAATCTCTACTCGAGTTTGGAACACCCCCGAATTCAGCAAAATTCTAGTAAATTGCATTAGTTAATGCCTAGAAGTGCAAGATGTTTTCCGTAATCTGACAGGCTTATGAGGATTTTAGAAAAACTTAGGAAACCCAACGTAAAAGTACCTACAGTGCTTGTTACAAAAGATTTTCTTGCAACTAAATATTTAAATCAAAAATATCAAATCATTTACAAAATTTCGCAGCAAATTTGCAGAAAAAGCAGAAAAAAGTCTATTGTTTGAAATAAAATAAAATTTAGAATAAATGTTGAATGTGTTTTTTTTCTAGTGTATACCTATATAATTAAGATGCCTTCGATAATATTTGAAAAACAAATGCAACGTTGCCCAATTTTTGTTGGCTCTTTTAATTGTCATTCGCGAGTGTTTATAAATTCACTTTTTTCCATTGCAATATGGCAGGAAAAGGTGGCTTAATGATGAGAGTAAGAATAGAGAATGAAGTGATCAAGATTGCTGGCAATGTAAACAATATCGTAAATTACACTGCAAATAACTATCAGAGAAGATATTGCGAAAAGTTATTGGATACTTAATCAAATTTTCATCATATATACCGTTTTGGAAAGTACACGTCTAGAAGCGCTATTCCAATACAGCGAATAACTTTGCTCCTGTGTTAGGGTGTGTTTGTACAAAACGGGCCAATCAGTGGGCGCTGTATCTTTGCGTAACCATGGTTACAGAAGCGAGCTGTAACACTCGATGAGAGCGGCGATAATAACGAAGCGATGAGATACATTGTTTGTATGCGGGTGCTTATGATGAAATTACGCGACATCTGTGGAGAGCGACAGTGGGCAAAGATAAGAGCATTTATAATCGAACTGGCAAATTTTATCTGCTTTCATCAGTTCTAGTTTTAGATATCGGGAATTTAATAAGCGTAGGCCGTAGGCCCCCAATGCGGGACCAAAAACACCCAAATCAAACAAGAAAGACGCAATTTTTTTTTTTATATTTTGATAACTGTCAAACTGACGCACTTGCCGAAGTTTCACAAACGCCATCCGTGATGGATGTTTTTGGTCGCTGTTATCACTAGAGTTGCTCACTAACGCCAACGGGCAGTGGCGGAGGTTCGATAAAACCCTCAGTATAACTGCGAGTCTCAACCAGATCTGTTGTGTATACATGTACGCTGCCGTAAATACTATTTTGTAGTTCTACGTTTGTTTTAAAAATGTCGCCTACGCCGCGAAAACGACCAATGTTGGACAAAGTTACAGAATTTATAGCAGAAATGCTCGACCTAAATTATGATGGCGTTAAAATTCAATGTGTAGTTTGTAATATCCCTTTAATGTGTTAGTCCAAAAGGGATTGTCTACGTCACGTAAATAGTAAACAGCATTCTTAAAAAAAATTGCACACGACACTATGACAAATTTAAATTTAATTTATGTGTTACCTTTATTGCATATAATCTACCGTTTAATTTACTAGACAAGGAAGCATATGTCCTTTTTTGGAATAAATATTCGGATTGCAAATTACCAAGTCAGGCATCGTTACAAAGAATTGTGACATCTGCTCGTGAACGTGTTGAAAAAAGAATTAAATCGGAGTTGAAAGATAAAAAACTGTGGTTATGTGTGAACGAAACAACAGACCGTAAAAAACATTCTGTGGTTAATGTAATGATACGTAGAATGGAACCACATCAATCGTCACCTTCAATTCTATTAGCTTCCAGACGAGTACAACAATGTACTGCCGAAGAGATTTCAAAGTTAGTGTTAAATACATTGGAAAAGTTTGAACTTTCAACAAAGCAATCGTTGATGTTTATGAGCGATGGTGCCACAAACATGCTTTCTGTAAACCGGTCTCTTAAAAAACATTGTGCTAACTTGTTACATATTACGTGTAAAATTCATGCTTTCAGTCATGTGGCAGATAGTATTGGAAAATGTTATCCTGAGGTAGACGCTTTAATAGCGCATACATAAGCAGTGTTTGTCAAATCCCCAAAACGTATTCGCAAATTTCACAGACTGTGTGCCCCCGTATGCCTGAGCCACCAGAACCTATTCTTACACGTTGGAGAACATGGTTACAGGCCACGTTTTATTATCATAAATATTTTGAGAATATTAAGAACGTGGTTTTACAATTCGATCCAAAGGAAGCTGCGGCTATCAAGGAAAACCAGTCGAAATTCCAAGATAGGTTAAAACGGATTTAAAAACTATTCAGAACAATTACTTCGGACTAGTGGAGGCAATAGAAAAATTACAAAATCCTTCGGTGTCGTTGGTGGAATCTCTGCAAATAGTGCAACATGTTCACGCACAGCTATACGCGGTAGAAGACGCAAAAAATGTTTATGTTCTAGAAAGGCTTGAAAGTGTTTTAGAGAAAGATTCTGATTTTGGCATATTAAGACAAATTTGTGAAGGTGCGTCAACAGAACCGTTAAGTTGTTCCAAAGATTATTTTAATTACGCAAAATATAACGTCACTAGATGTAGAACGTTCGTTTTCTGCATATAAACACAATTTTTCCTCACGCCGCACTCGGTTTGCCGAAACAACTGTGGAAACATATCTAATGTTGCAGATATTTAACAGACATTATTCACTTTGTGATTTCACGGAAGACTCCTAAGACGGTAAGTGTTTGAGCACGTATTATATTCTATTTCTGACCATTTATTTTGTGTAAACTTTTATGCGCCCGCCACTAGGTGTTGGCGCCAATTGAGCAAGTCTAGTTATCACAGCTTCACTATAAACACACTCTTTATACACTTACAAATTATAATTAGACGACTACTATACGTGCTCGATATCAGTGCAGATTTTAGGAATTACATAATACATCTTGTTTGATAGTTTTTATCCCATCGATGAACTTAAAACGATTTTCAAATAAATACGTCAAAAATCCCTATCCGAGGTTGAAATATCTCTGAATTCAACAAAATTCTAGTGAATCATGGTAATCGATGCCTAGAAGTGCGAGATGTATTTAGTAACCTGACGATTTGCCCGATAATACAATCACAACAACAATAGAAATAAAAATAATTTAATCTTATCACAGTTTTCTGTACTGAAAAGCAATTCAAGCATATTCAATTATCAATTGGATTGTAAATAATTCTTAATCACCCAATAAATTAACGCCGTTTTGCTTACATGCTTCTTACAGAAAAGATTACAGTAATTGAAAGATATACATCCCATATTTTACATTTTTTCAAACATGGTGACAAAAGTGACGTATCAAATTATCGTCCCATTAGTATTCTTTCCACCTGCTCGAAAATGTTTGAACATTTGCTGTATTCAAAGCTATACAACGTTGTAAAATCTTATATATCTCCATATCAACACGGCTTTATTTCTGGTAGGTCAACTGTGACAAATCTGGTAGAAATTACTCAGTACATCAGCCAATCCCTTGATAGTAGACAGCAAGTCGATGTTATTTACACAGATTTTGCCAAGGCATTCGACACTATTGATCACTGCATACTTGCCTCCAAAATTTCTTCATTTGGTTTTACATCTGAAATTACAAATTTCATTGCTTCCTATTTGGAAAATAGATCCGCATACGTTTGCTATAACGGCTTTACCTCTAATGTATACACTGCTTCTTCGGGAATTCCACAGGGTTCCAATTTGGGTCCCCTTTTGTTTAATATACATATTAACGATCTCCTATCCTGTCTTGATTGTGGTGTTCTCGCATACGCAGATGACTTAAAACTATTTTCTGAGATATCATCTACCGCTGACTCAGTAAAATTACAAACAAACCTGAACAGAATCCATTCTTGGTGTATTAATAATAAGGTTCGTCTCAATGTTAGTAAATGTGCTGTTGTTACATACTTCAAAACCAAAAATCCTATGCTTTTTGGCTACACGGTGGACAACGTCGCCATATCAAGATCAACGCAGTTTAAAGACTTGGGCGTTCTATTTGATTCACAACTTCAATTTTCTGAGCACATAATTACTATTTGCAATTCTGCCTCTCGATCGCTAGGTTTTCTTATAAGAACATGTCGAGGATTTTTGAATCCTCAAACTCTTAAAACCTTGTTTTTTAGCCTGGTGGTCCCTAGATTGGAATATGCTTCTGTTGTTTGGTACCCAATATACCTTTACCAACAACTTGCAATTGAGAGGACACAAAAGAGGTTCCTAAAATACTTAACCTTTAAAATCACTGGTACGTATCCACCACGCGGAACAGATTATGACAGCCTATTGGAACAACATAATATGCAAACTATAACTACTCGTCGGGAGATAGCCAGCGCTAAATTTCTGGCTAAAATAATTACTAATAAAATTGATGCCCCGAACATACTTGCAGCAGTTGGGTTTCTTGTACCTCAGTACAAAACTAGACAAACGGAAACGTTCTTTGTTCCCACAGCGAAGACTAATATTTTACTTAAAGCCCCAATAACGCACATGTCGAAGAATGCTAATAAACTTTATGGTGATCTTTTTTCTTAATTAAGTACTGGAACTCTGTGGCACTGAATTGGTTCAGTATCTTTTTTTCTTAATCAATGTTCTTATATTTTTTTTTTGCTATTAGAGTTGTTTGTTTTATAATAACTGGCGTTTGTATATGTGTACCCTGTATATTATGTCCAGAAGTGCTGTGCACCTTTTTCTTTTTTTTCTTTATTATTATTATCCTGTAATTAGACTTTGTTTTCTGTTGGATAATAAAGACCATTATTATTATTATTATTATTATTATTATTATTATTATTATTTCTTATCTCTTACAAAGAACGCTATCTAACCTATCATTAATATTTTTAAAGTGAAAAGAATACTTCGATTTCTTTGTGAATATTTGTCAACAATAAACAGGACGTACAAAGAGAAATTAAAAACAAAACAATGCATAAGGTTTTCAATGTATTTATTGTGCATCCTTTAATTTAAGGACAGTAGAAGTTACATCACATAAAAATATATTAAATAATTTACAAATATCATCAATAATGCCTAAAAGAATGAAACACAAGATAAACATAATTTATCAAAATATACAATTAATTATACACTAAAAAGAATGACCGAATAAACATTAAACAGACCACAGCAGACACACAAATCTCATCGTCTTTCGATCTTCCATTGTTTACACACAAAAAAAGAGAAAAAAAAGCTGAAACTAAACAAAATTGTAAGGATAGTGCGCGATCAACGCTTTCTCGACGCTATTATATTTTGCAAAAATTACATTTTGTCAATTCACTCACAAATTTGGAATTTAATGCAAAACGTAATCTTCTCTAGAAGTCAATTTTTTACGCAATGAAAAAAAAAAAAAAAGGAACGGAATTTGGTTATTTCAAGTAGGTTAGCAACAAAAAAACAAAAATCATGAAAACAAAATAAAATCACATATTTTCTTTAATGTTTGTTTTCCGTATTCATTTCTTTTGAGGCTAGTCAATCAACTTTAACCACACTGTATATTTTTCTTATAAAACTAAAGCAGGCGAAGAAGCCTATTGTTCCCGTGAGCAAATTGAACAGGAACACCATGATCAACGTGTAACCGAAATACAAGAACCCGGAGGCCGCATCTTCGATTTGCAATTTCGAAAAGAAATAATGGCAACAGTAGAAAAATAGATAAACGGCGGTGAATCCGGATGTCAAATAGGACCGCCACCACCAATGGTAATCTTCGGCGCATAGATGGAAATAGCATAGCAATACAGTGGTTTCCGCGCATGTTATGACCAGGATGATGAAAACGAGGAATAGGAAACCGAACATGTAGTACATTTGAGACGCCCAGATTGAATTTAGGATGAAAAACAATTGAATGAAGATGCATCCGAACGGTAAAACGCCGCCCATGATGATTCCGGGTACCGGTTGGGTGTAGATTGATTGTTCAGGGATCAATCGCGGAATTTGGTTGGTTCTAACCGGATGCTCCAAAGCCTGTAAAAGAAAAATCATGTAAAAATATTAAGTTATTGTTTGAAATGCGTGAAAAACAGAGAAAAGCATCTTTAATACACTACAGGCCTTTTCGGAAGCGTAATATGTGCAATCAGGTTAAGTACCTTTTACAATTTAAGCGTTCGGAAACTGAACCTGGTTGAATTGCTCTTGTTCCGAAATAGACCTTTAATTGTACAGCTTTCTATGCGTTAGGAACCACGTTTTCTTCATCTAAAACCTACTTGACAGTAGATTAAGGCGTGAACGTAACCTCAATTAAATAATTTTAGTAATAGGAAAATGACAATAGGGCACCAGTATTTGCACCCTGTTATGTTATAAGGAACCAAACGCCAAATTAAAAAAAAAAGACAGCACCAATATGCTACACACAAATCAACTTAAACCGTATTTAGCAAAAAAGAACCAAAGGTACGTGTAAGACTGCTGCCATCTGTTAAAGATTGGAACCAACTAAAAAACAAAGTTAGGAGAAAACAACACGAAGTATCGATACACTCCTCATCACACAAAATATTAATTAATTAATTCGGAACAGCTGTTTCGAGGGCTTCTGGGCAACCTCGAATAAATCTGGATTTAATCGGTCATTTCGGTTGATAATGAGGTTGCCCAGGAGCCCTCGAAACAGCTGTTCCGAGTTAATTAATTCATATTTTGTGTGGCGAGGAGTGTGCCGATACTTCGTGTTGTTTGCTATACTACCCCACAGTCCTTGATATCATTAAAGTTAAGAGAATCTCATTTAACAATACAGAACCGGGTTTGTGGTTCCTTTTTGCTAAATAAGAAGTACGAATACGATCATTAAGACGGTTGAAGTGTACGGCTGAAGTGTATCAAGATGAACAGAGGAAAATACATTGTATCATTTGCTTTAAACAACAATAATACAAATGGCAATGGAGATTACAAAAGGATAAGTGATTATTTTCAATTAATCGTACATTAACGAGTGAATTTCTTATTTTTAAAGTTTCCAATCTCTAAATTCTAACTTCCTGTTTATAATTAAATAAAATTTTAGGATATTAACGTTGATTTATCAAGTACTCCAAAAATGGGAGGGAATGAGAAAAATTTCCACAATGTGTCAGTGGTGGTAAGTTTGTTTAAGACTTTATGATCACACTTTCAAGAGTTTTTTTTTTTAATCGGTTGAAACTAAAAAAATATTTTTTGAGTGGGCTTCTTCTCCAGAGCCTTTACTCACTCTCAATCGGGAATATAATAATGAGCTAACAGATACCAAATTAGTCTACTAAATTAGTAGAAAACGATTGGGAAGATTCAGGTGATTCGGTTAAGGATAAAGATTACCGCTGTGAATCTGATGAAGATAACACGTCATCGGAAACATTTGATTCTGATTTAGAGGGAGCCACAGAAAATCTAAATGTGGAAACTGGAACCGATGAAAGTTTTAATAAAGGAAGGCCAAAAAAAGGCAGAAAACGAAGATACCACCAGCAAGACAGAAATATTAGGAAGAAAAATTGCAATAGAAACAAAGAGTACTATTCAGCAAATCAGTACTACTTGAAAATTTCTGCAACAGAATGTTAGTTCAGAGGAGGAAAAACAGCATAATAATCACCTATTTGAAGCAGAAGACGCCAGAAAAAAAAATTATAATGATTTAAGAGCTGCTTCGCAAAATGAGGAGATGGAAACCTTAATATTCGATATGGAGAAAACGTTGCCACCTCTAAGACTAACAAAAACAATTGTGGTATTCACAGCGGTAAGAACAACAAATCCTTTTGCAACTTGGTGGAAGGCCAGTGTGGACGAGGAGCCCAAGAAGTTACTTCTTGCATAAGAAAGTATGTTCGCGACCACGTTCCAGATACCATAAAACATCTGAACTTGTAGAACGACTTCTGTGAAGGACAGAACAGGAACATAAAGATAGTCCTCATACTAAGATGTATATTAGAAAGTTTCTTTAGAAAGTTTCCGGCTAAAATTTCTCTCTCTCTGGACGTTAATTTCTTCCTAATGATAGTGACTTCGGAGACATAGAATGTGCCTTGCCATTAAAAGGCAACAAAAGTTATTTTCTCTAATGAAACAAAATAAGAATGATCCATATAGTATTCTCATACGGACAAGCCATAATGATGACGACACCTACAATGAAATCAATATAAAGAAGTTAGGAAGGCCTTCTGTTCTTTCAAATACCGTTTTCTCAAGCCATTTAAAACAGTTATGGCCTAATGGAAAATCTGTGGCTCAAACCAAAATCGCTGATATTAAAAGTTACATGCATTTAATTTCAGAAAATGGCCAAGGATTTTAAAGTAATTTAGTTGAAGATCCTTCGCTGGGAGAAGATATTGACGGATACAACGTTGCATAACCAGATTTTGATAAAGAACATGATTAAGATCGGAAATAAAATAATAATTAAACTATATTTATATTATTTTTCCCTATTACACTTTCCTGGATCCTTCTCCATTAATATTCATAAGTCTTGCTAATTTCCAATAAACAAACGCCATATTTTTCTAAAATTTTGAGTATTTGGCCTTTTTGTAGATACTTTTCTTTTAAGTTGTTCCAAAGATTATTTTAATTACGCAAATATAACGTCACTAGATGTAGAACGTTCGTTTTCTGCATATAAACACACTTTTTCCTCACACCGCACTCGGTTTGCCGAAACAACTGTGGAAACATATCTAATGTTGCAGATATTTAACAGGCATTATTCACTTTGTGAGTTCACGGAAGACTCTTAAGACGGTAAGTGTTTGAGCACGTATTATATTTTATTTCTGACCATTTATTTTGTGTAAACTTTTAAGCGCCCGCCACTGGCAGTTGGCGCAAATTGAGCAACTCTACTGTTAATACTTTGCGTTGATTATGTGAAACTTGGTTTGGTTTTATAATTAAATTCAGAACGCAAATGAACATTTTGACTAAAATTGGCTTATTTTTAGTTTTTAAAACACTGCGAATAACCAGCTCAAAATACCAGAAATGATTTTGCTAAAAATTGAGAATACTAATACTAATATTATTATGTATCAAGCATACCAATGACTAAGCATTTTTACAAGCATTCCACGTAATCCATACATACTTTTATAATAATTTAAGAACGTCATGAAATACAATGCAGTATTTAAAAGCTTAAAATATTACAAATAAATTTGATATTTCTTACCCGCTTCCTAAATCCAAAGTAAGAGCCGAAAAACGTAAGCGGGACAGATACGCCAAACCAGAGTCCCAACAGTGCGACGAGTGTCGTGAAAGGCACTGCAGCTGAGCTACCCTTGCTCCATAAGACCAGATTCATGATGAAGAACAAGCTAAAAACGACGCTGCAACAAAATAAAATATTCGTTATGCAATCACGTTTTATTTCTCAGAAAAAAAGTAGAAACAAATGCAATAAAAAATTGATTTACCCAGGGCATAACATCGATGTTAAAAGAACGTTAGATTTCCACTTCTCGCCGCCGAAGCTCTTGTAGATACGGGCGGATACGTAACCAGCGGGGGTTCCCAGCAAAACGAACAGGACCATCGCGCACGTCATCAACGCGCCTCGATTAGCGGGACTTAGGAATCCCAAGCAAGCGAACGCCAAGGTGACCAAGGTCATGCAGAACACTTGAACGCCGGAACCTAACAGGACAGAAAGAAGCATTCCTTTGCGTGGTGGCCGGAATACGTCTCCGTGGACCAACTTCCAGCCAAATTCTTCCTGTTAAAATCAAGAAGAAATAAATTAACGATAGTGTTAAGTTGCGTTCATATAGGGTAGCGCGAAATTAGTGCAACGCGAAACTATACACACGTCAAACTCTAACACTATTTTCCGCGTTTGTTTTTGAATTTGTATGTTATGATTACCGCAAAAACTGCTAATAAACATACCATGTAACGTTTCTGTACAATTCCGCGCATTACAAAAGCAATTGTTAATATTAACAGATAAATTTAGGTTAATAATGATAGCAAGGACTGTGGGGTAGTATGACAAACAACAGAGAGTATCGGCACACTCCTCACCACACAAAATATTATTAAGTAATTCGGAACAGCTGTTTCAAAGGCTCACTGGGCCGAATAAATCTAGATTTATTCGGTAACTTGGTTGAAAATGGGGGCCCAGTGAGCCTTTGAAACAGCTGTTCCGAATTAATTAATAATATTTTGTGTGGTGAGGAGTGTGCCGATACTCTCTGTTGTTTGTCAAATTTAGGTTAGGTTACAACAAAGCAGATCGTTGGTTTCAGTTGTCAAATTCTTACAGTAATTTTGCGCTACCCTATAATATATGTGGACGCAGTCTAAATCTATTTTTCTGTTTAAAGAATCCACTAATTTGCCAATACTTATTAGAACGCATTTTTTTAAGAAACAATTGCATAACGCATCGTGGGTAAAATCCAAAAAATTTTTTTTAAGAACGAAATTTAATTTGTTAATATAAAAATCTTAATAAAATGTGGTCCTAAAACGAATAATAAAAATAGTTCAATAAATTGTGACAAAAACAAAGGAGGTTTCTTTAACTGTAACAATTATCTTACGCAGCATCTTTATCATAAAGACATTTGTTTTACAGAAAGTGATTTTGAAGGAAATCACCAGGCAAACCTTCAAGAAGACGGTTAAAATCAACAGATAATTTCAGATTAAATACCTAATCATATCATCGTTATTTATAACAAAAATAACGTAATCACTTATTAAACTGATAGCAGGCTTATGAGAAATTTCGAAAAGCTTGAAACTCAACATAAAAGTACCTACAGTGCTTGTTACAAAAGATTATCTTACAACTAAATATTTAAATCAAAAATATCAAATCATTTACAAAAGTTCGGAGCAAATTTACAAAAAAAAAAAAAACAAAAAAGTCCAAGTCCATTGTTTGAAATAAAATAAAATTTATAATAAACGTTGAATGTCTTTTATTTTCTGTGTGCCCATTTTTATGTAAAAAAAAAAGAAATTCACATTAAAGTAAATACAGGGTGCGGCAAAGAAACCTGACGTTTTTATAATGAATAGTACAAAGCCGTTATAGTACGTAGAACAGCGGTTACAGTGGGAATGACATCGGTAGTAGATGCCATTTTAGTAGTCATGGAGCTGTGGACGAGTGAACATCGCGCATTCGTTCTCGAGGCGTATTTTAAAAATCACGACTCGGTTGTCAGTACACAACGTTTATTTCGTGCGCGCTTCAATATTGGACGTCACGGTTCTGTTCCATGCCGTAACACAATTAAGTTATGGGTTGAAAATTTTCGTCGATCTGCATCAGCAATGAAAGATAAGCCACCAGGAATGCGTCGAACAGTTCGGACTCCAGCAAATATTGAGAGGGTGCGAACAGCGGTTCAGCGAAGTCCACGTCGTTCAGCAAGGCGACAAGCAATAACTCTAGGACTTTCCGAAAGTACAGTACGGCGTATTTTGCATAAGGATTTACATTATCACCCTTACAAATTAGTAATTGTTCAAGAACTGACAGCTGAAGACTTTTTAAACCGTTTGAATTGTTGCAATCAACTTCTGGAACTTTTTGGTGAAAATGATTTAGGTGGCTTAATTATGTCTGATGAGGCGCATTTCGAGTTATCAGGCTACGTAAACAAGCAGAATTTTCGCTACTGGTGTTCAGAAAATCCCAGAGAACTCCATCAACGACCACTTCATAGTCGCAAGGTTACTGTTTGGTGCGGAGTGGGGCGATTCGGTATAATTGGCCCCTATTTTTTTGAGGACGATGCAGGAAATCATGTCACAGTCAATTCGCAACGTTATGTGGAAATGTTAAACACATTTTTAGAACCAGAGCTTCGTCGACGGAACATCGATTTAAATACTGTATGGTTCCAACAAGATGGCGCCACAGCGCATACAGCACGAGCGTCAATGGCTCGACTGCGAGAAATGTTTCCGAGAAAAGTCATTTCGCGGAATGGAGATGTTCCTTGGCCGGCAAGGTCTCCCGACCTCACGGCTTGTGACTATTGGTTATGGGGTTATCTTAAGAGTAAGGTGTATTTAACGAGACCAAGGACCATTGAAGAATTGAAAGAAAACATTCGCAATGAAATTACCGCAATTCCGATGGGTACGCTACAACGCGTAATGGGGAATTTGCGAAACCGTTTGGAACAGTGTGTCCGCAGTGAAGGGCGTCATTTGAGCGAAATTATTTTCCATAAATAAAATGGCATGTTATATACTTTCGAATACTTGTATGTGAAAATAAACATATTGGAAAATACATTTGTAGTTACACATTAAAACTCGTCAGGTTCCTTTGACGCACCCTGTATATGCAGGATACCTTAGCAACAAGCTAAACAGAAACATTAAACAGTAGCACGCATTTGCGAAAGATGCTGGTAATTTTTTTTAGGTTTACAATGACGTAACACGCTCCCTATGCTCAGATCTACATCGGTCAACCACCAGTCATGGGCTTCTTATACCCTAATAAAAAGAAATGCTATAACCTTCGAAAGTATCATATCTTGATTGTTAAAAATACTTTGGAAATAACCGATTTTAGGACCTGTTTTATGTCCGAAATTTAGCAGTAACTTATACGCTAATTTTTCGCTCACTTAAAAGATACATTTTACTTGTTTTATTGCTCGTGGCAATTAAAAGAAAAAAATTAAGCTTACATCATTAAGATGCCTTCGATAATCCTTCAATTTACGGGTCCCGTTTCATACTATCGCTGTTTATACAGAAAAACAAATGCAACGTTGCCAAATTTTTGTTGATTACTTTAGTTGTCATTCGCGAGAGTGTTTATAAATTCAGTTGAATTGTTTCTATTACAATATGGCAGGAAAGGGTGGTTTAATGATACTGAGTAAGAAAAAAGAATAAAACGATCAAGATTGCTGGCAATCATGCAAACAATGCCGTAAATTACACCGCAGATAACTATCAGAGAAAATATTGCGAAAAGTTATTGGATACTTAATCAAATTTTCATCGTATATACCGTATTGGAAAGTACTCATCTAGAAGCGCTATTCCCATACATACAGCGAATAACTTTGCCGCCTGTGTTAGGCACGTGTCCCCTACTCGGTTTCCCTAGACAACTTTACACACTTGCAAATTACAATCAGTCGACTGCTGTACGAGCTCGATATCAGTGCAGATTTTAGGAAATACATAATACATTTTACTTAATAGTTTTTATCCTATCGATGAACTCAAACGATCGTTGATTATTTTCAAATAACTACTTAAATATAATATTGTGTCCTCAATTTAAAGGGAAAACTATTTCATAGTATAACTGTGAGATACAAACAAAGCAAATCAAAAGATCGAAAAAAGCGAGGATAATCAAATGAAGAAATAAAATGGTAATGCATGGCGAGAGTCTAGTACGATCCTTTCATGGCAGCGGTTAGATTATTACTGATCGATTCCCGTCGTCGTGCATCGCTCTAAATATACAAATAGGCCAATACACGGACTTCGAGGTCTGGTCTACACTGAAGAACAAATGGCAGAGGCCCGCGCAGATTACTTGGAATCTGTATTCCAAGAGCCTGAAAACAGTGATGATGATGATGATGATGAGGAATTCAAGAATTCTGCAAAAGCTAGGCAGAAATCTTGATAGTTCAACAGCAGAAAAAGCGGAAAAGATTTGTCATCACGAACGAGACATATGGTCATCATATCCTAATAAACTTCGAGTGAGACAACGGTTATGTCCTTTCTGTTCGTCAAATTTGTGTTCTTTCCTTCTCTCTCTTAAAACTAAAGATGCATTCGGAATGTACGGGAGGATTGACGTCTCTGTCATAGTACAACCATAAATCAAAAAAGGCCTCTGCCGTAATAAATCGAAAAGACATGAGGAGCGTAGAGGTTCCTCTTCTTTATTGATTAGGTTTGCATTCCTATTTATGTAAATAGTTTCAAAGGCGTCTAGCTCACGCGGCGAAATCACGTTTTTAATTAATTTTAGGTTTTCTAATTTAATACTATGGCCTGCATCGTTTATGTTGTGCGACACTTGACGCTTCTATCTTCCCGTACCTGTAACACCTGATGTGTTCATTAAATCTAGTACCTATCGCTCGTTTCGTTTGACCAATATAAGCTTTATCGCAATCACCACATGCAATTTTGTAAATTCCCGATCTTTCTCTCATTTCAGGTTTATCTTTTGGATTGTCAAGAAGATTTTTGAGTGTATCTCGTACACTGAAATACATGTTCACCTTTCGTTCATTAAAAACTCTACCAATACCTTTCGATACTCTATGGAAGGAAAGTTTCACAAATTTCTTATTGGCAGGCCCCGTTGGGATTAAGGTCTTAGAGTTTCTGACATAGAACCTATGTTGGACTTTCCTAAGCATGCGATCGACATCAATCGGTACTTGGCTGATGATGTTGACCCACAGGCCTTCCCGAGTTAATTAACAATTTGTGTGGTGCGAAGTGTGCCGTGAATATTTTGTTTGCCAATAAAACTCTCATTTGTCGTTTACTTGATCGTCTTATTCCACTGTGTTCAGAAAATATAAGCTATTGAAATGATATCAGAATATTTTGCGCCACCCTGTAGAAGTTAATAAATAAATACTAATACTTAGTGTCCCTCCAATTATGCGATTGTGCAAATGAATTCTACGAGAACGTGGGGTAACCTTCATTTCAGTTAATTCATATCTATGTTTAAATAAGAAAGCTAAGAATACAAAAATGTAAATTACAAATATAATTTCAACTTCCAAATTATATTTGCTACCTCTGCAAGGTTAATTACAATTAACCCGTAGCATTACATGCTTAAAATGAATTACAAAACGCAAAGCAAATTTTCATACAAAATATAAATACCTGAGCATCTTCACCACTGTCGATTTGATTATATCTTGCGATATCCTTATGCAAAGTTCGTAAAAGAATCATCGCCACCATTCCGGACAGGAATAGAACAATAACCAAAGAGTTCAAAATGCTGAACCATTGAATGTTCGTCTGATGCATCGATTCCAAAATATAATCCCATCTCGAAGACCATTTAATAGTGTTATTCTGAATGAACGTAATGGAATAAGTGTATATGATCTGCATACTATCCTTCGCTTTCAATTTCATTGGTATCTCTAACGGCTCTCCTCCAGAACAATCGAGATTATCAGGACTACAAATAAATAATTACTTTTCTTTGTGAACTTATACGGTTATATTGAAATTTATACCTCTTATGATTTAAACTCCTCGGAATTACTTTAACGGAAATAATTCTTCCACCTTTGTCTCCAAAACTCGAACCCCATTCTTCATGCGCTCCGGAATGATATGTTATTATCAAATCGACGTGATTATATAAGAAATAAGCTTCTTTCGTGTTCGGGCCATGATAGCAAGGTCCTCTCGTATTACGTGAATAACAACCCATCGGAAAACCCGTATTACAATATTGACCATCGGTAAACTCAGGACAATGGGTGACAGGCATGTTATCGACAATCCAGTGGTGCTGGTAATTTAAACTGATGCCCTTTCTAATAATACTCAACAAAGTTTCGTCAAGTTCTTTTCCAGCAGTATATGATTTGTCGCATAATTTTTTACATGTATCATTTTTCATGAATTCTATTATATAACTAGATGGTCGTATTCTTTCACCGAATACAACTTGACCTAAGTTTTCTACTGGTGATTTTTCATCGGATTCTGGTATACAAAAGTCAAAGTGATTGTACTCATACGGAATAATGGATTCATCGGTATTCAAACGATTTACATATAATAATACTTCAGACTAAAAATATATTTATGTTTCAAAAAAGTGAAATTTCGTTAGGATTAAAATATGCAGATTACCTTGCAACTATCTGATTCATCCTTTTTGCAATAATTTACAGGCGCTAAACCAGGCAAATAAAATGCATGACAATTAAACACACATAACAAAATTAATATTTCGCTAATCATTCTCATGTTGTTACCATTAGATTTGCTTTTATCCTTGGATTCGTTTTTCACGGCTTACACCATCTTCGTACGCGAGATTATACTACACAGATGAAATGTGTGAAACGTCAGCACTAGATAAAACAGCTTTTATTTGGTTAGCTAGCCGATTCCAAATACATCTATTTTAATAACTGCCTTATTTCGTAAAGTGGGAAAAATCCAAATAAGTACGTGGTATTGTAAAGAGTACGTTTTTTCCCCTATTATAAGCAAAAACGCAAAAACACGTAGTAATTTTTGACATTCGAGTTTCGAAGGAAAGATAGGAAAAATCGCATTACAAATGGATCGCTTAACTGGATAACGCTAAATGTTACTAGAAATGGGAAATTTAATTTCTCAAGTTTGAATCTCGAAACGCCATTTCTGTTGTGATTCTTAACCAATCTTGATCAGAGAGGATCAAAATAAAACGATTACTGTGAATCTCGAATTGAAAAATATATTTTCCTTCAATTTATTCGTTTTCGTATTCGTGTTACAAGTTTGAAGATAGAAAGTAAAGCACATCTCCTACTGAGAAGGTATTACCGTCCTGTGCTTTTTAAATTTCAATTCACTAAAGCTACTCACCGTAAACAAGCATTCACCTCTTGTTTTTGTACAGAAATGTTCATCTCAGATGTCGGGACTTTCACGGACCTCTCACTCGATTCTTAGTTTGGTACGAGTGAGAGGTGTACGAGAGTCCCGACATTTGAGATGGACGTTACTGCAGAATCTACACGCCGAGCTTTGAACTTCATGTATACAAAATACAAAATTATATTATTATGTAAACATTCTAGTTGAAATTAGTCTTTTCATTAAAATAAAATTTTTAGATTGCAGTATAAAAATTGGTATTTAAATGGAATGAAATGTAAGTTATTCAAAGTAGAGTAGAATTAGATCAAAGACCCTCCTAGAATTCATGATAATATACAATTAATTTCAATCTGATGTTATCATTAAGTGAACTCACTAATTCTAAGCATTCGCATTATACATTCCTTTATTTCCGTTTCTATCTAAAAATGCAAACTGAAGTTCAAACTACGAAGAAATTATGTATTAAAAACTACGTTTTTTTTCATTTCACAATGTTAAAAGAAATTCTTTTGCTTCCAGGAACATCAAATTTAATTTTTAATATATAGCTTTGATTATTTAAAAATACACCCTGAAATATGTTTACTATACATATATATATATATAAATTGATGGAAAATGACTATATATTCAATCCTATTATGTAAAACATGGTAAGTATGCGTTTCATGTTGCATCGAGTATCTGGAAAGCAGTACATATGTGTTAATTGTCGGCATGAAAAAAAATGGTTTTCTGTATCTTCTACAATTGAGTTAATTTTCATTTCTATATGTTTGATCTTATTACATGTGTAGAATAGATTAACATCTCATATTGCATGAATATGAGAGTATTTATATGTGTGAAGTATATTTAAATCAGTTGTCTCTCGTGACGTCACCTGCATTCCATTACCATTTATTCGCATTTGTAGATGTTAATAATGCATCTTTTTTTCAGAACCTTTGTAATTAAATTGAAAAACACGTAGATAATAATAAAAAAACAATTTTCAGTAAGCAAACTAGTTGTATATATGATTTTTTACCAAAGGGTACTGTTTTAATTCACAATACAATATACGCACTTTCAGCTTAAAACTGAAATGTTTTCTAATTTTTATAAATAAGTTGAGAAACGGATAAACAACAATAAAGAAAAAAGGACAATATGCAATAAGCAAATTAGTCCTGCATGTGTTTATTTACAAAAAAGACTATTTTAATTTGCAGTAGAATATATTATTAGAGTTGTCATTTTTAAAATTCTGTGGGTGATTTAAGTTGGTAGTTCCGGAAATCAAAGGCATATTCGCCAATTGTTTTCTTAAGGTAAAGCCTGTTTTACACGCTGCAATTTATTGACTAATTAATTGAACAAGTTGATCTTCGATTTAATCGAATCGTGTAAAACAAGAAAATTAAGTGCGATTTTTTGATCAATTTATTGTACGATTAATTGGATTGGATAGAATATGCTCTATTTTTGCCATGATTTTTCAATAACTGCTGTTAATACCAACCCAGTAACAGAAAAGTACCTACAAATTTTATTTAGCGTTTTTAAGGTAAGGTGAGGATAAATTTCGAAAATTTACAGAGATTGATGCAATTGATAATTTGAATTAACTAACCGAACTGAAGTAACTAAACCTATAACTGTGCTTATATCAAAACGTTGGACAAAAGCAGATTGCCAATCTATTATTATATGCAGATGAAATTTTCCTATTTAATAATTCCCTTGTTCAACTATTAACGAAACTAAACGAGTATGCACGATCGTTAAAAAATTGTCCAATTTATTGTGATTTGTAAAACAGCATATCTCTCGGGATTTCTTCAGTCAAAAACTTGTTCAATTAGTTGGTCATTAAATCGCGGCGTGTAAAACATACTTAATGCAGACGAATATTTCCCAATGCCAACTCTACTTATAAACGTAACAAGCAGTAATGCAAAAGCTAAATCTAAAGTAATGAAATGTACTTAAAAGGAAATAAAACGATCAAAACACAGCACACGATTCCCGACGCCATGTGAAACGCAGGTGACGTCACGGGGTGACGTAACTTTGATTACAATGATTACATTGCTAAATGGAGATTGAGCAATCCTACAGTTTATTGAAGTTTACTATATATGTTCCTTGAATTGAAATTATCTTTCTAGTACATACTTAAAAGTTGTGTGGAATTTATCTTACTTCAATACTGATTACTTCGTTGCATTGTTGTATTTGTAAAGCAATATTATATCAAATAAGCAGTTGCATTTTACTATTTTTCTTTTGATATCAACAACATTTGTTGTTGATTTGTTAATTATTTGTTTTTAATTTTAATCGGGGATAATCTAAAAATAATCCTCTATTTAGTAATTTTTACTTTTAAAAGTTGAATACGGAAGCGGAAAGAGACATCATGGTAGTAACGATAGCAACGCCAACCTTTAACAACTAGGCAACCAGCAACCCGAGATACGCCAAAAAATTAGACAATTACGGGAAGTTTTTCACAAATTATGTTTATAAATAATTCAAATTTATATTCATAAACGCAGAAAATATTATAAAAATCCAGTTAAATATAGTTTTATTAGCACAAGTTACAGATATAAGGTGAATACGCTTATTACATTATCGTTTATTATATTATACCGACATAAAATCGATGGCGTCTTATCTGATATAACCTGTAAATTTGTTTGTTCTAGAAGATTTGTTTTTACAGTTATGAGGCGTAAAAGTACGCGAACATCAGGAAAATTATCGCCTGAAAAAGGAAAACAGGCAGATAGCCCAGTTACAAAATCACGGCGAACATCGAGAAGAAGACGAAAATCAACATCGGAAAGTGAAAATTCAGAAGATGAACAGGAAGTAACACATACAACTAAACAAGAAGACACATCAAATACAACAAATCCTACGCGTACTTCGTTAGACACTGAAACAAATGACACTATAGATGAAAAGGAACAAGTAGAAAATAAAGTAGAACCAATGGAGAAACACGAAAAGAAAATAAAATTAAAACGTAACAGGTCGAGTGGAACAAACGATGGGAATGATATAAGTACCGAAGATAAACACTCATCAAGAAGATCGAGAAGACGTGGATCGCCGAAGATGGAAGAAAAATCGCATCGGGAAGACGATGGTGACGATAGAAAAGGTAAAGGTAAGTCTAAAGGTAAAACTAAATCAACTAAGATTGAAAAAAGTCAACCGCCCAATGAGTCTGAAACTCATAACGAAAGTGACATTTCTACGAATGCACAGGTGACACCTCAGTCACCCCAAATCGTTAACACTAATCTGATGGTTGATAATGAGGTTGATGTTGCTGAAAATGCAGAGGAAAATAAAAGTAGTGAGACTGACCGTAGCGAGGAAGATCGAACAGGTGATACGGACACCAAAGACGAGAAAAGCAACGTACATGTCGAATGCGAAACTACGGAAAGAGAGGAAGATAATATAAAAGATAAAATAGAGGATGATAAATTAGCTGAAGATAAAACAGCTGATTTAGACGAGAGTCAAAATGAAAAAGACTCGAATCTTGTTAATAGCAATGATAGCTGCGGGACTGCCGTAAGTGCTGTTGGAAATAGTGAGAATAGTGGAATGGATAAAAGTGCTATTAACGGTAAGGTTTATTTGAATTATAGATAATCACATAGAATCAGTACCTGAAAAGTGCGAATGTGCTGTTTGTAGTAAAATCATATTTGACTCTCACTTATTTATTACACATAAAGAAGAACATATGTTAATTTAACAAAAAAAGCCGGCATTTAATTACAAGATTTTACTCACAAACAAAAATGCCTCTTGAATTAACAAAGTCAATTTTTTTGCCATTTGTTTGTTAACATTGCACTTTGCAAATGCTGAATTGATAAATCATTCTTTTCCGATCGAAACTAAATACGGCGAGCGCTCGCTTAACGTACATTTGTTGAACGTACGTTCGCTAATACGTACATCATTTTTTACAGTACTTTATTACACTTTACGTGCCAATGCTCGTACGAACGTACATTACATTGGCTACGCAAGAGATGATTCCAAATAAATTCAATTTCAAAAATTATAAAATTTATTCAAATACAGAATATGTTATAAAGCCATTATATACAGTGGTGGCCAACAAAATAGAGCCGCTTTGAGGAAAATAACAATTTTCTCTGGGGGGGAAAAAAGAATAGAATTTGAGACAAAAGCAAACAATCTCAAGTATATTTATTCTATTTATAAACAAGAAAATACAAGATTTGTTAAGTAAAATAGTGTTTGCAGTAACCTTATCCTTAAATCACTAGATCTGCGTTGAGCAAGCGGCTTTATTATTATGACCATCGGGCACGAGATTCGGGGCTTACTAAAACGGAAATTCCCCCAACATGCCTACGCTATCTCACGGTAATTTCGGAAACTTTTGCTTATAAACATGTTTATAGAGCTCAATCAGAGGTGGCGGTGTTATCACCGTATCATGCATTATTATTACGATAGATGTTCGTTTTGTAACCAACTGGCTCTATTTTGATGGCCACCACTGTATATCTAATGATAGTTTCAAAACAAATATAAATATAATTTGCCAATATTATGGATAATATAACAAAGATATAATTAAGAATTACTATTTTTAGTCAGAAATTTGTCGATAGTTAGTTGAACCAATGGCATCTTCTTTTCCTGATATAATATCTTGTAACAAGCAATACTACTACGAAGATTACGGATTACATTGTTGCTTCTTTCCAAATTAAGATCCGAATTATCTACCAACTCCACAATCTCTTCAACCTTGCTCAACATTTCAGCCATTGTTTGAAGATTCAGCGATTCCGATGGTTCCTTGCTCCCGTTTTCATAATTTAATTCCTTCATACTTTGCTGCTGTAGTTCAATTAAATCGTCTGCGTTTAATTCTTCTCCGTGGGATTCTACCAATTCAATTATATTTTCTGTATTCATATCTAAACCAAGTTTTCTACCCATTTCGACAACTTCTTCTAAAATAGCTTCTTTGTCATTAATCACTTCTATAATAGGTTTGTTTCTGCAGCGATTTAAAATCGTTTGAAATCGTTAGAGCATGCGCATTACAAAAATAGTGTTCGTGCAGTTAAAACGCCAAACTCTGACTATTAGTTTTACGTAATTTGGCGTTCGTGCAGATCTCCAAATTAATTTCTAGCCGTTTGCTGGTAGTTGCTCCAGTTTGAAGATTATCGTCCAGTGATCCATCAGGCGCATGGGCATTGTTATATTGTGAAGTGAAAAGTTGTGTTGTAAGTTTTTTTTTTTGTATATGTTCACACTTCAGGCGTGTTTTATTCATGTCTGTGGTTTTGTTAGGAATTAACAGTTGCTTTAAGGTTATAATTCTGTCTAAACATTTCGCGTTTATTTCTGTTTTCGCTTACCTCTTTTTGTAATATTTGAATGTAAGATAAATCTATTGTTTTCATCTGCATATTTGAGTATATTTTCTCTTTTAAGTCTATTAAATACGCTTGTAACTTATACATCGCCTGATAATTGTAAAAAAAAGCGTTGTGCAGTTAAATTGTTAAATCAGATTTAGTTTGCGCATGCGTAGATTAATCCAAATTAACCTCTGATCAAACTATTACAAATCGGCTGCAGAAACAAACCTAATATCTTCACCAGAAACAAAATTTGGACATACCTTTCTTCAGGCGGTTTTCATTGTCGTTGGTTTAATTTCCAACCAACTTGTATTAATATTTCTTATTGTATGAAGTATATTATAGGTTTTCCAGAATATTTTTACATCTACATTTTCTTTGTCGATTGGTCTTATCATCCCTGCCATAGTTGCTTTTAAATAATACTTTTTGAAAGTTGCAATTACGGTTTGATCCATTGGCTAGAGTAATGACGTTGTGTTCGGCGGCAAGAAACCACTTTTATGTTTGGGTTCAATTCGTTTAAAGTTATTGGATGACCCGGGGCATTGTCCAAAATTAATAATGCTTTAAAGTTAAGGTTCATCTTCAAACAAAAGTTTCGAACTGATGGTATAAAATGGTTCTCAAACCAATCTTCAAATAATGTAACTGTTACCCATGCTCTACGATTGGACTTCCATATAACGGGTAATGATTTTATAATCCCTTTAAGTGCCCTCGGATTTTCGCTGTGGTAAACAAGGTTAAAATCTCCTCCTGCATTCCCCCTAATAATAACGTAAGACGATCTTTTGCAGCTTTATATCCGGCCGTATGAGATTCTTCTTTTAAGATGTAAATGTTCGTTGGCATTTTTTTCCAAAAAAGTCCCGCCTCGTCGACGTTAAATACTTGTTGTGCACAGTAGCCTCCTTCTTCTATTATTGACTTGAGCTGTCTTGGGAATTCTTTTGCTGCATTAATATTAGCACTAGCAGCCTCTCCTGATATTTTAATATTATGTAGATTAGCTCGATTTTTAAATCTTCGAAACCATCCCCAACTTGCGTTGAAAACCTCAACAATTGAACTTTCTCCCATATTTTCTTTTAAGTGTGCATGAAGCTGCTTTGCCTTTTCTTGAATAATGGAAAGGCTTCATGGCGCATTGCGCTGATTTTGGTCATCTATCCAAAGTTTTAAAAGTCGTTCCATTTCTTCCATTATACTAGACCGAACGCGAGTTGAGGAATTGTGTTGCATAAAGTCGCCGCCTTTATGTGGGCCTTTATTCTTTCTTTGTCTTTCACTATTGTATTTACTATAGAACGACTAAAATTAAATTTACGTCTTATAGCTGCTATTTCTTCACCATTCTCAGCGTCTCTAATAATTTCGAGTTTTTGCTCAAAAATAATTGTTTTCCTTTTTTTCGGAATTCTTTGTGTTTCATTCATGTTAATCACTTTATTTACGACACTTAACAAACTATATATTCTCCGCAAATACTAAAATATTTTAACTAGAATCCCCGATTAAATAAATAAATAAACGTGCATCAAACGAAGCGTATATGATAACCTAAAGAGTGCGATGAATTTTATACTATGGGGAATCCCCGGCGCACAAATATTGTATAAAAAAGGGGGAGTGAATCTACTGTATAGTTTATTTCAAATTATAGGAATATAACTGTAGACTTAGAAGGCCTTTAATACTTATATTGCACCTTCTGTGACGATAATAACCTGGCAATGCATATTGAATCTAGGGGCCGTATTGACTATAATTTACGGCCCTATAAAATAAAAAAAAAACTGTTAATTTCAAGTATATAATAAAAAATATCTATACATTGGGTTTATATACAAAGAAAAAATAACAAATCGTGTGGCAATATGTGTAGTGGATACATATAGATATATAAAGCTAATTAGATTGTAATACACTATAAAATTGTTATGTTAGTAAAGGTGTCACCGCATTTCATAAATCATCTTCTGTGATTGAGTCGTCTTGCAAATCGGTGTCTGTGTCCGAATCGTATTGCAAATTTATAATCAAAGGTGCTACTATATTGTACATGCGCGTATATTCGTCCTCTTTTGCTATTGCGTGTTTCACAGCATTTTTCCAATTTACAGCAGTTATGTGTTCCATAGCATTTTTTATGTGTGTTACACTGCTTTCACTAAATTTCGGTGTTTGATTTGTTCGTCTTATGGTATTTTTAAGTTGGGCCCATATCAATTCAATAGGATTGAAAATGCAGTTGTATGGTGGTAAACGCAAAATTGTATGTCCTGCTTCTTTGGCTCTGTTATCCACATAATAATCCTTTAAATTTTCTTTTGTCTTCATCACCTCTAATAATTTGTTTTTTGTATAATGATCCTCGTAATATAAATCGTTTGTTTCTAAAAATTCGTTAATATCTTTCTTATTATTACATTTTGAAGGAATTTTGGTTTGCTGTCGAGAATGATACGGAGCGTTGTCCATCACTATCACACTCTCTTTTGGTAAATTTGGCAGCAAAGTGTCACAAAACCATTCTTCAAATAAAGATGAGGTCATATCTTCATGGTAATCTAAACTTGAGGATTTAAAATTTTTAGCAGATAATAGCGGCTGTCCGATCCGTCCTTTTTCTGACCCAGCATGAAGAATAATTATTCTCTTCCCCCTCGAAACCGGCGCGTCCAACTGACACATACTTGCACTATCCACCCAACCGTTGCAAATTGTATCATGGGTGTCATACCACGTCTCGTCTAAATAACATATGAATCGTCCTTCTTCTCTATACCTTCTAATTGTCGTTAAGTATTCATATCGAAGTTTCTGGAGCCTCGGACTTTCCATAATTGTGCGACGTTTATCTATTTTGGAAAACTTAAAACCAGCTTTCTTTAGCGTCCGCCACAAGGTGGTTTTAGAACACAGAATATTTATAGACTCATCACTGATTCTTTTATGAAAGCAGTCTAGTGTAGGTACAACATTTCCTCTGTAGAAGGAGTATACTTGCTGCCTAATAGTATCAGTTTTATACTCATCAATTTTTCTCGGTGCTCCTTTGTCACTTCTTTGCTTTCGAGCACCTGCGTTATTCTTAATTATCTTATATATTGTTCCAAAAGGCACCTTGGTTAATTGCGACGTTCGTTGAATGTTCAGGGTTTTTTGTTCGTTATTTCCTTCCATCAGGGTACGATAGACATTGAGAATTATCTGTTTTGCATCTTCTGATGGATGCTTTCTCTGCCGTGCTCCGACAGTATTATCACTATCCACATCATCATCATCACTAACACTTTCAGCAAAAGGTCGCCACATGTTCGTGAAGTAAAGAGAGAAAAATCAAATATGTATACAGCACTAAAGATTAACAATAAATGATACATAGACTCAATATTAGATGTAATATATGCCAACTCTCCTATAGCAAACGCCAGATTAGATGGCGGGCGGTGGGAGTATTAATTACTAAACGAAATGATATAAATAAGGAGATTGTAATGTATAAACAGGTATTTAAGAATATTTTACAAACAGTATAAATTTACATAGTAAGCAATTCGATGTTACAAGTAATTAAAGAATTTACATATTAAATGAGATTTAAATGTACAAACAGGTAGTTACGCATATCCCAAATCATAATTCCATTTCTATTCAATTCACTTAACTTTTTTCATTACGGTCCTCAGCGGTTTGTTTGCGTATCCAGGTAGTTATTACCGCAGGTGGTGCAATAACAGCATTTAAGCCGTTCAAAGTTATATTCTTATAATTTGAAATAAACTATACGTTCGTGTGAACAAAAGTGCAAATCGCAATACTCAACCCAATAACCGCCTATGATGCGTGACGATGTCACACGATGCTAATGTCATTTGTGTCCTATCACAATCTAATACGAATTTCAGATATGTCTGTTAACTTAAAAATACAGTGAATATTAAATGAATGCGTTTTATGTGTTTGATTAATCATAAATGTTTGTTAGAACAACTGTCACTGAAGCTTAGTATTGATCATTACAAATAATGATAGTGACTGTGAGATAGGCAAACAATACTAAGTATCGGTATACTCCACACCACACATGTTATTAATACATATCTGTTTTAATGTTAAGAATAAATTTTGTATTGAAATTTATAGATTTATATGTTTTATAATGTGACCAAGTAATAAAGGCGATGTGAGAATCTCCACTCCCATCAAACATGCGTCACAATTTCTCATTGTTTCGTTGGTGCTTTTTAAAAATTATTTCTGTTACGTATTCAGGTGCTGATTCTACAAGTTTACCAAATAATATAATGTTAATTGTCTTTATTATATGTAGGCACTCTCGTTGTAGATGCAGAAACAACCAATGAAATTGTACAAATTGAATCGTCTCAACCAGAAACAGATGATGGAAAAATCAAATCAGACGATGACTTTGCTGGTTTCACAAAAAACGATCAATCTACTTCGAAAGACACATCACAATTTACCGAAGAACCTATGGATATTAGTATGGACGTTACATTCTCGTTAAAGACTGAAGATTCTTCCATAAATATTACCGAAGCTGAAGAGACAATCGATAATAATGAAACACAAAATATTCCAACCGAATGTGCATCCTCTGAGGATAATAGATCGAAAACACCAGAAAAGCCTCCGGTAGAAGTAACTTACGGCAGGAAAATAACAGTGCGACGTGCTACCGGTTCTAAATCCGAAGCACCGCGTGAAAAAGGTTGGGGCACGTCAAGTATTTATTTAGATATGGTGATGCATGTTAAAATTGACAGCGAAATGATCCAAAATATCTACAGCAACGTTCAATTCCTTGACGAATCCGAAGTGAAATTGGACATCGATGCTAAAGACAGGAGAAGATCGATAACGGAAGTTAAGGACCGGAAAAGACTTGAAAGGAACATTTCGAACGAATCAGAAAGTAGAAAATACGATACTCAAACAGACGAAAAGGAACCCGAAGAAGATAATGCGAACATCATAGCTATGAATCGGAAAATATCGATTGTGGACGATTCAGCCAGCAAATTAAAACCACCCCCGAGTCCTGCGAAAAATGCAACATCCAGCGTTTTGTTTATCACCAACCTAGTCAGGCCGTTCACCTTGAAACAATTGAAAGAACTGCTAGAGAGGACGGGGAAGATCAAAGAGAATTGCTTCTGGACTGATAGGATTAAGTCGAAATGTTACGTGCAATACGAAAATGTTCTGTAAGTCAATACTAATAGAAATCCCTAAACTTGTTTTTTTTATGCTTATCGTGGAAATTTTAGAGATGCGGAAGCAACACGAAATGCTTTACATGGCGTGCATTGGCCTATCGGTAACGGGAAGAAGCTAGTAATCGATTATGGGACAGAAGATGATTTGGAGAATGCTAAAAATCCACCGGCAACACCACCGATACCAGAACCAACAATGAAAATTGAAAAAGAAAATCAGGTTTGTATGTTGAATTGGAGTTCCGCTAGGTGATGGCTTAAGCCCTATATCGTCTGTAATTTTTATTGTATAGAATGGTTGATTTTTCAAGGTACAGTACGATCAAAAAGTATTGATTTTGTTGGTATATCGGAAGCAGCTGTTTTAGTTTTTCCAGTGTTGTATTTATGCAATAGGAAATTGTTTGTTATTTATTTTATTGAGTAATTTATTGAAATACGAAGGTAGTCTGAAAAGTTTCAAGCCTCAACATGAAGATGGCATTACTAGTCAAAAATATTCTGATAATATAAGAGAACTTGCCAATTTTTTTCGTATCAATAAAATTTTGTTATGTCTAAAAAGAGTATTCCCAAAGTATTATCCCTTAAAAACCAATAATAACTTGGTAAAAAATGCTTAAACTTTTTCTCGTTTCGAAAACATTTCAAACGACCTCCAAAGTGCACCATGCCGTCTGACGTCATAGCGTATGATTTTGCCTCGCTAACTTTCCGACGTGTCCGACTGTGCCGATGTTCCACGATATTTTCATTGTTTGCATTTGGATTGCTGTTTGTTTTTGTGCGGTCGTTGTTGAGAGTTGTTTTGTGATATGTTGTAAATTTGAAGCTTTTATTATGGAAGAAAATTGTCGAAAATACTGCCTGGTGCCACTTCACAAAAGTAGGACGATAAAAACGTCTAATAAAATATTGATTAGATTGCCACTTGATGGCAATCGCCGAACAAAATGGATACAAATTTACCCCCACTTTTAAAATGCCTTAACAACTGACTTTCCGAATTATTTTTTAAACCCATTTCTATTGCTTCCTGAAGAAATTGACTGCTGTCCCCATCTGAGATTAAATCATCTTTGGCACCAAAATCCTTCAGTGTGAGATATTTTATGCTCGTACCAACTTTTGAAAGCTTACTTTTAGCCCGGTAACAAGTAACCTTAGCTTTTGAGGGTTCATCGGCAAAAACAGAGTAAATAAAGCTGTAAATTGGGACAGAGAGATTATACTATTTAACCTCGCGACCAATAGCAGCGCGTTTAGGGCCGCTTGGAATAATTTGAAATTTACCGCATTTTCAATTCTTTATGGTGGCCGTTTGGTACAAAAAAAAAAAAAATAGTTTCTTAGCCGATACAGGTTTTCATGTAATTTATACTGTAATATTTAATATTTACATCGGGAATATCAGCTGTCAATATCAGACGTGTAGGGTATTTAGGATAGCCATCTGATTGTAATGAAAAGTCCCTCTGGCGGGTAAAAAGGTAATTTTCCAAGTCACCATTCCCCCCCAGGCCGACTGGCCTGGAAGCGGGGTTATTAGAAATAAAAAATAAGTCCAGATAACGACGATCGTAGGGTAATGTAGATAAAACTCCATTTTTGTAATTTCTCTAGTTATAAATCGTCAAAATTAATGTAAATTTCATCTAAAACAGACATCAGGGTATATTCAAAGGTATTTCAAATTAATGATAATAGTAATAAGTTTATTTGTGCCAGTTTATACAATAGTATTTACACACGTCAATATACAAAGAATAAAATATATACATTAATTCGATAATAAAATATCAGTCAGAAGTACACACATTAAATTAAAACGGAACTGGAGTGCAATGATTTAAAAAAGTCAAAATATTCCTCTTCGAAATAGAAGGCTTGTTCAACTAAAATCCTTTTTATATTAATTTTAAAGGTACTTTTCATACATTAAATTTATTCCGTTAAGGTGTCTTCGTTTTTAGTAGTAAAATTCGTCATATTTATGTTATCAGTGGTTCTTTTAAGAATAGAGTCGTCTAATTTCAGTCAGCTGGTAGCGTCACTGCATCCATTCTCTTGTGCTATTTCTATAAATAACTTCCTTTCATCGAAAATTTATATTTGGACAGAAATCATCAAAATTTGTTGTGGAATGAAACAATCGCCTATCGCGATTAAATAAAGGAGTAGAGGGACGCCAGAGAATTCATCAATTCTGGTTAGACTTTCGTTAAGTTAACTAATGTTTGACTACAGTCGCAATTTAAAATGTTCGATAATGAAATTAAAGTAAAATTTCAAAGAAGAAAAGGTTAGAGCAGACTCCTGTAGAGATCATAATAAACATATGACATCAGCTTCATTCAAATTCCAAGTTAATTTATATTTTTAATTCTAAAATTCGTTAATTTCAATTTGTTGAATTCAAAATTCACAATAAAATTGTCCAATGAGTATTCAGGAATAGTCCCGATCCCACAAAGAATTTAGAAAATTAAAATTTTTCACAAAATTACCCCGAGAAACAATTTCATTACTTATGATTTGCAGTAACTCTTCCTATTTTCCTAATTTTTATAAAGTTCCCTATTGCGCATGCGTTGAAAGGTACTTTTGAAAATTTCGGCCATGTTGGGCGCTCAGTTGTTTAACAGTCGATGTTAGTATTTTTGTAAAAATGGAAAAAAATCGGATATCGGAGCGTCATTAGATTCTTGCATTTGAAAGGCAATACGCCTATGCAAATTAAGGCCAAGATGAACGCTGTTTACAGGAAATCTGCACAATCAGTTTCCACGGTGAAATTTTGGACAGCTGAATTTAAACGCGGCCGTACCAGCTTGGTCGATGATGAATGTTTTGAACGGCCAAGAAACGGCAACCACTGCCGGCACAGAGACAAGCTTTAATTCGCTTTTGCTCAAGCATGCAACGACCAAGCTGTAGAAATCGTTGAAACACTTCACTAAAATCCTTCCCACAATACTTGAGTCTGTGTGAACCGAACCGAACTGAACTGAACAGTTCAGTTTTACTGCTGATAGCTTGGCTATCGAAACGTGCGTCCAGTGCGAGTGAAGTATTGTGGTGTGTCAGTGTTCCAGTGCCAGACAGTTTAAGTACTTCATTATCACTTAACTTTTTGTAAGAATTTTTTTATTATTTATTTTGATATGATGATTTTTTTATTAAATATTTCTTGAATGCAATTTTCGTTTATTCAAGATATCGCTTGTAACATTGAATCTGGGACACCCAGTATAGATATTTTCATTCGTTCTTCTTTTGTTTTTCAAATAGCGGCATTCTAGAGAAGAGGGTAAAATGGTTCATCAGACTTGTTTTTAATTTTAGAATAATTGTAACAATGAAAAATCAACTGTCTCGCAAGTCGTTAATATTACAAGCATTTCATTAATTCCTTTTTCCAACTAGGAACCGATTAAGAAACAAGAAGAAGAAGAAAAAACCCGAGAAAAGCTTAAAGAAAAGCGTAGACATGAACATGTTCGGGAGTGGGATGTGGGGAAGACGGAACCACATAGAGGTAGAAGCCATAGTCGTACTAGAGATAGATCAGATAAAAGAAAACACTCTCGCCATTCGTCTTCCCCATTCGAAGGTATTAATATATTAATAAAAAAATACATAAATTTATATAACGAATTATATCAATATTTTCAGATTATTTAGCTCGAAAGCAAAAGAAAGCCGAAGATCAAGTTCCGCAAAAAATGATGGATGATCTCTTCCAAAAAACAAAAACAACGCCGAGCATATATTGGCAGCCCCTGTCTCCCGAAGAAGTAAGTAACAATTATAGGTTTCGCGCTGTAAGATGACGAAACTATTAAGATGAGCACTCGTCTGAAGATTTCATTCTCTTTAAAATGTAAATATTATGAACATACCACTTGTAAAATATTTTCGATTTGAATACGTTATTAAATTGGATCTGAAAGAAGTCAGATAATCTTACGTAAACGAGTTTTTTTGCAACATTACCAAGCGTCATTATTTTTATATATCAAAATCCGTTTGTTTTTATCAGTAAGTCGCGTTAGCTGTCCCTCTCGAAAACAAATTGGAGCTTTTTCAGCTTTTTAAACCTTCGGCTCCAGAAATAGTTCGTCTGTTTAGTCTTCAATGGGTCATTCTAATTAATAAGATTTCTTGTTATAACAAAAATAAATAAACGGTTTTTTATTACACTAAATCTGGAATATCTTTGAATGTAATAAATAGAGTAACCAAAACTTGCGGACTCGCATAGGCGTCGGTATTACGGGTTAATATAAGAATACGAAAAATTCATAAATAAACTTACTTGCTAATTATTCGACAAATTAGAGGCATCAGGATGTGAACTACTGTAAACTTGCATCATTGCATATGTTTCTACAGTTACTTCTTTAAACCTTGTGCGTCGACAAGAAAAAATATTCTTACACATAGAAAACGATCTCTCCACATCTAAGGAAGTTACATTTGCATGTAGAAACTGTTTTTCGAAATCACTTAAAAGTTCACTATTCTTACACTTATTAGAAACGGCCTCTAAAGTATTAAAATCGGGATTTTTCCTTAAAACATCTGCCAACTTTTGACTAGCGCATAATCCTGGCGTATCATTTAATGTGTGTAATTTATTTTGTACACTCTCTACTATGTCTAATGATTCCTGCAATGACAATTCAGTACATTGTAGTTTTCTGATGGCATCTAGTAATACTGTATAATTGGTACATATTGTTGTTAAATCTTCTAAAAGTTGAGGAATTTAAAATTCTCTTTGACTTTCTCTAATTGCTTTGGATTCATTCCGATTAAATCGCATTATAACTGATTGAATTTGTTGAAAATGGATTAAATAGTACGAAGCTGCTGTTAGCCAAGTACCCCATCGCGTTTAAATTGGTTCAGGAGGTTCTGGAATACCTGGACAAAATTTACGAAATTCTTTTAAACGTTTAGGAGATTTACGAAACACTGCTTTAGTACTTCCAATCATCCGATCAACGTTTCCGTAATGTTGTCGAACAACTTCACCAACTAAATGCAAAGCATGCAGCACGCGGGTTATATGTATTAAGTTAGGAAATATATGTTTTAAGGATCGCCCAACACTTAACATCGTTGCCGCACTATCTGTCACAATCATCACTACTTGATCTTGGGCAATTTTTAATTTTTTCAAAGCGTTCATTATCACTTTTTGAATATTTTCCGCCGTACATTGTTGAACACGTTTACAAGCTAACAAATATCGAGATGCTGTGTTCTCGCTAGATAAAACGCGAGCTATTACATTCACAATACTGTTTTTCTTTATATCGGTCGTCTCATCCACGATAATCCATATTTTTTTGGAACACAAATCAGATTTACACGCATTTTCTAGCATCTCTTTCATTCGCGGCAAATGATTCTGTAATTATGTTTGTGAGGGTAATGGGTACTTTGGAACGTATTGTCGCCAAAACGTTTTAAAAGCTGCTTTTCTCACCAACGACAACGGAAGATTACAAGAGGTAAACATAATTAATAAATGTATGAGGAATAGTGTATAAGGTATTTCAGTTGTTGCATTTCTCATATGCTTAATACCATTGACATGCCTCTGGCAATCAGTTCTGTCCAATGCAGCCAAACGAACATTGCATATTAAGCAAAAAACTGCACTACCGTCATATTTTAAATGGGGAAAAAGTGACACATACTTATGTACATTAGTAGCAAATCTATTACGAGGCATTGTTTTCTTAGGTATGTAAATATTAGTTCTATATGAAACGATACACTAATTATGTACTTGGTATAATACTACAACACACAAAAAACACCAGCTATATTTTCAAAAGCGACACGTAAGTACATAACCTTGACCGTTCGACTAATCTCTGCAATAACTCAACCGGTATTAAAACGAAATCTCTCTCAGCGCGGTTTAACATGATTTATATTCAAGGTCGACACTACATGCCTGCTTCTCTACCGGTTTAGTTTATTTATGAATTTTTCGTATTCTTATATTAACCCGTAATACCGACGCCTATGCGAGTCCGCAAGTTTAGGTTACTCTAGTAATAAATTAAAGTAGCATTTTGATAATTTCGATTAAAATGCATAAAATTTTGTATTTCATGAAATGTATACGTTCAATTTTAGCAATGTTCGAGTATTTAATATATAAAAAAATTAAATTTAAACATTATTCATTAATAAAAATCTTTATTATTCATATCATCATCAGCAGTAAAACTGAATTGTTTCAGTTTTACTGCTGATAATGATAGCCAGTGCGTGTGAAATATTGTGGTAAGGGATTTTAGTGAAGTATTTCATTATAATTAAAGATTATATTTGTATTTGAAATGTAAAAAAAAAAAAAAAGAAATCGCCGCAAGCACTGAACTATATACAAAGCCTACTATTAATTTTCTATAACATTGGTTTTTTTTTTAATAACGATTTCCTTTTTGAATTCAATGATGTCCAAAAGATTCGGTTTAGTACAAGACCACGATCTTTATTGCAACATATCGGTAAAGTTCGTTATACATACATACAAAAATAAATACCGTAAAACCTCCTAATAACGGTCACCTATGGGAAAAGTGAAACCGACTATTATTAGGAGGTGAACCGCATTTAAAAAGGTTTCACCAAGTTAAGGTCCAAAAAAAGACAATGAAGATTATAATATACATTTATTATCCTTCAGTTGTGACAATTCTAAACACTCGAAAGAATAAAAGAAAAACAGTTATTTGAAATAATTCACGATTGATATTTGTTTCATATTTTTAAGTTTTGTCTTGTAATTATCTGATTCATACCTTAAGTTGGAAAATATTTATAGCCACTTCAATTTTATTAGAGCATAAGAAGTGGCTCTCTAAATCTCTTAATTCTTTATAGATTTCTGTCAAGTTCAGTATATTAGATTTAATGTTTTCGCAATCTTCATCTCCGATATCGGAATCAGAATGGAAACCATTATTTTCATGTGTCCCCTCTATACAATTTTCGTTGTCGGATCTTCTTGGTTTTTCTATTAGAGCTGTATCCATCTATGAATACATATTCTTTCAGATCGATGAATATATCATCTATCTTTGGAAATAATTGCCTAAGCGGAATATCACCTTCCTCAATAAAATCGAGAATCCAGGATTATAATAATTAAGATCCTTGGAGATTAGCACTGATCCTTACAGGGTGCGGAAAAAGTTCCCGGAATTTTTTAAAGTATTACATAAATTAATCCACACAACTAAACGAATAATAACTTTTATTAATTCAATAATAAATTATAACAAAAAACATTTACAGCAAATGTTCAAAATTGTCTCCTTTGGGTTCAATACCCGAAAATGTATTGAACCCAAAGTCACTTTCGAAAATGCCAATGATGGTCACTCACTCTTCTACCATAATTTCGCATCAGAGCCGCTTTGAGTGCGTCAACGTTGGCGTGCCTTGTTCCTGAGACTTTTTACTCCAAAATGGATCATACCGAAAAGTCCATTTAGTTCAAATTCGGTGAATTTGGCATCCAAACCGCCTTGCTTCTGGCGATGGTAGATTGGGCGGAATGTGCTGGTGCCCAGTTCCGAAGAACGCGCTGCTGGTAGTTGGCGGCGATGATTTTGACGTTGCGGCGTCGGCCTAAACCATCACCGAGGTCGGAAAACGGCTGCGGCGGATGGTTTTCGCGGTTCCCAGAACAATGACGGCCGTCTTCATCCCAGCCTTGTGCCACTCGACGACAATGGCACGTTCATTTTCACGAGACATAACGTAATTAATAAAATCACAATGGCAATGCCACATACCTACAAAAATAAAATTCCGGGCACTTTTCCCGCATTCTGTATATGGAGGTATCGTAATCGTTTGTAAAATCTTATTTTGATGACTGTGACTGTTATATGGAGGGGGCCATATTTAAGGGGTTTGAATGAATATAGGTGGTCATATATAAACATTACGGAAATTGGAAACTGACCGATGTGTGATTGCTAGGAGAGATTGTTTATGTTCAGCGTTAGCAACTGTTCATGGTAGTAAAAATACAGCAATTTTTTTTCTAATTTTTCGAATAGATCTTACACTAAACGGAATCTGTTAGACATTATTCAATTGGGAAAAAAATGTTATTAAAAATATTAAAAAAAGATATGACGTTAAAAAGAGATTGTAGGCCCCGTTTGTAATCCATAAAATATCGTTTCTTTTACTTTTTAGTTTGTCAAAATCCGATAACAGATAAGAGTTTTGGTTTGCAACATATTTTAGGAAACGCTCAGTTTGCAAAATTCTCTAAAAAATTTTCGTTAGTACTTCATTTATGCACGGTGTTTCAAAATCCTCCCTAAACCTTCATACAGCGGTCTCTTATGGTTTCTACACAAAAGAAACCTTCTTTGGGTTAAAATGTTTGTTCTCACGATGAAGGAATTAAACTGGCAACACTGTTGAAATTACTTTATACGTATAAATTAAAATGTAATTGAAATTTACGAATTTCATTAATATGTTCTCTTGAAACTATTGTAAAGTAACAGTGCTTGAGTAATTGGTTAATTGAAAAAAAAAAAACCTATAGCTTGCTGGAATCCGTATGAAAAAAAGCTAACAAATAAAATTGTTTTTTTTTTCCATGAAGCAAAGTAAAACGAAGGTTGAATGGAAATTCTGAAACACCACATAGAAAAACAAAAACTGCGTTAAAATGTCAACCATTCAGTGCTTCTTAATTGTTCCGGCATCAAATTTGAAAGACCAATCTTATCGGAGATTTAAATATAAAAATAAATTAAACCTGTACTTTTCAATTGCTCATTTCTTCATTCTCCGTTTCAGATTGCGACGAAGCAACAACAAAGACTTGAAAGAATGGCCGAACACAAACGAAGATTAGAGGAATCGACGCGTAATAGGGCTGAATTCGGGCGGGGGGCACCATATCGACGACGATACGATTGATATACAATTGGTATTAAATCTCAGCCATTGGAGCTGATTAGGAAGGCAGTGTAAATGAGAGCGAATCGGGTTTGCATTTTTATTTAGAGAAAAAATTTGACAAAAGAAAAAAAATTCTTACAGAGCAACTTATTTCGAATTTCGTTACAGTTTCCTATATCCCATTTTTTTTTTTTTAGAAATCGGCAATCGTTTTTAAATTTTTGACTAGAAAAGATTTTTGCAACAGAATTTTTTGCTTTCTTTTAGTGTTTTTTTTTTTTAGTTGTTTTCAGATGTTTCGTGAAGGAAAAAAAAATTAAAGAAATAGGTTCCATTTTCTTTAAATTATAAAAAGGGTTTTTTTTTTGTTCTTTTTCTGTTGTATATAGCCGTATATATTTTTAAAGATTTTTTTCCCGTTTTGATATGCTCTTACGTGTATGCGAGTTATTGTGTGTATGTGTGCCTGTGTTTTTTCCGTTAACAACTTTTCTTATAGGGATTTTCAGCGTAAATCTAAAATTCTTCCCAAAAACATCAATCGTCCGAGGATTTAAACAAGGAAATCGAAAATCCATCTGCGACTACTTCAGACGAATAGCTCGAAATGAAAGCAAAAGTAAAACAGATTCATTTCAAAGAGCGTATTATAGAATAAACAAAACAAAAGTATTACGATTAAAAGCATATGGGAGCAATATATTATTGTTCGATGTTAATAAAGTTCATAAATAATTGTTTAATATCTCAGTTCGATTAACGATTGCACTTCTATAGTTTATTGTTTGACAAAGGCAATTTCTATTTAAGTTTGTAAACTAAAATTCGGATGCAATGTATAGGAAAGATGAAAATACAAATTATATCATTAATAAAGTTTATTTATCACCACTCCTGTTCTTTTTCTTTTACAAATCTTTTTTTTTTGTAATATATTTTAGTAATTCTTAATAATGTGTGTAAAGATTTGTATATAGTAACTACCATAAGCAGTAAATATTACAATAACTTGAGGTTATTTAATTAATTATTTAAAATATTTATTTTTCTCGTATATAAATACATTTATAAAAGAGTAAGTTGAAAAGCAAAGGAGTATTGCTTGCAATCTATGTATTTTTATTTTTATTATCGTTATTATATTTGAAGGTTATTACTAGAGTTGGCCACGCGCGCCAACGGACAGCGGCGTTGTTTCGATTAGGCCTCGGGTTCCACTAGAGTTATTGTGTGTAGATGTTTGCTGTCGTAAATACTTTGGCCTAGTTGTTAAATAAAAATAAAATAATGCGTGCTCAAACACTTACCATTTTAAGAGTCCTCCGCGAAATCGCAAAGTGAATAATGTCTTAAATATCTGCAACATTAGATATGTTTCAACAGGCCGAGTGCGGCGCGAGGGAAAAACGTGTTTATATGCAGAGAACGAACGTTCTACATCTAGTGACGTTATATTTGCGTAATTAAAATAATCTTTGGAACAACTTAACGGTTCTGTTGACGCACCTTCACAAATGTGTCTTAATGTGCCAAAATTAGAATATTTCTCTAAAACACTTTCAAATTTTTCTAGAACACAACCATTTTTTGCGTCTTCTATCGCGCATAGCTGTGCGTGAACATGTTGCACTATTTGCACAGATTCCACTAATTTTTTCCTCGCGCCGCACTTGGTCTGTTGAAACATATCTAATGTTGCAGATATTTAACAGACATTATTCACTTTGCGATTTCACGAAGGACTCTTAAAATGGTAAGTGTTTGAGCACGCATTATTTTATTTTTATTTAACAACTAGGCGAAAGTATTTACGACAGCAAACATCTACACACAATAGCTCTAGTGGAACCCGAGGCCTAATCGAAACAACGCCTCTGCCCGTTGGCGCGCGTGGCCAACGTTACTACAGTGAAATAAGAAAATAGAGTTTGATTACAAACAACATCCATTTGCTTCATTTTTTGATAATGAAGTATTTTATTTTAAATATTTGTATATATTTGAGTCATAAATGTTATGCATACAATCAAAATCGAAAGTGAATGTATTCCCCATTGCTATCATGTAGTTTCTTTGCATTGACTTTCAACCTGTGTAGGAAAAATTACCTTAATTTTATAAAAACAACTAAAAGTCATTATCACATTTTCTTCCGATTTTGAACGCACTTTCTGACGCTTATATTATATACAGTGTGGCATATAAAGTCGCATCGGATCGGAATTTTTTTTATTAATAAATATCAGTAGGCTTCTCTCGATGTCCCTAAAAAAAAAAAAAAAAAAAAAAAAAAAAAAAAAAAAAAAAAAAAAAAAAAAAAAAGTGTGCCGCTTGTTTGCGAGCGTGAGTGTTAACCTTATTTTGTGGGTGAATAAACATATTAGCCAAAACCCTGCTTGGCAATCCGAAAGATAAACCGGACATAAATGAAAAGTTCGAAATTTATAAAATTGCATGTGTGTGACTGTGATAAAGCCTACAGTGGGCAAACGAAATGACCAATAGGCACTAGATTTAATGAGCACATCAGGTGCTATAGGTACCGGAAGATTGAATCGTCAAGTGTACCACAGCACATAAACGAAACCGGGCATAATATTAAATTAGAGAACGTGAAATTACTATCTAATGTTATGTTTAGTTGCTTAATTTGTAAAATTATAACATAGTTTGACGGCTTTTTCTTAATTCCGTCCTATTATCCCATTTTCGACGAATCCCGTGTTGTTTAACATCGTTGTTTTAAATAAAAACAAATGCCAAAGCGAAATATAGCGGACTTTTTGTGTGACACTGTATATGTAGAAAACATAGCACAAAGAGAGAGAAAAAAAAATAAAACTCTTAAAAAGATTATAAAACATTCTACTATTGAAAAAGGCAACAACAATATATTTGTGCAAAGATTAACATTAACTAATTGGATACAATTATATAATAACAACTAGTTTAACAGCAAAATTATTAATTAATTAATTAATTAATATTAGTATAACACAGAAAACCATTTATTATTACCACAGTGCAAGGTTTAACTGTTAGTAAGTTTTAAATATGACTTTTTTTAAGATCTCTTTCTTTTTTTAATAGAAAAAATGTATTTGTTTGTATATTATTGCACAATTACTATGAAAAGTTATAATAATTGTGTACAATGCTGAACAAAAGTTTCCAAATAAGGTAGAAAAGTACATTTTCCATATTTACATTCAGATGCTTTTGCTCAGTTACAATGTCAAGCATGTAATAACGACACTTACATTTATAAAGATACAAATTTTATAATTGTCTTAACTACAATTAACGAAAATGCCTAATTTCTTTCTAAAACTATCTTGAAATGGAATATTTTTTGGTTCTTGGGTTTGTCGTGCATTCGCTAAAATTAATATTACTTTTTCTAAGAAATGAAGGTAAGGTGTAGAGGGTCTCTAAAAGGTCTGCACAAAATGTTACCACAAATTTCGTCTATTTATGTAATTTGAGTTGCAAATAATTTAGATATAACATGTAAAGAGACAATAAATATACAAAAACTAAAAATTTAATATATAGTTAGATTTAAAACGTGACCGATTCTGAAAAGAAATTTGATTCAGCATCCTGAGAACTCGAGCTACCTTTAGTTAAGCTTCTGCTTCTAGAGCTGCTTGGGCTAGCAATTGTAATTTCGACATTGCCTGCGTTACATCCTCTTTTCTCAAATGAATCCGTACTTCCGCCGCCACTTCCCCGGGGATGCCCGCATTTAGAACACGTCCTCTTTTTAATTTTTTAATCCTTTCAGTAGTAACGTTTGTACTTGTGTTTTCTTTCTTTTTAGGCGTTTTAGTTCTTGGTTCTTTCTCTTGCACCTCTTTGACGGTATTTTCATAAGATACTCCTTCATTAAGATTTATTTTGGTTTTCCAGTAGTTGTCTGAAATGCCTTAAAAAGTAGACAAATTCTCATCGAGATTTTGATCTTGATTTGCTCACATGGTCTGACCATCTTGGCTTCTCTTCGCCATTATAAAATTTTGTTAACATTTTTGGTCTAACTCGTTAAATGATCATTACGGTTGTTTTCATTTTTTTTTAGAAGGTATTGAAGAAAATTCAGAGCTAGACGTCTAAGTTTGGAAGTAGGAGTATCTGAAGAGCAGCTACTATATCTTTTACCAGATTCAGCCGGTACAAGAGCTTTTTAACGTTTTAAATGACTTATACGAACTGCTGATGGCCCCCTCTACAAAGTACAGCGAATTTCAATATTTTATACCAAAGTAGCTCTCAATATCATTTTTTTTTTCAAATATAATGGCTAAAGAAATTATTTGATAAAAACTAAAACAAATTTGTAACTTTGACACCTAATTATCAATTTTTGAACTAAGATAAGTTTGGTTAAATCGTAATATTTTAGCTTCAGAAGTTCGTTATGCCATTTTGTATAAACCTTTTAGAGGCATTCTGTATTTTAATAATTGGGACAAGAAGGACTTCCTATATATAATAAAAAATTCGTTTCTATAAACACAAGGGATATTATACCGTGCGCGTAAGAGAGATTACAATGCGATTTTAGAAACGGAATTGTATATAACATCTTATAGTGAGTATTGTAGTTACAGACTTTCGCACACGGTACTTCTATATGCTATAATTTAGGATTCAACGTGCGTTTCAAAACAAATACATAGAATACTATCATTATCTTTATTAAAATATCACTACTTTTTTTGACTAAGAGGTCTGGAATGTTATGTATGGAGATTCGTCTATGTACACTCTATGTTTATAGTTTTATATCACTTGGACATATGAAACCATCGTTTCATAAGCGCGTTGTTCTATTGTAGCAACTAGAAATACGAATACAGAAAAATTATTTAATGAGCGCTAATTTTTATGAAGAGGAAATGGAATTGGTGGAATGTAAACAGTTTCTAAACTAAAATAACTACTCAAAAAATAATTAAAGTAACACAAAAACCTTGCATTCATACCTTTCCAATAACCTACGCTTCAAATCTGGAGGATAAGTGACATATATATACTCATTATCCTTATCTGTTGTGTAATAATCCTCTGTATAAATTTGATGTCCATCCGAAGAAGTTGACGGCTCGTGTTTCAATAAATGGGCGGGAGATGGCGTCGAACGATCCGTCAGACTTGCACTTGTAACGCTGACGTCATCAGTACTACAATAAACGAATTCTGCATTATGAGTAAAATGTAAGCATTGTTACTCACTCAAACAGAACCCAAATGATGTAATAACAGAAACATATACCCAAAGATAACACCATAATAATCATACATAGTAAACCCCATGGAAACTGTCTCAACTCTGATTGGGTATCCTCCCAATAACGATCGCATGTTAAATACCAACAAATTGCCCTGTTCAACTCCTCTAGAAATCCGAAAGATTAAGTTTTATTAATAAATAATACTAAATTAATAACGTGGGAACGAGGTCGCGATGAATATTGTAATAGAATTGATTATCAGATCAATAAAACCATTTTTTTTCTTTTAATCGAGAATAAGAAAGATGACATTTTAATAATTACCTTCAACTTCTTTAAAATCTTTCAACGATAACTGTATTAACAAACTTGCGATGCAATCGCGTACCAAAATCTCACATTTTGTCTTTAACTTCTGCAGTTCTTCCGGCTTACAATTCGCTTTCAATTTCTGCAGCTCCAAAATTCGTTGTTGCTTATTATCAGCTGCTGGTAATGCTGAGTCGACCAAATCGTTAATGCATAAATTATTGTAACTGTTGTTTTGTGATTTTTCGTCAGATGAATCATCTATTAAAGAATATTTAAATAAAATGCGGGAATATTTGATTAACACTTGATAATTACATTTAAGACATAAAACAAAAAGTCCCTATAAACGTCAAAAATGACATTGACATCTTTCATAAATAAAATTCATTACCATTATTGTCTGAAGGTGCTTCCGACTTCTGACAATGTGCGCTTTCTTTCGTTGATGTTGACGACGGACTTTTTTCGCTTTGATCAGCGGTTTTTCGAGCCGAATACTTAGCTACATCTCTTGGACCAGTGGGCGCAAGCGCTTTCGTCGGATACGTCGAAGCTTCTCTCCATAATTCAATATCGGTGTTGGCGGATTCCGAATACACTGTTTTTTGATCTTGGTTTATTAAAACATCACATCTCATAATATCGCAATAATCTGCAAGGCACACTGCGTCTTCTGCCTAAGAAGATCGAAGTAGTCATGTAAATAAATGAATTTCGCGTAAGACACGTCATTGTTTACCATGTTTACGTAATTTTTATGTCGATTGTCGAAATGCATATCTAAAAATTTCTCCTCGAAAAACGATTTGCCGCACAGGCCGCAGGTCCATTGCGAGGGTCTATGTTGGTGTTTCGCGGCTTGCTGCGGACCGAATATGTCGCGTAAAGGATGGAAAGGGCATTCTAGAGGGATGCTGACTTTGAATTTTTCCAAAATCGGAATCCATTTCGTTTGGATAATTTTTCTTACTAAACGTGCGTTGTCTTTTGGGCAAGATATTTTGAAAACTGTTGGGCCAGGCCATGGTATCAGTGATAACATGAAAAGCCCTATAATCTATAAACAATATGCGAAAATTGATAAAAAAAAAACTATCAAAGAAAAGTGGATATTATAGAAAAATGATAACATCAAGCTTCACTTAATATATTGATTACTGACTAGGATCATAGAGTATGTTGAAAACGAGATTTTTTAATTAAAATTATCGGTTACTTACTTGAAAATTACAATAATTGGACTTCATTCATATTCCATTGGTTAACACTTAGCGATAATTTTAAGTTTTTTATCATTATATTAAAAATATAATCTTAACAATTTTAAATATTTAACTGTGGTGAGTTTTCTTAAATTTTGGCAGTAAATATTCAAAGCAACTTCTAAATTAAATACGTAATCATAATTAGAATTATTTTCTAACTTTATCTTGATTCATTACACTTCAAGTACAGGACAAGCACTTTCTTACGACTTGGGTAATATTGATTTTACAACCACCTTCCAAAACGCCTTGCCATACCAACTACGTAATTTTTAAAATATGGAAATTATTTAATTATTAATAAATGTATAAAATAGCGTCTATGTAACACGATTCTTGAAAGTTTAATATAACAGAACTCAAAGCATGTTTTGTTAGAAAACAGCTTGAATGCTAGTTTGAATTTTTTTTCAAGTTTTTTTCATCATTTGATGTAGAAGAACAGTGTCCCTTAATATAACAGTGATAGATTTTATCTTTGAAGCAATTTCAAGATTTTCTTTTTCTAAAAAATCTTACATAACTATGGTATTTGTTACGAAATTCAAAATTTAATTGCACATTATAAATTTTTTCGATTTTTTCCTTTTATTAGTAGGGGTAGTAACTGTGATTTGTAACTGTTACTTCCCAAGTTAACCTTACAACTTAAACCTGAAACTAACCTACAAATTATGTTTTAAACATATTACGATATTTATTAGATTTGTTTATTAAATATGTCCTTTCTCACACGCAAAGGTAGATTCTTTTCTCGTATTCTTTTAACATAATGCTAATTTATATGTTATAGCTATATTAAACAGCTTCAATCCCATCATACAAATCAAGCGATATAGAGGAAAGATAAACATACAAAAACCGAAACCTCCCCATTATGAACGCGCAAAATACTTAGCACTCGCCAAACCTTTTTACGAAAAGAGAAAAATAGAGATATGTGACAAGAATATCGATCGCTGGGGCCATCTAAAAATTGAAAACCCTTATCAACGACTCCTAGCTAACGAGTTGTTAGAAAAACTAAAATCATCCCGTTTAGTTGCTTTTTATCACATGAATTCAATGACAGGCGATGAGCATAACAAAGCGAATGTGTTATTTTTTAGACAAAATATGTCATATAAAAATTACGGTAAAGAAACTTTGAAAATGGCTGTCCAAGCAACTCCGTATGAAGTTCTCGGAAAATGGTACTCCTCTCACAATATGATTGTGTTCAGCCCAGACTTGAAGATAAAAGAGTTGTTAAAAATAAATAAGAAACTTCCTACGTTGATTTTATTATCAGCTATTGTCGAAAATAAGTTTATGAGTGTTGATGAACTGCAAAGATTAAGTTTGATACCTACCTTAGAAGCTGCGCAAGCACAATTTGTGCAAACTTTGAATGGTGTAGGTGCTCAGATTGTTTCTCAATTAACTAGTCATCAAAATGTACTGGTTTCTCAGCTACAAGAAAGAATGAAACAGTTGGAAGAAAAGAAGGAAGAGACATGATTAAATTTCTTATTGTTGTTTGATGTAAATAAATGTTCTAATAAATAACACATTTTTATATAATTGTTTTTTATTTTAATCTCAAAAATCTTTTTACTTTTAAATTACGCGGTTAAAGTAGTAGCTTTTAATTAGTTTTTTGTGTGACATGCGCAAAACCCTTGCACGGATCTTAGACTGTAATTGGTTGATAATTTTAATAATAAAATATAACCTCACTTTTTAAATTCATAAGTATCTTGCTTAGCAATTTATTTCTTATCACAAAAATGGATTTAACTTGTATCAACACAATTGATTGCAAGCAAGGAGCAGTGCGAGCAGTAAGATTTAATGGTAACTACATTAGTTAAATCGCTGTAAATGCGAAATAGTTTAATTTTAGTTGATGGTGCATACTGTTTAACCTGTGGCTCAGACAAGAAATTAAAATTATGGAACCCATATCGAAGTTTATTACTAAAAACGTACGGAGGACATGGCAATGAAGTGCTAGATGCAGCAGGATCCTGCGACAGCGGACAAATCCTATCTTGTTCCTCAGATAAATCCGTTATATTATGGGATGTATCTACTGGACAGCCACTTCGAAGGCTACGAACTCATGCAAGTACAGTTTCTTGTGTCAAATTCAACGAAGAATCGACGCTAGCTATATCTGGCAGTTACGATAATACAGTCGCTATATGGGATTTGAAATCTAGAAAGAATGAACCCGTACAGACTTTGAATGATGCGAAAGATTGCATTAATGCGATTCAGGTGAGTGATTATGAAATAATAACCGGATCTGTAGATTGTTCTATTAGAAGATACGATATTAGAGCAGGACAGTTATTTGCTGATTTCGTTGGAGGTAAGGTTGAAATGAATAATAATTTTTATGATGAAATTTGAATAAAAGTAAAATTTTTTTAGCACCTATTACTTCAGTAAGTCTAACACATGATGGACAATGTATTTTAGTTAGCGCAGCTGATAATTCTGTGAAGTTATTTGATAAAACCACAGGAGAAATGTTGTCAGAGTACGTTTATCAGTGCGACATGTTGTAATTACTTTTTAATTCTCGAATTATTCTATTTTAGATACACGGGCCATCGTACAGATGATATGAACATAGAGAGTGCTGTAATTACGAATGATAACTATGTGTTTTCTGGTTCCGTAACAGGAGAACTTTGGTGTTGGGATTTAATATCTGCGAAAGTTGTCAAGAGATATGATCATACCTTGCATAAAGTTTTACATTCCGTTAGTGTCCATCCGAGGAAAGATATTCTATTTACAGCTTCCATGAACGAAATTAAAGTTTGGGGGAAACCCGAGGATATAGTTGTGTATTCAAATGTTCAATATGAAGATACTTAAATATATAATATATAAATTTTGTTGTTGTTTTATTTATTATGAATGAAAATATGATTTTTTTTGCTGAAAAATGCGAAAGTAAATAATTTCTTATTAGTTACTTATAGAAAAGCAAGCATATTAGTAGAATCTTGCAGATACTACCATTTGATTCAGTAAAAAAAAGAAATTAAATTCAACAATATTTTATTGTCAATCAAAACAGTGTTTCTAGATCACTAGGTATATCATTATCAATGGTTTTGGGGTAAACCCCCAGAATCGGTACCTGAATAGATAAATACATAATAGAATCATGCTCTTATAGAATCGACAGAGTAGAAAATGCATTTGCTAGACACAAGCTCAACACTGTTGACAGATCTCTACATTCAACGACGATTTAAGTTGGTTATTCCGATAATAAAGGACATATATACCAATTTCTTAGCGTTAAGGATGTTTTACAAAACACAAAATTATGCACGGCGCATGCGTACTTTGTACTTTTGAATTCAATATTTCTTAAGAGATCATATCAATTGTGTGCCATGCAGAAATCATGTGTGAACGCCTCTAACGCCTGGTGTTAGTTTGCTGATTTACACGATGCATAATTTTGTGTGCATAATTCTGTTGTGTAAAACAGCCTTAATGCATGCGAATTTGATCTTTATTGTCAGAATTACCAAAGTAAATTGTCCGCGAAATTTAAAAAATATTTAGTCAGTTTTGTGTGATATTAATATATTTCTCTAGTTTTTGACTAGAGCTATTGCAATAGTTATTTTTTGGAAGACATGTTAATTTGTTATATTGTCCTGCAAATAGTTGTTGAGCAAATATATTACTGTTATTATCATTTTGTTATTATTAATGAAAGATATACACGAAATTAAAGTTCTTGAATGCACGACGTCCACAGTACAAAAATATTTTTAAGATCTTTTGGTAAAGTAGAATATTTTTTATTGCAAAACATCTTTTGTCTTTAGTTTGGTCCGTAGGTTTCCGCGGTCGTCAATAATACTATTCTCTTGGTTGGCTGTAACTGCACACTGACTGAGTCAGTGTGCAGTTACAGCCCTGAAGATTTCACATATGAGTGTGGACGAAACGTCGGCTAAAGCTATGACAACGAAGCGGCTCCAACCCAAAAACCAAGAGAATGGTATTATTGACGACCGCGGAAACCTAACCGGACCAAACTAAAACAAAAAATGTTTTGTAACAAAAATTATTCTACTTTACCAACAGATCTTAAAAATATTTTTGTACACTGTAGACGTTATGCATTCAAGGCTTCACTTCAGGGCTGTAACTGCACAGTGACTGAGTCAGTGTGCAGTTACAGCCCTGAAGATTTCACATATGAGTGTAGACGAAACGTCGACTAAAGCTACGACAACGACGCGGTTCCAACCCGGAAACCAAGAGAATAGTATCTTTTTTTTTAATTTTTATAAAGTTATTTAGATAATTTTCAATTTTATTTTCAAAATTATCATTTTTGTAAATTCATGCATGAAAGGGTTCATCATAAACACGATGTAAATAAAAATGAATGATAAAAATATAACTAAAAAGGAATTTTTTAACAACACTCAATATTTCGCTGTTTTACCCTACAAAATAAAATCCAAACCTTTAAAAATAACTTTCTTTCATAAGTACATAATATCTTATCATTTAACTTTTATTTTTTTATTGTAAAAAAAGTATCGATGCATACAATTTCTTAGAAATATTATTTTATTTTTTAATTTTTGTGTATAGTCACACTTTGCATTTGATAATTACGACAATAAAGGACATATTCGCATGTATTACGCAAAAAAATAGGCAAATATGTATGTCTTTTATCGCCGGAGCTACAATCCGAAATTTAAAAAATGCCAAATGTTTTATTTGTTACAAGAAAGGTCAAACAGAATATAAATGGGAAATATGATTGTGACAATGAATTAAATATTTTAATTTACCGGAGAAGGAAAGCTGATGAAAGAAATATATTCTGCATATAACCCTATTACAACAACTTTTTGTTTTTTTTTTCTAGTAAATGAGTTTATCACACATCTACTCAGTATATACACCGTGGTCAGAAATGCACGGAAAAGCGTCATGTAGGACAATTTTATAATTAATTTTGAGTCGACAATTCTAATTCAGAAAAGTATGATCATTCATTATCGCACACAAGGCCATCAAAGTTGAAAATAAATGTGCGACTAAAAAATAATTTAAATTTTTTGAAATTTTCTATGGTAAGTCGTGTTTGTTGGAATCAAATAAAATTAATTATGCAACATTAAACATTTTTTAAACTGCTTTTTTTACATTAAAGTACATATGGCAACTTTGAGCTAGACAAATGTTTGATTGTAATTTAAAAATAGTTAGTTGCCGAATTTTGACGTTTGTCAGTGTAACATTTATTTCTTTCGTTTCAAGTACTTATTTCCTTATTGTACCATCCCTAGCATTTTTCAATAAAGACTACAGCTTTGTATTCAAACTAATGGTTTGGGCATTTACGATTAACTAACAATTATTATTATTTTTATTAGACTGAAATAAAACTCCTATCTTGTCATGTCATTCTCACTGATTAATTACTGGTTTTATTGGATGTTGCCAAATCTACATTTCTTTTGAGTAATCTTGTGTCGCTGTACCGCGGTGTTGCGGTGCACCAAAAATTTGAAGACGACGCCAACCGCCGATCACATCACCACTATTTCACAGCTAAAAGAAAATAGCGCGTATTTTAAAAGGAGTTCAAGCATGCACGATATGTCCTGTCATGTTAAAATCTTGTTTTAGTGAGCAACGGCTGTTGATGGTATTTGTATTAGTTGTACAAAGGTGTATTAGTTTTCAGATTTTTGCGATTTTCACACTATTAACAATATGGGTACAGAATATGATAACGAATATACAAGTATGTACCACCACAGACGACGAAGTCTTTTAGCGTTATATTTGCTAAAAAAGTATAATAGGTATTACCATTTTATGTCGATGTAAATGATCTTTTCCTTTCATATTATACAGGGTGCGGCAAAATGATAGGTACGATTTCAAATAGTCGTTGCTCGGTTTGTGGAAGGGGTAAAGCAGTGCGCGCGGTCGCCTTAGGTAGCTAAGTTCGTGCCATTGTCAGCTATCGCCATGGCTCGGACCGGAGTGCGCGCGTTGGTAAATTTGTAATAGCGACACAGCGTGTCTTCCGTATTCGGTTTGATGTTCCGGACGGAAGAACAATTCGTCGGTGGGTTTTAAACTTCCGTGAAACAGGTTCTGTGCTTAAGCGAAAGTCTACTGGCCGACCAATCACCGCAAGAACACCGGAAAATGCGAATGCAGTCAGAGTCTCAGTACAGCAGTCTCCCAAAGGGAGATCGTTATTGTGACATGTAGGACAATTTTCTACGTCCAAAACTGAACGAGTTAAACGATACATCAGTGAGAAGCTCTATGGTTCCAGCAGGATGGTGCTACATCGCACACCACACGCCGCTCACTCAATCTTCTCCAGGAAATGTTCTCGGGCAAAGTTGTGTTTTTACGGGGTGACCTTGGCTGGCCTCCGCGTTCGCCTGATTTATCCCCCGGCGATTTCTTTCTTTTGGGATATCTCAAAGCACATGTTTTTAAACGTCGGCCACAAAATTTGGAAAAATTAAAGGCAATCATAAGAGAAGAAATCGCCGCAATTCCGCAAGAGATTGTCCGCAGAGCAATGGTGCGCTTTCGTAAAAACGTTCAAGAATGTATCGACATGAATGGCCGTCATTTAAGTGCTGTAATTTTTAAAACATAACGTTTCAAAATGGCATGATGTGTGCTTTTCAAAAATATAAAACTTTTTTCTTTGCTTTGTGTGGTTTGGTTTTTATTAACATCCAAAGTAGTGCCTATCATTTTGCCGCATCCTGTATATCAGTTGTACTTCGAACAATTGACCACGTTTTGTCAAAGATGTTTCTCGCTCAGTTCTCAATAGAGAAGGATAAACCATAAGTTGGACAAGGACGCACTGAGAAAAACGCGCTGTGCCACCGCTAAAAGTTAAAGTTGAACCAACTTTTAGCGGCGTGAATTTCCTATGGTGCCAGTGTAGCTTTTTTTGAATCAGCCAATAGCTTGCACGCCGCAACACCGCGGTACAGCGACACAACTGTGATGTGAACCCAACTTAAGAAGTAAACATCACATAGGGAATTTATTATTTTAAGGTTTTTAGGGGACTTTCCTGAATTGACGTTTTTAGTTCCAGAGAGTGACGCTAGAGCACAACTACTACAGGAGTGTCATGTAAGTAATAGAGTTAAGTTAGTGTTAATGAGTAAAATACTTACCTAAATGTTAGTTATAAATTGTAACCAGTTTTATAAAGTGTTATTTAATAAAATAACTCAGAATTAATTATAGAATCGCCATACCTGACGATTTTTTGTGAATTTCTGACCATCCCATATACGATTTTACTACAAATGGCTCATGCGCATTTCTCAGGTACTGATTCTGCATGTTTACCAGTTTTGCTTTTTATAAATAGCAATATAAGTTTTTAAAACTTAATAAGATTTGTAACACAATCACAGTTCCAAATAAAAAAATTGAGCATTCAATCATATAGAATTATTATCACTTACGTAACTAGCAAACAAAAAGGGAATTAAAAGCTATCTCTAACGTTTACATCGTATGTAACATTTCCTTTTGAAATAAATTCACAAAATCACTTAATAATTATATGCAGTTGAATGAACGAATTATCGTTTTCGAACCGCGTCAAGTTTTGAATTGTTCTAAACTAGTTTGAAACTTAATTTCTTTTTACGTCAAGGAACATATCAATTTACAGCTATAAGTACTTATTCCAAATAAACATTATTGTTTTTATCTTCTAATCTCTTCTAAACCATTCAAAATCACCAAACAAAAGTAAACCCGTCTGACACTACATACTTTTTTGCCTATAGAAAGTTGTATTCAAGTGATTAAACTAAAATTTAGTGCAAAAATTGCATAGTGTGAATCGGGTAAATAATACCGAACTTATTTTGAATGCAACTTTTTATCTAAGTATGTCTGACGATGTTGTTATTTTGACATATTTACAATTATTTCGATTCTTACAATCCATTTAACTTTATTATATGCATTTTAAGTATTTTTTTGCTAACTTTAGTTGCAATAATTTCTGAGTTCATTTCGATGTTTTTTGTAGATAAATTTATTAGGGGTTGGTAGCCCTAGTATGTATGGTAATTAAAAAAGGCGCCAATTTTAAGCGTAAACACCTTTACAAATAAGCTAGAATCTACCATCAAAATAATATAATGCCAGACGAGTTTAAAACAGGACTTAAAATAAATCACTACTGTATTTTCACAGAAAAATTACCATGGGCGTTAGCTAGTCTTGTCAGCGTTTCAGCAGCATCTAACTCTTCCCTGCCATGTTGACAATTCCCCAAGGTGGCATCGTTGTTATTACAAGTTTGTTTTTTGTTTTTCTTCTTCTGCGTCTTCATAAGCGTCCAATGTAAGTAATTCTTCTCGCTAGGCCTAAATTTGGCGGCGCTTTCTCGCCATTTTGAAAATATCGAAGGTTTTGAGGAATCATCCTCGTAATTGTTACAATCGTCTGAATTAGGAACAGTATTCTCGGGTTTCTGGCAGTCCCTCAGGTATTTCTCCATGATGTGGTTTTTGTATTTGTTAGCTGATTGTGAGAAAGGGTTGGTTTCATATTCGTTTTCTGTGGTAGAGCTGATAAAATAGCACTGTGGTTGGGTGGAGTGGTTATTATTGATATTGTTATTGTTGTTAACGAATGTCACGTTCTTGTTTTCACTTTCTATTGTGTAGCAATGATCCGACGGATTATTTTGTACAGTTTCTACATCGAAGCGTTCTTGTTCGTATTGCCTTTCCGATTCTGAATCGTAGATTTGAGCGGTGCCGTCGTCGTGCCAGATGCTATCGTCCGAACAGATGCTGAAATGTTCTACGTTGCCTTGAACTTGGCTGTTGTAGGTCTTGATCAGATGACCCCAGGTTTTCTTCTGCGGTTCTTTCCCGGCGTTTTTCAACTTCCTTCGCCAATTGGCGAACCAATTGCAAACCTGTTGAAAAATATAATTGACAATTTAACTTAAAACAATTCTACTTTTAACATTACTCGAACTGAGAAAGATCTATATAATTACAGTCGTTTAAATGTAAAATAATACAATATGATACTGTTAATACTTTCTTACATCTTCAATGGAAACACAAGATTCAATTTTAATTCGTGTCGGTGTAACTGGCTATTAATTCGTAAAGAAACCCATAATATTTTGGTCAAAAGTTTTAATTGAAGACACCTTACGTTACTAGTTCGCTGATTATCTTCGAGAAGTCAACAAAAACAGCATACCGTCGCTTTAGGGCTGTTCTACACGACGCATAATTCTACATACATAAAAATGTCTAGCTATACGAAAAAGCGTAAATGCGAATGGGTGATTCAGCACAAGCGGAGGGTTAGCAGCAGTCGACTGCTTACAGTTACCGATGTGGTTAGTTACGAAGTAGATTGCATTATATGCGGACTATCTTAGTAAGAATTTCTAGAGTATTTATTTTTCTTTTCTTTTATTTCATCAGAATCTGTTTTTATTTTCGTCTTTGGAAATCCTTATTAGTTTCGTCTAAGCTTCGTAGAAACAACAAAATATGCGAAACTCTCATTTCCAGGCGATCATGACTTCAAATTATTACGTGCGTTCTTGCACACAGCAGCTCTACATCCCAACGTTGTTGCAAGCGTACTAATACGCGACGACGCGACCCGCATCAAATCGATCGGATTCCACTCAATCCCCTCCTCGCTCTCTCGTCGTACATATGTAGATATAGCGAATTTCACATTTTCACAATGTGTATATAGGAGCCATATAAGCATTTACACACAACATCGACGGCATGACACACACAATTAATATGATCTCATGACAAATAAAGAATTCAAAGATACAACGTACGCATGCGCCATGCATGTATACAACTATGGATCGTGTAAAATAGCCTTTACGTCAGCAACAGTAGTTCCATCTCAACGACTTAGCGGTTAGATTCAACGAATTTTACTTACTTTTGACAGCCCAAAAATCGAAGCAAGCATTAATAGATTGTTTAATGTCTAATTAAAAAACATTTCAACAAATTTACGGTATGAAGTGCATTTTTTTTTTTTTTATAAGGTTGATTGCATATATATTTAGGAGGAAAATACGAAAATGGTGTCTGAAATATTATTTGAGGTACGACGTCATTGACGTTGACAGTTCAACCAGAGACAAACATATATCTGTCTTAAGAACTTTATGTTAAATTTTAGGTTATGTGAGTTTTGTTTTTATTTAGATGTGCTATAAATTCTATATTTTCGTGATAGTTTCTTTCATGCAAGTGCTATTCAGGGAACGAATTCGTCATAGCTCATGTAAATTAATGATAATCTAACATTCACTAACGCTTCCTTGCGGAAAATCACTTATGGTGAGTGGCACCAACGTAAGTTAAAATTTAATCTCGGATTAAGTCAAAATATTAGGTAGAATCTGACAGTCTTTCTAATTAATTGACTACAATCGTCATATTCCACCTGTTACTTTAATTTAATTCTAGAATAAATTTGAATTTGTGTCGGTGCAACTGATCATTAATGTATTAGGCTGTGATCTCAAGGAGAAATTTTTAAAAATCGCGTACAATAGAAGTTGGCAGTTCCGGCAATAAAGCTCAAATTCGCCTGTAGTACGCCAAGAAATTAGCGAGTGCATCCTTTATTACCGGAACTAACTTAAATTGCCCCCAAAATTCAAAAATTTCTAATGGCGATAGATATGCCTTTGAAGCAAAATCTTAAAGTTATGTAATCCGAAATTTCTCTTGTGAGTGTTAAATTGAGAAATTGACCGGATATATTTAAAAAATGTCAGCTTCTGATATTGCGTTTGACGGGACGATATTTAAACAATTGAAAACACTGGCCACCAGAAACAGACGGGCTTCTTGCTATGACTTTCCGTTAATGAAACTTATAAGAAATAAATATTTTGCAAAGAACTATAAGTCCATGTTCTATTGTTAGTAATACGAGGTGCGGCAATTAAATAACCGGACTGGTGCTACTATCGGCAAACAGCGAGCACGCCACGACAGGTTTGAACATGTCTGTGCTTGTAGATGCTTCCCTCACCCTGAGCTCGATGAGCACGGTTGTACGTCGCTCAGTCTCGCTGTAGTCCGTTCAAGTCCTTACGCTAGCGTCACGTCGGAGCAATGCAGAGTGTTTAGATCGAGCAACGAGTTAACCTCAAGTTTCTTGTGAAATTGGGAAAAACTGCTACAGAAGCTCATACCATGTTAAAGGAAGTGTACGGAAATGAGTGCTTATCGCGCGCACAAGTTTTTGAGTGGTGTAAAAGGTTTAAGGAGGGACGTGAAACTACCGAAACACCAAGACAATGCGCCAGCCCATTCCGCCTTGTCTGTGAAGGCGTTCTTTGCGAAATCCAGCATCACCGTGTTGGACCACCCACTGTACTCGCCCGACCTGGCTCCCTGTGACTTTTTTTTATTTCCTAAGGTAAAATCGGAGCTTAAGGGGACAAGATTTGACAGTGCGGAAGCGGTGAAAGCGAAAGCGACGGAGGTTCTCAACAAGCTGACAGAAACGGACTTCCAGCACTGCTTTCGATAGTGGAAAATTCATATGGAGAGTTGTAGGGATCGGCTAGGAGAGTACATTGAAGGGGATAAACTTTTAATGCAATCGGTGATCAATAAAGTGTTTTGTAGCACAAGTCTGGTTATTTAATTGCCACACCTCGTATATGGGATTAATGTTGTACTTTGGTAATAAACTTAGGTTGCCGTGTATCCTTAAATATGAATATTGTGTATTTTGCTGAAACCTCCTATTCTTCTAAATAAATTGATTTGCGGACCTCTATTGCATAGAAGTCTTTCAATGGAAGATCGTATTGTAATACTGTAAATTTACAGAATTACTGTGATTACAATTACATTTTGGTAGTTCTAAAAGTTACGTGCATCCATGTAAATACATCTCCCATGATAATTGGATCCTAGTACCCAATTGTTGTGCTTGCAATTGAACCGGTGAATAAATGAAATGGCGAATTTAAATTGAGATAGCAAAAATGTTCTAAAAATCAAGCTTTATTAATGGCTGGAATAATAGTATAAGTCTACGCTTTCATGTGTTTTTTGAGAAGTATTGGAAAACAATAAGTCCAGGTCTACAAAATCTCATATTGTATTTCTAAAACTATACATTATTTGCCAAATATCAACTTTGATGTAGAAAAATGCATCCTTTATAGGCTAAAAGATCAACAGCTTAACGATAATGTTAAAAGAGCTTCCAATGCTGAGCTAATTGCACACAAGAGACATGCTAAAAAATTTTATGCAAAGATAGAGGGAGTTAAGAAACTTTGAACAGTAAAACCTCACGTGGATGCAATAACTTTTGACTACATGTAGGACCTTCCTCTTCCGCATATTCCAGTGCAAGGAATATTCTATTATAATAGAACATTCTGAAATGCACAGTATGATATTGGCCATTTTTACATATATCATGAAGGAAAAGCTATAAAAGGGCCGAATGAAGTATGCAGTTTCTTAGAACACTATTCAGAGATGGATAATGGACCTATTGTCGCCTAAATACTGTGGGATCTATCTCACCCTCTCATCATCCGTATAGAGACCAAGATACCTCCCGAAATAATATATCTGCATGTGTTCTCAGATGAAGATCCTGGACAAAGCCGCAATTGTACGGTAAGTAAAATTTGTTGAATCCTTGCAGCGACAAATTGATTTACAACCATTTATCAATATTTTCCAATTCATGAGCATTCGTTTCTGCCATAAGACCGAAATTTTGAATGCGCAAACAGAATAACCAAGGAGACAGATCGAATTTGGGTTCCCGAAGAAGTGGAAATGATAAATGCATTTATGATCATGAACATAACATATAATAATATTGTTGACTTCAAAATCTTGTGGCTTTGTTTTCACAAAGCAACTTGTAAAAATGTAAATGCTCCAAATATTGCCAAATTCATGATAAACAACAGCCAACATTTCAGAGGACTACTCCGGGATAGATTATAACCCATAAACGATCTAATTTCCCACACCTTGAAGTTCCAATGTTTATTCCCAGTTGCCAGTTACACCTGCTTATAAGAAACCTGTGTCTATGACCTCGAAGAAAATTGAGGATATCAAGAAAATTATACAGTACATATCTGGACGACAATTTGAATCTTACTATCATGTTACTTATTGGAAATCCCATGGGAAACAATAACGAATAATTTTGTTTACATTTTTGCGTTCCTAAATGAGTAATGTTTTAATTGTTAGTTGGTTTGTTCTTAATATTAGTTATGAAGGATATTTTTGTCTATAGTAGTGTTACTTAAGTTTTTAGGACTTGCTGTTTGAATCAAAAGTATAAATAATATTATAACTTTACCATACTTTTCAATGCTCTAAAATTCATAACTGAAGTTAGACAATTTTTCTTATTTTTATAGAAAGTCCATTTGGACTTACACTGTTTGTCAACTCATTAGTTAAAAGTTAAAAGTTGACGGTATAATTTTGCAGGATAGTCACATCTTTGGAGTAAAATAACCACTAATATAACTACAACTATTTTCTCAATGTGGAGTCGTAAGACGTACTTGAATGTAAGTCAATCCAGTTTGCAAAGCCAATGATTTCTTCTCATCCCTGTTAGGGTACGGATTGTCTCTTCGCCTAATCAACCAGCTTTTGAGGAAACGCTTTATTTCGGGCGTAAAAAGTCTCTTAGGTGGCCGTTTTTCTTCACCGAAATTCCTTCTGGAAAAATTGGGTTCGTTACGTGATCGATTTGAACATTTCTTTCGCCAAAAAAAACACACAAAAATCACACCAAACTCGTCGATTCAAAAGTTCAAGCAAAAAAAGGATATTGTCATTGTTAATGTAAGTAATCTACTAATGGTTTGTAAAAAAGATGTTGTGTAGCGTGTTAGTATAGTCAAAACGTTTTCGTAAGTCATTTCCAATGGCATTCACGCGTTGTTAAAGGTGTTGCGATCTTAGGACAAAACTCATCGTCAAATACAAAAAGAAAACATCACACAAAATCTAAAGCTTGCGGGTACGGCCGTATTTTTTACGTTTATACATATGTGAAGGTGTACAATCGTATAAGTAGTACGAGTTACTAAAAGGGTAATATTTGGACATCATCTGACCTGTTGTATCTTTTATTTCTAATCGGCCTTCTCGTACGATCTCTTTCGCAAAGCCTTTGGTCCATCTCTCTGATTGAAATAACATAAAAATACAATATTATAGCGCATGGCAAAAATGCTGCGTAAAAATAGATTTAACATGATCTCGTTCGTTGGGTAAGAGCAAAAAAACAAGATGGGTGCTGCCAAACATATCTTGTAATTGCAACTGTCCGCAATGCTTAGCGTCAAAACGTTGTTAATTTGATCAAAAAGATATGGATTATGGTCACAGACGATTTTGGTGCCGAGATATAATAAAATCGATCGAATACAAGGAGATAAAACGAGAAAACAAGACGTAACAACATCGAAAGCCTGGCGGTGAATCACGAAAACATGAGTGTATAGAATGATGGTTGAATGTCGTTGGGAATATGTCGCATATCTTAATCGCTAATCGAAATATACATCGATTCGTTTCCGATGCGTTCTTACCTGTTTTCCTCGATGATTGTCCTTATTCAAGGGGAAAACACCATTGGATGATTACAGAGGACACGTTTGAATACACAGGCACTATCAAAGATAGTTTGCAACTGAAGCAAAATAACAACTACTGAATCTGGGGACATCTCTACACTGCAAGCGTTTTATTTTCAGAGACCGTCTCCCGCATCGTGTTTTTTATAATTGTTCTATTTCATTTCATTTCATACACATACATACACCGGCTACAATCACCATGATGTTTTTCGATGTATAGAAATATGTTTTCACGGGTTTACAGAGGCGTTTTGTTCGATTCCATTGGGAAAATTGAGATACCAAACGCTATAAAAACATGACGGCGACGGTGCGTGTGTATTTAGGACGTTTAAACATTCTCTTTTTCTAATGTGCACACATCAACACAACACAGAGATGTAATAAATAGAATTTTAAAAATATCTTTTATTTTATGTACCGTATCATGTAGATATGCATGTAATGTTGTATAAATATGTAAGATATTCGCATATCAAAGCGTCAAAGCAGGTGTTTTTATATAATATATGTTTTTTGGTGTCATTGGGACGCGCCTATATCTATAAGTGAAAAGAATTTTGGGAAGACGCACACTTAATCAAAAAAAAATATTCAAGAGTAGTTACATGTTTTGAGACATTTGGGTAGATGTTATAACATAAAGATCTTATTACTATTTGGGTATAAAACATACTACACAAGCTAATTCTCTCTTACTAAACATTTGATACACTAGATTGAGAAGTATGCTGTCATTAAGACTGTATAACAGTTAGATATACGATCATCATATAAATTACTCGTAATTATTATTGCATTATTAGAGAATGTTGATTACGTCAATGTTTTTGCCATTCCAAGTGAATCGCTTGTTGCAGAAACATTCCAAGTCACATTTTGGCCATTTTGAGTTATGCATGTTAACATATAGCTTCAAAGGTCTTACATCGTTTGGTGTAAAAACAATCTAAGTGACTACATTTCTTGTGAAATCAGCGCAGATCAAAATTTACATTTGGTGCAGAAACAACCTATGTGCTGCACTTAGGTTGTTTCTGCGTTGAATGAATGAGAGTACTGCACTAACAGACTGTTTCTAACCTCTAAATTTGAATGCTGCTCAGGTTTCAGTTTTTTGTGGCTTTGTGTTTTTGTGGTATTTACTATTATGGATCCAAAAACATTTGACAATACTAGTGGAAGCCCAAGGAAAAGACGAAAAGGGGTAAAACATGTAGATGATTACCAGAGAAATATTATTCGAAACTCCAGGGTGAAAGGCGCGGTTAACAGAGATTGAAGAGGAAAGCAAGTTGCACCAAAATAAATTGCTTCAGAGTGCATGTAATTATAAATTTATTACTCAACACTGCGGATTCTTAACTAATAGTAATTTATTTCGTTACGTTCGAGATACGCCATGAAATGCTTTAAAGCAATAAACGAAAAACGGAGACAAAAAATTTTTTCAAATACTTATAAAATCGGTACCAAAAATGAACAGGACATTTATCTACAGGGACAAATAGCCATCAGGAAAGTGGCCCGTAAACGTAAACGCAAAGGAAACCCCAAAGTCTGTCAAGGAGCTTACACGGTAACGGGCGTGAAAAACTCATAAGAACTCAGCATCTTTTTGGTTTCTGGAGAAAGATGAAAGAAGAATCAACATCAAAGCAAATGTCGTTGGGGTCGAAACTAGAGAAAGGATTAGTAACCGCATTCAATCATTTCCTGTCAAGGAATCACACTATTCAGGAAAAGAATATAGGTACTTGGATGCACGCCTAAATATGAAAATTGTGTACCAGTTATTTAAATCAAAATACCCAAAAAATGACGTGAAGTATACAGCTAATATATAAAGTTTTTCCAATATCACTTTGGAAGATCACAAGTGAATACTTGTAATGTAAAAATAAAGAGTCTAAAATTAGGAGACGCAGCAAAACGAGTTGCTGTAGCTGAAAAGGTTGTTCATTGCCGTCGATCAAAGAAATTTTATACGGCATTACAGAATTCGGAGCAAAAATGCAAAAAACGCGAGGATGTGTCTGCAATAGTGTTTGATTATGCAGAACTTACAACTTCCCGAAATACCCGTCCAAGAATAATTTTATCTCACATAATTAACTGTGTGTATGTTTTGTTTCACTAACATGAAGACAAAAAAGGCAGTGTTTTATATCTACCACGAAGGAGTGACTGCAAAGAACGCAAACGAGGTGTACAATTTTCTAATAGACTATGTAGAAAATTACATTAATTTAGATGTTAAAAAGTTCTATTTATTTCCGGATAATTGCCCTGGACAGAATAAAAATCATCGTGTTACACGAATGTCCTTAGCTTTAACAGGTATGCAAAGGTTTGATAAAATAAAGCATTTTTCCCCTAAGAGGACACTCCTTCTTACCATGTGATCATGGGTTTGGCTTGGTCAAAAAAAAACCTTCGACGTTTTGACAGAATTTATTATGTGTGCGTAAGTGAAAAAAAAGGCATTCACCCTAAAGAAAGTAAAACAGAGGATGTTATGGACTTCAAGGAGCGATGGCATCATGCAGATAAGTAACACCTAGGCTTAAAGATTGAACGAATCTTCTACAGTCCGCGTGGTGTAGTGGATATCACGCCTAACCGGCAAGCAGGAGATGTGGGGTTCGATTCCTCGCCGTGGACGGCTTTTTTCAGTTATTAATTACGTCGGAAAATGTAAAAAAAAATTATAGTTTTCATAATTGCCGACGGAAGTCAAATATATTAATTATTAATGGATTCTTCTGGAATACGTGTGGACTAGCATATCTTAAGAGAAAAGAAGCCGTCAAAGTGTCAACAAGACAAGCCTATTTGGAACGACTTCCAATCCTTGAATCCAAAATAGAGCATCTGAAAACATTACTTCAATGGGTGGAAGGTTCATATAAGCCATTTTTGGAAGAAATAATTGCCAACAGCGCCAGCGCCCAAAAATGTTGAAAGGAGAAGCAAAAACAGCAATAACTATTAAGATTTGTTTAAACTTACTAATGTTAATTTTCTCCAGTTTTGTCTTTTGAGTTCCGATAAAAAGTATTTTCTAATTGCAAAGCTTATTTCAGAAACAACCTAAGTCCAGGTTCTCAAATTTAAATTTTAGAGTTTCCAGTGCTTTTCGTGGACTTTCCTTGTGGATGCTAATTCCATACAGCATAAATTTCACTCCCACAAGAATATTTACTTCTACCAAAAATAGGGCTAGAGTAAAATGTTTTTATCACTTCCTGAAAACCATTAAAATGTGACCTAAGTTGTTTCTGAAATAAGCGATTCAATTAAAATAAGCCGCTATAATATGAGGGTACTCTGAAAAGTTTCAAGCCTCACCAGGAAGATTGCATTACTTCTCAAAAATATTCTGATGTTAATATGATTGCGCATGCATTGAAAGATGCTTCTGAAAACTTCAGCCATGCTGAACGCTGAGCTTGCTCACTCAGGAGCAAAAACGCATTCGAATAAACATTTCTAAAAGCCCTGTTGAAGCAGTTTAAGCGAAATAAGTCGTAGATGAAGCTTGGGTACACCAGTACACTCCGGAAGTTAAGGCGCCGTCAAAATAGTGGACTGCGAAGGATGAATCGGCTCTCGAAGTTCGAAGACTATTCCATTGGTCGGGAAAGTGATGACGACTGTTTCTTGGGATAATCATGGAGTTTTGTCAATCGACTATTTCGAAAAAGGAAAAACAATACTACGCACCATTACTTGACAAGCTGAAGGCAGAAATTGCGGAAAAACGGGCGCATTTGAAGAGAAAGAAAATTTTGTTTCACCAAGACAACGGACCGTCTCACATTTCAGTGGTCGCCATGACAAAAATTCACGAATTGCGGTTCGAATTGATTGGCCACCCACCCTATAAAAAAGGGCCCGATCTGGTAAGGTCGGGCCTCAGCAACTTTTTTCTGTTTCCTAGGTTCAAAGTTTCGTTCGGAGGACAGAGATTTTCATCGAATGAAGAGGTCACCGCATTCGTAAACGCTTATTTTCCAGAACAAGTTGTCAACCACTATTTGGTCGAATTAAAAAGATGAGAGCGTCGCTGGGGAACAAGGAGATTATGTTAAGAAATACAATTGAATTTGACAAAAACAATACTTGTTGGGAGACTTTTCAGTCTATGCTCTTATTCTTAGTGTTACATTTTCTGAAAAATCACATTTTGTAGTCAAAAGTAAACCTTTCAAGGTTATCCCTTATCTCCGCCACCCTCTACTATTTTAAATGAGCAAAAGCGCCAAGTAGCCCATCAAATGGTAAGTTTTTATTGTCGATTCTATTTTTGGTAATTCTAAGTCATCTTGTGAGGAAAACCAAAACTCAAAATTTTGCTGCAAGCATACCTTACAGAACGCAAATATTGCAATACGACTCTACTAGAGCAATAATCAACATTGTTCTGCGAATGTCGTACATTTACACAAACCCCGTTCATTCTACAAAATTGTAAAATGTCGCAAAGTATTGATTTTTAGATTGTAATATAAAACCTCTCTAGATAGAAGACCATGTAGTGCCATTTAAGTGTATAAAAATAGAATAATGTGGAAGGAAGCCTTTCGACCACAAAAGCGGTTGGTGTCGGATGTATATATAAATCAATTAAAGAAACAAAAACAGCAACTTTGTGATTCATCCAATTTGTTGATTTGTTTCTTTTTTTAACAAAGCTTTATACTTATACATAAGTAATTATACATATTAAATTTAGCTACAAAGAGGCTAAAATATATAGCCATACACGACACAGCGAGGACAGCATATTTCGCAAACTTCCATTCCTTAATGTGTTACGGTCTCCTCTTCTAGGGTACTTCCGTGGACGCACAGGCAATTTTTTTGATTACAAAAAAGACCATCAGATTCCTATGCAATTTAGAATTTAAAGATATTTTAAAACAGAAAAGTTCATATCTTTCCATCGGCATTTATTTTGGCAGCTGTCAGCCATGTCCACCAGAACAAGGAAGTATTTCTCTCAAACTAAAACTTTCATAACGCAGAGAAATTTTTACTTGTATCAAAGCTGAACACTAATTCAAGACAATTACTATTTCAATTATCCGCAATACAATAACTGTTTTAAATCAAAAGAAATATTTTCTTAGCCTTTCTTTCTCCGCTTAAGAGAAGTATATACTTGTAATGAAATACATAATTGTATTTCCTTGTTTAAGACGTTTTGTTCATGCATTTGAGGTAGATCTATATATGTCTATATAAATCGCTTTTGTTAAAACTAATAAATTATTTTCTAAAGGTCGTCGTTAAACAAGACCTATTCTCAACGGACTGACAAGTTTATGACGACTAGGGTAATTTATGTGACCTACAACTAGAAGTGACAAGGACCTTTTTTATTTAGTTATAGGAACAAAACTGTTTGTATACCTTTTTTTACGGGAGTCGAGTGCTACCCGCGCAAGCGGCAACAGTCTAGTATACAGACCACTCCAGTAATGTTAAACAATTAAAATACTATTAAATAAACAACCATTTCTATTTTGATTCTTGCAATACCCGCACTAGTTTTAAACACGTTTGTTAACTTGATTCAAGAAAATCTCGCAGGAAATTTGAAGGAAGCGATTCTTAGTATAAGTAAATGGCCATTATAACACAAAACAATATTTTCTTAATTCCAGAAAGCGTTTACGTATTGTTCATAAATCAATTGTTTCATTTTTTTAAAATAAAGCATTTTTTACTTACAATTCTTGAAATGCATATTATTTATATGCATTAATTGCGCTTACCTTGTTTAAAACAGTACGACATATCTGTACATAATGCAGTAAATTATTCACATTATATGTGATTTGAAAAAGGCTAAACTAGAGGTTATCTACAGAATAATGTTCAAACGAAAGTGAACTTAATGTAGAACTACACATGCAAAAAGTGCTTAGAAACAATAACCAAGATAATGCTAATAAATAACTCCTGGTATTGATGGAATCACTACCGGCAAAAACAATATGAGAAGAAAAAAGCATTAACGCTTCTTGCCCTTGGCCACATTGCTCTTACATCTCTCAGTTTATGCCATTAATCTTCAAAAACAGCAACTGGCATATTTCCTGGCGCCACCTACTGCCAGTAGTTATAGTCATGCCGTCCTAGATAGCAGCGACGGAACCCTAATACATACACCAGACTTACCTATACAATGATATAACTTTTAAGGTACAACGTTTCATAAACATTTTCAAAAGATACCGGTTAATGTAATATTTTTTTCTTTTTGAACACAAAACTGGTCTCCTAATTTCTCAATAGAACTTTGTGAGATCTGGACCATATTTTTCATTCCTATCTTTAATATGAATATTTTCATAACTTGATTTACTTGGAAGAAACATTTTCCTGTCTTGGATCTTCTTGATTTTTCAAAGAAAATATTTATTTAATCCAAATAAAATTTGTATAGCCTTGAAATAAAAATATTTTCTTGAATAGAAACTGATTTTTCTTGATGCAAGAAACCATTTCTCTATGAGTAATTACCAAATCAGAGGAAGAGGAAGAAATTAAATTGGAGTGACGTCTTTCCAGAAGGCAATTGACTACTGGGGAACAAAATTATACAACAAAGTGTCTGAAGAACTAAAGGACTTGCCTTATAAATGTTTTAAATTTAGGATCAAAGCAATGATTTGGAGTGAAAGTTTTATGATATCAAAGAGTTTCTAATTTAAATTTATGTGTTCTGTTTGTCAATTATTTATTTACCCGCTGTTGTGATATTTTTTATTGTTTTTAATTTTATATTATTTAAATTTATATTATTGACAATTTGTCCTATACACACAAAGCTATAACTTGACAATTTTCTATACTTGTTTTATTAGAAATATAAATGTATTATTATTATTATTATTATTATTATTATTATTATTATTATTATTATTATTACTATTATTATTATTAGGCTTGATATACGTAAGCTAATAGCACATTTATACTTTAATAGCAACTCACTTTCAAGGATTTTTCTGATCTCACGGCCAAACCTTAATTTTCACGAATAGCACAATCTATCTTCCATAAATCGTTCCTAATTGCTCAATAATATTCCTCTTGGGCAATTTTCATTGTAATGGATGCACACGTAAGTATATATTTACTTAACGCCTGTATGCATACATAATATTTGCTCATGGTGGCACTATTCAAACGCCGACACAGGCTAAAATAACGAAAAAGGTAAACGTTCTTACGCAAACATAGGCTATACATCTATCCATCATAAGTAAATGTTTAAAAATACGTTTCTTTTGTCTAATTGTAAGTGGAAAACGTGTTATTGGTATAGGTACCGCACAAACAGAAATAAAATTTTGTTGATTATATCATTTTTATATTGTAAATATGAATGTGGATAAATGTATGATGTCTCATGACTCTCATGAGTTATGGACTCATGATTAAATTCCGGATATTTAAACAAATGCCTGTTGTCTGTTTTTTTTTACCTTTTTTTAGCAATATCCAAGATTTAGGACTTTTTTGCTTAAAAGTGCCTTTTTAGAAAAAAAAAACTGTCTTCGCTTAGATTTTGCAATTTTCCTTCTTTTGTATCGAGTTATTATATAATACAGGATGGGGCACCACATTCGCGTCGGTTTATATACGAAAAACGGCAAAATATGTTTGTTAGGTGCTACGTAGGTTCATTGGGAGTTGTGAAAATTTAAATGGAATACGCTGTATATTATTGCATATTTTCATAGTGCGGACTAAATAAAGGCAAGTTACTGTTATGTTCTCTATACCTATAGTTCATTCACTTTAAGAATATAGCGTTAGGCAAGCTAGGCTTATATTTTCGACGTTTGCTATTGGCTAATACCTAAGGCAAAATTACACACAACGAAAGAAAGTGCCTGTGCATACGAAATTTATGTTGGATAAAATGAAATATCAGTGATCGCCACGTTTTTGTAATGTCAGTTGTCAAAGTTCTTCGTTGTTTTAAGTTGACTATTTGGTTGTTTCTTGTGTTTCTCGTTATATTATTATTTATTAAGCATATTGCATTAAAATTGTTTTTGTCAGAACACGATTAATACGATATTTACGGAGAGGAGGTATTTTTTCCCAATTTTGATAATACAATTGTACTTATTAACTACTATTCTAGGATTAACACATCTGTGACATGGCTGAAGGAGGCGTCGTTGAGCAAGGTGACCATCTCATGGGTCCATCAAAAAATCCTCAAGGGAAACGCATCAGTAGTGGGCAAAGGCTAATGGCTTATAATTTATATATACAGTGGAAACAGGATAAATCTAAGTCAGCAGCTATAAAGCTAATCTCCAAGCAGCTAGGGCTTGGCGAAGCAACTGTATGGAACATTGTAAAAGAAATGGAGTCTACGGGAACTGTAGGTTTACCTCCAAAGAAACGTCAGCGAACAACTTGCGAAGCTTTGGATGAATGGATGAATTATATTTGAAGTAATTTGTACATTTCAATAAAATTATTTTAAAACAGAACTATTAAAGTGCCTGGTAGAGACTATTTTATTCAGAAGTATGTTAGCATACGTGATTTATAATAAAATATAGAATATATCTGAAATAAACGTAATCGTATATTTGTTTATTTTTCTTAAACATTTTACTGAAACATTTGTCATTAGTATTTAGTGTTACTTTCAAAGAAATTGACAAAGGTTATAACAGAACTGACATTTTACTTTCAAATTACCCGCCATTATTTAATCGAGTTAAATTTTGGCAGTGTTATACGGACGCCGATTGCAGCGCTATCTACTATGTTCTTAAAGTGAATGGACTATAAGTCAAGCCTTTTTTGAGACATTTAACAATTCTTGAAAATGTAGACCAAAATTTAAGAGACACGCCTGTCTTACGTATTTGAGCTAGATATTTTCTAATTGTATTTACTTTTAGTCGAAGCATTAGAATTGATGATAAAATAAAAATGATTTTGATTTAAAACAGTTATTGTATTGTGGATAATTGAAACAGTCTTGAATTGAGGCGGACAGTCTCGATAAAAGTAAACGTCTCTCTGCGTATAATGAGAAATTTTAACATGCCACCAATTAAGAAAAAAACAATTTACAAATATAAATGGATGGCTGAGCGGATCTCTTCAGCGATCACGGTGCTAATATAAAGAACAACAACAATAGTATTTATTACATTTTCAAACTAGCAAATATGTCTTTTATTCCCGGTATTACCAACTTAAATTATCCGCGACATTTGAAAATTTTTACCTGTGTATATACATTCTACAATCTCGAAGCCGTCTGTTTTTAAAGTCGGTAGACGGCGCCACTTTCAGGATTGTAACATGCGCACAACGAACCCCGCCAACTATATACACGCTGCTGTAAAACCCACGCTTCTCAATAATCCACGTGCACAGTCGTTCGTTAGACATGTAAGCCGGCAGAGGAAGAACAGCTTTGCGTAGTAATTCAGTAGGAAAAGTAGTGAAATTAAACTTAGCGTAGATTTCCGATAAGCGAAATAGAAAACCTGTTATTGCGGACACCTGATCGCATACATACGGAACCCATACATCAACAATCAATCCCCTAAAAACGAGGATCAACGTAAATGAGTCCGAAAGCAGAAACGAATGGTACGACCACCGCTCTAACCGGTTCCGAAGACAACGCCGTGGACGCGGTTAAATTGAAGCGAAAAATCACCCTCTTGAATGGGGTCGGTTTAATCGTCGGTACGATTATTGGTAGCGGGATCTTCGTGGCACCGACGGGCGTTTATCAGGAAACAGGATCGGTTGGCGTGTCGATAATCGTCTGGTGTTTGTCGGGATTGTTTTCGACTCTTGGCGCGTTATGTTACGCGGAACTGGGTACCTCCATAACTCGCTCCGGTGGCGATTATGCTTACATTTACGCAGCTTTTGGTCCTTTGGCCGCTTTTCTTCGACTATGGATGGCTTTGCTGATCATCAGGCCAACGACTCAGACAATCGTCGCGCTCACCTTCGCCCAATACGCCGCCAAACCATTTTTCCCCGAATGCCAACCACCTGAGGATGCTGTCAGATTGCTAGCGGCTGGTTGTTTATGTAAGCTATTCCTGTTTTTATATCCGTTTTCGTCCTCTAAAAGCAAAATTAGATAATTTTTAAATGTTTGAGGGATCGAAGAAATTAGTTTATTTGCTAAAAGTTTGGAGCTATAAGAATTGACTAAATTTTAAAACGTATTTCTTATAAATTGCAAGATTTGTCGTATTGACAGAATCTCATTTTATTATGCTTACTTCTTGTGACAGTATAAACTTGAGTTAATTTATTTATTAAATTGTGCATGGAGTATATTTTCTATTAGTATTGCGGAAATAATAATCGTAGTTTTCTAATTTTTAGTAGTAGTTAGAAGTAAGTACATACTCCCCTTTCTTGTCCTGTACATACATGCAATATTGTTCTACAATAACATACATTGTTTTTTTCGTTTGTAAAAATTCGAATTTGAAAATCGTTTTTCTTTTAAATACACTCTTAAGACTCCTGAGGTTATGACAAGCTTGAGAAGCTTATACACCCCGTTGGGCCATCACCACACTTAAAAAAAATCGGTAAATAAATTAACGTCGTAATTGTAAACTACATTGAAATTTGAAATAGACCAGCATTAAAACAATCTACAGCCAGAAATGAAAGAAGGAAAAAAGATTACGTGTTAATGATTTTGGTTGGTATTTAGATTAAACTGTAATAAATAAAGCGTGACAAACCGTTGCAGTAGAAGAATTAAGTTTGAAAATTACATATTTCACTTGGCAGTAATATTTGCGATAGTAAGATACTGCCTCGATTCATGTTCCCCATCGGGTCAATACAGGTTGAGGTGGTAGTGGAATTTGCGGATACAATTGCTTGAATACGCGGATATGTTTGGGAGATTTCACAAACACTTTTTTGGTAGATGATATTAAATCATTCACCCTAGGATACTTGCTTCGAATTGTTTCTGCTACAAGATGACATGCGTGTATGAGGCATGTTATGTGAAGAAGAGTCGAAAAGCATACATTTAATGCTCTACCAGCTTTCAGCATTGTTGCGGCTCGGTCAGAAACTGACATGGTGATTTGGGCTCCTACGATACAAAATTCTCTTAACATATTTTTTATTATGTTTACAACGGTTTCGGCATCAGTTTTTTCAATCCTTTTACTGGCTAACAACAAGGAAGCTGCTGGACTATTACGTTTTAAGGGACGCGCCACAATATGAATCACGCTGTGTTTCTGAGCCGGCTGAGTAGTTTCGTCCACAGTGAGCCAGATTTTTTGATTTCTCAACACGTCTTTTATACAGTCTTTTACTGTACTTTGCACATGTGATAAATTGTACCGCAATCGTCTTTTTGTTGGTAGCTTCCATGATCTACTAGGTGTTGTGGGATGTTTACTTTTAATATGAGATCTATATTAAAATGTTGTACGACCTAGGAACCCTACATCGCAAAATTTGCAACGATTGTGCGAACCTGTAAATTCCAAACCAGGGAAACGCCAAATATATTTCTTCACATGCGATGCAAGAGGTACACCAGGTTTACGTCCCATGTTTTCGAAAAGACACAATGAGAATCCGATAAATAATCGAACGACCCAACTCCTCAGTGCCTACCGCATTACTGAACTCTGTATCCACATACGTACAGGCATCTCTGCGGGTGCAACTGTTTGTCACGCTTTAGTAATAAGTGCAATTGAATTCAACAGTTTAAAAAATTAGGATTAACTTGCCATGATGTGAACACAGATTTTGATGAAAACTTGTAAAATATAATTTTGATAATACATAGCGAAGACAGCAATAAGCAGATTCCAAAAAAATTCTAAAGATTGTCTTTAGAAAACTTCTGAAGAACCTAGCAAAATGTTCAGAGCAGCGAATTCAGCAAAACGCCGAAAAATGTACTACAGAAAGCAGCAGAGACTAGCAGTTTAAAAAATTGCTTATCAAGATATGGATCTGGTAAGAAAACAAAGTGCAATCGTTTTGAGCAATTTTCAGAGTAAAAGTCAGCTTGCAAGATGATAATTTTGCTACGCAAATTGGCTACAGTTCGTAGTAGTAGTCTCTAATTTAAATACAAAACATTTAAACGAAGCATTAATGAAATGATTTATAAGAGTCCTACTTTTTCTAATAGAATAATTTAGCTTGACCTGTAGAAAAGCTAAAATGACGTCATTAGAATCATTATTTCTAATGAAATCTTGCAAACCTTAGATAATTTATAAAAAATCAGGATTTTGCACAGTAGATCTTTGTGGCACATAATAAGATATTACCCAATGAATGATGAAACATATATTAGAGATAACATAGCAGATATCTTCTAACGATGAATAGGTGCAATAACTGCACCTCATTGATGATGAGTGATGGTTTGAAGACAGGCGGTAAGAAGCTCTCTAATCCGCAAGACATCAGCACTCGGATAAACATTAATGAAATTGATTGATTAAATTGCTTTGTAATATTAGACACCACCACTTTTTTTAGGATCAGGTCTTCGCCTTTTTCGGAACCGATTCACCCCATGCGGTCCATTGTTTCGACTGTGCCTAGACTTCAGGAGTGTACTGGTATATCCAAGTTTCATTCACAGTTATTAATCGACGATTTATCGCATAAACTGCTTCAATGGGGTTTTGAAAATGTTCGTTCGAATGTGTTTTTGGTCCTCAGTGGGCAAGCGTGGCACCCATAGTCTTTTCATGCCAACATCTTCGATCAATATATGACAAAAATTTTCTTTCAAGATGCCCACAGCCTCTGCTATCTCTTTAACCTTAATTCAACGGTCGTCTAGCACCATTTGGTGGACTTTTCCGATAATATCGGTAGTAGTCCCAAACGTTCATCGACAACAACTAACATTGACTGACACAAACGATTGTTAAACAACAACTGAGAGTCCAAAATGGTTAAATTTTTCAAAAGTATCTTTCAACGCATGTGCAATTATGTTACCAGAATATTTTTGGCGAGTAACGCCATCTTCATGTTGAGGCTTGTAACTTTTCATACTACATGTCAATCTTAGGTCTTTTGTTGATGTTTAGAGTACTTCCATCACCATCCCTTTAAGGGTTAAACAATGTATTGAATAGCTAATCTTGTTCCTTTCGGGTATCATTGGTGAAACCACCTTGCTGTATGCATTAGCAAATGTAATTGTTAATATTAATTGGATTCTGCGAGTTTACGACCGTTGTTAGTTGTTTTCTTTTCACCAGGAAAGCGTCTTACAAGTAAGACCGACATAAAGCCCACTTAGAAAAGATTAAGTAAGACAAAACTAAGAATTTGCATTCTTTTAACTTCTGTCTGTAGTTAAAACAAAAAGAACGCAAAATATTTGACTAAACTGGATCTCATTACTTATTATTCGGTTAAGGAAATTTGGCCATTTTGACATGGATTATAGATTAAGATACTTAGTGTCTGAATTAGTCTCAGTTCAAATTGATGAAAAGAATACAGCAATTGTCGATTTAATATTTCTCGTTAACCAAACGAAAGTGTGTCGAATGTTAGTCGTTTTACGATTGTTTGGCATTAATCTACGCATGTTAATGAACCAGTTGTGTACGCAACATTTCGTGATATGGATTCCATTTCTTAAGAACTAGAAAAAAAGATAATTCTTCCGTGGAAACATATGAATCGTATTTTTAAAATCAAACATCCTTTAATGATAATTGATTTTTGGATAATAAAACTATCCTGTACCATTTCCTGCCTTTTCTTTACGAAGATATCAATATTTATGTATCTGAACAAATTGACGTATGGTAAGCACTTGTGCCGATAACCTTAAATCTGTAGGTAATCGATTTGTTTCATGTTTTAATAACAATTCGCGTAGTATAATAGACTAAATTTTCGATGGGGGAACAGAAATAGATTCCAAAACATATTGGTGGAGGTGTAACCGGGAAGTATTTGTTGTATTCATTCGAAATACATATACAAACATTCACTGTGAGTTGTTTCTTTTTCTAAAGCCAGTAATAACTTTCGAATACTTGATACCACCCTCAGTACCCTCAGTATAACTGCGAGTCTCAACCAGATCTGTTGTGTATACATGTACGCTGCCGTAAATACTATTTCGTAGTTCTACGTTTATTTAAAAAATGTTACCCACGTCGCGAAAACGACAAATGTTGGACAAAGTTACAGAATTTATAGCAGAAATGCCTTACCTAAATTATGATGGCGTTAAAATTCAATGTGTAGTTTGTAATATCCCTTTAATGTGTCGGTCCAAAAGGGATTGCCTACATCACGTAAATAGTAAACAGGATTCTTCAAAAAAAAATTGCACGCTACACTATGACAAATGTTAATTTATGTGTTACCTTTATTGCATGTAATCTACCGTTTAATTTACTAGACAAGGAAGCATATATCTTCTTTTGGAATAGATATTCGGACTGCAAATTACCAAGTCGGGCATCGTTACAAAGAATTGTGCCATCTGCTCGTGAACATGTTGAGAAAAGAATTAAATCAGAGTTGAAAGATAAAAATCTCTACGGTTGCCTATAATATCTGAAGATGTCAAAGATGTACCGTCTGTTTTGAAGAACTTTGATTTGCTGTCAGCGATGCTTTCTCTTAAAGATGCTTGGTGTACTATAATGTCGCGATTTATACAATGGCCCTGGAAAAAAAACTATAGCCCAATGTAGACAAGCTGTTCAAAACAAATGATGAAAATGAGGATTCTATTCCGTTAGGTTGTTTATGACGTAGACTATAAGATGTTCAGCATACTGAATCCCATCAAGTCAATGATGATGTCGAAATACACGAGATTACGGCAAGGACGTCTATCAAACCGATATAACAAACAATTAAATTGAACAATGACTTGTGGGAGGCGATGAAGAAATTTTAGGTACGGATGAAGAAATAATTTCATCATTAACAGTGGGCGAAACAAGCAATAAGGAAGAAGACGAGGAAGAGAAGGTTCCACCTGAGAAAGGTGTACCGCATGAAGGAGTCTTAAACTGTTTTCACTAGTACATCAAATGGAGTATAGAAAATAATCTACCAGACCATCAATGTTACTTTTATTTCCCATTGGAGATCCAAACGGCTGCTGCTATATATAAAATCCCTGAAGCAACGTCAAACTGATTCATATTTTAATGTTTTATAGTAAAGCTTTATTTGAAATAAAATTTTGTTTAGTGTTTTTAAAGTTTTATGAAAAGATTGATATATTCGCTAATCGCAACAATTGATGTAGCACTAAAATGTCACATAAATTAGAAAACAGAATAGGTCTATTGTAACAGTGCCCTTGGGGTAGCAGTGACCAGGAACAGAAATAAAAAGCCAGTGCAATGATGCAATTAATAAACAAAGGCAGGAAATCTCCAGCTTTTGACTTGATTTATGTACAGAATAATAATAATAATAATAATAATAATAATAATGTTTTTTGTCCAACAGGTAAACCCAATTACAGGACAAATATACACATTGTGAACACAATACATATTGATTTAAAAACATGACATAACTATACAAAAAACTATTATGTTTCGTGTATCATGGCGCCAACTCTCCGGTGAAAATATCACTAAATATCTTCTCAGCGTTCCTGATCATGTGATAGATTGGCGACCGCAAACGAAGATTGGTCCTCGGTGTCGGCATAGTAAAGGTTGGAGCATAACGAGATGCTATTCGAGGTACGTTGAATCCTATGTGGGAAACCAGCTGCATACAGTCGATCCTATCATTTAATAATTTGTGTAAAAATCGGGCGCTATGGTAATCACGACGGGATGACAATGAACGAAATTGATGCGATTCGAGAAGGGTGTTGTAAGAAGTATGCCAAGGCGGATATTCGCCATTAACTTTGAACGACAAGAATTTAAGGAATCGACGCTGAACACGTTCAATTGGAGCTTGATGGGACATATAGAAAGGATACCAAACAATAGAGGCATACTCCAATTTCGAGAGTACAAATGCAAAATAAAGGGATTTTAGCACTAGTGCGTCATTGAAGTATTTGGACGTTCTCATAAGAAAACCCATCATTTTAGAGGCAGATGAACAAATTTGTTCAATATGTATGTTAAACGATAAAGTTGGATCAAAAGTGACACCTAGATCTTTAAGATTGGTAATCTTGTCGATATCGTTGATTTGATAAGTGGAGATATATGGATTTGTTTTTCTCGTGAAGCACATAAAATTACATTTACTAGAATTTAATGTCAGTGTATTGGATTTTGACCACTCGGTCAGTATATTAATGCTCGTCTGAAGACTCTTGATATCTTGTTGGCAGTTAATATTACAAAACAGTTTAACATCGTCGGCATAAGCGAGGACATGGCAAGATAAGGATGTTAAGAGGTCGTTTATGTATAGAATGAACATCAATGGACCAAGATTGGATCCTTGTGAGATACCGCTGCTAGATACAAATTCAAACGAATTAAATCCATTATAAAATACATAGTTAGTTCTTTTTACCAAGTAAGATTTAATTAACAAGGAGAAGTTGGGAGCTAAACCAAACGAGTCCAGTTTATATAGAAGTAATTCATGACTGAGAGTATCAAATGCATGTGAGAAGTCGGTAAAGATAACGTCAACTTGTCCGCAGTCATCTAAAGTTTCGCTTATAAATTGTGTGAAACAGGCCAGGTTTGTTACTGTCGAGCGTCCCTTCACAAAGCCGTGTTGGCAAGTTGCGATATGTGAGCGAGTATTCCTGTATATCGTAGTACATATAATATGTTCAAAAATCTTCGCAAAGTTATTAAGTATAGCGATGGGCCTATAATTTCGAATTTGAGTAGAATCTCCCTTCTTGAAGACAGGTACAATTCGTGCACGTTTCCATCTATCCGGAAAAGTGGAGGTCCTGATGGCAAGATTAATAATCTGGCATAAAGGTAACGCAAAGGCATTACATAAATTCCTAACACAGAAGCTCGGCACCAAGTCATCGCCCGCGGTGGCCCTATCTGGAAAGGCAGCCATAATTTTAACCAATTCGTCTTCTGTTGTTGGAACCAAACTAAACGATTGTAATTGTGGAAGATTGGGCGGAGGGTCGGTAACGTTGGACAAAGTATAAACTTGAGAAAATACTGTTGCAAAAGCGTCAACAATTTGTTGAGGATCGTCGAGGGCTACTCCATCGAGCACCAATCTACCGGGTATGCGTGTAGTTCCCTTCCTACTTCGTACAAAAGACCATAGGCGTTTTGGTTCTACTTTGATAGCACCTTCCGTTTGAGAAATATAAGCTTCATATGCACGTGATATTTGCGTTTTTGTTAACGAGCGAAGTCTTCTAAATTCATGAAGAAAAGTAGAGTCTTTCGTTATTTTCCATTTTTTTCGATAGTAGTCCTTTAGTTTCAGATTACGTCGAGAAGATGGAATATACTGAAGAATTTTCAGTACGATCCCAAACATTCTTCAAGAGTTCTAGGATGTTATTCAGATAATTTCAGATGAAAGATAGAGTAGAAGATAATCTTGCCAAAGATATTTTCATTTTTCACTGTGATTCTAGCAACAACGTTCGTATAGAAATAAATTAAATTTTTAAATTGGACAGTAACATTCGCATCACCTTGCGCATATTTGATTGGTGGTAAATAGGCTTTTAAATTATCAAAATTACTAGCAATAAAAGTCTATGGCTGTCTATATTTTTTTGCACTTTCATTAAAACAAATTCGCTTTTCCAGTTGCAACAGCACGAAACGTAAACTTTAAAAGTGTATATTAAATTTATTAGAAATAGCTTTACGATCTAAGAATAACAAACGTCTTCAAAGATGATGCAACGTCTAGTGTTCGTTGCTTGTTTGTTTCGTATATCGATTTAAATAGGAAACGGGCCCAGTTTTTGTATGCATAGGTATTACATTACGTATACTTACGTTACGAATGTATTTTTACTCATTACTTAGAAATTTTTTCGTATGGTGTAATATGATCGTTATCGGTGCTATGTTTCATCAGTATTTGAAATCTCGGAAACGAGGAAATCATATGGTCTATCTTGGAATCGCATCTACATATATTTAATTCTAAAAATAGAACTTACATTTTTAAAGTTTTGATCACTTAACGCATTTGCTACAGGTGGGTATCGCAGTAAGCGGTCGAAAGGAAATTGAGATCATAAGAGAGGGAGCATACTAAATCAATGTGTGATAATAATTTTTAATTTTGAATAAGTTTTTGTGCAGAAATTGAATTTTTGACAACGTGGTCATTTTTCAGTACAAGCTTATACAGTAAAACCTCGATTATCCGGTGTAATGACCGGGACAGTGTTGCCGGATAATTGAAAAACACGGATAATCGAAATTCACACATTGTGCATAAAAACAGGAATAAAACAAACATGCTTTGTTAAGATTTTTTTTTATTTATACATAATAACATAAAAAGTGTCTTATTGCCCTGTGAGCGGGTGCGTTGTCCTGATGGAAGAGAACTTTTTTGCGAGCCAAACCAGGGCGTTTTTTCGTCAAATCGGCGTCGAAACGGTTCAATAAATCTGCGTAGTACACGCCAGTTATCATTTTACCCTTTTACAAGTAATCAATGTGAATAAAGCCTTTCGCATCCCAAAAAAATAGTCGCCATCTCTTCTCCGGTCGATAGGGTGGTCTTGGCCTTTTTCGGTGGGCCTTCACCGCTTTTTCTCCACTGTTTTGACTGTTCTTTCGTCTCCGGCGTGTAGTAATGGAACCACGTTTCATCAGCAGTGACGTACCGGCGAAAAAAATCCTTCGGATGGCGTTTTATCATTGCCAAAAGCTTAATCGAATCCGTCGCGTGTGCGTTTTTGGTCGACAGTGAGCAAACGCGGCACCTATCGCGCGGATAGCTTTTTCATATTCAAATGTTCGTGCATGACGTTCAGTTGACATGTTTAGAGCCTCTGCTATCTCACGCACTTTAGTTCGACGGTCTGCCATGATCATATCATATCATATGTTGATGGTTTCTGGTGTAGTGACGGTTTTTGGGGCACCTGGACGTTCATCATCAAACACACTCTTACGACCACGAACAAATTCAGCTTTCCAAAATTTCACTGTTGCTAACGACGGTGCAGACTCGCCATAAACAGCATCCAGTTCGGCTTAGATTTCTGCATTGTTTTTCCCTTTCAAATGAAGGTACTTAATCACTGAACGATATTCGACATTTTCGATTTTCAAAAAACACAAAAGTTGCTTGCTTTCGACGACCAAACTGATTGTGTTTTTTTGCTTGAAATTTTGACAGACGTCATGTGATGAATGGCAGATGTCAAAACCGAGAGCAATTCGTTCTTACATAACGCCATCTATCGAAGGCTAGATTAATGTCAAACTATCCTCGTATGTGTACGTTTACGATTTTTTATATAAAACGATGACAAATATATAAAATAGGTTTATATTGCAATAAAACAGTTGTTAATACTTACATTATACATTTCAATATTTTTAATTTTGTAAATTATTATATTATGGAACAAAAAAACTTCATACATTTTTAAATTTCGTTGTAGAAAACGTCACCTCAACAAAGCAACTGACTTTTTTCACAATGCTCTTGTAACGGAAATTTAGCGCCATCTAAGACCTAATAGATTAAGTATTACGTATGTGGCAACAAATGCGCTGTTGCCCAGTTGTGTATCGCATTTGTATCATTTAATAAAGTTTTTTACAAACGTTCACAAATGTGTACGTGTCCTCGAAGTGGTTTAACATGTGCAAACTCTAAACCCAGTTGTTATTCATTTTAGTACAGAGTACAGAGTTAGTGCTAAATGCTTGGAACATGTTGTTACACCACGCACAATTTTTTCTATTTGGATAGTGCCACAAAGAGGATACTTGCGGTGTTATCATGTTTTGCTCTGTTATCGCAGCTCTTCCTGTTATTGAATCGAGAGCGCTATTTCAAATTGATTACTGAAGGGATATTTTCTGCTTGAGATAGATATGTGTGAAGAAGTATTTCAAAGACTTACTATCTATTTTAAGAAATTTATGTTTATCAATTTCAACAGTCAATTCATTAAGCTCCTCTGTATATTATATCTTTTTAACTACAGAAAGCAAATATCAACAACGTTTAGAAACATCTTACACATACAGCATTAATGTTAGCACATCACCATTATAAAAGATCCGCAATTTATGACTAAAGCTTCAAGGTTGTCCCACCTTTAGCTCTAATAATAAGCATTTTACTTGTAATTTTCGAGTAATCATTACAAGCACACCTATACTATAATTTAAACCGCCGTCTTAAGCTTACTACCACGGTTTACAGCTGTGAACGTTATAGGTCATTGGAATTGTAAACATCATTGACAAGCCAAATGTTGTTATAACATATTTACTCCACAGTCGTTATCGTAATGGCTTTGTAATATGCGCAATCAAATTATTTATGATAATTATCTATACATTTAATAAATAACCTTGATTGATTGTCACTTTTCTTTCCACATCTACATATGTCATTATTTTAATGTAATAGTACTCCACGTATTAAAGTAGGAAGAAATTATTGATTCCATGATTTCCAATACAATAATGTCAATTTTCTAGCGCGGGAAGATACCAACTTTCCCCAAATTTGTTTGTTTTGAAAAAGTCAAGTCATTTATTACGGATTGTATTGTTTGATTTAACGTTGGTTTAAGGTTTAAACATGATTATAAAATCTTTTTAACAACATCGTGCTAATCTCGGTAATAAAGATGCGATTTTGTCATTTTATAGATGCCAATTAAACAGTTTTTTAATGATATGCTATGCATGTTATTAACTTCGTTTGTCTATAAATGTTAATGTATATATTTTTTTAAATATGTACATGCAGTGACGTTCTCGACCTACAATCTACAATAAAATAACGAGAGCCGAAAATGTTTATGCATCCTTTTTTCAGAATTATTAAAAGTAATATTCAAATTTTTATCTCGAATGGATTGCTTATATTTTCTCTCTTCTTTTTTACTTAAAGATTTGGATTTTTGTCTTAAATTTTGCCAACGTAGTATTAATATCTGAACCTTTGGAATCTGATACCAAAATAGTAGAAGTAATAAGGACAATTTTGACATAAAATGCGTTGTTTTCTGATCCGAAATATTGTGTACCTTGCAAACATTATTAACAGTTTTTGAGATATGTGGATCACGATATATTCTATAACTGGATGTAACTTATTGTTGAAACATTTTGCTTTTCAACACTTTTCTACTAACTCCAATTGCCAAGCCGATGAGACAGTGATAGTAGTGGAAATAAAGCAGCTGCTGGATATTCCACCTCATGTAGAATCTTCCGGCAAGTGTTATCCCATCGAACCTGATGTCAGATTACGGGTTACTTGTAAAAACATAGTGCTGATTTTGAAAACACGTGATATTTCCAGAGAGGATTTTGTGCATAGTGGATCTCCTCATGCTTTTTCCATAGATATCTTAATATTAAAGAAAGATTTAAAGGAGAGGAGCACGTAATGCATATCAATTTAAATATTATTAACACCCTTATTTGTGTATACGAGGTGTGGCAATTAAATAACCGGACTGGTGCTATAAAACATTTCATTGATCACCAATTACATTACAAAGTTTATCCCCTTCAATGTACTCTCCTTGCCGATTCCTACAACGCTCCATACGAATTTTCCACTGTCGAAAGCAGTGCTGGAAGTCCGTTTCTGTCAGCTTGTTGAGAACCTTCGTCGCTTTCGCTTTTACTGCTTCCACACTGTCAAATCTTGTCCTCTTAAGCTCCGATTTTACCTTAGGAAATAAAAAAAAGGAGGCCAGGTCGGGCGAGTACGGTGGGTGGTCCAACACGGTGATGCCGGATTTCGCAAAGAACGCCTTCACAGACAAGGCGGAATGGGCTGGCGCATTGTCTCGGTGGAGCATCCAGGGTTTGCTCTTCCACAAATCGGGTCTTCGTCTTCTCACTCGTTCACGAAGCATGCATTTTTCTGACGCGACGCTAGCGTAAGGACTTGAACGGACGATTGCTACAGCGAGACTGAGCGACGTACAACCGTGCCCATCGAGCTCAGGGTGGGGGAAGCATCTACAAGCATAGACATGTTCAAACCTGCCGTGGCGTGCTCGCTATTTGCCGATAGTAGCACCAGTCCGGTTATTTAATTGCCACACTTCGTACACAATTTCTTAACGAAGACCTTCCAGGTGCTCTTCATGTGAATTTACTAGTTTCGAGAGTTATATTCTATGTAATGTTAATTTTTCTTTAAAGCTGTGTTCGCACAGTGCAAACTTAGAAAATATCTTAATTAAAACCTTTGTTAAATTACATGAAGACGATTCAATCAGCTGGAAAAGTTGTAGCGGCGAGTTATTGGGATTCGCAAGGCATAATCTGAATTGATTATTTGGAGAAGGGAAGGACCGATTCGACGCTGAACTGAAGAAAAAAAGGCCCCACCTAGCGAAGAAGAAAATTTTCTACCATCAGGATAACGCCCCGGCGATAGCAAAACTAGTCCAATTGTGGTACGAATTGGTGTCCCATCCATAATATTCGCCAGATTTGGCCCACTGTGATTTCTTTCTTGTTCCAAACTTGAAAAAATGGCTTGACGTGCCTAACTCTGCCCTTACCTGGCTACGCTGTTGGAAGAAGTATTGCAGACACCTGTTGGGTGTGAAACAGATACAACGCTTTTATTGCAGAAAAGAAAAAGTTACAAAACGTCACAGAAAATATGCAGCATGTTATGAAAATTTTGTAAAAATTATGTCAAAAGTAGAGACCAGAAGAAATGTTAGGGAGGTCAAAAGTCATTATTAATACAAAAATGCTCCATTAAAAACTTCAATAATTCATACTCATATTCTGAAATTTGCATCCCATTTTAAACGCTCAGAAAGATATGAATTATGCTCCAATATCTTCGGTTATCCGATATTACCGCTAAGCAATCTGTTTCGCGTCCTTAACCTATGTCAACGCGGCAAATACGCCAGACATTTTCTCGCACAGCCGGCTGACCTTTAGAGCGAGTAATTGCGAACCTCACATGTCGAGTGAGCGCATTTCCATCCGATAAAACGCTTCCATTGTATTCCTTCCGACAAAGGAGGATCACGCTAATTGCCGTCTCGCATCTCGAGCTTTGTTGACGTTGCTAAACTAGGCGGAAATCCAGCTTTTGTGTTTTACGTAGAGATATGCGTAGTCTACTGTAGATGGAGATGTTATAGAGATAGTTATGGTATTTCTGTTTGCTTTTTTCAGGTATTTTGACCGCTATAAATTGTTGGAGCGTCAGGTGGACGATGAGAGTACAAGACTTATTTACCGTGGCCAAATTGATCGCTTTGATCGGCATTATTCTGATTGGAGCCTATCATTTAGTTGTCTTAGGTGAGTACAAACTTCTATTAAGGAAATTTAGAGTTTGGTGACACAAATCCATTGGGAATTGGGAAATAATGAAACGTTTAGCTTGTAAATTAGGATTCTTTAACTCTTTAACTCACTACAGCTGTTTTATGAATGTATCGTTATGAAATGCGAATACGAATCGTATGGCATTGGCATTCTGCAGTTGTTCAGCTTTGACATGCATATGCCAGAGTTAAAACTAGAGAGATTAAATGCTTAATGTTAAAAAGTTGTTACCAATGATATTCAAATATGGCGCCTTATAGGGCACATTATTCTTCCAGGGGAAGCCACTAGTAACTCTGACAGAAAACGGCGCGCATTTTGAATTGGTGACAATGTATTCTGATTTCAATTTGTCTATAAGTATCAAATTTGCAGCAATAAAAAAAATAAAACGGAACAAGAATACAGTACTGTCTTTATCGCCACGATTTTTGTCAATCTTAATGGTATTGATATTGTTACAGTTTCCGTTTTATGTTTAATAATTGCCACAAAATTGACGCATGCACGATAGAAATTAAGAAATAGATACAGCAGACGCTCGATAATGTAAAAAGTGTTCTGCTATATGGTGTTGAAACGTTGAAGATGAACAAGGCATACATTGGTAAAATGCAAGCGTTTATAAATAAATGTCTAGGAATAATAATGAACATATTTTGGCCTAACAAGATGCGAAACGAGGACGTATAGTTGAAAACTAGGGAGGAAACTGTAGAGAAAACAATAACGAGACTTAAGGGGAAACGGGTTGGGCATACACTCAGAAAACCACATAATAACCTAGCAAGGCAAGCGTTAAATTTTAACGTTGATGGTAAGAGAAGAGTAGGAAGACCTGTAAATACATGGAAAAGAACTATATAGTTGCAGATGGAAAGCGAGATGCTAACATGGAACGAGATAAAAAAGTTGGCGCAAGACAAAAAGATGTGGAGGGACCGAGTAGAAAGATTCGTAAGGAAGGAAAACACTGCACAAGAGTAGCAGGCCTGTCAGTGTAATGGAGAATCTGCTGTAGAAACACCTTTAAAAGATGCCCTATGCCCGGTAAGGGCGACAGGTGGAAGAAGAGAAGAATGCCACGGATACAACTGAATTTATGCAGTCAATTGTTGTAGGAAAATATTCCATTAAAATTGAAGCTTTAGGATATGAAGAAAATGGACGGAAAATATGATCGTCGTTGACTCAACTTAAAATACAGCAGACGCTCGATAATGTGAACTAATTCCAACCAAGTGTGGTTCACATTATCGAAATGTATACATTAGCGAACGTGATTTAAATAATAAATGATTTATTAAAAGAAACGTTTAATACATACATATTTATAACAAAATAAACAAATATTCTAACAGCGATAAGTATTTTTTAATTAGAAGAAAAATAGTTAACAATTTTAGTCTGTTATGTTAGTCTGTGTTGTTTGTCCCGTAATTTACGAAGAACTAAAATATCCGTGTATGATACTTCTTTTCTTTCAGCCCAATCTAAAGCTTGGTTAAAAACTTGTATAGTTTGCCCGTCAGTCACTACACTTCTGACTTCAATGGGATCGTCCTCATCGTTCTCACTGTCCATATCTTCCTCCTTATTAGCATCATTCGTCTGCTTATCTTCGTTCCAAAAATTAATATCATTTGGAGTACAAACAATGTTGGGATTCACTATTTTCAATAAATCAACAACATCCAATGACGCACTAATAATAATATCAACGTTGGATCGCAAACGTTCTCTAATTACGCTTAAGGGAACATCGTCTTCTTCATCATCTTCACTGGTACAAAAGAGATTGTTCCAACATTTTTGAATAGTTTGCTGATTAAGTTCGTTCCAGGCCATATGTAAATCTAAAACAGCTTCTCGTAATGTTACTTTTTTTAAAGCCTCAGATATGTTTTCAGGATTCTTTGATAAGATAGACGAAAGTAGAAACTTTCGATAGTATAGTTTGGCGAGTCTTATTATATTCTGATCCATGGGTTGAATTAATGATGTTACGTTGGGCGGCATGTACATGACAAAAATTGACCCATCCCCGCTCCTCAGTTGTTGCTCTGAAGGATGACTTGGTACATTATCCAATAGTAACAACGCTTTTATTGGAAGCTTCTGTTGTTTTAGGAAACTTTTCACCTACAAATTGAAAACATCTTCAAATTATGAATAGAGCATTTGTGATAATTGATTGTCATGCCTGAGGGACAAAGCGCTTGTGGAACCATTTCAGGAATATACTGCTAGTCATCCAAGCGGTTTTTGAACAGTCATAATCAACAGGGATATTAACATTTTTAAATGTGCGCGGATTTTTTGCTTTTCCAATTGCCAATGGCTTTATTTTGTGTGAACCATTAGCATTAGTGCAGGCTAGAAACGTTATTCGTTGTTTCTCGGGCTTTCTGCCCGGAGCAGATTTTTCAAATAATGCAGTATAGGTTTTCTCTGGTAACATTTTCCAATAAAGACCATTTTCATCTGCGTTGTAAATTTGTTCCATTCTTAAATCTAGCTCTTTAATTATTTTCATCAATTTTTCTTTGAATGGTTGTACTAATTGTGGTTGTGCTGATAATTTCTCACCAGATATAGACAGCAATCGAATTCCATATCTTGTTTTGAACCGTTGTAGCCAGCCATCACTAGTTACGAAATTTTCAGTTTCTTCCAGTTTTTCATTTAACAGTCTAGCCCTCTCTTTACGTATTTCGCCACTAATTGGGACATAATTTTCCCGTTGTTTTAAAAACCACTTATACAAGGAATTTTCCATTTTAGGCGCCTTCGCATTTTTTAAAGTTTTTCTATTTCCCGGACCTCCAAATGTATTGTACGTTCTTTGTAAAATTTGTGTTTTCATACGCTTCATTTTACAGATTGTTGCTTTCGATACTCCATATTTTTTTACTAACAGTGTCACTCGCGCACCTAGTGCAACTTCGTCTATGATTTTTACTTTCTCACTCAATTTTAAACACTTTCTTTTATAGGATGTGGATGCCATAGTCGTAAAAATGTATCAACGCGTGCAATGTATTCGCTTAAGTTCAAAAATGAAATACGTACGTATAAACATATCCTAAATCCTAATACGACTGACCGAGTTTGTCGTACTTTATCGCAGAGGTGAATCCCCTACATAAATCGGCAACTCCCCAACATAAATCGGGGCTTCACCGTCGCCAAGAGTTGTTTACGTCATCGAGCGTACACATTGTTTACGTTATCGCGAGTTCCGTTTGATCCTATAGAACGAAGTTTGTGTTTACATTAGCGCAATGTTTTCATTATCCCGTGTTTACGTTATCGAGCGTCTGCCGTATGTAAGAAAACTACAATCGTCTTAAATATTATCTTTATTAATGAAATTCATTTTATATTTATTCTTTTTATTCCTTCGTGACTTAATATATTTATGTTTGAAAATATCTTTTCGATTATCGTCCAGAAGTGTTAATAAAAACATCATTCTTCGTTTGTTGGCAAAATGCGAAACAAAAAGTCAGGAAACTGATATCTTTTAATAATATGTGTCAATCTAAATTAATATACACCATATCGCAAGTCCAGAGTTTTAAAAGTACAAATAAAGATGAAACAAGTAATGGATCGAATTTTTTGTACCTGAGTGTATATACGTCCCAACAAACAGCCAGCCGACTGTGCGAAGCGTATATCAACATCGACCGTTGATCGGAAATGCATATATACCGCGTATACAGCAGTGCTTACATTTCTACTTAAATATATGGAACGGAGAATACGGGTAGGGGCATGAGTGATGCACACCGTGCTCACATTCTTTCTTTTCATCATTTACGTAGTGACGTGAGCGCTACTGTAATATCTACACACAACAGCGGATCCGATCCTGTCGTGCCGCGCAGAGTACCAACTCTACTTATGACGCTAACGGCGCATAGCACTGTCCTAGATGAGATATCCCGACACTTGCAACGCTGACGGTGTATGACGCTGCCCTAGGCATGGTAGCATTGAGAATGTTGAAATTTTTCAAATTGATATGTACGACCATTGCATAAATGTGCTTATTTATATTGTTTTCAGTAAATTTACAACTACAAGCAAAAAAAAAATGAAAATGTGACCTATAAAATCTTAAGTATTAAGATATTTAAAATATTTATTACTTTTTTTATTACTTATTCTTTTAACACAGAAGTGTTATCTACCATATTATTTTACTACCAACCTCCTGACATCTAGCAAAATGCACATTTTTTTAATCGACTAAAAGCGGATATGTCAAATTAGTTAGAGAACAAAACATTTTAATCTGTTATTTGTTATTAAAACGAAATGCTAATTTGTGATAGATTAAAAGCATGTGTTTATATTAAATTAACTGATAGTATGTTAAAAATTTGAATACGTCATTACGACAAATGTAAAGCAATAAACATTCTTTGAATTTAACTGTATCACTTCTTATCAGAAACACACGCGTAAGTAATAATAGTATCTATAACACTACACAAACGCATGTGAAGTAAGCTTTATTATAACAGGAAAGTATACTTTTTTTACTGACATGTCGATCGTTATAAGAATCTAACCGATAATTGCTGGCCAATTGACTGATTATAGTCGGCGTGCCCCAGGGCTCTCTACTTGCTCCTGAACTTCTCATCCGATGTGCCTCTGATGTTCCTCGCCACTCTCAGGTGTAATTTTCGATTTATGCAGATTACATCGACATATACGTTACACTGCTTGTTGGAATAAGAGAGACTGTTGATGAGACGATTATAGAGAGCCCTAGATGGGTTGACCCGCTGGAAGCTAAAGGTCAGCAGTGAAAAGAGTGTTGCCATCAGATTAACCAAAAAAAACCACACCGCCATCAAAACGCGTCAAAATTCAAAGAAACCCAACTCCATGGAGCTCTTCGATAAAATATCTTGGCGTATACTTCAATCAACGTCTAACCCGGGAATCACATGCTGATTCCATTAGAAATGAATATTTCACAGCCAGAAGTATGATCATTGCACTGTTGTGCAGCACAAGTCCCATCTTCAAACAAAACCGGAAAAATTCATCTGGTTTGTAAAAAAAAAGAAATTCACTTTTTTCGTTTGCTTAACTGTAGCTGGTACGCCTATGAGTCTATATGGGGGTGGATAAACTGCAGTTGTTATCCCTATGAGTATAGACCTAGAAAATTTGCTGGGGTGGGTAAACTACAGCTGGTATCCCTATGTGAATACTTGAGAACTGTTCCTTCCCAAAGCCTTGAGGTTTGGGTTTGTCAGTTAGTTTCTATAGAAAGCCTGCCTTAGACCAGTTACCATATATGGCGCCCTGACATGGGCGACAGCCGCAGCATCCCACATAAACAATCTGGAGGTATTCCAAAATAAAATGCTAAGACTTACTACCTGGTTACCAAGATATGTGAGAAACGTCCAGCTACGCGAAGATCTTCAGATTCCTAGCGTCAGGACATATCTTCAGGAACCGACCAAGAACTCCAGAATTCATTGAATTCCTTTCTTACTCGGACAGTAGAAGTGTCCCAGGATAAACCACCACCGCGTCACAAAATGATTAGATTTGGAAAGCTGGACGATGAATCACATTCCGAATATGTTATAAGATCCAACACAAATTTCAGACAGAAAATCTGTCCACTAGTGATAATAGAGCTAAGAGGTCTCAAAAGGCTTTTAGCTCTAGCAGACATTTGTGGATCAAACATGTGTCAAACGTAAACATAACCTATATTTAACGTAATTACAATCAAAATAATAGCCGATTGATTCCTACTTAACAGTACCGATAACTATATTGCCGCATCTTTTATTAGTTAAATTGAATATATCTTTCAAATATACATAAATTGTGATCAGTGAAACATGAAATGTTTTTATTTTTACTTCATTTTTGCTTATCATTTTAACAACTGATTATTCCAAACAGCAGAGCAATTAAAAGTAAAAGATTTACACTTTTTCCTATGCCTGGGATATTAATGGTTTTATCTTTACTCCGCTATACTTCCCCCATCGTTAATTAATCGTTATTGGTCTTTTAGAGGTCAACAGCCGTTCACAATAAATTGTTTCCATGCTTTGCCATTTTCTACAATATCGTACGATTCGATCTACCACTTCGTCATGCTCGAGTAAACGCATATCATTATTTGGACGGTACGTGCAATCTCCTTGACCCCCTTTCAATGCACTTTTTTCAAACGTACATACGATTTCAAGGGCTCTGCATCTGACTGTAGATATAATTGCATAACGTAGCAAGATAAATCGGAGATAACGGATCGTTTTCAATAGCAGGAAGTCGACTTATTGTAGGCATACCATAATTCCGCATCGATCGCGTTACGACTTCCTCTTTTGTTGCGAGTTCTCAATAGGAGTTAGGAATGTCGAGATGTTTCTGCTTGATAAAGCGTTTAGGCCTTGAGAAATCAACCATCTGTTGCTGTTGGTGAATGTTTCCTCGGTGGAATTATTGCGGTTTTCTCTTGCTGGTTACTTTTTTTTTACGTGGAATTCTTTCTGAGTGAAAAGAAATCAGATTTAATAGCTAGCCTCACAATGGATAAGAAATACAAGAAAGCAACCGTTTCGTCCGATTAGTTAATTATAAATATTAAAATGCATCTTTTCTTTTTTTTAAATTGAATAAAGCTGTACTGGGGTGTTGAAAATTGGCATCAACTTTTTCCTTTGACATTTAAAAATTTGAAAAATAAAACAAGATTTTGTAATTGTTTGAAAGTGAAGTGTCAATCTTGGCGGTTAAGAAATTGATGTGATTACCTCGTATGCACGTTATTTCGCATTATTTTTAAAGCAAAAACGAATGAGAAAGCAAGGTGTGACACTGTGTAGTTTCTGGAAAAAGAAAACCATAAGAAAACCACCAACAGATCAGCAACACTTAAATTTTGTGAAAATATTGAATTACTTTTGTGCGTGATGGTGCTTTAAAATAAAGTCTTGCGTTTCTTGCTTGCTGTTTCATTAATGGTATATACCGTGCAACTAACAAAAGCATTATAAATAATTTGATTGTAATTAGAGATAGATCTGATCGATTATATGTAACATACATATACAATACAAAGACTTGTCCCCATAATAGCAAATGGAAGATGAAAATCTTGTATTTCGGTGAGTCCAAATATGGGCACATAATCTGTTGAACGTAGCTGTCATTAGAGGCATGTATAGTGAGTTCAGTATGTCTATTCGTTCAACGTCAAAATTCCTCTGGAGGCTATGAGTTCTTTCTCAATAGCTCCAACACCTTTTATGGCCTCCTATCGCTGAAACGAGGGAGATTATTTTAAGTTGAGTCAACGACGATCATATTTTCCGTTCATTTTCTTCATATCCTAAAGCTTCAATTTCAATGGAATATTTTCCTACAAAAATTGACTGCATAAATTCAGTTGTATCCGTGGCATTCTTCTCTTCTTCCACCTGTCGCCCATACCGGGCATAGGGCATCTTTTAAAGGTGTTTCTATAGCGGATTCTTCATTACACTGACAGGCCTGCTACTCCTGCGCTGTGTTTTCCTTCCTTACGAATCTTTCTACTCGGTCCGTCCACTTCTTTTTGTCTTGCGCCAACTTTTTTATCTCGTTCCATGTTAGTTTCTCGCTTTCCATCTGCAACTGTATAGTTCTTTTCCATGTATTTACAGGTCTTTCTACTCTTCTCTTACCATCAACATTGAGATTTAACGCTTGCCTTGTTAGGTTATTATGTGGTTTTCTGAGTGTATGCCCAACTCATTTCCCTTTAAGTCTCGTTATTGTTTTCTCTACAGTTTCCTCACTAGTTTTCAACTGTAGGTCCTTGTTTCGCATCTTGTTAGGCCAAAATATGTTCATTATTACTCGTAAACATTTATTTATAAACGCTTGTACTTTACCGATGTATGCCTTGTTCATCTTCCACGTTTCAGCACCATATAGCAGAACACTTTTTACGTTTGATCTAAAAATCTTCTACTTTTATATTTTTTGATTACCATATTTTATTCAAAGAGTTAAACGCTTTCCTTGCTAGGCCTATTCTTCTTCTCACATCACTTTCTGTTCCTCCGCCATATTTCATGTAACAATGTAATTGGTCGCCAGTTGTCACATATGTTTAGATTCCTCTCTTTTGGCAGCTTTATAATTATTCCCTGCTACCAGTCTCGCGGTATTTCCTCCTTCAGCCAAATTTTATTCAATAGTATATGCAACACATCTACTGCTTTGTCGGTATGTGCTTTAATTAATTCTGCTGTTATCTGATCTATTCCTGCTGCTTTACCATTTTTCAGGGTCTCGATACGGTCGTTATTCTTTGTCCGTAAAGTTCTTTAAAATGTTCTACCCATCTTTTTTGTATTTCTTCATCAGTTGTATATAATTCTCCGTTTTCCCACCAATCTCGCAGTTTCATACAGCTTTCTCATGTCATGTTTGGCGGAGGCCTTTTCTGCTTCGAGCGCTAATTCCATTAATGTACTTTTGCCACTTCCTGCACTCCTTTTTATTTCTTTATCCTTTTCTCTGTAGTCTGATTCCAATTTTTATTTTTCTGCATTGTCTGTACTTATTAACAGATGTTTTAATTTTTTTCTTTCCTCGATTTTCTTTATTGTTGCCACTGTGAGCCATTTCTTGTGTTCCTTATCTCTATGTCCTAGTACTGTTTTAGCTGTTGTTAAAGTCGCCGTTTTAAACTTTCCACAAATTTCCTCTGTTTCAGCTTCTTTTAATATTTCTATGTCACATTAAATATATCCGTGGCATAATTTAGAAAATTAAATATCATTCGTCAAGTAATCGCTTTGTTTGTCAGCAAATTTTAATACTGTACAGTTGTTGGTGGTGTTAGATGTCAAAGAGTTAAGAGTAACATAGAGTTGCGTTCCTGGATGGCATGCATTATGCTATTTAAAAAAACAAATAATATTCGATTGAAATTCATCATCAAATTATATTTCGAAAGGTATATCCGAATTAGATTAAGCAATCTCTATCGCGAATGAAATAAAGAAGTGAAGGGACGCTAATCATTTTCTCACTTTTAGTCAAAATATTCATCCAGGTAACATGTGTTTGACTGTGTTCCCATTTTCTATGTGTTCAGCGTTTAAATTCTACCATAAATACGAAGTAAAAGTCAAAAAGTCAAGTTTGGTGGTTTAAGAATACGTAGGAATCCAAAACGTAACATATAAAAATAGAGTTTATATTGGAACACCACAATTCCAGGTTAGTTTTCTCTGTTCAAATTTCAATAGTCTTAAAATTTCATTAATCGATACCTAATTTAATTTAAATTGCCGAAAGAGTGTCTAGGCACACTCCCGGACCTACAGACCGTACAATTAATTAGTTAATTTGGAAAAATATTTTTTTTTAAATTATTCCCTCGTTAAACACTATATACACTTGATTTTAAAGCACAAAATAGTTGTAGTTTTAAAGATCATAAACATTGTGATGGCTGGAAACGCCAGAATACGTATTCCACAAATATGTATAAATAAACCTGTACATGAATTTTTCAAAGCGTAAAATTGCGAGAAAATTATAGTCATTAAATATAAACAGTACTTGTAACCATTGAAATATGCAATAATAATTGTTATTTCATAACCACCTGCAGGAACATGAAAACCCTGACATTTTTATAGTTCCACGTCAATAATTCAATAAACTTCAGTAAAATAAAATCTCAAGTTTCTCCTGCGTATGGCAAATAATGTTCTTAATATTATACTTGCAATCGGATAAATGCAAAACCAAATAATTCAAAAATTTTGTATTTGTTTCATTTGCTTAATAAGCATTGTAAATTCTTTTCTATAAAAACCAAATAATCCAATAGTTAATACTGAATTGTAGATATCTGCATTACCCTATTATCTATACATGTCAAAATAAAATTTCAACTAGACAGCATAAGCGCGATATCAAAAGCCTGATTGATTAGGTGTTTAATTTGTTAAGAGGATTGTTGAATTTAATGCAATATCATTCAATAATCCTCAATTGTATTACTGCGTGTATGCATATAAAAAGGCAAGTACCTCTGAATTCTGTCTGCCAATTTGTTGACGGTAGATTTTTTTTTAATTATTTCTTATCTGAAACGCAGGCAGATGTCGACACATCTGTTAAAACAAACTGAAACAGATTATAATAAATAATATTTTACGTCGAAAAATATGTCAAATTTGTTATAAATACATTTTGTTAGATGTACATAAATTTATACAAAAGCTTTAGTATCTGACTTTATTACTTACAGATTGTATTTCCTTTACCCGTATACGAGGTAGGCGCCATAATTCTCGGCCTAACAGGCTTATACACGCGACGGAAATGAATCAGAATCAGTAACAATCCAACCGCTGTCAGAGGACCATCGCGCTAGACTTTAGTAATGCAATTATACCCCTAGTTTATTTCTTTATTTGCCTTTCTCGATAATTTCTCCTTAGTTATTTTTGATTTGTTTTGTTTGTGTCTCGATTATACTGTGCAATAGTTTCCTTTTTAATTATGTTCTTATAAACTAAGAAGTCATGAAATGGCACCACATTGGGCAAATATGCGGTAACAGCCAGAGGCGTGGCCAGCGCATAAAAGTTTACGCATAAAATAGAAGGTAGGAAATAAATTATAAAACGTGCTGAAACACTTACCGTTTTAAAAGTCTTCCGTGAAATCATAAACTGGGTAACATCTGTTAAATATTTGAATCATTGGATATGTTTCCGCAGCTGTTTCAGTCAAGTGAGTGCGGAATAAATGTTTTTTAATGCCGAAAACGACCGTTCGACATCTAGCGATGTTAATATAAGAAAATCGGAGTATTTCTCTAAAACACTTTCAAATTTTCGTATTACACACCAATTTGTTTCGCCTTCTACAACGCATAACTGTGCGTGAACATCATTCACAATTTGAACAGAATCCACTAGCGACATCGAAACATTTTGTAATTTTTCTATTCCCTCCGCTAGTCCGAAGTAATTGTGAATAGTTTGTTAATCTCTTTTAACCTGACTATCTTGAAATATTTCCTGGATTTTCTTGATTGCTGCAGCTTCTGTCGGATTGAATTTTAAAACCACCTTCTTTACTTGATCAAAATATTTGTTGCAGTAAAACACAGCCTGCAACCATGTTCCCCAACGTGTAACAATCGGCTGTGGTGGTTCAGGTAAATCAGGACATAGTTTGTGAAATAGTGGGGTATGTTTCGGGGACTTTAGAAACACTGCCTTTGTACTAGCAATCAATGCATTTACTAGTGGAAAACATGTAGGATTCGTTTGTGACGCAAGATTTAGAGTATGGATTTTACACGTTACATGTAAGAAGTTACTTACCACTGTGTTCTTTAAGAGATCGGCCCAAAGAACGCATGTTTGCTGCACCATTACTCATAAACATTAAAAGTTGCTTAGTTGAAATTTCAAATTTGTTCAATGAGTTCAACACCACCTTTAAAATCTCATCGGCAGTACAATTTATAACTCTTTTGGAAGCAAGTAAGAAGGAGGATGACGGTCGATGTGGTTCCATTGTACGTACCATTACATTAACCACAGAATGTTTTTGACGATCTGTTGTTTCGTCCACACACAACCACAGTTTTTTATCTTTTTGATCAATTCCGTTTTCATTCTTTTTTCTATATGTTCACGAGCAAATGGCACTACATTTCGTATCGATGTCCGACTAGGTAATTTACAGTCCGCATATTTATTCCAGAGGGAGACAAATGCTTCGTTGTCTAGTAAACGAAACGATAGATTACATAAAATAAGAGTAACACATAAATCAAATGTACATCTTTCTTGGTCTCGTATGCCACTTTTTGCAGAAGAATGCTGTTTGCTTTCGATGTGACATTGACGATGGCTTCTGGACCAACATATTAAAGGGATTTTACAAACTAGATATTGAATTTTAGCGTCATCAAAAATTAAGTCCGGTATGTCCACTATAAAGTTTTTAACTGTGTCTGCCATTGGTCGTTTTCGCGACGTACCTAACTGCGTATTAGTTGTCAACACCGCATATGTGCTATACGGTTTTGCTGCATAAATTGGGGGACAATATTCGTGTAAAACGTCGAATAAAATTGACAAAAGGTGTTCGATTATTGCACGACAGTGCACCCGTTCATACTGCCGCCATTTCACAAGCTACCATGCACGAATGTAGCTTTCAAGAATTATTTATTTTCTCATTTAAAGAAAGACCTTAGGGGACGTCGTTTTAAGGACAATAGTGAGTTGCAAGCAGCTGTAATACAACATTTTGAGGGAAAAACTTTGCAAGGGTATAGAATTATTAATTGATCGTTGTAATAAATGTGTTGAAGTTAGGGGATATTATATTGGAAAATAAAAATTGTTACATTTTATCAAGTTTATTTTTTCTATATCAGGCCGAGAATTTATGACGTCTGCCTCGTACATATTTTCATTATTTATAATCTGCTTACGCTTTTGGATACTCATCTACATTCTATTTCGTCGTTAAACAAATTTTGCTGCACCCGTATCGATAAAATTACGGAATGGCTTTGTATGTATATATAACTTAATCAAGTAGGCTGTAGAAAGGAATGTCATTGTGACAGTGATAAAGATAATATAATGAATATTCATTATAAATACGATTACCAACACGCACACTCTGTATTTATAAAATTTGGTTATCGTGCTCATAAGTTTGTAACAACTTTCTTGTATCTACTCTCTAGACCAGGTATGGGCAGCCTTTGCTTAGCTGAGGGCGTAATTTCGGGACTTAATCAGGTGATAAAAATTCACACATTTTTTTATTTATTAGAATTATAATAGCATAATCAAACATATAAAAAGCAAATTAACAAAAAAAGATAGAAAAATCAAATGAAAATCAATGAGAGACTTGAGTTTGAAGCTGAGAAACAAGATGATCAATATTGGGCGCGTTATTTGAATTTCTCTCGCGGGCCGGATTGAAGCTGGTGGAGGGCCGGATCCGGCTCGGGGGCCGCGGGTTGCCCATATCTGCCCTAGACTCTAGAAGCTTGAATTTAATTCTGTATTACTTCCTGTAAATAAGACGCGAATAAGTTGATTATCTTGCATATTGCGTTATCAAGCTTACGTATATTCAAGCTGTATATTTTGCCGAGTATATTTTGCCGTCTAATCTTCTTGTTAAATATGAGATTCAGTTTGCCGAAATGAATCTCAAAACTTCGTTAATTGTAAATTGTATTGTCAATAAATATAATATGCGAATATTAAAGAAAATATCTGTTGTGGGTAGGAAGAAAAGTACAAGTTACAAAAAGCAAATTACTTAATACTCTTTTACCCACCCACCATAGATATGATCTTTTCATCTCGGAATAGGGATTTTATTTGCTTTCATTAAAATTGGGAAATTGGGAACTGTAATTTGTTCGAAACTGTGATAATAATAAATTTACGGCAGTAAACACTAAAAATTGAATATTTTTCCATTTAAATAAGTTCTCATCTTATATAAATACATACAGTTACTCCTATAAGTACTTGGACAGGGTAAAAAAAAAACATTAGTTTCTCGCTTTCCATCTGCAACTGTATAGTTCTTTTCCATGTATTTACAGGTCTTTCTACTCTTCTCTTACCATCAACATTGAGATTTAACGCTTGCCTTGTTAGGTTATTATGTGGTTTTCTGAGTGTATGCCCAACTCATTTCCCTTTAAGTCTCGTTATTGTTTTCTCTACAGTTTCCTCACTAGTTTTCAACTGTAGGTCCTTGTTTCGCATCTTGTTAGGCCAAAATATGTTCATTATTATTCGTAAACATTTATTTATAAACGCTTGTACTTTACCGATGTATGCCTTGTTCATCTTCCACGTTTCAGCACCATATAGCAGAACACTTTTTACGTTTGATCTAAAAATCTTCTACTTTTATATTTTTTGATTACCATATTTTATTCAAAGAGTTAAACGCTTTCTTTGCTAGGCCTATTCTTCTTCTCACATCACTTTCTGTTCCTCCGCCATATTTCATGTAACAATGTAATTGGTCGCCAGTTGTCACATATGTTTAGATTCCTCTCTTTTGACAGCTTTATAATTATTCCCTGCTACCAGTCTCGCGGTATTTCCTCCTTCAGCCAAATTTTATTCAATAGTATATGCAACACATCTACTGCTTTGTCGGTATGTGCTTTAATTAATTCTGCTGTTATCTGATCTATTCCTGCTGCTTTACCATTTTTCAGGGTCTTGATACGGTCGTTATTCTTTGTTCGTAAAGTTCTTTAAAATGTTCTACCCATCTTTTTTGTATTTCTTCATCAGTTGTATATAATTCTCCGTTTTCCCACCAATCTCGCAGTTTGTACGTATTTTCTTCCTGTTAATTTCTTTGATATTTCATACAGCTTTCTCATGTCATGTTTGGCGGAGGCCTTTTCTGCTTCGAGCGCTAATTTCATTAATGTACTTTTGCCACTTCTTGCACTCCTTTTTATTTCTTTATCCTTTTCTCTGTAGTCTGATTCCAATTTTTATCTTTCTGCATTGTCTGTACTTATTAACAGATGTTTTAATTTTTTTCTTTCCTCGATTTTCTTTATTGTTGCCACTGTGAGCCATTTCTTGTGTTCCTTATCTCTATGTCCTAGTACTGTTTTAGCTGTTGTTAAAGTCGCCGTTTTAAACTTTCCACAAATTTCCTCTGTTTCAGCTTCTTTTAATATTTCTATATATGTCACATTAAATATATCCGTGGCATAATTTAGAAAATTAAATATCATTCGTCAAGTAATCGCTTTGTTTGTCAGCAAATTTTAATACTGTACAGTTGTTGGTGGTGTTAAATGTCATAGAGTTAAGAGTAACATAGAATTGCGTTCCTGCATGGCATGCATTATGCTATTTAAAAAAACAAATAATATTCGATTGAAATTCATCATCAAATTATATTTCGAAAGGTATATCCGAATTAGATTAAGCAATCTCTATCGCGAATGAAATAAAGGAGTGAAGGGACGCTAATCATTTTCTCACTTTTAGTCAAAATATTCATCCAGGTAACATGTGTTTGACTGTGTTCCCATTTTCTATGTGTTCAGCGTACAAGTTACAAAAAGCAAATTACTTAATACTCTTTTACCCACCCACCATAGATATGATCTTTTCATCTCGGAATAGGGATTTTATTTGCTTTCATTAAAATTGGGAAATTGGGAACTGTAATTTGTTCGAAACTGTGATAATAATAAATTTACGGCAGTAAACACTAAGAATTGAATATTTTTCCATTTAAATAAGTTTTCATCTTATATAAATACATACAGTTACTCCCATAAGTACTTGGACAGGGTAAAAAAAAAACATTGGCATTATTTTATTTAAGTGTATTTCGATATTTTTTTGCTCAAATAATGTAGATATGATATACTATTAGACTAATAAACGGGTACTCTAAAACTGTGGCACTGGAAGACTGAAACAGTTCACTAAAACCCTTACCACAACACTTAATTCGTACTGGACGCACGTTTCGATACCCAAGCTATCATCATCAGCAGCAAGACTGATCTTCGTCAGTTCAGTCGCTAAATTTGCTTTGCGCATGTACCCGGCGATTCACAAACTGGTTTACTGGTGTGTTGGAACGAACCTATAATATCAGAATTTGCAGAATTAAAAAGTAGGAAAGTGGATTTCTTGAAATCGTAATGAATTGGTAACAATAAGATAACATTTCAGTAAATAATTTTACTGATATTTATACATAATACATAATGATTTGCTCTCTTTACAGGAAAAGTTGAACATTTCGATAATGCATTCGAAGGAAATTACAATCCAACCGCTCTAGCATTTGCATTTTACTCCGGTTTATTCGCATTTGGCGGCTGGAACTATTTGAACTTCGTGACTGAGGAACTAAAGGACCCATATCGGTATGTTATATTTCTTAAAAATTAATACGCCTACACCTTTATTTTACTTTATAAACATGCAGGTTTCAATAACACTTGCTCTAATACAATTCACATGCATTTCGTGTAATTTGAAATTAAAATTAATCGTATATTTATCAAATATTTGGTTTTCAAATGTATTGCATAATATTTAGTGCGAGAGCTGTTGAATTAAAGATATCTCCCACAGTTCAACCTAGTTCTTTCTCGTTTTCCTCATTTTCTTTTCATTTATTTCAACTTGAAATGTATTCTTGCTATCCGAACGTGATTTCTCGCGAATTGAACCACTTAGTTCTAAAAACGGACGCAATGGAAATAATTTACTTGAATAGGAAAAAGAAGTAGGTTATTCAATTGCAATTCTAAGATAGTAAATGCATTTTTATGACGCTATTATACTAAATCCGGCTGTAGTACATAGTTTCGATACGCAAAACCTTCATAATCGCGTGACTTATTGTTAAAATTACGTTTCCTTTTGTCGTAATCGTTTTAAATTGTTTGGTGAAAGGATTTATGGTGCAATACCTATAGTTTTTGTTCTCTTTTCATTTAAGAAATCTACCTCGAGCTATATGGATTGCTCTACCATTGGTCACTGCCGTTTACGTCTTGGCTAACGTTGCGTATTTCGTGATATTGTCCAAAGAAGAAATTTTAAGTTCACCAGCTGTTGCGGTGGTAAGACCTTGAAATACTTACTTTTTTTGGCTTTGTAAGGTCGTAGTCGCGAAATATCAACGATCGAAACGTGATTTTACACCTATTACAGTTAATAAATTGATATCTACCAAATTTGTTTTGTTGTATTTACTTTACGATATATTCATAACGTTGAGAGGTTTTAACTAGTGTTGGGCATAATCGATATATTTCAATAATCATTCGAACATTCGATTATTATCCAGTGCGCATGCGTAACTTAAAATTTGAATCGAACATTCGATTATGATTCAATGCGCATCCACCTGGTCACCAAATTTAAATCTAAAAAATTGAACGAAAGCATTTAATAAAGAACCTGGTAAAAATGCACTTTTATTATTATTGATTTATTTATTGATTGAAAACAGGTTAATTACAATGTCAATGTGTTTATAGTTTGTATTGTGTATTTGAGAGAAAAATAAAAATAAATTAAATAAAAAAAAAATACAAATACAGCAGACGCTCGATAATGTGAACTAATTCGAACCAAATGTGGTTCACATTATCGAAATGTTTACATTAGCGTGATTTAAATAATAAATGATGTATTAAAAGAAACGTTTAATACATACATATTTATTACAAACATGCATAATTCCTATGGGCAGGCCTAACCTAGGGTTGTGTCGCTGCACAATTCTGTCCCGGTCTCAGCTGTACTGTGTTTGCGATCGTTTCCGTTTCGTTCAAATCAAAGACAGTTATCTAAAAAATGACGTCCAGAGGCAAAAGATCTGTAGTATGGCAGTTCTTTAAATTAACAGCGGACAACAAATTTGTAACGTGTCAAAAACAATTTAATTTTTTTAAAAATACCACAAACGTAAATCAACATTTGAAAAGAGTGTATCCGAGGCAATTACTGCCTGTAGTGCCTGATGATATCGTTAGTGACGAAGATATTATCCTAAATGAAGCAGTGCCAACAACATCAACAGCAGGGCCATCAACATCTGCAGCAGGGCCATCCACATTTACAGCAGCGCCATCAACATCTACAGTAGGGCCGCCAAAATCATTTTCTGGTTCTGTGCGAGAATTCCAGCCATCTAAATGGGCAATTGCGGTTATTTGGCTCCACCAAATCCGACACTGAGTTAGCAGAAGCAGACGACGCCAAAATCAATCAGGCGCTAGTTAAAATGATTGTTGCTGATTAGCAGCCACTTAGAATTGTGGAAGACAAAGGATTCAGACAGTTTGTGTCAAAATTAAATCCCCTATACACAATTCCGCCGTGGAAAGTGCTATCTTCGCAGCTGCTGCCTCAACTTTATTGGCAACAAGTTGACGTATTGCGACAAAAATTGTCATCAGCGCATTTCGTTGCAGTTACAACAAACCTCTGGACATCAGATAGTACACAGCGTTATATATCTGTTACTATCCACTTTATCAGTAAGTAAAAACTTTCTCTAAAGATTAAAAAAAAATTAAAAAAATATACAAAAACTAAAAAGCCAATATTTTCAGTAAATGGTACATTACATGCCAGCGCCCTTCAAACCAGTGAGGTGAAAGGTAGCCAAACTGGAGCACAAATCGGTTTGGAACTATCAGACATTTTCAGCAAGTGGGAAATTAGTGACAAAATTGTGACTGTGGTTTCAGACAACGGTGCTAATATTAAGTCAGCCATCAATGATCATCTACAAGAGCACCATTATCCATGTATCGCTCATACATTAAATTTATCAGTGCATGAAACCCTAAAGAAAAACAATAAACTCAGTGACATTCTAAAAAAAATGCAGATCAATTGTGGGACATTTTAAACATAGTGTAACTGCTGTAGAAAAACTAATTCAGATGCAAGAACAATTAAATGTTAGTGTTCTAAAGGTCAAATAAGATGTGGTAACACGGTGGAACTCCACTTACATAATGCTCCTTAGTGGACAAGGTCCCACTGGTAGCTGTGATGTCAAGTCTGCCAATGGCTCCTATGATGCTTAACGCAGATGATTGGATAGTAGTGGAAGACTGTATTTAGATCCTAAACATTTTGGATTTAATGACAATAGGAGAGAAATTCATCACATTACCATCAATAATTCCACATGTGCGAGGAGTTCGGGATTCCATGAATATAATAGATTGCAAAACGGCTGTTGGGGCTGAATTAAAAACTGACATGTTTTCTGTGCTTTCTCGACGCCTGGGAAATTATGAAAAAGACAAAATATCGGCAAATGCCACTTTTTTGGATCCTCACTACAAAAAAAAATGGATATGGGACCCAAGAAAATGCAGAAAATGCAGAAAATGCGGAAAAATGGATTTTAGATGAACTCGAGAGTCTCATTGCTGGTTCACTTTCTGCTTCTACGCTTGTGTCAGAGACCAAATATACGCCTGATGACTTTGACGTTAATATGTTGTGGAATTACCTTGACAGCAAAATCGTCCAATCTACAAATGTATTCGCTCTTTCACCAAAAGCAAAAGCTATTCTAATGGTAAAGCAGTATTTATCTATGCCAAACATACCTCGAACATGTAATCCTTTGAGCTTTTGGATGGAAAACAAACATTTGTTTCCTGAATTGTTCAAACTCCATGAAAAATATCTTTGTGCACCAGCCACTTCTGTGTCGTCAGAGAGAATATTTTCAAAAACTGGTCTCATAACCAATTTGCGAAGAAACCGATTGGCACCTAAAAATTTAGATTATATTGTTTTTTAAACACAAATTTGCAAATGTAATAATAAAATATATTTTTATATTTCTAACCTTTCATTGTTGATTTCCAAAATGTCACTTCATACTTGTATCACAGTACCACCAACTTAACAAATGAAATTTTCTAAGGATTTCGATTATTTTCCACGATTATTTGACAGAATCCGAGTGACGAGTGAATTATTTCGAAACCCGAAACCTCGAAGTTTCGAATACAGATATCGAATCGTAATCCGTTTGTGTGCTCCTGCGCAGTCGAAACGAATAATGAATGATTTCTGAACCATAATCGAATGATCGATTATTCGGGTATAATCGATATATCTCGATTATATCATTCATAATCGCCCAACACTAGTTTTAACAACTTCCCAGCATGTAACCAATATAACACATCAGTATAAAAGTTGTTTAAATACGATCAAATCCCTAGCTTAAGATGTAAAGTTAGAAGAAATATTTACTACTTCAATTTCAGTCTTTTGGTCATCATACGCTCAGCAAGGTAACATGGCTGATCCCTATCTTTGTCTCTTTATCCTGTTTCGGTGGAGTGAATGGAGTTCTCTTCACCTCTGCAAGATTGTTCATGACTGGTTCGCAAGAAGGACATCTTCCTGATCTATTCTCATTTATCCATATTAATAAATTGACACCTATACCTTCTCTAATATTTACAGTAAGTATAGAAATTATAAAGAAAAAAGAAAGGAAAATATCAAAGGTCCAAGGGTGTAGTTACGTCTTTCACTCGATTTGTTAAATTTTAACAGCTTTCGTATTATTTTTTCAGTGCCTTGGCTCATTGGCTATGTTATTGGTTAGCGATGTTTTCGTTTTGATCAATTACTACAGCCAAATTCTTTGGTTTTCCGTCGCTGCGAGTATTGCTGGAATGTTGTGGCTCAGATACAAGAAACCCCAGATGCCGAGACCAATCAAAGTCAACTTGATCATTCCCGTGCTGTTCCTGTGTTGCTGCACATTTCTCATAACTTTTCCGATTCCTACGCAACCGTGGAATACGGTTATCGGTGTGGGAATCACTTTGACAGGTAAATAACAGCGTGATACACCGGTGACACACATATCCTCATAGGGGTGAGTTACCAGTGTTTCACATGGCGAAAAGTATATTATTGTAATATATAAACGACTCTTATTGTATTTTTAGGCATTCCAGTGTATTATTTGTGCGTCAAATCGAAGAAGACGGACAAATACAATGTAGTTAGTAGTAAATTGACGAGGACGGTTCAGAAGATCTTCAACGTAACGTATCCGATTGCTGAACAAAAGTTGGCACCTTAATTTAATGCATTTTTAAAACAATTTTTGTAGTAATATTTATTTAATAAGTGTTTATACGTTGATATTATTTATTTATTATTGTTTTTTTGTATATGTGTGCGCCAATATAACTAATAATTTGGCAAAATAAATAAAACATGTCAAAACAATACTGTTTTTTAGTATTCTGAAATCAGGAGACAAATTTGTATTAGGATTCTTGCCTGAATGTAAATGTCTGTTGAAAATAATATGAAACATATCAAAAATAGCTTCAAAATATAATATATACGTGCATTTGTAACGAAAACAGGTAGTTTATGGAAATATAACACTGGAAATTATAAAAGATATTAAAAAAAACTTTCCCTTAAGGAATTAGTCTAGAAATAAATGTCGGTAATGTAGTGGGATGTAATTCAGTTGCTTGCAAAATTACAACGTTCTGAAAATGGTCCAAAGATGGAAGTAGTTAATAAGGCTATGCCATAATTTATTAGATGCTGATATGGCTAGGCAATCTCCCATGCATTTCAGGTTTAGTGAAGATTCGTCGCCCAGCGGATTTCTTCAATTCCGGCTGCGCAACGACCATCCTTGACTCCTCAAGACAAAGCCCTATTTGTTACCCAATAAAGTCACGACCCATCCGAGGCCAAAATTTTTCTACTTCAAATCCCAAGCTGCGCGAACCGAGCCAGCTCCATCATAAGATGATCAAAGGGTACAAGGCAATTCAGTCCGACCCTAGTCCCGAAAGCAGTTCCCAGTGTGCATTTTAGGTTCTAAGTGGCTTTCTGCATTTCGTAGTGGAATTATGAAATTAATCGCGATCTGTTCAAATGAATATTTTGGCATAATAAATACATTTTCATATGAATCACCTTTATGGAAGAAATACATTAATATTAAGAAAAGAAAAACTAACAAATTTAAATAGGAGAATGACACTCAAATTTGGGTATATTGGGAAATTATGGCGAATCTCAATGCGCTCTGGCTAACTTCACTGTTTCTCCAGAATCCGCCTGTGTTCAATTCAGATGGAAATTGTAATAGAGAAGCATATCATGTGTTTTTGGATGTATATGATGACAATGAAAACTATATTCATTAATTTTGTCATAAAATATGTTTGCAATAATTAAGATATTTATTAAAATGTAATACATATAACATTTATTTCGTATTGACAATGACAATATTTTATTTTATTAGAAAATACATCCGTCAGGTTGGTATCTTATTGAGCTTTCATAAAAATCGACGACAAGCGATATTGTTACATTATCCATTTTAAACATGTCTTGTGAAATGTTTATATTTAAAAATAATCTTTGATATATTTTTTGCTAAAAGCAAACAGTTTTTAAAATAGATGAATATAACGTATAACTTTTAGGTTAAATATAAAATATTGTCATTTTTAAAGTTATTGTCATAACACTCAAAAAACATCAAAATCTGCTCGTAAGTGTTGTCCCAGACTTTTATGAAAGCGATGGTACGTTTGAAGTGCAATTCTGGGGGGTTATTCTGTAAGAATCGGGGTATTTTCGACTGTCTCGTATCAGCTGTCGTGTGTACTGTCCTAAAAGAAATTTTGTGATATCAACCTCATATTTTCTAGAATAGTGTTGTGTTGTGGTATTTACGATTTGACACGAAACAGCAAAACCGGTATAACTTTTCTAATGCAACAGCGTGCAACTTATCGAAAACAATTGCAGCACAACTGACACGACACCATTAACATGTGCACTGTCGCAAAATAATAGAATCAGAAAAGTTTTATTGAAAATTTGATGTTTCAACACGGCACTGTGAAAAGCTACACCCTCGATCCTTATAGAATAACCCTCCTGTTTGTCATTCTGGAGTTACGCTTATTGCAACCCCACGCTAAATTTAATTTACTTGTGATCCTAGTTCGGAATTTTAGTTTAAACCATATCACGATAAAATAAATAAGACGCAAAAGTTATAATTATAAACATCTTTCTAAGGCCTGAATTACATTATACTATTATAGATTCGTATTTTTTTCATGCTTATTTTAAGTATCTAGAATTTAACCTTCAATATAGTAACTATAAATTTAGAGTGCAATGAAGGTATCAGGAAGTCGCATTACATATACTTGAGGACTATTCATAACGTCTGCCAACACAGATAAACACTGATGATGGATACAAACAAAGTAGGTATGTTGGTAGGCATGTTACTGGACACTTGTGCGCATGAATAGTTCATTTCTATAGTAGGAAAAATAATATCGGAATAGGACATGTTCTAGTTTTGAAACTAGTATAGTATGCAACCATACACCATACTTTTTCCTTGCAACTTTTCTAGTTACTAAAAAAAAGCATGAAAAAAAGGCGAATCTAGTATAATGTAATTCAGGCTTAAGGAAATTATTTACTGGCGCATGCGCGTTTACTAACGAATGCGCCCTCTGCAAATCGGGGTGGAATTGATAGCTAAGATATGAATCTGTTTAATTTGTTATATTCCATAGCATGAGGCACTCTATAGCACAGATAAAGAGATCGACAGCTAGCCAACGTATATGGCGCAATTAGACACACATTTAATAACCTATTTAAAGATTAAAAGATAGCTCAATATTTTTTCTATTTCTTTCCGTAATAACTCTGATTTCAGCTGAATAGAGGGCGCCCCCTGCGTTGGTGCTATAAGATTTGTTTCTGCAGCAATCACAAACTAGTCAGACGCAATTTGATTGGCTAAAAGGAATCTCAAACTATTTTCTAATTGATTTCACGACAATTGATTGGCTCTGACTAGTTTGTGATTTCTGCAGAAACAAAGCTATAGTCTATGTGCGCCGATTTTAAAAGTAGATTTGAGTGGATTCTACGCATTGTTAACTATTAATCTAACTTTTAAAAGAAATAGATTTTACCTGCAGATTGAAACGTATTCTCTATCAAATTCTCACATGATAAGGCAGACATCTAGAAATACAACATTAGCGCCCCTCTTTCCAGTGCCTTGCCTCCAAACTAAAGCGTTTTCGTCTCCAAAAATATGTCTAAATAATGGCATGGTATTAGCTAGCTGAAAAGTTCCTTTAGCTGTAGGAATAGATAATAGAGTGGTTTAGAATTTTTTTGTAGTCATTTTAGATATGAATTTTGCCCCATCTAGTAGCTGGTCGGATAATTATTTCATTACATTTCTACATATTCAAGTTAAAGACATCGTGTTTCAAAAGTAAGGCGTAAAAGTGTATTTAAAACGCCCCTAAAATAATTCCTTGTTTTACTAACTGTAATTTATTTGGCATACCGGCGGGATACTATTGCTGTGTCCAAGGAGAGACACCTATTGCTTAATAGCTCAAATTAACACGATATCCAAGCACCTAAAATGTTTACAACTTCAATATCACCTTATTTCTGCAATTTCATTCATTTATGCAACCAATTCTACATGGGAAAATGCAATTTTGTAACCACAAAAAAAAATATGATTCATTGTTTATTTGAATCGTATGAACAGTACACGAATATTTTACGGGCTATCGCTGGTTAGCACTTTAAATTAATTAGTTGCCTTAGATGGACGTTGAGATCTAAATAATACGCTTTCACAAATCACCAAGAAATTATCCAAGCTAAATTTTAGATGTTAACATTAAGCCAACAAGAAGCAGGTATATTCTTGATGGTTTTGAATATGTGTAATGAAATTATTTTCTGTTTGTCCAACAGAAGCTGACGATGCCAATCCTTTACTATTTGAAATTGTGTCAGCATTTATATGTGAAAAAGAAGGTCCGGATAAAAAGTATGTTACATATAAATTGGTTGTGAGACATGTTTCTGGCAGGCAAGATGGTACACCAGCAACAATCGATAGAAGATACACAGATTTTTACAATTTATATATGTCACTGAAGAAGGATTTTCCCGATCTCATGTCCTCTGTGGTATTTCCCAAAAAGGTTATACTGGGGAATTTCGATAATAGTCTGATTTCTGCTCGAAGTACAGGTTTTGAATCGTTTTTAAGATTCATCTCACACGAACCAAGGTTGCACGCAGCTCGTGCTGTATTGAATTTTTTACAAGACGAAGAGATAAGCAAGGTGAAGCAGCTCATTAATTCGAACGAATACTCGTACGCCATACCATTATTAGAGAATATTTTTAGATTATTAAATAATGTATATACTGATCGATCGCCACCTGTATTACTTGCCCTTTGTAGGTTGTTAGGATGTTGTATGTCAATTCCAGGTTCGCCCAGCGCAGATAAATGGGCCGATTTAGCTTTACACAGATTTGAAGGAGTTAGCGATAGTGATCTGTTAGAATTATATTTACCATTATTGAATGCGTGCATTAAAGTATGGTGGCAGATGGGGAGAGATAAAGAGCAACTTGAAAAGAGATTTTTAGATTTACGTCGGCAAGGTTTGAAAGCTAACGATTCAGTTAATCTTTTAGAGGCAATCGATATTGTCGAGAAAAAGATTTATGATAATTAGAGTCAATATTGTGATACTGTTTAAGCTTCAAATGTACTTAAAAGCTGAGGACCTATATTCAGATATAACAAGTATTTTTCTATGCCTTGACTGAAGAGAAAAAAAATGCTTCTTTTTCTTTGTTTATTTTCATGTAGGTATGTAACTTGTTTGTCTTGTGACTATATACTGTATGTAGTAAAGAACCTGTTTATTTTTAAATTCATCACGTGTTAGATAGTTTTAGCTTAAGATTTTAAATATATAGTTGACTTGCAAGTTATATTTATATTGTATATTATTATCCATACTGTTATTTGCATTTTATTTATATTGTATTCTATGAAACCAAAGTAATAAAAAAGATATTCAAAGTATAAATGTTTACTAATTCCAAATATAAACAGTAATTTCGGAGGTCATGTGAAACCACAAAGATATCACTAATTCACTGAGTAATGTAAACAAGTTAATAGAATATAGAGATTTTTGTATATACAAGAGATTTTAAAAGTTTTGAACACAAAATCAAAAAAAAAAACAGTTTTGCTAACAGTACATCGTAGTTGATCGCCTTTTATCTGGTCTATTTATAGTTTTAAGTATGAATTTTGACAAATAAGGGAAAAAATAAAATCGCACTACTTTTTTTGTCAAAGGTACAAGGTCACATGAAAGTCGAAATCTTTTTTTTTTAAGCGGGCCAGATTGGCACAATGGCAGTTCGTAGATATTCATTGGCACTGTTCGATCCAGAATTTCCGAACTAAAGGTGTAAGCTCCGAGTGCATTTTGAAGGTATGGTTTATAGTATTTTTCGCACTAAACAGCTAAATTAAAGTTTATAATTACGTTAAATTACTAATTTCCCAAACCAGGGGGTGGCGGCTCTTGGAATTCAACGAGAAAGCTATTTTGGCTCCTCTCCTAGATATATCGCAAACTAACCTATATCTATCTCTCATAATTTGTTTGTAACAGGGTTTCAAAGTTTGTAACATGTTTGTAACCATAGTAACTGTGACACAAATCTGGTAAATAACGGGGTGAGACGGCGGGTAATGGTTTTAATGAAACTCCTTTTTAATTCATCAGAGCTTTCGCTGTTTATTTGACAGCTTCTTCAGTGATTATTAGAGTTGATCACTAGCGCCAACGGGCAGTGGCGGAGGTTCGAGTAAAGAGTAAACAGTATTCTTAAAAAAAAAAATTGCACATGACACTATGACAAATTTATATTTAATTTATGTGTTACCTTTATTGCATGTAATCTACTGTTTAATTTACTAGACAAGGAAGCATACAGACAAATGTTAACAAAGTTTTGGTCACAGTCGAAATCAACAAGCAACAATTAAAGATGCTTTATGATCCAGGGACGGTATATTCAGTAATTAGTAACCTGGGCGAATATACGGTAACAGTCAGAGGCGTGGCGAGCGCATAAAAGTTTACACATAAAATAGAAGGTAAGAAATAAATTATAAAACGTGCTGAAACACTTACCGTTTTAAAAGTCTTCCGTGAAATCACAAACTGGGTAACATCTGTTAAATATTTGAATCATTAGATACGAAAATTTGTCTTAATATAAGAAAATCGAAGTCTTTCTCTAAAACACTTTCAAATTTTCGTATTACACACCAATTTGTTTCGCCTTCTACAGCGTATAACTGTGCGTGAACATCATTCACAATTTGAACAGAATCCACCAGCGACATCGAAACATTTTGTAATTTTTCTATTCCCTCCGCTAGTCCGAAGTAATTGTTGTGAATAGTGTGTAAATCTCTTTTAACCTGACTATCTTGAAATATTTCCTGGCTTTTCTTGATTGCTGCAACTTCTGTCGGATTGAATTTTAAAACTACCTTCTTTACTTAATCAAAATATTTGTTGTAGTAAAACGCAGCCTGCAATCATGTTCCCCAACGTGTAACAATCGGCTGTGGCGGTTCAGGTAAAACAGGACACAGTTTGTGAAATAGTCGGGTACGTTTCGGGGACTTTAGAAACACTTTGCCTTTGTACTAGCAATCAATGCATTTACTAGTGGAAAACATGTAGGAATCGTTTGTGCCGCAAGATTTAGGGTATGGATTTTACACGTTACATGTAAGAAGTTACCACTGTGTTCTTTAAGAGATCGGCCCAAAGAACGCATGTTTAGACAGAATTACAATTTTAAAGCAACTGCTAATTCCTAACAAAACCGCATACGTGAATAAAACATTTAATTGCACGAACACAATTTTTGTAATGCGCATGCTCTAACGATTTCAAACGATTTTTAATCCCTGCAGAAACAAACCTAATATATTCTTAGCTTTTATCGATGTCTTGATGTCCACTTTCAGTGGACATCAAGACGTTAATATTTATAAGAGGACGTTGAAATAAATCTATACATTTTTTCAGTTTCTTATGAATTTTAGGATACAGAAGTAAATTGGTACAAAAAGTAATAAATAGTTAATATACCTTTAAAGGAATAAATTTAATAAAACCTATATGTATGTGCAACGAGACAAAAGTAAACTTGTACGAAAAGCAGTAAATCCCTACAAAAGTGTGCATTGTCTATAAAAGATTTTTCGCCCATGTGCACAAATGCGCATAAACTTCAACATCGCTTGTAATCTGTCTGCCGATACTACCTGATCGGTTGCCAATCGTCCAAGTTTACTTTTGTTTCATTGTACATCCTCCGGAATAGCAAAATTGTATGGGCTTGCTTGCTTTACATTTTCCTTTTCCAAATAATTTATTTCATAACAGACTTCTGACATTCAGTGTATATCAACGCATCCCATTATAATGTGAGAACAATACCGAACACTTACAAGGTGAAAATATACGTCACCTTAGGCGATAAGCTTGGTAAATGGTTTTATTGTGTATAATAGAGTCTACTCACCTTTATCTTTGCTCTATTTATGGTATAAAATTATCTACAATTTACCAAAATGATAATTGGGAGCACATTACGATCGTTACAGTAAATGCATAATAATAATCCAACAATTATATCCAGTATATCCACGGTTAGAGTGAATAAGAGGAAAAACTTTTTTATTTTATATTTTAGGGAAAAGGAGCATACTTGATAAAAAGTTTTGCTTGTATTTAAAATGAGATTGCAGTGGAGAACGTTAACGTTCCACATACTGGGTGTCCGGAAACTAAAAAAATTCGAACATGTCATAAGAGTAAACTACCATTATTTTTACTATTTCGAAAAAGTGGCACTAGGAAAAGTTTTTTGGAATTAAAAGTTATGACAGATTTTCAATTTAGGGCCTTTTTCTCCTTTATCGTAAAGAAATATTTTTATCGAAAATTTTGCTTGTGATTTAAAATAATTATTATTTAATCCTTGGCGTTATTTCACTTTACTTCAAATAGTGGGTGGTGACGAAAATGACATTTTATGTTTCACTTGTGTGTACATCGTTAAAAATACCCAAAAATAATAATTATCAAAAAAAATTCTAACTCTACAGCAAAAAAAAAAAATTAATACAGTGATACATTAAGGGTGATAACAGTTATCGCCAAGTAATTCAAGAATTTAATGAAAAATACCCCGGTGTGCATGTGCCACAGTCGTCATTACATAAAATAGTTCATACATTTTTTAGGACAGGGTCGCTATTGAAAACACCGAGGCAAAAGAAAAACTATAACGATGAAGATGCCGCTACTGTACCAGTCTTACAGTCAGTGTATCAATATCCAAGGATGTCATTGAGGAGACGCTCGGAATACTTAGGAGTGGTGAAAAAGTCCCAAATACAAAAATTTTTAAAACAAATTAAAATTCTGCCATACAAACCAGTATTTAATCATAGTTTAGGGACAGGCGACGAAGTGAAACGTCTCGATTTTTGTCTGTGGGTCGAAGGTATGGAAAGAAATTTTCACCAACAAATTATATTTTCGGATGAAACCACTTTTTCGACAAATGGCATTGTTGCATCGCAGCATTCACGATATTGGGCAGCCGAGAATCCTCATTTTAGAATACCGTCGAGGCGACAACATTTCAAAAAAGTAAATGTTTCGTGTGCCGTCTCCTTTTACGGAATAATAGGACCATACTTTTTTCAAGATACGTGCAACGGAAATAGCTACTTGAATATGGTCCAAATGTTTTTCACCGACGAATTGGAAAATTTACCATTGGCCTACCGAAATTCTTTGTATTTCCAGCAAGACGTTTGTCCGGCGCATACTGCTGTAAATGTTAGGACTTGGTTACAGGATACATTTCATAATCGCTGGATTGGCCTAGATGGTCCACATCCATGGCCTCCGCGGAGACCAGATTTAACGATCACGGACCTTTACTTGTGGGGTCGACTCAAACAGATTCTCTACAGCAGACCTTTGGACAATGACATGAACCACCTAAAGCAACGAATTAGGGAAGCTGTACAGTCCATATCCTTTGAAGAGGTTAGAAGAAGTTAGAAAGAATTTCTTGCTCGCCTTCAAATTTGTGTGGACGTTGGTGAAGGACTGTTCGAATAATGTTTTATTATTTGAAATTTTTTTTACGTTAAAAAATGTAACCAGTTTTGTGTACGAATTATTTAATTAAAGTAGGCCAATTTTCCCATAAATTGAAAATCTGTCGTAACTTTTAATTCCAAAAAACTTTTCCTAGTGCCACTTTTTCGAAATAGTAAAAATAATGGTAGTTTACTCTTATGACATTTTCGTATTGTTTTAGTTTCCGGACACTCAGTATTTGGAACGCTAACGTTCTCCACGGCAATCTCATTTTAAATACAAGCAAAACTTTTTAACAAGTATGCTCCTTTTCCCTAAAATGTAAAATAAAAAAGTTTTTCCTCTTATTCACTCTAACCGTGGACAGACTGTATAAATATAATTTCCAGTCATTAAAATGTATTTGATATTTTAATCTGTTTAATTATAACATGCTAAGTAAGCGTTATAAACGTATTTCTATTACATTTCTTGGACTTCCTTTTCGGTATTTTAGTACTTCATATGCTACTACTATTTCTTCATTTATTATAGCTAGATAGCTGTTATGATAAACTCAACGGAAATTCTACTGATAAGTATTTCAAGATCAAGGGTGAATATTTATCAAATATTTGTTACAATCTTATCGTTACATTGTTTATAATGAACATCCCAAGAGATTAGTTGATTTGTGTTATATCATTGGTTTACAAAATGTTTAAATTGTTTTAATAATAGTATTTATAATTTTAAATTCACTAATGAATATTATAAATTTGTTTCATTTTCGCCATCTAGTGGCAATATAATTTAACGTTAGCAGATTTCTGTTAAACATTTACATATTTCTTCACTTCATACTTAACTGTACTGATATAGTTACTATAATATAGATGGCACTACTTATACGTCAATGTAATTTTAATTTTATTTTCCAATTACTTAAAAATATTCATAAATAACTAAATTGCAAATAACTTACTATTTTTCAATTGTATTCATTTAGAATAACATTTTTAATTTTGAAATTGTGGGTGTTATTAAAAATACAAAGTCGATTACACTGATCAGTAAGCTAGCAACAGAGATTAATGGAAATTTGCTTAACACAATTTTTATATTATATTATTTTATAATTAATAAACAAAGGAAATGCTTTTGAGATAAAAAGAACTACACATTAACTTAGCTACTGATGAAGTTCGAAAAAATAATGTAAAAATCAAAATGTGCCATATTGAATTTGGGAATGTTTTCAAGAAATTCAAAGTCATTAAAAGTTACACATTTATTTAGGTACTAAGCTGATTTCTGTCAAGTACTGCCCTGAAGTACTTTAAGAAGTTAGTGGTTATTTAGAATTAATCAAATAACTTGTTTGGTGAGGAATGTGTCAATACTTTAGCGTTTGTTCGTCTTCAAATGTATTAAAAAACAAAATAAATAGAATTCTTTGAAAGTAACATAAATTCTAAAAGTTTCGAGTTGCAAATATATGCCCGACGCAGAAAAGCCTATGCAAAAGCTATTTATAATTTAGTGAAAATTGAAATTTATATAAATAAAAAATGTTGCTGTTGCAAAATCATTGTAAAACGTATATCTGGGTGTTAAATTAGTTTGTTATTTTCAGATTTATTTGACACAAATATGCACGGGATAATAATAATCATTGTATTTATTTCATACGTTGTAAATGTACATAAATAATCAAGTGTTCTTGTTCACACAATAATGATAAAATTAAATAAAATTGAAATCGGTTTTCTTCAAGAATGGTAGAGGAAAGTATGAAAAAACCCTGTACAGCTTATCAAGAATAACTGTGCTGCCGAAGGTCTGATGTGCATTAAGCAAGTAGAAAAAATGGGTGGAAGAGCCGATAAGTTCATAGAATTGCAGACATTCTAAAGTAAAATTGCAATTTTCTCAGAAACTATCAATTTTAGGGGTTTTATGGTATAGGTGTAATTTGAAGGGAAATTATACGAGGTGTGGCAACTAAATAGCCGGACTGGTGCTACCATCGGCAAACAGCGAGCATGCCACGGCAGGTTTGAACATGTCTGTGCTTGTAGATGCTTCTCCCACTCTGAGCTCGATGGACACGGTTGTACGTCGCTTAGTCTCGCTGTAGCATTCGTCTGTTCAAGTCCTTACGCTTGCGTCGCGTCGGATACGCGTGGAATTTTCTACGTCCACTGGATCCCCGAAGGTCGGACAGCCAATCAACATTATAACGTCGAGGTTCTAACTACCCTTCGTGAACGAGTGAGAAGACGAAGACCCGATTTGTGGAAGAGCGAATCCTGGATGTTCCACCAAGACAATGCGCCAGCCCATTCCGCCTTATCTGTGAAGGCGTTCTTTGCGAAATCCGGTATGACCGTGTTGGACCACCTACCGTACTCGCCCGACCTGGCCCCCTGTGACTTTTTTATTTCCTAAGGTAAAATCGGTGCTTAAGGGGACAAGATTTGACAGTGTGGAAGCGGTGAAAGCGAAAGCGACAAGCTGACAGAAACGGACTTCCAACACTGGTTTCGACAGTAGAAAATTCGTATGCACTAGTCCGGTTATTGAATTGCCACACCTCTATAAAAACAATGATTATCAATGTATACGTAATTTTGTAATTGTATACGTACAAAATTATTTCGATAAAGATGACATAACCACAAAATAACTTGTGTGTTGTGTGTACAGATACATAAAGATTAAAGCGACACTTGTACTACCTTTGTTTGCAAACAATATTACAAAACTTACTACTACGGTAACCTCGTAGGAATCTTCAGAATCGCGAACGAGTGACAGGGATAACTGTATGGTTAGGTGCTAGAAGGTATTATGGTAAAAAGGGACTTATGCATGCAAGCAAGTCTTATCGTTTGCCTTTGCTGAAATACCTGCTATACCAAAAAAGGAGGAAATATACCGACGATTAATTACAAAATATGAAAAAATATGTCGGCGTGATTTTTGTAATTTTCGCTAATCTCTAATACAAATAGGAATTCTGATATTTTTTTTATACATAAATTTTAACGTTAGTTATCCAATGGTGAAAATATATAAATCCATTATCCTACTTATCTATTGTTTTCTTCATTTACACCCCACCGTTTACGAACCACCATCTCGCCTAATCTAGGACTACGATTGCGATTGCCCTGCGTTCACGCAACGGAAATTGTCGACGACGCGCGAAGGGCACGATTGTAACATATATTTGTTTGACTCAACAAAATTATGTCAAATAAAAACGTTTATTCATCCAAACAAATTCAATCTGTTGTTCTTAAAAAATGTGCTTTTAGTCAAATAAACCTTTGTTGAATTGAATAAATAATTTCAAACATATATATTTGTTTGATTCGAGAACTTTTTTTTCTCCGTGTATCACCCTTCTTAAAAACAGGGCAGATCCTCGCAGTTTTCCACCTTGAAGGAAATGTTGCAGATTTTAGCGATAAATTGATGTACTCCAGAGGTTCTGAGAATGTGTTAGCACAATCTCTCACAAGGAAACGATATGGCGCGGATAAGAAATAAGAAAGTTGATGATGGCTAGAATGAACCGAAACGTTATATAAAAATTCCGAGTACACGATCAAAAGTGGGCTTGAGGATGTGTTTAAGTTTCCCTCTGCATGGCCAAATAAAGATGCTAGAGGCAAGGTCCATTTTCTATTTGGGTTCATAACAACTACAAAATTTTGCAATTTTGTGATTCCCATGGTTAGGGTCAATAATGAATCAGTCTGTATATTGACATCGTAAAATGAGCATGAAAACAAAAATAAACCCCTTAGATTCTTTTAGAAATAAATTAAATATTTATCAGATTGTCATGATAAATCGAATTCTTTTTTATATTTTTCTAGACCACAATTTCATTTTATCTGTCATATATCTCCTACAGTACTCAGAACGTGTAAAAAAAGCTATTATATCTAGTAAGTAGATAACTAACGTCGCACTTTGTTGAGGGAGCGCTCGGCAATTAAAATCAAATTTTGCATCGCCACCATTTGGTGCCTCCACCATCGCTAGGTTGTGTACTCCGTTTGTTTGTTGTGTGTGTCTCTACATCGTGACGTGCAATTAAGTAACCGGAATAATTGTACGGTTTGGAGTTCACTTCCGAAAGTCGAGCAGGGACAAAAGGAAAAGCAAAAAAAAATGGAAAAAATGTGCTTCGATGTTTTACAAAATACCTACAATTATACTTATCGCTGGGTGATACGCGCAGGTACCTACCATTTTGTACGGGGTTCGTTGGCGAATTAAGATCTACGTTCAGATAAATAAAATGACAGCGAGAGTATCCTGTCATTAAAAATGTGTTATTTGTTATGTTTAGTTTGTTATTAGCGTAGTTTTGTGGCCGCACATTTTGACTTGATTATACTGATTTGTTGAGCTTATCTGTTAGAGAAAGAAAAGCAGTGAGTGTAATGAAGATAGACGGAAATGACAGTGTAATTTTGTCAATAAAAACTATTAGGTGATGTTGCGTCATACAGGGAAAGTAACAATATTTCAAAAATTAATTGTGGTTTTAATTTTTTCTTAAGTAGAATTTCTTTAGATGTATCTGCAGCGTTTCTTGATTAGTAGGGATTGGCATATCTTCGCATGTATATTTATTAAATTTTCAATAAAAAGGACATTACAAAAGAACACAAATATTAACTTCTTTTGCCAGATATTTGACATCTTTTGTCTTCAATTAAGTTGTCTATTTGTGGCGTGAATTTATCGGCGGAAATAACTTTTAAAACTGCGTCCAAGTGTGCGTCTGTCAATCGCGATCTTGCGGGAGATTTGTTGCCTTTCATCAAAGAAATTGTTCACACTTATAGGTACTTCCAAACATTGACAGGATTTTACAGGCAAATTTTCTTTTTTCTTCGTATTGAACAGGCAAGTACTTATAAAATTCGAATGTAACACTATCAAATTTTTGTTTTAAATGGGTCTGACACCGAATCTCAATTACTTCCATCTGCAAGTGAGGGGGAACTTTATCAATATCGACAGTGAAAAGACCAGTAAATAAAGAAAAATTGTTTTCTTGGTACTTAAAATCTTGAAAACGCTTTTCAAATTCTGCCAGAAGGCTTCCCATTTTCTCTGTATACATTTTGTATGATATTGGGACACTCGTACTTTTCTGATACGGCTTACAAGTCGGAAAATGTGACAGATTATCCACTGCTAACTGTTCTTCCCACAGCATCATCTTACACTTGAAAGCTTTCACATGATCATGCATATCTGTTATAACTTGACGTGGTCCTTGCAATTTCGTATTTAAGTCCGACAAGTGTTTTGTAATATCTACCATAAATGAAAGATCTTGTAAAAAAGGTACGTCGGATAATAAGCTGACATCTTGTCCTTTCACTTCCATGAAAAAGCGTATTTCTTCTTTAAGTTTCCAAAACCGATCGAGAACCATAGAACATGAAAGCCATCGCACCTCTGCATAATAAGGTAAACCAGCGTACTCACTTTCTAAATCACGTAAAAACGCAAAAAAACTGTCGCTGATTTAAGCCACGTGCCCTTATGAAGTTTATAATTCTTTTCACTGATTTTAAAACGCTTTCCAACTTGATCACTTTTGAGCATAAAACTTCTTGGTGGATTATACAATGCACATGATGAAAATCTGGTTTGACCTTTGTCTGTAATATTTGAACGAAGCCATTATTTACTCCAGTCATGGAAGGAATGCCATTCATCAGTGTGATATTCCTGGCCAAGTGCACTTATAACCCAGACAATATCATTGCAAAACACCAGGTCATCTTCAAGGGAGAAGTAATCATTGAATTTGGCATGACGACTACGATAAAACGAAATCTTTGTGTCACTCTGAAGTAGATTCCAGCTCTTCAATCTGGATCCTAAAAGTTCAGCTTGCTTCTTAGACAGGTTTAAATCGCGAACGAGGTCACTAAGGTCTCCTTGAGCCAGTAAATGCGGTTCATTTGAAGAACATTCTGATTCAAATGTGGGATCCAAATTCAAATTTTCTTCTGCTACTTGATGTGCTTTCTCATCACTAGACTCATCATCACTCAAAGTCGTGTTTTCTGCAGGTGCTGGCACAGGTAACTCCTCGTTATAAAGTACTGGTCTCAGTACAGATGGTAGATTAGGATATACAACAGTGTGTTTAGATTTTGATGTAATACCAGTTATATTTGTCAGACAGAAGTAGCAGTCTGAAACGTGGTCTTTAGGTTCTCTCCATACCATATGAACTGCAAAAGGCATATGACGTGAACCTTTTGTCCATGCTGTGCGAAGGCGAACACATGTGACACAGCAAATATGGGGGGCCCAACCCCACAACCAAAATAAAGTTCATAACATTTTCTAACTAACGGTGTAAACGAACGTTTCTGGGTTTTAGAAGTCAACTCGCCGCAGACGTAGCAGAACGAATTTGGATTACAATTTCTTGGTATCTAAGAAAATATTTATTTAATCCAAATTCAATTTGGAGTAAATTATTTTCTTATATTAAACATTTTTGTAGTCTTCAAATAAAAATATTTTCTTGTCTTGATACAAGAAACCATTTCTCTGCGTGTATGATGAATTCAAGTATTTTTTCGAACAGGCACCTTCACCTGTAATAATCTTCCCTATCGACATCTTCTCCATTGCCTAATAAACTCCATCTTCAAGAAATCGCCGTGAAACATAATCTTATCAGGAACAAACAAGTAGAAAATACGAAAATTACACATTCACGAAAATCCTTAACGCCCTAGACGTTTGAATAATGCCCACAAGAAGTATACAATGGATCATCGGTCAGATGGTGGATATCTCTCGGCACCTGCGACTCCCCTTGGCGAATCGGGCGACACTCATTTCTCGGTCCCCGAGAACATCTCCAACTGCCACCCTCTGCCACACCTAAGGACGTCGTCGACCACCTTTCTCGTTCGTGGCCTTTCGTGCGGAAGACCCCTGGCCGTGAGAAAACCAACAAACACCCGCTACCACGTGACGTGCGCTTTCTATACTGAACAAGTTAAGAAGAAGGTCCTTCAAGTGATTAATGTTATCGCAGTTATTGTTGCCGAAATGGGAGGTGTAAATAAGATTTAGATAAATTAGGGGTTTCTGGAAAAAGAGATAATTATCAGGATTTTATTAATAAGGTTCTTAATAACGCTGCATTCTCACCTAAAACTATTTTGTACCAAAGGAATATTCAAATCATATCTACTACGTTAACAAAAATATATTTAAAACCGAATCGGAACATTCTTATTTTCTCTATTATTTTCGTAGTAATTGCGTTAGAATCTCAAATCCATTGTACTAGTTACTAGCTGAATTTCCAAACTAAAAATGTATATTTAATAGGTGTTTGATTGATATATTTCTAATAAAACACATTTTCAGCAATACACAAACTTTTATGGGTCTAGAACGTATAGAGCAAACACCGTTATTTGACGAAACGAAAACAAAAGTAAACGGTAGCCAATCTGCTACAAAATTTCGTCATTGGAAGCAAATGGAGCAAATTAATTTTTAAGAAATATTCCGTGAACGTTTGACTGTTATTGGGAAATGCGCGAAACTTCTGAGAGCAGTGAATTTGCTTTCGAAACATATTTTTTTGGTAAGAAATTGTCACAGTTGGAAACTACATGTCACAAGAATGGCATATCCACAAGCATTTTGTGACACAAAATCATAGCGTATACGAAATTTCAAAATACAGTGGTGGCGGGGCTGGGGACATACCATGCCCAAAATTCTAAACGTTATTATTGAAGTACAATATTTTCTTTTTGCGCCACAAAACGAGCACAAAATTATAGCGTATGCGGAATTTCAAAATGCCGTGGTGGTGGAGCTGGCATGTCTCCAGCTCCGTCAAAAAGAAACCATTATGATTCCGTTAACATTAAAGCACAAAATGAGCCCAAAATGATGATGTATACGAGATTTCAAAATGCCGAGGTGCCGGGTCTGGCATGTCCCCAGGCCCGCCAAAAGAAACCTTTATAACCCCGTTGATATTAAGGCACAACATTTTCTATTTGCGGCACAAAACAGCACAAAATGATAGAAAATTTCAAAATCTGGGAGTGGCGGTACTGGAGACACGCACCCCAAAATTACTTGTTCTGTTTAGGGAAATCATACACTAAATCAACTCTTCTAATTGTAAAGCTGTTAATTTTTGAGTTTGAAGATTGTGAAAAGAAGATGTGATTTTGAAATGCTGGAACTTTAAAACAATTAGACTTGTTATACACTAACTTCACACATATGAATAATCTGTATGTGCGTGTGAGGTACGCGTGTTGTTCTGTAACAGTCGTTTTGTGTTTGTACATTAAAATATATTAATTGTAGTCTCCCTCTTTTATTCTGAATACACAACATATAATTGAGTGAACACTCATAGTGAATCTGCGAAGATAATAGTCGCGTAAGTTAAGTAGAACTCGCGTGAGTCAGAGTTAGTGTAACCTCAACTGTGAAAATGGCGAGTATAACGAAGCTGTAGAACCATTTGAATGTTGGGAAGAGAAATTGCAGTAATGCTTTATTGTAAATGAATTGTTGAAGAATTTGGCAAAACCATGTAAATTTGAGGAATTTTTGGACCAAACTCTAAGGGATAAGCTTGTATGTGATGCGTATGCAGAAGAAATTAATCGGAGAACCAGGAATTCTGTCGTTTAGTCAAGCCTGCACTATCGCATTGAGTCCAGGGACTGCAGACATACAAAGCAAATTAGTGCAAGGGTCAGTTGCAGTGTCAGTAAATAAGGACAAAAGGAGTGAGGAAATAAGAGAATCTAGCAAGAAAGGAAGTAATGTAAGACGAGCATGTTATAGATGTGGTTGATTTTACAATTTCCAATTGCTCATTGCACTTGTATCCACTTCCATATATACCTTCCTCCCTTCGATTTCAATTCAAACACCTTGGTTGGCTTTTCACTATCAAATGTGTTTAGCTTGCCTAAAAGCTCAATATCAATAGAGTCTTCACTTTCCTCTTCTGCCACATCTTCCACTAAGAGGATGACCAAATTCAATTATTGACATTAATTTGACACCATTTTATTTAAAAAGACACGAATTATCTGTTGAAAAAGATTGTCTCTTTAGAGGAAGCAAAATAGTAATACCCAAATCACTTAGATTAGAAGTATTAAGTCTAGTGTTCCTATGGGAATAGTACGAACTAAAATGTTACTGTGATCATCGTCATCGTCACGTCTTTCAGCAAACTCGAAATTTTTCGAACAACAGCTTTATATCATGGTCAGTAGCTACTAATAATTTCCATAGAGTACATGTAGACTTTTTTCACAAATATGGCAGCTCATTTTTGATTTTTGTGGATAGTAAATCTAAGTGAATAAACGCTAAATTAATGAGGAGAGGTACAACAGATGAAGAGACAATTCTGAAACGTTTATAAATACACGCGTTAGAAACCCTATCTAAATCAGAAAACACTCCCTGTAGTGGTCCTGTTTCTTCATTTCATTAACTTTACAATGAGATCAACACAACCCTCTACCTTTTCGCAATTTCAATACGTAAGTACATTTGCCACAAATAGGCGTCCACTAATTTCGCCACCGCACTTTACCTAAATGAGCAAAATAAAAAAAAACAAAGGAACAACGATGAAGAAAAGAATAAAGATCGAAAAGCTCACCACCATCACGCAAAAGAAGCAGAAAAATCAAATTAGTCTAACAGCAACTTAGGGAGTGATCTGAAGGCGGGCGCCATAAAAAGAACATGACCGAAAGATACCCTTCCTTGACTTCTCTCCTCTCCCCACCACCCCATCCTCCTCTCAGCATCTTTTGCTTAACGCAACGGCGCCCAGGCTCTCATTCTTTTAACGTCGTTGCGGAATGTCCGAACTTAACGTTTCGGAACTAATGCAGAAGTCGTTTCTTCGGTAATTAGCCTCTTCCGTACGCCTTAACAATTTTTTAATTTTATATCTGCGAATAAGATCCAAGAAAGCGGCGTCGGCGAACGCGTTTCAATGTTCTTGAGATGAAAACAACGATGGAGAGATGAGGAAAAGATGCGGCGCCCTCTCGCGTACCGATAACGAAACAACGCCGTTAGTAGTAGGATCCAAAGAGGCCGCAAAAACGTTCTCTCGCATTAATGTTTTGCTTTAATTGGAATTGTTTTGTGTGCGAGGAAATAAGGGTTGGTTGTTAGTCCGTCGGACGGCTATGGGGGAAAGGGAGTGTTCGACTGGTGCGCGAGGATTGGTTAGAGTGTAGTGAGTCGTCTAAAACGAGGCTACTAAATTAATTGAGAGGATTTGCCGATTAAATTGTGTTTCATCTCTGTTTTCATTAGTTGAATTTTAATAAAGAAGAATGTCGGTAGCTTTCGCGCAAATTGAATCCGTGAACGTGGGATTTATGACGATTTAATCTTTCTTTATTTGTTCTCGTTGTTCGTTGGAAGGGTACGGATGGGATTGAAATGTTATAAATAAAACGCGGATCGGATTTGGAGATGGAAGATCTTTGTTATCTTTTAAACCGGTCGGTTGGAATCATGAAAAAAGAATTCAAATTGTATGTACTTTGGTGAATGTCGAAAAAGAATATTTCAGGTTAATTTATTTAATTTAATTCAATTAAAAAATATGATTTACTATTTGATGAAATACACTCTACTATAAATAACAATACTTGCTGAGAGCGTCAAGCATTTTGCTAAATTAAAGTACGAGGATGGCGACCATTCTGCAGGATTCTAGCCCCTCATAGTCTAACCCCTGTCTAGCCCCATCACCGACGGTATTCGTATTGTTTGAGTTCCCTTAACTCACTGACGGTATTTTTTTTTATATTGTCCGAGTTCCTTTAAATCGCGGACGGTAATTTTATATTGTCTGAGTTACATTAATTCACTCTCTAAAATTGCTACCAATTGAATTCCCTTAACTTGCTGACGGTAATTTTATATTGTCTAAGTTCCCTTAATTCACTGGTAATGATTTTATTGGTTGATTTTACCGACTTGAGAACTCTTTTCCGAGACACCTTTCATTTTCCCTTGTAAACAAATTTTAGTCTTCCGTGAAGAATGTGTTTAACATCATTTATCGTTCCTTGTGCGTGGTGTTTGTTTGAAATAAATTTATTTAAATTTGCAATCCTAGGGTAAGAATTTCATTTCGTTTTATTTCGCTTTATTCCGAATATCGTTTGCTTTTTTTTTGTTTCTCTTGTAAAATATGTAAATAAATCAAAATATAAAATCTTGCCTGGTTTCATTCTAAGGATTCTGGACGAACCAAATCTACCTCAGATAAATTGTTGATGAACGCCGTGCTCCAGACTGCCGTAAAGCTTTTTTCTCCAAGTTCACATACTTCAAAATTAATTAACACCCACGTGGAAACTATTTATTTAGTTATACCAGACCTTAAGACGAAAATTAATTTCATACAAATAAATAAATAAATAAATATTTGTAGCGACACCTATTAGCAAGATGTGCAACTACTCATCCCTACATTACTCACAGTATAATAGCGCATAAAACTGCTATCAGTTGAATTCTGACAACCGGATGTCGGGCGAGTCTTGATGATGATTTCTTAATTCGTTGGTGTTAGTTTTATTGACCGAAGTTGTTGATGTATGAACTCAATATCGTGAATACCGTGTTTTACTGAGCCAATTATCTCACCGAATAGAGATGCTATCAATTGAATCTTGCTGATCGGAAGTCGGGCAAGTTCTGACGACATTTTCATGATTCACTGGTGACAGGTTTATCGGTTAAAGTTGCCAAATTATAAACTCATTACCGAAAACCGTATCGCTTTCCGAATTTCACTGCATTTGCATAAAGTTACTTTCGGGTTTGACGAACGAATTGTTTTGTCGAAGTTCTTGTAACTCACGGATAGTAATTTTATTGTTTACTCCCTTTGCCGAGTCCAGAATTTTTATTTCCGTGATACCGCCGCGACAAATACGTTTCATTTTATCAAAGTTACTTCTACATGGTCTCAAACATCATTTCAATTCAAACTTTATTTTCAAAAAAGGAGGATTATTCTGATATGTTTCCTTATCCGAGGACTCTGAACAAAATACGAGCTACTTCAGAATTCGTGTTCCAAGACACCACAAAATTCACTTTGTCTCCGATTACACAAATTTAAGAAATTAAATTTACGAAGATTAAAATAAATAAGCTTCTCGACATTTTTCCGAGTTTTAATCTTATCACAAAAATAAATAAGCACCTGTTTGCCGCTTGTCGCGACATCTGTTAGCAAGAAGCGTGACTAAAACTTTGTATGCCATTAAGCCGCTAGTACAGGAACCTACTAACAACAGAGATTATATTAAGTTATAAAATGAAAAGAAAACAATTTATTATCTTACAATTTACAATCACAAAGAAAATTAGGTAAGAAAAATATTTTAGTAAAATTTATTTTTATATTTTTCTCAATTCACGAGTTTACACCACATAATAATTATACAGGAATATTCCTACAAATCCACATCAGAATATAGTAAATAATCAGTTTGCGATCTTACACCTTGCACTGTAATGTCATCCGCCCCTAAATTAATATTCCAGGAGTTTAAAGGGCCAGGGATGTTACTATAATTTGTTTTTACTGTGTACAATCTTTTCGGGGGTTTTGATTCAAATGAGAGCACATTTAGATTTTTTATAAAGTTATTGTTGTCATGGGTTTTGTGGTATAGGATGCGATTACTTATGACAGCAGGTCCTCTTTAGATAGAACTGGAAATAATATTTTTAATTGATAGAGTTTTTTAAGCAATCTTTCAACAGGATAACGCTCAATTGCATACGTTACGAGTCGTATTAAACATTCTAGTGGCTCTTTTATGGTCAGCCTGACCACCTAACTTTTCGTCCATCCAAATCCATGGAATTTTATTGGTCAGAAAATAAAGTATCATCCAGGACTTCCAAAGAATTCAAATTGTATTAAAATATTAATTATTATTAAGATTTTAAATCAAAATAATTCAATCAAATACGATTTCTTTTCTCTTTTAAATCATGCATACATTCCTTTCTCTAATCTTTCGTTTCCATTTGTCACAACGACATTTTCTCTCGGTGTTCCGTACGATTTTTATGTTAAGCGCGCTTTGCGGTCGCTTAGCATACGTACGACTCTCGCGTGACTTCCCTACCCCGCCACCCTAAAAGGCCGCCCCCACACGCCGTATTAGACGTCCTCTCTCCGCTTCAATTTAATTCCAAGTTATAAACCGTTAAATTAAAGGGGAGTCTCTGGGGGATGACCTATACGCCGCGTAACACACACTTGCGAAATCGACGTAGCGACGGCGTTGGTGGCATTACATACGGATCTTGTACGGAGATCAAATGGGAGGAAACGTATTTATACGTCGACAACGACCTCTGGATGCCAGCTTTCGCAAGTCACTGACTAACCCGCGTCTTTAGGCATGTTCGTGTGATGCTTTGCTGCGGTTTCGTTTATCCTTTTGGTTGTTAGTGTTTAGGGTAATTTGGAAAAAGAAAAATTTTGGATTTCGTCCTCTATTCATTTACATATCTATCATCTAGGATAATTGATTACATGGAGATTCGTCTAGATCGAAATATATCTCAGGGTTTCTCACTACTGAATGCAAGTATTTCACCGTCTAAACCTTTTAAAAGTGAGATTCAGAACTCTGTGTTAGTTTTTAGTAGGCCAACAAACCAACAATACGTTCCTTCACAAAAAAAAACAATTTAAAATTATGGGAAATTTTGTATTTAAAACTTTGTTAAAACGTTCTTTACAAAATAACTTTAAAAAAGAACAAACGTAACATACAAATTAAATCAAAATAACATAAAATCCTAGTTCGGTCGTGATTGTTTATAATGTTTAACAGAAAAGATGTTTTCTCAGTAAAAGATATCAAGTAGTGGAACGATATGTGTCTGCTTAGACTACTTTCTATTTCAAAGAGTCAAAGGTTTGTTACGGGTATTGGAAAAAGTTCGTTTACGGTCTTAGATTCTTTAAGTCAAAAGAGATGAAGTGTTTGCAACGGGTTTTGGTATAACTTAATTACGGACTTGAATAATTTAAACGGCGGTCTTTCTCGCGGCAGAATCCAACAAACAGCTGATGGCTGTTGCTACGGATGTGATTAGGAAAAATATTCAAGGGTTGCCGGACTAAGCTGACTGCCTCCGAAATATTTCTCGGATTTAGAAAATATTCCAAGGTTGCCGGCGAAAATTCGACTACCCGAGGGATATTTCTCGGACCTTACTCAGCCTGTTGTAGTCTGCGTGTACGTCGGCTTGCCACGCAGAGGTAAACTATTGCTTAGCCTGTTGTAGTCTGGGTAATCGCCGACTTGCCACGCAAGAGTGGCGAAATGTGAATGTGGAGGGTTTATATACAATTCTTGACCGTGACGTTGCACTTTTTGTTTGTGACGTGCTGTGGCCTTGTACGTGACGCTCATAAGTAAGACATATCGTTACACAACTTGAATCGATTTGATTAATGATAAATATACACTGGCATTCAAAAATAATATACACGGTTTTCCAAAATGAATTTACGAAATAAAAGTTGAATCGCAAGATAATTTAAAGATTTGTTATAAAAGGTGATTGTTATCTAGATAATAACTCGAAAGTGCAAAATATCTCAAAAATCACAAAATGGTAATGGCCTTGAAAAGATTCTGAGGTCATCGAGCTTTTGTTTCAAGAGCAATGCAGCATTGTTGCTACATTTTTAGGTAGAACATCTAATTCTCTAAATGACACTTAAACATATTTCATACTTTACATGAGGAAATTTGTGAGAAACTCAATTTAGTGTCCCAAAAAGAGAAAATTCATTTTGTAAAATCTAAGGTCCAGTTGCTTAGAAAATTTTATTTTATTATTTGAAACATTTCATTTTAAATTTGTGTAAATATATATAACTGGAAAGGTATTCATCAGATTACACTACAACTAGAAAAGTATAAAAGTATTTAGTTTTGTACGTCACGTTCCACCAAACATAAATTTTATTTGGCTTTCTTCTAAAAAATTGTGAAAAATTGATTTAATAAAAAAAAAGAAGATAGAGATACTGATGATGATCGACTTTGGAGACAGAATCCGTTGCTAGAGAAGCTTGTCATTTACTTAATGAGACATATTTAGATTGTGTTCTAATCTATATTTCTGCACTGAATAAAATTCATAATAAATTTCGAAAAGAAGGTTTATCGTAGTTTGGGAATGGACATCTCTTGACTAATGGAGATATTGAACCAAAACATTTCACTACACGACACCTTGCTTTTCATGCTCATTTATAATAAGACAATTAATAGATAAAAGAAATTAGATTTCTGAGGAAAATTGAGGGTAAAATGAAACGAGACAGAATAAGAAAAGAAATTTACAGAAAAAAATTAAAAGCAATAGATAAAAGGATCTAGAAAAGATAACTAAGATGGCTGGGACATGTATGCAGAATGACAGAGGAAACATTTTTAAGAAGCACGAGGCTAGACTGGGTGGAAGAAATAGGAGAGGAAGAATAAGAAAAAGAAATATACAGTGGTAAAAAGCTCAGGTTAGAGGAAGTTAGGAATAAGTAAGACATCTTGCTCAAGAAATTAATGTTTCAAAATCAACAATATGTAACATTCTTCGCAAAGCCAAGAGAACTATCTACCATCATTCAGATGTGTACAGTTTTGAGCAAAGGATGATGACGTGTATCCCAATATTCCGTTTTCTGATGAGGATACTTTTATTCTATAAGGAATTGTTAATAAACAGAATTGTAGGTATTGGGCAAGTCAAAATCCACATTGTAGGACATTTCGATTTACCCAAACAAAGAATATGGCTTCAATCGCCTCATTAAAAAAGAGACGTTCATCAATATTTTGACGACATTTTCTCAAATAGATGGATTGGGAAGAGAGACCCCATGTGGAATGGCCAGCGGGAGCTCCAGATTTAACCTCATTTAATTAAAAGTTGCGAATTACAAAGCTCGTTGCTAATTTAGAAACGATACTTACTTAATCCTTATTCCTCTATACCTCTTTAGAGATGTAAGGCGTGTGGAGTTGAATTTCCTAAGTTGGCTTTTTTCATATTTCCTTCCACGATTTTCTGTCCCGTGTAGCTTGCCTTGCCCTCTTTCACGGTACTCCTTTTTTGGTAATCGCACTTTTTATATTCTCTAACCATGTTCGTTTGGTGCGGTCTTTTGTCCTTTTCCTGCTTACCTTGGCTTCAAACACTTGTTTAACCATTCTTTGCTCAGGCATCCTATCTACGTGTCCATACCATCTCAGTTATGCTTCCTCAATTTTTTCTACTATGGGTCTTAGCGTCTCTGAGCGTTACGTTTCTAATCTTGTCCATTATAGTGTTACCTTCTATTCTTCTAATAAACTCCATTTCTATAGCTGTTATCTTTCTTTTCTGTCTCTCGGTCATTGTCCATGTTTCTCCTCCAAATAAAAGTATTGGCGTTGCTACTTTTTTAAATATTTGAGTTCTAATGTTTTTTGGAATCTCTTTATTCCCCAGAAAAGAATTGTTAATGCTGTTAAACAGTTTCCCTCCTGCTATCTTTCTCTCCTTTATTTCTTCTTCCAACCTTCCGTCTTCCGACAATATTGACCTTAAATATTTAAATTTTTGTACTCGATCTAGTTTTTTTTTCTATTTTTATTGCATGTTGTTTTTGGTTACTTCCTATTATCATAGTCTTCGTCTTTTCATTGTTGATTGTCGTATTTATTTTCTCTAAAGCTTTCTTGTAGGCTCGTATGTTGATATTTAGTGTTTTCTCGTCTTTTGCAATGATAACCATATCGTCCACACAGCATAAATCTGATATTTCTATCTTCTTCATCTTCCAGAAACCTATCTCGTATGGTCTTACACCTTTTTTCTTTGCCTCTCTAGTAGCTTCGTCTGGAATCAGTGAGAAAAGCAAAAGGCTGAAAATGCATCCCTGTGTGAGACCCGTGGTTGTTTCAAACATGTTAGAGCGGTCTTGTCTTGTCCGGTGTTTCTCAGGAAACGTTATTGAGATTCTTTGAATTTGTTAGAAACGATATTAGTTTCAGGTATACAGAAATTTATATCAGGGTCATGCAAGATGTGAACTATCCTGAAGATAGGAATTGCAGATATTGTAACTACCAATCCTTCATTCCACATCTATTATTGAAATAAGAAATCACTTTACCGAAAAAAAATTAGCTGAATATTAATTCATATAAGGCAACCAACCAACCAATTCTCCGCTGTTGTCCGCTCAATACCTACTTGTCACTGTTCTAAACTCGCTTGCCGTACATACAATAAGACATTTAGTTCGCTGTCGGTGGGCAACCGGGCGAACAGCGGGACGCCTCGCCAAACGGCATTATGCGCTTAAAATATAACGCAAACACGGTGTCTAAGGCGCAGAAAACTTGTCCGATTATCCTAACAATCGCCATTATATCGATTATTTACACTTATCTACACGAGGCCGAACGAGATATCGATGAGCCGAACGATTCGGACCACACAAGAAGAACTTACGCCTTTCTTACTCAGCCAACGTATCGACGGTGCTGTGGAAGATCGATTTTGATCGACAATGCGTTCCGTCGTTTGTCGTTCCTGCCGTTCGTCGATGATTAGCTCGCATCGGGTAGCTGATTGATGAACTTAGGTTTGAGTATGGTTCAACGCGAAGTGTATCTATGTCTATTTCGTTTAGCTTAGTTAATAAGACATGGCAAGAATAGACCTTTCATTACAGCCTATATCTACTTTAATATTTCCAATAAACAAACGATGTTGTACATGACATGGTACGTATGGCGGATTCAAAACATTAAAGAGAAAAGATGAAAGGAAGCTGGACCAAAGAAGTTAGAAAAATGGGAATAAAAATTTGAACAATTTGGTGCACAACGATGCTAACAAATAAACATTTAATAGAAGGAAGTCAAAAGGAAAGCAATGTAAGAAATGGAAAGTTTGAAATAATAAAAAAAAAATAACATGAGAACACTGGCTAAATAAATCCATATTTGACCTGTTGGATGTATCCTATCATACACCATTGCTATACACTATCTTAGTACTGTTTTCATAATAACAATAATAACACAGGCCAACAATAAAAACCTTTTTTATTAATTTTTCCTAATTCTTATGTTTTTGTATGTGCTGAGTTCGAAAATAATGTTAAAAAAGTTGTATCACCCACCAATTTTTTACATTTTAATATTCAAAACGCGAAAAATTATTTTTTTATCATTCAAATGTAACGTATAATGTAATACGTTGGCCGTAAAATCAAATATTATTAGGTTCGCAGTTCTGGTAAATGGGACAGTTGTTTGTTTTCTTCCAATCAATATAACTTCACTTTTCAGTGTTTGGCCCATGTGCTCTAAGTTTCAATACTTATTTGTTAATCTGTGCTCTAAGTATGGCTAGCCGTGGTTGTTTTGGGGATTTCACAAACACAGCTTTTGTATGTGCTATTAGAGCATCGGGATAACATTTTCTGATACTATCTGCTACGAGACTGAGAGTATGAATTTTACATGTAATATGCAACAAGTTAGCACAATGTTTTTTAAGAGATCGACCTACAGCAAGCATGTTTACGGCACCATCACTCATAAACATCAACAATTGATTTGTTGAAAGTTCAAACTTTTCCAATGTATTTAACACCAACATTGAAATTACTTCGGTAGTGCATTGTTGTATTCGTCTGGAAGCTAGTAAAATTGAGGGTGACGGTCGATGTGGTTCCATTGTGCGTACCATTACATTAACCACAGAATGTTTTTTACGATCTGTTGTTTCATCCACACATAACCACAGTTTTTTATCTTGCAACTCCGATTTAATTCTTTTCTCGACATGCTCACGAGCAGACGGCACAACTCTCTGTAATGTTTTCTCACTTGGTAACTTAAAGTCCGAATATTCATTCCAAAACGAGACGTATGCTTTCTTCCTTAGTAAATGAAATGGTAAATTACATGCAATAAAGGTAACACATAAATTAAATTTAAATTTGTCATAATCTCGTGTGGAATTTTTTTTTGAAACATGCCCTGCACTATTTACATGCCGTAGACAATCACTTTTCGACCAACACATTAAATCTATTTTACACACTACACATTGAATTTTAGCGCAATCACACTTTAAATCAGGCATTTCTGCAATAAATTCTCTTATTGTGTCCAACTTTGGTCGTTTTCGCGACGTAGGAAACATTTTCAAAATAAACGTAGAACTACGATATGGAATACGACAGCGTAGATGCATACACAACAGATCGGCTTTCGAGTCGCAGTTATACTGACACTTACACCGAATTGTCCCGGCTGTGTTTATTTTGTGTAAACTTTTATGCGTCAGCCACTGGCTTTCAGCGCAGTTTCCGTTGCTCTACTTCTTATCTCTTTTCGGAATGTGCAGTTTTTATTATTATCGTTTATTGGAATGTTATTGTTTTTATTACTTTAAAGATACGGTGTTTTAGTTGACGCGAGTTATATTTTTAAATTTTTGTTGAACTAACGAGAATATGTCTTAGCCAGAATTGGCGATGGGTTCTCCCATTTCACCAATCCTTGCAGATATTTTTATGAACAACTTTAAGTCCACGTATTTGCTCTCCAATAATCCATTTCATCAATTTATAAAATATTAGACCAGATATAAAATTTACCTTAGAATCTGAAAAAACGCAGTATTAATTTTCTCGATATCACAATTACGAAGTCATTGAACACCAACTTCAACTGTACCTATTCATCAATCCTCAAACCATCCATCTTGCCACAAATTTTCAGCTTTCTATGGTTTTTTATATAGACTGGTTAATGTTCCACCCACTGATAGTGTGTTCAATAAAGAACTTGATATAATAAAACAAATAGCCTCCATGAATGGTTATAATCCGCATTTGATAGACAGAAAAAAATAAAATACAAAGAAGACAGTTAGAAGCGGAAGTATATTTGGATCATAACGATAAATTAACACCAAACACAAAAAAAACCTATATATTGTTCCGTTCAGTAGCGGAGATACAGGAATGGTTTTAATATCTCCTATAAGACGATCCATCCGCTTCGTAATGCAATTTTAAATAATAAAGATCGAATAGATAGATCCAAAAAATGTGGTGTTTATAAACTAACTTATGGAGATTACCAGAATTGTTATGTTGGCAGGAGGTATCGCAATTTTGATACTCGGATAAAAGAACACACAAGATGTTTACGACCCGATGCTGTGGGATTCTCACACTTTGCTCGGCATTTGATCTCTAGTGGCCACAGTTTTTCGAGGGAAGAGAATTTTGAAATTTTGCATTTAGCCAACAAGGATTATTACCTAACAATCTTGAGGCACTTGAAATCATGAGGGAGCAGTACAATAGTCGAGAAAACGGCTTGAATATTCAGTTAACCCTTGAATCTACGTCAACATTTCAAGTATTCTTCGAACAGATGGTACCGTCGTGGACTGTCTTCAATCTAACTTTTAATCAGCCGCCAATAGATGTCAGCACTAATTTATTATTTATTATTAAAAAAACAGTATTGTATTTTACATTGATCAACAAATCGGTACTTATAAAGTGTGCGCGACATTAAAATAGTACCCAAACAATGTTTAAACACAAGGATAAATTATTTGAAATCCTCACAGAAGTAATTAAACAGATTTCTAAATGGTGGTCTATTGTGACGTCATTTTACCTCCTCAACGCATTCAAACACTTTAATCTTATAGATTCTATTAACTGTTTATTTGTTGTGTTAATTTCAAGTCAGGAATACTAATACGGTAAATATGGCTTTGCATGTTTTAAGGAAAATTATGTATTTGCAGTAGCGCGTATGATTTTGGTAACAAAATTTAAACTGGTCAAGGTATGAAAAAAATATTTAAATGTGTGTAATTTGCTAGAATTATTAAACTCCTTATGATCACACAAACCAATAAGAAACCTGTTTGTAACAAGAAATATCGCTCGGCATCCCATGCGTAGGCGTTTAATATTTTCGCATTTTCCTTAAATTAATGTTGGTAGCACTGCCGTCGGATGGCTTTAGTCATATGGAATAGCCATAGGTGTACACAAGCAAAGCATTTGCGTTGGTTGACCGCGACCATATCTCGCACAATTACTTAATAAATACTGCATCACAGTGAGGTAGTGACGTTTAAATAAGCGCAGCGAAATAAACAAAATCCCCAGGATAATGGCGCGTTTGCATATTGAGGCGTTTTGTCGCTGTTGGTCGTCCAATAAATTCGACCTTTTGGCAAATCTATTACCCGTACGGTCGGAATGTTTACGACGATTTCTCGTTATTTCGCGAGATGCTGCGCGCAATTCATAAAAGTCACCGATGGAACAGGTTATCCTACCCGTGGAGTATGGCAAGAATGCTAGAAAAGATGGTAGTGAGAGTTAATTAATTTGGAATGCTGTAGATCCTGGTTTAAATGGGAATTGTTAATAATTTTAGACGAGTAGAAGAAGAGAATTGAAGGAGTTGGTGATATATTGGTTTTGTTCGATTTTCTTAATCAACCTCTTACCAGTCCAAAGATAAATCATGTACTCAAACATTGGGATAGTTCACTGTGACCCTTGTCACTTTCATAACAATTTAGTTGTACATTGCTGTTTACGTTCTTAATTATTTTTTTATTATCAATATTATGGTTTACCACGACCCATCCAACGCATTGGAAACCTTGTATTCAAGTGTTTCCTCATTTGACGAGCGTAATGTGCAGGAATTCCACTTAGCTGGTAATACATATATTCATGTAGATGTTTGGAGGAACATCCTCTACTAGGACTTGTGCTTCATTTTGCAAAAAATTGAAATTCTGGCCTGGTGTGATGCGATGCTCCAAAATGAGTGCGTGGCTATTTGTGTTCGACGATATAAGGAAGTTGCTCTCAACTTCCTAGGGACGTAGCCAAGTAAGGGCAGGGGTGGGTACCTGACTGCCTGTTCAAAAAACCATAATTAAATTAAAAGGGAAATAAATAAGAAACAAGAAAGCAATTTTGCTTCTGCCCAGAAAAGTAAAAAGCAAAAAATGTAAAGGGGTTGTGTCACTTTTCGGCGCAGTTATTGCAGAGATGGAAAATGTTGTCATCTAATAGACCTTGCCCATCCTTGCTCAAAAACTTGGGCACGTTTATGGTCGCGAATAATATTGAAATTTACGGTGAATATGGCTTCATCAGTAAAGAGTATGCATGATGCAACACGACTATTATTTTTCAATCGACAAAATTGCATGCAGTTAGCATCATTTGGTTGTAGGTGATGTATATTCTAAGATGGTGCGGATATGTCTTACTTGTGGAGTGTGGGGACCCGTTTGAGCATTAATTCTTCGTAAGGTGATCGTCGGAGTATCTTCTACTGGATTTAGAATGTTTTCAACTTCATCTAAACCTTGTCGAGATGCATGTTTAAATGTTATGTTAGCACTGGGAAGTATTTCGGTCTCGTTTGTTGAAAACTGTGAGAAATAGATTTTTATCCGGAGTTCCTTGACATGGGAACTGCTAGTAATACTCTTCAATAGCAGGGGTAGCATTCCCATTGCAGAAATCTTAATCAAACATCATATTTGAATGTTCAAGATTTGAATAAATGTGTGGCATAAAATAATTAATAAAACTGTAGCGAAACTGACAGTGACAAACTGACTCTCGAAGGTAGAGATTAAAATAATGTACGAAGGAAATTTTTTAATAACATCATAACTTCAAAACAAATAAAAATCGGATAACAACGTTTGATTTTTTTTTTGATGAGTGGAATATATTCCTAGAGTTTGATATATTCCTGCCGACTCATCCTGTATGACGTAACCTCTTGGAAACATCACAAGTTTGTATACTTTCAATAATAATAATGATAAGAGCTTTATTGATGCAGTATACAGAAAGAACAAATGGTTGTGAGAAGTGAAGAATTAATCAAAGGGCGAAGTTCAGGTAATTCTGTTCTAACTTAACCAGGAAGAGAGAAGAAAAATAGGAAAGCTTAATCTAAACATTTTTTTTTTTTCATTCTGGGATTAAGAACACGTCGGTGGGGATAAACCATTTTTAAAGCAGTCTAGACACGCTACTGACTCTTAGAAACATGGTTTTTAAAGCGAAAAGAGTTGTCCATATATCATATATGTACATATATCGTAATCCAAAATTCCTGATAGTCTGGACAACCAGAATGGGGATACTATTTATCCGAATGGGCAAATAATCTAGCCTAATATCAGTGCTCTTTCCAGAAAAGACAAGGACTACCACTTCTGTGAATTTCAAATAAGAGAATGTTGTTTAGAGTACTCTGCAAGCCTGTTAAGATCTTGATTAAGCAAAACGATAGTTGAGGCAAGTTTATCTGGAGTTGCCGTTGTTATGCTGATGGTTCATCAGCGTAACAATGGCAACGACAATGCAAAAAACAAGTAGACAATGCTGTGTACAGAAGAGTACCCAAAATAGAACCCTGAGAGACACTGGAAGTAACATTCCTGAATAGCAGTATCTGACAAGCCAATATAATGAAGCGTGGAAAGCAATAAGTCGTGTTTAAAAGTGTCAAAGGCTCTACTGAAATCTAGCAAAACTAAGATGGTGACCATATCCTTATCCAGATGATAATATCGCCTGTGACACATAACAAAGCAGTCGCACAACTGTATAAAGGATGGAATCCAAACTGCCAATTGGGAAGAACGTTTTTGTTAAAAAGGAAATGTCTTAATTGAAGTTCCATAATACTTTCCAGGTCTTTAGAAGAGGTGGGAAGAATGCTGATTGGGCCAACATCTTTAGGAGTAGCAGGTGTAGTAGCTTTGGGCACAGGAATAACAACAATAGGCCTCTTCCATGCAGTAGGAAAGATGGAATTACTTAAGCATTGATTTATAACGCGAGTTAGAAAAGGAAGAATATGTGCAACACATATTCTTCCACATGGAGTTCATGAGCCCTGTAATCAAAGTGAAATGAAAAGGTATCATTTGTATTACCATGAGCTGAAATAGGTAAATTAGGAAAAAAGTTATTTAAATGGTGCAGTCAGACAAATGCGCAGGCAAAGTTTTGGATCTTGTCTCAACTACTTGGAAGCCACGCAAATTACGCCAGAGTGACCGCGCATCACCAGTTGCAAGAGCAGGATTCATATAAGCGCACTTTTCATTGCGAACGGAGGAAGTGCGAAGTTGTTTGTAATATTGCCATTACATAAGATAATTTCGATTTTTTAAACTTCTCTAACTCTTTACTCCTCAATTTTATTAAGTACTTGACACTGTCAGTTAACCAAGGCAGAGTGGGTTTAGAACAATTTAGTAAAGAACTGAAAGATTATTACTTTGTTTTGGCTGTGTGTTGATTTTGTCTTTCTGTAGTTGACTATTTGTGTTGACATGTTTTTCAAGGTGTTTTGAAACAATAAACATTATTATTATTGAAAAGAAGAGAAACCAAGAATTCCCCACGTTTAAGCAATATCAGTCTTAGATCGGTTTTACTATAATTGATAATTAGTGTAGCATGGCGTTCAAAGTAAAAAAAGTAAGATGACTAAAAGCCTTAATGCGCATTGCACTCCAGTATAACTCATCTTAAAATATGACAGCAGTTAAAGTCATGCTTAATATGTTGATTTAATTAATTAGTAACTGCTTTAACTTATCCATACCATAGAACGCCAATTATGCCCTTCGGTATTACAGAAACATTATCAAATTTCAAATTTGACATAAAAAAGATCTCATAGTACTTATTACAGAATCATATGGATTCACATATGTAAGCAACTCCTGCTTAATAAAACAGTCACAACAAATGACGGCAAAAGGCGTTATAGGGTTATAATAACATATTTCATCTCATCCTCTATTAATTATTGTTTTAAGGCGACCATTAGAAAGACGATTTGGTTAAACGGCATCGCCCACAGATAGCACGAGAAAGAAATAGATGCAGAAGAAGAAGGATAAAACTACATAGAGATTATGCTCTAGGGTGTATAATTGTTGGGTTTGTAAATCTACCGAAATCATCATCAAAGCGTTTACGATGAAGCATGGGCAGTAATTAACTCTCTGAGGCCCGCCCGATAAAAGGCCAGCATGAAAGGTACCGAACAGGCAATAAATGTCGGACATGTGTTTCTTAGATTATTTAAATCGGGTATATATGAGCTACTGTTAGTACCCACCATCGTGGAAGTTGGCCAAATAAATCATTTATGCTTTTAACATTTAATAGAGCTAGTTGGGCAGATGAACATGTGTGTTTGTAGATGGTAAACTTTATTTTGATAGAAAAAGGGATTTGTATTAGTTCTTATTCAGTACCATAAAATTATGTATAGTATTGCTTGCTGATAGAAAGCTGCATTATATAGGATATCCAGTGGATGTCCTTTAAAAAAAGGACATTTATCAAACGTTTTATAGACACAATTGTGTTATGTATGTAAGTGGTGTCATTTTTATACGAGGAGCATTCAAGTTATAACACCTCCGATTTTTTTTCTCAGAACTGGAAACATGCGGTTTGTTTTAAAATAAGCGGGCACTCTTTGCGTGACAGAGATGGCACACAGAACCTTTAGCGGCAGCGGCGAGAGTGAGAACTGTTTTTGATACTTCAAATGGCGACGTTTTCATTAGAAGATTAGCGTGTAATCATGTGTCATGTGTCACGGATGTGTCTACCGTGCGTTCGTGGGTGCGACAGTTCAAAGAAGGCAGAACGTCGTGTGACAACAAACTAATATAATCTCGGTCTCGCCCAAGCCGGTCGACATGATCGAGCGGGTGGAGAAAGTTGTTTTGGGGGAACGCCGAATGAGTGTGGAACAGATCGCCTTTAAAGTTGGTATTTCCGTGGGATCTGCTCACACAATCCTGCATGACAACCTGAAATTGCGAAAAGTGTCCTCTAGGCGGGTGCCACGAATGCTGACAGGCGAAGTGATTTCTCATGCTCTTTACTCACCTGACCTAGCTCCTAGCGACTTTTCCAACGATGAAAGACACTCTCCGTGGTCGCACATTCACCAGCCGTGCTGCTATTGCATTCGCGATTTTCCAGTGGTCAAAACAAACTCCTAAAGAAGCGTTCGCAGCGGCCATGGAATCGTGGTGTCGACGTTGTGAAAAATGTGTACGGCTGCAGCGAGATTACGTCGAGAAGTGACACAAGTTTCATAGTTTTCATGTGATTAGTTAGTGAGAAAACAAATCGGAGATGTTATAACTTGAATGCACCTCATATTATAAAGAGCAGTGCAATTTGCTGAGAAGATCGTGGATTCACAAAAGTAATGACAAGGTCACGCAATAGATTTTCTCAGTATGATGCAAGTCTTGGAAATGTCACTTCTTAAATGTTTTTTCTTAAAAATAAGCTTTGAATGTGATTTTAAAGAAACCTGCACAAAATGTACGAGTATGATTTCAATTCTCTTGTAACTTTAACGTTGGAAAATTCGTTAATTAGGCATGTGTAGCCTAGAGTGGCAGCCAATGTAGATTTAATAGAAATTAATGACAGATTTCCAAGTTTTGTTTGGCTTATTGAACTTCGTAGGAAGTGTTTTATTAATTTTAATTTGGCAAATTTAATTTAAAATATCCAAAGGTTCCATAGAATGTAGTAACGTTCGGGATAAATCACGTCATCCTTCTTGAAGATTATTTACATTTATAACTGATTCATTTTCGATGAAAGTATTGACCGGAGACTGGTACAATAATTTTCTAACGTTTTGTTATCTATATCCCTTCAGCTTTAAAATGTCATACAGAAACTGAAAATTTTTGCTATGGGTTTTCAGAAGCGTGAATCGTTCATTCAGAGAATTAAGGAAGATGTCCAGAGTTTAATTGAACAAGGTATTATTATTATTATTTTATTGTTGATATTGGCCTTGGTACTGTGCCATTACTCAATTGAAAAAGTTTATTTTAAATATGTTCTCTTCTGCTAAAGATTCATCGACAACTTCTTCATAGTTAAATTGACGCTTTTTTCTTCCGTTCCAAATTTCAGTTTTGGCAGGAAATTTTGTACTGCATTCAAGATTCCCTGCAATCTCATTATCAGCAATTTTCGTCCGATCATATTCAGATTGTCTATAACTTTTCACTTTTTATATGGTTTCTGATAACGTCCTTACACAATCTGACATATTTATAGTTACGGATAGCTTCGAGACTGAATTTATTTCAAATAAAATATTATGCTAAAGAATTACGGCGCATATAAACTTGTAATTTTGAATTTTTGCTGATGTCTTCTAGTATTTGAAATAATGCATCATAGATTTCGTAAAGTTCTTGTACAATAGAAAAAAAGTTGTTGTTTCTGTAGAAGAAGATGTTGCATTGTTCACAACTGGGTATTCTATTTTGTATAGACTTTCTTACTCCTTTCATATTAGCTCCGTTGTCATAGCCTTCTCCTCTAGGCCACTTTAACTCAAAACCTAACTTTTCCAATGTGTCAGAATAAGATCTATCAAACCATCTCTGGTTGAATCACTAGCTTAAAAAAAAAAAACAATAAAAAATTCTTCAAGTTGATATTTATTTTGAACGGAGTTAGAAGCGACAACTCTTATTGTTAATGAAAGCTGTGCAATATGAAATATTATTGCTAAATATCAAATATTTAGCGACTTTTGTTATTTCGACAATTTTGGTTAAAATTACGTTTACTATCAAATTTGCCAATTCATCTTGTATATTATTGCTTAGATAAGTCACAGACCATTTATCACATTCGCCTTGAACTCTTCTGATATGTTCTTCCATAACCGGATGAAACTCAGAAAGCAATTCTACTAACTTTATAAAATTTCCGTTATTAGGCTGAAATAAATGTTCAGTTGTTCCACGAAAAGTTAAGCATTGTGAGGCTAATAGTCTAATTATTCACATAATTCTTTTTAGAACTCCTCTCCAATGCTGAATTCTCACATCCATAATTCGTTGATATTCAGTGTTAATAGTTTTTTTTAATTCTACTTTAATCGAGGGGGAGGGGAGACAGGGAGAGGGGGGCAGTTAGGCAGGAGTGTATACATCAATATCGAAATACCATAGACTAATATAGAAAAGCGTTGCGTAAAGATTTTTAATTCCATTAAATGGCTCAAATTGTATTTTGATTTTGCTGCTTACACCGCCCCCTTATGATGTCGCCTCTTTGCATCATAACACGGCACGATCTTGAGCAATGAATGAAAATAGCACAATTAAGGATTTCGCCAAAGTTGCCGTGTATCCGATTTCGTACCGTTGATATCAACTGACTGCTTCCTACTTCTTTTCTAGTTTTGCCAATAATGAAGTATGATCTACCACTGAGATCTGTACCACTTTCCTTTGTGAATCATCAACACTTCCAACCATCTTAAAATAAGCAAAACGTACAACACAAATCCTCATTATCTACAAATTTATCTATCCGTTCAACTTATCATAATCTTAATAGCATCACGAACTTAAATTTTTACAGTTTTTAGGCATAACGATCTTTTTTGGAAAAGACGGAGAAAAACCATACACTAATTACTACTTACAACAATTCTTCTATAAGAAAAACCGCCATTTTAAACACCTTTCCGTCATGAAATTGATTCTTTGTAATACCAGTAATCGATAAGACCATCAAGGGTTATCGTATTCAATACAGACCAGCGCAAATCGTCCACAAAAGATCGATGAGACGTGCTTTTATTAAAATATCATATTAGTTAAGGTGTTTCATCAGCTATCTTCGCGATTATGAACTGTTTTTAACAGAAGTGATCAAGAGCAGTATATTGTAGAAGATTGTAGCCGACATGGAAGACCTAATCGCTATGTAATTTGTATGGCTATACGCCAAACGTATAATGCCATCTGCAAATTACCCTACAAGCTTCGAGAGGCGAACAGACGACCCACCTGTCTTGAGTGTTATCGTTTTTATACGTTAGAGGGAGTCTGCGACGGATATGACGTGCACCACGAGTAAATGGATACAAGAGCAGGATAAAAAATATCTGAGTTTACCTGAGTTGTGTAGTTTCTGAAATAATATTAATGATTTCTGTTTGACTATAGCAGTTTTAATACCTATCTTTTCGAATAAAATTTGATAGAATGTTGATTGATTTCAATTGAAGAAAATTTGATCGGTTAGCGTTTTCGTGTCTTCGAGATGCTCACGGCATCTCCTCTCTAACTTTAACTCGACGGACGTCTAGCATCATTTGATGAACTTTTCCGATTTGAAGGAAACTACAGAAGTTTCAATGTCACCTCCTGTAGACTCTATAACTTCACAGGAAATGAGGCTTTCAACAAAACAATCATACGCATCCACTGCGTCAGCTAACTCACGATAAGGAAAGACAAAGACGGTTATCATGTGATGAAGATAAGTATTTGGAAATAGAAAATATAAAGTTGCAGCTGTTGACAAAACACTTGGGCAAGGCTTCAGATAAGTCAGAAAGCAAAGAACTATTTTCTTTTCAAAAGTTAATGCTTTACATGGAACAATTTAATTCAATTCAAAAGTTAAAAGATAGGGCTAAAATTCAGCAAGTCGTCTTGGATGAATTTGTATCAGCTGAGAGCTCGAATATTCACCGGTCTATTATAGACTCAAATATTCAGTCCCCTTCGATCCAAGAAGATAAAGGATCGTTAATAACCTTACAGAATTTTGCGTCTACTTCGTCTGCAGACATTTCAACATTTTCAGCGTCATAATGGATACATCAGGCGTTACAGGTACGAACAGGTAGAAGCGTCAAGTGTAGCACAACACATAAACGAAACCGAGCATAATATTAAATTAGAAAACCTGAAATTGATTGAATTAAGAACGTAACTTTGTCGCGCGAATTAGACGCGTACGAAACTGTTTACATAAAAAGGAACACAAATCTGTTGAATAGAGAGAATGCACCGTTATATTACTCTTGCCTTTTTGGTTTATTAAGGTAAAACGGCCATATGATTTAAGTAACGTGCTACAATGACAAGAGACTCTTTCGTATTTTTCCATGTTTCGCATGTTTTAGATTTAGGGCGTAAGCGGAAAAAATACAAATCTGACGAATAGAAGGAACATACCGTTGTCTTGTTCTATTTTAATGCGGGTGGGATGGCTACATGTCTGGCGTTTGGTGCTGCAATAACATGGAAACCTTTCGTCTATTTTTCCGTATATTTCGCCTGTTCCGAATTAATTAATAATTTGTGTGGTGCGATATTTAGTTTTGTTTGCCATACGACCCCGACAGTTCTTGCTTCCATTATTAATAACAGCTTGTTCTGTAGAGGAAATAAACCTTCTTTTGACAAAATTTGTTGGTGTTTTTTCGAGGCGATAATTAACTTTTTGTAATAAATTATCAAATGTGCGAACGGACATTCTAAGGTTCTTAAGGTATTAATAAATCCATCTGGATAGCTCATTCCAACGTTTTTGTTTAACTTTTTTACGGTATAATATGGTCCCAAGCAAGAACAGCAAATGAACTCCTTTCATCGGAGCCATTTTGAAAACTGAAGCATGCAGAACTATTCCCAATCCACGCCTGCCAGACGTTGTCACTCTGAATGCTCGCGACGCAATGAAAACGCGACGCGAACGCGTCGCTTGATGCACCGCAATGCAACGCTTTCATTGTGAATAAAGTTTAATCCAACTTACGTTCTCTGTTGGCTAATTAAGACTCTTCACTAAGGGTACAGAATAATTTTTAAGATTAATTAAATAATTTTTTGAGGCTCCCTCGTGAAATAGCAAAATTTCCCCCTCCTCCTCTCAGCTTTATTGTCCCTCGATGTTTTCCGTACGACACAGGGGCCTTTTTTTATCCCGAAACATAATTGATATGTAATTTCGTTTCCCCGGAGTTTTGAACAATCATAGTTATTAAACTAATGCTCGTGTTTGCATGTTGTTGCCCTTTTATTACGGTTCCGTTTTTACGTGTTTTACGAGGCAAAGTTGCCGTTCCCTTTCCCCCGTTACCTCCGCTACAGCCCCTTCTTGTTCTTGTCTAAAAGTTAATGCGCCTTCTGCCTTGAATTTATCTATATACGGTAGAGACGATGGCACGTTAAGTGTGCACAATACACAGAGGACTTACGGGGTAAAATTTTACGTTCGGAGCGATCTGCTCGCTATATTGAATTAAATGTGCATTATTTTAATGAGAAAAAATGGGTATAATCGAGAGGAGTAAAAAGAACGTTCGAGGGTAATCGATTTTAACGTTTTTCTTTTGTTTTTTTCAACGCTTTTATGTCGGCTTATAGATTGGGGTCTCAATAAAAATTGATTATTCAAGTTATATGTCTTTTGTCTTTTATTTTAAGACTGCGAAAGCCTAATAGGTAGATTAATACACCATAATGGTTACCTTATTATATATAATGTTGAGTTAATTTTGCTGGAGGGGTTAAAATAATCTATTTCTACAACTATATTAAACGGAATTAAGGTTTATGGATGGCTGAATATGTTATTAAGAGGGAAAAATAGATTAAAAGCTTTTTAGGAAATAAAAGAAAATAGATGTTTGTTATGTACTAACTTTTTAAAATGTTGGGATCTATTCATGGTATGTTGTCTTATGAGTTCGTTCTTACATATTTAGCTATCTTGTATTTCAGTTCGAAATGTCTTCCTTTATGTTTACTAATTCCATTGTCAGGGAATGTTTTCTAGTACTTTCAATTGATTTAGAGAATTACACACCAAAGACAGATATTACGAACAGTAGAACAACACATAAGCAGTCAGAAACAAAGAATTAATAATATAAATCACTAGAACGCCAGAACTCAAATAATAAAAATAAAAATGCTATTAATGCATCTACCTCGGGAGAGCATTGTCGAATGGTTTCTGCCTCAAGATGTAAAGCATGCACTTTACACGTAACATGTAAACACTTGCAACCCTGTACAAGAAGAGAACGGCCTACCGAACGCATTATCGCTGCGCCATCGCTCATAAACATCAACACTTTATCTTTTGAAATTTGAAATTTTCCCAACGTACTAAGTACAACCTTCGTAATTGCTGCGGCAGTACACTCTTGTAGTCTTCGGCTAGCTAGTAACAGTGGTAATGTAGGTTTACTAGGGTCTAATTTGCACTCCGAATAGTTATTCCAAAAGCAGATAAATGGTTCCTTGTCTTAAACGGTATATTACATGCAATAAACGTAACGCATAAATTAAATACAAATTTTTCATTGTCTCGTGCGCAATTTCTTTTTGAGACATGCTTTTCACTATTTACGTGTCGTAGACAATGTTGTCTCGACCAACACATTAACGGGATTTTACAGATTACACATTTAATTTTAGCACCTTCATATATTAAGTCTGGAATTTCTGCAATAAATTTTCGAAGTTTGTCCGACCGCGGTCGTTTTGCTGACGAAATCATAATTTTTCTAGGACAGATAAACAATTGCGCAAATGACCGGCAGCGCAAATGTCCGTACTGCTCCGCAGACGAAGTAATACTACCGTTCCTCTCGGTCCGAACTGATTCTACGCCGATGCGCGATACCGCTCGTGGCCAGCGTTAGTGATGATGATTTGTCGTGTCGTATCATAATCGACCAGCCCACCTAAACACAGTTACACCGTCGCTGCGATTGCTCTCCAGTTACCGGGCTCTACTTATCAAAGCGCATTCAATTTTCAAATATTTTCATCTTTATTCTTGCTAGGTTTTTAAATCAAGGCCGCGTTTACGAAAATTGCTTTTTAAGAGTTTCCCATTCCAAAAGAATAAACAGCAATAAAAATTAATTAATTTAATTTCATTAAATTATAGCTTGTTATCGAATTGCTGTCATACGAAATGATTTATACCGAGTTTATTTAATATATTCTTAACGGTGAATAAAAAAAACAACGAAATTTGTTGCTTAACGAAGGCTTTGCCGTATTTCAAGCATTGCGTACATGCATTATATCCTCACAACATTGTCCAAACGCGTTCTCTACAAATTTTAATTATCCTCCCGTACTTAACAAATCGTTTCGAGAACAAAATACGTAATAAACTTTCCGAGCTAACGCCCCAAAGCGAAATGCAACCAAATTTATGTCTTTATTTTAACAAGGGCAACAAACCGAAATCATGCGCACTTATATAATATGTATATGTATGTATATACATACCTGAGCAATTAGTGGCACGAAAGATTGTTAAACATGTGTAATTTTAACATCAGGATTTGTGATAAATTGCCGCATGGATTGTTATTAAGTGTGAAATTTATTGCTTCGAATAAAGACGGTTAATCAAGTCGCACTTGTGTGAATTTAACTCAAATAAATTATCTGCCGGATAACAAACAACTCTGAGCTTTTTTTGGGACGTATACTTGCACGATTTAGTTATTACAAAGTTACTTAAAGTTAAATCTAGATCTGCTTTGGTTAAAGAAATATGTTCTTACATTTGAACAAGAATATTGACATTAATTTTACAGAATAGTCAGGCAATAATCTAGAAATATAATTACAACTACATTTATATTCGTTAATGTTATGATAGTGGCAATGGTTGGAACATTTTGATCTGGGTAGGTAGCTTGTTGCACAATGTTATTGCCGTACAATAGTCCCCTGTGTGTCGGTATTGATAAGTTGTGTCGTAATATGTTTATGTTTTTATAAATATTGCTATTCTTAACAAAAATTCTTTCCTTGTTTTTCTAAACATTTGAGATCTCAAAAATGTAGAGATAGAGAGTTTTCAATAATGCTAGCAAGGACTGTGGAGTAGTATGACAAACAAGACAGAGTATCGGCACACTCCTCACCACACAAAATATAAATTAATTCGGAACAGCTGTTTCAAAGGCTCACTGGGCCCTCATTTTCAACCGAGTTACCGAATAAATCTGAACGAAAAACTTTTTTCTTAATTCTACCATGCTTGTCTATCCCTCCTCTCGAAGAAAAAGAAGGGTATATATGTACAAATATCTCTAAACTACAACATGCTGAGTATATGTGAAACGGAGAAGGGTCTCATCCCGCCCTCGTAAAATAGAGCGAGACGAAAGGAAGGTTACTTCCCGCTAATTCTCTATCTACGCATTCCATGGATACTAAACAAATCAATACATATGTTGCAAAACACGGAGACTCGGTCTTTGTCAAGTGTGGACTGAAAAGTTCTTTTACCTTAATAAATCAAACAGGCAAGAGAAATGAAGTGCCGCATTATCTTTGGGTTTCAAATGCGTCTAATTCCCGAGGTGAAGTTGCGTTTTTAATTAATTTCAAGTTTTCTAATTTGATTACATTTCCTGTATCATTCATATGGTCAGCTACACTTGACGCTCCTGTTCGACCGAATCTATAGCATCTCATGTGTTCATTAAATCTAGTACCTATCGCTCGTACTGTTTGTCCAATGTAGGCTTTATCACAGTCGTTGCATGCAAGAAAGGTCGGGAATTTATAATTCATGTCCGGTTTGTCTTTTGGATTACGAGAAGGTTCTTAAGTGTATTCCGTGAACTGAAACATACGTTCATGTCTCTAACAATTTTACTGATACCTTTCGATATTCTATGGAATGGGAGTTTCACAAATTTCTTGCCGCGAGTTTCTAGCGGTATTAAGGTCGTAGAAATTCTAACTCGGTTGGAAATGAGCGCCCAGTGAGCCTTTGCAACATCTGTTCCGAATTAATTCATATTTTGTGTGGTGAGGAGTGTGCCGATACTCTGTGTTGTTTACAGAGAGTTTTCGAGTAATACACGGCATCAATCTGGTCTCTTTTATAATAAAAGCAATTGTTTGGCATTCATAGATGATCATAAAACATTAGCCCATACATGAGCCGAGATTCAACATGTGCGAAAGTACAGTCTCAATGAATGTAGATGCATCGCATTTTCTTATAACACACACTGCTGTTTACTTGTTGAGGCTGTTGCTCATCTGCAATTCAATCTTGTCCTGGGACGTATTTTTTGAGGAGCTGGAAAAGGGCTGGGGCTGGTTTTCCTTAAACCCTACAGAGGCCCGGTGTTCCTGCGGAGTTTTCGACGATCAACCTCCTGTCCTGTGTCTTTAAGGTTGCTGAGGCGGTGGTGCTTAGTTGACTTTGAAACTGATTGTACAAGATCCATATTACGTGAGAAACGACAGGATTAAGGAAGATCTGAATGTACCATCTCTTGCAGCGCAACTAACCATAATTATAACACCCGCGAATGTGAGAAATCGATCCTACGCATACCACAAACAACATTCACACAAATACACAAAAGTGCTATCACACAAGTGTTAAAAATATACAACAATATTTCAAGTGAAATCAAAGTGAAAGAAATGAAAATTTTTAAAGAAATAATAAAGGAAAAATTGGTTGAAAAGTGCCTGTACAACACTATGGACTTCTTTGAAACAAAAATTTAAACAAAATTTAAATGTAATTCCTGATAATTTTGTATACTAATAGATATTGTTTTTATGACGTGTTTCATACTGTATTAGTATCATGAAATAAATTTCGTTATTATTATTATTATTACATTCCCGGCGATTATATGGTTTTGCGATTTAGTCGCCTTTGAACAAATCGTCGGGAATAACGTTCTATGCGGATCTGGACATTGATTTTCTCTATGGAGTTCTGATTTTGGAAATTAGCTTCTTCCGTAGAGTTGCGGAATGTGGAAATCGATTTCTTCTGTCGATCTGCGTTCATCCGTTGTCTGCTGCCCAATGCTCATCTCACATCATCCCTGTTCCCGGTCTATCAGCGTGGCGTCCTTTGCGAATCAACGCTGTCGAGAAAGTTCTACCACCATAACTAGCTGACCAACCTCCTCCTTTCGGCGTGTCTACCTGAACTCAGTCTTTCATGTAAGTTAATTTAAGATATTTTATGTAACGTTGCGAATCATAATTAACATTTCATTTTGGTTGAGCTATTTGGTGCATTTATTGGTCATTCTTTTGGTTAATTATAATTCGTACTTAAGATTTAAGAACTGCGCTTCACGCCATTACTACTGCCCGTTCTAGAAGCTTGTAGAGTTAATTATTAACTTTGTTGTCTAAATTGGTATTAATCAGATACTTCTTTGGCGCTTTTATTCATTTTGTAAATTTTGTCAATTATTATTTTGGCCCTGAGATATTAATAGTCCTTTTGTAACATTTTGACAATATCTTTTTAATAGTGCTCTTTCACTCAATATACAGTTTGTTCAAATATTTGCTAAGTTATTTTGCTACATGTTTTGAATTTCTTTTGTACAATCCTTTCTTCCTTTCCCTCAAAAACTCCGAATGGTTTCCGACGGAATTATCGACCATCGGCGAGGCGACTAGATTAAACAAAACATTCAGTGGCGTCCATAAACATCGGAATTCTTACCCAAGGGTTCAAATACCGGGTCGTCGTCTCTACGAAGAAACATACAAAGAACGTCCACGACTTCAGCAACAAAAATAAATTTTAAACGCCGTTGTATTATTACATTCCTTGAATCCTCCCCTACTAACATCTACGTTCAAATAGCAAAACTGAGCACTATATTGCTTTAGTTAATTTTGTTAATATGTAGAACTTATCTGTGTTAATTGACCTTTTTCTTGTAGAATAAATCTTATTGTAAAGTTACGGTTTTGTATTGGTCTCATGCTCGCTAGTCATAAACAAGTTATAGATCCAAAATTCTATTCATTATTTTTTCTTTTTTTTTAACCGTAACAAGGGGAAGAGGAAGCCGAAGGGGAAGAGGAGGAGGAGAAAGAGGAACAGGAGGAAGAAGGAAATCTTGATGATATAAATGAACTGCATGTTCGGTTTCTAAATGCAAAATGTAATTGCTATATAAGGTTTATTGAATTTTATTCTTTTGTATCTATTTTCCTATAAAATTTCTTTCGAGCGTCATGAAAATATATTAAACAGGAGCAGAATACGTAGATCTTTTAAGCTACGACATGGAAAATATACGAATTAAGTAATTTTGTAGCTCGTCTCTTTCACAAAAATTTTGGTTTTGTCAAAATTGAAATAATGATCTGTACTGTATGTGTGTCCTTTTAACCTAGCTCCCTATTGTGGTTATCATAACCAAGAAGTATCTTTTCAAATAGTTGCACAACCAGCCAAGAAAATATTGTCTTATTGTTTACTTAAAATAAAATATTTATTGCCCGTTATATTTAGAAAGTTTTTTATGCAGTTAAATCAGTAATGAATTTAAATTTGTTATAAAAATGATTAAATTAATTATCAAAGACTTTAAATCAAAAAAAAAATATGTAAATGCAAGTGTTCTTTTGTAAGAAAAGTGAAATCAAAAGTAAAAAATGGATAATAGGAAGACTTGAGGGATATAACAGCATGCATATTGAAATGCACTTTAATCCTCTTCAACATTCCACAAACGACTTTCACAAGTGCGCATTAATCGTTCTGAAAATATTTATCTTTAACCGGTCGAACATACCACCAATCATTGCCTTCTACAAGAAAACAAAAGAGCGTCGGTTAGCCGCGCGCCAATTACCAGTTTTTATTCGGTTGCGGTTCGACACCACGCCGAGAGGGGGCCACCTCGAGACTTCGGTTTTCATAATTTCCTATATAAATAATCTTGGCATTTACACGACGGCGATGACTGCGATCAATCAGTGGTGGAGCGCTTTTGAAAGGGACTTGACGGCTTGACGTTTCTCTTACCGCGGTCGAGTCGACGTTGGTTCTTTTCTTCTCTCGTCTTTCTCCTTTCCTTTTTTAGTTATGACGGGGTTTCTTCTCATTTACATCTGCTGCTCATCCATAATACAGTGTGTGATTTAAGGACATGTCGTATAACACAGAAAGTCGCATGAATATTACAGGGAGAGAATTCAGGAATTACGGTTATGAGTGGTATTATTAGCGGTTAGGGTAGTTTATTATTTTATTATTTAACCACAGGCGACGAATAAAAGAATTTTAAATGTGAAGCTAGATGGGTATATCGGTATAATAAATCAACTGATTTGAAATCTTTGGAGAATCGTATCATATTTATGTTTTGTAAATGTTTTTGAGATCCTTTTCTAGATTCTTTAGAACGTAAGAAAATATTTTGAGATAAATGGTAGGTTTAAATTGGCAAAGTTTCTAACTTTTCTGTTTGTTATGAACCCGAAGAGAAAATGGAGCTCGAGATTTAAAGAAAAAACATTCTCAAGTCCACTTTCGATCTTCTATCTAATGGTGTACTCTAAATTTTTATTTGACGTTTCAGTTCTTTCTGGCCATCATCAACTGTTTTCCTTTCTTATCGGTGCCATATTGGATTTTGACACCGCCAGAAAGTTTGTTTTTATTCTGTTTTGATCTATGTATAATATACACGTGGAAAGAGTGATTAGTAACAAGAACCAAAAATTAACGCTAATATAGCCCATGGTATTGGTGGAATCATTCCCGGCAAAAACAATGTAGCAGAGGAAATAGCGCTAACACACGGACATGTTTCTGCCTACCCGGCGTCATCAACGTGGTTCTGAGCACAATTTTCTGCTGTTACATTTGCGTTTGCCTCTCGGTTTATGCTGCTAATCTCCAAAACAGCACTGAATATGTCTTTCGGCGACACCTACCGCTAAGAGACACTGTCACGCCGTCCCAGAGGGTAGCAAGACAAACCGGAGTGTAGATGTCCACCACCTATCGGGCAGCTCCTGGGCTGCCAAACGCAAGGGGGCGTTGTGCCTAGGCACAGCGACATCTATATGTGCAAATGATCCCTCAGGCTTACCATGATGTATAAAAATACACGTGGAAAGAATGCCTAGTAACAATAACCAAAAATTAATGCTAATATGGTGCTCATGGTGTTATACAGATGATGCTATACAGATCATGAGCTATATTAGCATTGATTTTTGGTTATGTATATGTTGACAAAAGTTTTCATTTATGCTTTAATCGATGAAAAAGACATTTTAAGATTAAATAAGATAGCCATGAAATTTTAAACTGTCAAACATTTCAATTATCATCAATTATTAATGTCAAATATTTCAATTATTTCATTGGTGGGGACATGTTTTAAGCGGAGAGCTTTTTCCGTCAGAAATGGGTAGATCTTATCATCTAAGCGATCTATATTGGCCAGAGTGCCACAAGGTTCCTTACTTGCTCCATAATTATTCATTCTTTACGCTAGACATTCCACACTCAATGAATGTAGATTCACTGCATTGCGTAAGCTTCTCATATCATACGCTTACTTGCTGAGGCCGTTGCTCTTCTTATAATCATCAGATAGTGGTTTTCCCTAAACCCTGCAAAGGCCCAGTGTTCCCACAGAGTTTTCGACGATCGACCTCCTGTTCTATGTCTTTAAGGCTACTGAGACGGTGTTGCTTAGTGGACTAAGAGACGATATTGGTCCAGTTCCTCCAGGGCAGTTCGGTTTCTTCGACTAACAGACTATGTCCGGAATGCGTTTGAGGAGAGGGGAACAATCCAGGCCATTTTCCTGGACATTAGAGATTTCCTGAACATTTGACTCCGTGTGGCATAAAATGTCTCATTTATAAACACATGGAGCTAGGCGTCAACGTAAATCTAGTTAAATTAATCCAAAATTACCTTAGAGGAAGACCACTTGTTGTGAAGATCGGTGTAGAGAAATCAATCCATGCTATTTCAAGGGGGCCCGCCGTGGAGACTGCAAATTATGAAGATGATACAGCCTTGCACTCAGCCTCAAGAGATGCTTACGCGGCGTGTTCAAATTAGGCCCGATTGCTTGTTGAAGTGGTTCAGGAAGTGGCGGCCGCACGTTAACGAGGATTAATGTGTAGGCGTCCGATTGACCAACAAATTCAACGAAGTACCCAATAAGATCAGCGTGGGATGGTTTGTGATATCGTGGTCGACATCGGTGAGATATCTTAGCTTGAATATTGACAAGGGAATCGTCTGGAATGGCCACATCAGCGATATCAGGAAGACGTTTAAGTTCTTTCTCGTCATCATCAACTTTCTTATTTCCCATCGGCGGCATATTGGATTTTGACACCCTCAGAAAGAGTTTTTTTTTAATCCTGATTTCATCCATTTTAAGATTAAACAAGGTATTCATAAAATTTCAAATAACATTATTAATGTCAAACATTTCAATTATCGTCAATTATTAATGTCAAACATTTCAATTATTTTATTGGTGGGAACATATCTTAAGGGGAGAACTTTTCCCGTTATAAATGGCCAGGTTTTATCATCTAAGCTATCTATATTGGCCACAAGGTTAGTGACGCTAGTGACATCGCACACAAAATTTGATGGTGAGATGCCTATGGGGCGCATTGGGCAGATTGGTCGGGTTCTGGTGAAGGCCTTCGGAGAATGGCAACAAGAGCATCGTTATAAGAGGAGAAGCAATGGAAGGAGAAGGAAACCACCTCCTGAAAGACTGGAGTTAGAGGAGGTGGAGCTCTTCTCCGAAATCCTTACCTCTTTTCTTTGACCAGCAGCTAACGTGCAGGACATATATTGATCACGTTAGAGAAATATTTCTTCGCGCCAGGAATACCTTCGTAGTTTTGTTAGCAACAGATTTCCAGCACGATTTAAGAACCAAATCCTTAGTTTACACCACGTGTTTAAGACCGATATTAACCATTGCAGTTTGATTATGGCTGGCAACCGTGGACAGCAACAAACATAAACTGGAGGTCCTGAAAAATAAAATTCTTAGAATTATTGCCAACGCTTCTTGATTTATCCGGAACGTCCATATCTGAGAGGACCTACAGATAACATCGTTTCATGAACATCTCCGCGAGCTGTCCAGAAACATATTGGAAGGAGCGGGTAACTCTTCCAACCCACTACTGGCGCCCATAGTTGAGGAGCCCATGGAGCCCGTAGTAGAGTGGCCCGAATAGTTTCAGAAGATCTTGGAGAATAGGTGATTGACTCCTGTAAAAGTATTGCATTCGTTTGTGTTAATCTGCCACGTAAGTGTTAAGAAACCTTAAAGACTCTAGCCTAGCAATGGTAAAGAGGAGTAGATCGCAGAGAATACAATATTTGAACTAACTTTTATCTTATTTTGCAAAGGGGTGGATTACCTACAACCGTTGCATATAATGATTCATATCGCTTGGTCGTCCAAGAACCATCATATTCAGATTCGACACATATAAGGCCAATTCATACTGAGGTTACAAATATTACAAACATGTTACAAATTTTGGAACCCTAGTTGCAAACCAATTGTGAAAGAGATAGATATAGTTCGCGGTATGTCTACGAGAGGACCCAAAATAGTTTTCTCATTGGATTCCAAGAGTCCCCACCCACCGGTAAACAATTTGCCACCGAAGTATGGTTGACTTGCAAAGAGTCTCAGAGATGGTTTACTTATAAGCCTTACATATCTGATTGATATCGTCGGTCGTCCAAAAACCAATACATTCAGATTCGACACTTAAAAGACCAATCCATATCCGGTTCTACTACCGAAATACAGTGGACTTGGAATGGGTTCCAGGGGCGGTTTACCTACAATTATTACACAAAATAATTAATATCGTCGGTCGATCAAAAACCATCACATTCAGATTCGACTCGTATAAGACTAATTCATACCCGGTTCCATCACTGAAATACGGTTGACATGCAGAGAATTCCGGGGGTGTTTATATTTTATTTTAGTACCTTCAAGTCTTGCTTTTATACAGTTTCTTAATTTGGTCATTGAATATCAATATTTAGGTAGAAAGATCATAATTGGATTCATACTTTGACACAGATAACATGTTGAGGTTTTTAAAAATTGAATACATGATTAAATAGAAGACTTACTTGTTTGAGTAGGTTTTATCCTCTGAAAATAAAATGAAATAAAAAAATCAATTAAACAAAAAACATTAAACCAACATAACGACAAAAATAAATATAAATGCAATTAAAAAAAGAAACAAACCTACAAAATTAACGAAAATATAGAAAAGCATTTTTTACCAAACTCTAAGAGTTTGTATTTTCATCTAGTTTTGAGGTTATATTTCCTGATAGAAATATTTTGACGTCACAGGTGTTTTGGCGTTCATTTAAAAATCGCGATTTTCATAATTTCTTTTTGTTAATACAGTTAACAAATTTGGTTTCATTGCTACTCGCTGCTAAAGGGCCTCTCATACTACATAACTTGAAAAAATTGCTCCTGTACGCTATTCTGGAATTAATTGCAAATTAAAAAAAAACTGATCAAAGCTTTTCATCAATATTCATGTTCTCTTATTTATGTAGTTTTGTTGCTTACTGCTTCTATCCGTACAGAAGTATGTTATAAAGCGCATAATGATCTTTTAAAATTCCCATTGTTAGCGGGCACGCATTGCCCACTTACCTGCACATGTCACAGGCCATCAAGCCGGACCTTTATCTAAATGAAATCTTAACGTGAGACCGACTGCTAGTCGTATCGAAGATGGATACGAAGAAAAGGACGGCTATCACCGCTTTCTAACCGCGAACGTAAACCAGAACGGGATCGAGACATAGATTACTACCTAGGATGGCGCGTATTACGATGAACGACTTTTTAATATGATAAATACTCAAAATATACATAAGACAAGTCGTTTATACATGTAGATGGGTAAAAGGCGAATGGTACTGAGTGAATGGGGACCATTTGGTATTGTCTGGTGGCCGTGGTTTCTGCCATCTGTCAAGAATGAAGAGTGATCGGTCATGTAGGGCCCGTCGCACCGTACGTATTAGTAAATGCACGTTATATACATAATATACATGTACACACACAGATATTTGTACGTAATACGTTATACGTTGGATTTTGTATGTTGCGTGATGGTTTCAGTCGCGCCGGTGAGATTTCGGACCTCCGGGTTGGTTCGGCGATGCGTCAACGTTACCCAGAGATGAAGAATGCGTGGTTTGACGTGGCGTGGATATTGAATTCGTTATCGCTGCTACTTTGGATGCCATTACGACTTTAAAAAAGCCATCGTCAAAGAGCAAGGCAGATATATCTATCTCTTGGTGGAAGACTCATCGGAAATCATATCTCTGATTTATAACTGAAATTGTTGAATATTTCCCCGTAACTTTACTTTTTTCTTTTATTGTCAACGTTAATACTTTTATTTTTGATGATTAAAAAGGCACAAATTTTTTGTGACGTTTTCGAAATGATGTATAGACGGCGCTACCAGTTATACTAAAGGATTTGTACCTTCTCTATCATTCGAATAATAAAGTACATAAAAATAAACTATGCTGACATATAGTAAATCGATATGAATTCATTACTCACATTAGGAATCACTTGTTTTAAACTTATGTTTGAAGTTTGAAGCACGCGCGTCTAGAACGGCCATTTTGTGATGTCATGCACAGGTCATGCATTTTTTTATTGCACATACATTTTCCCTATGTGTAACATTAAAAAGAAAGTTGTCAATGCATTAGTGACATAGAAGGCAACCAGTTTTACGTTTACCATTCGACGAGCGTGAAACCATGTCTTTCTAGCAAAACCTAGCGTTGTCATTTTCAACAATCACTTTCATTCACAGACCCCTATTATTAACAATTCTTATCTATTTGAAGCGATTTGTTTCATTGTATGCTAATCCTACTGTTTCAAATTCTTCCTCCCCTTCCTTCAATTCGTTTCGTTTCCTCCGACGTTGGTTCTATTGTACGCGCCTGGACATACGCCCGTGTGTGTTGACAAAGTGACACATTACCCGATCCGATTATCTTCTCGACAATACAATAAATAAGGAATAATTGGCGGCACTAATAAGAAGCTCGTGAGCTGAAACTACGAAGGCGGAGTATGAATTGTTATTCCATCATGATCCGTGTTCGGTAGAAGCTAATGGTAATATTATTCCAATGCATTATTCTCGCCATTGGTGTTGTAATGTTCAATGTTGTATGTATTCTAGGTTTTTTAGTTCTTCTTCTTCTTTCGCATCAGTTCTTGTACCCCTTTCCATCCTTTCCTGTCTTCTTTTAATCTTGTAATTTCTGGAGCATTCTTTCCACTTTTTCGCCCTGTCTCGGCTATTTCTTCCTCCCACGTGTGTCTCTTTTCCGCTTTCCTACTGCCTTGGCCTTCGTAATCTTTTTTTGGCAGTCTATTTTCTTGTAACTTTTGTATGTGGCCGTACTATTCTAATTGTCTGTTTTAGATTTTTTGTGTTATCGGTTTCATGTTCAAGTTTTTTCAGATTACTTCATTCTTTATGTGGTCTAGTTTTGTCAATTGTTGTTCAATTTTTCTTGGGAATATTATCTCTGCAGCTACTAGTTTCGACTTATATTGCTCTTGTAGTGTCCACATGCGTGCGTGGACACTACAAGCGTTCAATACATTGATTTCAATTAATTTAATGTCAATATTCGTAAAATATGAGAATTTAATGTAGCATTTGCAGAATTCGGATTATTTTGGGTTATTATTCGAATATTGAAATTTTGATGATCTTTTATTTCTTAAAAAAAAGGCTCCCTTAATGTTATTTTATGGGAAAATATCAAAGTTCCGAATTATTTTCAGTAATTTACATTTTTAAAATATTAGAAAAATTCCTAGCAGTCGAAATGAACATAAATGATGACACTAGCACAACAATAGTAATTGTATATGGCCCCAATGAAGGCGAAACAGCAAGGACGAGTTTTGGGATGAACTAACGGCTATTTCCAAAAACCTGAAAGGAAGAATCATATTGATGGGGGACTTCAACAGTAGAGTAGGAAAATGAACTGATACGTTAGATGTGGTAGGAATGCACAGAGAAGATTTTAGGAACAATAACGGGAAAAGAATGTTAAGCTTCTGCACGGAAAATAACATGATAATAACGAACACATTCTACATGCACAAAGAAATACATAAATATACTAGAGGAGTTAGAAGCCAACAAGAGAATATAGAAATGAAATATCGAATGTAAAAGTCCACAGAGGAGCAGAAATCAACAGCAACCATTACATACTAGTGGCAAAATGGAAAATTAACAGTAAAAAATCAAAACAAGAGAAAATCATAGAAATGAAAAGCGTAAACTATGGTGAGACGATAAGAGCATACAAATTACAAGAAGACCTTTTTGAAAACAATACTTAGGAAATGAAACAGATGAAAACTACAAATTGAATCAAGAGCAACGTAACAAGGTTAGAGATATAATAATACGAGCAAAACAAAAGTCATGGGAAGAATGGGGAATAAAACTTGAAGGAAATAGTAAAGGAAATCAGAAGCTGTTCTACAGAGTCCTAAAAAACTTACGAAAAGAAAGATAACCGACCATCAGCCAGATAGAAGCTAACGACAGCAAAATATTAACAAACGAGAAAGAGATAATGGATAGATGGCAAGGACATTTCCAAGAATTGCTAAGCACAAAGGGTTCGAATAGGAAGATATACGATGAGACAAGGGTTCCCAGCAACATAGAAGAATGCGATAATATTACCATAAGTGAAGTCGTAGAAACTATACAACACCTAAAAACAGGGAAAGCAACAAGTCACGACAAGATAACATCAGAAATGCTGAAAAACCTATGGCCACAAGGCTTAGAATTAATTACAGAAATGTTCAAAAGAGCCTGGAATAGAGGAAGAGTGCCAAAGGATTGGGAAATAGGTATTATTCTGCCAATATTTAAGAAGGTGATAAAAGAGATTGTTCGAACTACAGAGGAATCACACTGCTAAGCATTGTTTCCAAAACTTATGAATCTACTTTAAACAAAAAATTACTAACCGTAGTAGAACAGAATCTGGCAGAACCACAAAGCGGCTTCGAGTAAGAAGAAAGAACACAGAAATATGTGCAGCATTCCTGGACCTCGAAAAGGCTTTTGACCGAGTGTCACAAAAGGAAGTATGGAGAAGTATGGAACAACGAGAGATCCAACCAAAATTAAGAAGAGCTACACGAAGCTTATGCAATCAAAGTAAATGCTATTGCAAGGAAAGACAATTTAAAGTTGAGAGATCATTCTCGTTCAACATCGCGCGATTCAATAATAATCTTTCCGCTCAGGTTTTCAGTTTAACACTCCATTGTTTTACACGTCATATTCGACACATGATTTCGAACTTTGACATTTAGTGAATACCGCTTTGATTTTGTCTTGTTATTTGATATGCAATTTTGTTTTTTTTTATTTTGTTCGTTCTTTTTTTGTATTATTTCTCTATTATTTATAACGATGTTCCTTGTTAGTTCAATCATTTTCCTGGCTTCAAGTTGAAAGAAGTTAAAACATAACATCGAAGGTAGCGTCGTGTTGTGTGGACTGTCGTTCAACTTCTGTCAGGGCGAAACCATTCTACCCTCTTTTTCGGTTTCATCAGTGGGTTACAAGGCCTCGGGACCCCTTTTCCCTGTCCCTGGCGTTTTGTTAACTAAAATTATCTCCATTCAACGATAATTATGGTGAAACAGCTAAATAACTTGTCTTCTCTCCATTTTCTTCACGTTGTAGATGTTGATTTTTAATGTAAAATTTTCCTGCAATGTAATTTCACAAATTAAATATTTCTCTGCAAGAAGTTACCAAGTCCTCTATACTTTTCAGTTGTCTATACTTTTGAAGGTCATAGAGTTAGATTTTAGAACACGAACTCGCATGGCAGATTAGATGTTGTAATATGGTATTTTTAGAATTGAAATAATTTAAAATATTGCCTCTTATAAAATTATTATTAAGTGTTTCATTTCCAAGCAGATCCGAGTGTTCCGGTGTTTAAATTTTATTTCAAGACTAAAGTAGACTCAACTTTTCATTATTCAAAAGTACGCGGTATTTCAGTGTATGACATATTGCCATAGAGAGTTCACTTAACGTCAAAGTTTGAGGTTAGCTTGTCTTCTATCAATCCAATCGGCGAATTATTTGCGTTATTATTTGCTGTTCATTGCTATTTGAACTGCCGAATGTGTCTAGGGGACACTCCCGGATCTAACGGCCGTGAAAAGTAATTAATTTAATTAGAACACGATTTCTCTGATTGTAATAACATTGCACTTTATAAACTACCTTTCGTACGACATCGTTTCGCTGTATTGAAACAAATTTATTAATGTTGGATCGCCCGTATTAGTATAATAACCTCGTATTCCGGATACGTAGCTAATGCACGTAATGCTACACCCTCCCGACCAACCAACTCAAACGCCGTTTCGATGATACACTTCAAATTACGTGAAGCAACAGCAGTCATGCAGCTCATCATGTTAAATGGCGTGCGTCGGATCGACTTATAGCCGACGAACTATAACCCGCTATCATCAATCATACAAGATTAAACGCTCGTTGCCTTATCACGGCCCTTCCGTCTTTATTCCGGTATCCAGCTTATTCGTCACCGTCGCTTCGGCTGAGGCGGCAAATGGTACGGGAATTTGCGACAGCCACATCGCCATCGCGATTTTACGATGGTATCGATAAAGGCGTCGCGTAGACGTAAGGTTTAGAAATAATGACAGTATGGTGATTAGTATCTAGACCATTTTAAATGTCTTGTAGTGCATTAGTCTTGATATGTCGATTCATAACCTCAAACTTAATGGAATAAGTCAATGTGGTATCGTTTTAATGTGTACATTACTACACTGAGAGAAGGCCAGTTGTTAATTGATCAATTTTTTTATAATATTAACAAATTTTCTGGTTTATATACGGCGAAACATTTTTTTTTATTATTTTTTGTGAGGGTTAAAATACAGTTATTTTGTAAAATGTAGTTTTATTAAGTGTTTGGCATTTTTTCAAACGACTGGTGATCAGCTTTGAGGTCGAATCCTTATCCAAAGCTCCCATACCGGATACAGTATCCATTATAGAGAGTTCCTCATCTCCAATGACCAACCGGGTGATCTGGCTGATTTAGTTGAAGCATGTCTTTCTCCTGCCTATTTCCAGTTTCATGGTAAATATTACGAGCAAGTCCCAGGCGCAGCTATGGGATCTCTTCTATCTCCTGTCGGCACCAACATCTAAGCCAAAATGTTGGTACAGGTACGTTGATGACACCTTTGTCATCTGGCCTCCTGGACACGAATCTTTAAACAATTTTCTATCGTTTTTGAATTCCCAACATGATTTCATACGCTTCACCATTCCTAGATGTTCTCGTACACCAACGTCCTGACGGTGCGCTGGGACATTCCATTTACCAAAAACCCACCCACACAGATAGATATCTCAATAGCTTCTCACACCATCATCCAGCTCAAAAACGCGGTGTCATCAATTCTCTTATCCAAATCTGAACCCAATTCGCTTCCTCATGAACTGAATCACATCGCCAAAACTCTGACTTGCAATAATTATTCTAGGAAAGATGTTTAAACTAGTATTAACTGCTACACCAATTCTTCTCCATAGCAACTCCCCTCATTTAACTCTACATTCAAGGTGTCACCGATCGCATCAGCAAGATTTTCTTCAGGAACAACATAAAACCATCTTCAAACCCAATTTCAAACTCTCAGACTACTTTCCCATCAAAGACCACAATCATCTGGAAGCACCTGGTGTCTACCAGATTCCATGGTCGTGCGATACTTGTATGCTCAACAGAGATACTATTGTAAATATCTCCTTCAAGTTAGTAGATGAGGCGTCATCAACTGGTAAACAAAAAGAAGATATAATTTCGGACATAGACTTCGGACGCCACAGTCACTTTTATAATCGGGGTAAAATTTAAATCTGATGGATTTTTGGGGGCACCAGGACATAGATATCGGGAGCCATAATTACTTTTAAATCTACCGAGAATCCAAAGTTTCATAAATATTTTTCTACATTTTCCAAGTGGAGGAAACTTAGAACCTCGCACTTTATATAATGTGTCCCACTAAGGGTGGGGACCGGCGATATCTTGGAAACTACAATATGTGTGAAAATGGGAAAGGGAAATTTAATAGGCATATTTTTAAATTCCAAACATGACCTCTAGTGGGTGCAATTGCTAGTGTCAACAGTGAATTTTAAATTACCTGGTAGAAGTTTCAGGGTTAACTATGATTTTAAATGCTTCATTAAAAAACTTAGTTAATTGGGCACCATTCTGGTTAAAGACGTTTTGTCATTGTGAATAATAAGTGTAATAGGCGTTGCCGAATCATGTAAAACTAAACCTGCTATAACTTCTGTAGTTTCTATCCGAACTAAAGAAACGTGGACTTGTTTGAAAAGGCATTCAACGCTGTTTTAAACATCGCAATTTGCACCACTCGCTAATGTTCTAGAAATGTGCCAGATGATCGTAATGAAGGCGCTTAATTTGCGAGACCGGATTTTATAATCCAAATGATTAAGATCGGGACTAGAAGATGCTCAATCTTCATGCCTGATAGAGTCGATGTTATTCGCCTGTAATCAACACTGAGTGCTTTTGGCCTTGTGGGCAGGTGCAGAGTTCTGCTGGAAGACTCAATCCTGGTTTTTGAATAAGCTCTGGCTTAGAGGTTTTACTATCTTTTCCAGGGCCGTCTCTTAACCTTTTAAACGTGTATTGAGCAACTGATCGCTTTTTCTTCTGAAAACACGAAGCTTGAGGTTTTCATTCGGGATATTTTGGATTGTGTTTTTAGTCACACCCATCTGCAACGACAATAGCTTCTGTTTTCGGAGAGGATTTCGTCTGATGCGTGCGTTGACAGCTTCAATAACAGCCGGAGTGCGAACTGATCTTTCCTTGTCATCCACACTACCAGTTTCATTGTATCTTTCAATGGTACAATAAACAAATCTTCGTGATTTCCAAGTTTCTGCAGATTGAAAATTGTGCTTGGGGAATGTTCGCAACGATGTAATGCAATTATAACAACACGATCTTCTCTTTGGCTCCATTTCATGTTTATTTATTACTCGTTCGCAATTACTTTAACATCAAACGACTCAGAATAAATAACATAACCTCAATTAGTCGTTTGTTTTTGTCGGTCGCATGCTATGCGTTTAAATTAAAACAACCTTCGTGACAGAGCTTAGCGACCGACTAACAATGAGTATAAAAGTTGAATCTAAATAGAAATAGTCGTAATGCAAATAATTACTTTTTAGGGTTATTGTTATTTATTTTGTTAACTGCCCTGAGTTTCAGTCAGGGTAAATTTAAGAGATTCCTTCCAATCAATTTATCGATTACTTCTAAGAAGATAAGGGACACCTGTTCTACGACTTAGTTGGATCCCACACCAAGACCCCAGTGAAGTGATAAACAACAATCTTCCCTCTTGTACGTGTCAAGTCAGATTTCCGATGGAAAGATAACCAACGCGAAGCTTCCCCAGCATATATCCTGCAGGGCTGCCACCTTTCCGAGTGTAGCAATACGCAACGATCTTTCTGAAACTATTCGATTTGATTCGACGTAGATGATTCCCTCCACTCTTCTCGCCTCTTACTCTCCCTCTGCGTTCTTTCAAGGTACGACGTTCCTCTCAATTCATCCTTATCAACGTCAGAGCTAAGCAGATTATGTTCTAGTGACGCGTGAAACCGTTCGTAATCTGCATCGGCGAATGCTTGCTACGTCCCAATCAAGCGCTATAACACGTGGCTATGCGACAGGGCCGAGGAGGTTATTCGAATATGGGGGTTCCAATGCTGAGTGATCGAAGTGCACCATCATCGTCATCATCATCGACATCGCGGACAATGTTCGATTGGGTGGATTGAGAACGGAGAGAGCGGTCATTGTCGGCGAGGACCTTGGGGAATTTGACTCCGGTAGAATGGGATAATCTGGTTGTCGCCTTAGCTAGGACCTTTTATGATTCCGCCGTTGTTAAGAGCGCTTGTTTGTCGAGGGATTGTAGTTGTACATGAGGATTTGATTTAGTATTCTTTTCTATTTAACAGTAACCGACAACAAATCTAGTAGAATGATTAGTTAAATTGTTATTGATTGTGGAAACTTGTCTCAAGGAATCCATCTTTAAGTATAATTAAAAAGAGGAAAGAAGGATCTTCCAAGTACTGTTTCAAGCTCCAGTTGTACCAACTATAGTTAATTCCCGATTTATGTGATTTGCGGATCGGAGATGGCGCCAATTTAATGCGGCAATGTACTAACAGAAATGAAAACCTAATCAAGAGCCAACCAACGATATCTATAATTGTATTTTTGGAACCTAAACATACTTTGTGTAGATTTTTTATTATAGAAAAATAAATACAATACAGATATTTGTGTCAATTGTCCCTTGTTTTCTTCATTTACGTAGTAACGTTGTGCAACTGAAAAGAAGACAGGAATGTAATTATTGGAGGGAGGTAATAGTCTCTGCGACACATAGGCGTTTCATCGGAGTAGCGGGCTGTGTGCAAAAATAGATTCCCGTTTTGTCAGCGTCCGCTTGTTTATTTTTCGTTCAGCTTAGGAAACGAGAGCGTGTGTTGTGTTTTGTGTTACGTGTTATTTGTTATAAATATATAATTTTTACGAGGCAAAGTCATTAAATAAGTTACAAACTGTTGTGGGAAAGCTGAAAATAGCAGAGAACTATTTTCCGTATCTGTCATTGGGGGGCAGCACTATCCAGCTTAATGATAATCAAGTGACAGTTGACGTGCGCGTACGTCCCATAAGGAAATGTCTTCTGTTTACGGTGAAAAGTGTTTGTCGCGTAAAGCCGTGTATAATTGGGTCGAGAAATTCTCACAAGGGCGCTCAAAAGTTGTTGACGGTCAGCGAAGTGGCCGCCCCGTTCAGATTGCGACAGATGCAATACTTCGAAGGGTGGAAGAGATGATTCGAACTGACAGGCGGGTAACAATAGACAGCATAGCAACTGCAATAGGGTGTTCTCATGGTTTAGCCTACGAACTGATGCACGATCGTTTGAATTTCCGAAAAGTTTGCTCCCGGTGGGTTCCTAGACTGACCGAGGAACACAGAAGGATTCGAATGGGCTTGTCCTTGCAACACCTCTCTAGATGCGCAGAGGAAGGGGAGGACATGCTTAACAGGATTGTTGCTGGTGATGAATCATGGGTGCAGCACTACCAACCCGAAACAAAGCGTGCTTCAATGCAATGGAAACGTCCTTCTTCACCGTCAACAAAGCGATTCAAGGTTGTGCCCTCAGCTGGTAAGGTTATGCTTACCGTGTTCTGGGATTCTCAAGGAGTGCTCCTAGCTCATTTCCAGAATAGAAATGAGAACGTGACTGCTGAATCATACTGTAGAGTTTTGTCGTTGCTTCTGGATGCAATTCGACGAAAACGTCCAGGCCTACTGACGAGAGGAATATTGCTGCATCACGATAACGCCAGGCCGCATTCGGCCCAGTTGACCCAGGCGAGAATTGAAGGATTAGGGTGGGAATTTCTTCAACATCCGGCTTACAATCCCGACCTAGCCCCAAGCGACTATCATCTGTTTGGTCCACTAAAAAAGCATCTTGGCGGAACACATTTCGAGAGTGATAATGATGTTCAACAAGACGTACGCACGTGGTTCACACGGCAGCCCAAACACTTTTATGCAGCAGGCATTGGGGCATCATTAAAGCGATGGGATAAGTGTATCAATGTAGATGGAGACTATGTTGAAAAATAAACCTTGTTTTTGGCTAACTATTTCTCTTATTACTTTTATAATAGCTTTTTGTGACCTACTTACTGACTTTCCCTCGTACCTTTTGCTGGCACGGTAAATAAGTTTATCTGTGACTTTCCAGATTTGTTCTACGACTGTCCTAAAATAGTTTGTAAAGTGTGCGAGGAACATTTGACGTGCTGGGACAAAGCGAACTGTAACAAACTAAATAAATACTGAGTAAATACTGTAAATACTGAAGAACACAGAAATAGAAAAAAAGCGCGTGTCAACGACAACTGCCCTTATTTTCGATTTATTTGTCATGATGATAACCTGTAATTTGCCACTTTGCTTACTCGAAAAAGTACCGTTTTAGAACTTTTGGTATAAGTACAACCCCGAGTTGAAGTTGTCAACTACGAAAACGGTACGTAAGCGTACGCGAAGACGTGGAAAAGAAAATCAAATCTACATTGAAAAATCAGTTGCTTTAGTTATGTGTTGATGAGACAACAGATTGTAAAATAAATTCTATTCCAAATGTTATGTACGTGTACTGGACCCTTATAAACCGACATAATATCTTGATATCTTTATTATTTACTTATAATACTACTTTTCGACTTTGTCTATTGTAAAATTTGTATTTTGAAATCACGCATTTTCTATTATTTTTTATATAAAGCCTCTGTGCTGATTTAGAGAGAACAAATTTTAGAGTTTGTTAGATTTTGTGTAAATTTTGATTCATATATAATCCAGCTTATCTCTGCAAGTTTATGGGGCCACTTTTAACCGGTTTGTGCCGGCTACGTTCCGCCAAAAAATTGAAATTATTATTATTATTATTATTATTATTATTATTATTATTATTATTATTATTATTATTATTATTATTATTATTATTATTCAAAAACTACTACGTAGCTACGAGCCCTGGACAATCACAGAAAACCATAAGAAAAAGGTAAGTAATGAAAATGAGCTGTTTAAGAAGAGTATAGGGTTTAAGAATAAAGGACAAAATAAGAAATTAAAAAATAAGGAAAAGACTACCACATACAGTTCTGAAAATGGGAAGATATAGGAAGAAAGCAAGAGAACATCCACCTATTACAAAATCGATTTTAATAATAATAATAATAATAATAATAATAATAATAATAATAATAATAATAATAATAATAATAATAAGGTTTATTGCCCAACAGAGAAAATTCCAACTACTGGACAAGTAATTAATTAAACAAATTTCAAAACGAGTACTAAAAACAAGTAAGAGTAACAAGTTACAAAAAACTATTAAAGTAAAGAGCAGTGACTATCCTTATTGTATCTAAAGTATCGTGAAAAATATCACATTGCGAAGATATGAGATTAAAGTTTGTACAAGTCACATAAATAGGTGATTTTAAAAGAGCATTTGTTCGAGGAAACGGTAGATAAAACGTATTCGAATACCGGACACCAGAGCGTGGGATTATAAATTGTAATCTTTGAAGTAGTGCCGAGCAGTCAATGCAGCCATTAGACAATTTCCAGAGAAACACCAAACCGGAGGATATGCGTTGAAAGTTAAGGGAGGGTAAATTAAATCGGAACAACAGTGACATATGATCAACGCCTCTCGGTGGGTGCACTCCGTCTTGCCGGAACCAGAGGAGTTTTGCAAATCTGCGTTGAACCAATTCCAATTGGCGTTTATGCGTTAAATAGTAAGGGAACCATATGATGGATGTGTATTCCAGACGGGATCTAACAAGAGCGGAGTTCAAAGATTTCAAAGCTACCTCTTCGTAAACTCTCTGCAATTTCGCACAATAAAGCCAAGAGATCTTCTAGCCGCATGGGAGATGCTGGTAATGTGTTGCGCAAAATTGAGTTTGCTATCGAACAAAATCCCTAGATCCTTAATTAATTCGACACGTTCGATGTTAACTTGATTAAGCTCATAGTTGAAAGTAATTGGCGTAGATGCGCGTGTAAATGAAATAACTTTACATTTGCTGATATTCAGAGGTAGATTATTTGATGTACACCGTTTAGAAATATTTTTAACATCGCTTTGCAAGAAGTAACAATTCTCGGGACTTAAACCAATCGTCCATCTTCTCTAATTTGTGGTATGTGAACAAATAATTCTCGTAGAAGTTTATTTAAGCGGAAATTTTAACTTGTACATCATTCAAATGCTGATATTAATGATATATTTCGTATTATCTCTGGGATTTGTTCTCTAGGAAATAGGAAAATTAACAAAAATGAAATTATAAATGATGTTTTATCGTATTCATCGCAATAGAATCCAGTAAGCATCCTTGCGTATTATCTCCCGAACGAAACACCTATAATTTGCGTCATCCGATTGTACATGTACCTACCGCCGCATAGATGACTATAGAATGGGTATTATCCGGTTGTTTTTATCCGTTTTCGTATTTGCATACACGGCGGCATCAACAGCGGTATACCAGCACCAGCAACAACAATAATAATAATACCAACAACAACAATAAGCGGTTTCGTTCCGATTGCCGCTGTTGAAACACGAAATTATTTATAATTTCGAAACCGGGGATGGAATAGCGGCGAAACAGATAGCGCTATGGCGCGGGTATCGTCGTTTTTGTTATGGGAATCCATCTGTTTATACGGTTCGCTGCGCGGATTTTTCGTATTTTTTTTCCATCTTTCCACCGCATGCCCCCCCGAAAAAAAAAAGATTACTGGTTCCGGCGTGCGCTGAAGATAGCGAAACTGCGGCGATTATTCCGTTTCGTCGTCCGAAGCGCGGCATATTTTTATTTCTCGATTTAATTAATCTTCTCCCCCGTCCCTCTACCCCGTACCGACGCCTCTGACGCGTTGTACTGCTGATGGAAGAGCTGCGGCATCATATTCCTACGCTTTGTTTCCCGGAGATAGCACGTAAAACGTACAGGCTGTTCCAAATTTGCCGGATCCACTATAAGGATCTTGCTGCAGTCTCTTCCAAAAATTTGCATGATTTTAAAATTTTTGTAAATATCTTGGAAACTATAACAGATATATTTTTTTTACAAAATTATTTGAAGTATCCTACATGGTCTCGAGGATGAAAGAGAGACTGCAGAAGGAAAGTGAATCGCCGACCAAAAACGAGCAGCAAGGAAGCTTAAACCAGCCTGTAACGGTAAACTGTGGGGACAGAACACAAAACTACTATATCGAATGTTTTCTGAGGCTAATAGGAAAACAGTTTTTGTACAATCTCTTGTTGACATTGTTCCTGCCAAAGAGAAAAGAAATCAAGTGCGTGAAATTTAGCATCGATCGAATACGTTTTTATATTGGGGTAAGGGTATGTCGAACGATGTTGTTAAATACATTGTCGATTGGTTCATGATCCTTGCAAAATTGGTCAAAGACTCAGGGAGAAAATGAAGAAAGTGAAATTAGAAAAAACCCAAAAGAAAGAGTGCGAGATTTACACAAGAAAATGCGGTATTACAGGCTTTCCTTTAGGATCTTCCAAATATGGAGTCCTATTATTCTAGGGCAACATCTATTAAATTATACTTGGTGCCAATTTGGCAATCAAAGATGGCCGTATATAAGAAGTATAAAGATACTGTGGCTTTCCATGACGAGTTCTCTGATTTGAACCTCAGCCTTTTTCGTCCCAAGAAGAATCAGCGTGTTCTGTGTATTAGTTTCAAGGTAGGCTAAGTTTCTGAAACTGAGTACAAAAATTACTCTGAGAGAAAAGATATGGTAAGGGAGAAGAAGGTGTATACCATGGACGAAGAAGGTGTGTACTATACCCGATGTTGCAGGCTTTTGAAATTTTTTATAAGAAAAGATTGGTAGTAATAACGGATCCATAAATCCTAGGAGCTTGTGAATATAAATTTTTAATTTTTTTTTAAGTATGTTATCTACATATGTACTTTTCTGAAACTAAAAAAACAATGTATCTTTATTTAAGTGGACATATGTAGAATTATCTGACAGTAACTCATTTGTAGAGTAACCTAAACTTGCGGACTCGCATAGGCGTCGGTATTACGGGTTAATATAAGAATACGAAAAATTCATAAATAAACTAAACCGGTAGAGAAGCAGGCATGTAGTGTCGACCTTGAATATAAATCATGTTAAACCGCGCTGAGAGAGATTTCGTTTTAGTATCGGTTGAGCTGTTGCAGAGATTAGTCGAACGGTCAAGGTTATGTCCTTACGTGTCGCTTTTGAAAATATAGCTGGTGTTTTTTGTGTGTTGTAGTATTATACCAAGTACATAATTAGTGTATCGTTTCATATAGAACTAATATTTTCATACCTAAGAAAACAATGCCTCGTAATAGATTTGCTACTAATGTACATAAGTATGTGTCATTTTTTCCCCATTAAAATATGACGGTAGTGCAGTTTTTTGCTTAATACGCAATGTTCGTTTGGCTGCATTGGACAGAACTGATTGCCAGAGGCATGTCAATGGTATTAAGCATATGAGAAATGCAAGAACTGAAATACCTTATACACTATTCCTCATACATTTACTAATTATGTTTACCTCTTGTAATCTTCCGTTGTGGTTGGTGAGAAAAGCAGCTTTTAAAACGTTTTGGCGACAATACGTTCCAAAGTGCCCATTACCCTCACAAACACAATTACAGAATCATTTGCCGCGAATGAGGTGCGGAAGAGATGCTAGAAAATGTGTGTAAACGTGGTTTGTGTTCCAAAAAAAATGTATCACCGTGGATGAGACGACTGATATAAAGAAAAATAGTATTGTGAATGTAATAGCTCAATAATGTACCGAGGAAAATATTCAAAAAGTGATAATGAACGCTTTGAAAAAATTTAAAATTGCCCAAGATCAAGTTGTGATGATTGTGACAGATAGTGCAGCAACGATGTTAAGTGTTGGGCGATCCTTAAAACATATATTTCCTAACTTAATACATATAACCTGCGTGAAGTTGTTCGACAACATTACGGAAACGTTGATCGGATGATTGGAAGTACTAAAGCAGTGTTTCGTAAATCTCCTAAACGTTTAAAAGAATTTCGTAAATTTTGTCCAGGTATTCTAGAACCTCCTGAACCAATTTTAACGCGATGGGGTACTTGGCTAACAGCAGCTTCTTACTATTTGATCCATTTTCAACAAATTCAATCAGTTATAATGCGATTTAATCGGAATGAATCCAAAGCAATTAGAGAAAGTCAAAGAGAATTTCAAATTCCTCAACTTTTAGAAGATTTAACAACAATATGTACCAATTATACAGTGTTACTAGATGCCATCAGAAAACTACAATGTACTGAATTGTCATTGCAGGAATCATTAGACATAGTGGAGAGTGTAAAAAATAAATTACACACATTAAATGATACGCCAGGATTATGCGGTAGTCAAAAGTTGGGTGATGTTTTAAGGAAAAATCCCGATTTTAATACTTTAGAGGCCGTTTATAATAAGTGTAAGAATAGTGAACTTTTAAGTGATTTTGAAAAGCAGTTTCTACATGCAAATGTAACTTCCTTAGATGTGGAGAGATCGTTTTCTATGTATAAGAATATTTTTTCTTTATCTAAAACACTTTCAAACCTTTCTAAAACACAAACATTTCTTGCGTCTTCTATCGCGCATAGTTGTGCGTGAACATGTTGCACTATTTGCAAAGATTCCACTAACGGTACCGAAGAATTTTGTAGTTTTTCTATCGCATCCGCTAGTCCCACGTAATTGTTCTGAATAATTTCCAAATCTGTTTTAACTTGACTATCCTGAAATTTCAACCGGCTTACCTTGAATTACCATTGAATTCTTAAATCACGTTCTTTATATTCTCAAAATATTTAAGATAATAAAATGCAGCCTCTAACCATGTTCCCAACGAGTAAGAATAGGTTGTGGTGGTTCAGGAATACCGGGGTATAGTCTATGAAATTCCCGAATACGTTTTGGGGATTTTACAAACGCAGCTTTTGTATGTGCTATTAGAGCGTCTACCTCGGGATAACATTTTCTGATACTATTTGCTACGAGACTGAGAGTATGAATGTATTTTAAGAGATCGACCTACAGCAAGCATGTTTGCGGCACCATCGCTCATAAACATCAACAGTTGATTTGTTGAAAGTTCAAACTTTTCCAATGTATTTAACACCAACATTGAAATTACTTCGGCAGTGCATCGTTGTATTCGTCTGGAAGCTAGTAAAATTGAGGGTGACGGTCGATGTGGTTCCATTGTGCGTACCATTACATTAACCACAGAATGTTTTTTACGATCTGTTGTTTCGTCCACACATAACCATAGTTTTTTATCTTGCAACTCTGATTTAATTCTTTTCTCGACATGCCCACGAGCAGACGGCACAACTCTCTGTAATGTTCTCGCACTTGGTAACTTAAAGTCCGAATATTCATTCCAAAACGAGACGTATGCTTTCTTCCTTAGTAAATGAAATGGTAAATTACATGCAATAAAGGTAACACATAAATTAAATTTAAATTTGTCATAATCTCGTGTGGAATTTTTTTTTGAAACATGCTCTGCACTATTTACGTGCCGTATACAATCACTTTTCGATCAACACATTAAATCTATTTTACACACTACACATTGAATTTTAGCGCCATCACCCTTTAAATCACGCATTTCTGCAGTAAATTCTCTTATTGTGACCAACTTTGGTCGTTTTCGCGACGTAGGAAACATTTTCAAAACAAACGTAGAACTACGATATAGTATACGACAGCGTAGATGCATACACAACAAATCGGCTTTCGAGTCGCAGTTATTCTGACGCTTATACCGAATTGTCCCGGCCGTGTTTATTTTGTGTAAACTTTTATGCGTCCGCCACTGGCTTTCAGCGCAGTTTGCGTTGCTCTAATAATCAATTCTCTATGGTTTTTGCAAAAATTTCTTGTCTTTTTTATGTTTTTCTTTATAAAAATAGTTTGAGATAGCATTGCTACACCTAGCCCGCAATAAATCTTTGTCACAGTCCCCACCTCTACTCGAAACCATGTACTCGACATCCTTTAACAAGTGTGTCATAGGAAAATTGAACAGGGTGTTAGAAAGACTAAATTTAGGGCCTTTTGAAATTAAATTGTCCACATTATCAGGTATGGCATCGGTTCTATCCTCTTTATCGTTTAGTTCTTCAATTTAATATGAGAATTTACGTTTGTGTTTCTGTTTGACGTTAAATTCGATCTTCCTATAAAATTTACATAGAACTTTTTTGACATCAACCCAATCTGTATGTGAAAGACGTTGTTCTATGTTACTTTCTGTGTGTGTAACGATATTTTTATAATGCATGACTAAAATAACTTTATAAATGCTCGAATTATAACATTTTTCTTTTTCTTCAATATCAAGGAATTTGACGCACATATGTTGTTTTGTTTTGCTTTGAGAAAGGCATAATATCAACATAAAGATAATCTCCACGTTCAAATTAACCGATTTATTCTTATGTCAACAACGATCTTATACATACTTAACGATGTTCAAAACTCAGAACACAATAAGATAAGAAGATAAGTAGAACAACTAATATCCATACAATGCTGGCTGTCATGAGACCTTCTCCGTCAAAACTAACATTGACAAACCAGCTCTTATTACGTTATTTCTTTCTGAACCCGACTCGCAGTCGTATAGCGAAAATTAAACAAAAGATTGCTCAACCGCTGCAGTAGTAATTATGTTATCTGTTGAAAATTTAAATTAAACAAATGTTTCATCTCGGACAGGTGTATGTAGTCGCCTCTGCGCTATTATCTGATTCCGGCTCTTTCGTTCATTTCACCTTCGCCCATGCTCGCTTGTACCAAGTAAAAAAGATAATTATTAAGCGGAATATGCTAATTGATTGCCGCGCTTATAATTTGTTTGTCTAGTTTCGGTTGATGGGTAATTTGATTAGGCTCGCAGTGGGCCATTTATAAACGGCTCGTAATCTGAACATCGGAGATATTTTAGATCAGATAGGCGTAATTTATTTTCTTAGAACCTGTATTAGAAAAATGGCTTGTTTTAATTGTAGATTAAACACTACATTAATAACGTGTACAGGCTCAGTTGGCCGTGTTTAAATAATACGGCTTCATGTGAACTAGTTTCACCTCACGTTAAAATTACCCCTTTCGGATAGTTGCAGAAATTTGGGGCTCTCATATATAAGTACGGTCCGTAGGTCTGGGAGTGTTCCTAGACACTCTTTCGACAATTTCGAATTAAACTAGATATCAATTAATGACATTTTGCGAGTATTAAAACTTGAAAAGAGAAAACTAACCTTGAATTGTGACATTCCAATGTAAACAATATATTTATATTTTACGTATTGGAACCCTGCGTATTCTTAAACCACCAAACTTGACTTTTACTCCGTATTTATGGCAGAATTTAAACTCTGGACACTTAGAAAATGGAAACACAGCCAAACACGTGTTACCTGGATGAATATTTTGACTAAAAATGAGAAATTGATTAGTGTCCCTTCATTCCTTTATTTTAATCGTAATAGCGATTGTTTAATCACGGTTAATTTGGATAATTATACTTTTCGAAATGTAATGTGATAATAAATTTCAAACGAATACTCTTATTTTTAAAAATAGCATAATGCATGCCATGCGGGGGCGCAACTGGAAGACTGAATGTATGCTACTCTATGACATTTAACACCACGAACAACTACAATATTGATAAAATTTGCTGATAAATAAGACGATTACTTGGCGAACGATATTCGATTTTCGAAATTATTTTAAAGGTACAACTGAATTTATGCTACTAATGCTCCAGCGACAGGAGGCCATAAAGCTGCTGAAAATTAGCTAATAGCCGCCAAAGAGATGCCCTGAACAAATGTTTGACATTACTAAACTCAACACGAAAGGTAAAGATGTATCTTTTAAGATTAGCGCAGATAAATCACTAGAAACAGAACTATACAATTCAGACTTTTAGCCTTGTGGAATAATTGTTAAACGTTATTCATTTTTTCGAACAAAAAATGTCTTTGCACAACGTGAGTGTTGACAGAGAAAATTTGAATGTATCTGCTTTAAAAATAATTGTTGTAAACATTCAGGGATTATATTATAAACTCTCTCAACTTGACTTTGTAATAACTGAACATACTTAATACAGGGTTATTACAAAAGAATCATCGGGGTTTAAAAATATATATTTCAGAAAGTATGACAGAGTAAATTACATGTCAATAGAAAGGGATAGTATTCAAGTTTGTGAGCATATTATTACAAATGTTCGATGTGAGCTCCTCGCGTCACACAACATACATACGTCCAAATGATAGTCCAGTTTAGTGCATACACGCTGCAATGTGCAAACTGTTTACAGCAGTAGTAATGCGTGCTCGGAGTTCATCCAATGTTGTTGGCAGTGGTGGTACGTAAATCCTATCTTTAATGCACCCCCATAGAATTTTGTATGTGTCAAATTTGTTGAGATTGATTGACGTGTATTTTCTGTCTTTTAATACTTAAACTTTTGTTAGTGAAGTCCTCTATCATGAATTGCTATACGAACGCCGAGATGACTGACATGGACTTGCTGATGGCAATTCATTAGAAGCTAGACGGTTGTACATTGAACGATTTCCTGACCGTAACCTTCCAAAGTATTCATCAACGTCTTCATGAAACAGGCACATTGAAACGAAGTGGAGGACCAGGAAGGCTAATGACAGTAAGAACGGTAGAATTAGAAGAGAATGTGCTGGACATGGTAGAGGAAGATCCAGGTACTTCTACTCGAAAAAGTGCAAATACTTTGAATGTAAGTAATGGAACTGTTTGGAAAATTCTTAGGGAGTATTTGTTGTATCCATACCGCATACAACGCGTTCAGGCGCTTCTTCCTGCTGATTTTCCTCCACGCATTGCGTTCTGTCAGTGGCTTTTGCACACATTGGTTCAAATTATTGTTTTCTAGAGCACAGGAACAATTGTGTGATTGCTATAGATTATAGATTATATTCATAAATCCATCACTTTTTATATAAATTCATTAAAATCATACACAGTAGAAACAATATAACCATCCCCATTTTACTCATCTAGAGCATTTATGGCCGATTAAATTCTCATGTTTTATAATAATGATTAAATTTACTCCACAGATGTTTATTTTGAAGAGAAGCCAATGCTCACTCTTTCAGTATAATGTTATAAACAAAGGCACTTTTGAAGTTCGTGTTATTCCAGCAGAATCTTTGGAATCCCTGAATAAGGACATGATAACCACTAAGAATTATTCACATTCTTCAAAATCTTTAGATTAAAACATTCTGGTCAAATCTTCATAAGCTTGTCTGTACACAGCGAATGCACCCTTCTTCTGCTGCATCAAGCGTATAGAGCGACCGATTCAACTGCCTACACTTTGTTAGATTGAAACTACTGTCGCTGTGGGAGCCCCACGGCAATATTATAATGGGCAGGTAAGAAGCAGATCCGTAACATGTGTTAACCGCACACCGACTGTAATCAGGGAGAACGTCGCTGGTTGCTGTTGCCGCTGCTCTCAGTCGCCTATAACCTCGCTTCTCCTAGCCGTCCCCGACCCGTAATTGACTTTAAGTAGTGCAAGAAAGCCGGCCCAGCAATAATTGTTATGGATGCGCGGTTATGTTTTACACGTGCTTTGAGAAAAAGAGATATAACGTCCAAGGATTTATCTCAGACCAGATAGACGCAGGATTGAATAATATGAAGACTAAGAGAAGCTGCAGTGTAAAAAGAAGCAAGGATTACCGGTTTTATCGAGATTTTCAATAAGTTCTGCTTAGATAGCTGATGTTATCTGAAGATATTATTCCTTGTAGTTTGAGGCAAATTGTTAGGAATATATATAGAATGGAATAATTTCAGTTGTACGGCTTCGAACTAATTTCAAATGGAAATTTTTGCGCATCTAGTCCTATAGGAATTGTTGGTGTCATTTAACGAGTCTTGTATAGATAAGTGAGTATTTTCTAACTGCGAAATAGTTTGTGTCACTATAGAATCGTTTATGGAAATGTCATCTATTTCTTTTTGAACGTCCGAATCGGAAAAAAGTTGCTGATTCTTGCGAACCGTTTGAGAATTAGAAGAATTAAGTTTGAAAATGACATCTTTCACTTGGGAATAATATTTGCGATAGTAAGATACTGCCGCGATCCACGTTCCCCATCGCGTCAATCCAGGCTGAGGTGGTAGCGGAATATAATAATAAATGGCTTAGGCACCCCTCCTGGGGATTTCGCCGCTTCAGATGAAGATTTCCAGATCCCTCATTAAGGGCAGGATCAGTGCCTGTTCCTTCCTATTCCACTCTTTCGCATATCCTTCTCCACTCCGTTCTATCTTTAGCTTTTTCTTTTGCCTTATCGATCCCTATCCTCTTCAAGTCTTTCCTCACTTCACTCATCCAGCTAGATCTAGGTCTTTCCCTCCTTCTTTTTCCCGATGGCTCCTAATTTGTCATTATATTTAATATCTTGTCCTCTCCCGCTCTCCACATGTGCCCCAACCACTTTGCTCTTTGCTGTTTTATCTTCTTAACTATATCTTCTCCACATTCTTTCGCTACTTCCTCATTTGTTCTTATCCTATATTCCAAATTTTTCATTCTAACTGGTCCAAGTATTGATCTCAGTATTCTTCTCTCCGCGACTCTTAAATTTTCTTCATTCCTTCTTGTCATTGTCAGTGTTTCCGCTGCGTACATTATCACTGGTCTTATGGTCGTTCTATAAATTTTTATCTTTGTATTCTTTGAAAGATTTTTGCTTCTTAGTAGGTGTTTATTTATATGTAGAGCTTTGTTGGCTGCCATTGTTCTTCAAAGGTATACTTCCCCACTCTAATTTTTCTGTTGCTCAGCTCTTTTCCTATTCTCATTATTTTTGTCTTGTTCTCATTTATTTTCAATCCCATCCTCTTACCTTTATCTACTATTTCTTTTAAGATGTTATTCATTATCTCCCTCTTTTTTGCCACGATTACTACGTCATCAGCGTACACTACTAATTGTCCCCCTCTTGTTCTTATTGTACCCTTATTGACTCTTCTGGTGATGTACTCCAGTACTATATTAAATATGGTTGCCGACATCGCATCCCCTTGCCTAACTCCTTTATTTATAGCAAACTCTTCAGTTTCACCTTTACTTGTTATTACACTAGCTTTTGTTCCATGCATTGTCATTGCTACAAGTCTTCTTAGTTTTGTTGGTACTTCAAACTCCTTCATCGCTAACATAATCATATTTCTATTTAGAGAATCAAACGCTTCCTGAAAATCTACGAAAAGCAGTTCGAGGCTTATATTATGTTGATAAGTTTTTTCTACTATTTGTTTAACTATGTGTATTGCGTCAATTGACGATTTCCCCTTCCCAAACCTGCATCAATATTCTCCTATTTTATTATCCGTTACCTCTCTTATTCTTCTCTGTATTAATGTAGACAAAACCTTGTAGGCGGTTGGTAATAATGTAATTCCTCTATAGTTATTACATTCAAGCTGACTTCCTTTCTTGTGTACCTTTATTATTTGGCCTATTTTCCAGTCATTCGGCATTCTCTCCTCTTTCCATATATTTAATATCAATGCGTATATTTGTTTTTTTAATTGTTCGCCTCTATATTTCAACAACTCCATGTTTATCCCATCCTTTCCAGGTGTTTTTGCGTTCTTAATTTTGTTTATAATTTCAGTCACTTCTTCTAAGGTTGGTTCCTTTACATCTATTTCCTGTCTTCCTTCCCCTTCTCCTCCTTCTTCTTTCTCTGTTGTTGAATTCTCTTGTTGTTGACGGTCATTTAATAATTCTTTGAAGTGTCTCATCGAAACCTCTTTGATTTGTTAATTTTCTACTATTTTTCCTTCTTTGGTTTTTATTCCCCTTATTTTAGGTTTATATCCTATTACAACATATTCATACGAAAAAATATAATTTGTTAGGCTTTTTTACAGTAACAAGTAATTGTAAATCACAATTGGTGTTAGACATTAGCAGTATGAACGTCTGTATGTTAAAATGAATAAAAAAAAACCAGCGTGTCGTTAGCGTAGAGATGAAATTGACGAAATTGCAAGGACTTAGTTATGTTGGAACTGTAAATAGCAAATAACAGAGGGTCCAAAATACTTCTTTGGAGTACACCAGATGGTATCAATATTCGATAAAGTCCAAATAAGCAATAATTTCATTCAAATATGTCAAAACTCTATTATTCACTTCAATTGTAGGCAGTCAAAACTTTAATAATCATTTCTAGAGATTTACATGTTCCTAAAAACCAAAAGAAACCCAAATCACAATACCTTCTTGAAAACACCACAAAACACGGATTGAATTTGATAAGCCCAAGGTGTTAGATTTTTGCGCAGAGCTGTAGTTGCAGATCCCATACTCCTCCTTCCAAATTCTCTCCGGTTTACGTATTTACTACATCTACATATGTACTACATACGTATCTGGACGAATTTGGACCCTTTCCTAAACGATACAACGATGTAACGTGGCGTCGGTGGTCCCTAGAGGGACACCCCCCGTTTTGTAATCGATAAGGGTGGCAGCGGAACGACGTTTGCATGTTTGATAGCGACACATGGACACAATCGAATTAAATAAAAACTCGTTACGTCGAAAGAGGCCCAGGAAGCTATTCGGGGCAATGGTAGACACGTAACACGAATTGAGCGCAATAATTTAAGGTCCAAGTATTATGATTAAGGTATGATTTCGTTGGCTTTTCTGATGTCGGATGTTTCTGCTAATAAAAACCTTACAATTTAAACCAGCTTGTCGTTCTTTGAAGTGTATCAATTTATGATTTAAGAAACACAATTGTAGTAAATAATACAGTACTACAAAGGAAGTTGTATAGGTTATTTGAAGTTCGCAAATTGATTCTTAAGTGCTTCTGTTTGATTCGCTTCTTAATGGATTTTCCAATTGAAGCGGAATTAATATCGGCAGAATTCGAATCCATATTCTAAAGCTAACATCAATAGGTTTGTGGGCGTTTATATTTATCATTTTCATTCGCCGCTTTCAGATATCAAGTACCAAGTAATTTTCGCCCAATATCCCCTTTCGAGAAGGATCTATTTTTGCATCTATATTTGTTTGAGGTATTCTCGATACTTCCACATAATTTTTAACCTATAAAATTAATGCTGTGCTGTACATTATTTGATATGGGAGATCGTAAATGCCACTAAGATCTACTGCAGGAGTTTGCAATTCAATATTCGCTTTTATTTATTTCAGCTCGTAAAAACTTTGGATAAGGATTAGCTTCGGCTTTTAACACTTGAAGTAGCGTGGGTTACTATATTAGGGGATAAGTACAGGAACTATATCTATTAATTAATAATTCATGATTTACAATTTGAAATTACAGTAATTTTAATACTGTTAAGATGAAACATATTCATTCGCCTGTATTAGTTTTGTCAATATTCAAAACGAGTTTATTATCATTAAACCGGTAACTGGGTTTTTCAGAGTATTCTTGCAATTTCCAAGAAGAATCATTACCAATTGCAGTCAGTATCATAGCAAAACTGTGTATTAAGTGCTAGGTCGTTAATAATAATTACAAACAAGAACGGTCCGAATATGGAGTCTTGTGGTACACCAGACCTTTTTCCAAGTCATGAAGTAACGATTTTATATAATGTTAAAAAAAAGAACAAAATTAATATTGAGAATGTCAAAAAATTATTTATTAAAGCTGATAGACGCTATGTTTTTAAATATATTTTGTTTTTGTGTAAAAAATTACTGTTTTAATTTTATCTCTCTAAACAATTTGTTTACTGATTTCTTTGGAAATCAAATGAATACGAAGTTAGTTACCGACTATTAGTATTTATTTATTTTTTTATTTGTGTTAAATGTTAAATACCTTACTCTACTAGTAAATATCTTATTATTATTATTATAACTATATACAGGGTATGTCACGATGACCGTCGGTTAAAAGTATATGGAGAAGAGAGTAAAATAGAAATTTGAAAATTTACATACACAAATTATCCTTTAAAACCAGCGCAGTCAAAATATTTTCAACTGCCGGTATCTCTCTCTTATACCGGAGGTAGCCATCAACTTCCCTATTTAAAATAGAACACTACCGTTTTTTATGTTAGATTTGGATTCTGTGTTAAATTTTAATATTATTTTATGCAACACAGGCTATGCCTATAAAGAGATATTGCATCTTTTCGAAAAACTTTGACTGATGTGGTGCATAGTTTTTAAAATAACTTACAAATTGTAATACACCAAAAAAAATATTCTGCTATCTGGTAATGTTCATGAAACAATGTTTCCATAGTAACAGATAAATTTGCTAAACTATACAGGGTGTGCCAGTAGGGAGGGGACAATTTCAAAGATATTTAAACTGAGAAATCTCGGTTTTCTTAAATAGCAACTCTTTTTAAGCGCTATTAGATTCTGCATCAAAAAGTAAAGTGAAAATGTATAGTAAGTGCTATTGCTAAATTTAATAGTCTAGGAGATATTTTGTGAAAACCTCTTCAATCTTAAATATCGCATTGTTTAGTGTCAATTTCAGTTTGCCATGGTTAAATAATTGAAGGCAGCTGTCAAATGTACTGTCAACAGTACGGTGGTGGTCTTCAGTGCTAATTAGTAACCTGGGCAAATATGCGGTAACAGCCAGAGGCGTGGCGAGCGCATAAAAGTTTACACATAAAATAGAAGGTAAGAAATAAATTATAAAACGTGTTGAAACACTTACCGTTTTGAAAGCCTTTCGTGAAATCACAAACTGGGTAACATCTGTTAAATATTTGAATCATTAGATATGTTTCCACAGCTGTTTCAGTCAAGAGAATACGACGTGCGGAATAAATGTTTTTTAATGCCGAAAACGACCGTTCGACATCTAGCGATGTTATATTTGCATATCTAAATTAATCACACATTCACAAATTTGTCTTAATATAAGAATTTGTCTTAATATAAGTAGGGGTCTTTCTCTAAAACACGTATTCGTATTACACACCAATTTGTTTCGCCTTCTATAGCGCATAACTGTGCGTGAACATCATTTACAATTTGAACAGAATCCAGTAGCGACATCGAAACATTTTGTAATTTTTCTATTTCCTCTGCTAGTCCTAAGTAATTGTTGTGAATAGTTTGTAAATCTCTTTTAACCTGACTATCTTGAAATATTTCCTGGCTTTTCTTGATTGCTGCAGTTTCTGTCGGATTGAATTTTAAAACTATCTTCTTTACTTGATCAAAATATTTGTTGTAGTAAAACGCAGCCTGCAACCATATTCCCCAACGTGTAACAATCGGCTGTGGTGGTTCAGGTAAATCAGGACACAGTTTGTGAAATAGTCGGGTACGTTTCGAGGACCTTAGAAACACTGCCTTTGTACAAGCAATCTATGCATTTACTAGTGGAAAACATGTAGGAATCGTTTGTGCCGCAAGATTTAGAGTATGGATTTTACACGTTACATGTAAGAAGTTACCACAGGAGACAAATGTTTCTTTGTCTAGTAAACGAAACGATAGATTACATAAAATAAGAGTAACATATAAATCAAATGTAAATTTTTCTTGGTACTACACAGAACTACTCGCATACAGCATCGATTTAGTACTGACGCTGTGAACGTTTAATGGCGGTAAATCTTATATTTTTGTTTCCGAATGCTAGTCATTTATTAGAGGTTTGGTTCTTTTTGGTGTTTTCGTAGACGAACCAAACAGTTTTTTAAAGCTTCGAGTAGGTTTTGATATATCATTATATATAATTATAATTAAATTTGAATAACCTTCATTTGAAAATCCTAAGCGAGACATGTTCGTTAAACTAAGAAATACGGGCAATTATGAATAATTGTACTACAATATGAAGTACTGACGACTACTACTGTGTTTATTACTCTTGACAGTACATTTGACAGCTACCTTCAATTATTTAGCCACGGCAAACTGAAACTGATATTGAACAGTGCGATATTTAAGATTAAGGAGGTTTTCACAAAATATTTCCTGAACAACTTTAGCAATAGCACTTGCTATACATTTTTGCTTTATTTTTTGACGTACAATCTAATACCGCTTAGAAAATTAAGAGTTGCTATTTAAAAAATCGAAATTTCTCAGTTTAAATATCCCCTCTGATATTGCCCCCCCCCTTTACTGGCACATCCCATAAAATTTAGCAAATTTATTTAATACTATAGAAACATCGTTTCATTAACATTACCAGCATGCAGAATAATTTTTTTGGCGTATTACAATTGTAAGTTATTTGAAAGCGTGTGATGCACCACATTATCAAACTTTTTTGAAAGGTTGCAATATCTCTTTAAGAGTAAATTCTAGGAATAGGGTATGTTGCATAAAACAATTTTGAAATTTAACATAGAATCCAAATTTGACATAAAAATGGTAGTGTTTCATTTAAAATAGGGAATGCTACTTCCGTTATAAGAGAGAGATACCGGCAAATATTTTGGCTACTTCCTTTCCATTTTTTTAATTCCATAATCTTTCCTATTTTCTTCGACTTACATGTTCTGTTTTATAAAAAAATACTCTCCAAACAACACGATTAAATGTAACCCTCAAAACGCCGCCCTTACGATCACAGTAACGTCCTCGTCTCTCTTAGCTTTCCCCGCACCCTGCCAACTATCCTAACCATCCCCTTTCCATTATACCCACCGCATATAGAGCCCGTCATATTTTTCTAACGATCGCTCTAAGCTGCGATTAATTTGTTTGCTTCCAGAGTTAATACACGGACAATTAGTGTGTTTATATAACGGTCCTGTCTTGTTTAAGTTAATAGGGTTAAGTAATTGTTTGGGTTTGTCGATGTCGGGTCGCTCGCTCAGAGTTACTCGAAAAGGGGCTGATGGCTCGTTCGTCGTCGGGGTTACATATTGCGGGAGGATCGGAAAACAGATAAGAAGAGCCATTTCGGCATGCGGGAGTGTGTAATACGCGCTGCAGTTGGCGCGAGATAATCCAAACAAGTCATATATCTTTCTTCTTCGTAACACTTTTAGATGACACCGGCTTTCGTTGAGGGGTTGGTATAGCTTTAGCCTTTCGGGCTGGCGCCCCTTATCGCGTGCATCGCAATATTTATTTATTCTATAAATCATTTAGGCTTCTCAGATTTCATAATTTGATCGAATACGCTTTGATACGTTGAGATACGAGAGTGGATCGAGAGATTCGAACAAGTTTTTCGAATTTCCCACGGAAGAGGAGACATTTAGTGGTTTATGCCGAAAGAAATCTGTATACAATGCGGTTAAACACCTTTCTTGGTTTATATTTTAAAATGAAAATCGTCAAGAAAGTCATCGATATTATTCCCAGAAACCTTCCCAAAGCATTCAAGGTGGCGATTTGATGAAGCAAATGATGACTGTTACTATAAAATAAGACCAATTATGGAAATCATCAGGCAAAATTGTACTAACAAGGCGAATGAAAAAAGATTATGATTCGCTACAGAGAAACAAGAGCTCGCTGCTGTCGCCAGTACACAAAAAATAAGATGGGGATACAAAATGTTCGTTAGAGCAGAAGCTTCAAGCGTCGTCTATGGCTATATTATTTATGTAGGAGCAGATAGATTTAGCCATAACGAACTTGCGAATAGTTAAGAAGCTATGAATTTTGGAGCTAGAGTTGTAGTTATATATATCAAGGTGTTTTGGAAAGCACGAGAAGAAACTACCGGAAACAATTATTACCATTTGTATTGGAGAAGGAGAACGAAGAGAACGACTTGTTTGAAAAATATTAACCTAAAAAATATAATATAGTGGATTGTCTGGAACGGTATAAAACAGTCGACCATACAAAAGTCGTAGAATAAAATTATTGATAAACCAAATGAAGCAACAGAACCGACTCAACTCGAAAGCGAAGATGTAGATAGTGTATATGATCTTGCGACTAAGGTACGTGGTTTTAAGGACATAAGATATTGATGCATAGGTTCAGTTAGAAACGGAAGATGGCGAAAAATTGTTAAACTTGGACTTAATTAATCTAATTAGTGAAAATGAAGATCCCCATGACGAAGAGGAAAATAGTAAGGCAGAAGGAAATCCAACGCAAAATATTTCACACCGGGAAGTGTAGAGTGTTTAGACAAGGCATTAATATATATCGAGCAACAATCGGAGGCAAGCACGGCTGATGTTTTTTAATTAAGCGATGGAGAAACATTGCGGCAAAAAATCAATATTTATGCAATTAAAAATGGATTCTTTTGTATATCATTATTAAATTTTTAATAATAAAGAAATGTTTTTAATAGATAGGCACATAACTATTTTGTAAAGTTCTAACAGAAATAATACGAGGGATGATCGTAAAATAAGGTTCCCATATTTTTTAAAAATAGACAGCATTCTTTACTCCCTTAACATTACACATCGTTTTAAAGGTAAAAACTTAAGCTATTTTTCGACATAATCGCCATTTCTATCCAAGCATTTTTGCAGACGGTGCTCCAACTTCTGTACCTCCATGTCGAAAAATTCTGCCGCCAGTCCTTTCAAGAAGCTTTTCAATTGTAGTGTTGGAAATCTCAGAAATTCGAAGAGCGAGTTGACGAATGGTGACCCTCCGATCTTCAAGCAGTATGCTCTCGACCTTTTCAACGGTTTCCTCTGAAACTGATGGTTTTCCGCTCCGCTCTTCATCGTGAATTTCCGCCCGACCTCCAGTGAATTCCCTACACCATTTGCGGATGTGTTGAACAGCTATACATGTTTCTACATAAACTTCGGTTAATTGACCATGAATGTCTATAGGTGAAATCGCTTTGGCGTTTAAAAAACGTATCACAGCGAGAATTTCGCACTTGGCGGTAGCGGCGATTGGGAGTTCCATCTCGGATGGCTGCTTAGCCAAGATTGAGCGGCGTAGCGAGATGGGAGTGGTACGTATATAGAGTGGGAGCGGCTGCACACGCTAATGTTGTCGGATTTCGCCTAACACGTCTTATTGCTGCTGTAGGGTTTTGGGCACCACCTTATTTTACGATCATCCCTCGTAAAAGATATCTAAATGTACACACATAAATGCAAAATTGTTTAGAGCTCCGTATTATCCGAATTTCAATTATTCGAAGTGTGTTCGAACCCGTACATTTCGGATAATCGGGAGTCTACTGTATTATTATTACTAAAATTATTTATTAATGTAAGTAGAAAATAGCATTTGTGATTTCGCACGCGTCTTTGAAAATACAATGTCCATTTTTTGTAAGTTTTTGGAAAATAATGCCTATTTTTATGTTTGTGTATTAATTTTATTAAAAAGAAATAAGGATTTTGAAAAAAAATGTGAGTTTAATTTTTGTTTCCTTGTCAAGTTAATGGTTAAGATATTGGTCTTTATCTTTCACATCGAACTTTCCAAGATCATTTTAGTTACAAAAAGGAAAAAAAATAATGGAAGCCAAACAGTGTCCGTAATCTTCGCTAATTATAATCCTGATATGCATATCCCGTAAAACGTTTATCCTTTAGATCGAAGGTAGCCCCGCACTTCGCAAAAACGAGATGGAAACGGCTTCTACTTCTTCTTCTACCTCTTCTACGTCGACAAAGTTGCCGAATACGGATACGATAATTGTTTGGCGATGGTAATTTTATTCAAAACGCGGACCCGTCCGCTCGCACGTAAATAATAACCGACGGACGGACGCGCTTTGGCACACATATACACACACACACACAAAGGAATCATGTTGATGCGGCGCGTTGTCTTATAGTTTTGGATACGCCGCCCTGTAATATTGGTGCCGCGAGCCATCCATCGCAATAATTAATAACTTCGCTACTCGCCACGTCCTTCGGCTCTTCTTTTACAGGGAGCGGATCGTCTTTTTTCGTCTTGTGCGTTTTTGGTTTCGTATTGTTTTTGTTTGCGTTTGATGTATTCCTGTCGCGATGCCATTTTCTCCAGACAAAGGCGGACGTCATTGTCTTCTCGAGTGTTATTAAAAGTAATAGGTGTTCGAAGGAAATTGGTGTGCGTAGTAATGATGCAAATGGATTGGTTTTGAATGGATGTGAATCTATTTCAGGAAACACTTTTTATGCTTTTTGTAATAGTCAAAAATATTGGTTTTTTATGCATATCATAATGATACAAATCTGTTGCTACAAGTCGATTGAATTTATAATTAGAGCTCGGTAACTGGAGAGCAATCGCAGCGGCGGTGTGACTGTGTTTAGGTGGGCGGGAAGGGCTGGTCGATTATGTTACGACACGACAAATCATCATCACTCAGTTCAGTTTAGTTGATATAGACGTAGTTATTAATTGTAGTTTTTAGTGAACATGTCGAAGGCTAAAAGACGACCCTTTCAAGACAGTAAATAAGTTTATTTCTGACTTTCCCGATTTGTTTTACAACAGGAGTAAGATAGTTTGTAAAGTGTGCAAAATACATTTTATGTCAAATAAGAAGTGGAACTGTATAAGGCACGTAAATTCCGCACAGCATAGAAAACGAAAATTGGGCATGTCACCGAGAAGTGCATTTTTTCAATGTAATTCTTATGTTGATAAATTGTAATTTGCTACTAGGCTTACTCGATAAACAACCGTTTAAATGACTTTTGGGACAAATACAATCCCGAGTTGCGGTTGCCAATGGAGAAAACGGCACGTAAGTGTGTTGCATTTGTACGCGATGACGTGGAAAAGAAAATGAAACGCATATTGAAAAAACAGTTTCTTTGGTTATGTGTTGACGAGACAACAGACTTTAAAAAAAATCAATTGTAAATATTATGGTACGCAAGGGAGCAAAGTATACGGGATTTGCGAAAAAGAGCGAACCAAGGTGAAAGCTTGCGATCGAGCTAGATCGAAAGAGGGTTATTTTTCTTATGAAATAGGCGTAATTTCCAAAATTTGGCGCCGTAGTAAAAAAAAAAAAACGCCGAACGCGTCGTCGTTGTCTGGGCGAGACGTAAAATTTATATAATTTCATCTGATATCCTCTGATGAAGCGTAAATAAAGTATGCGAAAGCTTAGAATCTCATAAAAGGGAGTTTTTATTTCGTTTGGCTGCTATCCCCAGGATTTTTCTTTCCATTTTCAAAAACCGCTGTAGAAGAAAGATGATTCGTTAGTTATGTTGATTTATTCAAATGAATATCTTGGAAAAAATGTGCTTAATTCTATGTTATCTGTCGAAATCATCTGTCCGAATAATTAAGATGCTAAAGGCAATTTACAAAAAAAAATCGACACCAGAAAGGTTCAACACGTGCTGTTCATACTAAAGAGACCCTACTGCGTTCGGTAGCTGATAATAAACATTTCGAAAAAAAGACCGGCCAATTTCGACAGACTAAAGTCCCGACGAACTTCTGCACCATGCAGCACCCTTTGATGTTAATCAGTTAATCGTCTCCGTGTAATATTTTAATGGTTTCGGCTATACCGGAGTAGAGATAACGGGTCGAATGTGCGGATGTGGTGAATCTCTGTGATGCGGCTCTGTTGCGGGCGTACTGCGCACATCAAACGGAACGCTTCTCCCGAAAAAACACCAGACTCCTATGTAGTAATGTACGGGCTCTGGGAGTCATTACCGAACCGATCTTTTGTGTGCTGTTGTCGTTTATAGCCGTTTCGCCTTTGCCTTTCGCTTTTGGCCCGACGTGTCCGCGTCAGTCACGATCTTCGGCGGTGGCAGCACTTGAAAGGATTAAAATGCAGCCCGGTTAATGCGTGTCTCTCCTAATCTTATCGTCTGGTTTGTTACAGATTATTTGAAGATGTTGTTGCGGTGTGCCTGGAATGAAATGTTTATACAAACACAACACAGAAATTTATCTAAATTTAACATGTGCGCCGTGGTAAAGAAGCTTGTCGTAAAATATTTTCTTCGACAAGCTACTTAATATGGTCTTATCCTCATTAAAGAAGCAACTAGATTAGACAATGACAACCCTATACCTACGATAAAAGGAGGATATAGTGAATAAGATGTACAGAAAAATAGGATCGCTTTTCCTTAAAACAAACAAATATTTTCATCATGTAACACTAATAATTGTGAGGAAAGCAATATTAAAAAGAGTTTTAGCAAGCTGTGTCGCGCTAGGAAGACGTGAACCACTCGGCCTTCGACCTTGCACTTTACACACTGCTTTTTACTGTTTCTACACTAAGGATTTTCGTTCACCTCCACTTCTACCTTGAAATTTTACTAAGATTTGGATATTACACACCTTGAAACTTGAAACACTCTCAAAATACGAGTTACCTCGATGAAAGCTTGACCAAATGTAATTGGCGTCCCTTCACTACATTATTTTAATCGCGATGGCGATTGTTTTGTCCAAAGCAAATTTTGATAATACTTTCCAAATATAATTTATATAACATAACGGGAAACGCTGGTGTTTGTAGCTTACAACATTTTCAGGTCTCTTTAATTCATAGCTTTCCGGACATACATTGTTGCAGTTCCTGATGGGACATTCTGTGTATATGGACGTATTTCACATTAACCTTATTATTATTTATCTGAATTAAGCGCAAAGGCAATTGATTTTAAAATTGAGAAATTTAATGACTCCTTGTGATGTTGGTGCACCTCTTCTACTGGTGAGCGCAAGGAAAAAAATGAGGATGTATATAATACATCCAAGTACAGTACGCCATGTATGTATTTAAAGGACTATTAAATTAAAAACACTTAGAAGCCAATTGATTCCATAAAATTTAATGAAGGTTAATGATAATCTTCTGCGGGTCGTTTCTCGACGTGTATACTTACTTGTGTATATGCAAGCACATGCACATGAAATGTGTACCTGCGATGGTGTGTTGTCGGATGAGTGGTTGCGAGTATTTATAAGATTTGCTGTTGGAGCAACTATAAATTTTAATAATCACAATATGGGAAGTCAATTGCATGCTTTGGGGATCGATATACAATGAGCTAAAAATATTCATGCACCCAAAGAAATTTTGTTTCTCATAGCTCATTTACATCTTGATAATATCTCTTTATGTGAGAGATCATTGGATATTTTTGTAGCATTTTAATAATTTCCTATGTGTAAACTTGCAATTGTAGTCTTTACTAACCAGATGCAAAAAAATTGCTTTGTAGGACAAAGATCTTCTGTATCTAGCTTGGTTGCAAAATTAAAAGAAAAACATTTTTTTAGACTCACGCAGAGAAATGGACAATATTTTTATTTCACGACAATAAAAATGTATAATATGAGAAAATAATTTTCTTGAAATTTTATATGGATTAAGTAGATACTTTCTTAGGGTTAGAAAATCCAAGACAGAAAAGTGTTTCTTCTAATTAAATCATTTAGTTTTGAGTTAAGAAAATATTCATATTAAGGGTAGGAATGAGAAAATGGTCCAGATCTCACAGAGTTCTTTTGAGAAATTAGGCGATCAGTTTCGTGTTCAAACAACACATCATCAGGCCAGCTATAAGGATACCTACCCAATAAAAGAAAAATTGCAATAATGGAAAAGAAACCTAAAGTTAACAATTAAAATTAGGAGCAAATGAATGACCTAATAAAAAAGTTTTTTTTATAGGTTACCGTATAGTTAAATTATTTCTTTAATAATGTAATTAAATAGGGAATATTTTTACGTAGTTTAATAGTTAATTAGTTAATATTTAAGTTTACTAGCTGAAAAACACAAACCTCAAGGCTTTGGGTAAGAAACAATTTTCCAGTATACACATAAGGATACCAGCTGCAGCTTATCCACCTCAGTAAATTTTCTAGATCAATGCTCATAAGACTTATAACATATTTGTCTCAGATATAATTGCAGCTGTGGGCGTACCTTTCACGTTTGAAAGATTCGAAACAGATAGGCATCCAGCTCCCTCGCGGGACGATTTTTTCGTCGAATTTGTAATCTCTTTCATCGAAATACCGCACCAAATATCGTTTGTCACCTGAAAACGTAAAAATTTGTAACTCTTTTGGCCGACCTACATACATTTGCCGCTGTCATAGCGTTCTATACTATTGAAAAAATTGTAAGTAAATGTTTGTTCGATTCTCCGGACATTGTCGGTCCATCTCGCTTCCGGGAAAAGTTCTTCTCTTCGAAGTACCATCCCCGTTACCCTTCGTCGCTCGAAAGCGACCGAAAACGTGTTCGTTGCGTTCGCGTTTGACGTTTCACACAGACGCTATCAGATACCGACGCGCTACGGTTCGCGTTTTTTTTTACTACACCGCAGAAATTAACGTAGTGATCGGCGTCGAGTTCTCGTCGTCATCCCTCCGAAGATCTTCCAGTTCCGCTTCCGGTTCCTGGATCGCTATTTCCCATCGTCTAGGCATACAAAAATAACGAGGCCTCGACAACGGCGATGTGTTCCGCGTTTTTCTTTCCCTACGGCGATAAATTTTGAAAATACAGAAGCCCGGTTAATATAGTTGCGGGCGGCCGTTTCGAACGCCTATTTTACAGGAAAAGTAGCCCTCTGTCGGTATAGCTGGATAGGAAGCCTTCAGCTGGTTCGCTCTTTTTCGCAAGTCCCGTACAATTTGCTTCTTTTTCACCCTCTTTCCCGTCTCTCTTGGGCCTACGGACGACCGATCTATAATCGAGGACGCAAGAGAGGTTACGTGTTTTTCACCATCATCTCTTATTATATATCAATGTATTACTGATTTAATCATTTCCTTGTGGTGATATGTCAATCATTTTAATTAAAATGTGTTTCTTTTTCTCAATGTTAATATCGCTAAGTTGGTGGTATCCAACATTGTACACATATCTCCTCAGTGATGACTCTCTAAAGAGTGAGAGGGTGACTATATCTAATATAATATCAAGCATACCAGCAAACTAGGGCCAGCCGACGCGACGGTTGTAAACTTAATCCAATCCAGCTGTGGCACTGCTTTTTCTCGAAGAACCGAAAGGCGGTAGTAGCAGCGGTAACAGCGGCAGCACTTTTAAATCGCGCTGTAAAAGTTATTCAATATAAAAAGAAAAGTCCACCAACCACCCGCCTTGAGAAGAAGAAGATTTAATAGGAATTTGTTCATCAATTCACGACGGAAGCGGTATAATGCAACCGACCCCTCGGATTCACGTCTTCTTCCCATCCCTGCCTTTATTGGATCCTCGGACGCTCGAGGCGGAGATGCAGTAATCATCTTGAATATCTCTTGAAAATTTTTCGAAAGTTTGTTTTTTAAATTGTTTTATGGCGAGCGCGAGTCGGATGGTGTGAGGCGGCGGTGAACGAAGACTCGGATCTAACTTCATTATTATTGGAGATTTCGTGGTCTCGGGGCGTCGAAAAAATGTCGCCCCCGATTCAATTTATTTCGTCGCACACGGGGGAATCGCTCTAGAGAAGTTTTTAATTTCGGTTATCGAAGTACGGGATTAAGGCGATTTATAAAGTTTAGGAAGCAATTGGGTTTAATGAAAACGTAATAAATTTAATGAAAATGTAAGAAGTTATTAATAAAATTGATTTAATATTAAAACGCGAGAGTTTTGGGATGGGATGCGATGGGATGGGAAAGATGCTTGTTGGGGATCTATTTTGGAATTATAAAGATGTTAAAAAAACTTATACCTAAGATTGTCAAATCAGTTAGTTGCCACAAAACGTCTTTTTTTAGACTAATTTAATTCTTTTCATACCCGAATTCTGTTTACTGTTGAAACTCATTAGATTAGATTCGTTCTTGTGGTGGTTCTTGACCTATCCCACCGCGACCTTTTCAGATCTCTTGTGGTTCCTCTATGATTAGATCAATTGCCTTTTTCGTCAGACCTAGCAGCCTTGTGAGTGATCTCACTTCCCACTTCTAAGAGCGATTTCCTGTTGGTGCTGTACAATCGCACAGCACGTGGACGGCAGTCTATTCTTCCGTCTGGCAGAAAGAAGGATGACTGGCAGCTGGCTAAACGGGCAATAACATACACTGGTGTGGGTGCCAGGGCACAGGGGCATAGCGGGCAATGAAATTGCAGACCAGCTAGCGAGGGAAGGTTCAAAAATGAATTATATAGGCCCTGAACCGGGTCTAGGTATTACCAAGAGTGCAGTGCGTGGTGCAATTAATGAGTGGATCATAACACAACACCGATTAAATTGGAAACATGCAGCTGGACAAAAGCACAGCAAACGGATGATGGGAAGATCGTCGCAACATCTGACTGCTGACCTGCTTGAATTAAGCAAGATACAGCTTGGGGCAGCAACATGTCTATTAACAGGACATGGCTGTTTGAGAGGCCACTTGCATAAGATGGGGATCTACAAAGATGAACTCTTATGTAGACTTTGCAATGAGGAGGAGGAAACAGCCCCTCATATTATTTTCGAATGTGCAGCGGTAGCTCAACGCAGATTCGCTATGCGAAGCACAATTGAACTACCAATGGAGAAAGATTTACTACATAGGCTCTTAAACTTGATTGCGGGAACTAACCTCTTCAAGTAAAACAAAACCGAAGCAGGAATAATACAATAAGCTACTAAGCTTCAGTGTTGGGGATGTAAAGACCAGCCCTGCTCTGGTAGAAAAATCAATCAATCAATCTGGCAGAATCTACACGTCGTTTCCTCTCAAGCCTAAGTTGCTCATATGTTTCTTGGGCATACAGTGTCCTGTTAGCAGGCCTACTATTGTTCTAGCAGACTTTCTATCCCTGCTTAGTAGGTCTGCTGTAAATTTAAGGCTGTGTCCAATCAGAAATTGTTTGGCTTGTCTCTGACCTGAGATACTCTGACCTGAGATAATTTTACCACTTTTAAGATGATTCCTAAGTGTACGTCTAGGTACTCCATATCTAGTTGCAGCTTGCTTTTGCGATAACCCGCGTTGTATTGATTTCAACGCATTACTCAAAAACAAAAGAATTTATAACACATGTTGCAAGGACAAGAAACATAAATTTTAAAGTTAATACTGGCGCTACTAAACATTATTTTCAAGATCGTCATCTATGATGTGAAAGTGCATTCAAAGACGAACTAACGTATATGTAACACTAGTTTCCTCTATTAGCGATGGTGCCAAATTAAACTAAAAGTCTTATTGCCTATCAGGTCTTATTTGTCGCAGCTACCAAATTTCTTTGTTTAAGATATTTGTTAACTTGATTCAAGAAAATCTTGCAGAAAATTTGAAGAAAGCGGTTCTTAGTATAACTAAATTGCCATTATAACACAAAACAATATTTTCTTAAGGATAATAAATAGTTTCCTTAATTCCAGAATGCGTTTAGATATTGTTCATAAATCAATAATTTCATTTTCTTAAAATAAAGCATCTATTTACTTGGAATTCTTGAAATGCATATTATTTATATCCACATTATTGATTGCACTTACCTCGTTTAAAACAGTACGACATATCCATACATGATGCAGTAAATTATTCTCATTGCTTGGGAATATTGAACTTAATGTAGAAGTACACATGAAAAAAGTACCTCGAAACAATAACCAAGCTAATCCTAATAAATAGCTCACAGTATTGATGGAATCACTCCCGGCAAAAACCATATGAGAAGAAAAAAGCACTAACGCTTTTTGCTCCTGCCTACATTGTTGGTCATTTCTCAGTTTATGCCACTAATTTTCAAAAACAGCACTGAAATGTTTCTTGACGCCACCTACTCCCAAAAAATATAGTCATGCCCTCCTAGTTAGTAGTGAAACCGGAATACAGATGCCATACTTACCCACACAATGATATAACCTTTAACGTACAACGTTTTATAAACATTTTCAAAAGATACCGGTTAATGAATTGTTTTTTTTTTCTTTTTTTTTACTCTTACCACGTGTACTAATTCAACTATTTTCTTTTTAATATATAATAAAAATAAGAAAGGGAAAAATAAACTATATAAAAATAATCCCTATTTAATTACATTATTGAAGAAATAATTTAATTATACTGTGATATGCAAAAAAACACTTTTTCATTAGTTTTTCAATTAAATTTTTTTTCAATAAAATTAGGTAAATAAAGGTACCTTTTCCTGCATTTGGTGAACAATCACAAGGAAGACTTAAAGATATTATCTGCTGCTTTTATCCCAATTTGGGGTTAATAAAGTTTTTAATCAAATTAAAAGACTCTCTAAGAAACAAAAACTACAGCAACTGTTTTCGAAATTTGTACCATTTTATTGTCATTAAATATTAATAAAGCGATTCCCTTTCTTTTTTCGGGTTGACGATTTAATGATAATCGAAGTGTATCCGGCCCTTTTTCCATTCCATACCTACCACTACGAAAAAGACGATGTGGTTCTTTTGATATTCGTATGGCACATGTTTCCCTCGAATGGTACCTAATAATTTCTAAATGGCTATAATCACGGTACCGTAAGAGGTATGTGCGTATCCGCTAATAGTATTTTCCTTCGTTTTTTCGATGGTTTGAAGTTGTTGAATTGACCGAAGAATTTCAACTTGGTAGGGATGCATTCTAGCGCGTCGAACCATTGCGAGAGGCCAGCTGCCAAAGATATTAGAGGTGAGCGGGCGAGGTGTCTATAAGGTGACGGTCGCTTCTGTAATGACAGAGCCGGTTAATTGACACCAAAATGAGAACTGTAATCACGGTCTCGCCGGCCCCGACGACCGTTCAGGTGTGGTAGATTCAATTACTGTTTTGTGTCTCTCACGAACTCAATTCTCCAGCATGCAACTGCTCATTTCCTTCGCTTGCCGGTCGCGTACGTCAGCTAAACCGCCCACCGGCAGCCCCGTGCTATTGTTGGAACGCGTTGTTTTGATGGAAATTACTACATTAGTACTGATGGACAATGTAGTAGGTAGGTATCCGCGAGAACGGAATGGGATGCGATGAGAATCTGAAGACGATGAAATAGAAAAAGTTATATATAAAAAGATCTTAGGTGGTATTATTGAGATAAGATTAGTTCCGTGTGAAAAATTACAAAAAGCAATAAATGATTTGAAAATATTAATAAAATAGTCCAAGCTCTTTTTAATGAAATAAATTTTGCGAAAACGTCGCGAAAACTTTGGTATAACTAAATAAACAGTTTCCACGTGGGTGTTAATTAATTTTGAAGTTTGTGAACTTAGTGAAAAGTGCTTTACGGCGGTCTGGAGCACGGCGTTCATCAACAATCTACCTGAGGTAGCTTTGGTTCGTCTAGAGTTCTTGGAATGAAAACAGTCAAGTCTTTATACTTAGATTTATTTACATATTTTACAATAGAAATTAAAAAAAAACAAACAACATTCGGATTAAAGCAAAATAAAATGAAATGAAATTATCTTAAGATGGCAAATTTAAATAAATTTAAATCAGACAAATTTCGGTTAAGACCACGTACAAGAAGCGATAAATAATGTTAAACACATTCATTGCGAAAGATTAAAATTTGTTTACAAGGGAAAATAAACGGTGTCTCGAAAATAAGTTCTCAAGTCGGTAAAATCAACCAATAAAATTATTATCGATGAATTAAACCTCGATAGTATGAAATTACCGTCAGCAAATTATGGGAATTTAAAACAAGTTTACTCAGTGATTTAAGATAAAAACACCCTCGGAGTTAAGAGAATTCAGATAATACAAAAAATACCGCCGGTGAGTTAAGAGCCTTCAGATAATATGAACACCGTCTTTGAAGAGTCGGATAAGGGAGAACTTCTGCAGAATGAAATTCTGTGTGGCTTTATATACGAAATATTTGGGTAACGTATTGTTTTTTGTACATGACCTATGGGGATAAGAACAATTTAAAAATAGAATGTTCTATTTATTTAAGCTCTAGATTGATCGAAAATGAGTTCTTGGTATTCATATTTATTAAAAATTGTATAGACTACATAAAACGTTATTTACCAGAAATTCGGTTCGAACAAAATATGTATCTGTTACTTTCTTGTTTCTCCTGTAAACTTGTCACTTTGGGCACATTTCTTATTAGGCCGACGATATATGAGTTGTTGCTATGATTTTATCCGTTGGTGTTCTATAAATAAACAGATAACTTTTCATTTGCCATTTTAAATTCATTCTTAAGTGATTGTTGTTAAATTTTCAGCAGAATGTAATATTCCAGTTGTAAAAAATGACAGGAATGATTTTTATTGCGAACGCATTCTTTGAGAAATAGGAAAAATTCGTTAGACAACCAAAAATTTCATGGAATAGAATACCTATAGTTACAGTCTAATTTAGGAATGTTTACCATGTGTATGGTGGTGATTTTATTCATGATCTATAGCATTTCACTTATCAATGCAACAGCTTCTTTTATCTCCTAGGACTTCAATATTCTTAACATTCCTTGGCATGCAAAGACATTTGAGATATAACTCCATCAAACAATTTGGGTAAAAACTGTTACTTCTACATATCGATTGCCGAGAATAACAGTGTTCGAACTCTACTTTTGGTTGATTTTGGAATTATGGTGCTTTTGTCATTTTATGACGATTCGCTGCTCGTCACAGATTCAAAGAATTTTTACCAAAAGAAAGATTTGGATAATAATTATGCATTCATTTTGTGAATCATTTTGCAAATATTTAATTGTATGTTTACGTGAACAAATTTTTGGAAGCCCTTGAATGACAGTATATATTTGCTTCATTTATTAATCTACATTCTCGTCTTGTTTTTTTTTTGTACCGTACGTCATTCAGAAGAAGTGCTACGTCACCATACGCTAGGGTATATAAACCGCTATAGAATATCATTATATAGGAGTATTCTCCTGTTTGCAACGCTGATGGTGTCTAGTGCTGTCCTAGGCAAGACCTATCCCCGCAACGCAAACGGTGTACAGCACTGTCGTAGGTGTTCTCCGTAACCGTGATATCTTTTATATGTGACATCGAAATTTATTTAAATCTAATTTGCGTTAACATCCACGAGTTTGTTCACCATTTTCTCTTCAATCTATACTTTGCGGAAATTTTCCTATATTCATTTACGGCGTATAGATTAATTGCCGAATTTTGCTTAATTTCATTGCTGAAAACTTCTTGTAATTTTGTAAATCAAATATATTCTTTGTATATAAAGTTGTTACCGAAATTGATTCCTGAATTCCGTTTAATTTTATTTTTAATTTTTAACCATACCTTTCTAAATATAATTTGGTAATAAATTTCAAACGAATATTCTTATTTTTAAAAATAGCATAATGCATGCCATGCAGGGACGCAACTTGAAGACCGAATCCATACTACTTTATGACATTTAACACCACCAACAACTGTGCAATATTAAAATTTACTGACAAACCAGACGATTACTTGACGAATGATAATTTTTGAAATTATGCCAAAAATAAAACTGAATTTATGCTGTTAATTATTATAGGAAAATATTCCATTAAATTTAAAGATTTAAAGATTTAGGATATGAAGAAAATGAACAGAAGATAAGTTATTTATCTGTTCTACCATGATCGTCATTGGCTGGACTTAAAATAATCTCCTAGCACCACCGCTCCAGCGATAGGAGGCCATAAAAAAAGTTGGAGTTACTGAGAAAGAGTTCATAGCCGCCAGAGTTGACACAACCAAATTTCAGTTACCCAAGCCAAAATCTACGTTTGAACACGAGTAAATAAAACATCACGTTGTTTGAAACAAATAATTTTCTTGATTTTCTTTGATTGTTCCAAAAATGTATTTTAACTTAGACAAAATCTGTGCTTCCTTCAAATATGAAGTATCGTTGTGATAATTATGTTTCCTAAGAAGTAAAATTTTAATTTCAAAATTGAATATATTACTGCATAAAACTCCTTGTCCAAAATATTAATTTAGCTGAAAATTAGTCAATTTCCTAGATACAAAAGCAATGGATTGTTCCTCCCCTCCTTCAACAAAACTTGTCCTATTGCTTCATACGATGCATCTGTTCTTAAAATGAAATTCCTATTACAATCTGGATGTACTAAAGCCAAACCATTACAAAATTGTTTCTTAATATTTTCAAAAACCTCCTGGTGAATAGGTTCCCATCTAAATTCCCAGACTGGTAATATCAAAATCCAACAACATCAGGAAGGAATTCAACACAATAATAGCAATGAAAAACTGTGTAATTCACATTTCACCAAATAATTTTTTATAAAAAAATTTAAGAAAACTTTTTGAGATTTTCGTCAGCCACGGATATTCCAAACCAATTTTTAACAAATTAAATACAAGTCTAATATTTATGGTGGCCGGACTGATCACGTCAACTGGCTTGGCATATATAAAAATTACCTTTTGCAGAAAACTTTACTAACCGTATTGTTCAAATCTTTCAGCCTTTCACTCATATCAGTATAGCTAAATATAACACCATAAAAGTTAGTAATGCTGTCAATTAAAGACAAAGCCCCATTTTAATATAGCTTGTTGTATATAAGATAGGGATACAAAGTATGTGTACCACTTGGGCGATACACCACGGTATTTCAAACAGAAATATATGCTATACAAACCTGCGCGTCGGAGAGTCTGCGTCGGCGACCGCAGGGTGAGGTGATTTGCATTTTCTCTGACAGTCAGGCAGCCTTAAAGGCACTAGCATCTTATCATATAACCTCCAAACTAGTACGGGAGTGCCTGCAAACCCTAATGGTTCTATCTGAACACAACAGGGTCCCACTGGTGTGGGTGCCAGGTTACAGGGGCATGGCGGGCAATGAAATTGCAGACCAGCTAGCGAGGGAAGGCTCAAAAATGAATTATGTAGGCCCTGAACCGGGTCTAGGTATTACCAAGAGTGCAGTGCGTCGTGCAATTAATGAGTGGATCATAACACAACACCAACTAAATTGGAATCATGCAGCTGGACAAAAGCACAGCAAACGGATGATGGGAAGACGTCGCAACATCTGACTGCTGACCTGCTTGAATTAAGCAAGATACAGCTTAGGGCAGCAACATGTCTATTAACAGGACATGGCTGTCTGAGAAGCCACTTGCATAAGATGGGGATCTACAAAGATGAACCCTTATGTAGACCTTGCAATGAGGAGGAGGAAACAGCCCCTCATATTATTTTCGAATGTACAGCGCTAGCTCAACGCAAATTCGCTATGCGAAGCACAATTGAGCTACCAATGGAGAAATATTTACTACATAGGCTCTTAAACCTGATTGCAAGAACTAACCTGTTCAAGTGAAACAAAACCGAAGCAGAAATAATACAATAGGCTATTAAGCTTCAGTGTTAGGAATGTACCAGACCAGCCCTGCTTTGGTAAGAAGAATCACTCAATCAAAATCAATGTATATAAGGTGCTTTGCTTGATTTTTCATAGCTATTATGTTGGCCAAACGTCACAATTGCTGAAACATCGCATTAGCCAACACGGGCAAGACATCTTGTGCTTTGGCTAATCATGCAAAGGAACATGATCACATTTTTAATTTTAACAACGTCCAAATGCTCATTGTTATTATTATTATAACTTTTTCTTCTATCAGTAGATTCGATTCGCGAGTTTCCGAGCGAGCAAGATGGATTAAAGTCGTATTTTACATTTGCTTAACTGCTGTAACAGAGTCCTTTATTTGCGCTTTCCTGTGCAACATTATTCTCGACAGCCGATATATTTTATTCAGCTCTTAGATTGTATGCAGGTATTCAAATTAGTGCAAATAATGCACTAATATGAATTTATTGCAACATTTTCATTTTTTCCCAAAGATACAATCCTAGGATTATATTATTTCTTTCATATATACTTTTTTCAAATCAATAGTAGTCTATCCATGCGGATGAGTATCGATGCTCACATATCACCCGACCAATAATTTCCCATTTTTCGCAAAAGCGAACTGTCAAAAGCGGAACGTCAAAAACAAGAGTAACAACTTCGCGCAACCTAGCCACGGCTATCTTGATTATAATAGGATAGCGGTGGGTATCGGTTTAGCGTCGGCATACAGCGTCGCCCGTCGAAACTCGACGTGACAGCTGACCTGATTCAATTTGTTCGCCGTCGGCGTTTTGGGTCTCTCTCACCGTGTCCGGGCCCCAAGATTTGTTTTCCATGTCATAAATCAAATTCCGGGAACAATCTCGATATCCATTATCGTTAGTCCTTCCTCCCCCTTCGAAAGGCCAATTCGGCCCATTCGCCGGTCACGTCTCTACCTTTCTCTTTCTATCGGACGCTCCGGGATACCCCGGATTAATATCCAATAGACGTGATTGCACACGCATCCACAGCTAGGAAGCTGATGGCTTCGATTCTGCTCGTGGAGCAGAGGGTGGAGATCTCGTACTGCAGAGCGTGTATATTCAATTGTTTTTATGACACCGGAATCGGGCATTATTGCTCTAAATTGCGGAACGTTATTGATTGTAATTGAGTTCCTATAGCAAATTGATTTAATGGCTATGGTGTGTGTGTGCATGTGTGGTGGTGGCGCGTTTTGTATTGTTCAAATGTGTGCAGTGGCTATTCAATTAGGGTGAAGTTGATGTTTTTGCACGTTCTGCAAGTGTAGGTGTGCAAAATCGAGCTAATCAGGAATTTGAGTTAGCTTTACAGAAATTTTGAAAATAATATTCTGATTGGATTCATTATCTGAACAGGGTAGAAGAAAAAGTTATAATAATAATAATAATGAGCATTTGGACGTTGTTAAAATTAAAAATGTGATCATGTTCCTTTGCATGATTAGCCAAAGCACAAGATGTCTTGCCCGTGTTGGCTAATGCGATGTTTCAGCAATTGTGACGTTTGGCCAACATAACAGCTATGAAAAATCAAGCAAAGCATCTTATATACATTGATTTTGATTGAGTGATTCTTCCTACCAAAGCAGGGCTGGTCTGGTACATCCCTAACACTGAAGCTTAATAGCCTATTGTATTATTTCTGCTTCGGTTTTGTTTTACTTGAACAGGTTAGTTCCCGCAATCAGGTTTAAGAGCCTATGTAGTAAATATTTCTCCATTGGTAGCTCAATTGTGCTTCGCATAGCGAATCTGCGTTGAGCTAGCGCTGCACATTCCAAAATAATATGAAGGGATGCTTCCTCCTCCTCATTGCAAGGTCTACATAAGGGTTCACCTTTGTAGATCCCCATCTTATGCAAGTGGCCTCTCAAACAGCCATGTTCTGTTAATAGACATGTTGCTGCCCTAAGCTGTATCTTGCTTAATTCAAGCAGGTCAGCAGTCAGATCTTGCGACGTCTTCCGATCATCCGTTTGCTGTGCTTTTGCCCAGCTGCATGATTCCAATTTAGTTGGTGTTGTGTTATGATCCACTCATTAATTGCACCACGCACTGCACTCTTGGTAATACCTAGACCCGGTTCAGGGCCTATATAATTCATTTTTGAGCCTTCCCTCGCTAGCTGGTCTGCAATTTCATTGCCCGCTATGCCCCTGTATCCTGGCACCCACACCAGTGGGACCCTGTTGTGTTCAGATAGAACCATTAGGGTTTGCAGGCACTCCCGTACTAGTTTGGAGGTTATATGATAAGATGCTAGTGCCTTTAAGGCTGTCTGACTGTCAGAGAAAATGCAAATCACCTCACCCTGCGGTCGCCGACGCAGACTCTCCAACGCGCAGGTTTGTATAGCATATATTTCTGTTTGAAATACCGTGGTGTATCGCCCAAGTGGTACACATACTTTGTATCCCTATCTTATATACTACAAGCTATATTAAAATGGGGCTTTGTCTTTAATTGACAGCATTACTAACTTTTATGGTGTTATATTTAGCTATACTGATATGAGTGAATGGCTGAAAGATTTGAACAATACGGTTAGTTAAGTTTTCTGCAAAAGGTAATTTTTATATATATGCCAAGCCAGTTGACGTGATCAGTCCGGCCACCATAAAAATTAGACTTGTATATTAATTTGTTAAAAATTGGTTTGGAATATCCGTGGCTGACGAAAATCTCAAAAAGTTTTCTTAAATTTTTTTATAAGAAATTATTTGGTGAAATGTGAATTACACAGTTTTTCATTGCTATTATTGCGTTGAATTTCTGTTTTTTTTTGGGATGGTGAGAATAGTAATTTAGAAATCATCCCGATGCTGTTGGATTTTGATATTACCAGTCTGGGAATTTAGATGGGAACCTATTCACCAGGAGGTTTTTGAGAATATTAAGAAACAATTTTGTAATGGTTTGGCTTTAGTACATCCAGATTGTAATAGGAATTTCATTTTAAGAACAGATGCATCGTATGAAGCAATAGGACGAGTTTTGTTGAAGGAGGGGAGGAACAATCCATTGCTTTTGTATTTAGGAAATTGACTAATTCTCAGCTAAATTACAATATTTTGGACAAGGAGTTTTATGCAGTAATATATTCAATTTTGAAATTAAAATTTTACTTCTTAGGAAACATAATTATCACAACGATACTTCATATTTGAAGGAAGCACAGATTTTGTCTAAGTTAAAATACATTTTTGGAACAATCAAAGAAAATCAACAAAATTATTTGTTTCAAACAACGTGATGTTTTATTTACTCGTGTTCAAACGTAGATTTTAGCTTGGGTAACTGAAATTTGGTTGTGTCAACTCTGGCGGCTATGAACTCTTTCTCAGTAACTCCAACTTTTTTTATGGCCTCCTATCGCTGGAGCGGTGGTGCTAGGAGATTATTTTAAGTCCAGCCAATGACGATCATGGTAGAACAGATAAATAACTTATCTTCTGTTCATTTTCTTCATATCCTAAATCTTTAAATCTTTAAATTTAATGGAATATTTTCCATAATAAAAACTAAATTTTTTATAATTCAAAATCATTCGTCAAGAAAATCGTTCAGTAATTTTATACTATTTTGGTGTTAATTCATAAATGTCTTCAAAAGCATTATCATTCGTCAAGTAATCGTCTGGTTTGTCAGTAAATTTTAATATTGCATAGTTGTTGGTGGTGTTAAATGTCATAAAGTGGTATGGATTCGGTCTTCAAGTTGCGTCCCTGCATGGCATGCATTATGCTATTTTTAAAAATAAGAATATTCGTTTGAAATTTATTACCAAATTATATTTAGAAAGGTATGGTTATCCAAATTAGCCGTGATTAAACAATCGCTATCGCGAATGAAATAAAAAAGTGAAGGGACGCTAATCAATTTCTCATTTTTAGTCAAAATATTCATCCAGGTAACGCGTGTTTGGTTGTGTTCCCATTTTTTAAATGTTCAGCGTTTAAATTTTACCAAAATAGGAAGTAATTGTCAAGTTTGGTGGTTTAAGAATACGCGTGGTTCCATAGAGTTTATATTAGAACGTCCCAAATCCAGGTTAGTTTTCTCTTTTCATGTTTTAATACTTGTCAAATTTCATTAATTGATATCTAGTTTGATCTAAATTGCCGAAAGAGTATTTAGGAATACTCCCGGATCTACGGACCGTACAATTAATTAATTAACTTCGATTTTTTTTTTAAGTTTTTCCCTCGTTTAGAACATTACAGTAGATATAAACGCCTGAAAGCAAAATGCTGTACATCATTCGTTAACAGCCATAGTTAGGGTTTTCTTAATGCTAAGTTACTGGAAATTTCCATTTTGTGCTAGAGACCCGTTAAAGATAAACATGTAGATCTGTAGAAGTAATAAAAATAAATCTCGTTTGCTTACGCGCGTATTAAATCTTAAAAATTTCATCTTTAAAGTTTCAGAATTCATAAAGAACTAATAATATTACTTTTATGAACCGAACATTAAAGGCTGGCCATCAATATGTTACATATGTATGAACGTTCAGCGTAATATGCTGTAACACCACCACGGTGTGTCGGTAGTAAGTAAACACAAATAACTGGGCGTTATTTATAAAAATAAATCGGCCTGTTTATCCAGCGTTTCGTGGCCTCGAAGAAGGAAAAACTTACGGGAGTTTACGTTTTAAGTATTGTAGCACCAATAAACAAATGAGTAACTAATTCGGTAAGCGCTCGGCCACGCCAACGGTTATTATCGAATCCGAAGAAGACGTGTTTAGTTTTTTGAGAGTTCGCTCGCGAATCGAAAACGAGCATAAAACACGAACGAAACAGATGGCCGCCGCCGCCACGGACGCGGACTCACGCACACAAACACGGCCAACCGCGATGATGATTCAGCGCGGTGGCCCCACTTGAACAAGGCGAGAAAAGAACACATACAAATCACCAATTTAAGTAAATTCTAAATAGAAGAGGATGGTTGAGTAAACCAAGTCGAATGTGGAAACGTGTGCATAACATCGAGTCTAGATCATACGAGGTTTGACAATTTGAAGCACTGACATCAAATTAAAAATTATTACATTTTCTAGACTGCTTTCCAGTACCTGTTACTCAAATGTTTTGCTGTGGTTTTGTAAGAGGTCAGAAATCCCAACTTTGAGAAACCTCTTCAAAAATAAAGAAATACAGGCTTGGGGTGCGTTCTGTCAAGTGGCAGAAAACTTCCTGAGGAGTGAGAAGGCCGAAAACTATAAGGAACTGATCGAGTGCATGTTTGCTTTGTTTTATGAATTCGACTGCAATGTGTCCTTAAAGATCCACCTACTTCACTCTCACTTGAATTACTTTCTTAATAACTGCGAGCAAGTACGGCGAACGTTCTCATCAGGACATTGCCAAGATGAAGGAACGATACCAGGGTATATGGTCCACGTCAAAGGCTGATTATTGTTGGATGACGGGCCAAAAGAAAGCAAAAGTCCTAAGCAGGTTGAGGTATTCTTTACACGTATTAAAATATTTGCAAATATACATTTTTCAATCCAGTTTTGTGCGTTTAACACATTGAATTCATTAAGAAATCAATATTTTAATCTTGGCAACAAAAAATTTTGTTGCCCAGTTGCACTGTGGAGTGCCATGCCATAGAACTTTCTACTCACTATATACACATTAAGAGGTAGCTTTTGATACCATCTCTAAATCAAAATTTATAGAAAAACTGACTAGGCTAGGAATCAAAAGCGCTGGAAACAATTTACTAACTAATCTAGTAAATAGGGCTGAGAGCCAAACGCTAACTTTCAGGATGCTTAACGTGATAATTCAATTCTTAACATACCCTAATCAATATTGTTCAAGTATTTGCAGATGTGTTTGACAGAAGTGTATCCCTCATCTGTAACAAGTTCTCTGACTTCAATTATTGTTCCTTCAATATAGGATACTTCTGTTGTTGGAGCTATTTTTTAAATGTCTCACATTAGTTGCAGTATTCTATTTTGTTGTCTTTGTACTTTCGCCAAATTCTTTTTTGATGTGTTGTTGGAGACGTTAAATAATTTATGTGTGGTGTAAATACTGGGAAAATGGAGAGATAATCACAGAAGAACAGAAGATAATGGAAATATGGAAGGAGTACTTCACAGAGCTAATGGAAACGGAAGAAAGACAAGGAAGAAATAAGAGATGATGTTATAAAAGCAGCAAAACAAAAGATAAAACACCTCATAGTGGATAACATGGTAGTAGGAACAACATCTACAACATAATATTGATATTACGACGTGTTATTCTCGATGATGGTGTATCATTACTGTTGTTATTTGGACTGTTTCCATCATCTGGAGGATTAAGATTATCCTGTTCCTTTAATGTTGCTTTTTGGGAACGGTGAAAGTTGATTCGTTCCCTAAGCAATGCCTGGCTAGCTCGTTTTGCGATTTTGTTTGCACGCTCGTTTGTAAATGAGAGTTTAATTGTTAAGCCTTTAGGAGTAACGTTGTTGTCTTGAGCTTTGTGGAGGAATGTGAGGTGGTTAGATTTCTTGGCAAGTTTAATAGAGGTCTTTTCGTATTGTCTGAAAGGCCGATTTGGTTCGGGTCCATACCGAATTTCTAAATTACGACGTGTTATTCTTGGTGATGGTGTATCATTGTTATTTGGACTGTTTCCATCTTCTGGAGGATTAAGATCTTAATCCTCCAGATGATGGAAACAGTCCAAATAACATCAGTAATAATATTGGCATACTACAGGAGCAATTGGTTAAGAAAAACAAAAAGATAAACGTAACTAAAACAAAAAGCATGTACGTCGCATCAGAACACAACATACTTAGCATAACTATACCGGAAAAGAGTAGAACAAGTTAAAAAATTTAAATATTTGGGAACATACATAGAAAAGCATGGGTGGAATAGGCGAAGAAATAAACGAAAGAACAGCGAAGGTGGGGAAAATTTTCAATGGACTAAATACCACATTCTTCGGAAAACAGGAAATACAAGGAACGATCAAAACGGAAGTCGTAAAAAAGATAGTAACACCGACTCTCATATATGGAAGCGAGTCCTGGATACTGAATACAAGCTGCAGAGATGTAGTGATGAGAAAAATCGTCATTTTAAAATCGCAGTTTCAACCGTTATCGTTATTTTGAAATAACGGTTGCAAAATAACAGGTTTAGCGTTATTTCGTAGTCTACAGTTCTACACGATAACGCATCGTGATTCCACATAGCACATGTGCAATTGCTGACCTTGCAGTAATATAAATATTTTATTATTTGTAATAAACAGCGGCTTCGATCAAACAGTGGTAGCGCCACGCAGATGAGTACGCCGCAACGGCGGTCGGTGATATGTTCACAACAGTTCGAAAGCAACCGTGCTATACCTGTTACTTTCCCAGCTAGATAACAGTTGCAACCGTTATTGGATCCACAACTAGGGATGGGTCGTTATTTAACTATCTGTTATTTTATAACCGTTATGGATCCAATAACGGTTGCAGCTGTTATATCGTTGGGAAAATAACAGGTATAGCACGGTTGCTTTCGGACTGTTGTGAACATATCACCGACCGCCGTTGCGGCGTACTCAACTGCGTGGCGCTACGACTGTCTGATCGAAGCCGCTGTTTATTACAGATAATAAAATATTTATATTATAAAAAACTTCTGCATTTAAATTTTAACGTACTGCAAGATCAGCAGTTGCACCTGTGCTATGTGGAATCACGATGCGTTATCGTGTAGAACTGTAGATTATGAAATAACACTAAACCTGTTATTTTGCAACCGTTATTTCAAAATAACGATAACGGTAGAAACTGTTATTTTAAAATATATCACTATTCATAACGGTTATAAAATAACAGATAGTTAAATAACGACCCATCCCTACAGAGATGTGGTTTCTCAGGAAAATAGAAGGAAATACGAGAAGAGACAAAATAAGGAACAGCACACATAGAGAACGGCTGAAAATAAGACCAGTAGAGCAAAAAATCCAAGAAAGACAGCTGGGATGGCTAGGATATGTATACAGAATGTCAGAGGAGAGGCTAGCCAGGAGGATATACGAAAAGAGATGGAGGGACGAAGCGAGGAAAGCAGGAGAAGTGAGGAACATTAGGTAAAAATATGGCACAAGATTGGAAGGAATGAACGTCAAAGGTCAACTCAACTCTCAGCACCGAGAGGTAAAAGGACGTAGGACTAAGTATTTACTTTTAAGAATGTGATTCTGGAACATAAGAGAAAATCAATATACTTATTTAAGTACGAGGGATGACCGAAAAATAAGGTTCCCAAAGCCCTACAGCAGCAATAAGACATGTTAGGCGAAATCCGACAACATTGGCGTGTGCAGCAGCTCTCCCATTCTATATACGTACCACTACCGTCTCGCTACGCCACTCAGTGTTGGCTAAGCAGCCGTCAGAGATGGAATTCCCGATCGCCGCTACCGCCAGGTACGAAATTCGCCCTGTGATACGTTTTTTAAACTCGAAAGAGGTTTCACCTATAGACCTTCGTCGTCAATTATCCGAAGTTTATGGAGAAAAATGTATGGCTGTTCAACACGTCCGCAAATGGTGTAGGGAATTCACTGGAGGTCGGACGGAAATTCACGATGAAGAGCGGAGCGGAAGAACAGAGAAAATCGTTGAAAAGGTCGAGAGCATACTGCTTGAAGATCGGAGGGTCATCGTTCGTCAACTCGTTCTTCGGATTCCTGAGATTTCCAACACCACAATTGAAAAGATTCTTGAAAAGACTGGCGGCAGAATTTTACAACATGGAGATACAGAAGTTGGAGCACCGTCTGCAAAAATGCTTGAATAAAAATGGCTATTATGTCGAAAAATAGCCTTACCTTTAGAACGATGTGTAATATTAAGGAAATAAAGAATAGTTATTTTACGATCATCCCTCGTATATTGATTTTCTCTTATGTTCCAGAATAACATTCTTTATTAAACATATTGATCTTAATTGTTTATAAACAGAATTAGTTCAAGTATAATTACCACGCACATGCTGATAAGTATAAGGTTTAGATATCTATTGCATATCTAACGTTAATTTAGTTTAATAGAAAAAAGATTAATGATACTATTGACAGAAAAAAACATTATTTCAGTGAGTAATTGTCAGGTATTTGCATCACGTAATGATTACACTTTCCTTTTCTTTCTAGGTAATTACACGTGAAACAGTTTAAATACACTGTACCAACCTTTACAGCTTGTAATTACGACTATTATAAAGATCAATTATACAGAAACTCGTATCACCAATTATCCGTATAATAATAAACAATTATTATTCCTACAATATTACAAGTAGTGTCGTAATTTCGCAGCTAATTGTTTCAACAGGCAATCATTCACGGTCAAGTCGGAAGCCTTTAATGCAAATATTAATAATAAAAGACTATTAGTAGTACTAATACTGCCGCTCATTAATGTTACACGTCATTTTTCCATCACTTAACCGTCAAGTTCGAAATAATGACCATCCTTATTAATAGGAACACCTGGCAGAAATCATTAATCATCGCATAACTTGTTAGTGGTTCAGAAAAGGACGAAATTATGCAAAAATTCTGTGTATTATGCATAACTAGCGAATAACTACTTAAGCATAAGCAAGAACGAGTACGTTTAATTACTTATCAGTGAGTAATTGCTCGTCTAACGCGTTTAATTGATAATTGCTTGCATTTCCGGAGTTTGAAGATGTACTGTACTTTAAATAGCAAATAGTAACCTATCGCGAAAGGTTGCAATAACAACGTATTCACAAAGATTGAATAATTCCAATAAAGTCAGATAAAGTAAGGAAGTAACAATAATTAACCAAACAGGAACAAATACGCAATCGAAAAATGAAAATCTGATACCCTCACAACCTATTAATAATAGGTGTGGCAATTACATAACCGGACTGGTGCTACTATCGGCAAACAGTGAGCACGCCACGGCAGGTTTGGACATATCTGTGCTTGTAGATGCTTGCCCCACCTTGAGCTCGATGGGCACGGTTGTACGTCGCTCAGTCTCGCTGTAGCAATCGTCCGCTCGAGTCCCTACGCTAGCGCCGCTTCGGAAAAATGCAGAGTGTTCAGATTGAGCAATGAGTTAACCTCAAGTTTCTTGTGAAACACGAGGTTCTAACTACCCTTCGTGAACGAGTGAGAAGACGAATACCCGATTTGTGGAAGAGCAAATCCTGGATGCTCCACCAAGACAATGCGCCAGCCCATTCCGCCTTGTCTGTGAAGGCGTTCTTTGCGAAATCCGGCATCACCGTGTTGCACCACCCACCGTACTCGCCCGACCTGGCCCCCTGTGACTTTTTTTATTTCCTAAGGTAAAATCGGAGCTTAAGGAGATAAGATTTGACAGTGTGGAAGGGGTGAAAGCGAAAGCGACGCAAGTTTTCAACAAGCTGACAGAAACGGACTTCCAGCACTGCCTTCGACAGTGGAAAATTGGGATCTGCAAGGAGAGTACATTGAAGGGGATAAACTTTGAATGTAATTGACGATCAATAAAATGGCTATTTTAAGAAAACCGAAAATCTACTAAACTTTCAGGAGTAGTTTTATCCTCTTAAAGCGAGATTAGGCCCATATGGAAAATATTTTCGAACATCCTTGGGTGCGGACTACTTGTTCACAAAGTTTCAAATTTTTTTGAATTTTTGGGGCTCGAGATGTTCCCCCTCAAATCTCTTTACAAATCTGGCTATCATGCTCTTGTAATTCAATGTAAGGTGGAAAGTAAATATTACACGGCTGTATGGATTCGAAGAATGTTATACGAGGGATGATCGTAAAATGAGGTTCCCAAAGCCCTACAGCAGCAATAAGACGTGTTAAGCGAAATCCGACAACATTGGAGTGTGCAGCAGTTCTCCCACTCTATACACGTAATACTCCCGTCTCGCCACGCCGAAATTCGCGCTGTGATACGTTTTTTAAACGCGAAAGGGGTTTCACCTATAGGCATTCATCGTCAATTAACCGAAGAATCTGATGTCAGAGGGGACAATTTGGCGCCTTTTCCTAGCTAGCTTCGCGTAAAACAAAATTACCGAAACCTTGATTATAGCATATTTTTTAAATTAAAGAGTAAAATATGTAGTACTACTGTTTTCGTCTATTATATTTCGAGATGTAGAAATATACAGGAAGCACTAAAGGAAATGAAAGTATCCAGCTCAACTAAATGATTCCGGTCGATGTTAGAAACTCAATTTCAACACATGAGCATCTGCTGGAAGTTAATTGTGGATTTGTTACTTTTGCCATGTCTGTGCGCTTTATAATGAATCTTATGCAGTGTTTACAGGTCGTAAAAGTTGGCACTTTATCTACATAGCTTTAATTTCATGTCTTACAGTACCTACCCGCAGATAAAACCGTAATTATGAATAAGGTTGCTATAAAATGAGTCCAATTTGGTTTTTGTAAGCATAAATTGAGGATTATGTTAGAATAAATCAAGATTTCTGACTTTCTAGAATGTAAATAAATGATTCAGTGTATTCTTAATTTATGCCTATCATAAATCTGTTAGATCTAACCTATAAAATCCCGTGATGAATATCTCCATTCTGGAAATTTAATATAAAAGAAGATATATTGAGATTATAGCAAAATAAAATAAATACCACTCAATTAAGATGAGTAAACTTAAAGGCAATTGGTAAAGTAAAAGCTGAACTGCATAATTTGACAAATCTTTCCTTCCTAACGAATTTAAATCGATCCGGATAGTCTCCATTCTAGCGAGGATAATTTGCAAAAAAATGAGTGTAATTCTTCAAATTTCACCACGACTTCTTAAAGCGACTAGTGAAGAGCTAGCGTAAAATCGATAATGAGGGATTCTGGGTGAATAGTGACGATTGAATTGAATTTATTTCTTGAGGAGAAGAATTAATTTTCGTTTAAGATTTGTGGGAATGCAATGTAGTAGATCATAACCATTTAACCTACCACCAGGCAGGTCTAGAAATGTTGCTTATTTATTACGTATTTAGCTACAGGTTCTTATCATATACAGTCTGGCCATTTTACTTACAAGGGAACACCGGCAACCCGCACTTCCCGATTTCGATGAAACTGCACAGACTGAAAGAGTACCTTGGTATAAGAACACCAGTTTTTTCTTACCTAGCGTATCTCGCCGATTTGGGGGTACAGCCCCCTCCAAAGATTTTTATGTTTTTTTTTATTTGTGTAGATATCTCGGAAATTATAACAGATATCTTTTTCTTTTAGAATATAATTTGAAGTAAATTACATAGTCCCAAGGATGACGCGAATTATTTTCGGAAAAAAATTATAACGCGAGACCGGGGACCTCACCTTTTTTTAAATTTTTTTTTTTCACAAATAAAGTATATTACATAGTCTAAAAGATGGCGTGAATTATTTTCGGGGAAAATTAATAACAATAATAATAAAAAAACAAAAATCTTTGGAGGGGGCTGTACCCCCAAATCAAGAAAAAGATGGTGTTCTTACACCAAGGTACTCTTTCAGTCTGCGCAGATTCATCGAAATCGAGAAGTGCATGTTGCCGGTGTACCCTTGTTAGTCGGTCGCTAAGTCCTGTCACAAAAGTTTTTTTTTTTAATTGAAACGCATAGCATGCGACTGATAAAAACAAACGGATAATTGCGCTTATGTCATTTATTATGAGTCGTTTGACGTTAAAGTTGTTGCGCACGAGTAATAAATAAACATGGAATGAAACCAAAGAGAAGATCTTGCTATAATTGCATTACATCGTTGCGGACGTCGCCAAGTATCAATCTATTGAAAAACTTGGAAATTACAAAAAGGTTTGTTTATTGTACCATTGAAAGATACAATGAAACTGGTAGTGTCGATGACAAGGAAGGCTCTGGCTGTCCTCGATCTGTTCGCACTCCGGCTGTTATTAAAACTGTCAAGGCGTCAAACGAAATTCTCTCCGAAAACAGAAGCTATTGTCGTTGCAGATGGGTGTGACTAAAAGCACAATCAAAAATATACTGCAGGAAGACCCTAAGTAAGAAAATCTTCATTGTTGAAGAACAATTTAATCGGCAAATGATCGACTGTATGCCTCCAATAGTGAAGAAGCAGGTGTGGTCGCTCCCCGTGTTCAAAGGGGTCATCATCCGTCCTCAGTAATGGTTTGGTTAGGGGTATCTTATTTCGGATCAAGTGAAGTCCATTTCTGTGAGAAAGAAGTGAAAACCAGTGATCAAGTCTGTCAAGAGACGACAAGATAATAAAACCTCTAAGCCAGAGCTTCTTCAAAAACCAGGATTGGGTTTTCCAGCAGGACTTTGTGCCTGCTCACAAGGCTAAAAGTACTCAGTGTTGGTTACAGGCGAATAACATCGACTTTATCAGGCATGAAGATTGGCCGTCTTCTAGTCCCGATCTTAATCCTCTGGATTATAAAATCTGGCAAGCTTTGGAGGAAAGTCTGCGCTAAACACCATAGAAATTTGGACTCATTAAAAGCATTTATTAAGAAGGCAGTGGCGGAGATAGACATGGAACTGGTGCGTAATGCGATTGATGATTCAGATTAAGCACCTGTATTACGAAACGAAGGGATCATTTTGAATAATTTTTTAATATTTAATTGAGAACACTATGTTGATCTATTTAATCACTAAAAGATTTTTATTTTCTTGCCTGTTTTATTTAATATAATGATAAAAGTTGTGACCGAACTTGGTGACCGACTAAGTAGTAATAATAGTAACTAGATTGGTGAATATCAGAATTCCTGTTTGTATTAAGGATTAGCGAAACTTACAAAAAATCTCGCCGATATCGTTTTCAAGGCCAGTAACACCCACGTCAGTAGTTTAAATAAGTTGCAATTCAATTCTGTTTTTTGTTAGAATGTTTACGTTGCTAACTTCTGTTTCTCGGTTGTCCCTGGCATTGCCAATTAACGACTTGATATTTAATTTTGATGTTTTGAAGATCGAATTCGGTGTCGCAGGTGACGTAAGGGATTTTGACGGTTGTTTCTAAATACAGTGTGTTTTTTGTGTGTGTACGTGTCATTTTTATAAATAATTTTTTCAAAATGTAAATAACTTAAAATAACCTGGAATTTTGATTATCTCCTGTAACATATCATTAATTGAGTTTTTTTTTTAATAATATAAATAATCAAAATGTCAGGACTCGAATATTAATAGAAAATAATTCAACTTCAGCATAAAACTCTATTAAAATCTAATATCAGCGAATTTTGATATAGTATTGATTAGAATAAATTTAGTAACATTTAAGCATACGCTTTGAATGCATATTTGTTTGGGTTACGATTTTTTTTCTCCGTGTAAAAGGGTGACCAGGTTACGAAACCATATTCCAATCTCGATCTAATAAAATTGAAATAAAGCAGCAGTATAGGTTCAATGGTACAGAAGGGTTTTATGATACGAATAATGAATTCCATTGTTCTTAATATCGAGCTGATTGTTGTGGAGACGTGCTCATAAAATGCAAATTTTGAATTGAAAATAATTCCGAGGTCTTTAAATGATGCCTGCCGCGGTAAAGTTGTCAAATGTTGTCAGTTTGATAAGTGTGGTGTATTAGACGAACCTTGCGTGTGTAACTTACAATGGTACATTTAGTATATACCTATATGCTCTAGTTTGAATAGGTTTGTAGCCAACATAACAAAATAATTTAAACCAAGAGGAGCTGATGTGCCAATGTTATCTAATAGATCATTGTTTTGAATTGTAATTGATTTTATGATGAATTATTATTATTACTATTATTGTATTAAAATAAATAACAGAAAAAAATATGCCGGTATCTGTGTAAGTCTCATTGACTCCAGATCCTTCCTTGTCAACTGCCTAAGGGTAATCCGTCACATCGACAACTGTTTAGCTAGTACAATAACAGTTTTCTGTCAACCCAAACATTGTTAATTCAGAAATCTCCTTTCAAAACGGTCCATACGCACATTTACGATGTACACAAACATCGGCCACAATCCTAATCAACCCCCAAATAGAGCTTAAAACGTATTCACCAAGACCGCAAGAGAAACGGCGAACAATAGCGTTCGTAAACCGATCTGTCATACAGTTATGACAGGTCGGTCTTTGTGTCGCGTCGCCAAAACGAGATTATGTAACGCGTTTTCGTTCTACTCTCATTGACACCGTTTACGTCTCGCTAAGTAGTGGAGTTAACCGGAGAGAGCAACGACGAGGGACGACCCCGCCGCCTAAAGCTCTATTCGAGGCTCACAATGAGTGTCATCTCTTGACATGCGTTAAACTGTTTGCGGAGAGTTTCCCGAACTGTCCCGTACGGGTTTTAGTGCGAAAATGTCACCGTTATTTGGTTGTCATTGCGTGAGGTATTTCGCCAAATATGCGTTTACTTGCGTTTTGCAGATGCTGCTGTGGGATTATGAGAGAAGTATGTTAATTTCTCTTAGAGGATGGTTTGTTAATTCAGATAATTATTATAAGAGGAAGTACGAAAATGTGTATGTGTGCTACGTATATAGAGGGATCTCATACACGGTCAGAGATTGCTTTTTACAATTTCAATTCAATTGATATCAACATTATTTCTTTTTTTCAAACCTATATAGGGCTACACTAGGTTTGTCAAACCTCCTAAATTGAACATTATACAGTGTCATCCATGAAGTACGCACCATATGGAAAATTTCTTTATTATGGGTTTTTTGAAAAAAGGTTATTCTTCATAAAAGTTTGTGCACACTGTATATGAATTTCTTCACAACGTTTGTCCATGCTATTGGCCTTTTGGATTTCCTAAAATGTTTTTGAGATTATTTGATGAGAAAACAATTTTCAAATCGGTTTTAGTAAAGATTTTTGAAAACCTCTCGTGTAACTGATATATATCTGTTAAAGTTAGCAATTCTGATGATATACAAGGTGTGGCAATTAAATAACCGGATTGGTGCTGCTATCAGCAAACAGCGAGCACGCCACGGTAGGTTTGAACATGTCTGTGCTTGTAGATGCTCCCCCACCCTGAGCTCGATGGGCACGGTTGTACGTCGCTCAGTCTCGCTGCAGCAATCGTCCGTTCAAGTCCTTACGCTAGCGTCGCGTCGGAAAAATGCAGAGTGTTCAGATCGAGCAACGAGTTAACCTCAAGCTTCGAGGTTCTAACTACCCTTCGTGAACGAGTGAGAAGACGAAGACCCGATTTGTGGAAGAGCAAATCCTGGATGCTCCACCAAGACAATGCGCCAGCCCATTCCGCCTTATCTGTGAAAGCGTTCTTTGTGTAACAAAGTAACATACCCTAAAGATATAATTTAGTGAGGGGTATTATCAGAAAAAAAAAATTTTAAATCGATAATATAAAAAAGAAGACACTGAGATGGTGCCGTCTAAAGTGAGACACACTGTATAATTTTGTGAGTAAAGACCATTTCAATCCTTATTCAAACTTTGTCGTTACGCGAACTCTCTATGGTAACCCGTCACGCGCTCGAAATCCCGCGTTCCTTGAATAATTAATCTTCAATTTTTCTTAGTTTTGGAAATTTTGAATTTGGTTGTTCTATGCCATCAACGTACCTGATCCAAACCCCTAGAAAGTATGCCAAGGTATTCTTGACATCAGTTTCCAATCTGCCTGTATTGAGATTAGCTGTGGAAAGAAATGAGCCGTTACCCATTGGTGTTCCTTCAGTTTACCTGCGGATGAACGGAAGGATTTGCGTTGGGGCTTATAGAAAACAGTGTTTGACTACGCTATTGATAGTAGGGCAATGCTCTTTTACACCAAATTGTTGCTAACGATGAACTTTAATGTTGTCGCCATGAACCACACTATCCAATGAAAACTTGTAGAAAAATGAGGAATAGAATTTTTTGAAAGACAATAAAAGAATATAAATCTAAAACCAACAAATTACACTTACTCATTTTCATACAAATAACCTTAATTCGATAAAAGGACCAAAACTTTCGGATTCAGCGTTTTAAAAGGTTCTTTTTCCTCGTCTCCCCAAACAGAGGGAATAAATTCGGCAAATCCAATTTAGCGAAAAACCGCCGAGGAAATTATACGATTCCGATAATCGGCATAAAATAGAAAATCGCAAATATATACGTACCGACAATAAAATCTTATTGCCGACATTGTTTTACGTCGGCGGTCGATTCAAACCACAACAAAAAAAAGGAAAGGAAATGGAAAAACAAAACGCTCCAGCAGAACGTCAAACTGAAACGGTTATCACATCCCAATAATAAAAACCGACCGAGAAGTGGTCTGTGGATGGAGACGCAAGAGAAAGAGACAAGGGGGACTGATATTAAACCGGCTATACTGGAAAAGTTGTAAAATTTATCGGCAAGACAATAACAGTAAAAATCATCCGAAGGGCGAGCAGCCGCATCATCATCATCGGCAGAAAATTATACGCGGAAACTTCTTCGAGTTCCCAAACGATCGTAGATACCGCCGGATTAGCTGGACCATGGCCGGACGGTAAAGAAAAGAAAAGCCACTCGGAATGGGGGTGGGGAGAAATATGGCATGGCGGCGGGACATGACGTCGTACGATTCGTCGTACTAACCCCGCTTTGAAGATAAGACTATTTGGACCTGCAAAATGTTTATTGTCCGACGCTGTTGGTAGTGAAGACATAAAAGAATTTTGAGCTGTAAATAAGATACATTAATGGAAAAAATTTAACCATACCTAACTAGAAGAAGACTTTTTTGTGTTAAAATATAGATATTAAAAGCAATAAATATGCCAATACATGGCTTAAGATCTTTCATAGTATCAGATGGAACTACGCATTACATAAGATTGACTCACATTATTGCGACACTTTTCACAAACTAGTTTGTTTTTTCTGTCTAAACTAGAGGGACACATCTCCTCCTTTTATTTGTAACGGCATCAGTCGCAGTTTTTTCAATGTTAATAAATTTGTTCATACAATTTATTGAATTTCTTGGTATTTTCGGATTTTTTGACCTCCTTATCATATGCGGTATTACCAATTGCTCAGCTAATTCCTTCAAAAATAGTCGTCTAACATGTGTTACATTCCTATGATAATCAGGTTTCAACGTGGAAAATATAATAAATGCATTTAGTGCTGTAATATCGATCATATTAGAAAAAAGCGCCATAGGCCAACGTTTCGTTTGCCTTTTACATGTATAGTTGGACTGTTTTTGATCCATTACGTCTACTCCCCATTTGGTCTTGTTATAATAAAGTATTAATTCCGGTTTCTGCTTAACATTTTCACTTACAGACATGTCATTGTAAATGGTGCATGGAGCAAAATGACTGACTTGTTTTTCTTAGGAATGTAGCCAACCATAGTCATTTTGATATAAAAGCCAAATGTAGAAGAGCAAACCGGTTTGTTCTTTGCATCTCTTATTTCATTTGGTATTTCTCTCTTATTTTTTCTTAGTGTTCCAACCACTGTTAGGTTCTTTTCTAATAGACATTTGCCAAATGGAATGCTTGTAAAGAAGTTATCCATTGTAACATTTAGTCCGGAGATGTGGATGCTGCGTACTAAAGTTTGCACTACTTCAGAAGCAAGATTTGTATGGATAGGTTGATTGGGTCGTCGTCCGGTATATACCATTCCATCAATTGCAAATCCTGATTCTGACTCACACATCCAGAAAATCTTGATACCGTATTTTGACGGTTTATTTGGCATATACTGAATAAATGAATATCTCCCTCTATACGAGAGTAACTGCTCGTCAATGGTAATACTTTCGTTTGGTACCAAAGATGACCTGCTTTGTTGTAAAGATAAGTTCCATATATACGATATTGGAACTAATCTATCGGTCTGTAAGCGAAAATTACGAGTTCTTTTGTCATCAAAACGCAGGTACCGTCTAATATCTTCAAACCGATTAATTCCCATAGTAGCTTGATAAATAGGATTACATTTATGAGAAGAAAACAGTTCTCTTATCGGTACGCCCCAGTTTCTTTCCACACCAGCTTGTATCAGCAAACCTAAGAAAGCATTCAGCTCCATCACATCAATATCTACCTATCCTTTGCCTCTTACTGTAGTTACTTTCGAGCTTCAAGGTTTGTGCACTTGACGACTTCTTCTAAAATCGTTCTTGTAATAAAACATTTGAAAGCATTTTCAGGTGTATTACAGGACACCGCTTTAGTTTTTACACCTGTTGCTAAACGCAGTCCGTTACGTTTTGCAGTTTTCGTAGAGCTTGGCGGAACTTTATTCCACTGGATACCGGATGGAGAAGCGAAACAGTTGGGATTATCACTATCGTCTTGTCTTGTCAATAAATGTCAAACATCATGTGTAGTTTTAACCAACATGAAAGCCATTATAAAAAAAACATGTTCCTTTCTATTATGTTCTTTTATGACCCATACATTCTATTTATGAAAACATCAATTTCTGTGATTCATGAAGCAAAGGTTTTGTAAAAAAATATTTGGGTGGCCGGTTTTTTAAACTCTACGATGTTATTGTACCCTTCTCCTTATTATTCATCCCGCTTTTATAGAAAGAAACACAAATATATCTCCCATATAATAACTATATTCGAACGATCTACCCATGCAACCACAACCACCCAAAAAGTTGTACAACACACGCATCATTCGAATGGTCCGGCCAACGATTCATTCACAGCTTCTCGCCGAAGTTCGATGTATAGAAGCAAGCGGTGTGGCTACCGGTTTCTGCCCTGAGAGGATGAATAGTATAGGAAACATAATTCATAACGATCTTGACCGCAACGTTGTTGCATCCTTTACCCGCGTTGTTTTGTGTGGTTCTCGCGTGAGGAGTTGTTTATGAATTGGATCCCAATTTCTAAGAGGCACCTATATGCCGTGCGTTCATTTCCATTTATACCTTTTCTTATATTCGTATATGTGCGCTACTGTAAATAAATAACTATTTGCTTTATGTGTTATATTTAGAAACCGGTATAGTCAGCGGAATTATGCTTAGCAGAAAGGAAATATTGCCGGAATAATAAAATCATGAGTCGGATTTTAAATTTAGATCGAATCTAATAGCAAATAGTTGTTTAGTAACTGGATGGACAATCTTTTGTAAACTCTTAGTTTCTTTCACACATAAAAACTTACTTATATTTTTGTTTTTTGGAGAACAAAGTATGAACGTTTGTTTTAGTTCGCGAAGTACACTTAAAAACCTCTCAGGCAATCCGAAAGATAAATCAGACATGAGAGAAAGGTCGAAAATGTATAAAATTGCAAGCGGCGACTGTGAAAAAGCCTATATTCGACAAACGAGGCGGGCTATAGACACCAGCTTCAAGAAACACATGGCGCATTCCCGCTATGGGAGAATCGAATCAGCAAGTGTAGCACAACACATAAACGAACCCAGGCATAATATGAAATTAGGAAACCTTAAAATAAATTAAGAACGTAACTTCACTGCGAGAAGTAGACGCTTACGAAACCATTTATATGTAAAAGAATGTAAATTTGTTAAACCGACAAGAAGGTCTCCTTAGATGTTGATGGATTTATTAGGGTAAAACGAACACATGTTTATGTTTTGTAATATAGGCCGGCATATTTTCTTTTAATTCCGAGTATTTCGCATGCTTTAGTTTTAAGGTAAATATCTTTTAGAGTAGGGAGAGAACAAAGCGTTTTAAAATTTGAAAAATTTTCTTGCATCGTTCAATCTTACGGTTGATAATGCGAACCCACGAATTCCCGAAATAAGTGCTTCGAATCAATCAAAGATTTTATGTGGAGAGTAGTGTACCGATACTTTAGTGTTTGCCATACTATCATCAATAAGTATAGAAAGTTGACACCACTTTTGATGACATAGAAAATGGAATTCAGTTATCGGCAACGCGTCTGAGCATTCCGTACATTTATTTGGCATCTAGGCTTCCGTAATTGGTTAATTTCTAACTTCTATAGTCAATTATTTAGATGCAAGAATATGTAGGTAATCCTTCTAGAACTGAAAAATATAAAACTAACATACGAGGGATGAACGTAAAATAAGGTTCCTAAAGCCCTACAGCAGCAATAAGACGTGTTAGGCGAAATCCGACAACATTGACGTGTGCAGCAGCTCTCCCACTCTATATACGTACCACTCCCGTCTCGGTACGCCGATCAGTGTTGGCTAAGCAGCCGTCCGAGATGGAATTCCTGATCGCCGCTGTCGCCAGGTGCCAAATTCGCGCTGTGATACGTTTTTTATAACCGAAAGGGGTTTCACCTACAGACATTCATCGTCAATTAACCGAAGCTTATGGAGAAGTGTATAGGTGTTAAACACGTCCGCAAATGGTGTAGGGAATTCAATGGAGGTCGGACGGAAATTCACGATGAAGAGCCGAGCGGAAGACCATCAGATTCAGAGGAAATCGTTGAAAAGGTCGAGAGCATACTGCTTGAAGATCGGAAGGTCTCCATTCGTCAACTCGCTCTTCAGATTCCTGAGATTTCCAACACCACAACTGAAAAGATTCTTGAAAGGACTGACGGTAGAATTTTACGACATGGGGATACAGAAGTTGGAACACCATCTGCAAAAATGCTTGTATAGAAATGGCGATTATGTCGAAAAATAGCTTAAGTTTTTGCCTTTAAAACGATGTGTAATGTTAAGGAAATAAAGAATGCTGTCTATTTTTTAAAAATATGGGAACCTTATTTTACGCTCATCCCTCGTATAATTAATGTCACATACAATGTTGAGATAAAAAAATCTTAAGTTAGTACTTATAGATTTCCATATACGAGGGACGTCTAGTAATTAACGAGACAAATGGCCGTGAAAAAAAAAATATTCAATGACAATGACATTTATACCACTTTTTAATGTAGTCTCCACCAACATTTGGACATTTCTCCCATCGCTTTGTGAGCTTTCTAATTCCAGTGTTGAAGAATTCTGGACCTTGGTGTCCGAGCCACTTGTGTACAACTTGTTTGACTGCTTCGTTGTCTTCGAAGTTGGTGCTGCGTAAAAACTTTTTGAGCGGGCCGAACAGATGAAAATCGGACGGTGCGATGATGTGGCAATACCTCCCAACCCAAATTTTCGATCATCTCTCGCGTTTTCTGGGCAGTATGGGGGCGGACGTTATCGTGCAGCAGAATCACACCTTTTGAGAAAGCACCCTTGCGTTTTCTTCTTATTGCAGTTACAATAGTACTCACTGTTCACAGTACGTTGTCCTAAATAGTCACAAAGATTGGGCATTGAGAGTCTCAGAAGACCGTTAATATCGCTTTACCTGCAGACACGAGAGTTTTGAATTTTTTCTTAGCGGACTTTGTCGTTTGGATTCAGGTTCATAGTGGCGAATCCACGTTTCATCGCAGATTATAACACGGCCTAGAAAGTCATTACCTTCCGTTAAAAGCCGTCGTAGAAATAATTAAAAATGAATACGTCAAGTCTCATACGAGCTGCAAGTAACTAACAAAAGTGACAGCCTAGTGAATAATTAGCGAAATATCCCCTTTCTCGTTCCGATTATGATAGGTGCGACTGTAGTACTGGCTCGCAATCTGTTGAAATGTTTTCTTCAGGGAAAATTGTTAAAAATTTGAATTTTTGCAATTTAATTTAAATTCTAAACTCTTTGTGGGATCGGGAGTATTCTTTGATACTTTTTTGGCAATTATTTATGATTTTTGAATTTAATAATTGGAACTTAAATATTAAAATTTAAAACATAAACTAATCTTGATTGTTGATTGTTTCCTATGACATTTACAGGAAATCTGCTTGTTCTAACCTCGAACCTTTCTTCTTTATTTTAAATTTACTTTCTAATTCCTATATCGAACACTTTATAACCAGGATTGATGAATTTACTGGCGTCCCTCTTCTCCTATATTTAATCGCGATAGCGATTGTTCCTTTCCACAGCAAATTTTGATGATTTCTACCTAAATATAAATTTTATGATGAATTTCGATGAATTAAATTATTTATAGAAATAGCATGAGAGAATGAATGCGGTGACGCTACGAGATGACTGAAATTAGACGACTCTATGATAGAGAAATCTAAAAATACAAAATTTTACTGACGAGAGATTTAATTTACGAAATAATGTTAGAAAAACCTTTGAATTTACCTGTTATTTATTTGATGAGAATTTTTCATTAATTTAGACGATTTACTTAATAGAGAAACTGCACAGAAGATAGAGTTTTGCCTACATTACCCCGCATTTGTCGTTGGCTAGACTTAATTTAATTATTTTACGACCACACTCCAAGGCCAGTTGGCCTGGGGGGAAAATTGTGGCTTTCGAAATTAGCTTTTTCTCCGCTAGAGGGAATTTCATTAGTATCGGGTGGCCATCCTGAATATGTTATACGTCTGAGATTGACAGATGATTTCCGATGTAAATATTGCACATGACACTGTATATGGTTTGTCTGTACTTAAACGGAAGTGCTGCTCTTACGGAAACTTCTTACATTGTTATCATAGAAGGGAGTTTTTATTTTGTTTGGCTGCTATCCCCAGGATATTTCTTCCCATCTTCTAAAATCGTTGCCCTAACATGTACAGCCGGTACTTAATTGTTATCATACCTTGTCAAACACAGTTCAATAGTAAATCTTTAATAACAACAGTTGGCTGACTGTCATATGTCATTGCTTGTGACTTGAGATTTCTTACAGACTTTAATGTTGCCCACATATATCGCCTTTATTAGCTGTATTTTGTATTCTATGTTTGAAATGCTATCAACAACAAAAAAGAATCGACAAAATTATAAAGAAACAACCTATACAAATGTAAATGACCTCCCGAAATTTAAAATTGACACTTGATTTGTCATTGAAGCTGAGTAAAAGTTACTATGAAATGCATTATAAAAATATAACATCTTAAGGGATGCTAGGAACAAATAAGGAAGCATTTTAAGGTGTGAATACACCTCCAATTTGTGAAAATCAAACTCTTGTCATCATGAATTCTACTTGAAAAAAGTGAACGGTCCTTGCATCAAGGTCCCCGAAGTGAAGTGGCTAGCACACCCGACCGGCAAGCGGGAGGTGACAGGCTCGATTCCTTACCGGGACGAGATTTCTTCGAGTATTTAATTACGACGAAAAATCCAAAGGAAATTATGGATTTTCACTGACGGAAGTCAAAATATATTAGCTCATTACTGGTTGCAACAATTATATAGAACAATATCAAGATGATATAAATCTAATAATTGACAATCAAGAAGTGGTTACATAGGATAGTGCGAAATTAGTGTAAGAATTAGTGCGAAATATCGCTGCAGACAGTAGTGACATGCTTTGACATCATGTAATCTAAATTTGATATATCTATCGCATCTGGTTGTGGAGCGTCTTATTTTACAATTAAATATCTCAAAAGTATACACAGAATGGACAAACTGACATGAATTTAGCCATCAGCTGCAGATTTACGGCTACCTATAGTGTGATTCGTAGATTGTATTTTTGCATCATCACAGTAGTGTCAAAGTCTGTATTTACTTTACAAATATTACACCTTAATAAAACTGAAATAAAATAAAACACCTTCATAAAATGAAATAAACTTCATTTAATTGCTATGAAATAAACACGTTACATTTTGTCCTTTGATTTTCCTTCATCAGCCTTTTTATAATCTTAATGCTTAATAAGACATCAGCGGACATTACTCCAACATGCGTTCTCAATAAAAGTAATGTCAGCGTCTGTGTTCTTGATGTCAATACACTACATCTTCTGGGCAATGAAGAAAACTAATATTGTCACTTTTCTTATCGAATTTATTCTTCCGTACGATCTTAGAATTTCTAAATTGCCCTTTGCATCCTTCCATGCAGTTTGTAGCCTAAATATAGGTTGGTATTTACGTATGCAAGTTGCTAAATTCTCGAATACTTGGAGTATGTGGGTCACCTTTTGATGTTTTTCATTTAATAGCACCGTGCACACTGCTACAAAGTACACCTCTTATGAGTTGGTATTTGGTAAAAGATGCAGGTAACCCACAAACATGGTTGACAATATAGACACTGTATACAACTTTAACAATTATGTTAATTTCCTTAATATGTGTTTCAATTCCTTTAATGTAAATCTTAATATCAGCAATTATTTCTAGACTAGCTGAAAAACCCAAACCTCAAGGGTGAGGAATAGTTATCGAGTACACACATAGGGATACCAACTACGGTTTACTCACCCCAGCAAATTTTCTAGGTCTATATTCATGGAGATACCAGCAGCAGTTTGCCCACCCCAGTACATTTTCTAGGTCTGTACTCATAGGGATACCAGTCGCAGTTTACCCATACCAGCAAATCTTTTAGGTTTATACTCATAGGGATACCAGCTGCAGTTGCGAAAGTTAGTATAACAAAATTTAAATTAACATGCTATTTTTTTCTCTAAAAACGCTAGCTTTTATCGTTCAAAGGTTAATAAGGAAGATATTTTAAGATCTCACCCTACAATTAAACAACCTAGAATCTATTGGAATCTATATGGAAATATTTTCCAAATATAATCGTTGTGGGATTTAATTAGTATTGGGTTAGCTAATCGTCTTATTAGCTTTCCATATGACTCTATTATATTTATTGATGATAGGCTTCACACATGAGTAATCCATTGCAAAAATCTTTTTTTTTAGACGCGTGAGACATTGTTATTAGTCTGGCTCCTCATTTCAATACGAACCAAAACCAAATCGAGCCAAATTATCTTATTTAGCGAGTCAAATCTTAATTTACAGAAGCAGCGACAACCTCGTTGCTTCAACGTCCCATATCCTGTAGAACCCGAAAAAAAAAGAGAAATAAAGGAAGAGCGACGGAGCAAAAGGATGTCGAACGTCGATATCGCTACACTCCATCCAATTACACGGTCCGTCGAATGAGGTCACGACAGCTTCTCACTGCCAAGCTTCCGGAGGGCTTGCCACATCGCTCCGCCACTTATTGCCCAATATTTTTTATCGCTAGAGACGCGCCAACGCCTCTCCGAGACCGTACTCGAGGCGTACTCTCTTTCCGCATCGGCCGTCTATCCATCTATCCATCCATCTATCTTTTCCGACCCTCTGATATGCTTAATACGGTAGCCGTTTGGCGCTTCTTCCTTTTTCCGAAAGGGGATGACGCTCGTACGCTGGCTTGGGGTGGCTAGCTGATGGTGGCGGATTATTTATATTGCCGGTTCGAGATTGCGATGCCGGGTTTTGCTTGGGGCTAAATTGGCGTAAATGCTGAAACGAATTAGGCAGCCCTCTGTCGGCAAGATCAGGAAGTATATAGTATGTAGCAGGCTAAGTAAGCTGATTGTGTGAGTTTCTTTTTGCAATTGGAGTTTAAATTTCATGTTCATTGTGTAAGATTGATGTAGATAGATCTTAGTTTTAAGAAAAAGTACTTCAATGCATTTATCAAAGATATACTGTAGCAAATAGCAACTCTATTTGTTGAGGTGAATATAAAGCTCTGTTATAAAAATTCTTTCCTTGGTTGTAGGTATTTACTTTCCTACTGAAAAAAAAAATGTTTTCCAGTTAGTTAATTATGATATTCATTTAACTTTGAATGTATTAAACACGAGCGAACATATTTATTCCAAAAAGGACGAAAGTGTTCATTGTCTACTAGGTGTTGTGGAATGTTGTTAAAAATAAAATTATACAGGAATTCCCAGCACGGAATATTGTTGCTTAAATTCAGTACATGACGCTTACTTTTAATATGTCTTCTACAGTGAAATGTATCGCGATATCAACCGTATATTGCAAATTTTGCACTGAATGATAGTACACATATTACACATCGTTTTAAAGGTAAAAACTTAAGCCATTTTTCGACATAATCGTTATTTCTATCCAAGCATTTTTGTAGCAGACGGTGCTCCAACTTTTGTATCCCCATGTCGTAAAATTCTGCCGCCAGTCAAAATCTTTTCAATTGTGGTGTTGGAAATCTCAGGAATCCGAAGAGCGAGTTGACGAATGGTGACCCTCCGATCTTCAAGCAGTATGCTCTCGATCTTTTCAACGATTTCCTCTGAAACTGATGGTCTTCCGCTCCGCTCTTCATCCTGAATTTCCGTCCGACCTCCAGTGAATTCCCTACACCATTTGCGGACGTGTTGAACAGCTATACACGCCTCTCCATAAACTTCGGTTAATTGACGATGAATGTCTATAGGTGAAACCCCTTCCCCGTTTAAAAAACGTATCACATGGCGAATTTCGCACCTGGCGGTAGCGGAGATCGGGAGTTCCATCTCGAACGGCTGCTTAGCCAACATTGAGCGGCGTAGCGAGACGGGTGTGGTACGTATATAGAGTGGGAGAGCTGCTGCACACGCCAATGTTATCGGATTTCGCTTATTATTATTATTATTATTATTATTCAATTTGTTATTTTGCTTCTCAACGTCTCTACTATTAACTAAACTACAACCAATTTCCTCAGTAATATCTGTTCCAAGAAGAGAACAATACACTTTGCTTCTAACTAAATATTTTATCATGCATGCCGTATAAGTAAACATATTTTTTCTGCCAGACACATATGGACCATGGACACACATCTACATACATATATATACCGTCACAGCCGGGAGTATTTTCAATAAATTTGATTTAAACTAAACTTTTATAGCCGTACGAGTGTTCTTCGGAGGCCAAAAACGTTTCCAGCGAAAGGACCTTCCGAATACGAAGAATGTATATATACTTATACAATGTACAAGCATTGCATATCCTATACACATATGGTGGACTATTTCCGAACGAGAGATTCCCTATAAATTTTTATGTTACCGCTCGGGTAGAAGCAGCGGACTTATTGATATGCAGTTAGTGTATGGTAGTTAGGATAAAAAGATTGTCTCTTCGGGAAGGATTTATATTTTTTAATATCGGACGGGTATTGACCACTTTTTTGTTTCTGTTTGTGTAACGGAGATGAGATGCTTACTGGAAAGCGGAAATTTTGATTTGTACACTGAAAGACAAGCAAATATTACAATTTTGTTGATTTAGTTTGATTGTCTCAAAAATATTGAGATCTTTCAAAAAACAATTAAAAGTATTGAATAGGGAAATAATCTGTTCCGTTTATTATTTAAAATTTTTCACTTATAATGATAAATCTTTTAAAAATTACTTACAATTAATCTTGTGGGTGTACTATGTGTGTGGTTGTATTGTCGCCAAAACGTTTTAAAAGCTGCTTCTCTCACCAACGGCAACGGAAGATTACAAGAGGTAAACATAATTAATAAATGTATGAGGAATAGTGTATAAGGTATTTCAGTTCTAGCATTTCTCATATGCTTAATACCATTGACATGCCTCTGGCAACCAGTTCTGTCCAATGCAGCCAAACGAACATTGCATATTAAGCAAAAAACTGCACTACCGTCATATTTTAAATGGGGAAAAAGTGACACATACTTATGTACATTAGTAGCAAATCTATTACGAGGCATTGTTTTCTTAGGCATGTAAATATTAGTTCTATATGAAACGATACACTAATTATGTACTTGATATATATAATACTACAACACACAAAAAACACCAGCTATATTTTCAAAAGCGACACGTAAGTACATAACCTTGACCGTTCGACTAATCTCTGCAACAGCTCAACCGGTACTAAAACGAAATCTCTCTCAGCGCGGTTTAACATGATTTATATTCAAGGTCGACACTACATGCCTGCTTCTCTACCGATTTAGTTTATTTATGAATTTTTCGTATTCTTATATTAACCCGTAATACCGACGCCTATGTGAGTCCGCAAGTTTAGGTTACTCTAGTAATGATTATAACCATGGTTACATAGAACAATGTAAACAATACACAAAAGAATGAATCAATTGCCTTAAATTTTGCAGTAATATAAGGGCCTTAAAAAACATGTTAACACTGCAAAACATGCATTTAATTCCATCCAAATAAAATAAAAATATTGAATATATGTGGAAACCAATTACAAAACAAGATGTATGCTTAGCAGTGATATACATGGAGCAAAATCTCATCATCCCGACAGGCCCGATGGGATCTCTACATTTACAAATCTCAAGGTTCAATCTAAAAGTGCAAAGCACTGCTTAAACCATGCAGATATGAAAACATTCCACCCATACACATAAAACTAACAATGACAATAATAAAGTGCAAAAATCACATAAACTCTTGACATCTCTTTACCTCACTCCTACGCACCCATACGACTTCAAAACGAACAGAAAAATATACCCGTCTACACGATTACACGCAAGATATTCGAAGAACTCTGAGAGTCCGAAGAGCAAACACCTGCGCATTCCCCGAGTTTTCATGAATGGACCGCGGTAGCAGCAACTGTCCACCCAATCTTCGAAAAAAATACGAGCCTCAGCTTGCACCAACCCATAAACGGGTTCTTTGGCTCGGAGAAGCGCAGCATGAAAATAATGTGATTTATACCGGGCCGTAATTTGTTTATAATAATTGGGCAGTATACGTGGCAACCCGAAACGGTATTGTCGAGGCACCGGAATCAGTTTCAATAAGTCGTAAATTCGTGCCGTGAATACATAAACTACGCAATATGTAAATTAAAACGAGAGACGAAGATGTGAAAGAAAGAGAAAAGTGAAATGTATGAAAGGAAGGTGAGAAAAAAGAAAGAGGACTTTGGTGAATCGGTGTGGTCATTGTTGTTTACGGATTCGTATCTATTTTTGATATATTCAGGGATTAGATTTGTCTGGTAATGGTTTTGATGTTTTTACTATCCAAAAATTCACTAAAGTGTGTATCTTGGTACCTTGTTTGATATTATTGTTGAACAGAGGTCAAGTACTCGAAATCTGTGGCACTGGAACACTGAAATAGTTCACTAAAACCCCTACCACAATGAAACAGCTCAGTAAAACCCTTTGCCACAATACTTATTCATCAGCAGTAAAACTGAATTCAGTTTTACTGCTGATGATGATAGCTTGGCTATCGAAACGTGCGTCCAGTACGAGTAAGTAAGGGTTTTAGTGAACTGTTTCTAGTGCCACAGATTTAGAATACCCGATTACCTTACCATAATACTTTACTCGTACTGGATGCACGTTTCGATAGCCAAGGTATCATCATGGTGATAGCGTCCCTTTATTCTATTATTTTAATCGCGATAGCAATTGTTTAATCACGGTTAATTTGGACAGCTACACTTTTAAAAATATAATTTGATAATAAATTTCAATCGAATATTCTAATCTTTTAAAAATAACATAATGCATGCTATGCAGGAACGCAACTGGAAGACTGAATCTATGCTCCTCTGTGACATTTAACACCACCAAGAGCTGTACAATATCAAAATTTACTGACAATTAGTCCGATATTTAATTTTCGAAATTGATTTAAAGATATAACTGAATTTAAGATGTAAATTGTAGGAAAATATTTTATTAAAATTTACGATTTAGAATGTGAAGAAAATGAACAGAAAACAAGATTTTTTCTGGGGGATACTTGACATGGAAATTTACAAGTGGTGTATTTTTAAATTCAATGAATTACTCAAGTTTATGAATTTGTATCTAAGCTCAGCTTTTTATTATCTTCAAGACCTTCTTTTGCAATTTCTTATACACTAGCCAAATTTCTAGTTTTCCTAAAAAGCTTTCTAACATCAGTTTTAAGATAACTCATCAAAGAATTCGAGAAAATATCTTGATGATTAAAGAAGAGTCTAGTTTTCTATTGAATCTAATATCCTAACAATGTTACACAGACAAAAACTATAAACTAAAACAAAAAAAACCGTTATCCCATCTTTAAACACTGACACCATAAAAGATACGATGCATAAAATTGTCGCGAAAATGAACGTCGCTCGACGATGACATCAGACAGTAACCGTACCAGACGGTCTTTAGAAGTTTTAGAGACCCTCTCTGATAACCTCGTCTCCTTATTCAAGTTAATTGCGAGTCTGTTGCAAAGCGCTCGGCATATCGGATAAACAACGCAAGCCGTGGCTTTTCTCAGATGTTCTACGGCGCCTTAGTGCGCCACTAGCGGAAGCTAAAATGTGCTCGACTCTCTAGCAGATTTGGAGGAAGAAGAACAAAGGAAGAGAAGATAAAGTTTATATGAAAATGATGTGTAGTAAGTCGAAATAGTTTCTGAATGCCTTCCAAGGAATAAAATACAAATCGTTCCCAATAATATCAAAATTAAAGAAGTACTTCTGGTAAAAATAGCTCTGCAAGAGAACAGTACGATTTTAATGTCTCAATTTTTGGACTTATCGCAATTTTTTAAGCACACAATACATTCGTTACATTCTTACTTCTTAGGTTATCTACAATTCCCAAGTATATGGTTCCGCTGACTCCGAGATCAACTGTAAGTCGCTTTCGTTATCTCAGCGGCAATCCTTCTAGACAACAAAGTTTGTCGCCATCTATCCTGTCTCGGGGCGGCGCGTTAAAATATCAAACGAACCCGAGAAACTTTTACGGAGGAGGTGGGGAGAGGGCCCATGGGCGTTAGTGTGAGTGTGAGTGGGAAAAGTAAGTGAGGCGAAGAGTGGTGTGATGAAGAAAGAACTACCAGCGCTGGGAAAATGCGAGCAAAAGGGAAAATTCCTTCCTATATAAAGAGAAAATATGTATGCATACACTTTCATGAAATGCGTTTGGAGATATCAAGAGAAAAGGTTAGACAGGACTGGACTAGTGGTGGAAGATGAAGAGGCAAGAAAATATTGGGAAAGGAGGATGCGACGGTGGCTTCCGGGTGTTGTTGTGGAAGTTAAAAAATGATAGGTATTGTTAACGAATCGTTGTGCTTAAGCTTCTTCTTATATTATTATTATTATTATTATTATATTATGGAAGACTTTATAGTTCACGTATTCTACCTTGCACTTATAGAAAGGCTTCTCAGAAGATTCTGAATATAATTTGTGATGCAGCACCTTTTTTGTAATCGTTTCAAATTCCATGAAAATATTCGTAATATAATGTTAACGACAATAAATACAAATTTTTGAAATAATTTTTAAAAATTCTAAAATTCTCCAAATACGATCCTGTACATTCGCCAACGGAAACAGCATCGTGCTAATGTGACGCTCACCTCATCGCTTCTACACTTGGCCGCCTCCCTCCTCCACCTTCGCCATTTCGCGCCCCATCCCACGCCAGTCGCGATCCGCCCCCTCGCCGTCTAGTTTTCCATTTTCTCGAGGTTTTTCGGTGCCCCCCGAGGAGGACGGGCGGTCGGTTTGGGGGTGTTAGTTCGTTCAGGCACCTCGCTCTCGCGAAAGCGCATATTTCACGCTCGAATGTGCTCCCGGGCAATTTGAAGATTATTCAACACAAAGTGGAATTTTATGGGGAGCATAAAGCGGCCCAGGTTATATTCCTTATTTATGCGTCGACTTACAAAAAGGTGTAAAATAACGCCCGGCCGCCTATTTACATATTTACGTATATACGTAGCTGTGTGCATGGAAATTGTACATATGTACGTACTTATGTTGTATATGTATTCTTGAGGTAGATGCACTAAGGAAATTGGTAAGTTTGTCGCGCCTGAAAATGTAAAAAGTTTTTATCGTTTCGAGAAGTTATGTGCTGTGCATGTGTGGATATTTATAAAAAATGAATAGGTGCTACTCTTATATTTTAAAGAAATTATGTTAGGAGCTTTAGAAATTTGAAAAAGTGCAAAATATATTTAATTCAATGAAAATTACATTTAGAAATTATAGTTGCGGTAAATGAATCCATAGGTTTCGCAGGATATTACCACAAGTTGCATTATATGACTGACGAAATACAAAGGCGGGTCAAAAAGAATATTCAAATCTTTAATAGATCTTTAGTAGATGCCATTCAGTTCATTCAGCGGACACCGATTTTGTGCATTTTGATGTGATTCTTTGATGTAATTGCATTATTATTTTACCCTCCACACATTCCCACCTTTCCATAACGTTTTTATGTATGGTAAGTTATTTTGCTAGAAGTTATATGCAGCGCAGTGGTTTTCTAGATTATCCTGATTAAATCCACATACATACAGTTCTTGGACATCGAATTAGGACCACCTAAAAATCTTTATCACAGCAAATGGATTAAGACTAAAAATATAATGCATTACAATGAATTTAAACGAATTAGAAAGTTAATCAAGGCGTAAATTAAGAATAGTTACGTCCACTATCTTGGAAATATTGAAGATTCCATAAAAACCTCACCTTCTCATCTATGGCAGTTTCTTCATGCTGAAAGGCGTTCCACAATGATACCGGGCAGACTATGTGACGACCATGGAAATGATTTTACTGATCCCGATGATATTGTTAATGCTTTCGCTGATGTGCTTTCTTCAATGTATAACTCAGAGGATTGCGTGTCTTGGTCTCATTCTGATTACAATCCCCTACCTTACTCCTTTCCATTGGTAGGCGAAGATGAACTTGTTGCATTAATGGCTACTTTTCCCAACAAATGTACCGCAGGTGATGTATGTTACTCAGTTTTTTGATACGTGACCGTAGACTTGGTTTTGCATTTCCTCTAAAAATCATTATCAATCTTTCAATTTCATCTTGTACTTTCCCTTAACGTTGAAAAACGGCCAAAATTGTCACATTTCCATAATACCCAATTTTGCTAAATTTTATGAGAAGGTATTATATGTTAGCATTTATAATAGCACTCGCTCTTTTATTGCCTTAAATCAACATGGCTTTATCCCCAGGAGATCTAGAGTTACGAATTTGGCGAGCATGTCCCACTTTATTAGTGAAGTCTTGGATAGACGTGGTCAAGTTGATGTGATTTATACAGACCTGTCCAAGGCTTTTGACATGATCAATCATGAAATTTTGTTAGCGAAGCTGAGCTCCTTCGGTTTTGTTCCTTCGGCGATAAGTCTCCTCGAATCCTACCTGAAACAGAGAAAGTGTTATGTAACTTATAACGGATATTACTCTCGTAACTTTGTTCTCTCCTCTGGCGTCCCCCAGGGATCAAATCTGGGACCGTTACTGTTTGTGCTTTGTATTAACGACCTGCTTTTGAAAATTGACCTTCCCACCCTTGCTTATGCAGACGATATTAAAATTTTCTCGGAAATATCTTCCGTTGATGACACGAGGAAACTACAAAATGGTCTTGATATGTTAGTAGAATGGTGTGAGCTTTTTAGGCTCAAGTTAAATGTTGATAAATGCTGTGTACTTACCTACTCGCGTTCTTGTTCACCGTACTTATTGTCCTACCAAATCAGAGGTACCAATTTGTCACGTAACCTTGAGTTTAAGGATTTGGGTGTACACTTCGATACCACTCTCACATTTAAAGCTCACATTAACAATATCTGTTCTGAAGCCATGAAATCTTTGGGGTTTGTGATGCGTGTCTCTAAATACTTCAATAATCCTTCTTTATTAAAGTCGTTATACTTTGCCTTTGTACTCAGTGAACTGGAGTATGCCGCTCTAATTTGGTATCCCTTATATACTTGTGACCTTCTAAATCTAGATCGTATCCATCGGAAATTTTTAAAATTCCTATCATTTAAGATTGATGGAAGTTACTCTGAGAGAGGTACTCCACAGGATGGTCTACTGGTAAGGCACGACATGCTGGTTTTGAGTACGAGGAGGGATGGCATCTGCGAGAAATTTCTACAGAAATTGCTTAGAAATGACATAGATTGTCCATACATACTGGAACGAATGAATTTTCTTGTGCCACGTTTGAATTCAAGATCTCATAGTGGCTTCATTCTTCCATTCGCAAGGACTAACACAATGAGACGAGCGCCGACGTATACTTTGTCCAGGGCGGCTAATAAACGATGTGACTTATTTAAGTAAAACTTAATTTTTTCATGTATTGCATTGTGTTTTTTTAGTGTATATACTTACCTACATTTCTCCTATTATTGGGCAATATGCCTGTTGGGAAATAAATGTTTATTATTATTATTATTATGATTTTGGGGTAAAATTAAAAAAAAACCGTTGGTAATGTTGGCAATATTGTTATATAATTACATACAACATGCAAGTAAATATAATTTGAAAATATATTTATTAATATTTGCTTGTTCCTCCTCTGTGTTTTATTGTTTCCTCAATCCTTTTTGGCATACTACCAATGCAGCTTTTTATTGTTTTTTTTTAATTTCGTCGCCATTATATCATACATCTTCAATATGTTGTTGTAATTCTTCCTTTGTAATTGAGTTTCGTGTGCTTGCGATGTTTTTCAAGATATTCTACTCATTTTCAATTGGGTTTAGGTCTGGTGAATTGCCTGGCCAAGGTAGTACACGCAGATTTTGGATTCAAGGTATCGCATTACACTTTTTGCCTTATGACACGGTGCATTGTCTTGCATGAAAGTATATGGTTCTTGAGTTGGATCCAATGAATCTATATAAGGTATTAAATAGTTTTGGAAAACATTTTTGTATCGTTTTTGTTCCATTGTTCCGTTAACAAAATATAGTGGTCTCTCGATCCTTCTGTCATGATACACGACTAAACCATTAGAGATGGTGGGTGTTTAATAGATTTGATCGTATATGCTTCTTTATAATGCTATGAAGGACGTTGATAAACGAATTGGCTTCTCTCCGTTAGCACTTCTAGCCGTGATTCATCCCTATAAGGAATCTATGAAAAAGTAAGAAAATGTAGAGAACCATTAAGCTATGAGGATGAATTTGACTAAAAATACAGATGATAAATGGAAATTATCTTTCCCCATTATTCAATTGTATATTTTTTATATTCTTTAGCCTATAGAAATCGTGTCACTTTCATTTTGGATGTTAGCCTTGGCTTCTTTGACGGACGTCTAGAACAAGGCGGTTCTCGTTGGCATGCCCTCTTTTCTACTTCTGTGTTCTTCGGTATTTACATGTTTGTTACAGTCCGCCTTGTCCCAGCACATCAAATGTTTCCCGTATACTTTAGAAATTATTTTAGCACTGTGATATAATAAATCCTTAAAGTCATAGATAAATTTATTTACTGCCTTGTTCACTTTACACATTTTAAATTAATAATTATATATTAATAACGAATAACACGTAACACAAAACACAACACACGCTCTTGTTTTCTAAACTGAACGAAAAATAAACAAGCAGACGCTGACAAAGCGAGAATCGAGCCTGCTACTCCGGTGAACACCCATGGATTGCAGGGACGATTACCTCGCTCTAGCAATGATAAAAACAATTGTACCTTAGAATTTCAAACGCATTTAGAATCTCTAACGCAAGGGTGAAGTTAATTTATAAATTCAAATTAATATTTTAAGGTTTTCAAAAATTGTAAGAGTTTTAGGTAGTAAGTATTCTGTAATCTTACAAATCATAGCTTCTAGACAGAACCATTACGTCCTATTAATGCCCTTAAATAAACATAAATCTCCGCTTAACTGTAAAGAAAATCATCCGCATCGGTAAGTAGGTAGGCGCTCGAAGCATTTAAGCTAGAAGAATTGCCGTCGGTAGGTACCAGAGGCGAAAACTCCTTTGGGGGAAGGGATATCTTTTCCGAAGAAGACGGAACAACGTTTTAATAAAGAATTTTTTGTCAAGCTCTTAATACTTTTCCGGCAAGCGAATAGATTACGGAAGTACCGGAAACACCTGCGTCGGTGTCACTTAACAATCTTCTTAATATAGCGCTTTTTCTCGTTTCTCGCCCGCGTTCCGTCTTCTCCTACTTCTTTTTCTCCTTGTTCCTTCTTTGGACGCGTTTCCGCAACTTTTTTACGAGTACGAGTAAAACCCGCGGCGTTTTATGTGCTAGGAAAAATTTCGCAGAAATACGAGAAAAGTTTGCCGGAGCAATTTCCATGTGTTTAAAATTAAGCGAAGCAACTCCGGAAGCGGAGCCTAGCAGCGAGATGCATGAAGATGATGATGATGAGTTGAGCGGATGAAAATAACATTGGAAAACGTTTCTGAGACGCGCGGTGGTTTACACTATCGTTCATAAGTTTGGGATCTATTATACGTTTTTGTTTTTATTACTATATAAGAATAATAGCCCTCATGCGCCTCTATAATTACGTCAGGGTTTAACTAAGAGGGCTATATACAGCGTTCAAATTGTATAGAATGATGATTCTACAGCCGCTGCCTAGATTTTTATTTAGTTTTTGAATTCTGCACCGTTTTAACAATATATCATGATTAAAAGTAGGAGAAAAAAGAGATAGCGTCTAGTTCGTTGTCGTACAATGTATTAACCGTATTTAAATATAACATTTAAGCTTCATCAAGACTTATTCTTAGGATAAAAGCGAAACCTACAATTAAAAGAAGTGTAAAACTTTCGACGAACCATAGTTCTTTTGTATGAATTTAAAGACTTAAGAAAAGAAAAATATTGACATTATTTGAGTAATTTTGTATCAACTCTTGAAATTATTTTTCGCTTTTGTTCAATTTTTATTTTGTCATGTATTTTTTAATATCCCTGTATATGTCTTTTGGAGCGATACTGTATTATTTACCAATCAATTGCTCTAGAGCTTGTGTAACATTCTATTTTTAAATTGTTCTGATCTCCATACGTCATGTACAAGAAACAATACGTCACCTAAATATTTAGTATATAAAGCCTTGCAGAATTTCATTCTGCAGGAGTTCTCTCCTGATTTACACCTTCACCGGTGGCATTTATATTGTCTGAAGGCTCTTAACTCACAGATGGTAATTTTATATTGTCTAAGTTCCCTTAATTCACTGGTAATAATAATAATTTTATTGGTTGATTTTACCGACTCATGTCCGAGACACCGTTTATTTTCTCTTGTAAAAAAATTTTAGTCTTCCGCGACGAATGCGTTTAACGTTATTTATTGTTCCTTGTACGTGGTCTTAACTGAAATTTTGAACTTTGTCTGATTTAAATTTATTTAAATTTGCAAAGATAAGAATTATATTTCGTTTTATTTTGTTTTAATCCGAATGTCGTTTGTTTTTTTTGTTTCTCTTGTAAAATATGTAAGTAAATCAAAGTACAAAAACTTGCCTGTTTTCATTTCAAGGTCTCTGGATGAACCAAAGCTACCTCAGGTAGATTGTTGATGAACGCCGTGCTTCAGACCACCGTAAGGCACTTTCCACTAAATTCACAAACTTCAAAATTAATTAACACCCATATTTGGAAAGTATTTATTTAGTTATACCAACCTTCAAGACGTTTTCGCAAAATTTATTTAATACAAATAAATAAATATTTGTGATGACATCTCTTAGCCAAATGGGCAAGTACTTATCTCTATATTGCTAATGCCGCCAATATAGAGTCCTTATTAACACTGAAGATAAGAATAAAGGGACTGGTAGCGTGGTGCCTAGCGCGCCGAGTTAGCAGTCTCGGGGTACCGGGTTCGAACCCCGGGCCTATCATTCTCAGAGTAAGGTTTTCCGTAGTTTTCCTTACTTCAAATTTGGCGAATGCTGAAGGTGAACATCTTAAAACGCTCTACGGGCGCAGACGTAACAATATCTCATGGATAGCCGATGCCCCCTGTAATTGGCGGAAGCTGTTGGGGGACGTGAAGGTATGAATTATTATTATTATTATTATTATTATTATTATTACTATTATTATTATTATTATTATTATTATTATTACTATTATTATTATTATTATATTTTATAGGAGGGAAAGAAAACAACTGACAAGCAATTAACTTTCACCCGACTTACAATTACAAATTAAATTTATTGAGAAATTCATCAGTAAAATTGTTTCTCCATATTTTGCAAATCTTGATGTTTCCTGAATCCAATATAGACAATCCAGAGAGGGAGCACGCGTTACAAATTCCTCTCAAACCACAGTAGCGATAGAAGAGATCGCTTATTACTTCTACGGAGAGCAAGGGAAAACCATCGATTTAAACAAGAGAGTACCAAAAGAACGCATTGAAGGAGAAAAAGGAGAACGGTTACAGACCAAGGAAAATTCAAAGGGGGGGGCAGAAAGATGATAACTCTAAGGAGGAAACAGTTGACTACGCTCACCTATAATACGTTGCTGGAGTGATGGACTAAATAAAGTCCTGAAGAAGGAAATTGTTAAAATTAGATACAACACAATTGGACAGTTTGTGTTTTCAAATAAGGATCAGTTATCTAAATTACGAACTACGCATAAAACGACCTACGAATTGCAGTGTCGATGTGGCAAATCATATATTGGACAAATTGGAAGTAGGGCACAAGACACAATGACTCAAAAGCAAGCCAGTAGTCGCTGAACACCTTTACTAAGGAAGAAACCACAGTATTCGTTGTGACAACGTCAGGATACTTGCTAAAAACGCGAGGAAGTCACTAGAAATAATGAAGAATACCAACTTTAATAGGAAAGATGGTTATAGACTAAGCAAACACATGCAGGTTATGATGGGCCATTGTTATTAGTTATTATTACAATACGAGAGCTATTCCCTTCCCACTGAGTGTATCCAGCAGGCTGTGATATTAAAAAGAAAATTGCTCGACATTTTAACCTTTTTTTGGCACCTTTAATTATAGCGAAAGTTATCAAATATACTTGAAGGTTTTTAAAATACGTAATTCTAAAGTAATTCTTTCCCCAAGAAAGCATTGAATTGAATGAAGAGCTCTGATTTTTTATAGTTTCAAGGATGACTTGGGTCGTAAACAATGTTTCGAGGAAATCAATCGAGTGTTTGCTTAAATGACAACCTTCGAGTTCTTAAGCAAAAAAATGGCAGTTACCGAAAAGAATATTGGTCTTGTACGGAACATTATTGAGGAGCACCAGTATGTTACTGTCAGAAGTATTCAAAAAAGTTTAAAGATTGGTGTGAAGGCAATTGAGACCATTTTACGCAAACATTGGATAATACGTAGGCTTTGTGCCCGTTGGACTCCGTACAACTTGACTCTAGTTAAAAAAAAAACAGATCTGTCAGGAGACTAAGTTCTTAGGTGCAACCTTGAACTCTAAACTGAACTGGAACTCACATTTATAAAATTTGTTGATGACAACGCGTAGAACAGTTGGGAAAACATGGGGACTCAAACCACATATCACGTACTGGCTGTACACTACGGTGGTGAGACCCATGATAAGTTATGGCTGCCTGGTTTGGTGGCCTAAAATTATACAGAAGCATGCGATAACCAGTCACCCGAAAATTCAGAGACTGGCATGTCTATAACTGCAGCCATTAAAAGCACCCCAATAGCTGCTGCGGAAACCATGCTAAACCTACCTCTTCTTGAGATCTATATCAAGGGAGAAGCCAGAATAGGAGCTTACAGGCTGAAAAGCACTAGTAACTGGATAACCCACAGTGGGTCCAGGCACACCAAACTAGAAACAGCAGTAACAAACCCTATCATTGATATGGGTAGCGATACAACAATCTCCAGAATCTCCTATGACAAACCCTTCAAAGTTTTTTTGAATTGGGAAGAATGGAGGGATGGAGAGGGGAGAAAACCGAAAACCCTAGTTTGGTACACAGATGAGTCAAAAACGGGCACTACTTCTGACGTTGGTGTTTATGAGGAAAAGCAGGAATACAAAATATGTGCATCACTTGGGCGATACACCATGGTATTTCAAACAGAAATACATGCTATACAAACCTGTGTGTGGGAGAGTCTGCGTCGGCAACCGCAGGGTGAGACGATTTGCATTCTCTCTGAAAGTCAGGCAGCCTTAAAGGCACTAGCATCTTATCATATAGCCTCCAAACTAGTATGGGAGCGTATGCAAAATCTAATGGTTCTGTCTAAACACAACAAGGTCACACCAGTGTGGGTGCCAGGGCACAGGGATATAGCAGGCAATGAAATCGCAGACCAGCTAGCGAGGGAAGGCTCAAAAATGAATTATATATGCCCTGAACCTGGTCTAGGTATTACCAAGACTGCAATGCGTGGTGCAATTAATGAGGATCGTAACACAACACCAATTAAATTGGAAGCATGCAGCTGGACAAAAGCTTAGGGCAGCAACATGTTTACTAACAGGACATGGCTGTTTGAGAGGCCACATACATAAGATGGGGATCTACGAAGATGAACCTTTATGTAGATTTTGCAATGAAGAGGAAGAAACAGCCCCTTATATTATTTTCGAATGTGCAGCGCTAGCTCAACGCAGATTCGCTATCCAAAGCTCAATTAATCTACAAATGGAGAAAGCTACTAAGCCTCAGTGTTAAGGATGCAAAGATTAACCTTGCTTTGGTAGAAATCAAATCAAATCAAATCTAGTTCAAAAAGAAAACCGTGGGGCATGGTGTAGATTCTCATTTGGTTTTTCGGTCTCATTTGGTGCAGAAAATCATTACAGGTGATGAAGCGAGGGCATACTGCTATGATCGCGAAATAAATTGAGAACAAATCGGCTCCAATAAAAGTTGTTGGTGAAAGAAGCCGAAATAAGAAGATGATCGCCACATTTTCTGAAATTCCAGAACATGTTTTCACTGCAGCAGTGGAGAATTGTTGTACTGTTAATGCTAAATGTTAGACTACCGTTTGTTCGCCTTAAGTTCTCCAAAATGTTCGCGAAAAACGTCCAAAAGGACCGTAGAGGGGAATATTTTGAAAAAATATAAATAAATTTGTTTTGTCAATAAATTGTGTATCACTCTACTAGGCTTAGCGGAAAGAGAATAGTCCTTGTATAAATAAATTTCTCCTCGTAATAACTACAAAATGTTATCCAATATACTTATTCTTTCCCAATTACCATTAACTGCAACGTTATCTGGTACACACGATAGCATTTTTAATTCCTTCGTAAAACGTGCAAATAGAAATTCAATTTTCTCGACACGTAATAGACTAAAACGTAATATTCCATTATTTAACTAGGTATCGTACCTCTATACGTACACGTATGTTACAACTTAAATAAATGAAATTCTAAATTGAATTCTCCCGCAATGTATGGCCTTTTAACGACTTTTAAACATAGTTTATAAATTCCAGCGATGTACAGCGCAAAACTTAGCTTAAATCTACAATTTTCGTGCTCATTATTCGACACGAAATCGATAGCAATAACAATAAAATGTAATTTTTCCATTTTCATATAACCGGGGGCTTAGCTGGTGCGTGCGTATATTGATGGTGGTAACAAGTCATGTTGTACATTTGTGTGAATGTGTATCCGGATATAACTTGTTCCTTTTTTGTAGAGAACTATCATTTAGGAAGCCAAGTTAGAAGATTTGTTAAGTCGGTGTTAAATGCAGAAAAAATAACAAGTAAGCATTAAGAAATGAACATTCCTGGCATCAAGGTACCCGTTGTGTAATGGCTAGCACGCCCGTTCGGCAAGCGGAAGGTGTCAGGGTCGATTCCATACCGGGATTCACTGACGGAAGCCAAAACATATTAATTAATTTTGCAATAACTCCAATGTACATCACAATCTGTAGGAGGACAATAAGTTAGTGTGATGACTAGCGCCAACGGGCAGTAGCGGAGGTTCGATACAACCCTCAGTATAACTGCGAGTCTCAACCAGATCTGTTGTGTATACATGTACGCTGCCGTAAATACTATTTCGTTGTTTTACGTTTATTTTAAAAATGTTGTCTACGTCGCGAAAACGACCAATGTTGGACAGTTACAGAATTTATAGCAGAAATACCTGACCTAAATTATGATGGCGTTAAAATTCAATGTGTAGTTTGTAATATCCCTTTAATGTGTTGGTCGAAAAGGGATTGTCTACGTCACGTGAAAAGTAAACAGCATTCTTCGAGAAAAAAATTGCACACGACACTATGACAAATTTAAATTAATTTATGTGTTACCTTTATTGCATGTAATCTACCGTTTAATTTACTAGACAAATCACCAAGGCGGGCATCGTTACAAAGAATTGTGCCATCTGCTCGTGAACATGTTGAAAAAGGAATTAAATCGAAGTTGAAAGATAAACTGTGGTTATGTGTGGACGAAACAATAGATCGTAAATACATTCTGTGTAGTAGGAGCTATTTTGTTTAACCAGGAAGTGTCTGTTACTAAGGCAGGATTTTAGGAGATGATAGAATAGGTATGGCAAATTTTTCTTTATTTTATAAAGAAGTCCAGTATTCCAAATCTTATCGAAAGCTTGCCTCACGTTAATGAAAACCGCGAGGCAGTATTATTTTGAGATTAAGTCATTGTTGATTGTGTTGACGATTCTGTGGACCTGTTCTATAGTCCCAGTTTTCTCCTAAATACAAACTGGTGTTGCGGTATTGTGTTTCTATCTTTTCCACCTTTATGAGTTTTCTTGCGATTATCTTCTCAAAGACTTTGGAGATAATGGGAAGAAAGCTTATAGGTCTATAGGAAGTCTCATCTGATTTTTTTCCTGGTTTCACAATCATTATGATCTGCGCAATCTTTCAATTATTGGAGAAATATCCACTCCTGATTATGGCATTAAATATATGAGCTAATATTTTGAAGGCTTTATCAGGTAGTTCTTGAAGAACTTTCCCTGAAATTAGATCAAACCCAGGTGCCTTTTAAATGTTGATTTGTTTCATTATCGTGTTCTTGACTTCACTGACTTTGATTCTAATGTTGGGTAGTTCCAGCTGATAAGGGACTTCTAGATCCTCCATAATTTCTTTATCTTCGATGCTATTAACGTTGGGTTGAATTGGTTGAAATACTTTCTCCAGATGATTTGCAAATAATCTCGTTTTCCCTTCATCGCTTCTTGCTCAGCCTACTTTAGTTCTTATTGGTAAATTTGTTTGTACTGTTCTCTTAATTTTTTTTGTTACCTTCTATAGAGTATACTCGGTTGCATCTCTCTTGCGGTTAATCCTTTCAGGTATTGCTGTATACCTTCATTTTTCATTTCTAACAACAATTTCCTTAGGTCTTTGTTTGCCTTGTTTAATTTTCTTTTACTTTCTTCTGTTTTTTTCTGCTTTCCAGTTTCTCATATGCCTCCTTTTTTCAATAATCTTTTTTCTGATTGAATACAGCACCTCTGTTTCCCATTTTATCTTGCCTATATTTGGTGTAGCAAACCAGGCTGCTTTCTGGATGCTTTTTGTCAGTTTTTCGACTTGTTCCTCTATTTTACCATCTGTTCTGAGTAACATGTTAAGATCGATGTTTTCATCTAGTCTTTGTCTGAATAAATTCCAGTTTGTTTTCTCGTTGTGTAATGAAGGCTGTTTGTTTTCACCTATTATTTTTGAAAACACCGTTATTATTATGGGAGAATGGTCTGGTGATAATTCTAAATTTGTTTGTATCTTGCATCTTTTCGGATCTATTCCTTTGGTGATATCGAAGTCCAATAAGTCTGGGAGTTTGTTTTTGTCTGATGGCCAGTAAGTTGGCTCACCTGTACTTAGAAACTGCAGATTATTTGCTTCTATTGTGTTCAGCAACTTACGGCCTTTGCAAGTGATTATTCGAGATTTCCACCTGGTGTGCTTAGCGTTGACGTCATCGACTACCATAACTTTATTTCCCAATATTTTGAGAAGTTCCTTATACTGCTCTCTTTTATTATTATATTTTGGGGGGCAGTATACTGCTGTTATTGTAATTAGACATGTTTCACCTTCTATTATAATACTAGTGGCTTGTAAGTGAACTTTCGCGAATTCCTCTATTTCATAATGTCAGATATTTTCCCTTACAATTATTGCATTTCCCCATGAGCTTTCTGTGGGGGATGTTGAGTTGTGTATATTTTATGCTTTGGAATTCTCAAGTAATGTTTGTTTGTGCAATTGGCTTCAGATATCAATTTTGTGATATGGTATGAAAGTCTTTACCTCATCTAAATGTTTTTTTAAGCAAAATCCTGTATTTTGGGTAAATATACTTGGTAATATATAGATTTAATGAAGAATTAAGTGTTAAATTGGAGTGGTTGTCTTGTTTCTAGCAGTGTCCGGATCAATATTCACACGACTGTACATCTAACGCGTATAATGGCCACGGATATGAACTGCAAAGTAAAAATCAATTTTAAACGACGGATTATTATAGAAGATTGAAGGTTATACTCGGCAAAAAAGAACATAAGCTATATTATTTTTGGGTTAAATTGTAAGTGTGCATGTACGTCCGAGCTTTAATAATAAAATACGAGAAAAAGGAGCAATACAAGACACCAACTCTTCGTGAAACGTAAAATATGTTTTTACTGAATTATATACGATGGGTTTCGCCGGCTATGCGTCTTAGGAATTTTTCTCGGAGGCCTTCTCTTTGGTATACGCTCGGCGTAATGACTATCAATAATAATAATGTCCAGAGGCTCGATATAAATTCCATTTAAACTGCTACTTTATGTCACGAAGTTAATGCAAGTTATTAAATTATTATGGATATTTAGAACTGTGTCGAATTGTGCATCACACCTCGATACACGTCTCCCGGATGCTTAAATTAAACGCGAAAATTAATTTCAGCGTCGATTTTTAACGGGTTATTCAAATTGAATCGTGGTAAATGACAGTTTAGTAACCTTGCATTAATAAATGCTTGAGTACGCATGATATGCTATACGGTTGCGTTATATGAATTAATTGGATTATATTTCGAAAATTACTCTTCGCCTTGCTTACAATGTTGTTATCGTTATGTTCGTTAAAAGATTTCTTATACGTAAATGAGTTTTTGAAATGTTAACTGGAAAATAATGGAGGTAAAGATGTAATTCTCACTAAATTTCGGAGTGCTACAATTTCTGAAGGAATTTTTGCCAATATACCAACGGATTCTAACACTTTTCATTGCAAAATAGTTTTAGTAACATCATGAAAATCATTCTCTTCGCGCGAGAAGCGTTATTAATAATCTCCAATTCATTCCGTCGCGATTATCCGCCCTCCGGTGACCGGATTTCCAAAACGCTATTATAGTCCGGCACGGTCATTTAACCGAACGATAAATCATATCCGTGCGCACTCGCGTTATCCTCGCATCTCGTCCTCCCTCTCACTCTTCACCGTCTCTTCCTCGTACTCTTCATCCCATCTAACCCTTTTAGCGGCCTCTCGCACATACACACACCGCCGAAATCATCGTCAAACCTATAAATCGGACACGTTCGATAATCCGATCACTTCATTAACATGGCTCTCGCAGCTGATGCCCATGCTAAATGCTCGCCGTTATAGCGATGACTCATCCGGATAAAGTCCTCTTCTCGTCCTCATTGCGGCCGCTTAACAATGCTTCTAAATGGTGGCCGGTGGTCATTCTGAAAGACGTCCCGCGGCTACCGCATAATCGATCTTTGGCGGTCAGCGAGATGGATCGAATATAGGGCGAAGGTGATGTGTGTTTGTAAGTGGACAACGATTCTAACAATAAGGGCAACCCCTCTATACGTGTGTATGAGTTAGATAAGCAAAGCGCATCTGTTCCTGATAATGTTGTGGTTGTGTAAACTGCATATACAGTTTTTGCAAAATCTTTGCAATTTCTTTAAGAGTTGGCCATTATTATCATTCAAGAATAAACTCTTCAGGAATTAGGGGAACATCGAATATTAGCCTATATAAATTATATGTTTTTCGACATTCAATAAAATTGAGCATTTTCTTACATTTCATTAAAGTATAATCGAAGAGACAATTGAGCAGAATAATAAATAACAAAATTCATAGAGGAAGCAGCAAAGATGGGCTTACAAATTCATGAAGCAAAAACAGAACATATGTAGCTAAAGAACAAGCATTATGACAACAATAATTACATTCTAAGAATTCAAACGTCCAGTAATGGTGAACTAACATTTAAGGAAACCGAGAGATAAACAATAAGTGCGAATAAGTCATGAGAAGTAAAGAACTATCACGGGGCTAAAGACAAGGATCTACAGAACAATAATATGACCCTCCCTACTCTACGGAAGTGAAACATGAACGCTAACAAGAAGAGAGCAAACAGAGATACAGATATGGGAAAGAAAAATGTTAAGGAAAATCTTTGGTGGGGGGAAGACAGAGGCAGGGTGGAAAAGAAGGCCGAATGCTGAAAAATATCAGTTGTTTAATGAGCTCAGGATAGACGAAGTGGTAAGGTCGAGAATGTTACAGTGGCTGGGGCATATGGAAAGAATGGAGGGAAGCAGTAAGGGAAGACATCAGAGAAGAGAATATAATAAATTGGAAAGAGAAGGCGAGAGATCGGAAGAAATAGGAAGAAGGAACGAAACCATGAGGTTCTAGGCAATAGACCTGATTGGCCTGGACGAAGCCTTATATATACACTACCGCTCATAAGTATTTGTTTCAGGATAAATCATTAATTATTTAAATAGAAATATTAACATATGTATTTGGTATTTAACATAAATATACAACTTTAAAAATTAAAATTATTTATTTGGTCTAAATTTTAGATTCGTCTATGTGATCGACTTTACTTTTAATAATTGTATCTCATAGTCGAGGGCATTTTTGCAATTAATTTTAACAATGTTTCCGGAGTTATTCGAGCCCACGCTGCCTGCAGTTTTTCCAGGGGCTTCTTTCGTACTCCAGGGCGAGGCCAAATGACCTTTGGTTCCTCTTATCCTTCACTAGGCAGCTCAATCCCGCTGCCGGAAAATTGAGTTCATTGTCCTCCATTTGATTCTCGAGAGGTAGTTATGTCATTCTCCTGGTCGTACCTCTTCATCGTTCCTCACGATCCTCTCCTCGACTTTCCTTATCTTCACCTTTGGTGGCGGGCGGTCCTGCGGCTCGACCAGTGTGTGCACCAGGGGATGGCTTGACGATGTTGTGCTTTCCCAGGCACCGTTCTACAGGTGTTGCAAGTGGTTTCTCAGTGATTGTATCTGTAGGTCTTCTCTTATTCGGTCGTTCCTCACATACCATGGCGCTGCTGTTATTGATCTCAGCATTTTGCTTTGTGCGATCTCCAGTTTCTCTAATTTACTTTCAGCAGCCGTCGCCCATGCGATCGCCCCATAGGTGAGTGTCGGTCTTAGCGTTGACGTATAAAGGAGAAGTTTGTTTTTCTGGTCGAGGGTGCCTGTGGTTTGTTCCACATGTCATCTGCTGAAGTTGGAGCAGTTTTTCCTACTTCCTGATCGAGTTCTTCCCGTAATAACTCGATGGAATTCAAGTCCGGGCTTTGGGATGGCCATTTCATGATTGTTAGCGTTCCTTCCTCTTCCAACTGTTCCAAGTATAGCTAGAATAATTTTGAAGTGTGTTTTTGGTCGTTGTCTTGTTGGAATATAAAATTCTGAAAATTCCTAAACCAGAGGGTATTGCATTCCTCTAAGATGCATTTGTATTGCTCTTTTCACGTTATGCTTTGAATTTCTATGAGATCACCTGTGGATGTATCAGCAAAACAACTCCAAATCATTACCGAACTATTGGCGTGTATGACGGTAGAGATTGTACATTGCTCTAGTGCACGTTTACCCACAGATCTTCTTACAAACACTCGTCTACGCGAACCGAAAATCTCGAATTTGTTTTCGTCGGTCCACAATATGTTGCTCCAATCTTCTACCGTCCAATTTTGATGTTCACGTGCCCATTGTAACCTCTTTTTTTTATTAATTTGGCGAAGCAATGGCTTTCGCATCACAATTCAAAATTCGCTTGCTGGACACCACGATTCAATATCTTGACCTGATGTTGTAGCCCTCGTCTGCCACTTTATTTAGAAAACTGACACTTTCCTTGTATTTTTTATGTTATAATCAACAATAGATGGATTTAAACGTAATTTTCTAGCAATTTGACGATTGTTGTGTTACTATAAGAGCACCCGTTTCAACACTAATTTCTTTCCTTTTCGGCATGCTTTAAAATTTTAAACGGAATTATAAATACTATTCGTTAAGGAATGTTGTCGCTACTAACATGGAGCTATAACTGATCGTAATTTAAAAATATTACTTCAAGTGGCTTTATTATAGCTTGATGATTCATAGTAAAATTACCAATTGTTACATTTTTCCTGGAATTTCAAGAAATACGCTCTTTGTTGTCGGTACTACCTGTGCTTTTATGACGGTATAACCTCTCATATAGATAAAAGAAGTAAATAGGCCGATATTATTTAATGAATTTAAGTGAATCTTAGTGATTATTAGCATACTATTCAATAATGCTGGAAAATATTTCCTAAATATATTCCTTGCGTACAAAAATCTAAAATCCAGGGGTGCCCAAATACTTATGAGCGGTGTATATATAACACATGGGCTGAAAAGTCCCGGGCCTAACACATAGATGGCGCTAGTTTTATGGCATTCACCTGTTTTGCAGTTAGTACTAACCTTAAAAAGACAGCTGTTAAAATTTCATGATATTCTATTCATTAGTTCGTGAGTTATTGTGCTAAGAGTGACGCTACTTTTGTTATTTCCAAAACAATGGATCAAAAACAATTTCGTGTTTTAATTTTACACTGCTTCTTGATGGGAAAGAATACCGTTCAAGCGAAGCAATGGCTTGAAAAGTGTTATGGGGACTCCGCTCCATCAGAAACAACAATAAAACGTTGGTTTGCTGACTTCAAACGTGGTCGTAGAGACACCGATGATGCAGAACGCAGTGGACGTCCAAATGAGGCGGTAACACCAGAAAACATCAAAAAAATCCACAAAATCGTTTTGAATGATCGAAAAGTGAAGTTGCGTGAGTTAGCTGACATTGTAAAGATATCAAAAGAACGTGTTGGCTTTATATTGCATGAACATTTGACTATGAGAAAGCTCTGTTCAAAATGGGTGCCGCGTTTGCTCACTGTTGACCAAAAACAAGAACGTGTTGATGCTTCTGAGCAGTGCTTGGCCATGTTTAAACGTAACAAACCGGAATTTTTGCGTCGATATGTGACAACGGATGAAACATGGATCCATCACTTCACTCCGGAATTAAAACGATCGTCATCTGAGTGGACAGCAACTGGTGAACCTCGTCCAAAGCGCCCGAAAGCACAACAATCGGCTGGAAAGGTTATGGCCTCGGTATTTTGGGATGTGCGTGGTGTAATATTCATCGACTATCTTGAGAAGGGAAATACCATCAACAGTGAATATTATATAGCGTTACTGGAGCGTCTGAAGGCCGAAATTGCAAAGCAACGTCCGCATATGGCGAAGAAAAAAATTTTGTTTCATCAAGACAACGCACCGTGTCACAAGTCAATCAAAACAATGGCAAAACTACATGAATTGAACGTCGAATTGCTCCCACATCCACCGTATTCGCCAGATTTGGCTCCCAGCGACTACTGGCTGTTCGCAGACCTAAAAAAAATGCTCGCCGGTAAGAAATTTCGCTCGAATGAAGAGGTTATCGCTGAAACTGAGGCATATTTTGAGGCAAAAGATAAATCGTTTTACAAAAGTGGTATTGAAATGTTAGAGCGGCGCTGGAATGATTGCGTTGTTCTTGATGGAAATTACGTTGATGAATAAAGCTAATTTTGAACAAAAAAAAACGTGTTTTCTTTGTCAGGCCCGGGACTTTTCAGCCCATGTGTTATAATCGAATTTTTAAAAACTATTGGTAATTGTTTAAGGGGTATAGTAAATAAAATGCAATTCTTATAATGTCACCTAAGAACATGTTACATTACAATAACATTAAAGTTTAGGCCTTTGAATCCAACTATAAACAACGCCTTTTTTCTTAAATGTGTCACATATTTAATGACCGTTCTACTCTTGATAACAAAGACATTAGAAAACTTAAGTCAGATTTATCATTTCCTTCTTTCTAGGTATAATGACAATTTCAACAGGGATAAATTTTAAAAGAGAAATGTGTCTGTTGTGCTTTTGCTTTGCGTCCTGTTGTTACCTCCTCTTTTAAAGTTAAATTTAATAGAACAGGTTTTCGAATTCTTTTGTCTGTTTAGTTTCTTCCTGACTTCTCTTGTTCATCTCAGTTTTTGGTGGTTTGATTGACCGGGACGTTGATTTTTGTTAATTAATGTTACATATCATGTATATATATCATGTAGCCGATGTGATCAGACAACCCATCAGTTATATCAGGGAGCGGACGAAATTTGGGTTTATTTCCCACAAGAAACAATGATAATTTGAATTTAATAGCTCGCTTGCAATAAATCTGCATTTAAGTCCATGTAATGGTCATTCAACTTGTTCGTCGGTATGCATTAAACTAGTTCAGACTTGTCTAAATACATACAGATAAATTAACATTTCATATATAACACATACACAGTCGCCGGGCTTATCACGTTACAGGTTATATGGAGCCCGAGGTAGGAGTGGTTGGGAGAAAAAGTGAACTTGAAGCTTCATAAGGGAATACATGGGAATTTGTGCCAGGACCCGCATAGCTATTTTACTATCGACTAACATAAACGACCGTTAAACAACAACTCAGCGTCCAACATGGCTGAAATTTTCAAAAGTATCCTACAACGCATGCACAGAATATTTTTGACATCTAACGCCATTTTTATGTTGAGGCTTGAAACTTTTCAGGCTACTCACGTATGTCCATATTTGAAATGGATTTTTGGAACACTCTGTATAGCATTTTCTTAATACTTATTTGTAGTGAGAAAGAAGTAGGTATTTATATTGAAAATAAGAAGCTCAAAATAAATTTACAGCAGCTAATATCGAAGAAAGATGTTATATAAATTGAACCGAACATTTATCAAATTTTCAGAAAAAAAAATAATTTCTATAAGAAAATAATAGAAAAAGGTATGTAGAATTAATTGCCAGCTAAATCTAAACACATATTTTGACACACCTTTCATATTATGAATTAACGTTCATCCATATGTAAACTTCTTGTAATGGATCACTTTAAAGCCCGATAAGGCTACCGGACCCGGCTCACCGCGGCGGTTGCCGCATTAATTCGCCCGCCAAATTGAATATTCACGCGGCTAAATATCCAAATTAATTACACGCTTCCATATTTACAATTTACCTCATCTAACGACCAAAGCGACCGCTCGCTACGGTGGTGGCGGTCATTTTTCATCAATTATTCTACCTCGAGCTTTATTCAAATTACAGCGCTAATGAGCGCCATCTTACGGACGTAAATAACATATTACCGACTCGCTTCGCTCTTTTGGGGTGTTATTAATAATGATTTATTACCGTGGATGTTCGGTCTATCTGTATGTCTTGGACAGTGTCCATGGTAAGAGGTAATTCTTACTATTTTCCAGGTAGTGCAAACATTGTATTATGGTTAAATTGGCTTCTTCCTAGTATTGGTTGTAAAAATGGGGAAAACGTTTCAGAAAATTAACTTGAACTCGTTTAATTTGAGAATTAATTAAATACCAAATTATAGGAGATGTTTTCATGGATTTTAGTTTAAATAAGATGGAGATAGATACTCTTTAACTTAGTAAATCGATTATGAAGGCTGTAATTTCAATGCTGCGCGAAATATTGGTATAGTAATTATCGATAATTGTAGATATCTGTAAGAAGATACGTGTGTAATGTTCGTTGTTTCGTTTAGATTAACCTGGAACGTACGCTGTTGATTTCATTAATTTTACTTGGTCTTATCTCTGGGGTTGGTCGTGGTTAGGTAGAAAAAGCGCCTGTAATTATTGTTAAAGGTATTATTAATAGAGTGTGAGTCTTTCAAGTGATTTTCGTCCGTGTTGTCTTGTAAAATGTTCCACATAGTCTTTCAGAAAGGATTATAAGGATTTGAAGGTTATCACAGTTATTTTAGTACGGGGGTCAAATTTGTTTACACCATTTTACATACGGTCTCTCCTACCCAGATTTCTAATTCAGGCAAACAAACAAGTTAATCCAATAAGAAGAGAAAAGAAACTGTATCGACTCTCTAGTGCAACTTTATTTCCTCTTTCCATTTACACAAATTAGGATTATGCTTCGCAAGAAAGCATACAAAATACAATAAGAATGATGTGATTTTTGACGGTAAATGAAAATATGTGTTATATTTGTATCGCTAATTACTAATTTATGGACTGAAAAATTTATTCCAATGCTGTTATAACACTAATAAATGTGTTCGTTGGAAATTAATAAAAGTCTTCTTTATATAAATTCTTTTATTGTATTTTCGAACGTGTCCAACAATGTACGAGGGTAAGTCAAATATTATCTGCACTTGCGCCATAACAAGTTTTGAAGGTTATCGTAGTAGCGGCCGCTTGCGCATGTGTTGAGTTGTCACTGCATTAATATCAAGTACAAAAAAAGTGTTTCTCAAATCTCGAAAACGTCTTCGAACATTTCACGCACAGTGTCCCGGTATTCGTGAACCACCACAGCCGATTCTTACACGTTGGGGAATCTGGTTGCAGGCAGCTTTTTATTATGCTGAACATTTCAAAAAAGTAAAAGCTGTTATTCTACAATTCAATCCTGCCGAAGCTGCAGCTATTAAAATTTCAAGATACTTCTGTTGAAACAGATTTACAAAGTATTCATAAATGCTTACCTGACGCACTGGAACAATTACAAAATACAGCGTTGTCGTTAGTGAAGTCATTGCAAATAGTGGACGAAGTACATACTCTGCTACGCACTATAGATGACGCAAAAAATATTCGCGTTTTAAAAAAGTTTTAGAGTGTGTTAGAGAAAGATTCAAATTTTATCACATTACAACAAATTTGTAATGGTACTTCGACTAATCCATTAATTGAGTTCAATGATTATGTTAATCATACATGTATTATATCGGTAGATGTTGAACGATCTTTCTCCAAATATAAACACATTTTTTCACCACTGCGAACACGGTTCCACGAGACAACTATTGAAACATATCTAATGCTATCATTTTTTTACGATTCTTATTCACTGGGTTATAATATTGATGATGGTGCTTCTACTTCTCATGTTCAGTAATGCCAATGCAATCCGCCAGCCTACTTGATTACGCTGGTTAAGAGAGTGAGTGTTTCCCAGCCTTACAGATGTTATAATTCTTGATTAGTTTTTTTTATTATTATTCGCTTTATTACTTCTTTTTCGGTATTATAAATATTAAAGAAACCGCACGCCTATGGCGCGACGAACGATTTTCTTACTCTAATTATTACACGAATTTATGCGGTCTACGTATTCTAAGTCTAACATAGAAAGAAGGCGTGTAGAAGAAAAATCTCTTTATTATTTTTCAATATAATCTCCTGCTATGTCAATACACTTTCTAGGTCGTTTAACTAATGCTTCAATACCTCTATAAAAGTACGATGGCTGTTTGTCCTCCAAATGCTTTAAAACTGCTTCATGGATTTTTTAATCGGAATTAAATTTTCTCCCTCTTAGCTCCGATTCTAATTTTGAAAATAAAAAATCGTCATTTAGGGCAAGGTCGGGGCTGTACGGTGGGTGATCGAGTTCCTTGAATCCACACTGGCGTACAGTAGCCTTCGAAATTGCAGCTGTGGGGGCAGGAGTATTGTCGTGAAAGAGCTAAACACATCGTCCTAGCTTTTCCAGGCGTTTCTCAATGATGGCTTGTCTTAACTGGTGTAGCATATAATATATTGCGTTTTTTTAAAATTGTAGCCATCACCATTCTTGTGCTTTTTGTCATCTCGGCCTTCTGAGGAACGCCACTCCATAGTTTCTCGTTTAGACAAAGGACCGTGGTATAGAACCATTGTTTCATCCCACGTCATTATTTGATTAATGGTCGTGTTGTCGGTTTCCTGCAGCTTAAGAAGCGACACGTTGTTCCTTCTGAACCGCGTTGAGCAATTTTGGGACTCCCCTTTGTGCTAATTCTTGTCATACTTAAATGCTCGTGCAGGATCTTCAAAACGCCAGTTTTTGAAATCCCTGTATGTTCCCCTATATCCTTAGCGTTCAGCCATTGATTACTTAGTACGACTTCCATGACCAATTTGATACTTTCTCGTGCCACTACAATAACGGGCTCTGCCCCAATGGAACAATTTTGACCGTATCCATTCGCTCTTTAATTTTGGACGGTGTCTTTCCTTCCAAGGTAGAGGGATTTTATCCCTGTGCAATGTTCAATTTCGGACATTTTGAAAATTTACTAAGAACAACAACATGCAATCAACAAAAGCTAGAGGTCTGCGAATATTTAGGCAGTGTCATCTCAAATGATGGAAAACTTGATCTGGAAATAGCAAAAAGAAAACAGAAGATTACAAACATATACCATGCATTGAATAAAACAATACTCAGTAAAAAGGAAATACACATAAACATAAAAACTAAGGTATACAATACCATCGTTCTACAATAAATATTATATGCAAGTGAGCTTTGGGTACCTCTGGAAAGACACCACTAACAAATAAATACTAAACCAAAATACGACAGAATAAGGAACATACAAATAAGACAGATGAAAAAGCAAGAACCAATTAGAATCAAACGAGAAAATAGGCAATTAAATTGGTTTGGCCACAGAACAAGAACGGATCAAGACTGACTGGTGCGAAGGATGATTGAAGCAGGAGGGATGGGGAGAAGAAAGCGGGGCAGGCCAAGATAGGCATGGAATGAAGGAATAAAAGAAATGGGTGCAGGACGCGGAGAAACCTTGGGTGAGATGAAAATATGTGCAAAGGACCGGAAGGGGTGGAAAGCATGGATAAGGGAGACGAGTAATATGCAATTTGATCCGACGCTCTAAAGCGCGTAAGGAATACGAAGTAAAAGAAGAAGAACATTTACCATACACCCCTCAACTTCTGATTCCCTCATTTAATTAAGCAATGGTTAAGAATCTGTCAAATTAGCCTTCCCCAGTAATTTTTAGAATAACTAAAGACAGATCTGTCGAATGGTAGCATTTATTTTTGATTTTTGATTAGCTCATTACTAGACGCCCAAGGCTTAGAATACATGGATCCCACCTCGTATGTATATTGTCAGCGGGGATCGCTGAAGACACTTCTAACAGCTTTCTTATGATAATCCCTTCGCTAAATGTTTAATCCAAGTAATTTCCATCTATTCTGGACTTTTCAGTATAATTATATTTCAGTAAAACAATTAAATACGTGAATTTTTTTACTGTTTACTATAATAGTTAAAGAACTATTTCTTGAAAACGTTTTTTACTTTAGCGCGTACCATGTATGTTTCAATTCCTCATTGAAAGATAACAAATAAGTCTTGGATTACTTAAATAATGTCAAATTATTGTTATATTTTAAATTTGAACATTAAGCATGTATGAAAGAAAAACATATGGTGTCTTCTTCGGTAAAAATAAAAGAATCTACAGTTTTTTTAAATATTTCAAAGGAAGTAATAAGAGTGAATTAGAAAAATACAAAGAAAAAAAAAACAATAGTACTCAAGAAAATTACGTAAAACGTACCGGAAAGTTACCTACAAGAAAAAAAAAACTATGGTCTTCAACAACTATGAACCACACAAGAATATAAACGAAGATTAATTGATAAAAAACATCTGAAAATCGACTGTGCTATTACGTAATGATCCCAATTACTCTATTCTTATTGATAATTACTTAATATTCCTCCACTACGAGACTACATCACGCCACCCAATTGCCAAATAACTGATTACCTAATATTAGGAACGGCTTACGAATCCGTACAATTATATCCAAATTATAGCTACAACAATACGCCAGATGCTTTTATGGGTACTAATACTAATAGCACAACTGGCTGCAATACAAGCAACAGTTGCTGTCTTCCAGGTAAGTACATAGTGTACTATCGAAGCTATTAGCCTTTTTCTTTCCTTCAAATACAATCACGATTGATTAAAATCTCGGGATGGAATTAAGCGATTACAGATTAGGATCTGTAGAAATTACGTTCTATTAAAGATCTATTAGGCTACTTTTTCTTTCCACTGCGTGTTGTAACGATCACCGAAAAGGTTGGTAATAATTGTACAGCATCATGATAGTTATTTTAACCTTTATTATTTTCGATTGTATTTCTTGATAATCAACAGGTTGAAAGAGAAAGTATAGGAAAACATGAGATTTTAGGAAATAGTATAGTACTTTAAAAAGCGAATCCAAGAATTCTAAAGGAATTACCTTACTATGTATAACAAGAAAAATATTAACAAGGATTATGGAGCATTGGATAAGAGCAAACATAGAAAATTAAGTAGAGGAGACGTAATGCGGCTTTAGAAAAGGCAGCAGCACGTAAGATCTTATATTTACACAGAGGAAAAAAAGTTCTTGAATAAAAAAAAAATATATATCTTTGAAATTATTTATTTGATTCAACAAAGGTTTATTTGAGTAAAAGCACATTTTTTAAGAATAACAGATTGAATTTGTTTAAATGTACAAACGTTTTTATTTGTCATGATTTTGTTGAGTCAAACAAATATATGTTAGAATCGCGGGCTTCGCGCGTCGTCGCCAATTTCCGTTGCGTACAATCGTAGTCCTAGTTTAGATTATGTGAGATGGTGGTTCGTAACCAGATGTAAATGAAGGAATCCCCGCAGTGGGATCAGGATTATCAATTGTCCACCTCTGATATTTGCAAATTTGATGTAAAGTAATTTTGATCGAATGCATTTCAGGAAAATTTTCCGGAACACAAGTAGAGGTTTTCATTTTGAAATCATAAGTTAGTCCATGTTAGATCCCCACAGAGGGTCAAGATCATTATTCTTCGGCCCCCTTTGATCCTCACAATTTTTATTTGAAGACATTTTTGTCCAAAATGCTTTCCTAAGGACATATCCTGAATGTAGATTTGTGATCAGCGACCTCGAAAACGCCCGACTAATCATTTTCAAGCGGTTTTGCAGGATTATCGGGATCGGACTTTGAGTAAGGTCTGTTTAATAAGAGTTTTACGTTTCGAGTGTAGAGATAGGATTGCAAACAATACTTATAAATACTATGTCATTCCTGATGGAAGCATTGAAAGACATGTTTATGCTTGAAACGTTTCGAAAATTTATACTTAATTTCATATAATCTAGAATTCGATAATATTCCTGGACACCTGCTTCAATATGCGATGAAAAGGACAAGTACAAATTCATATCAACCCGACATTATTGAATATTATTTATGGTAAAATGAGAACTATTTGGAAAAGCAAATAATTTGGACACACTTTTGGTTTCAAATGTAGAAAATTGGTTTAACGCTCATAAATATTTTCATGCCATCTGCTAACAGTAAAAACTTTACATTGCAAAAATAACAGACGATATCATTAAAAGAACGGTAAACAGTAAAGGATCTGACACAAAAAACAGATAGAATCTGTTATTGTTTGCAAGTACAGCGTGCAAACAGTATGACGGATAGGACCTGAAGCATCTCACCAAGTTACCATCGACACCAACCCCAGCAATTTTTTTCCACTTGATTATAAAGTATTACTCCCAAAGTTTTCATAACGGAAACAATGGTAACGTCATAGCCAAAAAATAAAGAATAAGATGCATAAACGAATTTCAACATTTTCCCAAAATATATTTCGCTTCAGGAATAATGAATTCATTCCATGGGTAGTTTAGGGACATCATGTACAACAAAGCATTCTTCAAATACCTCCATCCCGCCTATAATAACGTAATTTAGATATACATCGGCGACAGATCTACGATCGTATCATTTACTCTCAAACACCTTCTCTTTTCATAAACCACCGCATGACAAAAGCCTATCGTTTTTGAAAGAAGTCGCCTCAAATATATCCACCCCCCCCTTGTGGAACGTATACATACATAGGTGCCCCTCTATTCATATTGGCTGCAATCAATCCTACGTTTAGATTGACCACCGAGATAAGACACAAATCATGCGTATACGAGACACAACTGACCACAGTGTCAAAATCACGCCTCCCCTTAATACGTAAAGTGCTGTGTTCAACAGCGTATTTGTGAGTGGTGTACACTTGGCAGCAAAAATAAACGAATTAGTGGATATTAAAAAAAAAACTTCTATTTTTGTATTGTAATCATCACTAGAAATGAAACGGATAAGGTTTTAATCAGAAGATATTAAAAATTATGAAGTATTATCTGCCACTATCAATAACATTCGCAGTCTAAGATATTGTACACAATCTGATCAAGTTTTTCTTTAAAAACAAACAAAAAATTTTGTTGATGATAATTTCTCTTGTGCAAACGTGTTTAGTTGGAGAAATCATATTTACTGTCTTTTAAAAGTAATATATTTGGTCACAGGGAACCGATGGTCGGAAAATTTTAATATATCAAAAGGAGTAAGGCAAGGAAGTATTTTAAGTCCGTTACTATTCATTTGTGCAACCGACGCAGCTATAAAGGAACGTCAACGAAAAATTGAAAAATTTTTAATTGCATACAGCAATCTGTAACCAATATATATGAACGCTTGTGTCTTTGGTGATGATATAACGATCTTTGCAAATTTAGGAAATAAGTTGGAAAGAAATCTAAAAATTTGGACTGAAACGTGACTAAATGTATGGTGATAAGAGCAACAATAACATAGAAATAGATATCAACGTAGGAGAAGGAGTTAGTAGCCTTAAATATCTCGGAACAAAAATAAACAGTAGGGGAAATTTAGATGATGAAATAAATACAAGAATAGAATCAGCAAATAGAATGTACTATGCTCTACAGAAAAATTTATGAAACATAAAGAAATTTCCAATATGTGGATCCATATGTATAGCAAACAATACTACTGCATGGAAGCGAAAACTGGGTATTAACAGAAGCACAGGTGAAGAGAATACAAGCGACAGGGATGAAATACCACCGAAGAGCGCGAGAAATAAACAGGTTACAAAAAAGAAGCAATGAGGACATAAGAAAGGAACTGGAAGTTAAGTCTGCAGCGCAGGAAAAGGCAATGGATAGGAAAACATGGACAAAATATAAAAGAAAGAAAGAAGACAGACACAACAGAGGAAACCTCGACACCCTAGAAAGTATGTATATTTGGTTACTTTAAAAAACAGTAAATAGTCTGAGTCAGAAGGGGTTGTTTGTTATGAGTGCACGCAGAGAAACGTTTACTTGGATCAAGACTGTCCGCCCCAATTCAAGACAATTACTTTTTTGGTTCTATAGATTCTTTCTTTTATTCTCCTTGAAACAAAATTGGATCTCATTAGCGACCTCTTACCTAGACCCAAATTCCTTACCAAATAAACGTATCTGAAAAGTACTAGTCATCTATCGAATCATATTAAGAATCCTCAGCATTCACAGCCCTCATTTTACACCAGAAGTTGTACGATATACTTACATCCACATAATACGTACACGCGTTGTCCAACGTCGTTCTCTGAAAGAAAGAGAGGACATCATGCACAAGAACCAACCCAAAGATTTATTATCGGCTATTAAGGCAGATATAACCGACCGCCTCTGATTGTTCTCTGTTCAGCTCCCGAGGTTCCTTCAAGCTAGACGCTCGCATTGACCAGTTCCATAGCACACGCTGTCCGTTGACAATAATACTCTTCGATTGTCCAATGCTTTGTCAGTGCCTCAATTATGAAATAATCCCGTATAGGTTTGTCCTGTGTGGCTGCATTGTCGTTCTTCGAAGATCTTGGATGGTGATAAAATATTATCGTTTATGGTTTAGGTGTTACATCATCAATAGGTCCTAGATCGTTAAAAGGATGAAGCCAATGGTTTTGGTATTGTGCAAGGGATTAGTAGTGGAAAGTACTTATTTAGAAATGTGTTACAATGTTTTATAAGTGGAAGTAAAATTTTTTAAATGCGTCGAAATGTGCTTTTTGCTTTTCCTTCATTGTCAAAAATAATTCATTCACCAATGAAGAAAAAGTTTGTCTTGTCGCAGTAGCAAAGGTCTCCACTGCTACATTTAAGGAATATTACTTAAGGTTATATTCTCAACACCTGGTTACAGTATTTCCCAATTCAGTAGTCATCTCAATTTCTTCATTAACAGGAGAAACATCTCTCAATACGCATGCTATATTATGAAGCATGAAACAACAACTGCTTCCACTTTTTGCACATTTAACATAATTCCTAATGCTAATATTGAGAATTGGGGAAATATATTTGCATCATGAGGAGACTTTGACCATATACAGACAATATCCCAAATTGTAAGAAAAATAGTCTTTTCGATTTCTAAAATTTTCTGGTTCTTCTCTACCAGTAGATTGAATGTTTATATGGGTATAATCCTGAGCTCCAGTGCATCTCGAAAATCTTTTTATGTTGAAAAATTCCTGCCGAACAATGTTTATTTCCTGATTAGATAATGATATAAAAGTTTCATGCATATCTACAATTGCCCGGGACACTTTATTAATGACTCTACGTGCTGTAGATTTGTCCACATCGGAAAAATCGCCAGCTACTTTCAAAATACACCCTGTTGCGAGAAGTTGAGTTTAGGAGTACCATTTCTGAAGCTCATGGAGCTTGATTCCTAAAAAAATATATATTGCAATAACCTATATGTGTAAAATTATTAAATAAAATTAATTTTTCGCAAATTACTTAATTAACTATACGAACTGAGGGTTCGGATGTGTTCTAAAACACCTTTTCGGCAATTTAAATAAAGCTTAATATCAATTTATGGGATTGAATGAGTATTGAAACTGAAAGATGGAAACCAACCTGGATTTTATGACGATTTCATATAAACACTATGTTTATGTGAGATTTACAGGAAACCTGCTTATTCTTAACCACTAAACTTTACTTCTAACATGTATTTATGGTACGATTTGAAATATTCAATAGTTTGAAATTGAAACACAATCTGCAATACTTACCTGGATGAGAAACTTGGGTGAGAAATTAATTGGCGTCGCTCTGGCGTTAATGCATAATTTCTACAAATGTAGATTTCATTTTGAGGTTGCATTGGTTAGGTACTAGTTAGTTATATACTTTACTTATTACTTTCGAAACGAATTTCATCAGAAATTTGATTTGTCATATATTCCACAACCGGCTTGAATAACCTAAATCTATCCCCAAATTCTTTATTGCTCCAGATTTTGAATTGATTAGGCATATTTATAATTTCTAAGTTTTTGGCTGTATGGGGTGCATTACAATATTAGATTTAAAAAATCATCATCGGCTAACTCCTGTAATATATTATGAATAATAACTATTTGGTTGAAAACTTATCAACAACGCTTTGGTTGAACACGTAACTTTTATTAATAAAATTAATTGCATGAAAAGAAACCGACTTGAATAATTTTTACTTTGCTTTCCCGAACAAAGCTTTTCGAAAGTAGCGGATAATTAATTCCATTTTAGCGTAAGGCCAACAACTAACCGCCGCACAACCCGAACCTATTAAAATGATAGATGGTGGGCAGTTTTTAGCAGTGGCGTGATAAACCTCAACACGACTTCGATATGTCACTAAAAAATATCGTTTCCCCTTGCACCCGCGGCGGACCATATCAAAAATAATGCCCGCACATCGATCACCGCGATGAAAATTAGGGGGGGAAAAGGGAAAAACTACAGAGAGAAAGCCGGTTTCGGTTTGAAGGATCGTAACGCAGATGGCGTGGTGAGCGCCGCCCCTCATTTCATTAAAATTTTTTTCTAATTTCAATTTTCGAACGAAGCGACAGAAACCGGTCCGATTTGGTCCATTATTTCTCTGATGTCTTTTCTCCCATTGATAGCAGCGCCGAGGTCTATTTCCGACAAGGCGGGTTTAATTGTGCCCTTGCATGTTGTACATACCGGAGAGGCTGTCATTAAATTTATGCGTTTGACCCGAGGTCACAGTCGGGTCCTTTCTGAACAATCTATTAAGGAAATTTATAGTTCAACTGATATTTATATCTACGGGTGCGTATGCATGTTTCGCTTTTGTATGAAATAAGGCGTCTTGTTCTATTATATTATTGTTATTTTCGATAACTCGTTTAGTGTGGTTAGTGTGGTGCAGTCTCACTTTTAGAACAGTCGATTTTACATTATCAAAAACATATGATTGCCTTTAACGAAAGTATTTTGGCATTCCAAATCATTCTAAGAGGGGGAGTTACTATCATAAAATTTACAGTCGTGCCAAGCTCAGAAAAGCCCTGAGTGGGCGTTTCCGAGGGAGCTACATGTTGACAAAGTACACCCACATCCATAATTTTTTCGGTGGGATATTTAAATCAAACTAAAGTAGCAATTACTGTAAACAAATGACCAATAACGTTCGAAAAACTTAGGAATTAAGAAAAATAAAGAATCTTTGAATGTTTTTCTAATTTGAAATAAAGCAAACGTTTATTTTAACTTCAAAAACAATTTAATTGCAAAATATTTTACAATAAGTATTACAATGCGTGTTCATGGTTTTTGTTTTTTTAGTGATCATATTCATTATCTGAAGATATTCCATCCTCAATGATCCAATCTTTATCCGAAGAGGATATATTCACAACGATACTTAAATTTTCCACAATTTCATTATTCATGTCTTATAATTAGTCCTATAACATCTTTTAAAGAACTGAGTGAGTTCCATATCGACTAGTTACAATTGATATTAGAGATAAGAGTTGCAATTTCTGCGTTATTTTGCTTAATTTCCTACCTTAGAAGCTGTGTAATCACTAGTCCCGTTTCAAATGCGTGATAGAACCCTTCGATAAGTCTAAATTGAGGAATATTCAGGATGCTTTTAACCTTTTCACTGGAATTAATTTATGTTATTAACGTAATGGGTATTAGCCGTCTTAAGACATCAAAATATGAATAAAGTCTAGTATTTTGAATGTTTATATATAGCATTGCTACGAGTGTGACGAACTGAAATTATTATTATTAATTTCAAATATCATTTTGCCTTTAAATTCGTTTGTAAGATAATGTACATTTACTTTTGAACATGCTTGTATATTCTGTATATTTTTCCCGCCCGAAATATTGTCGTGCAATATTTTAACATTTTATTTGTGTATAACATATTTATTCATTTTCTAGAAAATGTTTTATCGATCGACGTCTGCTTATAAGAACTTGGAACGTCATAGCCGCTTTCCGTATAAATAGATGTCCGAGAGTCCCGATCATGGGCAGAGAGAGACATCAGAAATACCGGTACACCGATCGACCGACAGAGAGATACCGCCGAGCTCGCTTTCGAAGACGGGTCCCGAATGCTGTCCGAGAGTAGTAACTTGCTAAATGTTTCACTGCTGATGGAAGTTGTATGATGGTGAGACGGGCCTTGGTCTTGTCTAAATCGTATGATTTCTGTGGGTGGTGATGGCATTAACAAAGCTATCAGCTTTAAGTTGATTGGACTCGAGTTGGTTGTGTTGATAGAACTTACTATCGGGATCATTTTGATCAAGTTCTAGCAATATATCAATGCCAGTTGACACGACTTGAGTTGACAAGTTCTGATTCCATGACCGTAACTTATTTTACCGTATTATTTCCCCGAGTTGTCGAAAGAATTGCAACAGCTGAGTATCCCACCGCGTGTTGATGTGGCTGTAGTAATTCTGTAGATAACGAGTCTTAGTTTTGTGATACTGCTCTCTGTCGAACCGTTAATTTACAAGTCAAGATAGGTATTTTACCGTGACAGGTGATTTACGATCGAGTTTCATAAGGGATTGACGATATAATTGTTAATTGTCGTACCTCAGGAGATTCATGGGAAAATAATCTTATTTACCGCACCGACCGCTACCGAAACCGCGTAGGAGACTCTGATTAATTTTAAGATATTTGCAAACACTTTAATTTCATCAAAACATGAAATTTATCGACTTAGACTCTCATATGCAGACTCACACTATGGCTATTGTTTGTTAATTGAACTATAACTTAATTTGGAAAAATTTCGGAATATCCAAACCGACCGAAATTTGTTTTTTCTGAATGGAAACAGTGTAAAAAGCCCAGATGAAGCGTTATATAAAAAAGAAAATGCGCGGAAAGGCCCAAAAAAGCCTTTTTTGGGGGTTTCTCTGAAGAGGCCAATGACCCCGAAAATAGTGCATTCTGGCAATTCGACGAGTTTGCGAAAGTGAGATAGAGATAGGTGGAAAGCGAGATGTATTATCTGCGGCAGCATAAGCTGAAGTCAATGATTCCTACTACTGTGTGTTGGGGCGAATTCGTCTTGGTATGAGCACCAGTCTCCAGATTCTTGAAATGTTATGAGTGGTTTACCTGTAATCGCAAACATCATTTCAATTAGAAAAGAATATTCACCTTGGAAAATTCAAAGTAGTTCAAAATTAATTGATACAATACCAGTCATAGTACGCACACCCGCAGACACACAGATAGGCCACAACATACACCTGCAGGCCAACACAGCCATGCACAGACCAACATAGCAACATGCCAAAACATACACATACACAGCAACACGCAAGCCATCACACACAGCCGCAGACCAACACAGGCACACGCTAACCAACATACACAGACAGGCAGGCCAACACACACAGACAGACAGGTTAACATATACAGACACGCAGGTCAACACACACACACACACAGACCAACACAGCAACACACAAGCCACCACACACAGCCGCAGACCAACACAGGCACACGCTGACCAACATACACAGACAGGAAGGCCAACACGCATATGCAGACCAACACAGCAACATGCAGCCGCATTAATTTTACCGTGTGTTAAGTTTACGAATAAGTCTTCTTATTTTATTATTTTTGCCGAAGAATTATTTTCTTTTATGTAAATATTTCATTAATAAATTAGAGTAAAGGGACTTACTTCTTTTAATTAATAACCGAGAACTCCTGGATATGATGTAATTCACTGAGCTCACCATCAGGTAGAACTTAAATGTAAATTAGTTTAGATAACACCACAAGGTACTATTCCGCAATCAATATTAAATTTTCTTAAGTTTAATAATTGGCAAAATACCACGTATATTTTGAAAGACATCTTCCCCCCGTTTGCAATTTGCTATACACATCAGTTGTTTGTCCGATCGCACCGACGTTTGATACTCTACCGGTGGACTAACTAAGTTCGTTCGTACAGTGACCGCAACTAAAGTTGGGACAAGGCCCAACCTGGATAGATTCATAAGAAATCTATCATCTTATGAGGAAGCCGTTACGATTACACGATTTATTAACTTAGAGTTTCACATTAGAGATAAATTAAGTTGAGAAAAAATACCGTACGCAAAATTTCTTTGGTTTTTCTTATCCCCGAATTTTCGTGAAGTCTTTACCCGTCACCGAGGTGTCTTGAAAATTCCCGAGATGCACACGCGTTATACGAGGCAATACAAAAAGAAAATTAACAAGTTAGAATTTGTGTCAGCCCTAGATTTTAAGAGTAATTTATGTTGTCTACTCTTTTTGAATCATACCTTCTTTTAAGTAACGTTCTTCATCCAGTTAATTAATTGTCGCGACTGAAACACAGCGCCACCGCTACTATTCGACATCTGTTTCGAGGGTGTTATCTGAAGCGAACGGATTTTAAAATATCGAGGGCGGGCGTGAAACGTCAAAGGGCTGTAAAGAAACAGAATCCCCCGTTTATCGTATCTACAACGTCGTCGCACGCTCTACTTCATTATAGCTAAACGGATGCGAGCCGCGACCCCGAGAAAAATCGGGTGTTAGACTCGCCGTCACCGAACTAATATAAACTCTTCGCCTGGATCGTCGATAAAAACAAAGGCTGTGCCGCGTTTGTTCTACGATAAATAATTTTATGTCTCGATAATCATCCTCGAGAACCAAATAAATTATCCACCGTTCGGGGAATCTGAAAAGACGTACGATGTACACAGACATGTTAAGGAGCCATTTCTCTGTACCACGCGGACCCCGTTTGATTTGTTTACGTGTCGGGCTGATATAGTGGTTGTTTTCTCTTTGATAAGGTAATTGTTAAGACAACGCGTACGTACTACAGATGCATTAGAGCACTGTATACAGATCTGGTAAGAATTTGTTTACCAAATAGTAGAAGTGGAAGTGTAAAGAGACTGTAAAAAAGCGTGGGAATTATAAACTCACGATATATTAAGAGCGCTAAAGAAAGATATTCTTGCT